>JAUPFZ010000014.1:17971250-19401875 GCA_036937285.1 Euphydryas editha
TTTTGTAGGTTTTTTATCGACTAAGTTGACGTACGTTATTGTTGAGGGACAGCAAGACGGTTTATAGTTACAATCTAATCGAAAATATAAGTTGGTAAAAAAAATTAATATTGTGTATATATTTTACATTACATAATACATATAATAAGCAATTATAAATCGAAGTCGTTTTGTAATGAACACATATTTTTTTTCTACATTTCGTATTTGTAATTCTTACAAAATTCTTTCAGACTATTTCGTTCGAGAACATAAAAAACACATCATTAAACATCCACACCGTTCACAATTGAAAATTACAAGGATTCTTCAAACGCCTAATGTTAAATTGAACGTCGTAAACAGATTACGCGAGCGACGTAACGACACAACTTCGCATCTCGATATTATTATTTTTAAAATAACATACTTAGTAGAAAACGACGATATCGTTCAAACACCTGATAAAGAATCATTACCATCACGAGTGTCTACACGAGGAGGTAATGACGCTTCGAGTTGCTGAATTATTTTTAATAATAACATCGATATAAAGGGAATACTTCGGGGTATCGCAGATGTGTCCGGATTACGGAGCCTCGCTAAATTAATTTGCCGGTAATAAATTCGGTACGGGAATTATGAAGGCAATATAAATTACCGAGCTCCGCTTTGTTCAAGGTGAGCTTAAGTGCGAGTGTCGAATGAGTTATGGGGTCCGGTGACTTTTATTAGCTTACGTCACGTTTGTAGCGTTATGCTATAGAAAGAAATTATATTAAGGCATTATTTCCATGTTTGCCGCAGTCTTTCATTTTTTCCTTAACCGCAGAGGATACGTTAATGATAAATTATGAAAGCATTTATTTGTTAGCCGCTAATTGGACGGAACCATTTGTAATTCCTATGTTTATTCTATACTTATGTAACTAGAAAATTAGAAATAAAATAATGAAAGCACAATATTTGTATATAATTATCACATTTTACTTATAAAAACTATTAGTGTTGAAACAAGGGCCTGATTATGCAATTTCAATCATGTTCCGTCGGTCGATCATTGACGTTCTATTTGCGACGACATGCTATTTGCTATTGCTATTTTCTAGGACACTTATAACAAAAAAGTATGTTTTTCTATCTGTATGAACATCGTGCTATGTCACATAGAAGTAGATCAATAACTATTAAAGTAAACGCGGGTAAAGACGAAAGTTAAACGGCAAGTTATCGAATATTTATCTAAAATCGTTTTCCTGTATAGACACACACACACAGTATAGACTATACACAGTATTGACTTGTTTACAGTCCGATTTACGTAATATTTGAAATATGTTAGGTATAACCACGAAGCAATTACAAAGAGGAGGTGTTGTAATCAATGTAGTCTAGCGTCCACCAATGTAGTCCTGACATCAAACCGTAGTAGATCTACTCACCACCAGTTGTCGCTTTCGTCAGTACAGCTGTCGTTGCCGGACAATTAAGTTGCTCTCGTGACTGACTCCTTTTTATATATTTAAAAAATATTCTCGACCCGCACACGTTGTGAACATGAACATGAATGATGTGTTGTATCGTGTAGAAGTTACACGAACAAATCAAAATCAAATGGAATAAACATATCTTTCTTCTCGTAAGTAATATTTAAATTAAATATATTATTTATTTTGTCTAGAAAGTTCGGTGATTACCATGCCTCTATCGGCAAGTAGCAAAACTACTGGTCTAGCCAGGGCCGTACTTAGAATTGAAATGTATCTCTACAATACGATCCCAGATACTGTACAAAAGCTTTCAATTAACAAAGTTTAAAAAAATTGTCAATGAGCGTATGTGATGAAGGTTATTACAAAATAATTATTTAAGATAGCTCACTCACTCAGCGAATAACCGCTCAACTGCCCGTCTCGACTACTAGTTGACAAGAGTTTTCAAGCTAACCACAATAACTGCAAGCGCCCGTGTCATGTAATGGTCGCCATGGCTATATTGCCCATGTCAACTTTTTTTCGACACGGGCATTAGTACGCAAAGTGCACCTGTCAACTACAGGTTGATTAACGTATACTACATTATCACCGGTGGGAAATAACGTAACAAAACGTGAGAGGCCTTGGGCAGTTTTGTGCAGTTGGTAAACTAAAAGATCATTGTCCGGACACTCAAGCGGATAAGGTGTTCTTCCGAGGCAATTTCAGTCGAATTGTTGTAGCGAAAATTCTAATTATGTAATTTTATATTCTGGGCTAAGGTTCGAACCTATAGTAGTTGGTTTTGACGTTCAATATTTGAATTTGAATAATCTGATCTAATAAAAAATATTCTTTCTTGCTATAATAAGAAATCTATCAGTATCTACAATTTATAACTGTTGTTTATGAAAATAAAAGCATGTTATGTATCATATTATGCAGCATTATTCCATTTTATTTACACTACGTCTGGCTTGGGAAAAGGTTTACCAATTTTGGTGTCCTTTCCGTTTTTTTTTTAATCACTCCGATGATAAAAACTTTATTGCATATGCAAAAGCAAACTGACTTTTAGTACGCAATTAGTACGAAAAATCTCAAATCGATATTACACATGGCTACATAATATCAAGCTTTAATTTTCCAGCATAGGATGACGACCTTTTATTGTACTAAAATCCTACAAAGCGAAATCAGCTTATCAATACTATAGTAAATCATGCTAATATTATATAGTAGTGTGTGCCATCCAACTTCAAATTACATATATGCTTAACTATAAAATTCTGAGTACGGCCCTGGCAGACACCTAGTGACATATAGTAGAACAATTATAACGTCTGTCAATTTAGTCAATTACTTGTTTTAGCTACTGGTCGCTAGATGGCTTGCCGCTATTTGAAGCCCCTCGCACCCCCGCGCAGTTGCGACACTACATTGACACTACAAAGTTTCTTATGGCACCTCCTCTTTGTAATTGCTTCGTGGGTATAACATTATTACATCAGAGATGAATAATCTGGGTATTCACAGCAATTAATCTATTTTGGAACAGAAGCGGTGCTATTAAGTATTGTACACATACTCTCATATTATCGGTGCGACAATCGACATAGTCGATTATACCCACACGATATATCTATTGTAAAATTCCTTCGAAATTTGTACCATTTACCCTTAACAATACAGATAACTCCGCACTATGATTGTAATAAACTTACTTGAACACAAATGTTTTCGAAATACGAACAAGAATTTAATTAACGAATTTTAGATTGTTAGATAGTAATTTCATTAAAATTTAACATTAGGTATACTTTAAATAACCAATCTTTCCAATTAATTCTAAAACAATTCGCTACAACTACACTAGTTATTCCGACAACCTTAACAATTAAGTCAGTTATAGACAGTCAGCGTAAAAATGTAAACATTACAATATTTATATACCTTGCAATAAATATATTGCAATATTTGTCACAAACATTTTCTGCTGCGTTTGTACCACAGTGTATTCCAAACTTTACAAATGACAACATTCGCCTATTGTTCTTTGCTAATGTATTGCGGTTAGTAATTTTATTATGCTATTTTTAGAAAGAAGTCATAGGAAAAAACAAGTTTGATTTTTTTTACTGTAATCACGTTTTGATTTTAATATATATAAAGGACTTTTAAACCGAGGTCGTGTATTGCTATTGCTGTTTTAAAATATTTTAAGTGTTTTAGTAGCAAGAATTATGGCCACAGCTTAATACAGATTGATTCGAGCAAGTTTTTGGATATGTCATTAGAAAATCTCATGAGATCTGAAATTATCATAGGCAAAATATCATTAATATTATCAATGCTGAATTAACTCGTTTATTGTTTGAAATTATGGCGAAAAATCGAAAATCCAGTATTTTACACACAAAATGAGCCGAGATAACTGGATAGTTTATTAGGATTTTAACGGAAGATCGCAAGTTAAAACAAAGTTAGATTAGTTTTCATATGTCAAATTAATTTATAAATTCATCTCGCGTTCCGGTGGTAACGCAAAAACTACCAAGGAATTTCTATGCATCTATCAGAATTTCTCTGAATAAATTTTGAAGGATGTATAAATATTCTGAGCTTATCCGCGAATGCTCTGTTAAGCAGAGTTCTGTTAAGAGAGTACCATAAGCTCAAACAATAATTACGTGTTATTTATTATCTTTAACACACACACACACACACACACACACACACACACACACACACACACACACACACACACACACACACACACACACATACAATACACACGGTTTTCTGTACCTAAGGTAGGCAACTTAATGCCTGTAATTTAGGTAACAGCCGACTGATATAAACCTACATTTTTTTAACAAATGTACACATACAGAAATAAATATATATTACACCCAGAATCTGTGTGGGATCACAATCGATCACAATCGAACTCACAACCCTGGAGTAGGAAACAGGGTCACTGCAAACTGCGCCAACGAGCCAGTCAAAATTAGTAAGTACAAAAATTAGTATGTAACCTTTTTGCATACCTATTACTTTTTAATACCCTTAACATCCATCATCATATGGATACTAATCTTTACACAATTTTTTTCATTTATAACTCAAAAGTGTTTACATTACGTTTATTATGTCTATATAAATATAAATGTATATGTATGTATGTAATATTAAAGTACGAGAACGAAGCCTGAGTCAGGTAAACGTTGTAAATATCAGATTCAGACTGCACGTACTCTCTTTATTGCTACGTACGGACAATTTCAACTATTACATATATATACTGCTGGTGTTAAATAACAAAATTTAACTTTACTAATAATAAAAATAAAAATACGAATATATTTAAGGACAGTATTTTTTTACGAGAAAACTAATATATTATTACAAAAAAAAATTACATAGGGTATACAGATCTTGCAACGAACTTTTATATTTCAGCAGTCTGCAGCCATTAAACGCGTACGAAAAATTGCGTATCTGTCCTGTTTTGTATTAAGGAGTTTTATCGTAACGAGCCAAGTACAAACCACCGATACATAGTCATCATATCATGATGATTACAATAAAATGAGAATATAAAATTGTCTATGGTAATCTATTATGGAGTATACTCATTGGGAGCCGATCCTAGTTTTAATACGATGACAATGCATTTTCATGCTATCTATAAAAATGCATTGGAATGTACCTAATTGGATTTGAACCGAAATGTAAAATACCAAGGCATAAGATAGAAGGAAGGTATTTTAATTAATTTCGAAGGATTTGCCCTAGACATAACATACACATCAGCATGGATGGATGCGCATTTCTAAGACTGACTTCGAAGCTTTTTCATAATCATAAAAATCGCATTTCTGGGCAAAGGCCTCCTCTCATGAATAATAAAGAATAGAGCTTAATTCACCTATTATATTACTCCATCCAGGAGCTCGAGATGAGTTTTGAAATAAATTATGCACTTGAAAATTAAGCAACGCTAGCCCGGATTTGAATTCATGATACGGTTAAGAATTTTACCTATTGGACCCACAGGACCATCTTGATTAAAATTTGTTACACTTACGCCGAGTTGCACGAAACAAATTTTAAAATTTAAGTGTTTATTAAACTAATTTAATCACAAGAATCGTGATTATCTGTTGGCTCTGTTGCACGAAACCTACAATCTGATTAAGTTAAAAAAAAATTAGTTTAATTAAAGACCTGTCTAACGGATGATTAATTCCAACAGCTTTAAATTTAAACATGAGATCAATTAATTTTAAGATTAATTTCAACTTAACTAACGGAAAATTAGCGATGGTTTCGTGCAACTCGCCGTTAAACTCTTTACAAATATCCGTGTAAAAATAAACTAGAAATACAACAGTAAAATATTAAGCGAGTTATAGGACGTGGCGCGAATTCTCGTTAATCTCTTGCAATGTCACAGGAGCTCGGGGTAAAAGCTAGATCATTTTAGAAAATACCGCAAAGTCAGTCGTCGTAAATACCTAGCTCGCTGCACGTAACATGTTTATTGCGTCACACTTACGAATTATGGCTGGAACGTTTACAGCTGAAGCTTGAATTTTTCGCGATTTGTATTTGATATTCGTTGTACTAAATGTCCCTCGCTGCTTCACCCGTTCCTCAATAAAAATATATGTTAATTGTTAATAAGCGTATTACGCGAGAACTCACCACAGTGCCTTATTGTGAAAACATTAAACTATTTTCGTTGAAATGTCGCAAATTCGATATAATGTCAGAAAGGTTTTTTTTATTTTTATAAAATGATAGGGCAATGTCTGTCAATAAGCAGCTCTCTCTAATATTTAGATTTCACGTTTACGTTTTATTTAACATGGTGTTGCTACCAGCTATGTCTTAATTTATATTTTGTTGTTATACATAAAAAAAGCCCGCATACGATTGGATCAACTTAAAACGGACAATACGAACAAGTCTATGAAATAAAATAGATTGGGAACGTATGGGCTAGACATTTTAAAATAGTGCATATGTTACGATAACGTGGCTGATAACACACACACAACATATGGAGTATTTTTTATTAAAGGGGATCGCTATTCCACCGGAATATAGTTATAATGTTTTTTTTATTCTAAAACCATTAAACGTACCGCGACCCTTTAAAAAACTAACAAATTTTTTACTAACTTGAAAACGAAAGAATCTAATTTCAATTTTATTTATTTTTAATTTTTAAATATCTTTTTCAGTCTTCTATTTCTTATAATAATAGGAACGAGATAGATAAGATATTATATATGAATTCCTAGAAGATTGAATCTATATCGTCCAATGGATGCGTACAAAGTGACGCTGCACGTGTTCACATATTGACATAAAAATGAATATATTTCTCCTTTGAGATGGAAAATTCTAAACACTTCTTTACTTTGTGAAGACCATCCAATTTTGCTACGCAATCTCTGAACGCGACATGTTGCAGAATTGCAGATTCTCGTTATATGAGGAATAATAATACAACGATGGGAATCTATTAATAAATTAACCTTTTTAGGTATAGACGCTCGCGGTTTTCGAACAGTTTATTTTTAAAGCTAAAAACGGGTACATACCATACCCGTTTTTATCATAAAAAATAATCTATCTATTAAGAAATACGAGACCACAAATAATAGATATATGAAACGATTATCTGCTTCTAACTAAGCTTGCGTTAATAATAATTGTTCGACGTTATATAGATACATTTTAGAATACAAAATAAATCCTAATTTTCATAAATCTATTCCCTGTCCAGTAGATGAATTGATATCACCCCGTTATTAGAAACCATATATCTTAACAGGAAGATCGATTTCAATTCCTACTATTAACACTGGATTTTCAAGTGCTCCGATTTTTGATTTTGTCCTTCAACGTTGCTAATGAAATGAATTAGTTTAATAAAGTAAATAATAATAATATTTATACCTTGACATTATTTATTGAGTAGGTATAAGATGACAATAACTTCTTTTACAGAATCACTTAACGAGCGACCTTCGAGTCGTTATGAAAATAATTCCATTGCTATTGTAACTGAACTCGATATGAAATGGAATAAAATTGTTTTATTATATTTAAAAAAAAAATGATTGGAGCTCCACCATATTTCTCGTTGGTCATTCTCAGTCGCCGATACTTCGACACTGTAAGCGCCATGTTCACTGGTGCACATATAAAATCAGATGGTAAATATCCTGGTCCTGAAAGTTAACGGTCTAAACTAAATTTCTCAAAAAATTCAAATAATTATATAGATATTTCAATATTATAGACTAAAAATTTTGACTTCTATAGTATTTAGATACACAAAAATTTCAATGTAATATTAGGTAAGTACTCATTAATCATATCAATAAGTTATCTTGACATTTAGATTTTTACGTAATCATAAATCGAGTTGGATGATATGTATAATATAGTACCTACTGTACTGTACTGTATCAGCCTGTAAACAACCCACTGCTGAGCGAATGTCTCTTCACCATATATAAGAAGGGTTAGAGTTTAATCCACCACGCTGCTCCACTGGTTGGCGGATAATTTCCCTACCATGAGTAACGATCGCTATCAGGTGTCTATGATAACAACCGGGACCGACGGCTTTACCTACTTGCTCTCCGAAGCACGGTGATGAGATCCACAAGGACATACACCCGGATCGGAAACAAATATTTGTACACATACAAATAGCTGCCCCAAGCGGAAATCGAACCCGCAACAGTCGATGTTAATGTGACTAATCGCACCACTACACCAGAACGGTTGTTATTGTTGTTGTTTCGTGTTTAATATCACTCATTAATCCGGTATTACGTGTTATCTTGACATTTTGATTTTTACGTAATTATAAATCGAGTTGAATGATATATTATTATAATATATAGTAGCGACTTTCAATGTCAATGTCGCGGCCACATCTGTTCGAGCTAATGACGCAATACGCTCGCTGTCCAGTGCATAACGTTATATAGCATTACATAGCAATATACAACTAAAGAAAAGTTATGACGTAACAAGAAAAACCAATATTAATCTACTTTCATTCTTTATCGTTAAGTAAGAATTTTTACATTAAATTTATTTTAATCGGTTAAATATTTTTTTTAATCGGTTCAATTAGCAGAACGGAGGACATTCATAAATGTACATAGAAAACAATTTACACGCTTCTAACAAATTTTGTAGGTACA
The DNA here is from genome assembly GCA_036937285.1 of Euphydryas editha. Taxonomy (NCBI): domain Eukaryota; kingdom Metazoa; phylum Arthropoda; class Insecta; order Lepidoptera; family Nymphalidae; genus Euphydryas; species Euphydryas editha. The sequence goes on from JAUPFZ010000014.1 coordinate 17,979,943, forward strand.
AAATTACTTATATACGTAGTTTAATATATAGAAAACCATTTAAATTACATACATATGTATGTAATACATATTATTGTTCTTAGGGTCTGCCTGAAAACCAGCGCCTCTTTGCTGGGTACGCCTGGTAAAGAAGCATAAAGCTGAGGCAGATCCTTTTTGGTATTTCTTGTGTTTTTATTTATTTAATGTAATATTGTCTGTTGTGAATTACCAAATAAAATTATTCTTTCTTTCTTTCTTTCTAATACAAATAAAATATGTAATGAAAAACTGAAGTTTTACAATTAGCCAATTAAGTGGTTTCATCATAGCGCAAAATACAGTGGACATCTTACTTTAAACGAATTTAATATTTATCGTGAATTCCTTGTTATGATAAGAAAACATAAATATATGACAGCTGACTTTAATGTTAAAGAAACATCATTAGTAGTAATATATATGTACATATAAATATATACCAAATTTATATAAATAAAAAATCGACATTGTTATTGAAATTATCGACAACCGTTCTGATATTTGTTCAAACATTTGTTTCTGCTTTGAGTACATGTTTTTGTTGGTCTTCTACTGTGACTAGGAGAGCATGTAAAGCCGTCGGGCCCGCTTGTTATCACAGTCACCTGATAGTGATCGTTACGCATGGTAGATAAATTATCCGCCAACCCGCAGTGTATAAACGTGGCGGATTAAGCACCAATGCTTCTCCCAGACGGGGAAGAGTCTTTTGCCCAGCAGTGGGACGTTTACAGGTAGATTCAGTATGTACTTGTATCGAAAATTCAAACTCAACGCCAGAGGACCAAAACATTTTATATATTTGTTTACAATTCGTTAAAAAAAAAACTAATAGATTTAAAGTTAAAACCCTTATGTATTATAATATAAAACAATACATACACATAACCGTATCGCGTATGTCGACTGAATTTTTTAAAATAGTTTGCTTTGAGCTCTGTTCTGTAAACGTCACAAAGGAAAAACTGAAAATCCGTCATACTTTGTATTATTTGAGGACGCAAATACAATTTTTTTTTAAACATTTTTATACCGGTACGACCTCAAAGGAGTTATAACTTTTTATATAATAGGTAGGGATTTAAAAAAATTTAAATGTTTATATTTTAATTCTTAATTTTAAATTGCATATTTGCAGTATTAAACCACACAATCGTATTATTATTGAAAAAAAAATTTTTAGAACGATAATATTCATTTATTTATTTAAATCTAATTAATTAGAACGGCAATGCTTATTACACTAACTAGATTATTATTAATAAACGATAAACTACAATAAAAACATAAATAGCAGTGAAAAACATAATATTATCAAAATTATTCCAATAGTATAAAAATAATAAATACTATTAAGGTTCTAAGAATATTTGGTAACAGGGTTATTAAACATTCTCGGAGTACCTACCTTACTTATTCAAGAACCAAGGTTGCCCACTTAGTATTACGATTTAACCTGGTTTTAATTAGAATTTGGTATTTATTGATTGATATTTATAATTACAATCCCGCTTTTATAATTCGAAGCGTGATATTATTTTATAGCCTATAACATTGATCAATAAACAGGCTATTTTACGCATTAATTTATCAAATAATCAAGTTTGGAGCCATTCATTCATTACGTAAGAAGAATTTTGGTAGTTTTCGACCTCCTCCTCCTATTATAAGAAAAAATAAGAACAGGCCGACCCCCTCCCCCCTGTTTAATATTTATTACGTAAGAATCTAAAGGAAAAAATGAATAAATGTTTAGTTTGTTTTGATGTTTATTTTTCAAAGTATGTAACAGTTTTTAGAAATGTTTATTGTTTTTGTACTTACAAAGGTACTATTAATTTTTATTTTTTGGTAGTAATAAACTTTGGTTTTAAATATTCATTTTTACCTACATAAGATTTTCAGTGCAGGGCCTCAAAACCCACTCGTAAAGTGGTTCTGTCACTGGAACATCTCTAATATTACCTATATGCATCCCAGCGAACCTTGGCACTCGTGCGGTTGCCCCCAATTTTTCAAAGTATAATTTTAACTTTACGCATTATTGTGATTTTACGTAAGAACTAACGAGACTACCTTCCACCCCCAAAGAGAAAATAAGACATGGTCGACCCCCTTCTCCGCTAAATCGTCTTTCGTAATAAATGAATGGCCCCTTTAGTTTAAACAAACAATCCTGTAGGCTTTATAAATATTAATATATACCAATGGCGTTACGAGTAATAGTGACACGTCTACATAGCATGTATCAGTGTTTTTTATTTATGCGCACTAATGAGGTACACGATGTGTACCCATTAGGTAAGTTTAATTTGGAAAAACACATAATTACATCAATATAATATGTAATCAATCTTGTCGTTTTGATGTAGAGATTTCGTATCATTTAAAACTTCGAAAAATTAAAGTAGGTATTGACTGACATATACAAAATCAATTTTGTTTTCGAAAAACCTTATTCGACTGTACTTCTTTGCACGCACACATTTTTATATCCATGCATGCTTGACGCACACAGCAACGCGTCTTGATTTTCGTGGTTGATTGACAAAGTATTGGTCGTATTCTCGCATCGCATCGCTTCGTACCGTTTTTCGTCTGACGACTGGTCAATTGCGTTATGTAATTTGAAGAATAAATATAGCTTATTATAACATTCTCGGAACAAACATTTCCGTTTGTCTATTTATATAGTTTATTATCACGTTCCAATAGAATCGTCTATGATGCAAAGGTAAAGTAAATAGTGACTAATCTTATTAGCGTAATAATGTCAGTGCATATATATTTTAAAACATTATGTTATGAAATAAAGAGTTTGTCTAAACGTACTGGTTTGGTTTTAAAAATACGTTAAAATGTGTATTTTTTGTTAGGTTTCGTAGCTATAACACCTCCTCGCGACTTCATATGCGTAGAATTATTATATCTACTATTCGCCGAAATATTCGTCAAATTTTATTGAAAGCATAAATATAAAAACTCATATTCTTGAATTGAGTCATCTCCATCCAAATGTTTAACGCAATTTTCAATCACTCTAGACTTAATTTTAAAATAAGAAAGTAGTTTATGTTGTTCTTCGAGTTCCAGGAATAATTGAAATAAGCGGTAAAACAATATTAACGTAACAAACAAAAATTACTTTCGAATTTATAGTATAATAATATTCATATTAAAATAAAGTATCCACCTCAGGACATATTTTCAAATCGGACCGATAGATATCCCCAAAATTTATTTTTATATCAAGGACCCGTTTCTGTTTATATTAGGGGTTTGTTTTATGCTTTATCAATAGGTGGAAAAACATACCCTTAAGGCATATCGACGGTGCCGTAGAATAACGTAACATGTAAATAAAGTACGAAATTAATTTTATTTAATAATTTACTTCAGCAATCGAACATCTAACTATACAATATGCAAAAAAATAATTCAATGACCACTAGTTTTTGAGATTTTGAGGCGAAAAACGTTAACGTTACGATATGTTTTTATAAAACGTCATATATAAACATCAACCCTACTATCTTTTTAAATAAAACTGTTTCAAAAAAAAATTATAATACTGATAGATAATCACAGGCTTAATGATAACTTTTCCAAAGTATAAAAGCGTCAGGTTTTTTCGTTTACGAAACAACAATTTAAAAACCTTTGAACGGCTCTACTGTAAAACGATTGTCTTGCAGATATGACGTTATTCTACGGCACCGTCGATATTTCGCCTCAACTAATAAACTACTACTTTTGTACAGATTAGAATAGAAATATCTGACAGATAAAGTAGAGTTCGATGGTAAAAAGTAAAATATATCATAAACTTTCATCCGTTGGATACCGTTATACATCAGATAGTTTGTTTGTAGTTGCTGATAGCAAGCGATGAAACAGGCCCACCAACTAACCAACAAATGATATAAAAATGTTTCGTGGAATCCAAAACCGAAATTTAAAAATAGCACCATCTTTTAGTTGTAAGAGTCATATAAAACATTAATATACAACAATCGACAATTATAAAATATTATACTGTCATTCCAAGCGTCATTATCAAGTTGCTGTTACTATGCGATGTCGCCGACTGTACCTGCAGCATGACGTCATATAACCTTGACTTTAACTTTTGTTTGAAATACATTATAGACGGTACTCAGCTGAAGATTTCCTTCGCATACTGCATTCTCCTAGAATGCCGTTAAATCATGCATGTACTTGCAATATTTTTAAAAACCGAAGACCGATAATAAATTATTATTTTTTTTTTTAATATTTTATTTTTGGTTTGTATTTTAAAGATAATGTAAAAGGTAACGCCCTTTTGGTAATTTGAAATCGACGTCGAAATACTTTTCAATGGGGTCAATTTTTCGCTGAGACCACCACCTCGTTTAGATGAATATCTAAGTAAGAACCCAATAGACCGAAGTACAACGTACTCGTAAGTAACTTCGTTATATTATTTGCCACTCGTTGCATTTGTCAACTTAGATGGTATCATATATAACTAAAACAGTGTGATTTTATTTTATTTATTTTTTTATTTTGAATTCTTTATTGTACAACAAATACATTAATATAAGTGTGTACAAAAGGCGGGCTTAACGCTACTGCATTCTCTACCAGCCAACCTTGGTATGTGCAAGAAAGTATTGTGTGTAGGTGTACAATAAACAATAATAAAATATAATATGACATTATATAACATAACAAAATATAATACAATATAATACAATACAATACAATACAATACAATACAATACAATACAATACAATACAATACAATACAATACAATACAATACAATACAATACAATCCAATACAATACAATATAATACAATACAATACGATACAATACATTACAATATAATGTAATGTAATCAAATATAAAGTGTGATAAAATAATATGACGATACTCCAGCTCAGTCATTGCGGCCAATATTCTCCTGATTATGGAGATATTTTTTTACGGAGATTTTGAAGGAGTGTTTAGAGGGCGCTTTCCTTATCTCTTCCGGTAGTCTATTCCATAGTCGTACGGCAGTAACAGCGAAAGAGTTCGACATAAATCCTGAGCGATGTGATGGAAATGTTAACAAAAGGTTTTCCGTGGAGCGCAGTGGCTTATCATGAGCGTCGGCTCTGAACAAAAATTTACTAAATAAATAATCGGGACAGTTACCACTGTTTAGAATAGAGTACAACATGCAAAGAACTCTCATCGATCTACGACCCCGTATCGTAAGCCAATTCAGGCGCGAGCGATATGAAGATACGTGATCAAACTTACGTAGATTAAATACGAAGCGGATGGCCGTATTAAGGAGTCGCTCAAGTTTGTTCACCAAATCCTCACTCGCGTCAAGGTAACATACATCACCGTAATTACTTTTACAATCGTTATAAACAACATCATGGTCAAATTATAGTTACTACGCAATGTCGCCGGCTGTACCTGCAGCGCTACGTCACACAACCTCGTTTCCACGTCAACTTGTCTGGAAAATGTTTGTCATAGAATATTTAGACATTCGCCGGACATGGGCGAATAGAATTCATTCGCGTGTGTTCACTGTACCGCACGAATAGGTGCTCGTCAATTGAGTGCATGTTTGTTTATTTTTAATGCAAAATAAGAAATTATTTTATTAGATAGATAACTTTCGTAATAAATTAAATAATTCCTTTTCAAGAAATATTTTTTTACAAATTCATCTCCTATTGGACTAGATCATCTTTGGTCCCACTAATGAGACAATTACGGGCCATTACCATAATTGAATAAACGGCTACCAGTACAGCATTTCGTTAGATCTTTAATCTCGATTATCTTCAACATCTTCTTAATATAAAAAGTACATTAAACTGTTCGTATTTAATTTAATATATAGTAATAAATTAAATACGAACGATTTTGTCAATCGACAAAGTTTATCTATTTTATGATATGATTATAATTAAAACAAGATTTAAAATATTTAAGATTTTCACTTGCCTTAATCTGATATAATAACAACTGATGCGCTCTAAACATTAATCAGTGGAATTTTCATTAATTATATTAGTTAAGCTGTATTCACTACATATCAATGAATTTAAATAACAAGCTAGTGAATACTCACTCACACACATACAAATATTCAATAAACAAATCATTGGACTCTGATATTCACATATTCATACAATGAATATATTATATAGTAATTGTATTACGTCTGTTTCCGGATCCCCGACACAGGATCCTCATCAGGGGGCCGCTGAGTGTGAGACGTTTATCTATTTAAATATATTTAAATCTACGTATAATTTAAGTTACAAATTAACGAAAGTCTCAATAACGAAATTATAAAAGCATACTCTTTTCATTATTTATCACTGCAGTTTCTCTGACGTAGCTCTGCGTCGCAGTGTCACGACCTTGAAGCTTGCATTCGTGATCGAGTTCTCTTTTTTGTCGCATACCGTTTATAATGAGAGCAGCTACAAGAGAATTCAGACTTTTATTTAGAATTTTCTAGAAACATAAGAAGCTTACTAAACACATTACAAGTTTTAGTCAAATAAAAAAAAAAACATAAGTTAGATTAGTTAGATTATGTTTTTTATTATCATCTATAAAAATCTAGTGACTTATAACTTTGGAACTGTAGTAGATTAATACAGTTGAAATTTTAACAATAACTTTAACAAGTATGCTTAATTAAAAAAATCAAAAAACCCGACTGCGTAAAATACTCTTATTATAAACTAAAAAGAATAAAACAATTTACTAGCTTTCATTTGATACCCATATTGCTACAGTAAGAAAAAAAAATTCAACTGCCCCCCCCTCATTCCGCCATTTTGAAAATTTATATAGCCTATGTCACTACTACAATTTAGACAAATCCAACGACACCTCATATGTCAAAAACCGTCCAGCCGTTTGGGCTGTAGGGCGTGCCAAAGAAATGGACATACATACATACATACACTCGAAAAACATAACCCTCCTTCTGTCGCAGTCGGGTAAAAATATAAGAAACATGTTTCCATTTATACATAGAAAAGATGGAATAATTATAGGAACCATTGTACGATGATACGAAACCAATGTTGCTCAAATTTATGTATCGTATTGATATGACATTAATATTAACAATACAACTCCGGGTCATGGATGTGTATTTATGTGTATATGTATTTATATCTTAAATTTATTTCCGTTCCTAGTACCTGTAACACAAGTTCTTACGAACTTAGCACGGGGCTAGGTTAACGTGGTGTTCACGGTTGCATGCGAAAGCGATCCCGTGGCGCTCCACTACGACGATGAGGGCACCGCTGGGTTTTAGTGAGGTATTCTGGCACGTACTGCCGTGTCAGTGAGTCCCACATACCCGCCACCTTGTGCGGCGGGATGCGTAAATGCATTTCCCAGCGATAAAAAAAAAAGGTTAACGTGGTGTGATTGTTGGTTAATATTTATTTATTTATTTATACCTTTTTTTTGGTAGCGATAAACTCTAAGAGTACTAAACTTTATAGACAAAGTTATTTTACCATAAGAAAGCAAAGCCAACTAAAACGGTACGATTAGACTGAACTGAAACAGCCTGTAAGCAACCCACTGCAGGGCAAACGCCTCTTCCTCATATAGAAGTAGGGTTAGAGCTTAACCCACCACGCTGCTCCACTGCGAGTTGACGGATAATTTTCCTACCATGATGGTGCTATCAGGTATTAATGATAACAACCGGGACCTACGGCTTTAGGTGCTCTCCGAGGCGCGACCTACAAAGAAATACACCCAAACCAGAAACAAATATTTGTACAAATACAAATAACTACTCCGAGCGGAAATCGAACCCGTGTCCGCTGCCGGTAAGGCGACCACACGCATTACTACACCAGAACGGTTGTCGATTGTTGTCGAATTATTCGAAATGACAGATAACTTGAGGCTGTATCTTGAACACCACCGTAACCACTCAAGTCAAGTGTGAATATTACTCACTGAACAATCGATAAATGATAATATGTTAAAACAATATTTTGACATTTACATTTTAAATAAATAAACATACTCTGTAAACACGAATCAGTGGAATTTCACTAATTTTAGTGACTATTCAATTTTTATCAATGTGAGATACGTACCACACAGAATTAGCGACTATTAAATATATGAATATTGAATATCAGAGTCCACTGATGTGATCTTTGAATATGTGTATGTGTATTAGAATGATTATAATATTAATGAAAATTTCACTGATTCATTCATGTTTAGAGAGTAAATATGTTTAACATTGACAGACGGTCGTCTGGTCCTAAGGTTTTTTTTTTTTTTTTTTTGTAGATAGCACATAGTTATGTACAAATAATACATATATAAATAAATATGTGCTTGCGGTGACGCCAGAGGAGAATAGTCCCGACCTCAAAGGCGGCTAAGGCCATAGTGGAACAACTGTACCCCAAGTAGGACGGTGAAGTGTAATCGTATCAGCGTTACTATATCATGCCACAGTACACTGCGCTCGCCCTCGGGCGAAGCCGCGGGCAGAATTTAGTTATATAGATTCTCTAGGATAGGAATTCATAAAATTAATAGAAATGGCCTTTACCTACGACTTACGACTATTGTCTCGCTGCTATTCTAATATATTCTAACGTGTTCTTTAATAAATAGGGCATATAGTAATTTTTTTGTTATTTAACTAAGGATTAATCGACATGCGTATCGAATATTGTCTATCAAATTTTGGTATGTAGGTAGACGCAGACTAAAACAACACGTTAGCCATTTAATTAGAGCCAAAACACATAACGGCGTTGCGGCGACGCAACGCTAAAATCGGCAGTTTGCGTTGCGGCGTTGCGGCGCCGCGAAAAAGAGCGTTGTTGTAGGGTAACCATTTCTTCGTGATTTTTTATTGTGGATATTAATTTAATTATTTTAAATATTATAGTTCACGTGAAATTTGTTAATTATTGTTAGTGAAGTTGTTATTTTGTAGAATGCATAAAAAGTAATCCTTTGTACCGGAAATAATTTTGTGAATCAAGTTTGTATGCTGGTAGAATTTTAAACAACTTTTGTCTCATAAAGCCTAAACAAAATTGAAACAAAGTGATACATAAATTAATATCTTACTATATTAGTTTTATAGATTAAATATAAATAAATAGGTTTTGTCCGCGGCTCCGCTCGCATGGTACAGGCACCAACGGTAGTCGGTACGTAAAGTAGGTACTCTATGTACTTTTCTGTACCCCAGAAAACTGGTATGCAGAATTTCATGATGATCGGGATTCAGGTTAATAGTTAAGGCGTAAAAGCGTAACAAACAAAAAAACTCACTTTAGCATTTATCATATGGATGAAATTAGCATAAAATTAATTTACATATTTATAATTTAGGTACATCATACATGTCATTTTTTGAACCGAGTCATAAATTAGCTGTAAATCTAATAGTTAAAAGTGGTTAAAAGTAACAATACCTATAACAACAATTGAGCTGAACTGTGAGCCGTTTCACAGCTCCGGTTCAAGCATATGGCTCATGAGCTTATCTGCAGTTCATAAAAATTCATTGAGATACCCATGTCTAATAAAGACACAAAAAAATAAAATATAAAAATAGACACAAAATGTCAATAAATCATGGTCAACAAGTATGACGTCACAACGCCGGAATTGGCGGTGCCGCGCCGCTAAAATTGGCGGTGCCGCCACCGCCGATTTTAGCGTTGCGGCGCCGCAACGCCGTTATGTGTTTTGGCCCTTAAAAGTCTATAACGGTAACGGATATTATCACATTTATTTAAAACTTTACAGTTTAACAATATTTTAAATTATTTCCCGACGTTTCGGACCCTTTACAGCGTCCATGGTCTCGGGGGACTGAGGTGGTGGGTGTGAGGTTATTCGGAAACCCAATAATAAACCAATGATAAAATCCGTTATAGACTTTAAATTAAATGAGTAAAATTCGCGTAAATACAGGAGAACAACACGTTAGCCACTTTTTTATCCCGAAAATACCAAGGGATTGGAAGTAACAGAGTGAAACCGCAAGGCGCGCCTAACGAGTATTTTCTAGTAGAGTAGTATATAAGTATGCAAGTATAGATTCTTGTTATTCGATTCTTGCTCTGTGGCGTTATGACGGCACGACCTTGCCGCCGCGCAACTGGTTCAAGGCTACGAGCGATGTGATATCTGCAGCTGTCACGAATCGACTTTTAGAGAAAGGTATAGTAGGCAAATCAGCCCAGAGTGGTTCAAGAGACGGGTTGGTGCAGTGGTCACAGGACTGGCTGATAAGTGCAATAGCGCTTGCAAGTTCGATTCCCGCTCAAATGCTTGTCGTGATCTGGACGTTTGTATTTGATTCGACTTTGAATTTTGAACCAGACACAAGATTTTTGACCTACTGGGCCGTTGAGTATAAACCGTTTTTTAAAAGAGACTTCGAGACTTGAGATGAAGATTTTGATATAACGTACATAAAATATTTTTATGATAACTAAAACTTCATACATGTAGATAAAAATATATAAGTATATGTATGGAGTCACATACAGCTTGAGATAACTCCAGTGCAACTCCGTCGAAACATCGTTCAAAAACATAATTATAACGATTACGATTTTTTTTGCCTTTCAAACAGAATATATTTTCTCAATTTCCAATTTTTGCACCCCTACAAACATTCGCTCTTGTACGTCGTAAAGTTGGCTGGTAGAGAATGCTTTTAGCATTAGGCCCCGCCTTTTGTACAGTTTTGTGTTGTGCAATAAAGTATAAATAAATAATCAATTTGATCAAGGGTAAACAAAAGGCAGAGTTGCTTGAGACGGCACCCACTGTGAGGAAGTATGTCAGTCTGGAACCACAACTACCGGAGACCCAGGCCTTAACCTGACATCGAAGAACATGTACATACGTATATGTCAAAAACAATCATTAATATGTTCGCAAAAACGTCAGGCGATTCTGCAACGTCATGTCGCTGTTATACGTGTCGTCATTTCGTGGAAATGGTAAAAAATATTAAAAATAGATTATTGTAGTTACGAGTACGTTGTATTTTCTTTGCTCGATTACCTTATTATTTGCCAGCATGATGTCGGACGATAGTGGTAATAACACTGTCGATCCGACATATGTATCAACAAAAAAATAAGAAATTTATATTCACTTATACAGTGAAAGTTATTAAAGGTCGAGAGGTGATTGAACGGACAAACTTATCGGTCGATCTCCGATAAGATTCTCGTACGGACACGTGCAAATTTTATATTATTAAATACGTGTAGGTATGAAATTTCTTTATCTTTATTTTTCGAATAGATAAGCGCCGCTATTTCACCCGCGTTGACATTTAAGATTACTCCTCCCCACCTATGAGCTATAGCGCGACATTTCAAAGTCAAACAAACAAACTATATTTGTATATCTTCTATAATTTCACAATGCTTCATGAAAACTAACAATGTCAATACACGTTCACAATACACATACGAGTAACATGAAAACAATTGAGAAACACTGACGTCGATTATATTACCATTATATAAATGCCGATAAATGTCGATTTATATAGATATATGTATATTGAATTATAAATAATAAATAAATAAATCTATTATACATATAATAAAATGGTAGGAAAGTCAAAACTGTACATTGAATATTTTTTTTAAAGAATACTTGGGGTGTGATCTACAATCGATATCGAAGCCAAAAATATAGTTTTTAGAATTTTTGTCTATTTGTCTGTATGTATGTCCGGGATAAACTCAAAAAATACTGTATGGATTTACTTCAAATTTGGCACGAATATTATTAAGAAGTCGGGTCAACATAATATAGGCTACATATTATCACGCTATCACCTACGGGGAACGAGCAGTGAACCTTTATTTCTTCAACGCATTCTGTAACAACGTGTAATCTAATAGCGTTCACGCAGACGATGTCGCGGGCAGCAGCTAGTAAATAAATAAATGTGTCACACTCAACGTCAATAAATGGATTTTTCCCGCTAATTTATTGACTGAGGCAAGGAATCACTTCTGTGGAATTATTTTAATTTTTAGGGTTTTAAACCTGAAGGATGACTACGAAACTCAAATACTAATTTAAGTAACTCCACTACCGTCAGTCTGTCACAGAATATTATCTGACATTGCGAATGTCTGCGATGTCTTCGGAGTAGTGTCGGTTGAGCTCGACTCTCGTATCTTCAACCGAGCTACGAACAGATTGGGTGACCAAGGTGTCCATAAAACTTCTCAACCTCCCTTAATGTCTTGGCTCTGGAAGACGCTGTACCTCCATCACTATTTCACTCGTTTGAGTTGTATACTTACGTATTAATTACCTATACTACAAGAAACGATCTTAACGAGGGACGAAGTTCGATTTGAACACACTTTTATTTTAATAGACAAAACATATAATGTGTACAACTTACAATGTAAAAAAATAAATAACAGAAAACTATATAAAAGTGTACAAAAAAAACAGTACAAATTGAGGTCCATCCTATATATAAGTAGTAATATAAAGTGTGGCCTATAAATTCAGCCTCTTAGGCGCATCGCAGACATCGAAACAGAAAAGACCCGCAATAAATTGGTGCTGCGTAATTGATAGGCGTGGCTGGTCATCGTGTGTGCTCGGAAACCTACATTGCCTCTAACTGCGGGAAATGGAAACCGGTCAAGCGTAAACCACGTAATGCTATTTAATTAATTTTTAACAAAACACTCGTGTGTTAATAAATAAATATAATGAAGACTATTATTAAAACGAGGTATTTTTTTGTTTGTTTTTTACCGACAAATTCTGAAACTAATTAAATCCCTACTAATATACAAATGCTAAAGTAACTCTGTCTGTCTGTCTGTTACGCTTTTACATCTAAACCACTGAACCGATTTGGATGAAATTTGGTATGAAGATAGAACTGAACTTGGGAAAGGACATAGGATACTTTTTATCGCGAAAATAAGGGTAGAAGGGGTTGAAATAGGGGACGAAAGTTTGTATGGAAGTTCCTTATTGTCAAACATAAAATCGTGTAAGATTGTTCAATTGTTTAAGACAAAGACAAGAAAGCTTGCACGGGGAGGCGGGGGGGGGGGGGCGGACGGCTGGATGCGGAGCGGCGGCGGCGCGGCGGCGCGCTTACCATGTCGCGCGATATAACCGAATCCCACGCGGGCGAAGCCGCGGGCGAAGCCGCGGGCGGAAAGCTAGTAAATAAATAAACGCGTTACAATCAACGGCCCCAGTGAGATGAGCATTCCGTGTCAGGTTCCGGAAACTCGAGACTTTCAGAAAAGTACAGACAATTTCAAACGTCTGAATTGACTAGAGAAATATTAGCTAGTAGCTACGAATACGGCAAATAAATAACTTCCATAACTAAACTTCTGTTGTAGTTCCTTCACTATTAAATAACTACTTTACCTAGAAACAAGCACATTTCTTGCAACAAGTAATCTGCTCAAATAAGAAAACTAGCTGACCCGGCAAACGTTGTTTTGCCATATAAATTATTTCTGGTGAATATTCAAAAACCCTTATGAGTTAGTGGTATAAAAATAGTTTACGTCCTATTCTCAGACCTACTGAACACACAAAATTTCATAAGAATCGGTCGAGCCGTTTCAGAGTAGTTCAATTACGTACACCGTGACACGAGAATTTTATATATTAGATAGACTATATGAAACCGAAAAAATTAGTTAATTAATGCACTTCGAAATTGGTACGATACCAATGGTACGAAATATTGTTGATTGTTGGCAGTATTCGATGTTTATGTCATTATATGGTATAGAAGTGAGTTTAGGTTAAATAAATGTTTCTAAAATGTTAATTTATCAAAGTTAATTCGTATGTATAATTATAAATATAAAATATGTTATTTCGTTCAAATAAAGGACAACACTATATTTATTTATTATTATACATTAGTATATTATGTAATTACTGTACAAGTAATAAGAATCTTAACAACTATTATATATATGAAATGAAATACAGACACTTCTAACTATCGATAAGGAGATTATAACATAAGTTCAACGAAATATATAAGTAGCATTAAGTCTCAAGAATTCCAATTAATTAAGTCGACAATACGAAACGTCGCTTGGCCCACGCATGTATCCCTCTTACTCACCCCCCCCCCCATCTCCTTACGTAGCGCACTCAATTATTTCTGCTCACTCGACTGAAAAAATATTTTCATTTTTTTCTCAAACGTTACATTGATTTAATTTCATTTTACGAAAAATGTTAAGAAAAATAAGAATAGGATTTCTTTTTGTTAGACATTTATAATGACTTTCTTTGGTATAGTACATATTATATAATATTTTTTTCAGCGGAGATCACATGGCACCGTTGTCTATTGCTTTATATATACATATTCAACTGAGGGTACATTATTTTCGCGGGGCGTCTAGTCAATATTATAAAGTGGATAAATTTGTTTAATTGAACATGTTTTAAAATATTATCTAATAAGATTATATACAGGCTTATACTCGTATACACTCAGGACTCGCCACATACAGTAGACCAATAAATAAAAGCAGGTAAAACAGCGTGGGTAATCTATTCTGTATTTTATATAAAGCAGATATTTAATTTTATAAATACCTAATTAGCAACATTTATCCAATAAGAAACCTTATAAAAAGGTTTTCGCGCACGTTACAATTATTTAAATTTTATTTCACGTCAGGCGTAGGGTTTCGTGCCAAGTCGCTATGATGTATGGAGGTGTATTGCGTACTAAAGTAGATGAAAGGTTTGTATAGCGACAAGCGTAGAATAAATAAAAAAAATCCTTCATATGAATTTACGGTTTGGCAGAATTTCCTAAACCTATTTAAGGAAAAAGTATATCATATTTATAAGGATACGTCAAAATCATATTTATTTTATATAAATAAGCTACCTCTAATCTCTACTAAGGTACTCGTTTTATTTCAAGCTTGGATATCCATAATAAAAAAAGGATTTTTTGTATTATCGGTAATGTATATATAGTAGTAGAAAACTCAAAAATATGATCGCGTGTAGGTACTGTTAATTAAGAGATTTTTTAAATATGATAATCATTTAAGATTACAATTTTACTAATTTTTGTGTCAAGTTTACGTTGAATTGGTTACAGTTATGTTCAATTTATTCGTAAATTAATTCGCATACAAACGTACAATTAGTAGGTATTTAAATGTATCGCGATAGTTGAAGCGTGAGCGGGTTGCCTTAATTGTAATGTTTTAAGTGACGGTAAAAATGTTTAGAATTAAATCGTTATTATGTTATAATATATGTCGCGTACACATGTGTTATGTAGGCTTAGGTATTTTTTACGATGTGTCTCAGGAAAAATTTTGAGACATGTACCAAAAATCTGTTTACTAAATTAGTCTTCAGTCCTTCTGTATAATTCCTATCCTTATATATTCCTAAATCCTATATATATATATATATATATATATATATATATATATATAATATATTCCTAATCTAATAGGAGTAGAGCCCTTAGTCCAGTAACATTTAGGTCATTTACAGTCTGTTACAATTTAATACAAAACTATATTTGTATATATAGTCGTATAGAAAGTATATATACATAATTATATACTTTGCATATAAAGTTATGGAATGTATATATAAATTTCATTTATTTTAAATGGAGAGGCAAAATTCATAGAAAATATTCATTAAAAATGTATTAAAGTGAAAGGGTATCTGACCATAAGTTTTTAATTTTTTAAATTCATTTTTTGTCAACAACAAAAATACTACAGTAATAAAACATCGAAACAACAAAAATATTACTCGAATTCGTCACAGATATTTAATGAAGAAGGATAATTGAGAAAATAAATACATATTTTCATAATAGATAAAATTTAAAAAAAAAAAGTTACAGTGCAGCAGGATTTAACCCTTCAGTTGATGCCTAGAATGATCTGCCAATTAAGCAACGTATCCGTTTGTGCAAAAATACTGCTGACTATATTTTAAATCAATTTTTTATTTTTTTACTAAAACAAGTAAAGCAACAGACAGTTGACTCTGGCCTTTTCTATTAAAGCCAAAAAGATGGCGAGGTTTAGTAGTTAGGTCAAGAAGTTACAGAAATTCTCCTGAAAGATGTAGGTTTCTTCCCATTTTCATGAAGAGGATGAGGATTGATTGATTTTAATATCTTTATTGACTGAAATAAGTTTACAATTTGTTAAACAATAGCGCACTTACTGTTAACACCTTATTTATAAAGTTATTTTTAGGCTACACACCTTTGTAAACATATACTTTCAAACAATAAAAAAAAAATACCAAATGTTGTTTTTACAACAATGTATTGATTCCTGTGAATTGTTTTTTTTTAGAACAATTCACATGAATCAATACATAAAGTAATATTAAAAGAATGTACAACTAGTATTAATACCTAATTACGTACAAAATGTCATATATAGGACGTTTGTGCACTACAAGGAATTTTACTGTCCAGCAGTCCGATTTTTTACGGTCCGATGGAGCATGAAAAAAAATAAGTGAAAATGAAATAAAATGAATGGAGAGAAGTCAAATGTCGGACGGTAATATTACGTATAGGGCACAAATATGACGTGCCATATCGGACCGTAAAAAATCGAACCGGCGGACAGTGAAATTCCCTGTAGTGCACAAACGCCAATTGAGAGAGAAAAATAATTTATATTAATAATGACTGAGCACGAGGTCGGCATACGGTCGACGCAATCCGGTCGCTTGTCTAGGATGTAATAAGTATAAAAGGATGGATAAACTCTTCATCAGATCAAGATTGCCAGAAGTCACAATTCATACACACCTGGTGCAATATGTCCATATTAACAAAATAAGAAGTTTACTATAGTTTTTCGATTTATTTTTGTGTTATTTGTGTAAAAAATAAGAATAACTTAACAAGTTTTTGTTTTAATATTTTTCCCGTTAATAAGCTTTTAAATAATATTTATTTCCTAAATAAACAATCATCATTAAATTATTTATTTATTTTAAATCGAAATTAAATACGCTTTCACTCTTATTGTTAGAACTTATCATATACATGAATTTTAAATGTCATAATATGGCTCAAGTATCGAAATTTAACACATGTGAAATGTACGGCAAAGTAAGTAGTACACATAAAAATTAAATATTATCGTATAAAACTACGTCGAATGAACGAGGAAAACTAAATACAATAGTTATGCAAATGCACTCACAATTGTCTTCAGCACGTGAACTAGCACACGCCAGTAATGGCTGGTTCACGCTAGACTAATAGCTAATCTAGTAGCGGATAATTTAGTAGCAGAGCCAACAAATTTGTTGAGTTGATATATTTTGTACTATTTTTTCTGGCTAGCGTCTCTGCTCAAGTCTGAACAGACAAGTCTAGACAAGTTCGAACGTGTCTTTTCAGTCGAGGTCGTTAGCTATGACACTATCTTGTCTACTGCACGACCGAGGTGTAAACGTTTTTTTGGTTAGTAGCAGATACTTTAGTTACTACCTTCCTTTTTTTTCTTTTTATTTGAATTTAGGAATTTCTGTCCTGCACATAAAAGTCAGTTTAATTACTAAGTACAGTTTTATTACTTGTAACTCGAAATAACTACAAGCCTAGTGCGAACTAACCTTAATTGAACACAATTTGAATCCTATTTCTCATCTTCGAATAATCTTACGGATGTATGTTAATATGGATTTAAAATTTCGTAACAATATAGCCATTTCGTTGTGTGGAATAATTACTAAATAAAAACATATTTAAGATAATTTACCTTAAATCGTTAAAAAATCACTGGATCACAAAAACATACCTGAAACAAATAACAAATATTTAGAATACAACCATCCATAAAATCTATAATAAACATTATATTTCTATATTCATAATTTAAAAAGTTTGCTAACTCTACGGTACATAGCACGCTTACACAGCGGCTACTATAAGGCCGCTATTATATTAGCGTTTTTCAAGCGTGCGTGTTGTTCCAACGCTTGACGCTTGACACTTTTCAGCGTGAAAACGACGCAGTCCAACACGTATAACACGCCACGCGAAATATTCATGTACGCTGCGTTGACGCCAGTTAACGCCGACAAAGTATAATGTGAGTAACGTGACAGTAGATTATTGTCATCTAATCTAACAAGATTCTAAAAAAACGCGTGAAACCGGAGTTAAAGTTCAGCATTTTTATAAAGTTAAATTTATATGTTTGAAAGTGTTATTTTTTTAATAAAACCGGGTTACATATATTGAGTACTAGACGTTCCTCCTGGTCCATATAAAACAACATTTTTTTTTTACATCGGTAGATATTTTTGACATTTTTTCTGAAGCCTATGATATTTTTGGCTTTTTCCCTACAGCCTGATACATCTGGATGATGCATAATGTTTCAGTTTTACAGCGATTACAAATAAACAATTTTCTTTTTTATAACATTACTCATAAGTTAGAGGTTAAAAAAATACATCATATACAAGTAGGTACATTAAATATATGTTCAACAACAATTATTAACACAATAAACAGTTATAGTTGTAGTTACAACAATTCTATGATAATTACAATAAATTTCGATATCTAGTAAAAACCAGTTCGTAATAATTAGGACGATAAAGACTTCATGTGCAATTAACGCAACTATAAGTGTTTGTTACACGCAAACTTAGAGAACATTTGCATGCAATAATATTATAGTAATTTGCGATTACAGCATCTGTCTATCCAAGTGCACGCAGTTTCGTTTACATATAGTTAGTACACATATAGTTCATTTGTATTGACAATTTTAGTTAATATTTTTGAAGTGAAACTTCTTTATAGGGGTTGGAAAGATTTTTTCGTTACGCGCCATCTTGCGTTACGCGCCATCTTGCGTTACGCGCCATCTTGCGTTACGCGCCATCTTGCGTTACGCGCCATCTTGTTCTTGATTATTGCGTATTTCAGTCGTTTTTCAATAAACACATGCGCAAGGAAGATTCCGAGTCGTAGTAGATGAAATCCTATATATATATAAAGTGCTTAAACTAAATAAATCAAATATCAAATTTTGAATGCTAGAAAATGTGGCTCTCGCAGGGTTTTGAACTTGCAGCTCTCGAGCGATATACGAAATTCAATTCGCGTTGGCAGCCACTGCGCTAGCAATCTCTAAGATTCTTGAGTGAAATTAAGTATCACTATATAGAAGTTTGCAGTTATTGTATGATGTATTCTATAGTGAGTAGGTAATTCGAATGTAAATATGTCCGAACGCAAACACAGGACTCATATAATTACGATCGTATAAAAAGTAAACTGTTTTTGACGTGATAACGTCTAGTAAATTGATGAAGGGGTGCCCGTTCGAAGAAGATGACGTCATCATTGTCACAATTAGTGAGCGAGAGCGCAGAACAAGCGATAGAGAGGCACGATTAGCCTAAGCGTTCTGTCTTACACTCCATCGGACCGCGTTCGAGTAAAAGAGACAGTGGCGCTACGCAATCTACACGCGAACTGTTTTGTAGGGATGTTCATCGGAAAAAAATATCGATAATTTTACTATCGATAATTATCGAATCGTTTTATCGATAATTATCGATTGTTATGGAATGAATAGTTATCGATAATTATCGGAGGAAAAGTTATCGATAGTTGGCGACAGTTATCGATAATTATCGGATAAAAATTGTCGATAGTTGACGAAAGTTATCGATAATTATCGGTCGATAGTTATCGAATTAAAAAATATCGATAATTATCGGATCAAAATTATCGAATAACACTTATCGATAATTATCGAATGGAAAATTATCGAGTAATTGCGAATTACCGATAATTATCGCACACCCCTACTGTTTTGTGATTTGTCAATTGTTTGGTAGAAGTAGGGATGTTCATCGATAAAAAATATCGATAATTTTACTATCGACGATTATCGAATCGTTTTATCGATAGTTATCGATAATTATCGTATGAACAGTTATCGATAATTATCGAAGGAAAAGTTATCGATAGTTGGCGAAAATTATCGATAATTATCGGAAAAAAATTATCGATAGTTGACGAAAGTTATCGATAATTATCGGTCGATAGTTATCGATATTTATCGAAAGAAAAATTATCGATAATTATCGGATCAAAATTATCGAATAACACTTATCGATAATTATTGATAATTATCGAATGGAAAATTATCGAGTATTTAAGAATTATCGATAATTATCGCACACCCCTACTGTTTTGTGATTTGTCAATTGTTTGGTAGAGAGTACCACTTGAATACTCCCCTTGATTTTCTACTTTTCCTATCGTATTCCTATTCTTAACAAAATAACTCAGATTGGAAAATCTTGAATATCACACTATCATCTATATAAAAAAAGTACTACACTATCATATATATGTAAAGTAATACACACTATCATATTATTATATGTGATAATAATTCAATTCGATTCATAAAAGTATACAATTCTACATCTATGTTTTCTTATGACGTTATCACGTAAAAATTATCGTCTGTAAACCGACTTTACAGACAACCATTTTTTATTATAAGTTTCACTTCTTACGAGTGTACGCTAGTACACGCGATTTAAATTTTTTTTATATATATCGTTTAATAGTTACTCCGAGCGACCGCGACGCGGACGTTGTCCCAATTTTTATCAAAGCTGTGCCCGCGATGTAGTTCGCACCAAGTTTTACTTTAGTCTGTATGCACCATAAGCGCCATCTATTATGATAGTGTCGTACTTCAAATTGTTTTAAAAATAAATCGCTATATCGCGTCCTGTTTCAATTACTGAGTTTTGAATATTAATATTTAGATATTATTTATTAATATTAATTAAACGCTATAAAACTTTATTTTACACAACATTATACACACATTCTTTTATTGTAAGCTTCTCTTTTTGTTTGTTTTTGCACTTCTTTCATCTTACACATTGAATAATCTTCTCTTCTATTCTAGTTATCTTAATATATATTGTTTTACATTAGTATATATTGGAATGATATTTGAATTTGAATGAATGAATGATTGGATGATACTGGAAATGTTTTAAAATGATTTAATAATGTTACCCCTGTCATCTTCACAAATTGTATTTATTTCTACTAACGGACACGCTTCGAGCGAACTTAACATAATTTGCATATTTTAATTAATATTTCGCTTTTGATATTACAATTGTACAATATTATTTTAATCTTTATTGATAGGAGAGGCTTTTTGTCCAGCCATGTGACATGAATGATTGCTGGGGAAAAGCTTTTTCTCCTTATAGAAGAGTTGGAGCTACTGAAGGTTGGCATGTAACAACCCCACAAGGATATACACCCCGACTAGAAACAAATATTTGTACAAATACAAATATCAGTCCCGAGAGGGAATCGAACCCGCGACCACCGGCACGACTCCACCAGAACGGTCGCCAGTGGGACATGCTATTAATTAATGTCCATCAATGCTTAGTGACTAATCTAAAATCTAGAATAGTAGAATTATCTTTCCTGAACAGAGTTTCATCAATAAACACAACCGTTTCAACATCGTTTTAGCAAGCAATTACACATTAAATTAGAATGTAGACATCAAACGTTTTAGAAGTGACTACACCGCAAAGGTATTAATTTAGAAAAGTAATTTCACTCCTAATTGAAATCGTAATGGGGAAATTCAATTTTTTACCTATAAAAAGGACAAACACCTTGACATAATTAAAAATCCCTTTGAGCAATGTTTCCATCGAATATACTGAAAACGGATAAATCTGGGAATTTAGATGAAGATTTATATTTCTTATGATTACACGATTTTGTATTTTTTTTTGTTTTTTATTAATTAATACTTTATACAAGAAATTAAATTAAAATAAAAGCGTAGATGGTCCAATAAATAGAGTAGGTATACGGATCTTAACCGAAATGTGAAGGTTCGCATCCAGGCTAGAAATGCTATATTTTTAACGTTAAATATATTATAATATATATATTTTTTAACGTTAAATTCGTGGTTGTGAAATAAAAAGCAACTTACATATATCTCTGTTAAAATTCAGTGACATGTACATATATCCATTCTGACATAGTTGAACAGTGCGGCGGATTGAATTCCAATCCTTTCCTCTAATAAAACGATACTACGAGACGAAACGATACGACGAGTACGAGATTTTGCCAAATAATAATGGCACACAAGCTCTTACTATATAATAAAATATTAACGAACAAATTAACCGAAACATATTAAAAAAAAATTATATATTTGCGGTCGTCTGTTCCTAAGGTAAATTTTATAATAAAAATTCTGTTTTAGGTAACAGCTGAATTATGTACATTTTGACGTGATAACGTCTAGTAAATTGATGAAGGGGTGCCCGTTCGAAGAAGATGACGTCATCATTGTCACAATTAGTGAGCGAGAGCGCAGAACAAGCGATAGAGATGCACGATTAGCCTAAGCGTTCTGTCTTACACTCCATCGGACCGCGTTCGAGTAAAAGAGACAGTGGCGCCACGCAATCTACACGCGAACTGTTTTGTAGGGATGTTCATCGGAAAAAAATATCGATAATTTTACTATCGATAATTATCAAATCGTTTTACGATAGTTATCGATAATTATGGAATGAATAGCTATCGATAATTATCGGAGGTAAAGTTATCAATAGTTGGCGACAGTTATCGATAATTATCGGATAAAAATTGTCGATAGTTGAGGAAAATTATCGATAATTATCAGATCAAAATTATCGAATAACACTTATCGATAATTATCGAATGGAAAATAATCGAGTAGTTACGAATTATCGATAATTATCGCACACCCCTACTGTTTTGTGATTTGTAAATTGTTTGGTAGAAGTAGGGATGTTCATCGATAAAAAATATCGATAATTTTACTATCGATGGTTATCGAATCGTTTTATCGATAGTTATCGATAATTATCGTATGAACAGTTATCGATAATTATTGAAGGAAAAGGTATCGATAATTATCGGTCGATAGTTATCGATATTTATCGGTCGATAGTTATCGATATTTATCGAATGAAAAATTATCGATAATTATCGGATCAAAATTATCGAATAACACTTATCCATAATTATCGAATTGAAAATTATCGTGTATTTACGAATTATCGATAATTATCGCACACCCCTACTGTTTTGTGATTTGTCAATTGTTTGGTAGAAGTAGGGATGTTCATCGATAAAAAATATCGATAATTTTACTATCGATGATTATCGAATCGTTTTATCGATAATTATCGTATGAACAGTTATCGATAATTGTCGAAGGAAAAGTTATCGATAGTTGGCGACAGTTATCGATAATTATCGGATGAACAGTTATCGATAATTATTGAAGGAAAAGTTATCGATAATTATCGGTCGATAGTTATCGATATTTATCGAATGAAAAATTATCGATAATTATCGGATCAAAATTATCGAATAACACTTATCGATAATTATCGAATGGAAAATTATCGAGTATTTACGAATTATCGATAATTATCGCACACCCCTACTGTTTTGTGATTTGTCAATTGTTTGGTAGAGAGTACCACTTGAAACACTCCCCTTGATTTCCTACTTTTCCTATCATCTTCTTATCCTTAACAAAATAACTCAGATTGGAAAATCTTGAATATCACACTATCATATATATATAAAAAAAAGTACTATACCCTGTTTTTTTAGAATAGTCCAATTTAGTAAACAAACCCTGTCAATACGTAATTTACGATTTTTCCGCATTTATCACTCACTTTCACAACACATTAGCTTACGGACATTTGTAAAACTCCATTTACTATTAATTTCACTAAAAATAAGTATCAATTTATCATTTAAACACATAAAAACTTATAAAATACGAATATCGAGAATACAGATAATTCATATTTTTTAATATGTCATTTCAACAACTTTTTTTTTAAGGCAAATAGGGATGTGGTCATTATATTTTTAGAGGTGAATGAGTATAAGTGAATGAACAAAATGAATGATAAAATATTCCGTGTTCTTTACTATTTATATATTTTACATTTTCACGAATTACAATTTGTTAATAAGTTATAAAACAATGTTACCATAAAGCGATTTGTTATAAAGTTGTTATATATTCTTTTTTTTTTTTTTATGTTGAGCGCAAAAAATATTGCAAATGTCAATCTTTTATATTAAAGTGTTTATCGTAAAGGTGTTATTTTATATTATGAATATTTCTGTATATCAATTTCACCCTGAATATTTAACGCTAACCCATATAATATAAAAGTATAGCACATAGCACTGGCATAAAAGTTTACTGTAATTCACAGGAAAATTTTGTGGGACTATAGGAAGACACTTAGGATTACCTAATAAGATCATCGTAAAAAACAATGTTATCAGTGCTTTTGTTTAGATGTTAGAGAATGCACCGCCGGCGCAAGGTTTTTTTTATTCATAGTAAATACAAATACCCACATACAGACCACTATTACTCCATCAGGCTATACATTATTCCTAAAAAAAGAGTCGGCACTTCTACCTATCAAAATAATTACTCGATAATTGAAGTAATTAATAATTGATAATTAATGATTGAAGAGATTCGTCAAGTACGAACAAAGTAAATAAGTTGCTTATTTGCGTTTTATTTTGTATTAAAATATTTTCCTTTAATATTTTCATAAATAAATCAGTGACAATATATTATTTATCCATTCCAGTCAAATAGCAACTAATTTCTAAGACTTCCAAGAGGTATTTTGTATTTACATAATATGAATTTATAAATTTGTCTTTTGGGGCCATTCATTTATTACGTAAGACGAATTTTGCTAGTTTTCGACCACCACCATTATAAGAAAAAATAAGAATAGGCCAACCCCCTCCGCCCTGATTAATATTTATTACATAAGAATCTGAAAGAAAAAATAAATAAATATTTGGTTTGTTTTAATGATTATTTTTCAAAGTGACAATTTTTAGAAATGTTTATTTGTACTTACAAAGGTACTACTAATTTTTATTTTTTGGTAGTAATAAACTTTGGTTTTAATTATTCATCTTTATCTACATGACATTTTTAGTCCGGGGTCTCAAAACCCACTCGGAAAGTGGATCTGCCACTGGAACATCTCTAATATTACCTATACGCATCCTAGCGAACTTCGGCACTAATGCGGATGCCCCGCTTTTTCAAACAATAATTTTTACTTTTTTGTGATCTTACGTAAGAACTATCGAGACTCCCTCCCACCCCCTTGTAAGAAAAATAAGACATGGTCGACCCCCCTCCACCCCTAAATCGTCTTACGTAATAAATGAATGGCGCCTTTATAAAGATGCTCGATAAATATTTCTTTCCGTAACTCAGTACCTCTACCAATTCTGAACAAAAAAATTCAATATATTATCAGTTTTTTAAATAATTTCATCAATATGGTATCGTAAATATTTGAATGTAAAATGAATTTTACTTTAGTCAATGGTTTATTAATATTGTTCATTCATTTGCTCTTTGTGTCACTTCAATAAACTACACTATTACTCTATATTTATCTATTTTGTCTGTGGTCGAGAATACGCCATATTTGTTTACCATTTTGGACTATCCTAAAAAAATAGACTATACACTATCGTATATATGTAAAGTAATACACACTATCATATTATATATGTGATAATAATTCAATTCGATTCATAAAAGTATACAATTCTACATCTTGTTTTCTTATGACGTTATCACGTAAAAATTATCGTCTGTAAACCGACTTTACAGACAACAATTTTTTATATATATTTTTAGAAAATGTATAAAATCAAAATCAAAAACAACTTTATTCAAATAGGCCCCAAGAACACCTTCGAATCGTCATTTTACAAATTAAAACTTTAAGTAATTATTATTTTTGTAAAAGTATAGTTACCACCGATTCTGAATGTAGATTCGACAAAGAAGAATACAATACATATGTATATAAGTATTACATCCAAATTCGTAGCGATAATCGAACCCACAAACTCCATTGTTACACGCAGATAGCAGTGTCACTGTCAACTGAACCAACGGACCAGGTCAACGAGACATTTCCATTGTTGTAGTATTTTCAGAATAGATCGTTGTCAGTACTAAGTACCAAACTTCTAAACAGGTTTGACAATAGATTCTAATTAAGTTAGAATTATTATTCTAATCACGACACAGAATATGGAATACTCGGAACACGAACACGTAACAAAACATATTACGATATTTAAAAAAAAAATGTGTTTCTTTATTAAAAAGGAACATTAATCAATATAATAATACCACTCTTTATTGTACACCATTATGAAACAAAGCAAAAATACACGATAAATAATGAATAAAGATGTACACCCTCATCGTTTTTTTTTTATCACATTATCTCCTCCACGCTGGTTGTCTGGAAGAGATCGCTGTTTAGCGATAAGACCGCCCGTTGTACATAATCTTTTATTTTATACTTAGTTTGTTTCTCTTTGTATAATAAAGAGTAAATAAATAAATATAGAAATATACGTATTCTTAGGCTTCAAATCATAGCGGTGCGAATTACATATGCAGTAGTAAATAAGTCCCAACTAAACATCATCAGACAAATCCTCATCAGAAGATGCTTCGGAGAGCACATACAGCCTTCTGTCGCTGTTATTATCATAAACATTGATATTGATAGCGATCGTTAGTCATGTTTTCAAATAATCCATCAAATTCCTAGTAAGACACCCTTGCCCAGCAGTGGGATATTTACATGCCGTTCCAG
Organism: Euphydryas editha; assembly: GCA_036937285.1. NCBI lineage: Eukaryota > Metazoa > Arthropoda > Insecta > Lepidoptera > Nymphalidae > Euphydryas > Euphydryas editha. The sequence goes on from JAUPFZ010000014.1 coordinate 18,006,830, forward strand.
TTCATGCATCAACTCATAAATTAAACACAAACATTTTAACAAAATTTAAAACATTACTGCAAACGGTAAAGAAATAAATAAACGAGACGGTATCGTTCCAAAGTGAATACTTGTGAATATTTACGTCATTACGGTATCACACGAAAATATGTGCACGAAAGCTAAAAAATTAAGCAAACAACTTGCATTTCCGCTTAAAGCGCGTTCAGCGAGCGAGCCGAGTTAAAGAGCAATGAAATGTTCGCCTGGTATTTATTCCACGCTTTGCATAACATTAAGCGCTCGGTGTGACCGACATGGTACATAAGCGGAAGCGGGTTAATTAACTCAATGAGAAACCTACTCTATCTATATTACAAATTTAAAGTATTTTTAGGCTTCAGTATCAAATAAACATAAAACAACAAAGAAATTTTCCTTATTGACTATGCAAATTTCTTAAATCTTTTGATAAGATTTTAAGAATGACTTTAGAAAAATGTTCATTAAGTTAGAGGCTCTATAGCAACACGACGATATAAGAAGGAGAAGTAACCGCGTAAAACGAAAGCGCGCGTGATGTCGCACGGTTAATCTAGTTATAATATAACTAACATAAATACAGCACATAAAATACACTATAATAACTTATCTCTTTTGATTGAGTCACTCTATTTTTATTACCTTTCATAGAGATCTTAACTAACATAATCATAATCTTTAATAAAGAGAAATAATTTATTTGAAGTACCTAGAATTTTTTTATAAAAGAAGTGGTTTTTCATATTTAAGTAATAATTTATTTAATTTGTAATAATTTAATAACATACATACATTTTAAATACTTTAAAGTAAAAAAAAAACCTTTTAGCATTTGCAATTTAATTAAAAATATAAGACATACATTGTTATTATTTTTATGTAATTCTTTTATTTTAAGTGCAAGTCGTTAGTAGAATTTGTGATCGAAATATTTAGTTTTGAAAATTTTCAGCTTCCCGCTAACGCTTATGCTAATGAATCAATGCAATTCTATTCCGGAAGGCGAGGGAAACACGTAGTAAGAAGTTGTATAAATATTTTCACCACAATACCTGAGTACAAAACGAGAACGATTCCTTGTTAGGCGAACTGAACCACGATTTATGTTATAGAGCTGGCGCGGCTTCGAGGACACTTTGCTTCTGAACATCACACGAAATAATACTTGGGTTATATAATTTATAAATATTATCATTTGTTTATTACAATAAATAGCTGTTACTGTAATGCATTTATATTTTAGAACTGAGGATAAATAAATATTAATTCAATAAATTTTTGGTCGCCGTTCGCGGGGTGATTTGTAGTTTATACTCCAATATCTATCAAATATAAAGAAAATAAATGAAAATAAATTCTTTAATGAAGTCTCTAAAAAAATTTTAAAAAATCTATATGTTATTATTTGTTTTAAATATAAAAAAGTCTATAATGTTATTAAAAACAAACTGTAGCCGCAACTTCGTTTACGATTACATATTTCAACTTTCATTTCCTCTCGAATACCCGTAATGAATTTCGAAATAAATCATACCAAGTTTCATTCATTCGTTCCTGAATGGGTTCTCCTTTCAGTAGTTTCGGCGTGATGCGCGACCAATATACAGATAGATAGAAATGAACAAAATTACATTTTTGGCATCAAAATCAATTACAGCGTTTTTAAAAATAAAATAAAAAAATAAAGAAAAGAAGATTAAAATTCAATTTATATAACTGGACTTATTGCAATTTTATTAATTATTCAGTACAGATTTAAAGAAAACAATCTTATAATTACTCATATTACATAATATATAACAAATTGTTGATTTACTTGCAGGTTCTTCTCAGCGGAATTTACATTCCGAATCGGTGGCATCACATTAACATAATACATTATTGTACAGTGACGACACAAAAGTGCTGTCAAGGCCTACTTGAATAAAGTAAAATTTGAATTTGACAGTCTTGTTTGCCAGAATCTTAATTATGATAATATTATTTTAAACGCTGACTTCTTTGTTGTTACTTTCGACGTGACGACAGTTCATATAGATCGCCTGTATTAAAATATAGTATATAGATATATATACATGATTTAAATTTTCATGTATCTAAGTTCAATATTTTACGGTCGACTATGATGATTCTAAGGCTGTTTTTCGTTGCAGTGCGGTGACCGGTAGAGAAGAAAAGTCCCGACCTCTTTCTTGCCGAGGTTTCGTAATAGTCGAAGGTCATAGTGATCCGAACAACTTACTGTACACCATATCCTGCCAGCCTGCCAAGCGTGGCTAGTATTGACAAACCCCCAATTTAATTTTTTTTCAATTTAGTGTTGTGATTTTATTAATTAACTCTGTATTATACTGAGTTTTTCATGCAGTGATTACCTATAAAAAGAAGTAGGTACTAATAATCGTTGCTGCCATGTATTTAAACATTAATATTGAATCTTCTATCTAGAAAATTGTTTAAATTTGCTGAGTAAAAACGCCTGTCTATGTAACAATCGAATAAATGAAATAAAAAAATAAATTGTGTGTGTCAGCTCCGACGCACGACTGGAGTTTACTCCTTAAGTACGATTGTCTAAACATACGCAAAAAGAGTTTATCCAACTGAAAATAAGATTAATACCATATGAAAGGGTAAATTAACAAATTAATGAAAATAATATACATATATAAATATATATTTATTCATTTTATATACATTTATTATAACTAATCGGCGAAATATTTTACATTAAACTTTTCACAATAGTCAATTTCAGATGTGCACAAATATTTCATTACGAATGTTGATAAATTATGTAATTATTATTATCTGACAATTATCATTTATTTTTTAAATATTATTTTTCAATATTAATTAGAGCAACATTACTTTCGCACCGCACCGTAGGTGCGCGCGCACCGAAAAAGTAACGAGGTCATTCATAAGTAGGTTTTACCTCTCATATTTTTCTCATACCGGGCGCCTTATATATGAAAACCGATTCTTAAGGAGTAAACTCCAAAAGATATAGGCGCATGTAAGCCTGTAGATGTATAGTACCATAAAAAAAATTGTATCTTCTGTTAGTAGTTCTAAATAAATAAATACATAAAATACTCAAACTGCAACTATCTGCAACTCAAACTCAAACGGAAGATCACTGCCAATCTCGCATATATAAGACAAATTATGTATCATAATTGCAAATTGATTAAACTAACTTAACACTTAATATTCTATATAAAAAGAGTTATTGTTCTAAAACGCTAACCGACCCGACTGCAGTAAATAACTTTATTTCATGTAATTTGCATGAATGTGTAGCGTAACCAGATTACCTACGTGACCTGACGTGAACTCGACCGAAATATTATTTTCGTTAAAAAATATATATTAGTTATAGCTTGAGATAAATAAATAAATAATTTTTATAACATTATAAAATATTATATGTAACCGAAAATAATTTTTATAACATTTTATATGTATTTAATCTATAACAGAAATTTATACTAATATAATATGTTTTATTTTTTTATATGTATATATGGTACTATTTATAGGCGCCGCACACTATTCACTAACAAAAAAAAAACTACTTTATTTTGTTGCTTTTTATTTCATTATAATAAGGCTTACAGTTTGATTAGTAGAAATTTCATTTTTAAATCAATAAATCCATTGGATCTTAAACGATTATTATAGGCGACATACGATTATGTGTAGAACGTTAACCTATCAAAGTTATTGAAAATAGACATTGTTTTAATCTACACATATAGGTACTAATATTATAATATATAATAATAATAAAAAATAAGTTTGTTCGTTTAATTGTTTTAACACTCTAAATCTTTGGATTTACTGGACCGATTCGAAAAGTTCTTTGTGTGTGAAAGAAGTAGTTTTGACTAAAAAACGCATGATTTATTTTAATTTTCAAAAAAAGAAGTATTTGAAATGATTCAAGTTCGTGACCCCTTTTGAACTAGATATATTCATTAATATACTATTTAGTACATGAGCAAATTGACAGGACCAATTCAAAAAAAAAAAATGCTCTCATTTTTGAAAATGAGACTGTTTTTTATCTCTAGCTAGTAAATATATGTATAGTTTTCACATATCAATAAAGTGCAATGTACATCGGCAACGCTTTAAAAATAGGGGGATGACAAAAATAGGGAAGGTCCTCCAAAGGGCATAGCATCGAAAAATCTGAAGTGTCATTGAAATAAAAATATTCGCTTTTTAAACGCAACAAAGCAGAATAAAAAACGGCCTTGTTCGTCGCATAAGGGGGTGATTTATACGTGTACAACCGGTGCGTTCGATTTTACGATATATCTATTTTGCTATATAAAATATACTGAAAAAAAAAAGTCAATTAATGTAAATTAATGAAAAACTTTCTTATTCGTTTTGCATGAAAATATATATAATAAAAATATATATAGGTAATTTGTTTTGAAATCGAAAAGCCGGCGAACACAGAAGGGTGGGATGGTAACGATTTTTTTTTATACAGCTGTCTAAAATCAAAATACTAGGTTCTTTATCACATGATCGGATGTTATGGATTTGTATGAGTCCATAATTTAATTTAAAAAATAGCTGTTTCCGAAAATATCAACTTTTCTAGTAACGCCGTTTTACTTTTCAATACAACTTCATAAAGTTCAATATTTTCTCATCTTCTCTCTCTATGCTCCACACTTATAAAATCAATCTAAACCCACACAGTCACGGACAGAAGTTTCTTCATATATAGTCGATATTAATACTACACACGATAATCTTCGAGTCACATGATATCCGGTTGCAAAGATCCTTAGGAGGATAATCACAATTAATCTTGAAGTAACAACGTATTACGATGTTATTATGTCGCTCGTAATGTATCTTAGCGGATTATACATTTAAGTAATGACGTATGACTACTATCCTCCATTTTGTCTGAGAAAACACTGACAAAATGTTGATACGGTAAAAAATCACGAAAAATATTACTCGATGCTCATTTTACGGCGAACTTTTTGAAAATTGTTGTGATATCAGTTTTAAGAATTAAACCAGAAAATGTTTTTTTTTTAACGTTTTACGTTCTATCCGGAATAAAAATCACTCTAATTTATAAAACAAATGCGGTATTGGAAAATAATAATTATAATTTTATTCAATACAGTGTATGACATCGATTTATGAAAATGTCAGGAGAGAAGAAGAGAGATGAACATTTGTCACGCTATTCAACTTCAGATTGAAGGCTATATCTGCATTAATTAAAATCTTTTCTGAAATATACGGGTAGTTTACGATATTTTTGTCTTAAACTACCGAGAACAAGATGCAATTTCAGCTCGAAATCACTTAGCCACTCAACTGCCCGTGTCAACTACTTGTTGACAAGAGTTTACAAACTAACTGCAACAACTGCAAGCGCCGTGTCAAGTAATGGTCGCCATGGCTATATTGCCCATGTCAACTGCTTTTCGACACGGGCATTAGTACGCGAAGTGCACCTGTCAATTACAGGTTGACTAACGTATATTACATTATCACCGGTGGGAAATTACGTAACAAAACATGAGAGGGCTTGGGCAGTTTTGTGCAGTTGGTTAACTAAAAGGTCATTGCACGGACACTCAAGCGGTTAGAAACTCAGCGGCGTATACACAGAATCGAATTCACAACCATCTGTGATATTGTCATCCATCTGTATTAACTGAAAAATCTTTAGATCATATCTGCTCTTAAAAGAATTATGAAATTATTTAATATCTATGATGAAAATAATTGAATTAATAATATAAATTATCGATAGTCATTGGTTTGGAGTTATTGATTACATTGTTACAAAATATTAAACACAATTAGCGTAGCGAATAACTTGCACTCAACTGCCGCGGTGTGATCCGAACAGTATATTGAAATACCGTTACATATTATTATACCTACATTGTTTTAAACATTATATAACATGTTATTAAAACAAATATAATTTAATAACTCGTCGTATAAACTATTTATAATTAATTCGAATATTTATTAATATTAATAATAAAATAATATATCCAAACTGACTAATTCATTATAGATGAGCTAAATTCATGCTGAGATGAATATCTCAACATCTACCGGTTTTAATTTGATGTTTTTTTCATATTAATCTATTGGGAAACACAGCATACATAACACGTAAAAGATTAACAGCATCATAAACTAAAGTTAATTAAAAATACAATAAGATTAAGTTGACGTAACCTTTTTAAAGAAAATTTTAAAGATTTTCATTGAAAGTATCAAATTTGTTATGAAATTTATTACAATTATTACAAGAACGTTTAATAAAAGTTACGTTAAAACTTGCAAGCGAATTAATAATAAATATAAATTTCAATGCGTCGGGTAACAAAATGAAACGCGGGTAAAACCGCGATAGCCTTCTAGTATGACAACAAAAGGCAAGTCAATTAATCCCTCGGTGTACGATTCAACGTGGTCAACGTCAGAGCACAATGCGATCACGGCCCAGTGGGTCAAACCGCGGCCTTGGCTGATGGATGGCTCCCCGCAGGCTAAATATAACCAGTGATTGACAATTATTATTTATGTTTTCCTCAGATTACGTACTTATGTTTCTAATATTTTTATATATTTTTAATGTCGATACATTAAATAATAGGGAAGGAACGTTGTTATAAAGATTTTATTTGAAAAAATAAATCTTCTTACATTAAAATCATAAAAACGTCTGTGTTAAAAAAGTATTTTTACATCGCCTACGATTCCTATTAGAGAATTATATTAATGTAGGTATTATATTCAAAGCTATTAAGTAAACAAATATATATAATAATATAACCCACATTAATGCGACCTTTTTTGTCAACCCTATGAACATCGAAGCGTGACGTCATAATAATTATGTTCGCTGATTGGTCCGCGGATATGGTCCGGCCGAACCGAATTCATTCGTGTGTTAGTACTATTACGTAACTTGCACGATCGCGAGAAGTCGCTGTCGTGTCGTCGTGAATTTCAATACTAATTGAGACTCAACTTATATTGAAATTCGACACCACAGCGATTAGCTTTAGCTTTCAGAATATTCGATTTAGCTTTTAGTGCTAGCACCTCTTCTTTGATTATATAATCGCCAGCAATCCGGTCTATATCCTGTGTCAACTTAACGAGGTCCTTGAGGATCCGAGTAGCATCCAGGTGGTCGAAGAGGACTGGAAGTAGTTTGTGCAATTCCCGTGCTACAAAAACGGGAATTACCCCGGGATCAGTCTCTTTAAAGAGACAAACGATGTACTTAATTTCTCTCATTATTTTCCGTTTCCGTTTCCTCGTTTTCTTTTTGCTGTTCGCAATATATTCAAATAGTAAATTATTCGATATTAATATTTCTTTCGACAAAAACTGTCCTCGTCCATAACATATATTTTATTGCAAGAGCTTCGTTTATAACTTTATAGCACGATATACGTTAAGTGTTGTAATTTTTTGTTCACCACTACATTTCAAATATCAAATATGACACATCTTCGCAACCGTTCGTACGTTAGCGCATGCGACACACTTCGACTCGATCCGAATTAAAATTTTAAATGCTAATAATAACTGCATATGAGCTTAATCGATTTCGCACAACTTGTTTAAAATTCATTTTTAAGATTAGATGTAAGAACTTACAATACACAAAAAAAAAATATTGATAGATTCCTTGTCTGTTATTACATTACACTGTGCGGGTGGGGAGGTGCGCGGGAGTCGCTCAACGGAGCATGACGTAATGCCAATGTCAAGGTCGCCATCGGCTCAGAAATAACTAATCTAAAATAGCACGGCTAAATCTAGCGCGATTCGTTGCGCTCCGTGCTCTTGTGCGAAATTTCATTTTGTTTATAAAGCAAATAGTTTAAATTGTATTAATAAATTATCATTAATATTGACCATAGCAAATTATTTAACTATTTCATCTTAATTATAATCGAATTAACCAGAATTTACTTTGAAATTTGATATTTGTCGCTTTGTTACTATGAATCGTAGAGTTACAGAAATAGGTAATTTTTTTAATTTGATTTAAAAACTTTCAAATGCAACATTTTTTTTTAATTTTCAACAAAATAATATTGTTTTATACTACAATTACAAGAGACTGGTTGGTAATGACCAACCAGTCTCTCGTAATGAACCACTACTCGACTCGGTATGATGACGTAAAGCCTAACACGAGTTTTTAGTGTTTTTTTTTTTAAACTTCATCCTACTTCAACTGGTATTCTGTCTTATTAATATTCATTGCCAACTTAAAGGTCGCGTTAGATTTCCCTGGGGGTTTGTGTATGAACATCAATATGGTTGACGATGAGCAAGATGTGTAACAAGTATATAGGAAGGCGATGTACAGATAATATATCCTGCACATACATGTAAATATATTCTACAATATATTTTAATGTGGGTGAAAGATTTAGACATACATATCTACATCAAAACCATTTACGAATATAATAAGAGACACGTGTTATAAGTGAAATTGCGTTTTATCATCAGGAGTATTCTCGCCAATTCGATTGTAAACACGTATTCTATTAAACGTAGCACAATCCAAATAGACTTTCAACCCTAAATCAATAAACGTACTCGAAGTAAAATCTCACAGAACACGACAAACAAAAGCGACGAAATAGAAAATCGAAAGCAAACAGAAATATGGCAGTGCGAAATATAAAATTGTGCCAATTTCCCTACAACTGTCGCTGACAAAGACGCCTTCGAATACGGTGTAGGAACAGTAAAACCTATAGCTTAGTCAGCGACCGGTGCCACGTTCGAATGAGACGAACATACGACCCCCGGCTAGGGCTGGCGATGTTTAAATTAATGAAACCGGACAAAAATTTGTAAAACGTGGAAAAAAAGTCCGTGAAATTTGAATAAAATTAATTAATTAATTACACTAACGATAAAATTTAATGCGTCTAAATAAAGACACTGATTTCGTTATTTTAACTTTATGAGTTATTCATTTAGATGCGTAATGCGCGTGCGGTTAGCGCATAAAAAGTGTTCATTATTCGCCTGGATAGTTTAAAATCTCTTCCGAACGCCATCAACTCCGTCAACTAGGACGAATCCGGGGAATGCCCGGACGGATGGCAGCCCTACCCTTCGCTCACACGTCGTAAAAGCGGCCTCTCCAAAATAGGCCGTAAAACACGCGTAGATATATCAAGTAGCCGCCATCGAGGCAACTGTTTTAATTTGATCGATATCGTCTCAGGAAACTGGAATCTCGTAAAAGTATATTGCTTAACGTAATCATAATTCTGTCAGAGACCGTTGTTATTAATATAGATATTTCCTGTTTTATTGTCTATAAATGGTATAGGATTTGGGGTCAACACGAATCGGTGCTAAAATTTTATCTCGTCCAACTTTCACGCTTCATTCTATATTTTCGTTAATGTAACGATGTTTGTTATTCATTCGTGAGCTCAAAATTCGTTACAATTTCATGATCCGTAATTAATAATCGCACTTCAAGATTTTAAACCATCAAAGCAAGGAGAATGTTATTAAGATTATTTATTAGTAGCCCGAGCGATAAAACTTTAGGCAATTGCTTATAAACGTTTCCTCGGTTTTTTTTTAAATCATTACCAGCGAAATACAAATTTATCACCGGATTCGTTACTCGCCAATCGAACATTTATAGAGGTATATCTAAGTGAATATTCAGTTTCATTTGAGATAAGAGGATCTTATTGAGCTGAATGTAAACTCTTCGGAGAGGGGCGGTTTACGAGCGCCACCTTAGTCATCACTGCGAGCGTTACGCGATAACATCTGCCGTTAGAGTCTTGTATCTCTTTCTAATCTTGTTAACGCTGAAGGGCCGCTTCGAGATGCTCTCGATAGTTCCAATTATTTTATCACCCCTTTTACTTACAATACGTTCTCTATGTCGACATCGATTGACGAGTTTTAATAGAAAAAGTTAATTTCGAGTCGTATATCGTCGACTTTACATGTTTGTTATTGAAGCGAAAAAATATCTTTTATTTTCTCGAAGGACAAATAAAAACGATTCATTTTATTGTAACTAAGAATAAATTGAAAACTAGTTACGGAGCTATCAAAGTATATGACAGGATATTGCGTTTCGATATGACGTCAAGCGACTCGGGGATCCGAAGTCAAATCCTTACATGTTTATATCGGGTCTGGGAAATATAAAAACATTTTCGACAGTTATTTTTCATAAAAATATCTATCTTAAACGTCAACTTTCATCAAAAGCGTACAACAAAAGATCCTTTCGAGTGACGTTTAGATAAAACGTTAAACGTTACAGCGTACGTTCTTTGTGATTACAATTTATTTCTTTGACAATACGAAATAAAGCCTTCCCGAATATAAGAGCTGAGGTTGACTCCAACCGAGACACTAGAACTGACATTGGGAAGAATATCAAACGATATTACTTTTAACCACTTACATAGCGAACTGTAAAAAAATATTGTTCGCATCAAAGTGGAATATTGTTTTCTGTCGTGGAAATTGCGCGTACGATATAGACAAGCGAACTTTTCAAAGGATTTCATATTAAAGTGTTCATTATTCCATATGTGGAACAAGTGGAATTCGGTGAAAGTTCAGTGCTATATTGTTTTGTAACAGACAATAAATGTACCATTCAAATGGTTCTACTTATAAATGAAAAGGATTAAAGGCAAACCGCTACGCTACTTCACTGCGGATTCACGGATAAAAGTGTCACAGATTTTTTAAGAAACCGAGATGTATAAGTTTATCGAGAACGAGATAATTTGAAACAAGTTTACTACTTATATATATATTAACCATATATATATATATATATATTAACCAACAATCACACCACGTTAACCTAGCCCCGTGCTAAGTTCGTAAGAACTTGTGTTACGGGTACTAGGAACGGTAATAAATTTAAGATATAAATACATATATACATAAATACACATCCATGATCCGGTGCAGACATCTATATTCGTCATACAAATTATCTGCACCTGGCGGGATTCGAACCCGCGACCGCTGCGTAAAGTGTCCAGTTGCCTGACCACTCGACCAGCCGGCCTGTCTGTACTTAAATTACTTGTTTAAAATTTTTGTATCACTTTAACCAGATTCAAACTTGCGACCCACGCGTCGGGCTAGGCCCTCTCGATTCAGAATAAGATAGTTGTAATTAAAAAGTTCGTAGCAGACAAGGAGTAAGTTAAGCTACTAATTAAAGTTGCTTATCGGCCGTAGTCAGGGTGAGTGTGAAAGGTAACAATGTAACTCTAAAGTCTGTTTATGAGCAGTTTATTGTAACTTAAATTAACTTTAAGTTTTTGTGAGTCGAGTACTGTCTATGAGTACAAGTCTATACAAAAAAAAAAAAAAAAAACATTTATTTAAACAAATAACACGTGATTTGAACGCGGTACTTACTATCAGAATCAAAAGAATTTATGAATTAAATGCTTTTACGCTGGAAATCTTGTTTACTGACGAAGGTTAAAGGCTATAAAACATCGCGCTATGATGCATAGGAGCGGAGCGGTCACTACAAACAAATGATCGTCTAGTTTCCCTTTGTAACAAATGTAGCCAATCACCACATTAACATCGGGAACGATTTAACGCGTTACTATTTACCGCTAACATAATGAGATTTTCATTGGATCGTAAACATTTTATATTGGTTCGGATTGTTACGAGATCTTGATTTGTCATTTCGAGTTACGAAAGGATATTGCGACCGGTAACGGCTCCGTAAAAACGATGTAATGGCGGGAGATAGTCGATTCGTCGTGTTTATACAGCGTTTTGGTTGACGCGCTCTATCGTAAACTTGGTAGGTGACGACCATAATTATATTATCGTATTTGACGTGACACGTGTCACCTCTTAATGTTTGTGATTTCACGTAGAATATTTTCGTTTTTAGTTTGTTAATTTTCTATATATTTTTTTTATCAAAGTCGAATGCAATATCGTATCTGACTGTTGAGAAATTCACGACAGTAAAAAAGTTTCTATCGATTTTGTATCAATTATAAATAATATTTTCAGGTATGGTGAAGAGAAGTTAAAAATTAAAGTTAGATTAATTCACAATTTTAACTACTTCCCTATTAGTAAGAAAACAATTTTACTATTTCAATACTTAATTATCTACAACGTTTTAAATGCTTAATTTAATTTTACAATTCATTAATATAGTTTAAAACACCGAAACTCTTTTTTTTTACAATTCTTAATATTTGTAAAAAAATAAATTTTATTCAAATAAAACAATGTTTTTTCTCATTACAAAAGGTGTTCAAATTAGAGGTAGGTCTAAAAGTAAGAAAATTATTATGAATCGTCAGTGTCATTTTCAATATGCTAATCTCAAAATTTACTCGACGAATTTAGATATTTTACAAGAATTATCTTTAAAGCCGTGAAAGAAGTGTAAAGTACATCCGATTCAATTATTAAATCCTTAAAAGGGTAAAAAGAAAGAATAAAGTTTATAAAGAAAAAAATTAAAACTCTTACAATTTTAGACTCAAGTATTTGCCTTCTTAAGAAATAAAAAGACCTATTTCGCCGATTCGTTATAGGACCTTTGAAGGGGTGAGAAGGGCCTTTGGGGTTCGTGTGAAAAAATAAGCTTATTAATATCTTACATAAAAGGGTAACACTAACAATAGTGGTTCGAGTATACCAACACACGCGAAGCTGACAAAATAATACGTAATGAAATTTAATTTACAATATTAAATCCAAACACATTTTGTTGATCGTGATATCTTTGAATACAATTGTATATGAAGAGGCAGAAATAAACACAAGCAAACAAGAGATAAATAAGGAAGTATTACATAACCCCCCCTAAACCCTCCCCCGACCTTCCCCTAATCATAAATCCGCGCTTCCATAACATTTACGACTCAAAATTCATCTTCAAAGTTCTCAACTCCTCGCGATGTTACGCCATTTGCTACCAGATATACTTTCAAGTGTTGATATGTCGTCTCTAATTAGATTTAAAGGGGTTATATCTTCCAAAATGTACTACTCACGTACGATTCGAACGGACGAGTTTCGAAATGGAATCAAATTAAAATATACCTTATCCGAATAAGCTTTTAAAAGCACTTTTGTGTTGTCGCTTTCTGGGACGAGATCCCTTTCTATGATGACACGTTCGAGAGATCCGTACAATTGCCATTTAATTATAAAACTTATATTAAAAAGTCTTAAGTACATACAACATATTATTCAGTAAAAGATAATAAATATTCTATTATGAAAAGGAAAGATTTGTTTGTTGACGTTCGACGCTCTGATACAAATGAATCGATTTTACATGTTATTTTAACGCTAACTAAAACAGGATATTAATAAATGATGTTTTCGTGGATATCAACGAAGGTAAAAATCCCTCGGATCAAGTGTAATTACACATAGACATGCAGTGAGATTGTTTTTAATTAATAATTTGACGAAAATAAAATAAAACCACCCACTGAGCGCCTCGCCAGTTATCCTCGGTACAATCTGCATTCCGAACATTTAATAAATTTTAATTAAAATAATTCTTATTTTGATGATTCAAAACTGCTTTAAGTGTAAATTTTACCGAGAAAAACAGACAATAAACAAGTAATATATTTTTTAAATATTGGTGGTAATTATAATATATAAAATAAAAGTTTAATGAATTTCGACCCAGAAATATGGGGAAAAGATTAACAATTAATATACTGGAATATAAACGTCTATTGAAGTACAATATTAAATAATAATAAATAATAAACTCTTCACACTCAACGGCCCCCAGTAGGATGAGATATTTTGTCGGGGATTCCAAAACATACACTTACGCCCAGACCACGACACCTGTATGACCTGTACCATCTATATGATACAAACATTTACCTCAACGTCTAAATCTCCAGAATATCATCATGTATATATTTTAAAACAGGTCGGTCAATGTACAGTAGGATCATAACGGAGTGGCTCGAAGAATCGCGGAAATCACAACGGTTCCAAGAAGCCATCTGATGTAGATGCTTAAATTTCTCAAAACCGACCATTAGTCAAGTCGCCTGATTAAAGACATCAAGAATTAACTTTATACCTAACCGTATCTTCTTACTACGTAAAAATAAGAATGAGAAAGTATCCTTTCTTTTTTAAATTTAGTTTGTGATCCCTTAATGGGTCATAAATTTAAAGCGGTAAATTTAGTAGTTTTAAACTTTACATACCTTTAATATAGAATATTTATATTAGGTGGAATGTCGGTTTTTTATCCGACTGCGCTAAAAGGAGGATTATGTTTTGCGAGAGTATGAATGTATGTATAATTTTTTGTGTCGCTCTGCGGCCTGAACCGCTCGATGGATTTTAGATTAAAAGGTGTCATTAGATTCGTAATTTACTATGAGAGTGACACTGGGTATATCAAAATAAAAAAATAAAATAACATAGCGGAGTTTTGGCGCCAAACTAATTTCATTTCCAAATTACATTAAAATGCGGTCGGGTTTTTTAGTTTTTTAAATTACTTTTTTAGAAAATATCACATCTACATTAACGAATAATTTAATAAAGCTATTAAGATAAAGTATGTGTAGTGTTCATTTTATTGTATAAAAACTATAACACTGAACTGAACTAACATGTAAATGTTCCACAGCTGAGAAAAAGTCTCCTCTTCTGTATAGGGAGGGGGATAAGAAAGTTGGATCTCAATCCGCAAAGGGGTTTGCACAGGAGTTGGTGGATATTAAAGCACCTAACGATTTATATGAAAAACAAAAAATAATGTATATTTTTATAGATGTTTTAATATTTACGTTACGATTAAGATCTTATTAAGAATCAATTGCGTGTATCAAAGTGTTTCTATTGTTTAAATAAATAAATTAAAAAAAATTAAAATAATTATAACAAAAAAGAAATTATGATTTTTATGGTGAGTAATTTTTAACACAACTTTCGAATCATGTAATTTTAAATTAGAAAATAATTGAGCAAAATTAACTCCGCTAGATAAACAAGCGAATTTTATCGAAGGTCGCGGGTTCAAATCCGTGCAAGCACCTCCGTGAATTATTTATGCCTAATTTGTATAAACATTTATTTTGTGTGCTGGCGGTAAAAAATACGACAAAAACATGTTCATTAGAATATTTTTTACGAATTTTACTTATTTAATTTAATATACGAATTTTATGGTTAATCAAATTCGACCATATTAGTTTTTAATCAAATAAAATTATTTTAATAATTATAATAAAATCAATAATAATTATTAATGAGTAATAAAAACACTTCAGCACATAAAATAATTAAATACATAGTCAAGTATGTTAAAAATAAAAAAAGCTTTCCTATTAGATTCTGGTACACTTCCGACAATGTATATTCTTTTTTAGTTTAAAGAAATTAATATGTACAACAATATTGTTTTATAAGGAATTTATCAAATAAATACACGTAAATGATACGTCACAGACATAAATATTAAGAAGTTAGATGAACCGCACGGTAACACCTTTTTTTTTGTATCGCAGGGGAATCCATTTACGGGTGATATCCAGGACGCCCGGGTAGGTAATCCTAGACCGTATGTCGGACTCAGCACTTGGGGATGCAATACCGTGCTAACCCCTGCGGGAGCCTTTAGCCGCTGTAACTGGAAGATGCCGGATCTGCAGGCAACAGGATTCCTCCAGCGACAGGCTGGCCTCGGCGAAAAGTCCAGACTTCTCCTCCATGGGACTGTCCGGCTCACCTCTGAACCCACCAGGTTTATACCGCACGGAAACACGCTTTTTTTTTTTATCGCAGGGGAATCCATTTACGGATGCTATCCAGGACGCTCGGGTCGGCAGTCCTAGACCTATGTCGGACTCGGCACTTTGGGAGTGCAATACCGTACTAAACCCCTGCGGGAGCCTTCAACCGCTTTAATTGGAGGGTCCCGGATCTGCAGGCAACAGGATCCCTCCAGCAACAGGCTGGCCTCGGCGAAAAGGCCAGACTTCTCCTCCAAGGGGACTGTCCGGCTAACCTCTGAACAGTCCCGACGACGCCGTGTCTAGCAGGACCGGGTTCCCATCCCGGCCCGACACGGGCACTAGGGCGTTACTGGAGGCGCATTAAGTAGCGCCTCCTGCGCACCCCCATTCGTCGCCCGCGGATGGAGGCCACGTCGGCGGCCTCCTCTCTCATCCGCTCGTCGGCCTCCTTCTGGGACATTACTGTTTCGCAGAAGGAGACCATCGCCTTCCAGGACTCGTCGTCGCCGAGCATCGCGGTGATGACGCTCGGGAGCGACAAGTCCCCCCCGCGCACGGTAACACCCGCGATTATGGTTGCTATTCCGCTTTATCCTACAAACTGTTTAAAAAAAATATTATAACGCAAAGATATTTTTTTAATTAATGATACCAATAAATATTGAACAAACATATTATCCAAAATTATAAAAAAAGAAATAAAAAAGAAATTTAAATTAAATAATAATTTAATAAAACAGAAACCGTGATCATTTTTGTCATATTCATAGCGAAATCTTTATAACATTTTTATATAGACGGTTTCTTTTTTTATTACAAACATTATGTAATTAAAATTTGCATTTGACCCGTGTCCGGGTCGACGACCGGCGAACAATGGTATCGGACTCTAATTTACTTAAAGAACATTAATTTGTACAAAATTAGACGCTCACAACATTTACCTATAGTTCAGGTTCAGTGTCGGTTAGACAACCGGTATCGAGCGAACGTTACAATTCATTAGAAAACTAAATAAAAAATTCTGCAAATTATAACTTACTTACTACGACTATATTGGTTTTATGGTATTTACCTGTTAGTAAAGGAGATATGAATTTTTCTTTTTCACATTTCTCAATAAAGTTTATATAAATTCCTTGTAGAGCAATATACTCTAAACGTCAAAAATGTGAAAAATACCAAAATTAAATACGAGAGAAACTGAGAGAAATCTGGTTTCTTTAAGTTAGAACGTGTGGGAAGTTAATAAGCGTTTTATTAAGTACTTATCAAGTCATTTATATATATTTTGACTTTTTCCACAAACAAAAAGTAACTGATCCATGATCTAGATTTTAAGGTTAGATCACTGACTGATGTATAATTATTATTACACATCTCATTAGTAAAGTACAAATGAAATAGATATGATATCAGACTCTAGATTAAACTAGACGAGTTTAAACATTATTTTTCGTTACAAAATCTATTATATTGTCTAATAAAGTATATCTGCCTGTCAAATACGCTTTGACATCCAAACCGATGAAGCGATTGCGATGACATTTGTTACAGAGATAGCCTAGGGGAGAACATTAACTATATAATCTCGAGATAATACGGATATAAGAAAAAGTAAAATTCCGGACGAAGGACGAAGTTAGGGGCGATTACTAGTAATAAATATGTACCTACATTAAATAAATGTATTGTATATGATGTGTATGTATTGTTTGTATTACCTTTTAATGACTTCAGCATAATATTAAAAGAAATCGTACCTGAAAATAAAAATAAAAATAATGTTTTTATTAAAGTACAAAATTAAAGTACAAAATTACAAATACTTTTTATATAATATGCAATTCATAAAGTCTTAGCATCTTAATTATATCTTTACTCTTAATTTTCTTTAATTGAAAGAAACAAAGGCTTTGCCCTTTAAACTATTAGACTACCTTTGTGGTTCTAGCCGCGTTAACTTTTAATATTAGGTACTGTCCCGACATTATATGAGCCGTGGAGAGATGATTTACAGCCTACGTCATTTATTATTGTGTAGCCTTCTAAGGATTAAATGATTTTTAATAAATGGGTTCAATTGTTTCAGATTACATCGATAAAAACAAACATATTTATCTCTTTTATAATATCAATATTTTAATTTGTATTTTTATTGTATGCGTATTCCAATGAATACAAAATGGCCATCAATTTTCATAATACACAATTTTAACGGCGATATGCGATTGAAACAAAAACTTAAAGGTTATTTAAAAGTCGTTGCATAAAAATGTAAGCAAAAAATTCAAGTAATTATGAATGCAGCAATATGAAAGAATAAAAATTTAAGATATTTATTTTTATTTTTATAAAAGCATATATCTCAGATATCATTAAAGATTCGCATAAGAGTTATATGTATGTATGAGTTATATATTATATATACATTATTATTATTTTAACGATTTTTTTTTTATGTTTTTAATTGTTATTCTTCTCCGTATATTTAACAATTAATCTATACAAATAATAAATCTGTTAAAACCTCCGTTTTATTAATACACTATATGTATATCATCAAGAATAAATTTCAATAGCGCGTATTTTTTTGTATCAGCGCCATCTCTTATCGTGTTTTTCTCTGATCACGTATCACGTAAAAAGTACAAAACCAATGTAAATAATTTTAATACATTAAAAATTAGAAATAATTCACAGTATAATTTAGTTTTTGTTTCATTGTAATTAAATTTAAAAATAAATATTTAAGAAAATAGAAATAGGTACCTACGCCGCCAACGCCATCTGGTCTAAGGAATCTTTAAAACTCACAAAACTTATATTTGAGTTATTATTTTGTTAAACTTAAAAGTTTACTAAATATGTCGGATAGGAATAGAAATCGTTTTAATGTTTTAGATAAACATCATTTTCAATTAATGTACTATTAGGTTAAATATTAATTATGTTAAATGTCACTAAATATAAAAACGATATTCTACAATTATACGATAGATGGCGCAGTATACAAAATATAATTTTCTGAATCGCGCTGACCAAAACTTCGGCCAGAAGAATGACACTCGCCCGTATTTAAAAATCTGTTTTTCTTTTTAGTATATAATTAAATACGTTAGGGTACTACGGTCTTGATTGTTTGTTCGTTGTTAAAATTTAAAATATTTGGTCGTTATTTGTTTGTTGATTGTACAAAGTTGGATGGTTATAGCTATTTAAGTTGTAATCTATATATATATATATATATATATATATATATATATAAAGTCGGGTTAGTTACACCTTATAACTCGAGAACGAGTGGAACGATTTTTATGATTTTTGTGTTTTTGGATTTGTCTTCGTCGGGAATAATACTTATTAAAATATAGTATTCATCAATGAGAAAATAATTAATAAAAAAAAAACAGTTCAAATGTTTCATCCGTACTATCTATATACATATATATGTATGTATGTATGTATGTATATATATATATATATATATATATATATATATATATATATATATATATATATATATATATATATATATATATAATAAATCTGTCACTCAATCCGTCTATTATAAAATATTTTCCAGTATCGACACAGGTGTAGGTGATAAAAAATATAAACGTATAATTTTTAAAATTTTAGTTAAACACCCGTGCGAAGCCGGGGCGGGCCGCTAGTACTTAATATAATATAAAGATTCGACTCGATAATTTAACTAAAATTACGCTATTATCGAGATATCGATATGTCCACCTAATTATTTTTTTTTAAAGTTAATTATCGATAATTTTCTATCACCACTAATAAGCATAAATACTGATAACGGTTTTTGTGAAATGGTAGTTAGTACCTCAACGCAGGCGGTCGCGAGTTCGATTCCCGCTTGGGACAGATATTTGTATTTGTACAAATATTTATTTCTGTTCTGGGTTCTTGTCGGTCTCCCTACCGTGCCTAGGAGAACTTGTAAAGGCGTCGATCTGGGTTGTGATCATAGAAAACTGATAGCGATCGTTACTCATGATAGGGAAATTATCCATCAACCCACAATTGAGCAGGGTGGTGGATTAAGCTCCAAATCTCCAATATGAAGAATCTCTTTTGCGCAATAGTGGAACGTTTACAGAATGGTTCAATAAAAGCATAATGAATCGTACCTAATTAAATATAAGTTTCCATTTTCATTTCATTCCGCTTTCCACTAGAAGACATTTGCAAATGCTACAAAAAAAAAACGGATATTTATAGCTACTAGCAAGCATACAATATTTAAAGCTTATAAATCAACTGTCATAATACCCACCTCACCAAATCAGAATAATGTTAAAAGAAGCGTAGTTTTTGAGGCAGGTGTGAGGCGGATTTAGTTAAATTTGGCCAATATGGCGCAGGTTGATTCGATTCTATAAAATATTTCCATATCGAGTTGAGAATAGGCAATAGACTAGGATCACGACACTTTCCGTTCACTTAGGACACACGCTGCTTTTTAATACCTCACGATGCCTTTTAATATTTTTGACAATTAATTTTATATATTTATTTATTGAATAAAATAATGTTTATACTCGAAGATAAATAAAAAAAAATATAAACATAACCTTTATTTACAAATTCGCTATAACTGGGTTGTCTAACCTAGTTACTGTCAATTATAATACTCGTTATAGTATATTATAAACATTTAATTTGGGCCATGCCCATACAGTGTTAATAAAAAAAAATTAGGTTAAAGTTTGCATAATTTTTCATATTTATAGAAACTTATCCGATAATTATTATTAGATAACAAATTCCACGAGATGGACAGACGACTTGAGGAAAGTCGCCGGAAGCCATTGGATGGAGGCTGCTTTGAACCGGTCGCTCTGGAGGTCGATGGAGGAGGCCTACGTTCAACAGTGTACATCCAATGGCTGGTATTATGAACAAATTGTCATAGTTGTCACAGAAACTTCTTGTACTGGCGGTCTAGCGTTGATCCCCACTGATGACAGTTTTAAGTCATATAGATGTGTGTCGTGGTTGTGAGTGAAAGATATATTCTATTCCCACTTTTATTTAAAAAAAGACATCATCGATATTCCCTTACATCCTAGCTACAAAATTAACGAGTTGTCACCCTACGCTCGTCTAGTCTGAGTGCTAGTTTTTATCGTAGAACGTGCCTATTTGCCTTAAAGGCATTCGCGCTTTGTATTCCCATACGATTTCGTATTTGATTAAAATACGAGCCCCGCTACTATCTTTTCATTTTTATTTATGACAGCCGAGTCCTAAGAATATGTTGCGATAGTATTTACGACTACATTTGGTTTTATATCTTGAATAACTTCATAATAATATCGAGGTAGTATACGAGAATGTTACATTGTATCTACGTCGTTTAATTTCGGAATAAAACAGATAAGCGGTTGTTTTGTGGCTAATTCTGTTAATTTTGTATTATATTTATAACATTCAATTGTGATATTACCACAACATAGTGGTTTTTAGTTCTGTTTATCTTGTATATAAGTTACTGATAGGCTATATAGGCTATCAGCTGCAGGTAAAACAGACTTTGATGGTACTGTTTCACCTCAACTAATAAACTACAACTTTTGTTATCACAGGTTGCGAATAGAAATATCTGGCAGATAAAATAAATGAAGTATGATAGTGAAACAGAAAAATTATAAAACATCACGTTACACGTACATGCAGGTAATTTGAATATTAAATAAAAATTACAAGTCACAGCGGATTTTCAAGATAAAAATAAAATTTCATAAGCGTCAGTGTAATTGCGAGACATTGACCTCTTGAGATGTCTTTGATAAATATAATCTCAGTGGAATTTGACTGACCGGCGGATATAAACCGACTACAAAATACAAATTTATATAATTTAAATAACTTATATTATATCTGTGATTCACTACAAACGAGTTAAATAATCAAACAAAAAAATTATGTAAATTTACAGAACACAAATAGTAATAAAAATGATGACCAATAATATACTACAAAAACCAAACCGCCTAAATTCGCCCGCGTTGATGTTTTCACACACATAAAAAATTAATTAAGGCAATCATATATTTCAATGTTTTACTTATTTCATTAAACAGTTTTGTGCTAAATTACCAATTATTTGGTGATTGTATGTCTCCTATACAATCTTTGCCATACCCGTTCCCTCGCTTAGAACGATTTCTGATTTCCAATAATTTCTCTTAACAAGTATTTACGTCACATAAATAAATATTTTCCTTTCATGTTTCTACCCCCCGTAGTTTTGTCTTACGTTCATAAATATATCTACGAACTATTTTATATAATCAGATAAGCTAGTAAATGAGTAATACTTTCAAAAAATACACAATTATTTTCCAGTATACCTATGTTGGACGGTAATTAAATTCCCTGTTTTCATATAACCTTACTTATATTTCAATTGAAATTCAAACCTTCAATCATCATATCAGCCATTGAATGTTCACTGCAAAACTTAGGCCTATATACATATATTAGTAGAAAATCCGAACCTAAATCGACCTTCACCGGGGTGATAATAGAATGAGACCTATTTTATAATATATTTAGTCTATTAAAATTATATTAAAAATGGGTTTGCTGGAAAAATCCTGGACAGGATATTTTTAATCAATACCTACAGTATATCCATTCATAATCTACTACTATTAATAAACGTTAGACCATTGCTGTCGAACATGTCAAGCATTTATAACAAAAACTATTTTATAAACACGATTCTCTCTTTTCAGGATACAGAGCGCTACAAATTTTTTTTTATTCAAAGAAGATCACACGACCTTCAGGTGACCAAAAACGTAGTGGACTACCAGTGCATTCATCTTGACAGTCTACTTAATCTAGCTATGAGACACGATGGCAAATAATTGCAAGAAAATCAAGAGGACAACTCATCTATTTTCCTAAGTTTTAAAATTGGTTAAAAAAGTTGATGGTACTTCTCTTATCCGCTGTGTTATGTTTAAAAAAGTACCTTATTTGATAGGCGTATTTTATGTACAGAGTACGTATTTGTATACTGGTACATAGAGGATAATGAAATATTTTTCTCTTCGAGATAAGAAGGTCCCCGTCATGCTCGGTTAGCATCGGCCCAACTTTTAAATGTTAGCCAAACCTCGAGGGTACCCAACTACACCAGTTCTTTGTTTTCCGTTCACAATCGGAAAATTCTCTAACCGTAAACAACTTTTATACAGCAACTACTTTCTATTTTGTAAAGTTTATCCAGATCTCTTGGGGACACCATGATGCTGAAAAATAGCGTTGTTATTTTTAGCTCACCCGTTAAATAAAATTAAGCCATAATACGGAATTCACGAGTACGTGTAACGTTACATTTTTTCTAAGAAAAATATTTAGCTCCGAGACATTTTCTTATCACATTAAATAGACTGCTTCATGTCATTAGCGTTATATTGTATCTTTTTTACCTTAGATTTAAACTAAGATATTTTTTCTTATTATATCAAGAAAAAAAAAACATTCGCCTTTTACAATTTATTATTGACTAGCTTCCGCCCGCAGCTTCGTTCGCGTGTTTGTATAAATAAAAAGTAACCTAAGTCCTTCCTCAGGCTTCAGACTATCCGTATCAAATTCTTACAACAGCTCGGTAATTAACACTCTCATACAAAAAACGTTCCTCCAAGCTCGCAGAGTACACAGTAATATTGCCCAGTCGATACTTTAGTGAATTCTCGCGAAAAGAAGGTCGTAGGCGCCGTGGCATAGGCATCACTTACGCGTTTTCGCGTGATAATTTTTAAACTATGTTATATTATAGCCAAATTACACAAAATCTTTATAAATCGTAGCCTATATTCTGATGTATAAGCTATATTACTGTAAAATTTCACCTAGCGAACATCCATCCAAACAAACTTTCGCATTTATAATATTAATAAGATTCATCCTGACGACTCTGCGTTGCTTTATATTCTGTGTATGTTTATTTTAAAGATCTATTATTAATTATTGTTCCACAAAAGGACTAGTAACTCCTATCAATCAAATCAATTGATTTACGACCTAAGTAATTCGAGTAGTAAATAGTTGCTTTGTTTCAGAATAGCGGTTCTACATAGATTAAACAATATCCAATCCAGAAATTTAATTGCTACGATACTCGGTTTTGAACAAACATTCCGTTGTATGTTAAAAATATTTATATAGCTTAATGGCGAAATAGTTTGGTCGATATAACACGACGATTGTGTGGATTGAAATCTATTTACACAATGCTAGATATTTATAACATCGAAAAATAAGCGAATGTTTACGTCACGAAAATAAAGATCTTATAAATAATAGGCATATTTCCCTTTCCCTAGAAATAACTAGCCAGCTTTCATCAGTTCACGCATCGCATAACTCAACTAACAATATGTCTATAATAAACTAAGGAAATATTTTATCGAAATCACTTTCCAAAGTGATGAAAACGGTCTGGATAGTCTCGAGATGGGTATAAATCTTTTTTAAGACCTAACTTCATTTGGCACGACCTAAATAATTGAGTGTCATTCATCTTTGTAAACATGATATATTTACAAAGATGAATGACAAATAATAATAATAATAATATAAAATATTTGTATTAACCGGTGAACGGAGAAGAGTTGTTGGAGTAAGTAGCAAACTGTTAAATATAAACTTACATATTGCGATCATGACTTTGCAAGAATAAATGATACATAAGCACATTTTAAAATGTTCACGATTCGTGATTTATTAGGGCATAAAATATATGATATGTAAATATATTTTATTTATTTTATATATAGAGAGTAGTACACTACAGTTTTAAGGAAATTTATGTGAATGATAATGTTGTATAAAATTTATAAGAAAACGGAATAAGAGACCCAACGGAATGCACACCTCAAGTCCATAATTATGTAACATATATTTAATGGAAAAGCTTAATATTATTATTAAATTTAAATTTAAATTCAAATATTTTAAAATTTCAGTCACTGTTTATAACTCTATTAAATATAACATACATATTCCGAAAATGGAAAATAAATCAATAATTTTTTTTAATAAATTCTAATACAAATCCTTTAACAATCAATCTAACATAAACGAAATTTAAATCAAAGTTAAAAACCAATATTCTATCAGAAATATCTACATATATGCTGCCTATGCTTACCTAAAAGGAAAAATAAATGCCAAAAAATATAAAACTGAATCATTACAATATGATATTTTAAAATAAACTTTTATAAATTTAACTAAAGATACACAAGAATACTAAACGAGTTCCCTTACTAAATATAAACCTTTTATATCCTTTTGGTTTATTAAAAAAAAAAGACAATAAAAATTTATAAAGTCAACAAAAACAAATTAAACACGCGGAAAAGTAGAACATTTAAATATCAATTCAATTATAATATTTAAGCAATATTTAATTTTCTCTCCCCATCCTTTTCCATTAAGAGAATATTAAAGAGGAAACTGGAAAAGGTGGCATAAATAATTCTGAATGTCTTCAACTGCTGGCAGGAAGGTTTATAATGAATGTTATTGGCACTGGCCTTTGAACTCGCCGGATTATTAACATCCCAGATCATGGATCTTTAACGTGATATATCGAAGCGATAAGACGTATTATCTCCCTTCTATTCTATTATACCTATCTTCTGCATATGTCACTCGCGTAATTATTCGAATTAAAATCTGATTTATGGACATTTTTTGGAAATGCTACTTGTAACGGCATGTTTGTATATCATGCCTTCGTCAAAGTGTCCACTGTAATAAATATATCATGCAAGTTACACATTTCATCACTGTTATAAGGGGCCGTCCATAAATTACGTGAGGCGTTTTGAGGGGGAGGGGGTGTCGTGCGAAATGTCACGTGGGGGGAGGGGGGTGTCGCGATGACTTTTTTTTCGTGTGCACATCTTGCACACTTCTTACTAATACGAATTTTCAAAAATGTCACGCGAGACTAGGGTAAGGGGGTATTTACTTCAACAACAATATCTTATCACTGTAAAGCCTAGTGTACCCGAGAGACTAAAGGCTCATATACAGCTAGCTTGACCAACATAATACCAAACTCTGCTAAAAATCAGCGCTAAGTAGCCACTAAATGTGACTGTATGATGATTTGTGACTATATTTTCCATCCTTACTTTCCTATTTCAAAGAGCGCATTTTAAGTCGTTCCTTTATTTAGTAAGTAAATTATTTAATATAGCCTGCTCGTTTGCCGGCTATTTTTATGACAAAAAAAAACTGGTTTGTAATACGCCACTCTTCAATGCCTTCTACATTTTTTTTACAACCTTACGGTTTAACGGCTGAATATAGGTTTTTATTAATATGTAGAATAAAGAAACCTATATTTGTATCCTGAACGAAAAAGTTTTTCCATTTGTGGAATAATTAAGTCCATATTTACTTATAATAAAATTGTAAATTTCACGTGTTTTATTTTCACAATTTTTGACGAAAACTCTCAAAAACAACATTAATAATTATGTAAATTTCTTTCATTTTTTATTGTCTATTTTTTTTAATACGCATCACAGCTAAAGTACTAAGTTTAGGTTAAAAATCAGCATAAAGATCATAAAGCATATCCTGAGGTAACATTTAGTCTTTATTTTATCAAAAACGCTTTACTTTATCAATAAAAGTTATTGTAATTTAAATTTTGTACTTTGAATGACGGCGTTAAAGAGTAGGTGAGATAGTATACCTACTTATACTTACATGTTATCCAAAAATTGTAATAACAACTATTTGAAGTACAACACTATCATAATAGATGGCGCTGATGGTGATTTCTAGAACGCAATTGTTAATACTTTCACACATATAAAACACATACATTACACACTACATATAAAAGTAAAACTTATATGCGGGCAACACCGTGGAAACATCTAGTCTATTAATAATACTTTTTGACTTATTTTACAGAAATTACATACAAAACATATTTAAATATATTCAGACATTTATTTAGTTCATTTAGTTGTTTTATACTAATTAGTTTGCGTGGAATTAGTCCCGCTCGGTTCTTAATAGGATTATCACATAAAACATAATACCTTTCCGCGAAACATAAAAATAGAATTGAAATTTCCCTTTCAGGGAACTCCTTTGTAAACGTTGAAAATACAAACAAGTATGTATTATTATTATACAATAGTAGTGTATAAACGTAATATCGAAAATTGCGACAGCATGAGTTCAGATTTCGACTCAGCAGTCGTTTCAAGACAGTTCAGATGTAGATATAGTTTAGATTCGACCAATAAAATTACATAATTATTCAGTTTTTAGTATACAAATTTATTAAATAATATTAATAATTAATTAATATTTACATAAAATTTCTTATCGTAAAAATGTTTCAGTGGAACAACAGTGACAAGAATGTCGACATTTCCCCGTTGAATCGCATATTTGATTATCTTGGCTTGAAATGAACTACGGTTATATCGATATATTGTATACTGTATACTGTAAATCAGTCGTTATATCTATATAGATTGATGAAAAAATTACCACCTTAAATCGTAATTCAGTCTGTACTGTAAAAGGTGTCAAACCGACGAGGTGAGGAATGGATGTTCCATACCGAGGTGACGGTTTTATCTTGTATGTACATATATGTATACGTATAAATAATATTTCGCACTAAAAATATTAATAGGAGAAGATCGAATGAAGCTGTCGGAATAAGAAAACTTGTTATTGTAAAAAAAAAAAAACAAGATCGCAGGATTTTGATAATAATACCATAAAAAGAATTGTATTTAATTTTTTACTTCCGGCATTTAGTCTTTATAGCACGGAGCACCAGTTACGGGAGAATAGTTTGCAGTCTTATGACGAGACCATCCGAATTGAGATCGAGATAGCGCGAGCTAAAAAGCGCCAGTTGTGGAAAGATTTATGTCCATATATAGCAAAGTGATAGGTAATCTATTCGAAAATTAGTATATTTTAATGTTGTATCACCAAATATTCCAATCCTCGCCTCACACATCCCGGTGGCATGACAATGATTTCGAGACGGCATCGCTGATAAAAATGCTTAAATATCTACTATAAAATTGATTCCGCAATTTTTTATTAAGATCCACGTGTACTACCCATAATAGGGCATCTCGGTTCATTTAATCGATTATGATAAGATATTTTAAACTACTTTTTAATGTAATTTCTACATGTAATGTAGCCGGTATCGGTCTGTAACGCCCTTGGCCCACTTTCAACATTCCAGGCAGAATCGATGAATTCAGTCGACCTTCGCAACAAAATCCTCAAATTATACTACGAACTACGCTTATGCAACGACTAAATGTAAATAAAATTAACATACAAATTATGTTACAACGATAATATCTAATTATGTCGTGAAAAGATTTATCGATATGACTCACACTGGGGTTGAGAATATTGTTATCACAGTATCGCAATTTACGTAAATAATTGTAAAAAAAGACTCCCTTTTCTTAAAATATATGATATACATTAATTAGTACAAACTTAAAATATAAAATACATATTTTAATTCGAATAGACTTACGTGAGCGCTTTTGAAATTTCTCTTTACATGTCTGTCATGTCAGTTCCACGTGAAGCTACTCGTTCAGAAATCAGATTCTGATAAGAAGAGCTGGCTATACACTTAACCGTTGATAGGATGATTAGAGGGTACGAGACACATACGGCTTTAAGGCACGAAATAATGACGTGCTGGTTCTTTTAATCGAATCCTCATCATGAGGAATGAAACAAGGTATGTGGGGCTCTGGACTACGTTATCTCTGTCCGGGAATCCTCTCGAGCGAAAACATCCGCCCGGAAATCTTTTCGGACAGAACCATCTACCCGTACTTTTTTGGGGAGAACCAATCAGCCCAGTCGCTAGACGCCTTTTGTACGTTGAAACCTATACCAGTTGGGGAGGCCATACCTCTGGTAATCATGAAGAGCGTGTAATAATGCGAGAGACGAAGCAATAAGCGCATGTGAAACGGGTGCCATTTATTGATTATATAGCTTACAGAAACATACGTAACCAATTGAACATTGAAGACATAATTTCACCCTTTGCTATTAGTAAATGTGATTTATATGATCCCAGACGTAGTTATTACGGCGTGTATTGTAATATAATATAATTTGAGACTGTTTCAATAATTGGTTCGAGCTCATTAAGCGTCTTGAACTACCGTAATAGATGTTATTACTTGAGATTGCTGTATTAAGCCACATTCAAAATAGCGCTAAAGCTCTTTGAAATTAGAACATAATAGGAACAAATGATCAACGTAATAAGATTTGTACCTCTTACATCACTATGGTTGAAATTTATTTTATTACATAAATTTATAATGTTTGTTATAGATTTTAACATAAATATTTTAATTTAATTAAATTTTAAATATAATAATATAATTATTGCAACTTTATGTAGATTTGCTAGTCTGCAGTGAAGCAGCGAGGCGGAGTAGTTTTCAACTCTTCCTTCTGTATAGAAGACGTTCATACCCAGAAGTAGGACTTTAGGAACTGTTACAGAACAGTAAAGATAAAAAATATTTACAAAACTGATATCTGAAATTCTTACTAAATAATAAAATATAATAAATAATTCTATGGTTTTTATTTATTTATTATATACACTTTCTTTACACTAATACAATTGGCAACCTTTTCTTGGTTTCCATGTTAGGAATATGTTTATTGCCGTTTTTAACTTAAGTTTATAATAATTAATGTATATTATGTCTTTAAAGAAAAGGTAGTTTTTACTTCTTTTTTACAATTATTTACGTAAATTGCAATTCCGTGATAACAATATTCTCAATCCCGGTGCGAGTCGTATCGATAAATCTTTTCATGTTTTTAACTTGATAAAAATACATAAATAAACATAACTATGGTATGTAACCATTATGTAACCATTTGAGAAGGAGCGTAGCTTGCACTTGTCCGGTGTTGCTTTTATTATCATTGAATGCGTAATATTATGTAACCATTTGAGAAGGAGCGTAGCTTGCACTTGTCCGGTGTTGCTTTTATTATCATTGAATGCGTAATATTATGTAACCATTTGAGAAGGAGCGTAGCTTGCACTTGTCCGGTGTTGCTTTTATTATCATTGAATGCGTAATATTATGTAACCATTTGAGAAGGAGCGTAGCTTGCACTTGTCCGGTGTTGCTTTTACTATCATTGAATGCGTAATATTTCAAAATTCATTAAACATTAAAAATCCAAAGTCTATGCATAGATAATACAGCAAAGTTCGAACTTCGAACATTTAATATCATACATAATAAATACGAATATTCATAAATCATAACGGTCAATAACATTATAATACATGCTGGAATTAAATCAATGGAAACAATGTTCTTAATAATTAATAAACGCTTTACACTCAAAGCCCCAGTAGGATAGAAATTAGATTAGATTAATAGATTTGTCAGGACACGTGCATAATATAGTTTCACGAGGTTTTTATTTTTTTATTAAATAAAATAAATGACGAAGTATATAGGAATAAAAACAGTAATTATAATGATACTAAAGATAATTTATAATATTTACAACATAGAAAGGACACGCGGAACAGTTGGTTATAAAAGACCGCAAAATTGAACAGCCGAATTGGAAATAATAACTGTACTGTACTGTATCAGCCTGTAAACCACCCACTGCTGAGCGAAGGCCTCTTCTTCATATAGAAGAAGGGTTGGAGCTTAATCCACCACGCTGCCCCTCTGCGGCCAGGAAAACATAAAATATAACGTAATGTTTCTAACAGCAAAATATTTTTAAATAAAATAATTAAGTATAATTAGTTACAATAAGTTAAGACGGCCGTCTGGTCGAGTGGTCAGGCAACTGGACACTTTAAGCAGCGGTCGCGGGTTCGAATCCCGCCAGGTGCAGATAATCTGTATGATGAATATAGATGTCTGCACCGGGTCATGGATGTGTATTTATGTATATATGTATTTATATCTTAAATTTATTTCCGTTCCTAGTACCTGTAACACAAGTTCTTACGAACTTAGCACAGGGCTAGGTTAACGTGGTGTGATTGTTGGTTAATATTTATTTATTATTTACAATTAGCCAACCCGTAGTGGAGTAGCGTGGCGAGTTACTCCTATATGAAGAAGAGGCCATCATCTAGCAGTGGGACGTTTATGGGCTGATTCATAACATGTGATTGTGATGTGATTCTGTTGGTCCTAATATTTAAAAGGCTCTGGAAAACTCCATAAAAGTGAATCGTCATTGGACGAAGCAGATAAAAACAGTAAAATACAAGTATAAATATTAAATATCTCATATCTGCCCGGAACCCCGGGAACGTTAGAACTTTTATCGAACTCTAAATCTATAATTAACTTAAACATTTTGCAATTTTCAACTTAAGTTATTAATTCGTATTAAAATATAATTATGTTTTATAATTTTAACATAATGCGTCCTAATAAGCCACGTTTTATATTTATAGAAAAAATAATTTTTCTTTCTTTCTCTGGATTCGCTATACGGATAAATTTTAGATTAATTACATTTTTTTTTTATATTTTACCAAACACCAAACGGAGCAATCTCTTCTCATTACAGAAATTCAATTGTTGATTTAAGCGGTAAAATGAAAGTTCAAGCAGATTAGATAGAGTACATTTCGATTTGATTTTATTGATCAATATAAAAAATACTTTATTCAAAAAAGCTTTAAGGCGCTTTTGAATCGTTATTGTATACTAATTTGAAAATGTTACCGACTCATTCAGTCACAGAAGTTACTATGTTTTTATACAAATTGTACTTTTATGTTCTTTAGAAACATCGACTATAATACTTTACCCGGATCGAGAATCGAACCCGCGATCACCGGTGTTGATGCGACTACTCGCATCACTACACCAGAACGGTTGTTGGGGCAAATACTTGTATTTACAGAAATAATTGTTTCTAGTTTGGGTGTTATGGGTCACCTCATCGTGCCTCGAAGAGCACCTAAAGCCGTCCGTCCGTGTTGTTATCATAAGCACCTGATAGCAATCGTTACTTATGGTAGGGAAATTACCCGCCAATCCGCAGTGGAGCAGCGTGGTGGATTAAGCTTCAACCCTTGTATATGAAGAAGAGGCCTATGCCCAGCAATGAAACGTTTACAGGCTCATTCAATCTTTAAACTACAATTCATATTGACAAAACATTGGATATAATTACATCGCGAGTGACGTCTCACATGAATAAAGTTACACGTATCGTCCGAGAATGAGGCCGAGACTCCACCAGAGCGGAGATGTGCGGATATATGTTCAAACAACCAATAGAATTTCGTTATTCACACACCTCGTCTCCCCTCCGCTTCAGTGGACACCACTGAACAAAATTCTATTGGTTGTTAAAACACATCTCCGCACATCTCCGCTCTGGTGGAGTCTCGGCCTTAGACAAAGTTACAGCGGCATCGAGTCGACAGACTAATAGTAATTTACTCGGATATGCAACGTAACACTGTCGGCACTCACGCTGAAGTGATCAGTCAGCACGACGCCGCAAATTGAATCGTGTTGTAATATTCAGCGTAGCGCTCGCTACCCCCGCAAATTACACCGCACACCCGGGGAATTTGTGTTATGCGATACTATATAGACGGCGGGGTAGGAACTTTGTAGTTAGTTTTTTAATTCATTTTCGCAAATTTATAGTTTCTTCGATATAATGTCTACTGAACATTTATTACATATACATCACATCACATATTCATACATTGAATTGTCACTAATTCTGCGTGGTACGATTCCCACATTGATAAATAGTGAATAGTCAGTTAAAATTATTGAAATCCCACTGATTCATGTTTAGAGTATTATTACGTAAAAGATGTATATATACATATTATATATATATATATATATATATATATATATATATATATATATATATATTTATCGATTATATTAAGCCGAGATGATCCATTAATTGAACACGTGAAGCGTTACCAAACTCTCTAAGGTTCGAATCCGCATTCTCACCGCTGATCCGTACTCGAAATAGATTAGGTACAAATTTAATATCCCAAATACAATGAAGTAAGAAACACTTACGATTAATTTCAATCGAATTTAACGCCATAAACATTATACATATATTATACACATGACATAAATTAAAACCTTCGTCGAAGAGAGTTCGTACTTCACGTCTAAACGTAATAGCGAGATAATAATCGAGTTAATGTCAAACAGTCTAACAGTACGTAATTGTGCAACGCTGCCAAACTTCATGCATTAGGAGAGAGTAACATTTTGACGTTCTCGAAACGATGATTACGCGTTCAATTTGGCATAGGCCAAAACAAATTTTCAGTTTGAAAAAAGAAAAAACAATTCGAGGACAAAATAATAAATAAAGTCACTGCACAAAACGGCCCCCAGTAGGATGAAAATCTTGTGCCTGTATGCGGAACCCTACAAATTATCGAAAATATAATTAGAAAAATCTTCGACAACTGATTTCCGATTATAATAAATTGCATGGAGGCTGCTTTGAACTGGTCGCTCTGGAGGTCGATGGGGGAGGCCTACGTTGGTGAACATCCAATGGCTGATATGATGATAATGACGATGATGACTAATGAGCCTCCAATAGGAAGATATTCTATGTCGTGGGTCCGGAAACACTAAACAAACAGAGACCCATATCACGACTAACATCTATATAGCCTATACGCCTATAGCCTTATAAATATTATAAGCAGGAATCAAATCCATACTCCTAAAACAACAGCCATTTCCTATTACTGTGCCAAGTCGTCGCCATAAAACCCGTCACTAAAATAATCGGGGTGTATTAAGAGGGTTAAATCCACAAGGGTGTCAGGTCAAGCCGTATCGAATACTTCTAATATCTAATATTAATTATGGATGATAATTGATTTATCTCAATTTCCAATCAAACCGACATCTGACGTTTAATTGATGTATGAATTAATTAATGAAATTCTTGTTGATTCTACTAATTCCGTTTAAGATTTATAGTATTAGGTACATTTGAGATCTAGTCAAATTGCATTGTATGATGTAAAAAAAGAATTAGGTATATATGTATCTTGTTAAAGATCAGTACAAAAAAACAGCGGCTTAAGACCAAATTATTTAAAGATTAATAATGAATTAATTATTGTTACTATTTCTATACCGTATTTTAAATACTTGTGTGTAATTTCAGGCCATAAAATAAGTAGCATTACATTTTCTAATCCTTACAAACCTTTCCCTGCAATATGTTAATCCATTCGTCACTCACAGGATGACCGTAACACGCTTTTTTTTATGATCGTCTTATGATTGATAAGTATTAATATAAAAGAGAAGCTAAAACCATTTCAGAATGTTTTATAGAATCTTCACAGACGGACCGACAAATAAATTGAACATTTCTTCTTTAAAAGGAAATTTACAAATAGAATCAAATATTTAGATGACTGACCGATTTTAAGGATCCTGCAAGAGAGATTATTTATTTTTCTTTTTCTTTTTTACACACACGGTCGTTTGTACCTGAGATATAAATATGTATACATTATATATTTGACTCAAATTCGGGACAAAAATCGAACGTACAACCCAGGAGCGCCAGGGACACTGCCAACTGCGCCAACAGGCCAGTAATTAGTACTAAACGAACGCGTTTTTGTCACTTAAATAATCCCGCGCAAATTGAAATTTTCATCTGTAAGGTCAAATACTATACTATATAGTGCATAATTTATAAGTTAATAATAGGTAGTTGATAGATTAAAGCGACTGTCCCTACGTATACTATCGAAACTGAAAAAAGGTACTTTACAGGAAAGCACTTTTAAGTTAATTTTGTGTACGAAATTTGTCATTTATTTGTTAAGTCTCGATTTTATACTCATGAAAAATGTGGTTTAATATGTATTTTTTAGCTTATTCTCTTTTTTGTATGAAAACATATATAAAAAGGAGTTTCTTAGTGCAATAAAAAAAAATCGCAAATTTTCAGTTTCGATACTGTACGTAGGGACAGTCGAAAGTTAGGATCAAAGATTCCAAAAACTCCCATCCCATATATACCCGTCAATATCAAAATTCGTCATGGCACTAATAAGCAAAATCATTTTCTCCTTCGCTGGCTCATTACCGTTCGGTTAGTCGGTTAAACTTCAAAGTGTTATTATCCCTTCGAGGGATGAGGGTTTTCCTAATGAGAGGACACTGACCCGAAATATACTTACGTTTATCAACCGTCAGTCTTTGTTCTCATTACTCATCACGCTTGTCTATATGTAAATGAACAACTTTAACTTTCTGGAACAACAACTGTGGTGCAAGTGGTCGCCTTTACCCAATGGTCGCAGATTCGATTCCCGCTCGGGGCAAATATTTGTACAAGTACAAATACTTGTCTCTAGTCTGGGTGAATGTCCTTGTGGGTCTCCCCACCGTGCCTCAAAGAGCACGTAAATCCGTCGGTCCCGGTTGTTATCAAGTGTATCACTTGAAAGTGATGGTTACTCATAGTAGGTTAGGTTAAAAGAAGAGGGGAAAGGAGCAACGTGGTAGATTAAGCTCCAACTCTTCAATAGATTCCCAAGAAAAGACCTTGGACCATAATCCGACTTGCTGCTCTCCTTTGGATTGGCAATTAACGTCAACTAATATAGTAAACATCGAAACGGATCCACGAGATACGCCGAATAAGTATACTTAATGTATGAGCTTCTATAAATAATAATTAATTTATACAGATCTTTTTGCAGAACATTTCCAGCGTGTGAAACCAACACTCATTCTGCGTCACGAAATCAACACATCTGTTCGCTTCAGATGAGTTATATAAAACAAATACTAAGTATTAATACTTTTAGAATAAAATATAAAATAACTATAATTATTTAAATCGGGATATTTACCACGTTTTTTATTTTCATCTGGTGGAGCTCGATATTTCGACATTATCTACGAATGTCTTGTCCACGAGACTCTCAGGTCACGTGGTAAATATCCCAATTTAAATAATTGTAGTTATAAAAATAACCATGTTAATTTAAAATCTTATATAAAATATAAATAGCATATTAAACTATTAATAATACTGAATTAGGATACATATTATAATTGCAGATTTAGTAAAAAGTACCTACATAGTATTTTTTATTGCCACGTAAGGATAAAATAAAGCAATCATTTCGTTTTCAAAATATTTCTAACATAAAGTTTTTTTCAGTTTAGTTTAATAAAGCTTAGCTTATAGTTATACTCCTTAATATTAAACTCACTAAAAGGAAATTTAAAAGAAAAATTTAAACATACTAAAAGATAATTCAAAGTAATTTAAAAATAGTTGTCCGCTTCAAAGTTTTAACTAGAACCAGAAAGTGCTCAAGTATTTGACTACCCTACTGAAATTACAACGCTCTTTTTTATGAGTGTATAATGATAGCTCAATTAAGAATAAATTACCAAGCGATTATATGTCAAAATTAACAAATTTGTCAATCGATTGCTCTATTAAAATTATACCCGTAAGAGATTAGACGTCAATTGATGATCGATCGCTAATTGTCAAGTTTATATAGTACAGGATTTTTTAAACAATTTGAGATCAGTACTACGAGTAATATAATTTTAGTGCTCACTAGAGGCAGCACCGTGGTTCGCTTAACTGTCGCTTGACTTTTAAATTGCAACTTGACATAAATAATTGCACAATTGTTACCGCTAGGCTATTGCAATATACTCCCGACGGATTGTATGTACATCGATGTAGAGACACATCAATTTTTTATTTATTTATAAGTAAAGATCAAAATAAAAACCGAACGTTAAAAATGTATATTAATTACAATTTTATCAAAGTTCTTTTCAGTGAAACATTTACAACAAGAACGGAAACAATATTTTATTAATATTTCTATTTTATTTACTGCAATATTTCGTTAAGAAAACATTATATTACACATACAGTCACATATCTATTTTTTAATAAACTTTTTCATCAGTATATTCTCAAAAAAATCATGTTTTATCGGAGGGTATAAAACACAGTGTCGAAGAACTATCAGGTGTTTGAGTAATTGGCGAGCGCCGCGACGTGACAGACGCGCAAACAGCCGATTGCGTACGACGGGCGTGTGTCAGACTGTCAGTCAATACAGTGACTCTAACGGAATTTATACGTATTCTTGAAATTATTGCATATTGATTTTCCTTTACGTCAGACGAATTAGTCCGCTTCGTATTGTGACTTTTTATGTATCTGACGTCTAATTTGACGACGCGTTGGCGCAGTGGTCACAGCAACTGGCTGATGCGCTAGCGGACGCGGGTTCGATCCCCGCACATGACAAATATTTGTATAGGCCATACAGATGTTTGTCGTGGTCTGGGCGTTTGTGCTTGTGTATTGTGTGTGTTTCTGGACCCCCGACACAGGATTCACATCCTACTGGGGGCCGTTGAGTGTGAGACGTTTATTATTATCTTAATCGCGGCGTAGAAAATTATTTTGTTATATAATTCTTCGATATTTTTCTTGTTTACATCCATTTTTCCTACTAAACGCAAAGTGTAATCAACATTTAAAAAAAAAAGTAAAACGGAAAATATTTTATCTTTCGTTATAACTTTAATGTGATAGCTATAACGTATATTTTTTTGTAAAATCAATGTTGAATAACCATTTACACAGACATTATTCACAATTTACATTATTCATCGAGTGTGTCAGAAAATTTACATCACTAATAATGTAATAAATGAAAATTCGATTCATATATCGAAAAGAGACGATTTAATATGGCTTCGAACGCTGATTATAAAGCCTTTTGAATAACCAAAGTATGTTATATTATAGAATCGAGAGCAGCCTTAATTGAAATAATTTAATTGATCAAAAACTCATTACAGCCAGTTTCATAAATGTCCAATTCAACAACTAGTATAGCTTTAATTCGATTCAACATACGCTACGCTTGTGATGTGACAGACTTTGATTTGCAAAACTAATTGGTAATCATATATTACAATACATTTCTAATTAATAAACAATATTATAAATACGTTCTATTAGCTTTTAAAGCGGCTTTGAGAAACGTGTTACTTCGTAACATTTATTCCATCACATAAAATATTAAACATACCATTAATACCATAATATTAACAACCTATATATGGTTTTTTCGTTGTTTATCAAAATCAAAAACAACTTTATTCAAATAGGCCCCACGAGTACCTTCGAATCGTTATTTTACAAATTAAAACTTTAGTGATTATTATTTTTTGGTAAAAGTAAAGCTACCATTGATTCAGAATGTAGATTCTGTAGAGAAGAAATTTACAATTTTATATAAAAAATAATAAATTTTTATTCATAAATTATTGTTACATTTTCTTACAAAATTCAAATTATTAATACAATAATAATGGCAGCTCTACATTTGAGACATTTAGTGTTTATTGTAAGTTTAAATCAAACCATTGCAGACTTCAAAAATTTTGTTTTTAAGCAAAAGTAAGTAACAAACGCTGAAAACTAATTCATTATTTCGTTCCGTTCGCGAAATATATTTTCTTATTTTCTATTGTTACG
Organism: Euphydryas editha; assembly: GCA_036937285.1. NCBI lineage: Eukaryota > Metazoa > Arthropoda > Insecta > Lepidoptera > Nymphalidae > Euphydryas > Euphydryas editha. The sequence continues at coordinate 18,045,364 of JAUPFZ010000014.1, forward strand.
AGAAACAAGTCACAAACACTATCCACCATTACGTTTTCAATTTGATCTAAATTGGCGGGCGATCAGCGGAAATGCACCGGGTAAACAGAGACATTTGCTGTACTCTTTCGTGATGATTGAAGATGATCGAATGGTTGAAAATATCTTGTAAGTAAACTACAGGATATGCAATGAGCTGTATATTTTCAATAACATCGAACAAAATATAAGACTTGAGAGAATTTCCAGAAAACACGCGACGTCGACATGTTTGGACTTAATAAAACGTAAGTATATTTTACAAATGTTTAGAAAAATAACAAAGGCGTGTACGTACACTCATCGAAAATTTAAAAAAAATAGGTATTCTTTGTAACTTATAATATTGTATTTTAATATCCTGAGAATTATATATGAATTATATATAATCTATTTAATTTTATGATGTTTTTAGGTTCAATCAATAGAAACAACCAGTAAACGAAAATTCTTTTTATCTTTTAGATCTGAGCTCATAATTAATCGAAATGTACAAAATACAACGTTTGTATCAAAATAAATCAATTCGGAGAAATTTTTTTATTTTTTTATTTAAGCAACCAGATCTTTTTTCTTAAAGGCCAATAATTCTTGTATTACACAAGTAGCGTTCAAAAATTATTAAAATCAAATTATCACATTTTAATAAATAGTACAAAATAAATATATCTAACACACAATGAAGAGTGAGTTCTCGATTCGTATTTGTTTATAAATGAATGTTACGCAATTATCGCGCCTACAGTGAAGTAACAAGTCTCTTTAATTAACGCCTCGACAGTGGTCCAATTAAAAAAATACACAATTCAAATCGTTTTTATATTGTCGAGATAGAAAAACAATTGCCTAATTTTTCACTATTCAATTATATTTACATACACGTGTTTTAAGTAATTTAAACAGTGAAATTAAATAACTTGAAATTATCCAACATGTAATACTTTGTGTGTATTTGCTCGGGGCCTTTCGTTAAAGTGTTAGTGTTGTGTTTCGAGTCACGTAATCGGATGAGTTTCAACCCGGGGACTTTAGGCTGACAGGTGGATGTATAGCTACAGCGCTATGGAGTCCCGGGGGATTACACTCAGATTGTACTCCTATTTACAACGGTACGAAAATATTATATTTTAGATAGGAACTAAAATAAAATAAATAACTTACAAAACTCATAATTTTCTAAATATAACAATAAAGAATAATAAGTTTTTTAATATGAATAAACAACACTTGAGACATGCGGTTGATTACTTTTTTCTTGCGATCGATTGCGATTGCGATGAGTATATATAAGTATATAAGGGGAAGTTTGAAAGTAGCACCTGTGACGGAGAAAATGAGGAGCAGTAGATTGGCGTGGTATGGGCATGTAATGAGGAGGGATGAACGCCATATTAGTAAAAGAATGTTAGGGATGAATGTCGAAGGACGAAGAGCGATCGGCAGGCCAAAAAAGCGATGGATGCATTGTGTGAGAGAGGACATGAGAAAGAAAGGAGTAAGCGCTGAAGTGACGAATAATAGGAAGGAATGGAAGAAGAAAACATGTTTTGCCGACCCTACATAAGTGGGATAAGGGCAGGGAGATGATGACTTTTTTCTTGCGATAGTTACTGTATTTTACAGAAACTATGAATAAAAAAATTAAAAAAACTAACTGTATTAATCTTTGTAGTGACAGCTTGTAAATGTTTCACCGCTAGAGCGAAGCCTCTATTCCATTAAGGAAAACGCTTAGAGCTTAATCTATCATGCTGCTATGTTGCAATTTGGCAAATATAAATAAACATAATAATATATCAGAATTTATTCCGATTATTTATTCGAAATAAGTTTAAAGGTTCCATTGGATAAGTCGTATGTTCGGGTAGAATTTTTGCATTAAAACATCAAGTAAGAAAGTGTCATTTCTCATTAGGAAAATGTCCGTGCGAAGCTGGGACGTTCGCTAGTATACGTACTTTAACTGTCTCTAAGGTAATTTTAGACAGTTTGTTAGTAGTTGTATTTAAAAACTTAACATTAAATATTTAATATATTCTCAATTAAAAATAAATACGTATATTTTCAAAACTATAATAATAATAATAATAAAAATAAATAATAATAATTGAAATTAATATAAAATAATATAATTGAAATTATGTGTAAATTGTACTTTAAGGTCCTAAATGTCTAATTTTAAGGAACATATAATTTTGTTGGTAGTTCAATTACAAATAAACAAATAAATAAAAACTTATTTTTTGCAAACGTACAAAACCACACCATCACCATTAAAAAAAATAATTGGAAAAACGAAAATAATTAAACAAAACAAATAGTTCCTTAGATACGAGTTGAATCCAACATTACACAACCCACTTGAACAAATTATTTTATCATATATGACATTATATATATATTTATATACATTTATACCAAAACTGTTTGTAAATATATATTTTATGTTTTTAATTGTAAATATGTATAATATTGTAAAATTTCTGTAATATATTTTACCATACACTTTCGAAATCTCTTAAACCTGGGTATCTACATCATGGTATCCACATCGTAAATCACCGTGAACACCATATTAATGTTAGATTTTATTGCACCCGAAAATGTTCATAGTAAGGGTGAGGGTACGCTGCGTACAGCTTATTTTCACTGATATGAACTGAATCAGCCTGTAAACGTCCCACTACTGGGCAAAGGCCTATTATCTATATAGGAATGATTTTTGGAGTTTAATCCACCATGCTGCTCCATTGCGGGTTGATGGATAATTTTCCCTATCATGAGTAACGATCGCTATCAGGTGTCTATGATAAATGGCACGGTGGGGAGATCCACAAAGCATGCATCCAGACCAGAAACAAATATTTGTACAAATATCTACCCCGAGCGGGAAACGAAACCACGATCGTCGGCGTTGAGGCGACTACTCGCACCTCTACACCAGAACGGTTGTCATTTTCACTGCTCTAATTCTATGAGTTTTAATGTATTGTTCTAAAACCAATCCCTAATCTTCATCAGTAACCCGGTAATAGAGAAAGAAATAACTCAAAAATAATTTATTAAATCTGTCCGGATTATTATATAACTAGCTATAGATAGGTGAGGGGAGGGCGCTAGTTGCCTCATAAGTATCTTTTGTTTTGTCTCCGTATTAAAAATAGAAATAAAAATAGTAAAGTTGTTCCTGGGTCATTTAAGTAGTGATAGTTTTTCAAATTATTGGCTGATGGTTATTGCTTATCATTTGTGTCTATTTTGAAGCTACGGTTTTAAAAATAATACCAAATTGTGTCACATACGTGCCGTTGTAAGGAACATAAAGGGATTATTATCGTTTCTCAATAGTGTAGTGTTGATTATTTAGAACAGTGCTTAATTACTATCATAAATCTGAAACAAGTGAAAACTATTGTTTTAAATCGTGCTGAATCTGTAAATTATTAATCAGAACACCGTTTTTTATTTAAATTTGTGAAGTGTTGTTTGACTGTACGTGATTGGCTGATTGAATTGACGTTACAGAATTAAACTTGAGACTCCAAAACAGTACAAAAATTTCAACAAAACTTATAATTTGTGGTTGGTCTAGTGGTACCACACGTTGTCTCAACGCTGTGAACCGCGCGATCCGAGTTCGATCCCTAAGAAAATCAGTTTAGCTATTATTTTATAATAACTATTATTTGGTTATTTTGAGTGTCAATCTCAGCGGCAAACTGAAGGTCAACTACAAAATGTCAAATGTTAAAAAATGCGACGCCTGTCTAAAAGAAATAGCAAATATTCAATCGATAAATTGCTCGCGATGTAAGGCCAGGTACCATCACTTCTGCGTTAATATTACCCTTCCGGACTTAAATGACATGTCGGTTGAGTCGCGATCGCAATGGATCTGTGTGCAGTGTCATAGTCGCGAACGGAAAGGAGGTGACAACTCTGACACCCCAGTTCGTAATAATAAGGGCCTGGCATCACCTCAATTGGAGTTCGTCACGCAACGCACAAAGACACGATCTGGAAATAGTTGCTCATGCTTATCGGCCAGTAACATACGCGATATTATCCGAGAGGAGTTACAATCAATGTTTGCAAGTAAAATCCAGCCTGAAATAGTGGAATTGCGTAACATTGTGTCTTCAATCGAGTTGTCCATGGCTCACTTTAATGGTGAGCTCGAAAGGGTTAAGTCAGTGCAAGATGAGCAATCAAAGGCTATTCAACTTTTTAAGTCTGAAATTGAATCATTGGCAACCTCCAACAAAGTGTTATCGTCTCGTCTTGCTCAGATTGACCAGCACGCGCGTTCTTCGAATATTGAAATCCACTGTGTCCCTGAGAATAAACAGGAAAATTTAATTACCACCGTGCTGCAGCTGGGAAAGGTGGTTAAATGTCCGATCAGTGAGGCGCAGATTCACTACTGTTCCCGCCTTGCAAAGATGAACAACTCCAGTCCTCGCCCACGCTCTATATTGGTAAAATTCAGTAGCCCGCGTCTTCGGGACGAGTTTCTTGCAGCAACAACTAAATTTAACCGAAGTAATCGTGACGAGAAGTTAAATTCAAGCCATCTAGGTATCGGAGGTAACAAAAAGACTGCCATTTATGTTGCGGAGCATCTCACGCATGAGAACAAATCTTTACATGCTGCTGCCCGTGCTCGAGCTCGTGAATTGGGTTATAAATATGTTTGGGTGCGTGATTCTAAGATTTACATGCGAAAGAATGATCAATCTAATTTTATTCATGTTAAAAATGTTGATTTGTTAAATACGTTGTCATAATACCGCTAAATTTGCTCTTTTTTTTTTTTTATCGAAGGGCACTTTGAGCTGTTATTACCAAAATGTAAGAGGGCTTAATACTAAAACTATTGAACTATTTGGTAATGTTGTTTGTTGTAACTTTGATGTTATAGTGTTTACAGAGACATGGTTGAATAGCGGTGTATCTGATAATGAATTATTTGACGATCGGTATATGGTTTATAGGCGAGATCGTGAAAGTAGTGACTTCCATGGTAACAAAATGGGTGGTGGGGTTTTAATAGCTGTCTCGAAACGTTTTCATTCATCTCGTGTTTTGGCTTGTGAATCCAAATGCGAGGATTTATGGGTTAAGATAGAACTATTCGACAGGAATCATCAAATTGATTATTTATATATCTGCGCGGTCTATATTCCTCCCCCTGTACAGAAACACATCCTGGATCACTTCGTTTTGAACACGAGTTCTGTCATTGAGAAACTAAACACCTCAAACTTAGTTGTTCTTGGGGATTTTAACTTGGGTGGTCTGTTTTGGGATGGTAAGGCTGGATCTGCACTGACTCCGATGGCTACGAACAGTATGTTGAATAACATTATCGTTGATTTTATGTCATTGAACGCATTATCACAGTATAATTATTGTCTCAATAATAAAAACCGCACTTTGGATCTGGTGATGAGTTCCTTGGTAGTCTCCCATTTAAGCGAAAGTGAGGATCCTCTTTCCAGGATAGACCCGTTACATCCTCCTATTGAGTTGACTATTGGAATTAACTTTCAGGAACGGCTCGAATCATGTGTTGGGACCAGATTCCGCTTTCACAAAGCTGACTACGAAAGAATAACGTTTGATCTAAGTAATATTTCTTGGGATAAGGAGTTATCGAGTTATGACTGCGTTGATGATATGGTTGAGCATTTTTATAAGATTTTGAGGGAAGTAATTGCTAAACATGTGCCTAAATCCAAACCTCGAACCAATAAGTATCCATTGTGGTTTTCCGGAGCGCTGGTAAAGGTTATTAATGAAAAGTTTAAATACCGTACCAAGTATCGTAAATATGGTAACCCTCGAGATTTGATTACTTTTGAGTTGCTCAGGGAACGTTGCACAAAACTTCATAATCTTAACTATAGGTCGTATTTGGATAGCTTGGAAACAACACTGTCTTCTAATCCTAAGATTTTTTGGAGTTATATTAAATATAAAAAGGGGCGTAGATCTAGTTCCTACCCTGCCAGTATGTCTTTAGATAACAGGGTAGCTTCTTCGGGGCCAGACATCTGTAATCTGTTTGCATTACAGTTTTCTTCGGTTTTTAACACAAATGAGTTTCCTGTCCCTGATACGATGGAACTCCCATCAGCATCTACGTATCTGGCAATGGTGTCAGTTACTACAGATGAAGTTTTCAGAGTTTTAAAAAGACTTGACCCTACAAAGAGTGCCGGTTCGGACGGAATACCGTCTATTTTTGTGGTTAAAAGTGCAAAAGCGTTGGCTTTACCACTTCAAATTATTTTTAATAAGTCTCTTTGCTCCGGAGTTTTTCCATCTGCTTGGAAGAACGCCCTTGTAATGCCACTATTTAAGGGTGGTGACAGGTGCGTGGTACAAAATTACAGACCGATTTCAATACTAACGACTTTTGGAAAGATCTTCGAGTCGATTTTGTACCCAATATTGGCATGTCAATTTAAGCAGTATGTAGTAGCCGAGCAGCATGGTTTTGTGAAGTCCCGTTCCACGTCAACCAACTTATTCTCCTTTGTCGAGGACCTTGCTGAGGGGGTTGATCATGGACATTCATATGACGCAATATACACCGATTTCAGCAAGGCCTTCGATAAAGTAAGTCACGGATTGCTCTTGCACAAACTTTCCTCCATAGGAGTCACTGGTGCCTTTTTGAGTTTGTGCAGATCATACTTGTTAAATAGATATTCTAAAGTTGTTGTTAGTGGACATGCATCCAGGGAATTTGTGGCTGCGTCCGGTGTTCCTCAGGGATCGCTCTTGGGTCCATTGTTTTTTAATATTTTTATCAACGATATTGAGAAATGCTTTCATGGATCAAAGTTCTTGATGTTTGCTGATGATCTTAAATTATACAGACTCGTCGATACCCCTCAGGATTCGCGTTTATTGCAGAGAGATCTTAGTGATTTGGTGGCGTGGTGTGATGTAAATGGAATGGGCTTGAATCCGAGTAAGTGTCACGTGATTCGGTTTAGTAGGAAGAGAGCGACACTAACAAGAACCTACTATATTAACCATATTCCGCTGGATGAACTGGACCACACACGGGACTTGGGAGTGATCGTGGATAGTAAGTTGCGTTTTAACCTGCACATCGAAGATGTTGTTGGTAGGGCTTTTCGTATGCTAGGTTTCGTTCTGCGCAACTGTAAAGAGTTTAAGAGTCCCAGAACAAAAATCACATTATACAATTGTCTGGTGCGCAGTTTGCTTGAATACTGCAGTGTTGTATGGAATCCACATTACAACGTCCACATTAATCGTTTAGAAAGTGTACAGAAGCGATTTTTACGGCACCTGTCCTATAATTATAACATGACTGGTACACTTCTTAGTTACAGTGATCGCCTAATCCACTTTAACATGAAATCCCTTCGTCATCGTAGAGAGCTGTTTGATATAATGTTTTTGTACAAGCTTGTGAATGGTAATTTGGATACTCCTAACTTACTGTCAAAAATAAATTTTACTGTCCCCAAAATACCGCAACGACTTAGGAAACCTCCGTTCAAAATAAATAGTACAAAGTCAAATTTGGGTAAATTTTCCCCGCTTAACCGTTCTCTAAGAAGTTACAACACGGTTCACAATTTGGCAACCGACAGCAATCGTATAGTCGACATTTTCTCAAACTGCCCTAAATTGTTTAAGCTGTTAACAGCTGAGCTCATTGGTGATTGACATTCAAATCATTTTACAATTCATGTTACAATATATAATATTTGATTTATTACATTGTATTGTACTTTTAATATTAATCTTGATTTCGGTTTTAATGATTTTGATATTAATTTTTATTTTTAGTCTTAATTTTTTAATTACTACATTTTGAATTTTAATTTTTAATTTTGAGTATTTAATGTTTCTTTTTAATTTTAATTTTTATATAACAAACTTCGATTATAGTTTTTTATTTTATCTGACTTTAAATTTTTAATTTTTATTTTGTATTTACTGTCTAATATCTAATTATTAACAATTTATTAATTGTATTTTTGGATTTTAACTGTCTATTTTTGAATTGATAATTTTTTAAATTTTTTTTTTTAATTTGTATTTTTAATTCAGACTTCGACTAGTAGTTTTTTATCTTGATATTAATGTTGTTTTAATTTTGATTTTGCTTTTTATTTTTGTTTCTATTTGTGTTTTTATTATATTCCTAAGTAAGCTATATGTGCCTATAATTGAGGTAACACTCAAAATTTTTTCTTTTTTTGTAATCTTATGTCTGTTATTGTAATGTATTAGTGTCTACCTTGTTGGCGCATTATAATAAATAAATAAATAAATAAATAAATAGCGCTCAACATAAAGACATTTAAGAAACTTACAAAAGAAATGTGGTTTTCGTAAATTATGCTGAGAGCTCATCACACTGCTGTTATTAAGTTCTATTATGTGTGTATATATATATAAGTATATATGTACGTATGTATTTATATATGTATCTATTTTTTATTATTTGTTACTTTCATATTGGTGTGCAAAGTGTAAACAAATAAATAGCAAAAATTGTGCAATTATTGCTACCAATACTAATCAAAAATTGCTACCTTAATTGTAGCTAACAGGTCCGCGGATCCTGATATTATGGCGTCCAAAAAATGTTTTCACCATTATGAAATAATAGTACAGAGAAGATATCTATATAATTATAATAAAAATGTATCGGGTCCAGTTCTGAATATTAAAGATATTTTAAACTAATTTTTGGAGGTTTTTGGATTATAAAATGATCGATACTGAAACCAAAACGGTTTTTTTGTCTATCTGTCCATGTGTCTGTTTGTGTCTTGACTACGCAACACGTCAAAACTACTACATTGATTTAAGTGAAACTTTGAGTCCATATTACGAACTAGGAAGGACACTACATACTTTTTATATCGAAATTCAATAGGGTTCCCATGGGAGAGGATGGAAAGTAAAATGTGTGATTCCGAACGCAGTCACGGGTACAGCTAGTTATAATCTATAAGTCTAGTATTACGTAAGCCTCCCCTCTCGATTCTCATCGTACGTTCACTCTAAACGTTTAATCGCTGCCGGCTCAGGTTTTTAATAACGGAGCGATTAAACTAATATAACCAGAGTTAATATACTGTCCAAATATCGGGATATCGGTGTATTTTGTTCAAATAATAAACTTTCGGGTTTACAGCAACATTCGAGTGGGGAGACCGTTTCGTACTCTATCACGAAGGAAATAGAGAGTATGTACATTGTATGATAATGTCGGATTGAAATTGTTTTAGTCACTCAGCTTTAATAATAAACTAGATTGTAATGGCGATCGTTATACGGTACTCGTAAGTTAATTAGAGGGTCGATCAATTGTATACACAATTATTAATACGGGATACGACGTTGCTCAACGATATATCCACATAATCAAAAATTTCAAAGAGGAGATTCTATGTTCGTCTTACGTTCGGCGAACATATACGTACTTATACATCGTATCAGACCAGTTGTGCATAAATTTTGATGATTCTTCCAATGTTTCCAGAGAGTGGGACACTGCCACTAATTTCACCAAATTATATGAATATGATGGTTTAGATGAATAGATGGAAAATGATACGTATATTGTATACGACGTTGCTCAACGATATAATCAGATTTAGTGCTCTATATATCTATTGTTTATGAATTACTCCATTTAGATAGTCTCTTAATCTTATTATCTACGTTCAAACGGCGTTTTTCGGGTCTGTGGACATAGAGGGCTAAGCGCTCTCTCTGGTTCCGGCTCGCGTCTCGACATCCACGTTTATCGTGTGTCTCCTTATAAATATTCAAATTAAATAGTAAACAGCACATTTAGCACATCAAAATTTTAAAGAGAAGACTCTATTTTCGTCCTATGTACGGCGAATATATAGAGCGTATCTTTGCCAGTTGTGCAATGATTTTGATGATTCTTCAAAAGATTCCAGAGAGAGTGGGACACTGCCACTAATTTCATCAAATACGAATATGATGGTGAAATCTCATGAAAATAATAAAACGGAGTATCGAAAATTAGACAGGAACAGGTAGCTCTTTTTGCTTGAAATTGCCGTACTTCTAAGGTAGCAAAGACAATGACAAATTTGCTATGAAGTGACCGACACAGAAGAATAGTCACGATCTCTTTCTTGTCGAAGTGTCATAAGATACTACTAAGGTCATAGTGGTGCGAACAACTGTACACCTACCAGGATGGTGATGGGCAGCAGCGTCACCATATCTGCCACAACACACTGTGCTCGCCAACCCGCCTACCAAACGTGGCGAATATTAGCAACCCAAAAGAGATTATAAGGGATAATTACGTTCACCAGTGGCCAATCCAATGCCTGATTTGGTGGTGGATTTTTCTATTCTACCCTCGAAGGATTAAATATATTTTCATCAGCAATCTGAACCCATCAATCAAAGATAGACAATAGAAACGTGGTCACGCTCTAATGATGAACTCTAATCGTGTACGATAAAACTCCTGAAAACAACTTTGAACTGAACTGAATTTAATCGGCCTGTAAACCTCCCACTGCTGGGCAAAGGTCTCTTCTCTATGTACAGAAAGATTTGGAGCTCCGTCCACCACGCTGCTCCAATGCTCTACCATGAGTGACGATCGCTATCGGATGTCTATGATAACAACCAGTACTACTTTATTAAATTTATTCAATAAAAAAATTAAGTATCATACTAGGGCCACACTAACGGGAAATACCGTTTCACAACGCAATGAACGTAGGTGTGTAGCCACGACTCATCGCGATGATTTGACAACGGCATTCAAATTGCCGTTTGACGTTAGGTGATAGTTCAAGTGGCGGTATAGTATTAGCGCCAATTTTATCGCCAAAAATGGGTATTCACGTTGAACGTTCAAGTGTAGCTACTCACTTTATCGCGTTCAAATTAACGAAATACTTATCGCGATGATAGGCATTTAAGTTTGCGTTAGTCTGGCCCCAGTATTAAAAAAAAATCCTACAATGTAAGATAATATTTTAGTTTGTTTTTTCACGTATTGTTTTAAATTTTAGCTTTTAAGTGTATAAACACGTACTAATATTCTTATATATCTGTATTAAAAATCTTTTGTATCAATTGTATAAGTTATTCATTCTATAAATTGAAAAGTGTTTCTCTTTTAAATGACTTGAATATAATAATACCGTCTTAAAAAAAAAAAAAAAAACAATCAACTATTATTATTAATAATAATAAAAATAAATTAAACGAGAAAATATGTAGTTGAAACGTAATAAATTCAATCAAAAACAATCAACAGGCAATATTAAAGATCTGTGAAACAAGTACATGAACGGTGGAAAATTTAATATATTTATTTTTAACTAGCGAAAACATGCGGTTTTACACACGATTAATTTGTATACAAAACGACTTCATTACGATTTCACTATAGAATAATAAATCTACTTCTAGAAGGTGTATCAAGATGAAACTTACATTAGATTTTAAATTAGACCTCCAGGATCACGACTTTGATATACGTATTCGATTTCGTACAGCACATAATGCTGATGATGAGATTATGATGATGCTAGGACAAACATAATATGGACGGACAAAAATTATTAAAAAAAATCTATTGTTCTCATACAGACCTCTTTAATAAGCTTTTTTTTTCTAAATATTTATCATGTATAGACATCGTTCGGTAACAATTATATTATATGTATAGATATTGATGACCAATAGAGGCTAGAGGAAAATCTTCGTCGAGTAGCCGTGGGCGGGTGCTACGTTAACGTTCGATACGAAATTAATAATAAAAGATTTATTATAAGTATCGTTCAAAGACTTTATTAATGAACGATAAATTTTATTTTCGAGCAACAATGAAATTGAAAAATTGCCAATTATGTTTCTTTTATTATTAAGATGTGACTTTATTAAATATTCAGAACAGATTTATACATAGTTTATTTTTAAAGATGAAAACGGGTACATACCACGATATAGGTTTTCCGTGACCACGGACGAGAAGAGAGTCGAGTCGAGACGAGAGTCTCGTCATGACTACGGACCATGTCTCACTAGTCCGAAATATCGACAAAAATCATCAAAAAAAAAAAAACTATGTCGTTGAATGTACTCGTTTATATCTTTAAAAATAAACTATGTTTGAAAACCGTGTCTAGGTTTACAAAGGTAGATTTATACATATATCTTGATATTTTAATAATTTATAAATTGTAACGGCAGATATATATTTTTTTAATGTTAGTTGGATAGGAAAACTGTCAGACGTTCCACCTGATGGTAAGTGGTTGACGTCGCCCATGAACATAAACTAAATAAACTATATATAACTAAACTTTCCGAAACACAGAAAAGCTGTTTCACGGCAGAAACAAGCAAGATCTGGTATAGTGGTGAGAAAAGCTCCATTAATGCCGACAGTCGCGGGTTAAATTAACATTATGAGCAGACATTTATATCTGTACAAATATTTATTCCAAACATTTTTTTTTAACTATCGGCCAACCCGTAGTAGAGAAGAGTGGCGGATTAAGCTCCAACTCTTTCCTATATATAATACATAACGGAGAAAGCTTTGCCCAGCAGTGAGACAGTTAAAGTTAATTTCAGTAAAATTATGTTGGATGTATATACAGCTTTTCCTTGTAATTATGAACAAATTATAAAGTCATTTTAAAATAAATTAGTTATTTCGATATCGAATAAGACCGTCCAACGTTAATTAAATTTGAACTTTCTTAAAGTTTCAGCAAAAAAGTTTACATTATAACAACCCTTTGAAAAGGCGAGTTGAAATTATTAAAAAAATACCGTTTAAGGCAATATAAAAAGCGTCGCCAACCTTTTGAGTCAGTGCATGTGAGATTACGGACACAAAGGGATGGTATCGTGATTCGCCCTCGTGCGGGTCCTTACCTGAAACAATGAGAAATATTTTATAAGTTACGTGAGGGCAACGGACATAGACTGTGCTGTGTCAGAAGTGGTACATCGGGAATTTAATTAAAATTAAAATTATAATTTTTTATTTACGAGTAACGTTTACAGTGTCGTTAAAATTATTATTATAAAATAAACTGTTGCTTTTATAAACGTTGTGTTATACCAAATATTTGTTGTTTTAAATTGGAAATTGTATTATTGTTTCTTATTAATAATCTTAATAAATAAATAAATAAATGCCGCGGGCAGAAGCTAGTATATTATAAAACAAAATTGATTTATATGAATAAGTCTATGTAAAAGGCACCTCTTCCTAGAATATTATATATTATAGTTAGATATACTCCTAGAATATTATATACCTATTATTAGATACCTAGAAATTCTTATTTACAATAGAGTTCTAAGCACATTCTTGATTTATTTCTGTTTAAATATAAAACCTAACTGTAAGTTAACTGAAATAACACTATAAACATCGACATAATTATTATGTCGATGGCTATGAAATAATTTTTCAAATCTCACTTTTTTTTTGTTATATCTAGTAACTGTTATATTAAGAGCAATCCATATTTATCACATAAGAATAGAAAACAAATTGTTCCCTATTTTTATTTATGTCTCGTTACCATTTCCAATCTAAATTCTCTCGAGAGCGAAAAACACATTGCTTCAGGTACATGGAAATGACGTCACGTGTCCTTAAAATGTATTGGATGTGATTATTTCAGCTGATACGTACGCTGTTTTGTTTTCTTATCGAAACATATTGATTCCACAAAAACAAAAAGTCTATTTTTTCTACGACAAATAAATATACGTTAAAAAAAAGTTTAAATTGTTTTATTGCATGAAAATGGATTTCCTAAGTGTGTATAACAGCAATAAACACTGAAAGCCTTCATTAGAATACGCATTAAATACTTAATAATCATCCGTATAATGGCGGTAATTTTCACAACGAAATTACACTGTAAAGCTATTTTATCTTGGAGTTAGCAATTAAAACCGCACGTGTCGATTCGACGCTCGCGTGCTCCCGAACCGGGTCAATAATTGCCTATTACTTAGAACAGACATAAATGGAAATGTCGTACGGTAAATGCATAAAATAACTTTATAAGAACAAAAATAAATCGATGTACATAGATAATAATTCGATGCCATTTCCTAAAATCGCTGTTCTAAGTGTCCTTACATAAGCATTAAAACAAAGATTACGTAAATAGGGACATAGTCGGAACGTAAATGGCGCCCAATAGTCGTTTAATATTTAATGCGCGTCGGGGGTTGTTTAAGAGTGCATTAAAAAAAAACATTTTGCATGTGAGGCACTTCCTTCAAATGTACATCGCTGTTCAACGCTATAAAGCTAGGCCAGCGCTGTAAGATGTACGCATAGTGCAAAAATGTTTAAAAAGCGTAATAGTATGTAAATTTAAAATATGAGGATCATTTAATAAATAATAACAAATAAATAAATATGTTTAACACACACAAGGTCGTCTGTTCCTAAAGTAGGCAACTTAATGCCTGTGTTTTAGGTAACAGCCGACTGACATAATTTTTTTAAATAAATATACATGTAAATAATACGTATATATAAATAAACATATATTACACCCAGTCTCAGGGTGGGAATCGAACCCACAACCCTTTGAGCAGAAAACAGAGTCACTGCAAACTGCGCCAACGGGTCATTTGAAAAGTTCGTTGCCGTAACCTCGTAGTAATTCATGCCATGGGTCAAATAAATACGTTTTGAACTTCTAATATGTCTCTACTCAAGGTGCAGTTCGAGCATGGCTTTTAGAAAATAGACTATCCCCCTAATGTCAAAAAGTAGTTAAATAATATAGGTAACAACGCTTTGGTTTAGTGATCGTAGTAAATGATTGATGCTCTGCTGGTGGTTGCGGATTCCATCGCCACGCATTTTTTTTTATATAGGTCATAAAAATGTTTGGCGTGGATTGAGCTTTTGTGTTGTATGAAAATAAAATTCCAAAAATAATTTTCAGCTATTTTTCTTTAGTACAATATACGTACAGTAAGGTATATCAAGTCATAGCTACGTCTGCGGTGGATGACGATCGCGAGGGCCGGTCGATTCGACCGAGTAGTTATCGTGAGAGGGTTGATGGGTTGGAGCGCGAACTGCACTGTAAACACGGCGCTCGATTACGCCGCGCAACGGGTTATACTAACCGAGATATTACCTCTCTAAATTATAACTATAATATGTATATCCGTGTAATGGTTACTATTAACACTCTAATGGCAGTTTGAATCCGGTTATGATCGAGTTTGCGGTGATTAATTTATTTCAAATTAATCTCTTGCGTAAAGCATAACATTGTGAGGATACCCACATGATTCGAAAATTTCGAAACCTGATAGTGGAACATCAACAGACCGTTTCAATATTATTAATATTACTTTTTTTTTAAGTACTAAAAATTTATTGTTATGTTATTCTGATTACTTTGGAAATTTCTATACTGTTTTAAATGCCATTAATTCGATTAATACTTAATTTTATTTCTATTATTTTCGTAGAATACATTAAAAGAAAAATCATTAAATAATTTTCATTAAAACAATTCTTATTTTTTTTTTATCCAAAAAGAGAAATACCAAGCAAAAAAATCTTAATCTCCGAAATATTACATTAAAGAAATTAAATTTTACAAAAGTTCATTTATTTGACAAAAATATCTGAAGGATTTTTTTATTGTAAATACATATAATTATTAGATTTGTATAAATGTTTAATTTAGCTTAATTGAATTTGAATATCCGCGACAGATTTTATAAAGGAGAAATTTGCGTAAGAAAATGTATTTTATTTTATTACTCGTGATTGTCGCGAAAATTAATTAATTCTTAATAATTAGAAATAGCACTTCTCTAATCTTAATAATTACAAAAAGGTCTATCGTTTCAATATTTTTTTATTCAATAACAACACAAATACAAATCATCAAAGTTTCTTTTTTTTTTAAAGATTCGAACAAATCTTTCTAAGTGTTATGTAACTTCTTACTTAATCATGTATATTATACAATATTACAAGAAATTATGTAACGTTGTGTCGTAATTGTCTTTTTGTTAATTTATAAGCTTTCATAACTAATTTAAAAAAAAATCGGAACCTAGTTAAAACAAAGAAGTTACTACGTACTTAAAGCTGAAATTACAGAGGCTTTTCTTCATATA
The DNA here is from genome assembly GCA_036937285.1 of Euphydryas editha. NCBI lineage: Eukaryota > Metazoa > Arthropoda > Insecta > Lepidoptera > Nymphalidae > Euphydryas > Euphydryas editha. Next base: position 18,061,585 of record JAUPFZ010000014.1, read on the forward strand.
AGACAGAAATCAATTTTATTCTATAATCAAAACGACTGACTTATATACCTTTAAAAAAATACAAAGATATTAAAAACAGACTAATACACCTACTTAAAAATATATTAAAATTTGATCATACGCACATCAAACATCATTATCGTATTTAAATAGTCGTGTGAATGCAACGTAATACAAAATTTCGGGATATAAAAAAGTCAAACTTAATTTAGTCAAAAATAATTAAAAGCTAGGACAAAGTCGTGAAGTTTGTCCGAGTAAAAAATATGTAATAATGTCCAACGATTGGGTCACAATAACAAAACCTTGTCGCCTTGTCTGAATGGATGTCACATCCAGTTTCAGGGTACAGAGCACAAGGAGGCATCCAATCCTGATATTAATTGTCAAATACGGCTCATTAGCACGTGGAAGTACGGCGTGCCCTTTGGGCGGGCGGCGCAGGGCGGGACGCCGATCGATAACAATCACGGCCGCTCTTTGTTCTCATACATCCTGTATTTACTTCCGTGCACTGTTCACTTTGCCATCGCTGTTTACCATTTCAGAGAGTTTGCGAGATATTGTCCACAGTGGGTGGCCCACTGAACTACGGAATATAGATGATTTATGTCAGATTAAAAAAAACATGAGAAGTACCTACTATACTCTACAGTAGCTATTCTTACGAGATACCTTCCATTGCTTTGAGTAGTAAATATTATTTTTTTTATATTCTTTATTGCTTTTTTTAAAACATTTTGACAGTTCAAAGTTACAATGGAAGTTGGCAAGGGCGACCTTATCTCTAAAAGAGATCTCTACCAATCTATCCGTGGTGGTGAATGATGATGTTAACTCGCGGTAGTGCAAAAGAGAAAAAAGAGCCAAAATATATTGTATAGTATATACATTCAATAGGGTAAAACCGGGATAGATGCCCCACTTTTTGAAATAGCCTCCTAATTTTTAAAATATTAATTTTATATGAATAATTTCTATTAATGTAGCTATCTCAATCCTTTATGTTGAATTATTATTATTATTTTTTAACCTATCAAATTCAGATTTTGCGGAAATTAACTTTTCGCGGAACCTTTTTTTTGAGGATAGATGCCTACCTATATGGATAGTTGCCCCACTATGAAAATACTGTGGAGGATAGATGCCTGCAGTGCAGGATAGATGCCCTTTATACCGTGTAAATTAAAAACCCACACCAAATGTTTGGTAGTTCTACTCCTAAAACAGCTATTATCTCCAAGAAACGTAATGAAAAACATTTTGTGTTTCTTTTTTTAATATTTTAATTATTATCATTAGAAGATAATTCTAATATCACACAAATGACCATAATTAAAATTTTAAAGCGTTTAACTAAAATATAAATTCTTAAGTTTCAACATACATAATCATATTTTTTTTTATTAAATAAAATTTTACAAGCATTTATTATATATATATAAATTCTAAATTGTTGTTATAAAATATTGATATTAAGTATCAACATGCACAATTATACTTTTTTATATTAAAATAACACAATAAACAAATCCTCATTATTTTATCAAATTTAATTGAAGTTAGGATAGTGCTTTTAATTTTTCACATCTTGGGCAATATTTTTTAAAAAAATGTACAAGTTTGATGTAGACAGTTCTGACACATAATACATTGAATCGTTTTTTTATAGTTTTTATTTTTATAGTTTTTAGAATGTTTTTAGAATTCGTATTTTTATAGTTTTTAAAACATTCAATGCTCTAAATCTTTACTTAGGGTTATCCTGTCCATCTCTTTTAGTTTTTTTTTTACAAAGAAACCTATAGTTTTTTTTTCATTTAATTTTACAGTTAGGTGAATTGTCTTCATCTTCGCTGCTTGAACTGTAAATAATTTATCTTTTCAGTGATACTCGGTCTTGGTGTAGTTGTCATCGTAATTTTTACCAAAAGAATTTGTTTCATTTTGTTTTCTTTTTTATTTTTGTTGTCTTGTTCGTATTGGTGGTTCCTTTCTTTGTTTTCTTAAGTTCTTTGGTAGTTTCAGTCTAGTTTTTCTTGACTCACTTAGTTTTTATTCGTTTTTTTTTCTTTCTTTCAGCCACATAATTCCTGTGTTTTATATTTTCTTTCGAATTAAAAATATGTGCTGATTATTCCGCCCTATTATCCATGGTCAAAGGAATTTTTGGAATAGGTAATACTTAGCTCTAGTGGACAAACCACAGAAGCACAAATCTGAGGTAGAGATGTTTCTTTTCTTTGTTTAACCGCAATAGACTCACGAGATTCTATATTTTTGGAGATATTGACGAGCTCTGGTTGGCAATCTAACGAATAATAATGTGTTTTAGCAACATATCGTCTTAGCAATGTCCTTGATTTAATCCCAAATTATCGGGATATTTCGTTTATCCCCATGTTTTTTTATCCATTACATCGAAAGCTGACTGTAGGTTTTCTGTTGTCCAAGAACTTACTCGAGGTCGCACTCCTTTCTTTTTTTTCGTGGCAAATTTCTACTAGAATCAATAAAAAGTTCAAATATAAATATACGTAAATACATAAAAAATATAAAAGACACTAAAATATTTTAAAAATATACACTTACTTCATATATGGTTTATGGAGGGATAGATGCCCCTAAGGGCACCTATACCTCGAAAAATCAGGGCAACTATCCTTTGTGATAGGGATAGATGCCCAAGCATTTTTTAAACAAATTATAAACAAAATAGCATCTAATTACACTTAAACGGTGACTCAATGAACCAGTGTATTAACGTTATAAAAAATATAAAGGAATTGGTTACTAATTATAAAGTTATACAACGCAAAATACTAACCCTTAAAATTTTGACGTGTTCATGAATTTCGCCGCGGATATAAATAAACGCACGAGCGAAACGCATCCTCATTGCACTATTTTCCGTGGGTAAATAAGGTGCGGGATTACTGCGGCTCCTACTTATACAATTAATTCTTAGCCACGAGTTCGGGAAGTTAGGTTTTTAGAATATGGGGCATCTATCCCGCTGCGGCATCTATCCCGGTTTTACCCTATATATACGATAAAATATAAATATACATACATACATACCCATTATATTTTGAAAAATTGTCCCTGCACTTTATTTCAATCACTTAGCTTTCCTTTGTTACCTCGGGTTTGTGTGAGTTGATTTTTATTAAGTTTTTCTTTGTTTGTAGACGCTAATGTTCAGTCGTTAAAGGAATTTCGATAAGTATTTTTTTTTTAATGTGAAACCAGGTCTGATTGATGAACGTAAAATGTACTAGACTAATTGTTTTTCTGCAATAACATTCGGTAATAATTATTTATGGTACCTTTTTATTAACTGTATAAAAAAATCAATTTAAAGATTATTTTGTATAACACATTATTTATTTTTCACATTGTAAAATTTTAAGAGGAAAAAATATGTAGTTCAGCACCGCTTAGGATGCCATAGAACTCTACTCAAAAGATTCCGTTGTCAACATCGTCGTCTGTTTGATATAGACCAAGGAATTTATATCATAACTGGAACGGTCACTTTATAAAATTGTATAATCAAATATGCACCTTGAAATAACTGACATAAGATTGCATTGGCTTATCACATGTAAAGTGAAAAATCGTTCCGAGCAGTTCGTTGACTACTGGTATTTTGTCTCTTTCTTACGAGAGTTGCCTTGAATTCATTGTAGAAAGAGATGCAATCCCGGCCGTAAGAACGTTTTTTGAGTGAACGTGCGCATTCCATTTTGTATATAAATTCCTTGATACAGACTCATATCATTAGAACTATAACAGATACAATATGATATTGTTTATATTATAATGTATATAAAATAAACTCACCGTGTCAACTATAACGTGAAATTGAAATAAAATTAATAATTGAACGTATTATTTAACGTTTCTCAGTTTTATATCAAGTAATTATTATAGTAAATAATATTAACGTATTGTTAAACATTATATACAAAACCCTTCATGTGGAATCCATCTCACACTGCTTCACACTTTCGTTCTCAAATTAGGTCGGATTCATACATCAAATGCTCATGTCCCTTCGATCGAACTTCTATGAATGGAAACTCTAACCGTTAACTTTCTATTACTGTATTTTGATAAACCAAATAGTACAAGACGTAAATTCTAAGTCAAATAAAGGACACGTAGTCAAATTGAAACTAAGACTTGATATTTGTTGAACAATTATAGTCTTAATTGTTTAAGACAACCAAATACTTGAACGTTATCTGGTGAAGACGGTTAGTGTATGTCTAACGTTGGTTCTCGTTAATCATGTATGCTATTGTTACTGTGGCTAAGTTTGTGTATGAAGCGGCCTTATTTTTATATTAAACGGTAGTAAAATACAATAAACATACATACATACATAGTAAACTAATGAAGATTGTTAACAGCTTAAACTTACTTATAATATGATATTTTTAAAGATTTAGTGATTTATTACATTCGATTAAAAATATTAGCCTTTATGTAGCCTGACCCGTTGGCGCAGTTGGCAGTGACCCTGTTTCCCGCTCCAGGGTCGTGAGTCCAATTCCCGCCCCCAGTCTGAATGTATTTATTTATGAGTCGACTGTTACCTACAACACGGACATTAAGTTGCCTACTATAGGATCATAAGACCGTGTGTGTATGTTAAACAAATTTATATTTTTTACTTATTTATATTTATAAGTAAAAATTAAATAAAGAATTAAAAATGTATACCTTCAAAAGTTATTTAAATATTTTCGATTAAATATCAACGTTGATAAGCACAAAAAAACAACACGTAATCCACTTCCTACAAAAACAAAGTTTAAAAATGTTTTCGTTGAAACGACGCAAGATTTTATGACGTCACAGCAAGGGACCACTTAGCCGCGAGACGACGACATTTGCATGGTGGTCGAAGGGACAGATTATATTTGACCTACTTTGAGGAGGTTCCACCATGGAGTTTGTATACGAGTTATTGTTATTATAAGCGTTAAATTTAAGCGTCTGGCCACTAAACTGGCGGCGCGACTGGCGACGCGACTATCGATCGGCCGAGAAATTTCCCATTGATTAAAACGCGTTCAACCCGTAATGTAGCAGCGTGGTGGCTCCAACCTTTCTCCTATAAAGAGAGACCTTTGCCTTGCCTTGTCCCCCTGGAGTGGGACGTTTACAGGCTGATTCAGTTGTTTTAATATTGTTTCAATAATAATAGTTTTTAAAAGATCCAGTGGAGTTCACAAAATAAAATATAAAGAAATATTTAAAAATTAAAAAATATCACAAATACATGCTGTCAATTCTAATTTAATAATGTAAATAAATAATAAATATTGCATTCGCAATTTTCACTGGTTTAATTCTCACATGCTTCTGTCGTCCGTCGCGTTTTTCGCTATAACGTGCGTTTCGTGGCCAGAAGATAAAATCTATATGCTTACCATGTTTCGCCATGTTCGTTTTAATGACATCATACAACATCTTTCTTTATTTACTTATTTACATAAACAGTAACTTGTAAAGACTACTTAAAATGGGTATATAAAAAAAAAAAACTTGTTATGTCCATTGTTATAGACATACAATAACATCAACTATACTATTATTATAAAGTTGAGATACGATTAGTCTGTAATAAAGTCTTAAATATTAATGCCACTTTAATCATTCTTTCACGATTAGAAAGCTATACTGAAAGCTATATATGGATAATCCATAAGTTATAAGCAAAATTTACGGTCCTGTTTCACCGCTTTCTGATAAAGTTAATCTCGAGCATAAGTTACTGATACGCTTTATCAGTGGAGGTAAAACAGACCCTTAGACTTAGACCCTTTCACCTCAACCAATAAACTACAACATTTTTAATTACAGGTTGCGAAAAGAAATATCTGATAGATAAAATAGAGTTCGATGATGAACAAGTAGGCTTAGTTAAAAAAATCAAAAACCAGACTGCGTAAAATACTCTTATTATAAACTAAAAAGAATAAAACAATATACTAGCTTTCATTTGATACCCATATTGCTACAGTAAGAAAAAAAATTCAACTCCTTCCCCTCATTCCGCCATTTGCGGGCGCTATTTTGAAAATTTATATAGCCTATGTCACTACTACAATTTAGACAAATTCAACGACACCTCATATGTCAAAAACCGTCCAGCCGTTTGGGCTGTAGGGCGTGCCAAAAAAAAATGGACATACATACATACATACACTCGAAAAAACATAACCCTCCTTCTGTCGCAGTCGGGTTAAAAGTATAATACATATTAAACTTTTATCTGTTGGATAACGTTTTACGTCAGATAGCTTTATCAGCAACTGGTGAAACAGGCCCTAAGACTCATGACTCACCGTAGAGTCATATTAGCCACAAAAATTAACAAGAGTGAGCTGAAACATACTCTTTATGTTTCAATGCCGAAAAAGACCTCTGTGGAAGAATTCCTTAAGAAGAAAGGGACTTCCACAACGCTGCTTCATTGCGGATTGGCGAATAATTTCCCTACCGTGATAGGTGAAGATCGCTATCAGTTATCCATGTTAACAACAGAAACCGACGGCTGTACTTCTTGGGCATGCTGGGGAGGGGGAGAATAGAACCCTTTACCGCGTTTATAGAACTTTCGCACCAATACATCCGAAGTGTGAGACGAATAAGTTTAATAAAAAACAAACTTTTAAGAAGAAATCACATAATAAATGAAGAATAAAAAACAAATTAGTTCAGTACATAGTCAACACAGTAAATACATAAAGTCTATTTACATCCTCAGTTTCACACAACCGACTGTGTAACATGAAATCGATCCGGAGCTCCTCTGTGGAGCTGATAACTCTATCGCGTTCTAAATTAGTGTGCATTAAATTTTTAGTGCTCCGATAGCGAGTTCCGTACAATTTGTCGCACTTTACTACGTTGTTTTGTGTATCATTTATTATCATATATATTACCCTAACATTAACGGGTTTCTTTATGCTCGTTCTATGACATCAGATTGGCGCAATTTTTACAGCAACTGGCTGTTGTTCTAGCTGTCGTGGGTTCGCTCTCAGCTCAAGACAATTTTTTTGTAGTGGTAACTATTTGTGTTCTATTATTGGCACACGACACAGAATTCTCCTCCTAATTTAGCGTTGAGTGTCAGGCGTTTATTCTCTTTCTGATTTTTTTTACTATGGTCTACAATACTAATCTTCTAAAAACCTCAGGAATTATTTGTTTGTTTCTTTGAACTCAGTAATCTTAGTACGAACCTGTCATTAAGATTAAAATCTTGATGATATCACACGGCTTTTAAAAGTTGTTGTTTACATTTATAAAACCGCGCGATTCTTATATTTCATGAACGATTATAAGACTAATGAACAGAATGTGAAATATATATTTTTTTTACTTTTCTAATACTTAAATATTATATTTGAATAGTTTCTATGATAGGAAGATAAATAAAAATTAAAAATTATTTAAACAACATTAACAATCGTCCACAATTCACTACTAGCGGCTGGCTACATTAGCCGCTAGTGAACGCATAAATAACGAAAATATTTTCAGCACCGAGTGTGATAAGTGGCGAATTGTTACGATTTACGAGGCGAAATTAAAAAGTTCTTAATCTTGGCAGCTTCACCCGGTGGCCGGTCTCGTGTGCGCACGGAGTCTATTGCATAACTGTTTACATCTCCAAACACTTGATATCCAATACGAGCGCTTAGACAAGATACCACTCACGGTTCCACTCGCATCATAAGATTAATATATTAGATTTCCAACGAAAAATATGTTTAACATACACACACTGTCGTTTGTTCCTAAGTTAAGCAACATAATGCCTGTGTATAAAGCAGGGTCACTGCCAACTGCCAGTCCTGAAAAATTACGTGTACAAATCGACAAAAAATTTTCCACTGCTTCAAATTATTACTTATCTTTTGACTTATATTTATTTATTTTATTTAACTTGACCGAATTGTCCTTCTCATATTGCTAAGACTTTTTTCTATTTATTTTTTGTGAATTTGAAATTGTAAGTAGTCTTAACATAATAAGTAATCTTAGTTTGTGATTTTATTATCTTTTTGTTGTTCTTTTTTATTTTGCTGTGTATACCCATTGTTGCATACATTAATTATATGTCTCGATCTGTTTTGTGTACCATATAAAATAAATAAATCAGAATCATGTTAATACACTCGCCAAAATGAACGCGTATTTAGCGTTGCGCTAGAACCGTAGAACGTCAATAATCACGTCTGTTATGTGTCAATGTTCTGCTTGACAGCGTCGTTCCCTTGCAACATAACAGGACACGTCTATTCTTTTTCCAAATTTCGATATTTCCAACCATGTAACTATGTAGTATATCGTGGAATATACCCGTATTATCGTTCTATAGATATGTTTTAAAACAACTTTTAAACTTTCGCGTTGCATTATTATATTTAAATGTTCATACGGGGATTAACACGAAATTGACTTTACGGTAAAATATATTACCTTGAGGCCTGACGTTTCGGCTAGGTTACACTAGCCGTGGTCACAGGCAGACTGATCCAGCGATGTCACGACTCCGCCGTCGGGGTAAATGTTTCTTCATCCACCCTCAACTCGTGATTATTGTTATTTGTACCGCGACACACAACACTTATTACGTCCCTATTCTGAAAGTCAACCGGAAGGTGCCTATTCTGATATTTAACCGACTGCGAACTAAAACGAGGTTGTGTAATTTTAATCACTGGGTCACTATCAATCACACACAATATCCCCGACATGGAACCCAGTGATTAAAATTACACAACCTCGTTTTAGTTCGCAGTCGGTTAAATATCAGAATAGGCACCTTCCGGTTGACTTTCAGAATAGGGACGTAATAAGTGTTGTGTGTCACGGTACAAATAACAATAATCACGAGTTGAGGGTGGATGAAGAAACATTTACCCCGACGGCGGAGTCGTGACATCGCTGGATCAGTCTGCCTGTGACCACGGCTAGTGTAACCTAGCCGAAACGTCAGGCCTCAAGGTAATATATTTTACCGTAAAGTCAATTTCGTGTTAATCCCCGTATGAACATTTAAATATATGTTTTAAAACCTCGAGTGTCAAAGTTTAAAATATTAAGAACACGAGGGTTTAGCGCGTACGCGATGCTATTTCGATAACCTCTCTTGCTTAACCTCTGTAAAATACGCATTCTGTTTGATTAAGGCATTATTACTGTTCAGTATAATTTTTTCTTTAACAATTTGCACCATATTATTCCTCATAAAAATTATTATACATTTTTTTTAAAATAAAATTTGGTAGAGTTCTAAACGCTTATTTATATAGCTGTATAATTTTTATCGCACACATAACGAAACTTGACTCGACTGAATTCGGTTAAATTATACACGAACGTAATTCACAAAACATTAAACTCACACGTGTGAAATTTAAAGCAAGCAAAATCGACTTTTCTTACCAACGATGCTTACGAGTGTGTGTTCTGAGTATCAATTAACAAGATCGCGTTATTTTTAACACAATATATTAGAAACGAATTTACAATTCACAGTAAAAGGTCCCTAAGAATGTGTAATTTTGGAGTTTTTATTTGAGTGTGATTTTCACTTCCTTCTGTATAAGGAAACTACGAAAAAAATTAAGAGCCTGTTTCACTGTTTTCTGATAAAGTTTATCTTGTATATAATTTACTGATTCCTTCTACCCAACGGCTTTTAGCGACTCTCCTCAAGTTGTCTGTCCACCTCGTGAACGGTCGTCCGACGCTGTCCGAATCCGTCATCAAATATACGACTTACACTTAAAACATTATACACGTTGCTTAGCCATCGGAAAACACAGTCCGAAACATGATTAACTGTTACAATTATATCTACAATTCCAATCCTCGTCAAATGAAATCGAAATCAGAATTATTCGGAATCAGCGACTCGAGTTGTTAGTCGTCATTAATCGTAATTTGTGGTCAAACGTATGTGGTTCGGTTAAATGAAAGTTATTATTGAGTGAATAATTTATGGGATGATTTATTCATTATTACTTACAAATACCCTATAATTAATAAAGCTGTACGTACGTGTATCTGTAATCATTTGACTTTGAAATGTATTCAGAATAAATAAATATTATTACATATGATATAATATAATAGGTCGGGACAAAGTCTTTTCGTATTTTGCATGTATAAAAATTAAATCTAAATAAAAAAAAATTTTGTACTGTTAGTATCTGGCTGGTTTTAATAGCAATAAATATAGGACATTAAGTAAAAGAGAAATAAAAAGTAAAAAACACTTAACGCATCTTCGGCCACAAATCAAAAATTGAGAGAGATTAGTTGGGAAGTATTAATGTATCCACCATATAGTCCTGACCTTGCACCCTCACATTTTCACCTGTTTTGGCCTATTCAGAATTTATTGGTCAAGAGAGGACTGTCAAAATTACTTGTTCAATTTTTTTTTAGTCAAAAATCCGAAAATTTCTATTGGAACGGGATTATGTCACTACCTACAAGATGGCAACAAGTTTTCGAAGAAAATGGAGCATATACGTATATATTATAATAATATGTAAATAAACTTTTAAAAAAAGTCTTGAATTTGTGTATAAAATACGAAGAATCTTTTCCCGGACCTAATATAATATTTGGGAAATTCATTTTAACACCTATTATTATAACGTTATTCGCCACAAATTATATAAAAGGACACGTGTTAATGAATCAAAAGTATAAAAGACGTGCGTATCTCAAAACGAGATTTCTTAGGATAAGAGATAGATGATAGATTTAGGAAAAAGAGGTGACATTTAGATTTTAGATTTTTAGGAAATTTTCTAGATATACCTATATAAATAAAAATTTGAGTACCTTATATCCGCGATTTAAGATAAAAACCAGTTTTATTTTAAATTCCATATTATTTATTTTTGAGATCTCAACAATCAGCTACATAGAATACAAAAAATATGTATTCTCATTTACATATTATGGAGTTCCTGTCGCGATTATAAAAACTTTTTATTTACACCTGATATTTCGACAGAATTATATTCATAGTCTGGTCAGCATCCGTTGATAAAGATGTGAATCAGTTTTAAATTTTTAATTAATGTAAAAAAAAATACATATTTTTAATAGTCTTGAGAAGTCAGAGAAGACAGAAAATTAAATAATTTAATTCTCTATAAATATTTATACATGTAATAAAATGATAGGAAAGTCAAAACTGTACATTGAATATTTTTTTAAAAGAATACTTGGGGTGTGATCTACAATCGATACCGAAGCCAAAAATATAATTTTTAGAATTTTTGTCTCTTTGTCTGTATGTCCGGGATAAACTCAAACAGTACTACATGGATTTACTTCAATTTTTGGACACGCACCTACGAGGAACGAGCAGTAAAACTTTATTTCTTCAACGCATTCTGTAACAACGTTTTAATCTATTAGCGTTCACGTAGACGACGTCGCGAGCAGCAGCTAGTATACAATAAAAAAATCATTTGCCGTCGTCAAAATCGTTATGTTTTCGGTTGTGCATTTCAAATGTCTATAAATAATTCAAATCGTTACATCACTCGCATTTTATTATCTACTACTATAGGTATTTGTATAACCTTGTTTACACTATTATTCTTATTTATAAAAATACCATTATTATTCAAAACAATTAGCTACAATGATAATTAACGATTTGATATTTTTATTTTTTATCGTATTTGTTTATTTAAATGATATAAAAGTAGCTGTAATTATATAAAAAAGCTATATCTTTTTACGTTATTTACGTTTATTCTTATTGTTTTTTAAATGCTTTTCGAATATTAAAGAAATAACTATTGAAAAATCTATCGATAATATATATCTATAAACGTGGAAAAAAGGCTTCAAACCCTCCTGTTATATAGCGATTAAATTAGTAATCTGTATGTCATAGTTAGTACATAATAAATAAATAAAATATAAGGTCACGTGATAGTCGGATAGGCATTAGGCTATTGATTATATTTTTTGGAACAAACATTATCTGAAACTCGTATCGTTAGTGCTTGTTAGGTACTATCATAAAAACTTATAATAGAAAAATACCATTCTCATAGAATATTACTAAACTTCGTTACTTATATTTAATATATGATAGTTTTCTGCCACGTTCGAGATATGGTACTGGTTAGATAGGTTCAATGACATTTAGGCCACTATCAAATTAGCGTTTCATGAGCGTAAATTGTTCTAAATCATAGCCAGTGTCAACGCAGCGTTCGCGCAATGTGCGAAACGCGTCTGAGTTGGTTTATGTTTTTTTTTTGCCAAAAATAGCGATACGCTGCGTACACGCAGCACTGAGGCTACTCAAACGTCGAAAGAACGCGTACGCTCGGAAAAATCCAACACGATAGCGGCTTTATTATGATATATGATAAAATTAACTTTATTTAGGACACTAACACTGCATACAGAGATATAATTGATACATAATATATACAAATAAAAAAGCCTTAAAACAAAAGTAATAGACACAAAATACTAAAAAAAAAAAGTAAAAATAATAATAACGAATAACAAGATGTCTGCACAGCAGTGACTATTATTCCGAACGCGCAAATCTCAAGATCTAGGTATCATTTCGATTTAAAAAAATAAAATAAAATTTGATTATAACGCCCGTTGACATCGGAAAGTTATAGGTTATTTTACATCACTCTGAAATTTATGTTAGAGGCGTAATTAACATAAATGTCAATCAATCTGTCGAGTATCGAACCTCAGAGTGGATGAAGCCACAAACGACGTATGATTAATTATGTAAAATAAAAGCTTAACTATATCTAAGAAAACGAAATTTCAAGAGACGAAATAGTCTCCCGTTTATGGAAACATTGTGTCATCAATTATTCGGAACAAACGTCTGGAACTTAGGTCGTTAGTCCGTCATTAGGTGTGGACCGGCGACGATCGATTTCACTGTATTTAAAGAGGGCTTATCAAAATCATGGTTTTACAGTGATCACATATATATATATTATAAATTTATAAATAAAAACGGTCAACCCAACTTTGTCAGCAGGGAAATTCCCTATATCTCGATCGTATTTGAACTATATTACATTATTTGAAGTTTTGTTCACGCGATTCTCGATCCCGTTGCAATTTTGCGTTTAAAAGTAACCAACCAATTATTCTCAATCCCCAGCTATTTTCATATCAAGTTTTATTGGAAGTTCAATAATTTCCCCTAAGAATAACAATCATCCATCAATCTTCAGATTTTGAAACATTTATAATAGTAGTAGGATAACCTTTCTTAATAGCATAAATAGGTTTTTTTTAATCGGATTTGCGGCTTAGATTTTCGCGGATAATTAAACAGGAAAAACAAAGCCAAATCTTTAGATTTACAATATTAAAACGTAGATATTACGTGCGTAAAGTCGCCCGGTCTATAATTTAATCTTCTCCTGTTTATTTCTTGTTTCATTTAGTTTATTCCAAAATACTTTAATAATTGACAGTAAAATGGATAAAAAGTTACTTTAAATAATAGTTAATAACACCATAATAATATTACAAATTATATAATATTAAGTTTTATTTAGTAGATTAACAATCTTTCGTCAATCGTTTCATCGTATTATCTATGTATAAATAATAATTATTATTAATTATAATATATTATATATATCTAAAAACATGAATATATCTGTATATTAAAAAAAACTATGACGTAATTTAAGAAACTATATTATTACAAATACCCTTCAAAGTCCTTTGACCTATGTTTAAATGTATTAAAATCTGATGCGCGTCCAAAGGTCATAAACGCCTCATTTTAATACAATCCTTATAATCACATTTTAGAGTTGATTATACTATGAAAATGTAATTGAATAGGAAATTTTAATAAAACGTTTTTAGCGACCCAAATATAAGGGTTTGACGAAGAAATATTGAATCATTCTAATACGGTGTTAGGCATTGTAGGGCAGGATGAAAGCACTAAGACCATTCAAAAAGGCACTTTATTAAACACGGTTCTATACTCCACTTTGACGTATCTATCTGTAGAAATCCGAAAGGAGAGAATTACTTTTTGAGGTATTATTAATTGAAGTAAATTTTACGGTTTTGTAGAGTTAGCTTTTGATTAACCTTTTTAGGCTTACGCACCTTTTTAGGTTTTCAAACATAGCATATTTAAGGATAAAAACGGGTACAAAACCACGATATACTTTTTGACCATTTTTTATTCTTATTTTGAAATACAAATAATTCGAAGGTACTTCTAAAATCTATTCGAATTAAATATTGTCTTATTTTCGTCTTTTAAAAAAATACTAGACGCTCTTTATGGCTTCACCCGGGTTAGTTTATAAAAATTGTTTCGTAATATTTTAAGCCCGATAATATTACTGAATAATGTAGCTTTTTTTTTTGGTAATTTTTTAATAATAGTTTAAATAATTTCAGGGCTTACCGTTTTAAGATATAAAACTATTCCATTAACAATATTAATATACAATTAAACCCATTTCGAGTAAACTATTCATGTTCAACTTAAATTAATTAAATTGACTATAGCTATCGTAGTATCACAAATTATTTATTATTCAATTTGTGTTATAAATACGCCTCGCGGGTCTACACATGTAACGTTGCATCCCATGGGAGTATTGGGATATGTGTGTGTGTGTGTGTATTCTATATCTCTATCTATCTACATATCAAGTTCAATCGCAATCGATTGAGTAATTTTGCACAAAAGATTAATAAACATCCCCAACACACTCCTGCTCACAAACTTTCCAATTATAATCTTAGCAGGATTCAAAATACTGGAATTGATTCACAGATAAGGTGATAAAATTAATAGGACGTGACGCGTCACCAGTTCACCCTAGACACTGCCCTTGCCCTGACGTAATCTAATTGACCTGCAACGTCCTCACTACTAAAGTATACACTCATGTATGTATAGGTCTGTCTGTTATTTCACACGCCAAACACATCAGTCGTATGTCAAGGGAACACTGATTACTTCAAACGTGCAGAAAACATGAAATAGAATACATATTATTATAGTTATTACGGTGCAACAAAATAGTCATTCAAGTGACTGATTCAAATGTTTGACTTTTTTTTTCTTAATTATTTTTTTATTCAATTTTTTTTCTGACACATGTTTACAAATAACAAATACTGAACACTGCGAGAGATTGAAATTAAATTTTTTCATTAGGTTCTCGAAGTTTGCTTGGGTAAATATCTGCAGACGTAGTTTAGTAAATACAAATTAAAATTGGTAGATTTTATGTTTCTTTCTGTGACGGCCGGCTGGTCGAGTGGTCAGGCAACTGGACACTTTATGCAGCGGTCGCGGGTTCGAATCCCGCCAGGTGCAGATAATCTGTATGACGAATATAGATGTCTGCACCGGGTCATGGATGTGTATTTATGTATATATGTATTTATATCTTAAATTTATTTCCGTTCCTAGTACCTGTAACACAAGTTCTTACGAACTTACCACGGGGCTAGGTTAACGTGGTGTGATTGTTGGTTAATATTTATTTATTTATGTTTCTTAATGTTATGTTTAAACAATTGTTGCTGAAATAACATTTTATAATTGTAAATGTAACCAATCAACAAAAAGTGGTTCTTGTTTGACACGTACATATGTGTGTATGTATTTTACATTTTTTTAAACTACTGTTCTATTTTTATAACTAAATATTATGTTTAACACACACAAGGCCGCCTGTTGCTAAGGTAGGTCTGTGTTTTTAGTAAGAGCCGACTGATATACACATTTTTTCTTAAATATAAATATACATATAATACCTACATGTTGTCTGGAAGAGATCGCTCTACTAGCGATAAGACCGCCTTTGTACATCTTTCTTTATTCATTACAAATATTGTATTTTTTGTGGTGTGCAATAAAGAGTATTATTATTATACTATATATAATTATTATTATATAAATATTACATTATTATATAAATATATATTAGACCCAGACTCGAGGCGAATCAAACCCATTTTATAGAAATATTTAAATTTATATTTTCTGTTCTATAAAATAAACAGCAATATAATATAGACTGCGTCAAATATTAATAACAGAATAGCATCAATCACTTTAGTTAACTATGTCACTGCGATATTATAACTTTAAATGTTATAATTAAAAATGTTATCATAATAAGAAAAAATTGCACGCCATGTTTCCCATCTCCAATTTTGTTTTTATTAAGAAATTTTCACGTGTTTTACGTTAAAATTCCGATGTTGCGATTTTTCGTCGGAATTCTGGAATATTTAACGATATCGTCGAGCGGAAATGAGTTCTGTTGGATCGTGTTAAGAACTAAAATTCCGTGGACATTTGAATATTATATTTTTAACACGTTTTAAAGAGTCGAATTCCATCTTTGGGATTTTCGGATAAAGTATTCGTGCGATTCCGGGACTCTTATAATAACGGATGTAAGCTTCATCTCGTGGCTCCGACATTTGGGAAACATTTAAATTAGGGCGACTACATACATTAAATCACTTGATAGGCTTAAATAAAATTAAAACTTCAAACATATTTACTAATGCAACTTTATTTAAAAGCTTTTATACAAATACTAAAATAGACAACACATTCAATTTATTCTGTTATTATAAAACAAAATAAACCCAACATTAATATATATAAACCCAATAACCCAATATTTTCGCGAAAAAAAAAACGAAATCATCGAATGAAAACGTCTGAATTATTTGCCGCGAACCTCACACCCCAGCCACCAAGCCCCTAAGGTACTTGTCAACATTGCCTCTATGAATAATCCGCCACTGCCAAATACACAGCTAAATAAATTACATTTGTCGCTACTCGCTATGCCGTTGACAATACCACGTGGAATATTCGAGAAATTTTTATACTCATTCATAAGTATACGACGACAATGACGACGCGTTGGTACAACATTTAGCTGTCGCCATTACCGGTCACGGGTTAGATGATAGATCCCCGTTCGTAACAAGTGTTTATATAGGCCATTCAGATGTTTCTCGTTGTCTGAACATTTGTGTTATATGTTTCATAATGAATTCTTTCTGGTCCTAGTGGGAGCCACGAGTATGTTGCGTTTATTTATTAACTTTTATTGTAGCACGACAGAAGTCTGTCTGTACGAGTCCTAATTGCGCGAAGGTCACCCTTTATTTTTATTTGTAATTTTCGTTAAAACATTGATGCGGTACTAATCTAGAAGTACGTATACAGTTTTTTATATTTAGCGCGTATCGCTTCACCTCTGATACTCGGTGAAAGTCAAATCGAAAATAGGCAAGCGCGTTCTAGTGAGCGACGCGCGACGTTGATACTAACTAGTAAAGAATATTAGATATTTTTTTTAAATCAAATATCGCATTATAGTGTTGACTCTTCGAAGTAAAGTTAGTGATTATAATATTGAATTTTATACTATTTTTTGGTTTGTACATTACTAAAACTTATTTTTTTATTGATAAAATAGGTATAAATCTACAAATATTTAAAAATATTTTTTTGCTAATTTGTTTAATTACACTTTAATAAATATCTTGGCTTTGTTTGATTGCAATTTTTTCAATTGTATTAACAATAAAATACGTTTTCGTTAAATTCCGTCTTTAATCTCGAATATTTTCCTCTAAATCTTGACCTTTACCGAACTACTACTTTGATGGCATTACGCGCCCGAATTTTTTGATTAATTCTTAAGAAACTAAACGTAAAAACGCTAATAATAATTTAATATGTACAATAGTCGTTCTAAACCACATAGGATTTTAATGGACCGTTCGTCTAATCCTAATAAAGCTTACCGTTAACTGTCAAAGCAGACGTGCTGCCTCCATAAGGCGCCTGCGTGTCAACGACCCCGCGAATCTTGTCGTCCATAGCAAACTGGTTTTTTTTTTATATTTTCATCTACGCAGACCTCGTTCTAGCAGACGATGTAAAATTTTTGATATTTGCAAACGTTTCTATGAGTCGTAATTTTTTTTTAATAGTTTTACTAATATCTTCTAAAATCTTACAACACGTACGGACCTATGGATGCCTGGACAGATGTTTGTAACTCTTTCAAGTAAAAACTACAGAACCGATTGTGATGAAATTTGATATACAGATATTTGAAGATCCCGAAAAAGCTACAGATTTAATTTTATTCTGAAATTCACACGGGGTCGGAAGTTATACGGGTAATACTGGGAGGAGAGAGTTACCTATAAACTTCCTTAATAAACGAATTATGTAGGTAACGTGATAAGATTTTTCACAATTTATTATGAGTATATATATAGAGGGTTCGAACAAACAACTCGCATTGGAGAATAATTATATAGGTGACAGATTCTTTGACAAATATCATTGTGGACATGTGAAGAACATATTAAAATAGCCGCAATATCGATATGTAAAGATGATTGGTGCCAATTCTTACAATGTTATGTTCATAAATTACTGTGTTATCATTGTATTTGAAATGCAGATAAAATAGTTATAATACTTCGAAATATTACTATTACATTTATTATATCTTTGGTCTTTAGTAAAAATTAATTTAAAAAAAACAGCATATGTATATACGTATGTGTTACAATTTTCTTACACACACAAACGATATGGATGCATGCGTTATCAATAGTTATCAGATTTAGATTTCTTATTTATTTATTTTAAAATCCCACAATTGTAAATGAATACGAAATTCACAAAATTTTATACTTTCTAATAAAAAAAAAAATATTACATTTACTCATTTCACAAAGAAAATAGACAATAAAAAAAAATGCAAATTTACTATCAACCCATATTATCACTTAAGTAACACAAACGTAATGTATGCGTAACATTACAAAAAAAAAATTAAAGTAATCATTCGAGTTCAACAACCGCATTACGTAAAAAGTACGAAACTCTGACTAACCATTTACATTATGTTCGGCTAGTTTCGAAATCCTTTGAACCTTGCGTGAAACTTCAGCCCCGGAGAATGGTGTAGCAATGATGCCCGAAAGAAACGGGACACCGGCGACACCTCGCCGGGACACAGGGAACGCAATGCCTTGTTATATTAAAATTGAGCATATATAATATTACTTTAATCTTTATTATCAATACAATTTTATATATATGTACATAATCATCATAACAATGCAAGAAATTGATGTCCCGGAAAATTATGTTCAAACGAAACTATCCGTAAAGCGGGAAGTCGCGGATATGTCGGAGCACAGAGAGACGTAGCCGGGACGCGGGATCACATTAACCACCTTTGTAAGCGCGTATCGCCCTTTCACTGGCGTTTTACTGGCATCGCTGTGCGCTCAGATAACAACGAACAAAGCGTCCCGACAACCGAATGCCGATTCGGGACATGCTCAGTCATCCTTATGAGCTACTATCGGCATTTTCATTGAACACAGGAGGCTGACGTCTGTAGCCCGACGCGGCCCGCATCGAAATTATTTTTAAATTGTCACTCGAAACTGTTGCGAATATTCTACGTCGTTACAAAAAAGAAATAAATAATTAAATATTGGAATATTATATTCTTGTGTTCAATTTTTCAAATGAAAAAAATATATAACAAATTGTTAATTGTTTGTTTAAATTAAACTACAACTACAAAGTGTAACTATTAAGTTGATGTCGATTCTGAATTAATATAAATTATAAAACAGAAAACTAACCTAAAACTATAACTAGTAGGCACAATGCGTGGCTGTAGAAACGCATAAACCGCGGCTTTCAGTTGAGATAGGCGCGTTCGTCGACCCCTGCGCACGCGCACCGCTCGACACAAACATGGCTAAAAATAACGGTGACGTCACGTGTTTATCATCGTACGCAAGGTTACGGAGCGACCACGAGTGCAGCACACTGTATATTCGCGCCGATAGCTGTGAGAACTATTTCTGTTTAGAATACTGAGATTACAAAAACAATTGCGATAATAATATTTTTTTTTATAATTCCAGAATGTTCTAACAATGGTGTAAGGGAGTGTATGAACCGGTTGAATTGTTTGTGGCGAGTTAATGATCGATTTCAATTAAATAAAGAGATTTTTAGTTTTTTAAGGGTTTAAAATATAACATTTGACGAAATGAAACGAAATTTGAATACCTAAATGTATTTCATTAATACAAAAAATAATAGTATAACACCAACCATTTTCTATATATTTTAATCAGACTATAGTTAACAGAGATTTAATACAGTCTGTAAGAATTATTTTAAAACAGTTTTTCTATTCCAAAATATTTGATGAATTGATGACGTATATTGGTACCTCGGCATTTAGTAAATAGGTAAGTTTAAGCGTTTTCGGTTTTAACGAGATAAAAAAAAAACTGGCTAAGTGCGAGTTAATTGTATAGACGCGCACTTAAATTTTTAACTTCATTATACTTATGAGTAAAGCAGCCATTGTTAGTCCACGTTTTCTGAAACTTTCAAGTGTCAACGTACAATATTTGCAAAGAATCCCTGTGACAAACGGAACGACAGCGGCGTCATAGTAAAATAGAGTTAGGTTAGTGACATTTGTGTAGGTACATAACCCTAAAATTTAAATATTGAATTGTCAATAGATTCTTTCGTATATATAGCTAGCTCAATTTTTCATTTACATTATAGATAGATTATATTATATAAAAAAATGTCTCCATAGGATTTATTTATTTTCATTTCGTGTTATTAACAAGCTACAAACAATAAGTTAAAAAGAAAAAAAAAAATCATAAAAAGTGGATGGGCAAAAATTATTTTTCATATACAGTATTATTCAATTTATTGCCTTATTAAATACAAAATATCTCTAAAATTCATCTTGTGCTAGCTTTGACTTGATCGTGAATAAAAATAGATGTGCATAATTCTGAATAAACATTGAAAATAAATCGAGTAACCATTCAACCAACCCACTATGACGTGTTCCGACTCTTCTTTTACTTAAGAGCCCAGAAACGGAAACATTCACATTGGGTGTTTAGTGTTTACATTACAGTAAATATCTATTTAAATGATAAGATTTGTTTAAAAAATAATAAATAAAAAACACTGATATTCCTTATATATACATAAGTGACCCAATAAAAACCCACATTTAACAATTTAGTACATTCTCAAAAACTCGTCTTACATAACGTTATATACTAACGGCACGATTCTGGTGAAAAACAACCTATTTCGCAATACAGCCAGGTTTCGGGTTTGATGAATGGTATCCTGCAAATAATTGTCCCTTAAGGGGCCGGGTGAGTGCGGACAGGGGGGCGAGCGGGGAGGGGAGGGTGGCGGAAGGGCGTGGTGGTGACGTCAACGGTCGACGCCCGAACAGCTGAGCAGGCTTCGCCGGGAAACAAGACCTGACACGTGCTGTAAAAATGACCCGATTGTTTTGACAGGCGACGTCGATATTTTATATATGTGTGTATTATCTACCGTTTCAAGTTAATTTTATGGGTATAGGCTTATATACTCATATATATGAAACATATATTGTGTCAATTTCCTTAAAATATAATATGTAACACACAAAAAAATTTACGACCGAACTCGAAAAATAATAATCAGAGAAAGTGTTTATAAAAAAAATGTATAATATTTTTTTATCATCTTGATCACGATCATGACATGCGATTTTTTTATGTATATAATTGGACAACAAATATTATGCAAGTTGCCGAGATATGAAAAACCGATATCACATGCCACCGACGTCACGGTCAATATGTAACTAAGCTACATACATACGAGTGTACTATTATATAAAAGGAGCCAGAGTGGAGTGCTTTTATAAGAGCGTGAGTATATAGAGAGTAATCCAGAACCGATGGACCTTTTAAAAAAAAATCTCATATTAAAAAATAAGAAAATAATTGAAAATGGACATAAATAAACATTTCATTATCAAGAGAAAGTACTCCTTTAGAATCGATCAAAATTATGATACTATATAATATAATATATTTTAACATACACGCATGGTCGTCTGCTCCTAATGTAGGCAACTTAATGCCTGTGCTATATAAGTAACAATCGACTGATATAGGTAAATATTTTTTTTAGTAAATATACATATACATAGATAATATTCAAATATTAGACCCAGACTCGAAGTGGGAATCGAGTCCACGACCCTGGAGCGGAAAGCGTAGTCACTGCCAACTGCGCCAACGGGCCAATCATATACTCGTGATACATAATATGACATGTTTTATTTGACTATTATAATATAATAGTAAATAAAACGAAATAAAGAATATGATTATACAATTACAGAAATGTGTGTGTAATGATTACCTACACCTACATGATTTAACCTACAATTGGGTTGTACGATGTTAATAATATTTAATAATTAAATATATATTTTTTTTAAGATTGTACATTACATAATGCCAACATTGGCTACATATCAAATAAATAAATAATAATAAAAATTAGCTATTAAACATCACACTTATTGTTAGTGATGCGACTTTAAGTAATTATTTTTTGACTCGACTCACTCGAGTGATTTCACTGCGTCATTCGAATTAACAATTTACACTCCTTACACCTTGAGTACGATTTTATCTCTCGAGTGAAGTGATTTGATTTCATTCGAATTCAAACTCCTTTTATTTCGATATCGTTTCGTTTCACAGACATCACTCATCTTAATCTTATTTAAACAAACAAATTGATTATAATAACTTAGTTATTATATTATTGCGAAACCTGTATAACTGAAATCTCAAGGGATAAAGAATGTTTTACCACTTATATAAAGGCTATTCCAATGGTTTAACACGGACAGGTGTCCTATTTATAGAGGGTCCCGTGAAAGGAGAGGAAATGGAAAAATTATATTGTTTGTAAACAAGTGTAGGTATCTATCATTCGGGTTACTGAGCTACAAAGTATGCTTAATTAAAAAAATCAAAAAACCCGACTGCGTAAAATACTCTTATTATAAACTAAAAAGAATAAAACAATTTACTAGCTTTCATTTGATACCCATATTGCTACAGTAAGAAAAAAAATTCAACTCCCCGCCCTCATTCCGTCATTTGCGGGCACCATTTTGAAAATTTATATAGCCTATGTCACTACTACAATTTAGACAAATCCAACGAAACCTCATATGTCAAAAACCGTCCAGCCGTTTGGGCTGTAGGGCGTGCCAAAGAAATGGACATACATACATACATACATACATACACTCGAAAAACATAACCCTCCTTCTGTCGCAGTCGGGTAAAAATATATAGGATCAAATCTAATTTAAGAAACTTCGGAAATTTCCAGTACGAAATATTTCAATGCAAAAGTGTCGGTATTTTATTGTAATTATCATTAACAGAGTTCTCTAACATATCCTGGTACCACTTAAGTTAATAGATTTAACTGTATATTTTATACGAGTACCAAAAATGCATAAGCACGCATATGAATCGAAAAAATTGCAAGACGCAATATTGAACTAGTAACATCGCGATTAGTGACGTAGTAAACTTTAGGTCGCCGAGTTCATTTCAGTTCATTCAGAACGCTGAGTTAACTCAGTAACTTAGCGATTTTTTTTTCCATTCTGGTACAAGTTTGAAAAAGTCACTCGAGTAAGATCGACACGACTCTTACTCATAAGGTACGACTGACGCTAGCAGTATAGTAGCTGAAAGTTCTGTACTGTACTGTATCAGCATGTAAACCACCCACTGCTGAGCGAAGGCCTTTTCTCCATGTAGAAGAAGGGTTGGAGCTTAATCCACCACGCTTCTCCACTAGGGGTTGGCGGATAATTTCTCTACCATAAGTAAAGATTGCTATCTTAGATGTGCTTATGATAAAAACGGTTTTAGGTGCTCTCCGAGGCACGGTGGGGAGACCCACAAAAACATACACTCATTGTCAGACCGGAAACAAATATTTGCACAAATACAAATATCTATCCCGAGCGGGAATCAAACCCGCGACCGCCGCGGCGCGCGGCGTTGAGGCAACTATTCGCACCATTACACCAGAACGGTCGTCAAGCTGTAAGTTCTAATGCAGAAAAAACCGCGATGGACGTCTAGTGCAGGGTAAAGTGTATAAAATGGGTCAAATAACACCGAGCGCATGCAAATTAAATAAAACACGTGACGATTCCAACACCTGTGAAATTCAAATGAGTTACAACGAATTCCAGCTTTGTAACGTTTGATGGCTGATTTTATAAACCCTAATTATCTAATGTATGATCTTTACGAGGGAAATTATATTAATTGTTAATATATCTAGATAATAATAATGAAATATGATACAAAATACTATTTGCAATTTTAAGAGTAAGTAATTACCGAGTAATTTTTTATTAAATCCCAAAAATTGAGAAAAGAGACCAAATTAATGGAGGAAACATTTCAATTATGTAATTTTTTATTTATATAGTTCAACAAAGGAAAATTAATAAATGGAAATTGAAATACGAACTGGAAATCACTTAAAATTTACTAACACTGTTTTCTTTCATTTGGTTTTAATGTTTAATTCAAAATCAATACAGCTTTTTAAAATGATTTTGAATATTAAAATTAACTGTAAACACTAACAAAATTTCCTTAAAACATTTATCGTTTCATTTAATTATTTGCTAGTTAACAACATGAACGAAAACACTCGTACGTTTCCTATTTACATTTCTCTATATCTATACATATAATAAAATGGTAGGAAATTCAAAACTGTACATTGAATATTTTTTTTAAAGAATACTTGGGGTGTGATCTACAATCGATACCGAAGCCAAAAATATAGTTGTTTTTTTTTTAGAAATATATTCTGTAACAACGTGTAATCTAATAGCGTTCACGCAGACGACGTCGCGGGCAGCAGCTAGTATTATAATAAACAAAGATAGAAGTACAAAACAGCAGCTTCTTTTTAATACTCATCTTATTATAGTAAGTTTAAAAAGTTTCAACAGCAACACTGCTAAGGGATATCATGAAAATTTTCCCCTTTATTGATACCATGATTGAGAAATACACTCCCCGAGCTGCGAAGTTTTAACTTCATTTACAAGGAAATTGTTTACGTACCTATATAGAAGCGAATTTAAGATAAGAAGTAGTTACAATTGAATTTTGTAAATAACGAATAACTTAGGACAGATAGCTTTATCAGAAACCGGCGACACAGGCCCTAAATGTAATTGTTGACTTTGATATTGTTATTATTGAATACTATCGTCACGTCATCGCGAGGTCGTCGTGAAACACTTTACACTTTATACCTTTCTTACCCGTATTATATAGAATTGTATCTTTTTTTTCCTTCCTCCGCCGAAAGTTCGATTTTCGCCCCCGTGAAGCGGGACAAAAGCGACACTTTTCTCCCGCTTCACAGGGACAAAAATCGAACTTTCGGCCCAGGTAGGTAAAAAGTGACACTTTTTCCCGCGCTTCACAGGAACAAAATCCAAACTTTCGGCCTAGGTAGTAAAAAAAAGTATGTGCAACATGGGACGAAAGTACTACATCCTTTTCCGCATCCTTCCCCAATTTAACATGCGGGACAGAAAGTAGTACTTTCGTCCCTTGTGACCAAAATACTATTTTACGAGTATAAGTATATTTTCTTTCAAACTATATGTATCTCAATATTAAGTTTAATTTTATTCAGCCCAGTGTTTGAAATGCATAACAAGACCAACTGATAGAATTTCGCATCTATAATAGTATAAAATATAGTATTATTTATAGTGGTAGTATATATAAAATAAATCCTCGTCGTGAAAGGTAAAAAAAAAGAAATATTGCAATGGTCCCCAGCGGCTTAAAATCGTAAATCGCCTTTTAAGAGAGATAATATTAAATTTATATAAAAATTCTGTCTTAAGATTAAGCCCACTTTACTAACTTGAGAAAAAAGTTTACCTACATAATTATAATTGTGTTTATATATATATATATATATATATATATTATTATTTAATTATATAAACTTAAAAAAATCGAAGGTAGTTCCTTGGATATTAAGTGTAGACTCAAGACTCGTCGTCCGGAGTGTGTCGTCAATCTATTGCTGGCCAGATGATGAAGAAGTTTTTGACTTCTATCTCTCTCACTCACCGCAAGACATAATTATGGTTAAAGTAGCTATTTCGCCGTGATTTTCTTTGAATGTGTACGGTTTCTTTCCTCATGTGGTACTATCAAAGTTCAGCGAGATACATATGTACGAGTACTATATAACTCTATCCCAGTAAATAACTTCTTTTAAAATATACACATAAAATATCTTCTACTTTAGTGCCGCCATGATACCCTAAAATCTAAATGATCGTTTAGACTTTAGAGGATATAGTAATTCTTACATAAATAACATTTAAAATAACATAAAAGTAAGGCTTCGCTTGTAACAAAATATACGTACGTCATAACAAAGTTTTTTATATAATATAACACAATTTTTTAATTTAAATCCGTCTTAGTGTTAGACATATTCGAATGACGATAAAAATAGCTTTACGAATTATTTTTTTTACTAATCTTTCTTAATTCTATTTTAAGTTTAAAATATGGAATGTAAGGAATATTTTCTTATAAATGAATTCTTAGCAAATTTAAATAATGAAATATTTTATTTATTTTGGGACAACGTGATTCCTTGGTCCAATCTACTTTAAATTTTGCATAAATATTCTTTAACAGAAATTATTGAAGGCATGTTTCGTATTTTATCAAAATTCATCCCCTAACGATGTTAAAAGGGGGTTGAAAGTTATTTGCTTCGAAATTGACATCAATACTCCTTAGTGTTTTTAATTTAAATTACATTTTATTTTGACACATGTTTGACAACTCAATCCGTCTATTATAAAATATTTTCCAGAATCGACGCAGGTGTAGATGATAAAAAATATACATTTATTATTTTTAAATTTTAATTAAATACCCGTGCGAAGCCGTCGGGCCGGGATGGGAACCCGGTCCTGCTAGACACGGCGTTGTCGGGACTGTTCAGAGGTTAGCCGGACAGTCCCCATGGAGGAGAAGTCTGGCCTTTTCGCCGAGGCCAGCCTGTCGTTGGAGGGATCCTGTTGCCTGCAGATCCGGGACCCTCCAATTAAAGCGGCTGAAGGCTCCCGCAGGGGTTTAGTACGGTATTGCACTCCCAAAGTGCCGAGTCCGACATAGGTCTAGGACTGCCACCCGGGCGTCCTGGATATCATCCGTAAATGGATTCCCCTGTGACAAAAAAAAAGAGATTCTAAGCCTTACTCAAATTTAGTTAAATATAATCAAGTGATGATCCGTTTTAAAAATCCAATTAAATACATATTACAAATTACAAAAACTAATAATTCGTTGAGTAGGTTGGTAATATTACAATTTTTATATTATCAAAAAATAGAAGGCCCGCGCGTTTTAGCCTGATTCGAGTTCTGATATTTTAAGAAATGTTGACGTAACAGTAACTTCTCTGATATTATGAGTTGAGTAAAATTTTAGTCTATTTTAAGGCCAAGCCAAGTGCGTTTTTATATACAAAATGTGTGTTGAATACGTTACTATTTTTTGGTCAATATATAAAATACTATAATATCTCTACATCAAGATTTAATTTCATGGAATGTACCAGAAATAAGAAATAAGATAGAGTTGCTTGGACGACAGCTGCCGCTTAACTGACACACAAAGCAATGTTACAAATACACAAGTTCAACTTGGTAGATCCAAGTTCGAGAGAGAGGTCAATCGTCGAATCCAGTTAGGATAGGCAGCTTTCGGGAAGTTAAAAAATATCTTTTCATCCGTCATACCTCAGTGCCTGAAGTCGAAAGTCTTCGACCAATGTGTTTTACCAGTGATGACATATGGATCTGAGACGTGGTCTCTGATTATGGACCTTTAAACAAGCTCCAAGTCGAACAGCGTGCAATTGAGGGGTATGCTTGGTGTTTTTCTGCGAGATCGAATAAGAAATTATGAGATCCACAGAAAGAGAAAGGTTCTAGAGTGGAGACCACGTACCGGCTAGCGCAGCGTCAGACGGCCATCCGCGAGATGGACAAATGACTTGAAGAGAGTCGCCGGAAGCCGTTGGATGAGACTGCTTCGAACCGGTCACTCTGGAGGTCGATGGAAGAGGGCTACGTTCAGCAGTGGACATCCAATGGCTGATATGATGATAATGATATACACAAGTAATACATACAACCGCGATCTAAAAATGTTCTGAAAGCATTGCATATAGCACACATAGCTTTTAAAAAAGAAAAGTATTAATTATATACGACTAGCTCTTCCGCGTGGATGGAGGTTATCGCGACCAAAAAAAAGTATCCTGTGTTACTTCTAATATCTCCAAGAATATGTGTACAAAGTTTCATGATGATCGGTTAGTTTTGGCGTGAAAGCGTAACAAACAAACTTACTTTCGCATTTATAATATTAGTATATAGTATGATGTGAAATGTGTTACCTTGACTATATACAAGCGAATAAACATGAATGTCAGTACAGCAATTGAAGCCTTACGAACCAGTTTTCAAAGTTTGTTTATAATAAAGCCCGAACAGATTCATTGTATGGCTACCACCCACTACTCAATTATTCCAGCGCTAAGCAACGACGTTTATTTATTAAGGGGCCAATTTGTACAAATATATACGTGTTACACAAGACCTCGTATCCAACGGTATAATTGGACGTTACGTAACGTCACAATACAACTGCAGGCTTTTATTCGCGTATCGTATTCTGCCTCTTTAAAAACGTATGTTTACGGCATTTTATAAAACGCAACACCCACGCTTTCGAAAGATACAATAAAACATCTCGCTTTGACAGTTCATAACGAGACGTAAGACTCTAAGCCTCGTACGAACCACACTCGTGATATCTATAAATTCGATAAAGATAAACAAAATATAAATTTTTAGTAAAGAACGTCACGCGATACATACCGTGCGTGTTTTTAATGTCATAATTTTTAATGTTGCTTATTTGAATAAAAGGTGAATCCAGACGAACAACGAAAACAGTCCTTGTCTTTTATATAATTTAATGACGAAATAAAATGACGTACTTTTATTTTTTTCGGTGATAGTATGTTGAAGATATTACTTGGATTACAGTATAACTAAAGTCAAAGAGAAGAAAGATTTGCATAGTTGACTTATTTATATAAAAAATTACCGATACTTCAAAACTTCACAACACTATAAACACACGGCCTTACATATCCACAGATTATAAAAAAAAAAGGAAAACGTAATTTTCATTTGTGTCCCCATTCGCCCTTTGTGTGTCAAGCTTAAAATAAACAATTGAATTAAATGCGACCACTCTTTATTGGAGGAGAGGCACTCGAGCGAACAGAGCATTTATGATAATCCTCTTGTCTTATATTAAGCAACTCGCACAATAATAGAACAGAGATAAAAGGTCACTTCACACGAGTAGCGGTTAATTTAGCGCGCGCCGTGGAACAGCGTGGCATTACCCTTATTGTTATAGAAATGTCAGTAAACTTTTACGCACCGCTTCTTCATGGCATTATTTTTATTCGTAATTATTTTCGGATTTTGTCGATGTCGATGTCGATTCCGGAAAAGATTATATTTTATGTTCGTTACGAAGACTTTATTAACAATGTGTTTTCGTTAATTAAAAACCATATAATGTTAAGCCTTGAGCTGTAAGTTTTAAGCCTTGTCATTCATTTTCATAATTAATTTAAAAAATCTGTTAATATTTTCGCGTACAGAACTGAGCGACGCGGCCAGAAACAATGTTTGCTTATGAATGTGTTTATATATTAATGCCGATAATTCTTTTAACATTATCATATTTACTGAAAATCTAAGGATCTGCCAACAATACCAACGCCCGGATTGCCTCGAATAGATATTTATAGCCATAGAGATATTTGTGTGAACGGGTGTCGTCCCTCTATTGATTTGCCGATAAATGTTACGAACGACGAGAACCGTTCTTTGTAAATCGTGACAGATTTCAAGATAGAAAGACCTTATTCTGACAAACTATTCACCAAAAAAAAAGAAAAAAATAAACATGAAAATCCTAAATACACGAAGAAAAATATTAAAATTATTCTAGAAAAATCGACAATATGTGCAATGGTCGCAAAGAATACATTCTACAAAGCAATAAATATGACATGAAACTCGCAACGGAATATTACTAAAACCGCTAACAATAAACAATTTTATGGCGTAACAAAAGTATATCAGCTTTTATTAAAACCTTTCTCCGGGAACTGAGCAGCGAACTGAGCACTGAGCAATATCTGTCACGTACAGCTCACACGAGTCAATGGGCGGAGCAGATGAAGTAACCGAACGCAACAATGGACGAACTTTAATAAGATTTTCATTTCACCGCCGATGGCAATCACTCTGTCGAGTTAAACCGCTTACGTTCGACTATGTAAAGCATTGTGATGGTTAATAAGGACATATATATATATATATATATATATATATATATATATATATATATATATATATATATATATATATATATATATATATATATATATATATATATATATATATATATATATATGTATATACACTTTAGATGTTTCCAGTTGGTTATGTAAAGATTTCGGGTATTACAGAGAAGATAAAATACGACCTGCAATACTTGAGTTTCAATTAGGTTAAGTAAGAAGTACATGGTTATGTGAGAATATAAAGAAAATTAAAATTTTAATAGTCGATATTCAACAGCGATAGGTACCCAAATGTATGTGACTGGATTAAATTACCAATTATTTTTTGTTTTAGTTTAACTCCATTTGAGTTTATTTTCAAACTCAGTCGAAATGTATGATATTTGGAGTATATTTATATCATAACCACGTATTTACTTTTAAGTAATTTTATTCACTACCCCAGTCTAATATTATGTGTTATTTATATGAATAATACATATTTTTTTTATATAATTTATAATTCTAAAAGTTTGTTAGATCACTAGTGACCATCTCACTAGTTACTAGCACATGATTTATTTATTTTTTGCTTTTTTTATATTAGAAGGGGCATCGGACATTCGTTTCGCCTGGTGGTAAGTAAAAGCGACATCCAAAGACACCCGTGCGTTGCCGGCCTTTAGGGAGGGAAGGGATGTTTCACTGGATCTGTGGGGGGAGAGGAGGGATGGGCCACCGGGTCTCTCACAAACCGAACAAAACACGACGACAGTGCCTTCATTTCATGTCGGTGTTAAATGAGAGCAAAGTACTTCCCCGAGCGCGCCGGTCCATTCAGCTGCAAGCAGCATGGCGCTACTTCGCGTCGGCGGCCTACTTTTGCTACATAGTATGCTATTTAAAAAGGTTCCAGTTAAGCCGCGCATGTCCTTTAGTATCATATAAAAATAAATAATTATTTATTAAAAAACGCTGTCAGTGTCGCGAGACCTTTACAGACAAGGCCAATCATACTCATATTGGTAACACTATTTCTGTTGAGATAGCGATGTACAATATACCTACGTAGGTATGCACTAAGCAGGCGCAATCGTGTGTTTATTATCTCCACTTGTCCGACGGTAACTACACAATTATGTTGAAGATAATTACACCGTCAGTCCTTAATTGTAAACATACTTTGTAGGTATTAATTTAAGGACATATTTCCTTGCTCTCATACATATATCATAAATTAATAAATGCATACTGGCCCGTTGGCGCAGTTCGCGTTGACCCTGCTTTATGCTAATGGGTTTTGTGTTCGATTCCGAGTCTGACGGTAGTATGTAGTATTGATATAATATGCATTAATTATTTATGTAAATGTTCAATATTTCAAGTTGGTATTTAAGTAGAATGCATTAAAAAATCCTTTATAACGGAAAGATTCGTTATAATTCGTCGCGGGTTCGAATCCCGCCAGGTGCAGATAATCTGTATGACGAATATAGATGTCTGCACCGGGTCATGGATGTGTATTTATGTATATATGTATTTATATCTTAAATTTATTTCCGTTCCTAGTACCTGTAACACAAGTTCTTACGAACTTACCACGGGGCTAGGTTAACGTGGTGTGATTGTTGGTTCATATTTATTTATTTATTTATTATTATTTATTTATTTATTTATTATTATTTTTGTAAATCAATTTTTTTTTAATTCTGGTATAATTTTAAACAACTTTTGTCTTATAAAGCCTAAACAAGATTTAAATAAAGTAATACATAAATTAATATCTTATATTTATATTTGTAACTAAGACGAAACAGAAATACCATAATCTATAAAAACGGAAAAAAAAATCATGTCCGTTGTATGGGAGGCCCGCCCCCATTAAATATTAACTTTATTTTAATTTCATTGTTTTTTTTTAAAGTGAATAATATAACTCAATATTCTGTGAATATTTCAAGCGTCTACCTGTTATCGTTATCAATATCGAGCGAAAACGAGCAAAAAAAAATATCAAGTTTGTTGTACGGGAGCACCCCTTAAATATTTTTTTATTCTGTTTTTTAGTATTTGTTGTTATAGCGGCAACAGAAATACATTATCTGTTAAAATTTCAACTGTCTAACTATCAGGGTTCATGAGATACAGTCTGGTGACATACGGACAGACAGACGGACAGCCGAGTCTTAGTAATAGGGTCCCGTTTTACCCTTTGTTTCATGAGATACAGCCTGGTAACAAAGGGACAGACAGACGGACAGCCGAGTCTTAGTAATAGGGTTCCGTTTTACCTTTTGGGTACGGAACCCTAAAAAATGAGGTATGAGTCTATTCATAAAAATAAATAGAACAAATTCGCAATGAGTTTTTAAAAGCACTTCAACAAAAATTAGATAAGAAATATTAACTTACAATGTAAAAGAAACATTAAAACAAAATCGAACAAATAAAACATTACAACCATTCTAATATAAATATAGATAACCCCCCGCCCCGGCTTCGCACGGGTATTTAACTAAAATTTCAAAAATTATAAATTTATATTTTTTATCACCTACACCTGCGTCGATACTGGAAAATATTTTATAACAGACGGATTGGTTGTCAAACATGTGTCAAAATAAATTTTAATTTAAATCAAAATCACTATGGAGTATTTATATCAAAATAATTTTCTCCCCCTTTTAACATCGTTAGAGGATGAATTTCGATAAAATACGAAACACGTCTTCAACCAATTCTGTTAAAGAATATTTATGCGAAATTTGAAGTAGATTGGACCAAGGAATCATGTTGTCCCATACAAACTTTGGCCCCCTTTTTCACCCCCTTAGAGGTAGAATTTCGTAAAATCCGTTCTCAGCTGACCTCTACTCGTCAAAAAGAATATTCCTACCAAATTTCAAGTCTCTGCGCCTTATAGTTTCAGAGATATCGTGATGAGTCAATGTATACGTGGAAATCTCTTATATATATATATATATATATATATATATATATATATATTATTATCAAGGGTACGCCTCTCAAGTAAGTATTAAATACTAGCTGCGTCTCGTGGTTTTAGCCGCATAACTTTCTATCCTTTAAAAATTTTAAGATAAAAAGTAGCTTGTGTATTATTCTGGATTTCCAGCTATATATTTAGATATCAATTCTCATCCAGATCCATTCCGCCTGGCGTGACAAAGTAACAAACATTCATTCAAACTTTTTAATTTATATAATAATTATAAAAACTAAGATGAAAAAAGTAAAAACGTATTATATTTATAAACAACCATTCAATATTATTGCAGTATATATTAACAAAACAGAAGCGAATTCGCGGTAAGGGAACAAGGCGTAACAAAAAGCCTTCAATTCAATCAGATAGTGACGTCCCGGGAGAGAGGAGGATACAGCATTATAGCGGAACGATTCTAATCGAATAACATTCAAAATAAACACAGAATATTTCAAAACGATATACATATATTATATAAAATGAATTCAGTATTCGCACCACGAAGCAATTACAAAGAGGAGGTGCCATAAGAAACTTTATTCATATAATGTAGTGTCGCAACTGCGCGGGGGTGCGAGGGGCTTCAAATAGCGGCAAGCCATCTAGCGACCCGTAGCTAAAACAAGTAATTGACTAAATTGACAGACGTTATAATTGTTGTTTGTTAATTGAAAGTTTTTGAACAGTATCTGGGATCGTATTGTAGAGATACATTTCATTTCTAAGTACGGCCCTGGCTAGACCAGTAGTTTTGCTACTTGCCGATAGAGGCATGGTAATCACCGAACTTTCTAGACAAAATAAATAATATATTTAATTTAAATATTACTTACGAGAAGAAAGATATGTTTATTCCATTTGATTTTGATTTGTTCGTGTAACTTCTACACGATACAACACAGCACTTCATGTTCACAACGTGCGCGGGTCGAGAATATTTTTTAAATATATAAAAAGGAGTTAGTCACGAGAGCAACTTAATTGTCCGGCAACGACAGCTGTACTGACGAAAGCGACAACTGGTGGTGAGTAGATCTACTACGGTTTGATGTGTGGACTACATTGGTGGACGCTAGACTACATTGATTACAACACCTCCTCTTTGTAATTGCTTCGTGATTCGCACAGATTTCGTGTAACAAGAAATAAAATAAATAAACAAAAATTAATTGTTTAGTTAATAACCGACCGATATCTGTCAGTACATGAGATTTATTAAGAAAACACGAATAAAAGGACTCTTTATTAGATCAAAAGAAGCCGTAACAAATGCTTTTTAGAATTTTTATTTGTCTGCCTGTACGTTTGTTTCTGGGAAAATCTGTTACACGAGATTATACCAGGATGAAGATCACAATTGTGATATTCGAAGTCTAACTTAAAATCTGTTCTAGGTTTCACCTTGATACACCGTCTAGAAGGAAAGTTAAAACTCTATAAGCAATTGTAACGAAAAAATAACGAAATTTTTATGTACACACACATAATAAGCAACGAAGAAAAAGTCATTATTTTATCAGATAATAAACTAATAAGTTATGAGAAACAAAATCATTTACTACAGTATAAAAAGAAAATTAATCAAAAAAACGCATTTTATTATCAACAACAATACGTAAAGTAATAATTAATGAACCGACACGCGAATAAAGAGACAAACCGTGACAAAAGGCCTCAATCCAATCAAATAATGATGTCTCTGGGGGTGAGCGCGGTAGCAGCGTTATGACGGGACGACCTCTAATCAAATACCACGTTAAAAACGTGCGGGACTTTGTTTACGTGCGCCTCTTACGTGTACCGAGATTCTGAAATGTGATTCTAGAATCAAATTTTACGATTATACTAAACTGAATCTGCCTGTAAACGTGCCTGCTGAGTAAAGGCTACTTCTCCATATAGAAGGGTTGGAGCTCCATCCACCACCCTGCTCCACTGCGCGTTGGAGGATAATTTCCCTACCATGAGTAACGATCGCTATCAGTTGTTTATTATCCAACAACCGGGATCGACGGCTTCACGTGCCCTGACGTCGTCAGACCTCTGATGGGGAAAACCACAAGATACACTCAGACCGGAAAAAATATTTGTACCAATACAAATATCTACCCCGAGCGGGAATCGAACCGACCGCCGGCGTTAAGGCGACTATTCGCACCACTACATCAGAACGGTTGTACACGATTGTATACAATTACCAACTTATGCCAAATTAGTTCATGTGTATTTTAAGTACATAGTAAAGTAGTTTTTTTGTGTCTAAAGCGGTAGTATTCAATTATAGATTTTTATGACGTAAGAATTCTTTTATACAGATATAAATACGTACTCATAATATAGTTGTTTTTTTTTTCGTTATTTATTTGTACACATTATTTTTTTATTATTATTAAGTTTTAAGTATCACAACCATGATTTATAATTTAAAAAAAATTGAGACGTATTGAACAAAATAAAAGTACGAACCTTTTATCAAAGAAAAAAAAACTCAAGGAAAATTTATAAATAAAATTTATATTCATGATCATAATATGCTATCATATGCTATAACAGATTACACATACATTTAACATTACGACTCAAGCTGAGCACTAGCCATTAATGTAGATGCTGGTAAACCCTGTTCGATAACTGTAAAATATAAAAATACAACTCACTCAATCTCTTCACTCTGTATATTTTCAATATGTTAAATTACCTGAAACAAATAACAATTATTATTAATAAACTTAAATCCAAATGACAGCTCATAATGTTGTTGTACGTGCACGGTGAAATTTAAACGCAACTAAAATTGTACCGTGCTATGAATGAAAAGGAGGTGCTTATATAAACTAAAATACGACTAAATTAAACTCTAAGATTTATTAAAAATCGCCCGAAACCGGTTGCGCGTAACTGCATTAGATGCTTAAATATTTAAGATTTTATCTTTACTACTTCTTATATAACCAGAGTTGCGGTACGCTCACAGAAAAAAAAATTAAATCTCCATCATGATTATCATCATATTAGCCATGGGATGTCCACTACTGAACGTCCTCCAGAGCGACCGCTGCTTGGGCTCTGTATTGCTGATCATTTTTGGGGGGATTTGACAGTACTCGCCAAGCTTGATAGGAGGGTTGGCATATGACCGCAAATGATCTGCATCTAATAAAAGACCGCGTGGAACTAGAGCAACTTTATAATATAAATAATCTATCTTTATAAACTTCTCTACATATTATAAAACAAACTCTACCGCCGCGTCTGTCTATCTGTGTTCGCGATAAACTCAAAAACTACTGCACGAATTTTTATGCGGTTTTCACCAATAGATAGTGATTAATGAGGAAGATTTAGGTACATATACATACCCCGGGCGTAGCCGCTAGTTATATTATAAAGCAGAGCCAATTCATGACTCGGAAAACCCTTTATGTCGGATAGATTGTTTAGTAATTTGAAAGGAATCGTTTGACACAGGTGAAACTGCGAGTATCATCTAGTGTTCGATGTTTTGAATAAATTTTGCGAAGCGAAGCGAGTTACAGTTTTGATTATATCGATTCTCTGGCAACATATCACGAACAATGCTTTTCTATTCATGAGCCTACGACATGTTTGAACGTGTGACGTCAACGACACGCTTCGATGTTCTTGAATTGTTCTAACAACACTTCAGTCACCAGTCGGATACTTGACATGCATTTCAATGTTAAACTAAATGTGTATTATATACTTATACATATGTATATATAAATAGTGGAGAAATTTGTGTTTATGTGTACGTACGAGTATTTGTATATATAATTACTTTGTTGTTACCCAACAAAATATTTTTCTATTTGGCTTAAAGCTTGACTGAGATAGAATTAAGCCATTAAGTCCGCATTTTGTTCAAACCGTTTCTTTTATATTGTTTCTCAATGAAGTGTTTAAATGAATAAATTAATTCCTTGAGAGTCATCTT
Source organism: Euphydryas editha (assembly GCA_036937285.1). Taxonomy (NCBI): domain Eukaryota; kingdom Metazoa; phylum Arthropoda; class Insecta; order Lepidoptera; family Nymphalidae; genus Euphydryas; species Euphydryas editha. The sequence continues at coordinate 18,099,058 of JAUPFZ010000014.1, forward strand.
GAATTTGACGGCCGGCTGGTCGAGTGGTCAGACAACTGGACACTTTACGCAGCGGTCGCGGGTTCGAATCCCGCCAGGTGCAGATAATCTGTATGACGAATATAGATGTCTGCACCGGGTCATGGATGTGTATTTATGTATATATGTATTTATATCTTAAATTTATTTCCGTTCCTAGTACCTGTAACACAAGTTCTTACGAACTTACCACGGGGCTAGGTTAACGTGGTGTGATTGTTGGTTAATATTTATTATTTATTATTATTATTAATTCAAATAATTAAAAAGATACATCGTTCGATTAATAACACTTAAAATAACTAGTAATAAATAAGCGAGACTGTTAACAAGTATACATTACAGACACAATGAGAGCTATTTCGTTAAAGCATCACTTTAATTGGCTCGGAGACTACCTTAGGAGTTTCACACGTGTGTAAAAAAACTGATAATGTGGTAGTTTTTATTACAATAGCACGAGTTATGTTCACGCAATATACATATATAAATCTTACACGCAACTTCATCTGTAATGATTTTGTGCTATAATTGAGATTGTACCATTTAAAGTTTATTGTTTCGGCTTTTTACCTAAATTTAATTTGCTACTTTGTTTTAAAATTCTACGTGCTTTGAAATTACATCTAAACATTAAATACGATTAATTAAATGTTATTACGTATTAATTTGTTTTTTTAAAGTTAAATTGTTTTATATATTTTAAAAAAAAATAGGCGTGTCTGTTACGCTATAAATGAATTGCCTGTGGTGACTACATATTATTACATGTCATCTTTTTTGCATGATTGGGTAAGAGGTTTCATGAAAGTTTAACATTATGCGCGCGTTTTTAAATATCACAAATCAGAATTAAAATTTTATCTATTATAAGATTTATTTAATTATTTTTAATTTACTCTAAAAAGGCATTAGTAAATCACAATATAATTTGTAACCAGGCTTAAAAAAATAACATTGTGACGGCTCGCGGGATTCATGAACGTATTAATAACTTTCATAAATGAACAGAACCTAAAGAACCAGGATAAGCCCTACTGCCAGGCAATGCCTCTTATCTACATGAGAGAAGGGCGTAATCCGCCGCTCCACTGAGGGTTGATTGATAATTTCCCTGCCAAGGGTAACGATCGTTATCAGGTGTTTATGAATAAATATAAGCATGTGTCCCCCGCGGGAACCGACTATGCGACCGTCGACGCTGATAGAACTTTCGCCCTACCTCGTCATAAGTCGTCGATTTGAATAATAAAATTACCAAATGAAATTAACGTCACACCAAGATCGTAATAAAAAAATAAATATCAAGGACATTGCCAATAATAAATATTAATAAAAAAAAAATTACAAAAAGATTCGTAATAGTTGAGCAAAATGACCTAATTAACTTTTTAATTTATAATTGAATTTCACATAATACTTTTTTAATAATAAAATAAATATTAATAAAGTTGAGAGTATAACTTTCAATGTTTATTCAAGTCATATTACTCTAAGTAATGTTACAATTATTATTTTTTTACTGGCATCTATTAATTTTTCATTAGATTTTGTTATTTCAAGACTTAGTATAACTTCTAACCGATTCTATAGATACTATGATATCAAAATATCTTAGAAAAAATTTCCTGTAAGTTTTTAGGATCTTTTTTTTATTTATGAAAGATCTATAAAAATTTACCAACTACGTCAAATCATTATCATGTTGTATATGATTTTGTATTATAAATCAGTGTCATACGTAGTACGTATAATGTTTGTAATGGCGAGAAATTCTAAAAAAAACCTTTTCTACATTAAAGTTGAAATTTATAACAATAAATAACAATACATAACAATTGACATTTCTGTTCAAACGATAGTCGATCAGAACACAACTCAAATCATTTAAAACGCATAAATAACTAACGTTTCAAAATGGTTTCCGATCAGAAACTTCTGCCCATTAAAAGTTCTGGCTCACCGAACGTATCGTGAATAACTCAGATAAAACCGCGGTTATTTGTAGTATTACTATATGTAATGAAGCGGTTGATTACGCCACTCCGATGAGGCAAGGCGTGGCGGGAAACGGTCTGCGCATCGCTGTTACGACACGCATACCGTAACATCATCCATGAATGATTTGATAGTATTATTATTTAACGTGCATTAATACCGTGGCTTTCTTTGCGTGTAAACTATCTTATACTGCTGAGTTTCTTGACGATTGTTTTCAGTAGAATCTACATTCCGAATCGGCGGTAGCTTCACATTAATTTTAATAAATTAATTTTAATAATTTTATTTTATTTGCTTGCTGTATAAAATGACGAATCAAAAGTACTTGTACAGCACACTTGAATAAAGAATTTTTTTTATTTTAATTTGATATATAGGTACGATAAATGAAACAAAAATATTTTAGCCTGCACTAGAAATATAACGAAAAATTCAATAACGATAAAAAGTTGCCAACCCTAGCCCCAATAACTTAAAATTCGAATCAGATTTTTTTTCATTTTCATATAAATTCGAGAATATTCTAAGAGTATATATGTATTTCCTTATTATAGATTTTTATTATTATTATATACAATATGTATATACTATAACCATATTGATTATTCTCATACGCAAAAGTATATTAAAATATATTTACAATATCTTGTGTGACGTTGAAAACAAAGCAAGTTCCAGAATTAAAATATATATATATGTGTGCGTATATATGCGTGCCGTTTAAAAAGGTGCCTATAAAAAACCTTTCCGATACCCCACTGACAGTCTCAACATTATATTCAGGCACCATCAGAAATATTTCATATTTTTCTTTCTAATATTTAAATATTATTATTATTAATTTAAGTACATACTTTGTTAATAAAAATTCAATTAGGAAGGAAGTGATCTAAGTGATCTTAACACACAAGGAATCCTAGTGTGTCAATCACTGCAATCTTAGATGATTTTAATGTTTTATATAATATAAATTGTTGTCTGTTATTTGGAGCGTTGACAACAAGGGTTAGCGCAGTGGTCGCTGTAACAGGGAGCTGCGCATAGATTCAATTCTCGCTTATGAAACTATGTAGTACCTTTGTAATTTGTATATAAATGTGGTCTATATTTGGCGTAGTAGTTATGTCGTGTGTTTTCAGACATTTAAAATATAATATCTTATTTAGTTATTAGCCGTGCAGTAACCGGCAAAGAAGAATAGTCCCGACCTCTTTCTTGCCGAGATGTCGTAAAAGGCGACTAAGGCTATAATGGTGTAAACCACTTTACACCAACCAGCATGGTGCTGGGCAGTAGTGTCACCATATCCAGCCACTACACAGCGCTCGACAACACACCTGCCAAGCGTGGCGAGTATTGGAAAAACACCTCAGAGATGATGGGGGAGGCGCACGTTTAGCAGTGGACATCCAACGGCTGATGTGGTGTTTTTGTGGTGTTTTACGTATCAATGAATTTGATACCTCAAAAAAAAAAAACAGCAAAAAAATCTTTTCTACTCTGCGTTCATCAAAGAGCAACCTAAGCATCGCGGTTATTCATTCTAGTTCACTCATATTTCTATATAGGTACATGTATAATTTAAATTTAGTTAAAACTTTTTTTAATCTGAAAAAGTGAAGATAAAAAAAACAATTCTAGCTTAAAACCTATTCAAAAAATATGGGGTGAATCGCAATTTTTTTAAACGTTTCCCAATGAATAAAAATTCAAGTTACCGAACTTAAAAAATAAATCATAAGCGGTTCCGTTTGCAATTCGACGCGTTCCTTGCGGTCAAAACCGTGTTAAATTATGACATCTGTCATTTTTTGACGTTTACGGTAACCGCTCTGTTTATGTTTCAAGTTATTATTACAACGCGCTTGTGAGAGTCAATCTCATATGTATAGATATTTCAACTGCATGTGTGAGTCAAAAGATAGTTTTGCCTTTTAACCCGACGAGGAGGAGCTTCTCAATTTCACTGCTTTTATTTATTTTATTTTTTTTGCATATTAGTTACGCAATTATTACATCAAATATGAATTGATTTTTATGATTATTTTTATCAGTAGTCATGCTTCAGAGGTGGTCCCATAGAAATTTTATCGATAAAATTTCTATGGGACAACCAATGGGGGGAATCAATATAAAGCTTTTTAAGAAAAATCAACAAAAAGAAAAAAATGTTTGTACATGTGAGTATAATCTTTAAGTCGGTTTTTATTCTTTAAAGCCTTTAATTATCCTATATACAAATGCATGGTAAATTCGTCATTTTCTTGTTTTTCTAAATAATTTTCATAAAAAAATGTCAAGTTTGACGATGTTCTCAGCAACAGCGTGTTTGTGTGGCCTGGACGTTTGTGTTTTGTGTTTCCGGACCTTCGACAAAGATTCTCGTTCTACTGGGGGCCGTCGAGTGTGAGACGTTTATTAATTTATTGTTACTAACGGTATTCGTGCAAAGTGATGGGAAGTGGGAACACGTGTCGGTCAGACGAACGCTGCCGTGTCGATGTAACAGATATCAAATTTGTCTATCTACATGTTCACAGAACTGCACGCTAATGCGAGTTGAACGATCTATACCTTTAGCGAACCGGCAAACTGACGCCAAAGGAATTTTCCAAATCGGCCCGGTTACAGTATTAGAAAGATTCAAACAAAGTTAAAAACGTATTCTAATTAAGGTAAATTTAATTAAAATTAATCTTTTATTTTATAAAGCGATGTTAATTGATTGTTGTTTTATCCCAGTCATTATAAAATCATTTTATATTGGTACTTAAAATATAAACGTAAATCTAATTTTAAAAAGTTATAGAAATAAAAAATATATTACTATCATACTAATATTATAAATGCGAAAGTAAGTTTGTTTGTTACGCTTTCACGCGAAAACCACTTAACCGATCATCATGAAACTTTGTACACATATTCTTGGGAGAAATTAGAAGTAACATCGGATACTTTTTTTTGGTCGCGATAAAAGACATTTACGCGGGGAGAAGCTAGTATACTATATAATACGAAAATGTGGATGTATGCATGTTTGTTACTCAGTCACGCCAGAACGGCTGAACGGTCCGGATGAAATTAGGAATAGAGGTATAATATAATCTCTAATAGCAAAAGGATACTTTTTATGCTGGATATATAAGGTTCACTATATTCGTTATATTTATTATTTGTATCTATTTATTTAAATTCTTTATTGTACAATAAATATACTAATACAAGTGTTTACAAAAGGCGGGCTTAACGCTAATACATTTTCTACCAGCCAACCTTAGTATGAGCCAGAAAGTATAGAGTGCAGGTGTACAATGAAAAATAATACAAATAATATAATATATTATAACAAAATATAATACAAAATAATATAATGAAATATAAAAAGTGATAAAATAATTTTAGGTTACTCCAGCTCAGCCATTGTGACCAATATTCTCCTGATTAAAGGAGATATTTTTTACGCCGATTTCGAAGGAGTTCTTAGAGGGCGTTTTCCTTTAAAAAAAATTTGATAATATTATAATATATATTTACATATATATTAATTTTTATTATAAATTTTTTGTTAATATCATATTTCTGTCAATAAAACACGCCCAGTCAATAATGACATTTAAAAAACTTGTCAAAGAAATGTATTTATCATCTTGAATATCGATGTTCATTGTATTCTATTACTCATATTTAAATATGTTGGTATGTTATTTGTTAAATTTATCATATTGTTTATTATGTATAGGTATATGTAGGTATTTGTGTATGTGTATTCGTATGTATGTATGTATGTATGTATTTATGTATCAATATGACTACATATATATGTATGTATATGTATATATATATTTATTTTAATGTCTGTTCATACATATAGTTTTGCGCCCCTTCCCACACCTTCTAGGCTAGTCCTCTGCCCAAAGGTTGCCTGGAAGAGATCGCTGTGTTAGCGATAAGGCCGCCTGATGCAGCTGATGCAATGTGATTGATGTAATTTATATGTATTGTCTCTTTATTGTATTGGTGTGCAAAAGTATAAATAAATAAATAATAAAATAAATATTTTTCATATTTAAAATTTTTGTAAATTCGATGAAACAATTTTATGGAAAATATTGACAAGTAACGATCCCAATATAGTATCCAAAAGAACCGGTACGACACAAAGGGCCGCCGAATATTGAATAAACGACATCTTGTAAACTCTAAAGAATATGACTGGCCGTTGGCGCAGTTAGCAGTGATTCTGTTTTCTGCTCCAGATTTGTGGGTTCGACTTCCGCTCAGAGTCTGAGTGTTATATAATGTTTATTTAAATAATTAAAAAAAGGTAGATGTATCAGTCTGCTATAAGTTAAACATAGGCATTAAGTTGCCTTCCTTAGGGCCAGACGGCCGTGTGTATGTACATCATTAAAAAAAAAAAAAATACTCATTCCAGAAATCAAAGAATTTTAGGAAGAAATTCAACAACACTTTTATAGAAATTGCATATACATTTTATCTATGTGTACCTACTATTACTATACAAGTACACACTATTTAACAGTACTATTTGAAGAATCATATCTGTGTGCGAAACGCACTTGACACACACTCGCGATAACATAAACTAACATGCGTCACACAACACATATTTAAACAATTACATTTTTTTTTTTGTAATACATAATAATTACATCGTTACATACATGATGTAAATATAGCGAGTAAAGTTAAATCTCCAATATAAACCAACTCCTTATTAATAAAGTAAATAAGCCCTTCTAACACACAACGACCTCCAGTACGATAAAATCGTGTGTCGGGATTACGAGTACAAACTCCCAGGTTACGACGAACGTCCGTATTGCCTATACATATATGTCATGTATGGAGATCGAACCCGCGATCGATAGTGCAATAGCCAGCTTGACCACTGCGACGACGCGTCGTTTTATCCAACTTACTATTTATATATTTTTACGATATGTATAGTGTGTATCTTTGCTAATCAATGTGAAAAAAAAAGTAAAATCCATATACAAATAAATAACATGTGTTTTGTGCGTATTTATGTGAGTGTAATTCAGTATATCATATGAATATATGAGATGCAATAGTATACTCTTGATGTATTGCAGGTTAACCTTTTCATACATTTAAGATTATTTACGATTTATCTACATTTGACCGCTACTATGATTCTAAACGTATCTAGTTTTATATACCATATACTGTACTGTACAGTATCAGCCTGTCAACAACCCACTGCTGAGCGAAGACCTCTTCTCCATAAAGAAGAAGTGTTGGAGCTTAATCCATAACGCTGCTCCACTGCGGGTTGGCATATATATACCATATAACTTGTTAATAAATAGAGTAGATAATAACTTCATTATATACTTATAAATATAACTTACAGTTCAATAAGTAATTGTAACATAACAGTACAATTCCTTTTTCAGTCCGTTTGTGAAAGTATTTTAAGGATAAGCCATATAATATATTTGTTCGAAATATAAAATAAAAATCCTAGAGCCGAAACCCATTTTAACCTAAACGTATCTTCAAAGTAAACAATTACGATATCACTGTTCGAGCGGACGTCGACCCCTCTCGCGCTCAATACACGTGCTCGTATTATTTGCGGTTTTTTTTTTTCAACTTTTACCTATCCTACCCAGCATTTGCTTATTATTTTCATTTCAATTAGTGATTTAAGACAAAACACAAATATGTATTAATTAAGAATAACAATTTTATATTTACTATTTCTTATTGTCCTAATTATATGTTGGTATTATATAAAAAGTACGGAGGCGGAATTACTAATTACTATTGTAACGGTGTAATAATGATAGGGAGTAAATTATTCAAAACTGTCGCTATCTTCCGTCTGTAAATATTACAAAATTTTAATGTTGTGTGTCAACCATGTAGTATAGCCGTATGAATATTTTTTTTATGAAAATTAAAGTGTTGGTCATTTTGTATCCATTTTTATATAATATATTTAATATATTATATAATATATTTAATATATATATAACATATTTAATATTTTTTGTGATAGCAACACTTTTTTATTAATGAAAATCAAAATTTTTACAACATTTTGAAACTGTCAGGCGTCATCAATATTCGGTACTCCACTATCGGAATTTACAGACTTTTTAAAAAAAACTAGATTCTCCATCAGTTATGTTAATGATTGAGACGTTTAAATATAATTACGTCAACAGGGCCTGTTCGAACGGGCGTTGACCCCATTACTGATCCTACACCGTTCGCGTGATATTTCATTTGCATTTTTAATGCGCGTCGCAATTTGTATCATTTACAGTGCTATGACATTATTAGATGACAATTGAAATTAATACATTTTATTGTCCTGAAAAAGTCACTATTAACTAGTGCTATAAATAAAGCTGGAGTACTATATTAGAACATTTTTATCAAGCAATTTTAGAATTAGCCTGTTTACTGTGAAATGTAATCTATTACATATAATAAAATGGTAGGAAAGTCAAAACTGTACATTGAATATTTTTTTTAAAAGAATACTTGGGGTGTGCAGTGTGATCTACAATCGATACCGAAGCCAAAAATATAGTTTTTAGAATTTTTGTCTGTTTGTCTGTATGTATGTCCGGGATAAACTCAAAAAGTAGTGCATGGATTTACTTCAAATTTGGCACGAATATTATTAAGAAGTCGGGTCAACATATAGGCTACAATATTATCACGCTATCACATCACGCTATCATATTGTTATTTTGATCGATACAATTGTTATTATTCTTATTATTTTTATTGTAGTCAGTAAATAGAATGATTTTCATACTCTGTATTCTCAAGAATTCATCATAGTTTGCTTGGTTTCATAAGACTAGAGATGGGCAATCTGTTTCTGCCCGGCGGGAATAAATGGTAAGTTACGGGCATATTGGGCATAAATGTTTTTATGCCTGAATAAATGCCCAATCATAGGGCAAATATTTTAATGTGAAGTTAAACAAGATTTATAAATAAGATAGATATTTTTCTTATGTAAAATAGGAAGTATTCAAAGAGTAAAAAGAAAATGTAAGTCCTGAACGTATTTTAATAAAAAAAATGATAACATTGGTTAATATTTCACAATAAAAATAATACTTAGCCTTATCGTCATTTTGTATTCAATCATCAACATTTTGTATTCTGTTGTGTGTTAATACAGTATAGTATAAGTATATAGTATAAGTATACAAATAACAGTAAAAATATAACCTCTATATATATATATATATATATATTACCGAATATTATATGTATATATTACCGAAGTAGCGCCATGCTGCTAGCAGCTGAATAGGCCGGCGCGCCCGGGAAGAACTTCGCTCTCACTTAATACTGACGTGAAATGACGGCACTGACGTCGTGTTTCGTTCGGTTTTTGAGGATCCGGTGGTCCATTCCTCCCCATGGCAGCACAGACTTCGTAAAGACTACCCCAGGAGGGTACCAGTCGCCAAAACACCGGAGAATCCCTCTATTTCCGGGCTCAAGACCTCAACCTAAGCCCGGAAGCCTGGGCAGCGCCGCGAATTCTTGGCGCAAATCTGTGCTCAACAGTTTAACTGCCTGTGTCCCCTACCACTATGACCGGGCATTTCTGTAGCATCAGGGGGCTTCATACTAATCTTAACGCCGTTCACTACCACCTCCAGACAGCGAAGCCGGCCTAGCTCTTTTTGACAGAGACACAGAAATCCGCTCCAGCCGATACCTCTTATCTCTCTTGTCCGGGGTACAAATTAGAACACTTTTTTGTACCGTGGGCTGGAGTTTGCGCGTGTGTCAGGGAGGATATCTGCTCTCGTCACCTTGGCAGTCTTGAAGGTAGAAACCTCTCCATCCTCTGGTTGCGCATAGACAGCGACGACCATCCCCGTGTCTATGCCTGCCTATATACGTCCCACAGCGGTAATGACGAAACTGATCGTCTCATAGAGTTCACATTTGGATGAACTCTACAGATTCCGTGCTACAACAGATCCTATCGCAGAGATAGTGATACTTGGTGATTTGAACGACCATCACACCGAGTGTCTCGGCTCGCGAACAACCGATCATGCGGGAAGATCTGTTTACGACGATCACCAAAGCGTACCCCTGATGTGGAAGATTATATGCATTCCCTGTTGGACCTTCTGCTGACCTCTCATCCGGACAGTTATGTGGTTTCGGACCACTGTCTAGTCCGGAGTTCTGCGCCAATCACACGCCCACTATGGCCTCGCTTTGCAGGAAGACGCCGCGTTTGGCACTATAGGTCAGCTGATTGGGATAGGATTCGGTTCTTCTTTGCATCTTACCCATGGGGGCGAATTTTCTTCTCGTTGGATGATCCAGACATCGTTGCTGATTCTGTTGCCGAAGTGGTGCTACAAGCCATGGAACTTTTCATTCCATGCCCAGCGTTGGTCGTCCCTGGTTTGGTCGGCTTTGCAAAATGGCTGCACGCCATAAGCTGGAAAGCTACCGAGCTTGGGCCAATATGTTGATATCCAAGGATGTAACGACCAGCGCATTAAAAAAGGAGTATAACTTTGCCTCCAGGTCCTTCAAAAGACTATTTGCTGAAACAAAGGCGGAGTACGTGAGCAGAATTGGCGAGATATTGGTTCGACTTCCTTCGGGAACTCGTGTATTCTGGTTGCTTGCCAAGGCTGTTCAAGGGAATTTTTGTAAGGCATCAATTCAAATTTTAGCCTATGTGTTATTCTGATGAATAAGTTATATTACTGTAAAGTTATATTTAGATAACTAAATCCGTTCAGTAGTTTTTGCGTGAAAGAGTAACAAACATCCAAACAAACTTTCGCATTTATAATATTAATAGGATATTGTTGAGAAAACTTACCTTGTAAGTCGCTGTAAATCGGAGCACACTTTTAAGTACACCAACCAATTAAAAAACTTAGCCAATTGCTAACCGCGATAGAGACGAAAATGCGTGGTGAAAACGGGAGAGCGACTGAGCGATTAACTACAAAATAGGGGTGTGCGATAATTATCGATAATTCGTAACTACTCGATAATTTTTCATTCGATAATTATCGATAAGTGTAATTCGATAATTTTGATCCGATAACTATCTGTAATTTGTCATTCGATAATTATCGATAACTATCGATAATTTTTCATCCGACAATTATCGATAATTGGGATTCGATAATTATGGATATGCGTCAGCCGATAATTATCGAGTAATAAGTTTGACAGGGAGAAATGACGATCTTTTTGTTTTTTAGGTATTCGGATAGGGTATAGGGGTAAACTGACACTGGATGTCGGATGACCTTTTTTTAGGTATTCGGATAGAGTATAGGGGTAACCGTCGATACTGGATGTCGGATGACCTTTTTTTTAGGAATTCGGATAGGCTGCAGGGGTAAATATCGATGCCAGATCTCGGACGACCGTTTTTTTTTTCGTCGTCACTTGCGATACACAAAAATTACCGATACTTGGCATCCTTCACCCGATAATTCTGTAGTACATTCGATAATTATTAACCAAGCACCCGATAATTATCCATAATTTTCATTCGATAATTATCGATAACTGTTGCCAACTATCGATAATTTTCATCCAATAATTATCGATAACTGCTTATTCGATAATTATCGATAACACAATACGATAATCGGTAATAAAATTATCGATAATTTTTTCCCACTGATAATGAACATCCCTACTACAAAACTGCGGCGGTGCGTACGCACATACGCATCCCTCTTCCCGTATCCTTTACGCGATGCCAATATCATAAGTTCCCGCGCTCGTGTTATTTAAATTGTGAAACGTACTTTTTGAATTATAGGTATATTTCTAGTAAAACGTTCTTAAATTTATAAAATTTTCCCTTTAAACGATAAACACTAGCTAAAAACTATTACTTTATTAACTTCCAATGCATGAATCTAATAAACAAATAATTTTTTGAACAATATAATTTATGCCCAGTTAAATGCCCAAGGTAAGAAATTTATGGGCGCTTATTGGGAATTTATCCAATCTGCCCAAAATGCCGGGCAGAATGCCCATCTCTACATAAGACGCATCTACGCTATGTACTTATTATGTGTTTAATAATCTTTGGAAACTGTTTTGGTGATGATTTTCGAGATATGTGCTATTTTATGAAAATTATTATATACTGTTTGTTTCCATTAAAATAAATAAATAAATAAATAAATAAATAAATAAATCACCTACGGGGAACGAGCAGTGAACCTTTATTTCTTCAACGCATTCTGTAACAACGTGTAATCTAATAGCGTTCACGCAGACGACGTCGCGGGCAGCAGCTAGTAGGTTAATAAAACATCCCAATATTCTGAAAGAGTCTGAAAATGATTAAAGTAATAATGGCACTTAGTGAAAATTTCAAGTGTTTATTTTTCGATCTGAGAAAAAGTTTCGAGTTTTTAGTCATAGAAAACGTGGATTGAAATTGACGATCACGGAAATTCACGCTATTAAGGACGACTTTCCGAGAACTTTTTTTTTTGTAAATATACATTGTGCTAATCCAAAATATTATGATTCAGGCATGTCATAGAAAATGTAAGCCATTTACATTCAAAAGTAAAAATGTTGAAAATGACAGATAATAATATATGAATAGAGCATAATGTTATTAAGGCGGGTTTACAAACGAAAGCCACTATAACCTTGAGAAACGTTCTCATTTGGCCTAAATTGATCAATATTCAATCGATGTCTTGATTGAATCAGATTTACGTCAGTAAATGTTTAAAACTTCATTAGATATTTATTAAAACACGGTCACTGACCTGTTGAAGGTTAACATTGATAATTATACAATAATTATTTAACAGCTGACCGTAATTGAAAAGACAAAGGATTATCTATTAGTTTTCCAAATACATCTGTGATGTATTTGCTTATAATATTTATTTAAACTATGACGGTGCGCCGGCGCCGATCACGACGCATTGGATAAACATTCGTTTGCTTTGTACTAAATTTAACTAAAATTTACCTCCTAGGATTATTTTTTTAGAGCGTATAGTAGAGTTATAAGAAAACTATACCCCACAAGCGGCTTCACTCATAAAAACATATGCTTAATGTTACTTTTAAATAATGTCACTTTGTAAAAGAGGAATAAAAAATATTAAAATAAAGGCTCGATGCACTGGTAAAGCGTTCGCAACTTCTCTGATATTGTAGGTGTCCATGGACGACAGTAACCACTTACCATCAGTTGGACTTAAAGTCTATTGGCCTCTTTTTTCTAAAAAAAATACTAAAATAAATATTTTTAGGGTGTATCAATTACAAACATACAAACCTTCTCATTTTATAATATTATATAGATAATATTAACATAACAATTTTAACACAAAAGGTAACTTGGATCTAACATCTAAGCCTCATACAGTCGAGCAAGTGACTAATATTATAAGAGAATAATCTGATTAAACATATAAACAAAACGCTGTCGAAACTATAATCAACGTCTACTCTTAGACATACATATATAGATTGACGTCATCTCAGAGGATGTTTTTTTTTTGAATTTTCATTTTATCTGTGTAAACAGTACGTTTATCATTGATGCTAGTTACCCTCAAGCTGAGTCTTAATTCAAATAGTCTGGCTGGCGAGTAAAATAGTGTAATTATAAAATTTCTCGTTCGAAATTTTTATTAAATAATATTTTTTTACAATTTTTTTACGTTAATTAGGACAAAAAGGACCTTGGACATGTACTAAGGCATGATCGGTACTCCCTCTTGCAGATCATCATGATGGGAAATGTGCCCGGGAAGCGTAAACCGGGTCGACGTAAGATGTCCTGGCTCCATAACATCAGGGAGTGGACAGGTATTAAGACCGTCGAGCAACTGTACAGATTGGCGCTGGACAAGGAAAAATATAAGAAGCTGACTGCCAACCTTCAGTAATGGAGTGGCACTTGAAGAAGAAGAAGGACAAAAAGAAATTTTGCACTAGATTTAAGAGTAAACACATTCAAAATTACAAACATTTGTTCAAGATCCAAGAGGTTTAATTTTTGGGTACTTCTTAAAACTAAACTTTTTGCAGTTACCCCTGTTTTTCCACGTTACGTTTTCGGTTCGAGAAGCAGATAAAACCACCTCCAATAATTTAATTTTTCTTTTTTTTTTAAGTATTATTACTGGAGGGGTGTAGAAATATATTCTCGAGGATATTACAAAAAAAAAAGCACAGGTGCACACAGAATAACACACGTAGTCTTAAGAGTAAAACTAGGTAGGATAAAGTGCTATGTCCTGTATGTACTCGTAAGAGGAACACGGCGGCGGCGTGTCAATGTTTACGTAACGTACACAAATATTTGACCTTTCGAGTTAACACGTAACGCTCAGCTGGAAATAGGGAGTGATGGTGGCCTGGTACATTTTGAAAAACTAAAACGAATAGATTATTTATTGGTGCATTTGCATTTGAAGTTAAATTCAATATAAAGTTGATTTATCCGAGCAATTATGAATCACATATGAGTGAAAACACGCGTCTATAAAAAGGAACAAATTGTGGGTACTAAGGGTATATAAATAGACTTAAAACTTACGGTATAACAAGTATAAAGACATAGAAAAAACATATACAAATATACATAGCTTTTAACAGCACACATATCTTGTCCTTTCTGATATAATGTAAGTACAATTTTATATTTATTTTATTTTATTTGAGTATATCTAAGTGGTGAGTTTAAGAAAATGCCTCTTGGAGACGTGCGCGCTAATGCAATGCGCAATAATGTAACAAGTCAATGTAATTAACTAATTGCTTTTAAACAGAACAGAAGCCGTACGACTGAGAGGACATCTACAGGTTAAATCTATACCATTACATAAGTGACACGTTACTGTTTCATTAAAACTGTTATACAGAAGACGGTGGATTTATCTTTAAGGGCAAACACACGGATCAGACACAAATATATGTACAAATACAAAAATCGGTTCCGAGCATAAACAAACAAAACGTTTTTTTTTACTAAACTCTTTTTCTGCTACTGATCTGAAGCTGTGACTGTTCGGGCATACATCGGTTGTAATAAAAATTGATTTTACTATTATGACGATCTTAATAAAAAAACTATAATTCTAATTAAAAGACGTAGGTACGACAACCTATGGCCGGCAATGACTACTAACTTTTTTTAAGCGTTTTGTACTTATTTTCCTATATAATTTTTTTTTGTTTACTCAATTTTGTTAAATATTACTTACAATTTTTTTTATTAATTCGTATACATGTTGAGTAAGTTATCATGTAAGTGAAGTTTACTTTTCTTTTGAATTTAAGGTACCTATGCTTAAAAGAATGAAGCATGTTTTAGAATAAGAAACAAAAGCATTGGCTTGTTTCCTATATAAAAAAAATACGTTTGGAACGTAAATGAACATTGAACAGTAAAAAGAAAACCCTAAAATGATTAAATAGGGATTAGAATATATATGTTCAAGACAATAAATATTAAGACTCCGTAAGCGAATTTTAATATCTACCCATCCCACGAAATTGTTGATACCTATAAATTACTACAAAGCGGATTATCAAGAATATTAAAAGATATCATATCAGGTCGACTTAATCAAGATCCATGTCATAAATATAAGTTGAACGGTAAGTTGGTAAGTGGAGTCCATCAAGTGTCGCCTCTCCAACTAGTGTTGGAAAGTAACGCGTACGGTCCGTGCGTGCGTGCGTCATGAATAGAAATCACTCGATTCTTTACAGGGGCGCGGTGTATGTGATGGAGTGTTACTTTTATATGAGATTATATTTAATTTTAGATTTTCTACGATATATATGCTTTATTCGAGTGCAGAAAGAGATGTCTACAAAACCTTAATGAATTACAAGAAAAGAAAAACAACAACAATTACATTATAATTTAGTTAGTAAAGCTTGGAATGCATATTTAACTTAAAATGAGCAATTAAGAAATACAAGTTCAATTTTTTTTTTTACATATATTATATGTTTTTCGATTTAACTTCTACGTGTATATATGTATTACATTAGGTAGTGTTAAATATACTGCTTATTGTATACACCGGAAAAAATATATGTTTGTATGCTTTCCCACGCCCACAATCACCACGACATCTGCCTTTGGATGTCCACTACTGAACGTAGGTCATCTATTATCTCTTGGGGGGGGGGGGGGAGTGGGGTTGGCCAGTACTCACCACGCTTACCAGGCGGGTTGGCCAGAGCAGTGTGTTTTAGTAGGATATGGTGACGCGGCTGCCCATCACCATCCTGGGTGATGTACAGTTGTTAACACGACTAGCGCCTTAGTCGCCTTTTACGACACCTCGGCAAGAACGAGGTCGGGACTATTCCTCTTTGCCGGTCATGGCCGGAAACACTGACGGCAACGAAGTATTTTCTCATATAAATAAAAATATAATAAAAATTAAATGTCTTTTTTCATACCACCAGTACTTACCATCATTAAAAATTTTAAACTAAAATGAATATCAAAAAAATATTGCCTTTAACAAAATTTATAACGGGAAACGTGACAAACAATTCGAACATAAATCAATATTTTCTTACCAATACACGAGTATGTATTCTACATGACCGGCTCCTATCTATTCTGACCTGATTGTTCTAAAGGCTAGACTGCTTAAAAGCTTGGCAAATAATTTTTTACAAGTAAACATACTTTAATTATATAACAAATTCTGCATTACAGTTTGTAAAGACCATAATAAAAATCATTAGCAAACGAGGAAAAATAAATAAAAAATAAAAAAATAAAAATCTTTAACCACCGACTGTGTCTAATTTTTTTAAATAAATAAATATTTATATTACATCTTTGGAACAGAAACCTACCTACAACTTACAACCTACAACCCTGGAGCAATACAGGAGAAAATAAGAAATAAATAAATAAACGCGTCAAATCAAACGGCGCAAGTAGAATATGATTATGTGTGAGTTCCGGAAAAACACGCCCGAAAGTCAATACAGAAACCACAAACACGCAGACCAATACAAAACATCTTTACGGCCAGTACTTGTCATAAACGGGAATCATCGCGAAAGACAGCGCTGCTAATCGCTGTGACCACTGTCAATACGTCGTCGAAGGTCGAGGGAGAAGGAATCAGTTAGTTTATTTTAATCACAAATACACTTATATTTAATACTAAAGTGTAGCGATCTGAAAATTAAACATTATTATACCTAATAATAGTAAAAATCATTTATTTCAGGACATGACCATTTTGCCGTGACTGGCAGGAAAGAATAGTCCCGACTTCTTGCCGAGGTGTCGTAAAAGACGACTAAGACCATAGAGGTGCGAACGGTAGCAGCGTCACCATATCCTGCCATGACATACTGAACTCGCCAACCCGCCTGCAAAGCGTGGCGAGTATTGACAACCTCCAAGAGATGATAGATAGACCTAAGTTTAGCAATTGACATCTAACGGCTGATGAGGAGATGGTGGTCAATATCCTTTTTGTATGGACAAAAAGCTAATATCAGTACAATAATAAAAATTTATAATTCACAATAAATATTCTAATCTGTTTTAAGCCAATGTCGCAAAATTTGTGTTTCCAATCTATCTATGAAAGCTTTCAGGATAGTGTTGTCGCTGCCTTGGATACGCTTAACGACGCGCTCCTCTTACGAATGCTAAATAAATCCTCTATCAGTCGGGCCAAACTAAAACGTAGAGGGACAGTTTTGCGCCACGTAATAGGATGGTAATGGCGGTTCGATGAGGCAAGGCAACTTCTGATCCTCGAGTCGATCAAAATATCTCTAGTAAATTTCCTGCTTTGCATTTTAGGGGTGTGGATTACCATATATTTGTGAAGAGGAAAACCAAAAAAAAAAATACGTCTCGTCAATGTTGTTTTACGAGTCTTTCGTGTTAGAAGACAAATATTTAGAGACAATAATCGCATAAAACATACGAAAACGTCAAACGAAATACAGCCTTATGTATGCTATGACATGTCTGTTATATTCTGTAAAATTAATGCTACGTTCTACATGATTATTATTTTTTTTTTTTAATTAAAATTTTGATTATTAGTTTTTTTAATATAATTATGGTACTGAGGACCTATAATGTACAAATTATCAAATATATCTGTCAGAAACTTATCTTAAGGACAATAACTATAAGAAGATATGCTGTTTTAGCAACAAGGTTGCGTCTTTGTACATTTACTATTGTAAACATTTTACTCTGTACTTGTAAGTTTTTTAATTTGCAATAAAGAGTATCTAATTGTATTGTAAGATATTTGTGTGTGTACTATGTTAATGCTACATATATTATACAACATTGAAATATTATTGAACAACGAGTACAAATACATTTTCTGTATTAATAACAATTTGTATGCGTCTTTATCGCTATATTATATATGTGTGTAAGTAGTATCGATTTGCGGAATTGTGCGTGTGTACATATTGGCGTGAACAATCTATTTATAGACACGGTCGATATTGTACAAGATATTAATTATACTTTAATTTCAACGAATTACTCATTTCTATTAGTTTGTAATTATTATCAGAAATGAAACATATTATGTAATATACAATAGTTTGTTATTCAATTAGGTTACCATTTCGTAATAAATGAAGAAAACTCGAACAAGAAAAATATTCTGATATCATGGCTACATAATATAGAAATATATAAGAAGTAGAAAAACAGGAGTATTCTTCTCTGTCGGTAAACTGAAATAAAATCATCCAAAATATTTTATTTTACGTATATTAGTGTAAATGTGTAATAAAACTAGGTAATTAAACGTGTCACCGTGTTCACAACTTATTCGTAATTCTGTACAAATATTGCTTACCGCTGGTTTCGATATGATAGATAGATATATAGAATTTTGACACAACTTCACATGAATTGTAACAAAAATCTATTTATTTATTAATTAAAGACATACCTACTAAGTACATAAAACCTATCATAAGGAACTTGCATCCTTCCTTATGCTCATGTAGATAGAGATGGAAATATTCTTATGTTATTCGTTAAAACGCATGTAGTTCAAATTTCGTATCTTATTACTTAGATATATTATATTTTGAAATGTAATGTCACGAAATTTAGAACCCCTCCCCACCCCTTGTCACAAAATGTCACACTTCGTCGACCCCCTAACCATCCCCTTAACGTGTGACGTAATTTATGGATGGTCCCTAACAAAAGAAGAACAGCTCTACCAGTGTCAGGAAACGGAAACAAAAAAAAATATGCATACATTTACGAAGACATCCTTCAACAAAACGTTTATAAATACAGCCACGATCCATCCCATAAAACATTTATCCAACAGAATCAATTTTAATATATCTTTAACGATTAGAAAGCTTCAATATTCAACTGTAACATAGGCTTTAAGACATCACGCTGTAACTTGCGGAAGAGGAACAGTGACTCGTAAAGATAAATGTGACGACACCGACCCTTCTATCTGCTCCAGGTTTGTGAGTTCGATTCCTGCCTCGAGACTGGGTGTAATATATATCGTTTATGTATTTATATGTGTATTTCTTTAAAAAAATGTGTGTGGCTTTTATTTAAAACACAGGCATTAATTTGCTCACCTTAGAAACAGACGACCGTGTGTGTAAATTTATAAAAAAAAACGAGTTAAGTCATATAAGTTGTCTAGTCAAACGATAATGCGACATTTCACAGAGCCTTCGTTCGCTATATTCAGCTATAAATCCATTAATTTCGGACCCACACAAACATTGCAATTAGCGAGCGAGGCTCGACTCGTAAATAGGTTAACGAACTCTATTTCGACTAGGTAGGTAGTTCCATGTTAACTATTATGTATAGATGTACGTTTCTAATGTGCAAATAATATTTTTCTTTTATACTAGGTGTATCAACCGTTCTGGTATAGTGGTGCAAGTAGCCGTCGTAACGCTGGCGGTCGCGGGTTCGATTCCCGCCCGTGGCTGATACCTTATGGGTCTACCATCGTGCCTCGGAAAGCACGTAAACCCGTCGGTCTAGGTTGTTATCACAGACACCTGAATACGATTGTCAATCATGGTGGGGAAATTATCCGCCAATACGCAATGGAGCAGCATGGTAGATTAAGCTCCAACCCTTCTCTTATTTGGAGAAGAGGCCCTTACAGGCTGATTCAGTCCAGTTGAGTTCAGTTCAGGTGTATCTCCAGATTTTATCCATATTCACATTTCGACTAATGTTTCGTTACGATCAGGCATCTTGTGATTTTTTATGACATACATGACTTCCGTTTAATTAAAAAACTTTCCGTTTAACCGAGCCGGTTAATAGAGAAATGATTATTAAAATCAATTTAGTAAATTTTATTGAATAGTTTATATATTAATTAATTATATAGAAATAAAGTTTCTTTAAGAAAAAAAATTCAGTCAAATGTTATTAATAAGGTATTGTATCTATATATGTAATTATATACATACAAATTACATTATATCTATGAATAATTACAATAATTAATACTATATGACTATTTTGTAAATTATCAAGTATCAAAATTAGTACAAAATTTATCAAAACTAAACCATATATTTTTTCAATAAACTTTTAAATCATCGAAATATATAAATGCTATAATAAAATATATTTAAATTTAGGGATACGAAAAAAAAAATACTACGTCGACACTTTTTATAAAAGGATAAGCTTAGAAAAACCTTTTTTAAGAAAGGAGAGTATATCACGAGCCGTAATCGTAATCGTGGTAGATCACGAATTCCCTAACAACAGCAAATGCGACCGTTTCTAGATAAAAACGTGACTAGTTTTATGTACATTACATATGTCTAATCTTACAAAACATAGCATAATAAGAGATAGTATTATTTCTTTTTTTTTTATAAACAAAAAAGAAACGGGACCTTATTCTGTGCAATAACTAAAAAATATAGACACTTTTTTATGACTGGACTGTTGGCGCAGTTGGCAGTGACCCTGCTTTCTGCTCCAGGGTCGTATGTTCGATTCCCACCCCGAGACTGGGTGTAAAATTAGTATATTATTTATCATCATCATATTAGAAATTAAATGTCCACTGGTGAACGTAGGCCTCCCCCATCGACCTCCAGAGCGACCTATTCGAAGCAGCTTCCACCTAACGGTTTCCGGTGGCATATTATATCATAAAATGAGGTAATAAGTTACCTATCTCGGGTAACTTACCATGTGTGTATGTAAAAAAAAATTACAAGAATATAATATACTCGTAGAATGTAGGCATTTATGTATTTATTTATATATTATATATATATATATATATATATATATATATATATATATATATATATATATATATATATATATATATATATTTATCATGATCACGATGTTTGTGTTACGTGTCCGATAAGAGCAGTTAAATGGTTTTTCGACATGTTGGTTTTTCTATTCCAATCTAAGCAGCACTTACTTCATATTATACTAGATTTTATTTAAAAATCAAAATTAATATATCAAAGAACACATAAAAACTTTTTTATTAATCTTATTCGCATGTACGCGTATACAAACACATAACGATATCATTATGTTCGTTTTAACATACCTACGTCATTTTGTTATAATGATGAAACTTCGGAATAATTCCGTAAGAAACTAAGAACAAAGTAACCCCGTTAGCGAATTCGATGGAGGAATATCAAAATCCGTCTTAATTGGCACCGTACATACATACGTTTATAAAGACATCTCTCATCTTTCGGTTGACAAGATTTTATTGAATAGAATTCCAAATTTGAAATTCGATGTTCGAATTTTGAATTTTCAGTATAATAATTACTCTTGTTTACCGAGTTCATATTTGTTGGGATACCAAATTCGACAAGAAAATATCAAAAATCGGTACGTTGCGTATATTAATGACGACCGTTCTGGCGTTTAAGTAAAAAATACTTTTGACTTAATTGAAACTTGTTGAAAATGAATACATCAAGTTACCCCAAATTGGAGCCACCTTTAATTAACAAGTATATATTAACTAGACTTCGTCTCAAAAGTTTAAATTAAAAAATTTCCATTTTCTTTGAAATAAATTTTTTATGGTTAAAAAATTCGTCTAATAATAATAATATTTTATTTCTCACCATAAAGACAAGATAGATTACATGTACATTATGAACCAAAAAAAAAAAATTACTATGGTGGGTTGATACCTGATCTAGGAAGATTCCCGTATCGCAGGTTATCATCCCTCCACCCCACGAAGTGGTCTTATATGTATTTATTTAATAATAAATTCCACGTTTATATTTCGAATTAGTTCCCAGCGGATAGCCCAATAAATATTCCTCTTAAGATTTCGAATTTCAAATTTGAAATATTTCATAATAATAGTTCCAATTTTAACTTTTTATATGTAAAGGAATTCGTCTCGTACATTCCACGTTTGAATTCCGAATTTGTTCTTATCAAAAACTCTTGATATTCGCTACACAAGTTAAGTTAAGCCGCTCACAGACCCAAAGATACCATGTGAGCGAATTTAATTTTCTGTAATCGGATTACACTTGAAACTTGGATCACATATGATTCGTTTTTTTTTCCGATTACCCTCGTTCCGATCAGATGTAGCGTATACGATTCTATTTGTGTTATTACAGTTATATTTCGTTCTACGAAATAAGCTATCGTTATTTATAGGGTTCCGTACTTCCGAATGAAAAAAACCGGACCGTGGAACTAGCGGTCGATTTACTACTGGACGTAGTGGATATTACATACATATATTATGTATTTGTATGTATCAAACATGACTACTGTGTAGAGACTGTTGTGTGCAGCATATAAAACGAGGCCTTGATGTGAAACTATCCGCTCATTCACAGTGGAGCATCGTGCTGGATTAAGCTCCAACCTTAGTTTCATATGAAGAAGAGATATTTGCCCAGCAGTGCCTAAAAAGAATATTTCAGTTCAGTTCGGGTTTAAAAGTAACAACAATAATAAAAATATACTAACATCTCTATCGTCTTTAACCCGTGACCCGTTGACGCAGCTGGCAGTGACCCTGCTTTCTGCTCCAGGGTCGTGGGTTCGATTCCCGCCTCGAGTCTGGGTGTAATATGTATTTATTTCTATATGTATCATTTATACGTATATTTATTTTAAAAAAAATGTATATCAGTCGGCTGTTACCTAAAACATAGGCATTAAGTTGCCCACCTTAGGAACAGACGACCGTGTGTGTATGTCAAAACATATTTATTTATTTATTTAACTAAGCCTTAAATTTGTATACATAAAATAGATTTTTACTTTAAGATTTCAGGAAAACCTTTAACAAGAAAATTATCTTATAATAACATTTTAAATAATTAAAGTAATAATAATATAAGCAAATTCAGATAAGCGACTAAAG
Source organism: Euphydryas editha (assembly GCA_036937285.1). Classification (NCBI taxonomy): domain Eukaryota; kingdom Metazoa; phylum Arthropoda; class Insecta; order Lepidoptera; family Nymphalidae; genus Euphydryas; species Euphydryas editha. Next base: position 18,122,532 of record JAUPFZ010000014.1, read on the forward strand.
TATAAAAGATTTTTTACTAGACATACTAAAAAAAATTGCTGTAAAAATTCTAATTAATTACCAGTACGTCGCTTAGGACAGAAAAAAAAATTGCGTCTCCACTAAAATACTCAATAAAATAGTGAAGTCAATTAAGCTTGTAATTATCAACAGTAAATCAGGCTTGGTGTTTTAAAAAAGGTTCGTTGAACCGTACCTTGCAATGCGACGTGCTATGGCGATAACTAAACACTTGCTAGTCACGCGTCTCTCGTTACACAACACAATCCGTGATTAAACGTAGTATTAACTGATTTAAGATTAAGATAAAGGACTTTACACTGGTAACATGATTTTTAGGATTCCGTACATAAAGGTTGCCAACCCTACCTGTTTACTTTTAGGTAAAACTTGTTAAAAAGTGTAGTTATTAAGGGCTAGAACAGGCATATATTTATTAAATAATCTGCTTTAAAAGGCTGTATTTTTGTTCTCCATATCTCCCATTCTACTTGACACTGGAAAAATCATCTTTGGTGTTTTGGCACTATTGATAGCCATTAATCCAAATGAGTAGATGAAGTATAGAACGCTTGGAATTTTTACAGAATATATATTTCAATAGCCACATTAACGACCAATAAAATAATGTTAAAAAATGTTAGGAATCCTTTAAAACAATAATAAATAGACAGTTTTAAATATTTTCCGATGTAATGGTATGGAATGGTAAGGAAAACTTTGCCAGATTTTATTTTTACATGCTTTTTTATAACGTATTGAAAGTTCCTTCAGATTTTTTCCCCGTTGGATTTTCATATTTACATCATATATAAACTGTAAACTGGGTTCATTCTCCGCTCAAAACATGATAGTATTTATGATATTGATGTTTGACGTGGTCTCGGTTTTTGTATGTTTCTAATCTGGAAACCGGAACGGTTCTTCTCAAATTATATCTCTCTTTTTCAAAAACTTTTATAATATATTACATCGTTCATTCTTCTCAACTGTTTCTCTTTATATAATATCTCTGTTATTACCTAATGAAAATTAATTATATTTATCTTTCATTATAATAAATGATGGTGTACGGGAGATCGTTATTTTTTCTAATAATTCAAATTTCTTTTCGCATTTTATGTCGCTTTCGAAATTGAATTTTCTGTATAGAATCTGAATGGGCTTAATTTGGTTGTGATTCCAAAGCCTCAATATCTGATTCTAATTATTATATATTTTCATTTTCCAGACTTAAATTAGGGAACGAATTTGAAGTATATTTATAAAGAAGTTTTACTAAAGCTATATTACTTTACATAATTTTGAATGACTGAAAAATTAAATTTACCTTCTACTACGATAAATAATATTGTTATTCATTGAATTCATTGAAAATAAATTTATTTATATAGTATATAATGGATTTTTTAAATAATCATTTTTTTTTAATATTTATTTTTTGCATACCTATAAACGTCCTCTCCTGTACAGAGTTTGGCAAGTAGAGGATGCGAATGCGAATGAATACATACATATTTATATATCTGATGACGCGTTGGCGCAGTGGTCACAGCAATGGCTGATGCGCTAGCGGTCGCGGGTTCGATCCCCGCACATGACAAATATCTGTATAGATCATAAAGATGTTTGTCGTGGTTTGTTTGTGCTTGTGTATTGTGTGTGTATCTGGCCCCCGACACAGGCTTTACATCCTACTGGGGGCCGTTGAGTGTGAGACGTTTATTATTATTATTATAAAGTACACAAGAATCATTTTACAGAATAGCTAAGTGCAAGTTCGAACTAGGCTAAAAAATCATTACCCACAATAATCACTACATTTTGCCACAGCAAAGTTGTCTGTCAGTGTGTCAAGGAACATCTCAGGTGTTCGATGATGCGGGTACATTTATAGCATGGACAACATACTCGACGCAATATTCATGTAATACAAGACCTTGTAACACATATGAAACCCACATAAAAATGAAAAAACGAAGTAAAATAGTCCACCGTTCTGGTGCGTCAATACCGGCGGTCACGGGTTCGGTTCCCAATCGGCGCAGATATTTGTATTTGTGCAAATATTTGTTTCCGGTAGGGGTGTATGTCCTTGTAGGTTTCCATACCATGCCTCGCAAAGCACGTAAAGCCGTCGGTCTCGGTTGTTATTACAGACATCTTATAACGATCGTTACACGTATGATAGGTTATTACAAGTGGAGCAGCGTGGTGGATTAAGCTCCAGCTCATCTCTATTGAAAAAGGCTATTGCCCAGCAGTGGGACTTTTAAAGACTAATTCAGTGTATAAGATTTTAAATAAACATGGTTATTTTTATAACTAAAATTATTCAAATCGGGATATTTACCATGTTTTTTGTTTTCATTTGTTGGAGCTCGATATTTCGACATTATCTACGAATGTCTTGTTCACGAGACTGAAGTTTGCGGGTAGACGTTGACGGCATTAGAAGTATCCATATCGGACTACCTCCTTTCTCGTCGATATCGAGCTCCAACAAATGAAAACAAAAAACATGGTAAATATCCCGATTTGAATATATTTAGTTAATTCAGTTCAAAAGACAATAGCAATTAGCAACTTTTAGTAAGCTTTTTATATATAATTTTTATTTTTAGTCATATTAATACTAAAAGTTAAATAAATGACGCTATAATAAAACAATAATATACGACGATACGAGATTGTAAATTTACACGTGTCCGGTATTACGCATATTATTATAACATATATCGAGACATTTCTTTAAAGCATATTTATTTACTTAATAAGAGGCCGACGAAATATACAAAAATACATTGCAAAAACAAGTTATTTATACTTAAAATATTTATAATAATAAATGATCATTATGTAAAATTAATACAACAAGTATGCTTAATTAAAAAAATTAAAAAACCCGACTGCGTAAAATACTCTTATTATAAACTAAAAAGAATAAAACAATTTACTAGCTTTCATTTGATACCCATATTGCAACAGTAAGAAAAAAAAATTCAACTACCCCCCCTCATTCCGCTATTTGCGGGCGCCATTTTGAAAATTTATATAGCCTATGTCACTACTACAATTTAGACAAATCCAACGACACCTCATATGTCAAAAACCGTCCAGCCGTTTGGGCTGTAGGGCGTGCCAAAGAAATGGACATACATACATACATACATACATACATACATACATACATACATACATACATACATACATACATACACTCGAAAAACATAACCCTCCTTCTGTCGCAGTCGGGTAAAAATACATAACATACACACACGTATATTTCTTTAATTTATATTTTTTTATTGTTTTTTTTTTATATTTAATATTTTTAAATAATAAAAAAACATCCTTCGTTGAACTTTTTTTTACTACGGCGACGTTTTACAGGCTAAATTATAAGGTTAAAAAAAAAACAAAAACTTAGTTGAGAGCCATTACCGTAATACTGGGGACGATTCAGATTAAATTTATTTATTTAGCCTAATTGACTATAAATGGTATGATTAATTTTTAATATATTTATTAGTTTATTATATTATACTAATGCATATAATTATGTTTGTAAAAATTTATATGGAGATATCTGTATGTGAGTTTAATATAATATATCTGCACCACCTACCCGATCTCTCAAATAAATACTCAATCCTATTTCGGGTTGTCTGGAAGAAATGGCTAACTAGTCATAATACCGCCTCTTGTACCTCCTACACGATTTATCATTTTTATTATTATCAGAATTATTATTATTATTTGTATATTATGGTGTATAATAAAGCGTAAAAATTAAAATAATGTTGATGTGCATGTTTTAAAGAAAATAATACAATAACAGGTTGTTACAGTAGGTACTCGTTAAACATGAATCAGTGGAATTTCACTAGTTTTAAGTGATTATTCACTTTTTATCAATGTGAGAATCGTACCACGCAGAATTAGTGACTATTCAATCAATAAATATATGAATATCAGAGTCCAATGATTTGATCATTGAACATGTGTAATAGTGAGTAGGTATACACTAACTTGTTATTGAAATCCACTAATATTTAGTGAATATAGTTTCACTAACGTAATTAATGAAAATTTCACTGATTCATATTTAGAGAGTTAGCGAACCAATATCAATTACATTAAAAAAATTACTCACATTAAGGAATATCATAAAATAAGCATGATTACTTACATTTTGTACTTTTATTGGAATATTTTCAAATTATTTAATAACTATTGATTGTTCATTATTCATTGGTAATCCCCAATTTACCTACCAACTATATAAATTGCCACCGAAGTTAGAAACGTGCATTATAAATGCGTGTGTGAAGATATTATTTCATTCTATATTAATTATCATACCTAAGAAAAGTCCCGACCTCCTTCTTACCGAGGTGTAGTAAAAGACGACTAAAGCCATAACAGTCCGAACAATTGTGCACCAAAATGGTTATGGGCAGCAGCGTCACCATACCCTACCGCAATAAACTGCACTCGTCAACCCGCCTGCTAAGCGCTGCGAGTATTGACAACCCCCTCGCCACTAAATTACCAGCAATACATAGCCCAGGTGGTCGCTATGGAAGTCAATGGGGGAGGCCTATGTTCAGCAGTGGATATCCAATGGCTGATATTATTATGATGTTTAATTAACATATATGGAAAATGTGCACACAAAACAAACATGCGAATACTTTATTTATACGTACATGTAATGATGTAACTACACGGCTATGTTACGCAACGTTTGCCATTAGACAGCACGACGACTGCGAAGGTCGGCGTGTGCACACGTACACTAAGATTCACCGCACATTGTCAAACTATATCACTTTTTAGTTTTTACCAAGTAATTTATATCATATCGCCTATTGTACTACACAATCTTGACTAAACAAATTTGTAACTATGCTGTAAATTTTATTCGTGGTGTGCAATAAAGAATAAATAAATAAATAATTTATATACATAACTGGAACGCTCACTTAATAAAATTATATATTCAAATATGCACCTTGAAATAACTATTATAGGGCGACGTTTGTTTCCAACATGTATAGTGATAAAATCGTTCCGACCATTTCGTTGACTATACTGGTATTTTGTCTCTTTCTTACGAGTTGCCTTGAATCCATGGTAGAAAGAGATGCAATCCCTATCTTAGGAACGTTTTTTGAGTGCACGTGCGCATTCCAGTTTGTATATAAATTCCTTGCTTTTTACACTACGACAGAAACTTCAACTAAATGCCTGACAATTTCAAAATCTTCAACTATTGTTTACGTCAAAACGAAACGAAATTTTATGTGTTGGTTGACTCGGTGTCTTACAGTTGAAACAACGAGAGGTAAGAAAATGAAATTAAGACATTTCAGTCTTATTATGACGTAGATAATAATTACGAAACAAGTTTTTCCTTTTTAATTGACCCGTACATTCTGTGTACACGAGTACAATGTATGTGTGTCTTTATGAGTGAGTCTTTCTATAAACCATAAGTATCTTGTAGAGTAGATTATACTACGGCTGAAATCATAAGAGTGTCAGCATGGACAAGCATCATTAATTAACTTTTATAAGCTTAGACACACGCGGTTTTCAAACAGGTTATTTTTAAATATAACCTATATCGTGTATCGTATAAGCTAAGCATTATTAAATCACTAACTTAAACTATTCTTGCATTATATAAACGTGAGAAGAGCAAAAGGTAAGATATTTTAGTTTGAAATTATTTAAAATTAATCTACCATTAAAAATTCGATCAAACCATATTACGTCCTTTCCGTCCCGAGATTCTAGCCAGACACGGGCGAACGATCCGCCTTTCTGATAGTTCTCGATATCTTGATAAAAAAAAACTAACATTTTGCTAAGAGAAAAATCTTACAATAACCAGCGACGCTAAAGTTAAATAATTAACAATTACAGTGCAGTCTATTATTAACTTTATTGCGTGTACTGAGGGGAGAGAATCGCTTGGACACAACCGTTTCATTCTCGATTACTTCAATTGTCCTACGAAATCTATTCAATAAAGTTGCTTTTCCTATTTTGATCTAACAGTGGAATTTTTTATAGAACTGCTATTTTGACCTGCTGCAATATTTTGTGATATAATCATTTAGAAAGAAGTATTAAAATGTTTCTCGTGATTTGATGATTGCGTTTTTTTAGAAAGTTTTTTTTATTTATTTAAAGTAAGTAGTAATAATTATGTTGGTTGAATACCAGATAGTGGTGTGGTGCAAATCAAGGCTGACAACGTTTACCTTTCAAGTGCTATACTTTTTTTTAAATTAACTTCGTACTTTGTGGTGAACGAAAACATCACAAAAAAAATTATATGGGGACAACTGAGAACTGCTCCACTGCGGGTTGGTGGATAATTTCCCTAGCATGAGTAACAATCATTATCAGGTGTCTATGATAACAACCGGGACCGACGGCTTCATGTGCTCTCCGAGGCACGGTGGGGAGATCCACAAGGACATACACCTAGACAAGTAACAAATATTTGTACAAATACAAATATCTATCCCGAGCGGGAATCGAAACCACGACCGCCGGCGTGCGGCGTAGAAGCAATTACTCGTACCACTACACCAGAACGGTCGTCCAGTCCGGTCTGATGCAGTAAGTCATTAGATTGCCGAGAATATTTATTAAACTATATTTTATTTATTTAACTTCAAAATAATTAAATTAAATTTTTAAAAAAAAATTAGTTTTTTCCCATATATAATATAACAATTTGACCTTTATCGTCTTAAGCGTAATATTTACATTTCTCTAACCGGTAACTGAATCATGTACCATATGATGGTGATCTCTCCCATCATGTGGTATATTGTTTACGTGAAACGTGTTTACTACGTGATAACGACAGACTGATGTGCACGTTACGTGTACAGCATGAGCTCATGACCGGATACGTGTAAAAACATACCTAGCCGCTATTATAGCTGCAATATTTTATCTTATCTCATTAGACAGACGATTCCTCCGTTACGTCAGCTAATTCTATTCTTGTAATTCCTTTTATGAAAATTTTTAACAGAATTCTGTCTTAAATATACACGATATTCTGTAATCTAGACAGCTCCAAGATGTGTTATCAAAAAGTTTTATTAAGCAGAATTATTCTGAAAGTTGACTAATTATGAACTTACTGGAGGACATCAGATAGGGTAATTTTGAGAATTCCTTTTAAAATCATTTTTGGAAATTAAGGACCTTGAATCATAGATAGGCCTCATATAGTTATGTGTATGCATTATTAAATTTCTTATTTCAGCCTACATTTCTAGTATTTCCGTTTGACTACCGTATGAAAAACTGGTAGAGAATATTTCGCCTTTGTTCCAGCATCTGAACTGTGTTGGTCAAAAAAATGTTTAAAGAAATAAATAAACACAAACTCTATCTAACCTAATCAATATCACAAACATCAAAATTCGGGTGATACCGCATGGGACGGCTAGTTCATACATAAAAAAACTATAAACTATAAAACTAAAATGAACACCATAATGAACATTCACCGTTTTCAACACTTGAAGCGGTAATAATAATTAGAGAAAGTACCTAAAGCCGTACTTATACAGTACCATTAGAGCCGTGATAACATGTTAGCAGCCAAGATAAAAGCGTCGTCTTGGCGATGCCAGGGACTTGTCAAATTACTGCAGCGTTATTGCTAATAACGTAAAAATGATCTACCATCGCCTAAATCAGTGATTCTCAACCTTTTTTTTTGTTGCGGCACATATTTAACGATTTCAAAATTTGGCGGCACACAAAGAAAAAGATAAAAATTATTTACTTACTACAACACACTGCATAAATAGTTTATAACAAAAATTTTATATATACAAAATAAACTAATATATACTACAAAAATAACTAAACGTTTATTAAGGAAATATTTTTCTTTTTAAATGATACAATTTAATAATATTAACATTATTATATATTTGCAAAATTTGGCGGCACACTTTTGAAATTTGGCGGCACACAAAAGTGCCGCGGCACAGTGGTTGAGAATCACTGGCCTAAATATTTAATAACTAATAACACTGGTTATATAACAAAATATAATCTACATAATATTATATATTACAACGGATGTTAAGAGCTGAACTGAAACAGATGTCCCATGACTAGGCACAGTCTCTTTTCCATATGGTAATCTTGCGGGTTGAGAAATAATTTCCTTACGAAGAATAACGATTGTTATGAAGTGTTTATGATGACAACCGGGATCAGCGGCTTCACGTGCTCTCCGAAACACAAAACGACACGTGACATTAAAGTAACCTACAGTTTATCACTGCTTATCAATAATCGAAAAGCGGGGTCGTCGACCGTTTATCAGTAGATTTCGTAGGACAATAACAGATACACCGCGAATTGTTATCCAATATTTTAATATCTAAGCATTACATAAATCTGACTCACGTCCCGATACACGAATTAAACGTTGAATTGTGAAAGCATTTATCAATTTTATCTACGCACTACTGACACGACAACGACTGGTATATATTCGTTTTAGATTCGTGTTATTTTATTGCGATTGTTTGACTGACGTTTTTTCGTAACGATTTGAAAAATGTTTTTATTTTTATTTTTTATTATTATTATAAGTTTTTATTCATTAATTCATTCGGTTTAATGACTAGCAATGGTGCCAAACGAGCACAAGATTATGCCAATATTACGTAGAGTATACAATAATTAAAGTTCAGCTTTTTTCAACCTTCTGACTTAAAAGGTACAGAATATTAGATGTCAAATTTTAATATTTAAGCAATTTAAAAATAAACCTTTTGACGTTTTATAATAAGTTTATTGATCAGAAATATTATATAAACGGCTAAATATACAAGTAGAATCTTATTTTGATTTCTAAAACAAAATATTCACTTTTCAATTACCTTTTAGCAAACAATAGGGTTAACAACGTCGTCAATCCCATTTCATTTTCGTGAAATACCGTTGACAGTGAAATCTAAAACAATTAATTTCGAAAACAGTAAAATGACAGAAACCCTATCTATTTCCACGGGACTTCGTCTGAAACGAATGCAAATGTTTTCATAGTCGCGTCAAAAAAGAAGATGAGGTATTGACGAGTACCATTATTCAAGGCAAACTAATTGATTTAAGCTCCACAGCGAGCATCGGAACCCCTTAGTTTGATTGCTTTCATATAAATTCATTCGCCGGCACCCGACCGCAGGACATCCGAACTTTATAAATTATTATTGAGTGAACAACAACCCACAAATACGAACTACACCAAACGTTCCAATTGAATTGTAAAAGTTCGAACACTACGGACATATTTCGATATACCGACCGATATCCGTGTATTTGCGACCCACGCTCGCACATATTTTTTTGCCACTGATGACGACCGAAAATAAAATAACTTTGAAATATTCAGTAATTAATAACATTCAGCCGCGTGTAATTAAACGGAGGTCAGAAAACAACTCGAAACCATACGACGCGTAGTCTCGCAATTAATCGCGAACCCCGAGCATCATAACATTTTCATTGCTCGTATTATTTAAAACATTTCGCTTCTCGACGCCGCGTAATTTGTGGACATTTGAGCGCAAGGAACAGAATCGCTCGACAGCCCGGCAACCTTTGACTGTCACCCTTTGCCACAGTCGAGGAAAGATATCCATAGCGTCACAAGTAATTAAGAAGCGAGCCACGCTTTGTGTCGACGGTCCCTCGGGACGCCTCGGGGATAGGTTCAACGCTTACATAATTTCTCCTAACTGCATAATCGATAAAAGCGTGTCGCTCTCGTCCCGTCTAGACGTTGACACCGTAATTCAGTCTTCTGCATCGGATTGCGCTTCAAGAGGCTCGCGGCCGACGCACCGCTTGTAGCCTATCCGCCCTCGAGAAGCGCTCGAGTGTTTTCAGCGTCTCGTCTCCGAGCGCTGCACACACAGCCATCAAGACTTTTACGAGCGTCCTCCGGAATCGACGGAGCGCGAACGTATCGCATACAGATATTTTCAATTGGAACGCAAAAGTTCAGCCGGCCGTGATTCGCTCAGTGGCAGCGTCGAGCGTTTAATTGACAATGAATGTGACAGTGTACGCACGAGAGAGGGTTGCCAGTCGGGTGCCAAACGTAGCGCGTCTACGTTAATGGGGTCAACGAAATTGAGAAAAGTGAAACGGTGTAGTAGGCCGAGCGGCATTTATTACAGGCCGGACCTCACGACGACCCTCATCCGCTCCGTTTCGGACATGTCGATACGGGGAAAGAGACGAGACGCATTCTAAACGACCGGTGAATAGAGAGAGCACTAGACCGGTCTATCAATCGACGGAGGACATTTCCTCCCCGTCCCCGGCTCGGGCTCGTAAACCCGGAATTAATAAGGATATTTGGAGTCTCGTGTGTGATTGTCGTACAATCCAAAATGTCTTGAACGACCAAATGCATAAAATATAGCCTCTATGAATCTCCACTACTTAACCACAAAATCTGAACCGATGTTACGGTCGTGAACGCTTCATTTATAAGAACTATAAATAATTAATTAGCCGTGCCATGCCTCCCGGGGGGACGTCGCTCGTTCAGTTTACCCACATCAAGCCTGTGACATTTTAATGGCCTTTTAAACGCACAAATAAGCGAACGTGCCTTTGTATAAAGCTGAATGCGTGCTAAATATGAACACGATAAAGGAGATAGGGTAATTATTTCCGCCTTCAATACTCGCATTCGTATGCACGAAGCAACAAAGACGCCGTCTGTTACGGAGTAAATAGCCGGCGGTCGCGTCTCCGTGCAACGTAACTCAGCGCGTCCAATCACGACGCGGGCTCGGACGATGCCGGACTCCGGGTACTTGAAAATCAGTTGCCACTATTGAATTATACGAGCTGCAGCCGGGATGTCATACGCCAAAGTTTAATCTCTCGGAGCGGACGGGCTTATTATTCAAATAGTGGGCGAGTCTGCTCGGTCATCTCGCAGTCACGTATGTCGCGTCACGTCCCGGGTCCTCCGAAAACTTCGTCACACAGATGTTTACACGCAAACGTTTAAATTGAGACGTTTAAGAACGCGGAGGTAATTTGGGGACTTTACCCGAGCGAAGTAGACACAAAATGGATTCGATGGAGGTCGGAATCATCTGACTGTCAAAGTAGACGTCAATTTATTGCGAGCGCATAAAATCGGACCGAAATTCAAAACGAAGAAGTCGTCGCGACGGAATCGTTAGGAGGGGTGGGCGGATCTAACTCTTTCTACAAATCCGACCCCAACGAGCGTTAATTAAGCGAAAATCGAAACGTCAAAGCTCGACTCGGCTTTATGCAAATTCTGCAAAATTGACTTTCGTGTCGACAGAGTTAATTTTTTAACCGCTTTCGAGGCGATTGTTTGAATAGGGTAATTAGAAGGCCAGAGTCACGTGGTGTGAAACTTTCTAGAAGCGCTCGACTCGACTGTCGAGTAAACTTGCGTAGATATATATAATCTGCTTTTACGCTTCTTCTTTTTCTTCAAAACTATATCTATATAAACGTTTTAATGAAATTAATTAATCATCGAAGATCTTGATGTACCTTGTTAAATAGACACGTAATTATTTACTTTACTTCTATACAGAAGTTTTCTTCTTTATAGAAGCTTTTAAATCATCAAATATACGAAATTATTCTATACATCAAATTTATAACACCTTTTTCATGTAGAAATAAAAAAATCTTGTAAAAGAATATAGTTTTCAAAAAATTGAGGTCTTAAAAAACGTTTAAGCCTACAAAATCGTATTCGGTTAGACATGCCTCGTCGGGTGGTAGCCACAGGACGGTACCGCTGCGTACCGTTAGAACCAACTGTAACCGCAGCCCTGGACAAACAAGACTTGCTACATTATATATTAAATCCACTTCGTTTATATGTATTTCTACATCTAACTTTAACACTCTTGTATCATATAATTCCTAAAAGAGAATGTTATATTTAGTATACATATACAGTACAACCTTGATATAACGAGCCTCAATATAACGAATTCCTCGATTAAACGAATTTTTCGAAATCCCCTAGAACTGCCCGTAAAAGATAATACAAAATTTACCTCTACATTACGAATAACATTTATCAAAAACCTCTTTATAACGATTTTTCAATCATTGCAGAATATAGGTAGAAGGTATTTTTACATCTATTTAACGAAATTTTTCAACTTAAAACCTTGATATAACGTATCCTATTAATTATTTCCACTTAATTCCAAGTTCTTACCTCGTTAAAACGAATCGCAGTCCAGTCTAACCTCTATATAACATACCTCTTTTTAGCGAATTACTTGGTATAACGAATATTTCCTAATTCCCTTCAGTTTCGTTATATCGAGGTTGCACTGTATAATTTTCGTTTTTGAAATTTTATGAAAATTCCTTAAACGATGAAGCTTTGTAAAAACAATTTATAAAATAAATAAAGAGCAATTCGTAACCAAGTCAATCTAGAATCAAGGATTCCGAAGATCTAGCTAATACTACACTATTGAGCAAAGCCACGACCGGTTAACACGGATTTACAATTGCGAGTACATATAGAAACTAAGAATTTAATTAAGTGATTAATATAAAAATTATAATAACAAATAAATCATTAAATCGGAACATTTATACAAAGACACGTCTGATAAACGATCGCGTGATGTAAAAGTAGTCGCTACTATAAAATATGTTTTGTCACTTGTTCCGTTGAAATCGTTCAGTTTATTGAGCGTGACGCCGTTCAAGACGGAGAAAATTGGTGATTTTTCGAGCAAAAATCTATTTACACTTTTTCCGGCTCATTATTGTTTTTTATCTATGTTCCGAACGTCTATTCTTTTAATAAAATCTTCTACTTTATTAAAACGTTTCTATTTAATAAAAATAAAAATAAAATATTACCGCAGTTTCGTCTTTAGTATTTGTGTTATGGTTATCAACTAATTAGCTGTTTTAGGAAATCGTTTTTTTTTTTTTTTAATTTTTTTTTTGTACTATACTTCCAACTACACAATACACAACAACAATTAACAAAAATATTGTCCTGCGATTTGAGTCAACATATTAAATTATAGTTTATCTTAATTCTTCACCGAAAACGAAATTTTCATCTAAATTTTAAAGTCATTAAAAATAAATTTAAATATATAAAAATAAAAACCAGACTCGACTATACTCGTATTGTACACATACACACAGATAAACACTGTAGAGTGTAAAGTAAATAATACAATAGGTTACACAATACTCAAAAGTGAACACGGAATTTCCAATCCATAAGTCATATTGTATTCCTTTTCGCTCGTGTGACAGTTATCGACGTCAGGAACGCCCTTTTCGAATACTATTTAAAATGGACACTTTCATATTCAAAACATGGAACAATAAAAACATCGGTCCGATAGGTCGAAACATTCCTGAAACTCATAAGTTACTTAAAGTAATTCAGTCGAAATTATCTTAATATTAACTCGAGGCCCGAATCGTCAGGTGACAATTTGTCATATATACAAAGCATAATCTACACTTTATCGTACTACCCGCCGTCGGGCAGAAATGTACCTAATCCCTTTACTTATAAGACACAAACTTATGTGCTAGTTTTTCAGATAAATATATAAAGTTGTGTTGGTATTGTCGCGTTTCTGGCATAATGGACAAATAATGTGCACTTCGACCATTATAATGTTATTTGGCGGCGAGAAATAATTACCGAGGTGGATTGTTTTCGACCATACCCAGTTGCCAGGCGACTTCCAGGCGTCTTGATCGAATAACCTTTTACTCTAGAATAAAAAGATGTTTTGAACATAATTCACGTTTCGAATTGAAGCATTTGATCGACCGAAACATTATTATGATTTTTTTTTTTTTGTTTTTTTTTGTGACGTAGGGAAACCAGAAACATTATTATGAATGATTTGGTTGCGATCAAATAATTTGTGACTGAAATTTAACTTAAGTTGATAAAATATGTACGAAAAAAATACTCTCAATAATGTCTCCGTTTGCAAATGTAATATTTATTTATACACTTGTTTAGAAAGAATCGCTGTATATTATACGGTCATAGTATAATTGATTATTTAATTATTACAATATTATCAAGCCAACTTTGTAATGTTGGCATCAGCCGCATCTCCGATGATTAAATCGTAGTAATTGCAATTTATTATTTGAGAGATTGTAGCTGTCATTGGCAAATGCGAGTATGTTCAAAATTACGATACAAGGGATCAGTAAATAAATAACAGTTTTTAAAACCATTTTAAAACTTCACATTTTCCTGCTATGTTAAATTTTAAACCAGAAAAGGACATACTGATAAAAAAGTGTAATGGGTTGGCAAACATTATATTAAACATAAAAGAAAATTTATGTCTAAAGTCGACTGATTGACATCAATCGTGTTTCCAAGTATTAGATCCGCAAAAATTCAAATTTTTCGCAAATATTTTATGATGCAAACGACATAAGAACATTAAAAAGATCCCTGTAATGATACTTAAGATTCTCGTATACGTAATTGGGTCAAAATATACTGGACGCAGTTTAATAAGATACGTTATAGATAACCTATCGAATCGGAGTAAAAGAGAAAAATCAGGCGAAAATAAAAAAAAAGATTAGTTAGATGTTATTTTAATCGCCTATTATTCAAATACAACTACGATTTTAACGTAAAATCTTCTAAGGCATCCGAGACATATGATAGCAACAGAATTATTTACTTTCCCACTTATACAATGTACATACAAAATTGGCAAGAACATTGTGGGCAAAGCTCAAACGTGGTTCAATTATTTAAAGAATGATACGCTGTCACCAATTGGCACGAAACCCGAAAATAGTGATATAATACTGTTGTACTACGGTTTCAAGCCGTATCTTGATTTAAATCCTACTCGCAACGAGAATGTAAAATACGAAGCACTTGTATGATCATTTCTTACATTCTATCAATTTATTTACTATATTTAATTATTGGAAAATACTGTAACTTTATTTAAATATAACTAGGATTAGAGCGTAAGCCGACAAGCTGTTCCACTGCTGACTGAATACAGCAATAATATAATCTTTTACTCTTAGATTTACATAATAATGTTATATTACATAACTACATTAAGAAATAAAACGTTTGATGAGATTTGATATAAAGTAATTAAATTAACAGGAGCCGTGGCGCAAGTGTAGTGTTAATGATAACACGAGAGTAAATTATATGTTTCAAAGATTTATTCCTGTCTAATCGTGCGTCAGCCAACATCTTTCATCTAGCCTCTTGTTATTTCCTCGAACTGTAATTAAGCATGCAAATGAATGGGTATAATTATTAAATAACACGGCTTGGCTTAACAAATTGACGCTATTTTACTTTACGTAAAACATGCCACTGAACTAATTCGAACTGATGATCGTAACATCCCAACTCAACATATCTAGCTATCCTAAACATTGAAAGACTAACACAGTTCATATTCAGTAAAAAAATCACATGTAGCCCTCAGGCAAAAAAATAAATAAATTCCCAGCGAAATCCGACTCGAACCTTGTACGCACCGAGTTCGACTTCCGTTCATGCGAAGCCACGAGTCGAAACAATATAGATTACCCGAGGTATGTACAAGAACTCTAATTACACAAGTCGAGACAAGACGAAAGCCGTCGGCTGCGAGTAACAATTATAAATTCAGCAAAGTTCCGCGAGCACTCGACGACGTGCCTTTGAAAACGAACGACTATTTTGCAGCTAGCGACGCTGGAGAGAGTCTCGCTTTTTTCACGATTTTTATTTGTTCTCCGAGTTGCATTTAGGGTGTTGGGAGATGGAAATATCAGAGGCTTATTACGTCGCTTTCGTTTACTGGCAAGGGGATTTAGTGGCGTGTCTCACGTGGGGTATTAAAAATGAAATAGGTATGTGTTTACTTTCATGTATATAAGATTTTAGTGTTGATATTTATTTTTATCTTTTATCCGATTAAAAAAAATTTTCCTTTCGTCAAACGAGTGAAACGGGACAATCTCGAAACGGTAGCAATTTCGAAAACTAAATAAATCCGGCTCGTCGATCGCAAAAACCGTAGCGATCGAACGGCCTACGGGCATAAAGTTATTTTTACGTGTGAACTTAAATGTTAGCGCCTCCGTAAATACCCGCAGGTGCTTTAAACATTTTATGAAGCAATAAATAATACCGCTTACCCTTACACATCTAACTAACGAATAAAGGTACGTTATCTAGCACGTAAGTGTTTTGAATCTACAAGTCGGTTCAATTGAGTATCCGGTACGATACTGAGGTTCTGACGTATTTGACTATAAAAAAGAAATGATCCCGCTTGATTTTACGATGTTCTATCCATTTTCTTTACCTTTAAAAATGGCGATCAAACGTTTAATCTATGTACCTCAATGTGTGTGGGAACAATTCGGCCTCTTTGAGTCATGAACAACAAAGTTAGACACTAAATACATAATGCGATAAGATTATTGCAACTTACAAGGTAAAATGCTACAAATCCTGAATTTATAAAATCTCTTTTAATTCTATTTGAATACCATACACATTCGGTCGTCTGATTTTTGTACTGTATATTTATAAATATAAATAAATATATATAACACACAGACTGAGACCGGGAATCCACCTCACAACCTTGGAGCAGAAAGCACGAGTGGGTATGGTGACTGCCACCGGGCCAGTCAAACTGAAAATAATACCCACTAAACATGAATAAAATGTAGCAGTTCTTAATAGCTATCATTTAAAAGGTTTACAAATTACTCCGTTTTCTTTTGAACTAGAAATGTACCAAGTTAGCCAAGTGATTAGCAAATAACGGACTAAAAAAGTCAAACAATAACCGAGATTTCCCTACCGGCCTAAGTATTTTAAGTTATTCTATTACCTTAATACGTATTGGTCATATTTTTTACAATTTATAAAATTGTTTGTACGATAATTGCGGCTGATTTTTATTTAATTCAAGAAAAATATTTAAACGTCGTTAAATGATTTAAGAATTGATTTTTCTTGCTGATCGAATATTTAGAAAAGAAACATTTAATTTCTTGCCATCTCTAATTAAACGCACTTACAAATTACACACTGTTCCTACAGTTACAGAATTTCCTACAGTTTATAGCAAATAAAAAATTACTTTTACAGATAAACTGAATCAGTCTCTAAGCGTCCCACAGCTGGGAAGGGCTTCTTCTCCATATAGGAGAAGGGTTAGAGCTTAATCCACCGCGTTACTCCACTGCGGGTTTGTGGTTAATTTCCCTACCGTGGTACCATGAGTAACGATCGCTATCAGATGTCTTTGATAACAACTGGGACTGACAGCTTTATGTTCTCTCCGAGGCACGGTGGGGAGACCCACAAAGACATACACTAAGACCAGAAACAAATATTTTTACAAATACAAATATTTGCCCTGGAACCGGGAATCGAACCCGCAACCGCCAGCGTTGAGACTACTACTCGCACTACTACACCATAATGGTTGTCAACAGTTAAACATTAACGTCAAATTTTAACTCGAAGTAATAACAAATTAACTGAACTTTAATAAATCGCGTGTTCAAAGCTAACCTTGGAAGCTATACCATCTAACGTTTACACAAAAGTAAAAACAAGTGAAAAGTAAGCAACGAAACACATTTGTTACCATCGGAACCGATCCACGGGTATCGTATACTTTATTACCCGACTGCGACAGAAGGAGGGTTATGTTTTTCGAGTGTATGTATGTATGTCCATTTCTTTGGCACGCTCTACAGCCCAAACGGCTGGACAGTTTTTGACATATGAGGTGTCGTTGGATTTGTCTAAATTGTAGTAGTGACATAGGCTATATAAATTTTCAAAATGGCGCCCGCAAATGGCGGAATGGGGGGGGGAGTTGAATTTTTTTTTCTTACTGTAGCAATATGGGTATTAAATGAAAGCTAGTAAATTGTTTTATTCTTTTTAGTTTATAATAAGAGTATTTTACGCAGTCGGGATTTTTGATTTTTTTTAAATTAAGCATACTTGTTTAATCATACAGACGTAAATGTTGAGTCTTCGAGCATACTGTCCATAATCATTGGGGACACATTTATTTCGATTTCAACTGAATTTTTATATTATAAAACGCTAAATTATACTAGGAATTACAAATCGATATTATCGTCAACTAGACACGCCAGTTCGTTTGTCAGTTACTGGTTAATACCAGTAGGTCATTATTCAAGTTATTATCAGTAATAATAATAATTACTATTAGGTTAATTTCATTAATTGTTAAGGACATTATACAAATAATAAGAGAAATCAATAGATAATTTATTTTTACGAGTACTAACGTTATTTTTTACTTCAAAAATGAAGAAACACGTTAAAAACATTGTAACTAAATTATCGCATTTTAATCGACCTTTTCATTAATTAAAATCACCAAAAAAATCGTTTATCGATCAAAATCTATTTTTAAAAAAAGGACGAAATTTTTTCAACTCTTTTCGTACCCGATGACAATTTTTTTACAATCTAAGTAAGAAATACTTGTACGTAGTTAAGTGTTGCCTGTTCATTGTTATGCAAGACATTCCTGATCACGATATGACCCGAACATATATATTTTTAGACATTCTGCTAAGGTTAAGTGATATCCTGGATTGCGATGTTATGAAACAATAAGAAACTCACTAGCTTCGTAACATCATATTTTGTGTATCGAAACAATACATTTGTTCGGAAACCATTAGGAAATCGTGCAAGTAATCATTTTATAATTTCTATGAAGCAGAAACGATATTTCTTTGCTATTCAATTTCGTATTTACACTTTAGTATAATTACAATTTTGATTGGATTTTTTCTATTGTATAAAAACAATTAATTATTCAGCGGCACGTCAACATCATACAATTTTGTATTTTTTTTTCGTTTTGTTTTACTAAATCCTTATATAACTCTTATGATATAATAACACGTCAAATTCATGAAAAAATATCGAAATGACGTTACTATACCTTGTCCAACCGTTTATTATCTTTTTGACAGATCTATAAATTAACGTTTTTTTTTCGGAATAATATACTACAGTGATGTCGTACTTTATAGATGGGTAGTGAAGTGCCCTGTGCATAACAAACAACCACAGACTATGAAACAGTTCTTGAAATATATCGATCGATAAATCGTTCATATGATAAAAATAATTTGACTTCATATAAGTATTGTTTCTGTAAAATTAATTTAAAAAAAAGGAAATAAAAATAGTATCTATGACTCCAAGATTGATTATTTGCAAGGAATTAAGTCGAAATCTTGGAAATTAAGTTCAAATCAAGAGCAAAGAACAATGAATCGGTTCATTCGTTTATTTATTTTTTGACGGCTGCTAACTATGCACGCGTTAAAAAAAACTAAGAAACGAATACTTAATTAATATTTAAACTAAAAATATTTCATTAAACCGATTGAAAGTTCTTCTTAAATAATATCGATTATTATTTCAAATCGAATCAGTAACGTGTGAGGATGTAACTAATGTCGAAATGTCAAAAAGATAATAAACGGTTGAACAAGGTATAGTACAGTAACGTTTGTTTCGTTTGAAAATTTTATGTCCAGATCCTATTACAGTGGAAGGTCTCCAACCGTCGCGGTTCATATATCACTTCAGCACTTCGTCATGATGAAAATATATTTTTCCCCGGGGTTCCGTCGTCCTTGTATCTATTATTTAATTCATTATATTACCTGAAGCTTTCTGTCATCATACGCGTGTGTTTGTTCAATCCAATCATTGATTACTAACCTTTTGATGGAAATGTTATCATATGCAGTTTAAATAGACGTCGATACTTAAATATTACTTTGATTTAAAGACGTATGATAAAAAAACGCCCAAGTGCGAGTCTATCTCCCAAACGAAGGGTTCGGTGCCACTGTAATGTTTAACAATACGTATTTGTTAAAATCGTACTAAAAATTGTCCAAGAAAAATTATTTTTTTATGTGTTTCATTTTAATTTTAAGTATTTAATAAACCTACATATATTTAAAAAGCTGTCCCATTTTAATTTTATTATTCAACAAAAAATTTAAGTATCCATCTATTACATCTCCCGACATTTAGTGCTGTGAGTTGTGACAGACGGAAGAACGAAGAAACGAGCCGAGTCTTAGTTACAGGGTTTCGTTGACACTCAAATTAGTAAAACTAAAGTTCAAATCAATGATGAATTGTTAGAAACAGCAGTTTAATCTCAAAATATAAAACACCTCTCTTTTTAATTAGCCTCAGAAAGGGGTAAAACACGCTAGCGGTGATACAAACATTATCAATAAATAGCAGGAGCTTTCGCATTACGCGAATTTTTTACATACGAAACGTTACAAATTAATTAACTTAATTAATGATTATTACTTTATCTAAGTGTCGAAATACGTTCTAGTAGGTAACCGAACCCGACTAATGTCACGAGAAGAACGATAGAACGTTAAATTTGGACTTTCGTTAGAAATCTTTTAAGCCTCGCATAGTCGTTAGCTCGGAATTCGTGTGACATACAACCCGACATACCAGGGTCACATAAGCCGACGGAGCAGCGCCCCGAGCCAAACACAATATGTTACACCGCGTAACCGTTCAAGCCGTTTAAGTCTCGTTTTTTAGTTACAAGCCCGTTCATAATTCGGTTGAGATATTTTCGACAATTCGAGCTCGGTTTTTTTTTTCTTTCTGTTTATCGCACGGACCTTTCCATTTGTTACACATTAGTTATTTACCTTGAATAGCACGGACCAAGTGGAATATTAAACGAGAAGAAACATAAATTCTAGAATGTACCGCGCTTACGTGATCTCCGAACTACTCGACGGAGATCAAGCACCGCTGAACAGATGCTGTTTACGAAATTCTAACCAAATCTCCGATCAAATTTAAACACACTAATCTTATTGAGCTATCTATTTCTTTTCCTTTTTAATAATAATTCCATACTAAATAATTTCTTTCGGTTCTGGATTTTATTAAAATTGCTTGTCTTTATCAATATTATCGATAAACGACATGACATAACAGCATTAATCGACGACACGTTGGCGCAGTGGTCACAGCAACTGGCTGATGCGCTAGCGGTCGCGGGTTCGATCCCCGCACATGACAAATATTTGTATAGGCCATACAGATGTTTGTCGTAGTCTGGGTGTTTGTGCTTGTGTATTGTGTATGTTTCCGGACCCCCGACACAGGATTCACATCCTACTGGGGGCCGTTGAGTGTGAGACGTTTATTTATTTATTTATTTATTAATCACTTTGAAAATATGACGCTAAACTAAAACTACAATGCTAGATCGGCTGCTTAGTAAAGATTACTTTGCAAAAATCGAAAATAAACACCTTATTTTTTTGTAATCTAAAATCATTAAAAAGTTTCCTTTATCTAAAGTTAAAATACTTGTTCCGATATTTCGGCCATCGAAACGTTTTATTCCACCAGCACGTAGCCACTGACACACGGGAGGTTTATCTGTCGGTAATTTAGCCGCGGCAGCAGTATTGATTGATGGCCGCTGTTACGTGCTCATTCCGTTTATATGGTATTTTGAAGTTACACTGTTCACTTGATTAGGATGAAGACAAAAAATATGTAATCTTCTATAATCGGTTGGAACGTTTTATGTTTCAGAGCGTCAAAAAGAAATTCGAAAGTAATTTTTAAACGAATATTATTTTATTATCTTATTCGAAACATGAAATAATTCACTTTTTATTTGATCTGTTAAGACAATAATAATCAAAACAAAATTGAGAAATTTTATGCACAATATTATTATTACCTATAGAATATTTTTTTATAAATCTTAGTGAATAATATAATTTGAAGATATTTTATGACATTAAAACATTGTTACTCTATGGTAAAACGTCAATGTGTCAGGGTTACCATTAGAAAAAACTAATTTTCCTGTTATTGGTAATGTAGGTGATGTCTAACCAAGTTAAAACCTAATTTGTTGCCTTTGTTCTACTAATAATAATAAAAAAATACGACTTTTACACGTAAAAAGTCACTCCGAAACGCGTACAATACAAATTAACCTTACATAAAATTCTATAGACATTTAAAATACAGTAATGAAAGGAGTAATCCAATTTTAAATACACTATAAACATTTAAAACGACGCGGGTAAGTTTAATACAGGTTTCTGCTAAAACGTAATTATTACCAAAACCTTTCTATTCAACGGTTAACGACGCGAGTGTAGACTTAATGACAGCATTTAAATTCTGGATTTAGCCTAATGTCCAAACTAATTGACATAATAAAAGATATTTTAGCATTTTCGTGTGAGCTGCTTACGTTAATTTTAATAATTTCAACCTACAATGGAGAAATGTTAAATGACTTTTTTATCAGCCTATTAACAATGATATTATGATATTTAATAAAATTAAAATTTTAGTATGAATATAGTAAATATTTAATGACTATAATAGTTTATGCTATGAAAGAATAACAGTAAAAACATTAGGCTGAGGTCGCTCAGCAACGTGTAACTATTACGTCATTAAAAAATAATTTGCCGAGTATACATAGATACTAAGTTAGATAAAATTGTTTTAGAACCAAAATGTTCACGCACGCACGAGCATAACCGACATAGCAAGTATATTACCAACCGAACAATGCTCAGTGAGGCTTGTATAATGAATGCAGCGCAGCCAGTCGAGCACTCAATCATCAACCCCGGTTCTCCCCGGATCTTCCGCAGCCTCCGAGCCCTTAATGCGTAACTACTTAAAGTACGAGATATCCCCCGAAAACCACTAGATTTCTCTAACTCAGACGTAACTTGTATTCATAAGTCGAAAACAGTTTTAGGCGCGAATTTTACTTTAACGTCTGTTTTTATATCGAATTACTTCAAGCTTCATCTGTGTGATAAGTTTAGCATAATCATTGAATAAACATTGTAAAACTTTTTTTAAATCAAAATATCAGTAAAATTACGTTCATAATTTTTTGATAATGAAACACTGCCTTAAAATAGGTGGTCAATGAATGTATTTCGAAATAGGATACCTTTTTATCGACGTGTAAAAGTCTAACGGCGTCGTACACAGCCCCAACAAAGTGTACAACATGGTACGCCACTATGCACTTGCGGTCTGCCGATCGAAGAGTGATGATATAACACCGAGCGATCTCGTAAAAGCAAACGAAACATAAACACGACGTCCGATATAGGATGCTGGGACGCGTCTGGAATTGATTCACAGACAGATTATTAAATGGAACAAAGTGTGAACTGCAATCCACTGGATATAATAAAGTGCTTTGATTTTATGTTTCTCTATGAAATTACTAGCAATCGGTTTTACAATTTTAATAATGTTTTAACTATATAATATCGTCGTATAAATAACAAAATTTATTAAATATCCGTTTTCCAATGTTTGACATTGAAACTTGGTTGCAGTCAAACAACAACTAGTTTACATAAAAATATTGTACAATTACTTTTTTTTTAATTAAAGCGTTATAGTTAAAGTCAAAGTCAAAGTTAAAATATTTTATTCAGCATAAAATTATTACAATTATTCACTGAACGTCATGAGCTTTGTTGAGCTTTGTATAGCTTTGTTTTCTATTCAAAATTATAATCGAAAGTGTATTTACCGTATCAGTTTTCTACGTTCTAAATAGCCGAAAGGAGTCATTTACTGGACGTGATAATAGTCCCGAAACGGCCAAGGTTTTGACGAATTATGTCGTGATCAATAAAAACAGTCATTATGGCTTCCGTTATGGCACAAAGCGCCAGGTTTCCCTTATTTCCTTCAACTCTATTGAGAAAAGATTATAATGAATTTGTTATGTTGCCGCTAGGGACGTCCCAGAAGAAATATATTTTATCATTAATTCCAACCAATAGGTACTGGATTCTGTGATAAGAATCTTTTTATATTCATAGACTGTGCAATCGATAAATATATATTGTTTCAAAGCCACGTTGTACCAGATAAAACTAAAATTACTATTTCGTCAACAACAGTCCCCTTAGAACCATTTTTAGATTTCTTCAATTAACAGTGGAAGACAAAAGCACTAGCAAAGAAACGCGGATTTCGAAGACAATGGCAGTAATCAAGACGGGCATGTCTCCCCCCTTTCCCTTTTGTCCTCCACCGCATCGCTCTGGAATTTATAAGCTTATGATAAACAAGTTTCAAACAATGTACCAGACACTGGAACTAGTAATATTGGACAAGCAGACGGGTAAAGGCTTTGTTATAAAAATGCGCATGCCTGAATAGGATCAGGTAACGCTTTGGCCTCTAGGTATTACTCATAGTGTTTTTATTCTATTTATAGAAAATACCGAGTGAGGAGTGTAAACAACGTTTTATAGACATTAAAAATAATAATTGTCTCATTAAATATCATTACATGATAAATTGATAACAAATTTTTTACTCGAACTAGGTTCCAATTACTCAGTATCATAACGATTTTTAATTTAATGTAACTAGTACACTCGACTCACGGTAGTCGATAATGAGACTATTAATATTACGGCTGACTATCATCATAAATTGCTTTTTTTATTTAAAAACATCAGGCAGTATTTTACACGCATTAAACTGAAGCATAAACGACGTCCAGTCAGATAAAAGTAAACAAAACAGCTATTATGATAAAAGCATCATTAATATTATGCAGTCGCCTGGTCAACGTCAACGAATAAACAATGATAATATATATAAATATATCTTTTTTTATAAAAATTCGTTCATTAAAAACACGGCGAAAGTTCGATAAAGTAGAAAATTCCACAAATCTTCCCGTTGACAGTGATAGAAACAATTTACACGATCACCTCAGCGAATTACGTCATCTGGCTGCCGAATATCGTAATGAGAAAAAAAACAACGACAAGGCCGCCGTTCGATGCAGTCCGTTCACTTGCGATTTCGACAATTCGGGACCGGCGCGCGGCGATGTGAGCAGTTCGACCGATCATGGTGTTCAGTTTGCGCGCCAAAAATCAAGGTGAACCGGTGCTCGCTGAGATCGCATAATTATTTCGTTAACATCGAAACACATCGAGAGATCGTAGTCGAGTTCACTCCACACCCGCGCGATACGGCTAACGAATCGTCGATCGATATCACCGCAACGTGTCGTCGGACAGTAAAGTATTTCGTGTAATTGTAAATTGGCGTCGCCACCGTTGAAATCGATGCGTCAATTAGTCACAGACACGTGGTGGTTCGCAGCGGAATAATGGCACGACTGTGACAATCCGTTCGCCTAGCACGACCGCAAACGGGGTCGGAGAAACTGGGCGTAGAATTTTCTTCGCAGTAAGCAGACAGCTGGCTGCCGAGTCAGTTTTCACAACAATAAAGTTTGAGTCAGCAATAAGTCGTATGCAATCAGTGGTAAACCACACGAAGGGCTATTTCCCATTCGTCGAATAAGATTCAACATATCGCTGTAACTTTATTTGCCGTAACATGTTATTTCGTAAACAAATTTTTTTTTTTAAGATTACTTTTTATTGGTCTCTAGATGAGGCATAAAAATCGTTGTTTAGTATATTATTTTACTTAGATTGCGGGCAAATGTACAAATATTTAGAAAAAGTATTAATAACGTGAGAAACACACATAGCCGACAAACACAAATGGACTCAGATGATAGGTAGGTACTCAAATATAACGGGCGTAATGTACGATGTACTTTTCTAAGTAGACCGTGCCTCGAAAGTAGTGAGCGTGCTCGTGGAGCTCGACATGACAAATATGGAGACCGAAATCCTCGAGTGGGACAATTTCACAGAACCTTATTAACAATAAAAGCACACGAGTATAGTGAATGCCAAAATACATTTCCCCTGTACAAATTAAATAATTTTTCATTTTACTTTTGGGTGTCCCAAATATGAAATTTTTATATTACAATTGTTAATAAGGAACTTTTTAATTAAAATACTGTATGTGTAACAATTAAACTATTTTCGGCGAATAAAGTTAAAACTTGTTACTTCAAAATAGAACGTTATCAATCTAAATATTCATAACGTCATTAGACTGTCTGCAACATTTTTAATTTCATTTCATTTAATGTAAATATGTGTTACTTAGAAATTTCACTTTCGCTCTATTTAGGTAACTAACAATGCTCGTTAAGAAAAACACAAAGTTCAAAGAGCACAAAAGGAAAACTCGAGATGACAAAAATATGCTACAAGAGTTCACCAAGTTGTAATAAGTTAGAACACGGCCTCCGTAAGAGTTCTTTTTTAACTTGTAAAAGGCGACGTTCGGATGGAAAAAAAATCTTAACTTGGCGAAACATCAACGCGCTCCGCCGTCAACAGTAAAAGTTGGAGCCGAGGGCACAATCAAACAAAAAACTTCGAAGCGCTCATATTAAATTATACAAGGCTACTCTAGTTGCGACACAATCCAACCGAGATGAAATATTGAGATATCGTAGAGACAAAGAATTAAAAAAAAAAGCGTTAATATTCACTGATTTTTATGGAAATTTCTCAATCTCGGCGACTATTTCAACCGGAGTGTTAAATCTCTCAATCCATTAAAAACCTGTATCTAGAATTTTCCTTGTAAGGACACTCGGCATATCGAGTAACAACATCGGACGGAACCAGTCGCGGTTCGACTACGAGTGGTGTAAACGAGTTATTTCTACATTTCTGTTCGTTTGTTAAAGGATTCTCTGAGGGTAATATACTCATACAAAGTTGATCGTTTAGCGTAGGCTGCGGTACACGTGGGCGCTTCAACTCTCTCGTCGAAAGCTTATGCTCCCCGTTTCGAGTGCTGACTTCGACTCGATTCTATATTGATATTCTTATATTGTAAGTCGCTTCTTTGCTGGAAATTTTAAATTATACATAATTGAAAAGAAAAGTAAATAAAGTGAAAAATTCTATACATTTACTAAAGTAGATACTTCTAAAAGATAAGAATTTTAAAACTGATGTATCGTAAACGTGTCGCAAAGATATTAAGCGGTCCTGAGTAGTTTTATCTATGCTAACGAATCTATATATTAAGGGAAATGGATTCTAAAAGTATAACCTACACGCTTTTAAGCGGATAAAGCAATCTTGTTAGCATTTTTATCATTCAGCTAATTGTAGGATGCCAAGTGGGGCGATGGTTAGTTAGGTTAGACAAAGCGTCGTTGACTGCTGTCGGTAATGACACGATAGTGTTACAATGTTGTTCAGTGAATTGTGCTACTTTATTATTCATCATTACTATGTAGGTTACACGCAGAGCTGAGGCCCCTGTCCGATGTGTCTAAATTTGCGATACGATAGCTAAATGACGGCCGTATTACTTAGAATTTATCATTTAATAAACAACGCTTCTGATCTTTGTTTACAAATTTATATTTTAATTTCGATATCTTACTAATTGAAATATTACTGTTTTCTTATATTTACGCGAATTTTACTCATTTAATTAAAAGTCTAAATCGGATTTTATCGCGTTTATTTGTTTTAAAACTTTACAGTTTAACGTATTTTCCTTGGGTTTAATTATTTATTTTAATTTAATTAAGAACACAGCACGACTTCCAGACACAATAAGCTCATTCTGCATGAATAGGAACGGTTAAAAGTAATAATTTATAATTGTATAAAAATGTAACAATTGATTAATTATTCGGACACCCACCACCTCAGTCCCCCGAGATCATGGACGCTGTAAAGGGTCCGAAACGTCGGGAAATAATTTAATTTAATTAAAAATCGTTAAACTGTAAAGTTTTAAAACAAATAAACGCGATAAAATCCGATTTAGACTTTTAATTAAATAATTGAAATATTGTTTCATACAGAGCTATATATCCGGTTAACAGAATTATTTAAACAATGTCTTTAAATGAACAATTGGCTTAATTAGATTTTTCAACATCGTATCGTGTTAAGATTTTTTTTTTTTGTTATTTTCTTTAATACTAAATATCAAATCTAAATAATATATACATAAATATATATATATATATATATATATATATATATATATATATATATATATATATATATATATATATCTAAGTTAAGACTCTTCGCGCTAAATAAATTGCATCTCTTTCTCGTTTTTCTTTCAAATTACAACAGTATACAGCAGGGCATGTAGCGATGCTGCAATCTAAGTGATACGTATATTATGTCAGATTTGTTTGTATTAAAGCACCAGAATTGTATTCATGTAAATTCTGAAATAGTATGCGCCAATTTAATACTTATATCATCAACACTGGACAATTGCCAAATTCACCTGCAACGAGTTAGCGCGAGCAGGTTGTATAATAAATAATACGGTAAGAGATCTGCCAAATATTAAACTATAAACAAAATATTTTGTGAAAATTAATTTTAGATATTAGATAATTTCACTGAATACTTTTAATAAAGAAATTAAGCAATTTCATTTTCATTATTCGTACCTTTGCCATCGCACCTCATCAATCTTCAAATTTACAGGAGTTAATCATATTTACGCAACTTTATTATTTTAATGATGACAGTCCTTAATTACGGCGCATTTATAATATAACATCGAGAAATGCTTTTGAAAATGGCTTCTATTTACAGCAAATAGCGACTTGTATAGTATTTAAGTTTTTACTTAGTCCACATTTATTTTAAAAACAATTTTGTATATAATAATATATAAATATATGATTTATGAAAGCATTTTCTTGATCATAAGTATTAAAGGAGCACTTCTTAAATTCGTATTAAATTCCGAACAGTCTCCAAGGCTGAATATCAATAAAGCTTATCAAGCACGGTGTGCGGAGCAGATCTGGAGCCAATAGACCGCTATCTCGATAGCTGTCACGTGTTTGTAATTACACCGAGGGTAGACGAGTTAACTAGAGATGGTGTTCGCAATAGTCTATTTAACTATTAATAATGATATATATCATACCCTTTCTTAAATTTAGATAATTTCTAATTTAAGAAAAATTACTTTTGATGTTTTTCACAATTAATAATTAGTTAGTTTACTAATTTTGTTAATTATCTTCTAAAATCGAATAGCCAATAGCCAATAAGCCATAGTCGGACTCAGAACAAAGTTGATAGTGAAATAAAAACGACCAGAATGTATAACAGTCAGACCATTTCATATATTTCAGACTGAGTGGATCAAGTCGAAAACGTTTTAAATTTATCTCGGTAATTGCTCGAGTCATTGAAAACCTCGAGAAACTTTTGGCACAAGGGTCCAGTTACTCTCAGTGATGCTGCTAATAAAAGATCTGTCGTCTCTCGAGAACCTACTAATTGTGAAGTTTCAATAGGATTTTAGTGACAAAGGCCAAGGTCGACTACAATGTTGCTAAAGCATAACTCTATATATTATACTAAACATCTCTCGCGGTTTTGACCGCGTTTAGTCTTAATACTTGTCATATAGGTTGATATTTTATATTATGATATAACTATTTTCAAAAAAACAAACCAGTAGACCCAGTAATTAAATTGTATCAAAGTCAAATAGAAACGTAAACAATTAAGAAAATATATATTAGTTATTTCGAAAACATTGCAAGTAATTGTAATTAATATTCATAATACTAATAGAAATATAGGTAAGTAGGTATTTAAACGTTCTATATTGTATTAAAATCATTTATACATAAGACACGAATATGCAAATATTTTTCCTATTCAAGACGATGCAAAACATATTTTGACTGACTAAACTTTGTTTTTTCATGAAAACTAACTTTGAAATTTTTTATTAATTCAATCCGACAGGATTAAAAAAATAGAATACTTCTAGAATGAGAGGGTTATAATTCATAAAGATTGTTTACATCATGTCCTAACATTATGTAAAGAATCAAAGTCTTAACTTAGAAATTAGTAACTTTGTACGAGCGTCAAAAATTCAAAATTGTTGTTAATTGTTGTTTTACTTATTATGATTACATGATGTGATTATGAAATCACACGATCAATTTAGATTAATCCGACAATCCACAGTTAAGCAGCATGGTGGATTAAGCTCCAACCTTTCTCCATAGAGACGAGGCCTTTGCCCAGCAGTGGAACGCTTACAGGCTGAATTAGTCATTATTATGTTCGATTCAATCTAAAAATATACCAATCCTAAATAAATAAGTTTCTTTGTTTAAAAACTTGTTTATTATTGTGTAAAATACTCTGTGACTTAAAGGAGCAGTAAACATAAGTCATCGTGTGAGGTACCTACGGTATGTTCTGATATACACTGTGACCACTGTAAGGTGTGACTTCAATTCATGTACTGGGAAGTTGTTCCTCTTTAGTTTGCTATATTGGTTACTGATTAAAACGGAACGCAGTCCAGTATACTGTCATCCCCATTTTTCGACACTGTTTTCAAATGAAGATATCATGTACACATTTTCTTTAAAAAAATCGAATTTATTTGCTTTCAAACTTTATTTTCAATTAAATGAATTGTATAAAAATAAGTATAGATTTTATTTAAAAGAAATATTCCAGTTACTTAACGCATATTACATTTTTGAATAACAATATTAATTAATAATAATAATAATTCGTGGAAGCTGTTAAATTAAATCTCTAGGCGCTGTTATATTTTTTGATCACGTGATCAAAGTACTGAGAGCACGTTACCTTGAAAGCGCCAGTGCCCACAGTACAAAAAAAGACGGCGATTTATGACGTCATATATTTCTCTATAGTACTGTGTGTACTGGCAGTGTGCAGTGTACTGGCAGTCCATTAAGGAATGAATTTTTCACCAGTCAGAGCACTGAGCAGTGCTCGCAGTTTATAACGGAACACGACCCTAATAGTTAGTCTAGTAGGTCTTTAGTACATCACGATACAATTACAATTCACACCATAAATGTGATCGCGTTCGAAAGCGCGCGCGACATCCATATACATATATATTACGAAAGTAGTAAATGAATATAAAATAAACGTCGTATGTAAATAATAAACACATTTGCGTTTGATATTAGTCATATTCTTGGTAGCACATTGTACCTAACTGCAGCCGTCTACGTTCGCCGCGTCACGTAATACATAATACAATATATACTT
Source organism: Euphydryas editha (assembly GCA_036937285.1). NCBI lineage: Eukaryota > Metazoa > Arthropoda > Insecta > Lepidoptera > Nymphalidae > Euphydryas > Euphydryas editha. The sequence goes on from JAUPFZ010000014.1 coordinate 18,153,726, forward strand.
TTTAATTATATCAAGTGTTTATTGCGTACATACACATGTCCGCGACCTACCATCGCGTGAAATTTTGTCATATTTACGTTACTACGTTTATTAATTACATTTTGCAGAATTAAAATATATTTTAGGGTTATTGTTTTTAATATGACATGTTTCATTAAACGTCTGGAATATTTTAATTACGTCGATCGAATGACCGTTCTAAACGTAGCCAAACGATAGCGTTAAATGATTTTTTTATAACTTAGGGTAAAATATAACTATTCATGTAGTTAGTTTTCAAGTTTTCAGCAAGTTCTCTGCACATACTTTTAAATTAGCAAGTTCTGTTATGAAAAAAAAAAATTTATATTTTCGCCTTTGTATATCAAGAGCACTAATTGAGCTCTAAATTATTGATTAAGGTCATTAGGCGATAACTAACTCAGATATCAAGTTTTGAGCAGGTTCTCTGCTCATACTGTTAAATTAGCAAGTTCTGTTATTTAAAAAAAATACTAATATTTCATATTTCCGTCTCCTTATATCAAGAGCACTAATTGAGTAGATACTAAATTATCTACATTTCGATTTGATAGTGTATCAAGCGGTTAGCATTTTAAGTAGTGCACTGCTTAATTACATTTACAAGTTACCAGTTTTCTAATTTTTGGTAAAGCTATTGGAACGTAAAATTTAATTTTGCAGGATTAAATTAGCACTACATGAGCACTTATTTTTCATTTAAAAAAAAATTGAGTGATTCTGCCCAATCGACCGTTCTTGCTTTATGGACGTCCAGAGCGGTCAAATGACCGCTTTTGAGACTTTAATTAAAATGGTTAAATTCTAGGTTTACATTTTTCTTGATCTTATGCACAACTTTCTGCCATAATATATAGCTATTTAAGAAACCTATAAACGTAAAAAAGAAAAATAAAAACCAAGAATTTAACAATTTTAATTAAATATCTCAAAAGTGGTCATTTGATCGCTCTGGTAGGTTTAGTGTTAACATTATTTTAATTTATAATATACAATACAATACAGATTACAGTACAATAAAGATTGTAAGATTTTTATTTTACTTTGTTTTTCGGTATCGTGACTATAGTAGATCTGTGAATATTTCAAACGATTACGATTCTTAAGATACCCCTGTGACAAACTAAAGCAGAAGAATGACATCTTTTTAAAAATAGACAATCGACGACCGTTATATTGCTAAGATGGATAATACAGAAAATGTATGACACAAAACTTAAATAATCAATTATATAATCTTAACAAAAAATATATTACTAAGAAAAAAAATTGTTTTAAAATAAATTAGAAAAATTATCATCAAAATGCATTGTAACTAAACTGTGCCACAAAACAGTTGATGTCACGTTTCCGACAAGCATTCTAACTATATTTTTGAACGATAATAGCCCTTAGACCTGTAACATAAGGTACGTAATCGTTTAAAACATTAAGAATTTTTGTTACATTGTATAACACTGGGGTAACTGGAAAAACTTTACAATGTAAGACGCGAAGAGGGTATCGTGAATACATATATTTAGCACGTGGAACAGACACAAACAATAGGAAAACGGCTATATGCGGTAATTAGCAATTATAAAATACAAAGGACACTCACGTAGGCAGGTATATTCATGTGTTTTCTTAAATTTAATTGGTTTTTTTTCTAAGATAAATATAAAAATATCCTATTAAAAACAAAAAATTTAATGTTGATCAGGCCATTCATTATTCATTAATAAACCTAAAATTTATATCTTGTAAATAATATCAGCATCAGCCCCAGATCTACGATTTTTTTGAATCGGGGCAAAAATTGATAGTGGCGCCCCCTCCGTTCAGTGTTCGAGAAAAACTGTTAAAACTGACAAATAAGTAGCATTTTTTGTGAACATTCGTGAAAATATTACACCTTTAATAAATTAACTATGAGATTTTTGGACAAAAAGGGTTCACTTGTTCGATATTTCGAATTCTTGTTTGTTGAGGGCGCCAAATCCTTGGATTTGGCGCCCTCGAAATTGCCGCCCGGGGCAAGTGCCCCGGTTTGCCCGGCAATCCTAGACCTATGTCGGACTCGACACTTTGGGAGTGCAATACCGTACTAAACCCCTGCGGGAGCCTTCAGCCGCTTTAAATGGAGGGTCCCGGATCTGCGGGCAACAGGATCCCTCCAGCGACAGGCTGGCCTCGGCGAAAAGGCCAGACTTCTCTTACATGGGGACTGTCCGGCTAACCTCTGAACAGTCCCGACGACGTCGTGTCTAGCAGGACCGGGTTCCCATCCCGGCCTGACACGGGCACAAGGGCGTTACTGGAGACGCATTAAGTAGCGCCTCCTACGCACCCCCATTCGTCGCCCGCGGATGGAGGCCACGTCGGCGGCCTCCTCTCTCCTCCGCTCGTCGGCCTCCTTCTGGGACATTACTGTCTCGCAGAAGGAGACCATCGCCTTCCAGGACTCGTCGTCACCGAACATCGCGGTGATGATGCTCGGGAGCGACAAGTCCCCTCCGAGGACCGACGTCAGATCTTGACGCAGCGCCGCCCATCTCGGGCACACCTCGAGGGTGTGCTGGGCAGAGTCCACCGCCGCGCCACAATCGTGATATTCAGTCGTCGGCTCTCTCTCTGGGCCGTCCGGCACAGGTAGTCACCAAAGCAACCATGCCCGGTGAGAACCTGCGTCAGACGGAAGGTGAGGGGCTTGCGTTTTCGACGCATCCACCGCTCAAGGACCGGGCGAATGGCAGCCGTTACGCGTGTGCCGTACGGCTGCCCCGCCAGGTCCTCCCCCCACCTCCGCATAAGCGCTTTCTGCCCTATCCGACGCACCCGTAGGATTCCGTCCAACGTAGGGTTCTCACCAAGAGCCCTCCTACCCGAGACGTAAGAGTAGGTCTCGGCAAGAACCTCCGCCACGAGTTCCCACGGGGGGGTCGCCGGCTAGAGCAGTAGCTGCAGCCCACGATAACGTACGGTACCCCCGGATCACCCTCACCGCGATGATCCTCTGCGCAGAGCGCAGCGCAGCCTTATTCCTCGCAGTGAGGCGATCCGCCCAAACCGGGGCGCCGTACGTCGCCATACTCCGGCAGACACCAGACTACAGCTGCCTGCAGGCGGCGCTGGGTCCTCCGAGGTACACATGTCCATTATACATCAGATAGCCTTAATGCTTAATAATATTCTCTGCCATTCAATTTTCATTGTCAATACTTTTTTTATATAATCAAGAAAAGTCAAAAATCCTCATCGGTTTATTTAAAACGCAACTTAATCTTTTTACAGTACGACTAGCTGTGCCTCGCAGTTTTACTCAAGGAACTCCCGATCCCGTGGGAATGTTGGGATAAGAAGTAGCCTATTTATTATTCTGCATCTCCAGTTATCAACGTACCAAGTTTCATTGGAATCGGTTCAGTAGTTTTTGCATGAAATAGTAACGAACATGCATCGAAAGTTTCGCAATTATAATATTAATAGGATCAATAATCGCCTCAAATTATGAATACATATCTCTTCAGATCATAAAAACCATCTATCATTTACGAAAATAATTACAGCTTAAAAACACTTATCTAATATATTTTTATCATTTTAAAAAAATCACACAGATAAAAGGATATTGCTAGATCAAACAAGATTATTTTTAATAGCTGTACCGAAACATTTCGAAAACAAAAAAAACACCCAAAGGTGATGTAAAAGCTGTAACGCAATTTCCAAAACCCAAACCGACATTAGCCGGTACATTTCCTATACCGACGTAATGTCACCTCTAAACGAAACAATGTTATTCTAGACACGAATTCGTCAACTGATAATGAAATTGAGTCACAAGTCAAGCGGTTACTCTCGACCTTGCTTAGGTTGAAATGACATGCTTTAGAAGTCTATTTTATTAATAACTAGCTTCTGCCCGCGTCTTCGCCGTCGGTTAGAGCGACCAAAAAAAATGTATCCTATGTATGTCACTTCTAATACCTCCAAGAATATTTGTACAAAATTTCATGATAATCAGTTAAGTAGTTTTCGCGTGAAATCGTAACATACAAACTTACTTTCGCATTTATAATATTAGTATGATTTAACATGTAAACGAACCTTATATAAGCTTGCTAAAAAAAACTGTCAAACACTATAAATAGAAAATTTTAGAATTATCCTGTCACTGCGTTATTGCTTAATAATATAATTAAGCTATTAAATACTTGATTACAAGTTTTAAATTTACAGTTTTCGGGTCCAATTTAAATTAATTTGGTATCTTCATTGCAACGAGTTTAATAATATAATTACTTATTTTTTATTTTGTTGTATGGCATCTCTAGACTAATTACAATGTTGATATTTTAAAGACGGAGTAAACAAAATGATGGATATACGCAAATATAACATGTTACTTTATTGTTTTCTATTTTATATGTTTAAAACCTTTACATTGTGTTTTAATAATTTAAATTTGTATCTATTTTCGCATCAAATATTTTTTATTAATATCTGAACTAATAAGCACGTTTGATAGAATAAAATTACGTATATTTTTCATATATTTCTATAGATACACTTTAGATAGTACAGATAATAACAGCTGTCAAACTGTAGGTACTATTACAACCTACTTACTAAAAACTCAGGTTTTCTATTTCCCCTAATTGCATGATTAAAGAGATTGTATTATATTTATTTATTTTTTTATCGTAAAATTTTAATTCTTGCAAAAAGTATGTGTTCATTAGATTTTTCTAATTTGTTTTTAACACACGATCGATTGTGATCTGACCTACGTAACCTCTGAGGGTGAAGCGAGTTAAGATATTACATTTTTTTTCCTTCGACTTACGATTTATAATAAAAACGTGTTTCAATCCAACTTCGAACAGAACACGAAAAAAAATTTAATTGTCTCGTGAGAGTGACCAGTGTCCAAAATTATCAGATTCCAACACAATTTCTTTAGAACCAAATATTTATTACAGAATTAGTCAGTAACATAAAAAAACAATTGTTTTATCTCTTTCTCTTATCGAAACACTAGACGAGTCGCACAATATTTTTCGCGTTTTTGACTACTTCACTTTTACGATTTCTAACATAATCTTTTATAGCCTATTTCAATAAACTAGTTATCGAACGCATTTATTTGACACGTAAGCTAAGTATTGCAAAAATCTCTCTCTAAAAATATTATGATAAAGTAAATCTGAAATATTTTATTTAAGAGATTCTAAATTAGATTACTATTTACAAGTGGCAATATTTAAATATGAAAAAAAAATTAAACAAACTATAATACGTACAAATTTTCGTCAGTGGTAATATCATATTGTATGACAAATTTTAAAAATCATTTTTTAGAGTAGCAACAACTGCGTGTAAAACAGCGTAGGTTTGCTAATATTACACATATTATATGCTATTATTTTAATTATATTTGTATGTATTTCTGTATGTCATAAATACCAGACGCCAGAGAAAATATCTATCTTATGATTATTGTGTATAAATGTTCACAACTTAAACAAACTTAACTACACATATTACATAGACATTATCATAATATAGTACCAGTACGAGTATGCGACGTATTTGTGCGTCTACTGAACGTTTCTAGCTTTTTTAAGAAAAAAAAATAATACGTTTTGTATCTGTGCATCTTCATATTGCTAAAAAAAAACTATAACCTTAACATATTTTACAATATTTTTATTAAAATATTTTAATATAAATTTCTGTGAGACTTTTTAGGTGAAAATTCTTAAAGGTCGTATTTATAACTATAAAGTAGATGTTTTAATCGTATTTTAGGTGAGCGAAAATGTATAAATAAGTTACATAATTTTATTTACGTAAATATCATGATTATCGCATACGTATTGTTTATCAGCAGCGACTTTATACTGAATAGTAGACAAAACAACATCATTTGTCATTTAACCTTACAACGAAAATAAAATTAATAAAAATTATAATTTTCAACACGTTTTTTATTATGTACAGAACGGAAATGCGGTAGCAAGGATTAATTGTAAGATAATAAAACAAAACATACATTACTCTCATTTTTTTTATTATCAAACCTTGTTCATAATAAATTAGTAATTGTATAAATATTATTGATGTTTTAAATTTAACAATAGCATCAAAAAAAAGAAACGTTAATCCTACTCAAGAGCCAAGATGGCATGGTGATTAGAACACGTGTATCTATATTGGACGATCGCCTTTTAAAATCTGAGGTAGCACCGAGTTTTCGACTACCTTTTCTTTAATAAGAAATATGAGCCCAGCAGTGGGACGTTTACAGGCTGTTACAGAACACTAGGCTTCAGTAATGTACTCGTTTCATTTGATATCGCTTTTTTCATATTTATTAAAGCCTATAAGCTTAGGGACACTGTTAAGGAAGCAATGTGTATAAATGATAACCAATAATTATTTTTCTCATCACGACCATATAGTCACGAAATTTAGAACAGCCAAAAATAATATTCTCGACACATTCTACATATCACTGTATTTGTTTACATTCTATGAATCGTGTATAGTTTCATGGTGATAACTGATAACACGTACGTGACGTAACTTAACTTCGAGCTGCCAAATAGGTTACAACTAGGCGTCATCTACTTTAGAGGCTATCATTACGGCTTGCTCTCTAAATCTTTCCCCTCGCGGCTAGCACGGGCAAGGTCACTGCGCGATGCGAGCCGGTTCATGTACACGACCGACACCACGTAAACTAATCACTAAAAAACAAACAAACGACTCACCTGTTCTTTTCCAACTCGTTATGAGTGGTCCTGGAACAGAAAACATACAATTTGTAACTGGTCACCGACACTTCACATACACTTTACACCACTATTCACTCGACACTACACTTCCAGTTCGCGGGCGACTCACCTGCTGCCCTGCGATTTTTTCGTCTTCGGCCGCCTTCCGCCAGCACGAGTCTCCTCGTACGCCGGCAGGCTCGACGCGTATCCGTGCTCCGACTCTGCAACAAAGAAAACTGCAATTCCGTCAAAATCAGCTGATTATGGCAAAGCAAAAATAGACGGGAGCCATGTTGACGTGTGCGAGTAGTGCACTCGATTGACAATTCAAACAAAGAAAATCCAATTCACCTCTGTCTCGCCTTTCGATGTATTCAGCAGCTTGGATCAGGTCAGCAATACTCATATTTATAAAATCCCGGTTTGACACAGGTGTTCACGAACGTCACACGACTTTATTCGATTAAAAACTATAAATAAAAGTATCTTTATTCGCTCCGAAGTTCACGACTGCGTTTACCGATGTCAAAAACACACTAGGCGATTCGGGACGCGCGACCGTGTACAGCGCTTCGTAATTTGTCGGCTGCGCTCGTGCAGCGCTCGGCGGGCCAATCGCGCGCTAGCATTGCCCACAATAAAATACCTGGGTCAATCACGTGAACTTTGTGTTTCCAAACAAAACATTTTTTACACGCTTCACGTAGGGTTCGCAATATCCAACATGATTCACTCATTTTGTACTCTTCATGTAAGAACTAGGAACAAATTAGTTATATTCTATCGTTAATACTTAATATTAATAACTGATATAAAAATTACAAATTATTTGAATGTTACCAGATGACTTATTGTTAGTTGTGATCATCTTACTTATCTTTCGGTCAGTTCTTTAGATCATAAAACAAATACCTAATTATATCATTCTTATTGTAATAAGAAAATGAGGGATCGGGAAAATAAAATAAATATCCTATACATTTGTGCAACGCTTTTAATATTTAATATTCTTAGACATATTTTTAATGTATTGTTTAATATTATTATTAAGTGAATACGTGCGAACATGACCGGCAGCAGATGTTTTCGAGGTTCCTTGAACAAAACAAAATATTAACTTGTAATATAAATGAAATAATAAGAAAACTAATAATTAAATATAATCTAATAAAAATTCCTATTAGAAAATGTTTTAAGCTTGTTATCATCAAATCGGCACTACAGAATCTGATTAGTCTAGTAAAAAAAGGCATTCAAAGGTTCCTGGTAGTCTGCTTTTATTTCTACTTTACTCATAAAACAATATAAATCAGAAAATAAACATAATTTCAACAACAATGTATATACGAATATAGGTATTTTTTTTTCAATTATTAGCTTAGTTTATATGCTTATTTAATAATTCAACTTGAGCTAACATATTTAATTCCACATCATTATAAAAGTATTTAATGTTAAGCGTTGTATTTGTTTTAGATAAAAATTATTACCTTATTTCGACTGTCCCTACGTACAGTATCGAAACTGAAAATTTGCGATTTTTTTTATTGCACGAAGAAACTCCTTTTTATAAATGTTTTCATACAAAAAAGAGAATAAGCTAAAAAAATACATATTAAACGATATTTTTCATGAGTATAATATCGATACTTAACAAATAAATGACAAATTTGTACACAAAAATAACTTAAAAGTGCTCTCCTGTAAAGTACCTTTTTTCAGTTTCAATAGTATACGTAGGGACAGTCGATTTGTTCAAGATTTATAGAAATTAAAATCATTATATATTTTTTAATCATTTAATGTTGCAGATTATCAAAACACCTATAATTTAAACTGTTCTCAATTTTATAAATAATCAGAATATCACAATGATTTCATCTTTTTTTTTAATCGATACTCTAAACTATTTCCCAAAATTATTAACAACATTAACAACACTAAAATGTAATTAATAGAATTTATAATAAAAATTCAACATAAAACAATATAAAAGTTAAAAAATATATTTATATTTTACGAAATTTTATAATAAATGTAACGTATAATATTAATTACTTAACACTATTTACTTCAAATAATAATAAATTACTTACAGTTAATATTCTGACTCTCCTGTAGTACTGACTTAGTATTTTCACCATGCTGCTTAGAAAATTGCATATCAAATGTGGTCGAAATTCACATTTTTCTTTATTAATCTCAACGCTGTTTTTCAAAAGCGACGGCAGACCCATAATGTAATTAAAAATAAGATTCCATTCATCCTAAAAATATTAACTCTATTCATTTCTTGAATTAGTTTTACATTGTTTCAAAATAAAGCATTAAAATGGTCTAACAGTAAACATTCTGTATTATTAGCATATTTATTTCTATTATTAACATATTTTAAATTCAAAAATATATCAAACTCAAAATAAATACTAACCTAACCTAAAACAAAATATTGTAATTTTAATTAATAAATATATATATTTTTAATTGTGTTAGCAATGATTTTGTAATAATATTAATTATATCATAACTGTAAGTATATTGTTTTTAATTAAAATATATATTTTTATAAAATAAAACAAAAAATGTATCATTCTCTAAGAAAGGCCATTTAGTATCTTATTTTAAGAAAACATATTAGAATAATTGTTATGAAATATAATTATATTCTTATTTTTAATCAAAAATAATTATGTTTAGCTTAATATGTATTTACAATTTACTAATGTTGTATGTTAATGATGTGTTCAGCTCAAATAAGTTGTTTGCAAATAAACAATTTACCTCATCTGCTAGTAAACTCAAATTTGTTTCTCCTAATGGAGGAAGTTGAGGGTAGACTCCTTCATTAACTTTTTCATTAAATGTTCTTAATATAGTTTCTAATCTGGCACAATTGTACAATATAAAGGCAGCACCTGTAAAAAATGAGTGTTCTTATTAGATTGATATCACTATTTTTTTTATTATTATTACATTTAGACTAAGACAAATTCCTGAAAATTTATATTACAACGGTAACAAATGGAAATCACCAGTTTCTATCATCTATAGTTAAATGTTTAGATAACACTACATTATTAAGCTAAAACTTGTAATTGACTTTTTTTAAACTAAATAATTATATCTTATTATTAATTATAATTAGTAGAAAATATACTATTAAAACTACAAAGTTTTTATAAATAATAAATAAAATTTACCTTTGCTGGATCCACCCGAGGCGTCAAACTCTATCTTTACCGGGCTGGTACATTTTGTTTGTAATAATTCAAATGCAACTGCCGACTCTCCTAAGCTTGCTATAAAATCCTTCCATTTGGCTTCTGTAGACACTCTCACTCCATACTTATGTTTTGCAATTAAAGTCAATTCATTCTGTCTCATGCTGAAAATATAAAATAATTTTTGTTATAATATATTATTAAGATCAATTTTTTTTTGACTCTGGTATATTGTTATTAGTTGAAATTCTACATAATATTTAATACAGAAAAATTTGGAGAATAATGATTATAAACAGAATAAACACTTTAAAATAAATCTACCTTATATACTCATCAGCTGTAATTGCATTCTCCTTAGATCCAGTTTTTGCATTTAAAACTGTACCACAGAAAACTGTCTTGTTTGTAAGTTTGTTTGTTCTTGACTTCCATGTTACTATTATATCAGTAGCTTCTGGATATACGTTAAGTAAATATAAGTTTTGCACAACTTTCAATAAAATTTTTAGTCGTAAATATGTAACACAACTTGTTTCTTCACAGCTTGGATCTAAATTTATTACATTTGTAGTTTCACCTAATCTTCGTAATATAAATTCATCGTTAACAGATGCGTTATGAAAACAGACTTGAACCGCTTTGAATCGGTCAATATGCAAGTGTATTCGTTCATTTAACTCCGTTGCTTTCACAATTGGTATGTCCCAATTCTGTGACGTTTCTATTAAATTCGTAAGATCTTTTTTAATACACTGCAACAGAGAAACTTTCAAATCATTTTGCAATAGATCGCAATTCAAAAACTCTTGCCACGATTTCACAGTGTTAGGAAAACTAAAGTCGCCCTGTTGTTGCAAATTTCCTGTGTGTTTTTTTATCAATAGTCCGGATATATGTTTCTTCTCCCCCAGCAAATATATGTATAAATTCGTTATAAAAGTTATTACGTCGTCTTGAAGCATATTTAATAGATATTTATTAAAAATATTTTTATTTATATCATATCACTATTTCAAAACTCACATGTTGACTGCGGTGACAGTTGACATATTATCATCCCACAGAGTACACTTATATATATATATATATATATATATATATATATATATATATATATCATCCAATACATCTATATATGACATAAGGGTGCGTTCGCGCGCCCTCTTCTAATTGATAATTCATCACTTTTATAGGAGCGCATGCGTACTTCATACTTTTTTATCTATGCATTCCACAGACCACATGCGCGGAAACGGAAATGGGACATGCGCAATAGTTTTTTATTTATCAGTTTTTAATTAAAATAATAAGTATTGAATAAATGTAAGAAGATAATTTTGTTTATTATGTTTTATGAGCAATAGCAAACAATTATTTACTAAAGTTTGACAGTTAAATTCAGTTTTTGATTACAGAAGGATCATTTCCGCGCAAGTGGTCTGTGGAATGCATAGATTAAAAAATCCTGTAAAAGTGATGAATTATCAATTAGAAGAGGGCCTGCGAACGTACCCATAGAATTAAATGACGTCAGCATTGGTGACGTTGTTCTTGTTTAAAACAATACGGGCGCAGCTTATTCGTGGATATATTTACTTGCTTTATAATTTTTTTATTAAATGACAATTTCTTTCATAAAATCAAACAAAGCGCTGCATTATATATGTGGGTCTATGAATCAATCAACTTAATCTTAAACGGTGTTTATATTCATAAACTTATTCTCCCCATGATTACTAAAATATATTTCTAGAACAAATGACTTTCGATTTTATCTTGCAATTTCTCCCACCGTTAAAATGTCATTTCGGTATGACTAACTGATCGAATAAATTAGCTGACGTCGATATGACGTTGACATTTGCAAAATCGTCTTGTCAAGTCGTGACGACGGCTGTAGTATCGAGGTTAAGGCATTTTTTTATTATTTATTTTGCTAGTCAAATATATTGCATTTAATCACATAAAATATGTTTTAAATAAAAAAAGATGACTTCGTTCAAAAGTGTTATATTTATTACTTTAGTGTATCACATAACGTTAGCATTCGCATCTGACTACCTACTTGAGGGTATTTATTGCGGCAAAGAAAATTGCTATGATGTCTTAGGAGTCACCAGAGAAACTACCAAAAATGATATTGGAAGGGCTTATAGACAGTTAGCGAAGAAATATCACCCTGATTTGCACCGAGGTCTAAAAGAAAAAAAGGAGGCAGAAGAAAAATTTAAACGAATTGCGACAGCCTACGAAATTCTTCGAGACGATGAGGAGAGATCTGATTATGACTACATGTTGGATAATCCCCAGGCGTACTATGCCCATTATTATAGATACTACCGACGACGATTAGCACCTAAAGTCGACGTCAGAATCGTCCTTGCTGTTACAATAACTATTATATCTATTATACAGTACTATAGTGCCTGGTCTAACTACGATACAGCCATAAAATACTTTATGACAATTCCAAAGTACAGAAACCGTGCATTAGAAATTGCAAAGGTGGAAACAAAAGAGTCTCAAAGCAGAAAAGGGCCCAAAAAATCTAAGGCTGAATTAAAAGAGGAACAAGATAGAATTATAAGAAGAGTTATAGAAGAAAATATGGATATTAAAGGAGCATATGCAAAACCTGAAATTGTTGATATACTGTGGATCCAGTTAATAATTTTACCTTACACTATAGCATATTATATTTATTGGTATTTGAGATGGTTCTGGAAATTCACAATTCTCAAGCAGCCATATGGTATTGAAGAGAAACTGTACATAATCAGAAAATATATGAAACTGGGTCAACACCAGTTTAATGCATTAGGAGATGAGGAAAAGCAAGAGTACTTAGACGAAGAGCTGTGGATAAAGGAAAACTTTATTGCGTGGAAAAAAATTAAAGACGAGGAGACAAAAAAATCTCTAGCAGAAAACAATAAATATAAACAGTACAGAAGATATATGAAGCAGCATGGTGTTGGACGTATGACCTTTGACGATTCATGATATAATTTTTTTTTACATATTATCATGACGATATGAAAAAAAAGTAGGTAATAAGAAATTGTGAATTATTTATATACAAAATCAGAGTTATCAAGTGCATACAACTGTTAAATAATTTATTTTCACTGTTTCTCTGTATTTTTTGTGGTTAACTAAACAAATGCACAGAAATAAAACAAACTTTTTACACAAGTCATTATTTTATTTTTTTTATCTCTATTCATTTCAACATGTACTACAATGATATAACCACACATTCAAAATTTACAAACATCACAAATGGCATTTCGGTAAGGCATTCTAAAGCTCACCAAAACGGCATGTTGCATGCCCTCTCGGTGTAGACCAATCAACGCGAACACTCCGGGTGTCTTTACATACTCCAAGGCAAGAATCAAATCTGTAATAACATTTGTTTGATAGCCAAGAAGATAAATAAGAAATTATTTTACAAATTTCAATTCCATACATTTACATGCATAGGAAAAATAATTTTAAATCAAATCTGAAAACTCAATAATCAATGTAGAACTTATTTGAATTGAAATTTTTCATAAATTAATAAAGATCTTAATATTTACGCAATTAAATGTGTTTAGCAATATAACAAATAGTTATTACAGATATTGTAAACAATATTAAATTACAGAGATCTTTATTTTGATGATTATGTATGACAATTTATGTACTTATTAGTTAACTTTTCACAAATTATTTCTTTATCTCTATCTTGCAATGGCAGTGCATTTTAATTTACATGGATTCATTATTTTCTCAATTCAGAACATATTATACTCTTCAAAAAATATATATAGGTTATGAATATAGTTGATATGTTGATAAAAAATTAAAAACTTATAAGATTGTATGTTTTATAGATATTTTATTTACTATAGAGAGAAAATATGAATATTTTATATTTATAATATACCTATATGATAAAAAAATAAGGAGGAATGTTGAAAATCTTCCGAATCTAATCTTTCAGTCGGTTCTGTATTGTATTTACTAATTACACCAATCAGTTCAGCCACAAATAAAGGGAATGTGAGTCGAATTCAGTTATTCTATTACATAATTTAATATATTTCAAAATTTATTTTAGTCAAAACTTCTCTAAGCTTTTTGTTAAACAAATATAAATATAAAGAAAATTAGATTATTTTATAGGAGAACATACATATTTTAATATTCCTTTAATAACAACCAAGCAATTATTAATTTATTGAATCTATTCTGTACAAATACTATCTTATTTAGGAATTTTTATGTATCTTGACGTAAATGATAATTTATTGATTCATATTTTATAATTTTATAATTAAAAAAAAATTCATAATAATCATGTATAAACCATAAGCAATTCACATATTGTGCGTTCGAATGTATGGATTTTATTTTTAATCAGCATCAGCAGCTCCTAAGAGACTGGAGAGTTAATATTTTATTGATTGGAATATCTTCTTATTTTTTAAGATAGACTCGATTTACTTTGTACACATAGTTCCCATTGTAATTCCTATGTATTTTATTGACAACAATAATTTTCATATCCATTATTTAAAATAAAAAACCATAACACATGACAGACTCACATCCTATTAATTGTTTTCTAAAGGTACAATCAACAATACCGTTTTGATATAAAAAATAATATGAATATTACAAAATCATAAAAAAATTCGACTGCCCAGAGTTGGTAAGGGCTTACTATACACATTTTTTTTAAAGATAAAGAAGTTCAAAATAAGTTCGTTACTGCATCGATATAAAACAAATAGGAAACTCATCATCCATTAGTTATTCTATCTACATGTATAGTATACACAAAATAACGCTTTTTGTTTATTTGTGACTTTCTCCATATTGCTACCATGCTAATATCGCAAAAAATATCTTTACAATATACATTTTAACACTAACGTATCTATCAGGCTAGTAAATATAGTCAATATTTATATTTTCAAGTTATTCGTCAATTTTTTTTTTTTTTTGACAGCAAACTGACAGATAATTTCGCCTTATTATGTCACTCCGTTTTGTTTCGTCATAATGTCTAACAAATGTCAATCGTTAGTTAAATGTTCTTCTTAGCAAAATAGTCGACTTTCGTGAAAAATTTAAAACTCGTAAGATATATACTCTTCCCGATACTAAGTGCCCATTATAAAAACTAAGCAATACATTTATGTAGTCTTACACTAATTATAAGATTTCTTATATATATTTTTCGTTACTGATATTGTTATTAATTTTACCAACATCGATGTAACTAATGTAATAAAATTTTCCTTTAAGTATCATTCACATTTGATTGAAATTTTACCCACAGGTATATGTATTATTCTAATATTTAAAAAGTTATTATTGCGATTAGTTACACACAATTATTTACCTTGTACGTAAGTTTAAATATATAATATTTAAAATATTAACAATATGAGATTCCATATGCACAGCATAGCTTAGTTTTCCAAATGGACACCTCGTACTTATAATATTTCTCAATATTTCGACGTCGTTACTCGTATTTACATACAATTAATATTCGCACGTTATTTCTACCACATATGGCAACATTCTCGAAACCAGTTCGATTGGAGCTTGCGCCCTTTAAATAAAGCATGTAATGCACTAGCGATCACGTTTTCTCGGACGCACCGCTAGGTGCAATGCTTGCCCTCAAACGGGCGTCTCGTGGTCAGCTTCGTCGATTCTCCCGAGGCGCCAGGCGTTTGGATCCGTCGCTGGAAATGAAAGTTTTTATTATTAAATTTTTATTCTTATTTAGTTGACGGTTACGAGTAATGTTTGAAAAAGGAAGGGTTAGGAAGTTATTTAATTGGATAAATTAATCGTTTAAAATTTAGAAACAAAAAAAAAAAATTGGCAAAAATCAAAGGAATAAAAACAATCATGTTATTTCAAGTAACAAAATATTGATGTGTATTTAAGCAAAATCAAAATGTTTTGCTATTTCAACTTCCTTTTGGTTTAAAATATAACTTAATTAATGTTCTCATGCTGGTGAATAAATTAAAACAACTTTAATTACGAATTGTTAGAGGTTTTTAATTTTATGTTAGAAAAAAAAAATTGCATCCGATAGAAATAAAGCACAAATCAGAAAAAGAAAACAATCAAAGAAATAATAATTTACCTGATAAGTCTCGGTCTTCCAGACATGCTACAGGATTTCGGAAATAAGGATAAGGAGTATAGGGATATCATTAAAATATAATTCATGTTATAAAGCTTCATAATTATTACAACCTTATATAACCCTAGTTTATATTTGTAGTGAAGGTAACAAGATTATTAAAGCATCGTGGTGTCAGGTCAAGATATACGAAACTTTTTTCAGTCATTTCAATATTTTTTTCTATGATATAACACAAATATTTTTAAATAAAACTGTGTCTAATAAATCTTAATATAATATTTTTAATCTATACTATACAGAAACCTAAAAGCAAGTTGAATAATTTTCGTTTAGCTGCGGGTGAAAAGCTGATGTGCCGTTTGATATATTCGAGTGACTTGCGCGAGTAACAGCAAATAGCACGACAATGACAGTAGCATCTATGAAAAATGACTAGCCAAAGCATGTTTATCTCGACCCTTTATAAAAGTATACACCGATTTTATACTTAAACACAAGACTAGGACTGATAACATAAAAACATGCGTAATTGAATCCTAGGAATATTTTTTGCATATATGTATATATATATATATATTAATGAGAATTAGAATGCAAAAAAAATATTCCTCGAAGAGTAAAATGGTGTTAAAGCGATCTATACCTATTATTAAGTATAGCATAAAAACGAAAATAATACTTAATGGTAATATGTGCATTGAAATTGTACTTGTTAGAGGGTTCCAAAAATACTTAGGGCGCTAACATATTTTCAATAATTTTATCATTAAAAGCGCATTTGAGCGGTAATATGTATGCGTCCTTATTTATAGAATTAAACATTAATATGACACTATGTTTGTTTATTTTTCTTATAAAAAGGTACTTGTGAGTCACTATAAAGAGTTACAAACTACGGAAAGGCAAAGCAGATCACGATGTAAAATTGAGCAATGAAAATGTATCTTAAATTTAAAAAAGAGTAAAAAAAAATAAACATAAATTCGAGATTATTTCAAAAATCTAAATCTAATTTTAAGCACGAAAAATTTTTATTTACATTTTCACTTCGTGATCACATAATGAGAACCAGAGGACGGATTAAATTTTGATATTGACAACCGTAATTACTTATTAAAAAAATATAGGTATTTAAAAGCTAAAAATTCTACGTAGAAAAATATTTTATCAATCTCGTATTACTAAAACATTATTTACACTAATAACGACTGTCAATAACAGCTACTGCAATTGCTTAACATTTCACTGTGGATAATTTTTGTCAGTCAATAATTCTGTTCTCAGACGCTCAGTGCTATTGAATTACAAAAAAAAAAAAGCTTTACGTCATTTAAAATATCATATATAACATATTTTTATTTATGAATAAAAAATTGCATTAACTGTAATTAAAATCTTCTTATTAAGAAACCGAATTAAAAATGTCGATTTTCTCATAATTATCATAAAGGAGCTTATAAATAAGTTAGTAAACGTAGCATCACGTTAAGACAATTTTACGGACCGTTTTATAATCTGTAATCATATACAAATTCTTTTGTTAATACATATGTAACTCAGCTCTTTATAACTCTGCATAAGTGGTAGATTGGTAGATTCCGGAACAATATACAAATTTATGTCGAAGCTTAGTAAAACGATCCGTCAGTCTTACTGCAAAGTAAAGCGTGGTGACATCGCCAAGGCACAGCACCGTTGCCGTGTTTGCGTGAAAATACACGGTACAGCGTTATGTAAAACTGCTACTATTTTTTTTTTCTAAAATTGGACCAGTATTTAGTTTCTTACTATAAAAAACTGGACCACTTTTTAAAATGATCCATCCATCAACTTAAAAAGACGCGTCACTGTCACCCGTTATGTCACGTCACGTTATTACTTCGTATCGTGCAACGGTAACGGTGTCACGCCATTGTGTGCAAGTCTTCAAGCTCTTAGTTATGATCAATTTACATTTATTAATAAGAAGATTTTTAAAGCGGGATTATTATTAAATATAAAGCGATACTGATATAGAGGATGGATGGGGGTAATGAAGGGTAGTCCCGTTGTTCAGCAGGCGTGGGAGGGCGTCGGCCGCAGCAACGGCGCGTGCTCGCCTGTAGTAGCGACACGTTACGACAACAAGCACAGATTATTAATTTAATGCATCGATGTATCGGATTGTCGAGATTTTGTGATTTAAATTTTAATTTTTTTATCTATAATCTTAATCTGTGTTTATCTTATCTGTCATACTGGTGACATATACATATATGATTATGACTACTGTTTACTATTTCTTTATCATGATTTTTTATTGTATGTGCCAATATAGGTAAAGGTCGTCCATTAATTATGTGGTCGATGAACATCGTGAATACGTTATCACATTCCACGATATCATCATTCTATCATAACTCATCTATTTGATATCACTTTACTATATATTTTTACAAATTAACTGAACTTTTTTTTTAACTTATAATAGACAATAAATTGTCTTTTTGACGATCTACATTGTCCTTCTTGACCCATCAAGTGCTACCATTTTATACCATGCAGTATGCACCAGGCATGGAATTATATATATATATATATATATATATATATATATATATATATATAAATTTGATTTATAAGTGAGCTGGTAAAATTAGACATTAATTTTCATCGGCAAGATTTGCACAGTTCTAACTTCAACTTATTAGCTGTAGCTATAAAACTTGACGTACACACAGCAGCCACGAAAACAGAAAACAACTTGAAACATCTATAACATGCCTGAACATGTCTATCTCGTTTGACAGTGACAAAAGGAATACGACAGTACAAAGATTGACTTTGAAAAATGATGATAAGCGTGACAATGATGTGACTGTGTGACAGCAGCACCGCAAGACAAACATTCTTAGAAATGGTTGCGCGGGATCATACACGTGACATGGAATAGCAACCCCCGATTACATTCACAATGATCGGAATTCTCTTTACCATATTTTAAGCTCACATAATTAATGGACGATTCTAAACCTCAACCGAATTTACATTATAATTGTAAAATCTAAACTAAATTTTTAGATATAGATACAATTTATTAAACTATTTTTAAAATGAACTCCAATAGACGAATAATATATATTTGATTCCGTTTAAGTAGCATTATTAAAATTTCAAAGACCTTTCAATGAAAAAAAAAATGTAAAACATTTTACTCCCGCGCATTTTATATTTGAAATGGATTACTATGGATGTAACATTACATGCTTAAAATATTGCATAACAAAGCTAAGCAGCCGTAACTTCATTCCTTATTCGGCGTCATCTATATTAAAAAGAGCTATCAGCATATAACTACACATTGCTATTAGTTTTTTAACCCATTCACCTTAATTACATAAGTAGCAAATAAAAATCTACAAAATTCTTAAACGTTCGGCGATCTTCGCGCTCGTTCAACTATTCTAGCCGACTTAGTTAATAAATTTTTAAACGAACTTTAAATACATTTGTCGTAAAAATTCTACTAAAGCAAAAACCATGCACATCCTAATTATATAATACTTTTAATTGTTATCAAATTTATGATCAAAATTAAAAAAAAATTAGCAAAAATAGTTATGCTATGTGAATACATATTTTTATATATTTATTATGCCAATATATAAATAAATTATTTACTTAAGTTGTTTTGTTTTTATTATTTACTAGCTTAGCTACTTAAAAATTTCATCTTTACAGAACACCTATAACCAAACAAAACTCGTAAAATGTATTCCTAGCACTTTCATTAAACAAATTACTACTCGTATTTTAGCAATTTCACAAAAAATTAAATAATGTACAAATTGAAACCTAAAGTATCAAAATACAATTGTCTCAATATTATCATAAAATATATCTACTTTTAATAATAGGGGGACCGGAAAGTAATGTCGTTTCTCAGCATGTCAATATTTGTTAATCATTTGTCAGTTTATTGTGTATTTCAAAGTAGTGCCAAAGACATTTTAAGGTTCAAGTGACTTATATAGTTGTAAATAATACAATTTTAAATTGGTTTTTGCAGTTTTGTGTGAAATGGCCGGCCAAATACCAGAAAAGGTACATATCCGGCATTTTATGCTTTTTGAGTTTCACAAGGGTAGTAACGCAACAATTGCTAGCAGAAACATTTGCGATGTTTATTTAAATGCATTAGACGTTCGTAAATGCCAAAGGTGATTTTCTAAATTCAAAACCGGTAATTTTGATCTTTCCGACTCGTATCGATCAGGAAGACCAACAACTTTGGATAATGACTTTTTAAGGGCGGAAGTGAAAACAAATCCGTGCCAAACAATCGAAAAACTGTCAAACACTATTCACCAGTCTTGGTCGACCATCCAAGAACATTTGCAGCAGATTGGTAAGGTAAGCAGAGCAGGTTTTTGGGTCCCGCATAATTTGTCCGAAGAAACAAAGTGAACCGATTCATGACATGCAACTTATTGCTTCAAAGGCACAATAAAGAAGCGTTTTTTGATCGCTTGATCACTGGAAACGAAAAAGGGGTCCTGTATGATAATCCAAAACGCAAAAGGCAATGGCTCTCTCCAAATGAACCGCCACGAAGTACCGCTAAGCCAGGGTTAAATCCCGAAAAGGCGCTTTTATGTGTTTGGTGGAGTATTTGCGGAATCGTTCATTTTGAAGTGCTGACACCTGGGCAAACTGTGAATGCAGATCTTTATTATGAACAATTGAATCGACTGAATTAATCTTTGATTGAAAAGTATCCAGCGATTGTCAAAAGAAAAGGCGTTATTCTACAACACGATAATGCAAGACCACACTGTGCAATACAAACGCTAGAAAAAATTAATGAATTGGGATTGGGAGGTACTGCCTCATCCATCATACTCGCTTGACATTGCACCATCGGATTTTTATTTATTTCGATTGCTAAAATACTTTCTATGTGACAAAAAATTTGGAAATTTGGCTGTTATCCAAAATGCCCTATCCAGATAATTTGTTCAAAAACCAATTGATTTTTTTCGATCCGGCATTGAAAATTTGCACATTAGATGGCAAAAGTTTGTTGATAACGATGGTGATTACATCATTAATTAAAAATAAAAACTTGTTAAAAATTTATTTGTTCGAATTTAGTGTAAAAAAACGACATTACTTTCCGGTCTCCCTAATACTTTAGCATATTCATGCGCCTATTTTTAATCTTCATGACAGATTGCAACTTTGCACAAACATTAATGGCGTACACGCAGTACTAAATACTACAAATATAATATTATACTGTATTTTATTATATTACTTATTATTATTATGTGTGCAATTGTCACTAATATTATACAAAATTGCACGCCATAAATGTCATATTAATTAACCATAGTTCAAAAACATATTTTTGCACAAAGTATAATCATCTAATTGTCAAATTGACAATCGTATTTCGCGCCAAAAATGTCATGAAGTATTTATTGAAAATATAAATCAACACTGAATTTGTACACATTTTCAATCTTATCAAATTTTATTTATATTCTTTGCAAAAACCCGTACCATCCGACATATTCGATCTACATAATCTATGACACAAATAGAAAACATTATCTATTTCACAGATTATATAAAAAACGCATGCATTACATAAATGGCATTTGAAATTCGAATTAAATTGTTATTACCTTGTAATTGTCTGTTCAGTAGTGCCGTGATGCCGGGCCCGTCTCCCGCTTTCTTAACAACGAGCATGGGTTTATCCTCGCCCTCCTCGTAGCTGTTCGGAAGGTGACCGTTGCTCACTGACATCGTTTCGCTCACCTGTAACGTTAGAATTTTCTAGATGTATGTTCATAAATTTGTTCATTATTAAGTTACTTTATTACATAATAATTATTATTGTACTACAATGCGATTTAGACTCGTGTAGCTGAATAATTACTATTTTTTCTCTTTAACCGGTATATAGACTTTTGTACAGCAGTGGAATGTTATTGTGTTAAGTGTACTTCTTAAATTTCCTATATCATTATTATTAGGCAAGTATCAGAAATAAGCACGCAACAAATACTTCTACAGTTTCATTTTACAGTGCTAATTTTGCACTCATCAAAGCTAACAAACTAAAATGAATGAATAGAGATTATGTGGCATTTACAATATCATTTGTTCTGTATTGGCAACATTGAAAGCCTATAAATCAAATGAAAGAATGAATTAACAAATATTAGACAATTAATAGCTTATACTTAAGCTCGTTAAAGATCAATACGCGATATTAACAATACGCATACAACTACCGCACTATATTGAATCAACATAGTTCTCACAATTGGGTAAACAAACTTCGAATAAAAATAAGGATTGACAAGTAATTTGACGTCTAAAAATTTCTACTGAAACATACACTTGCATTATGATGTATTCCACAACCATCGATCAGTAACTAAATTTCAAACTTTAGCGCTTAGAAACTTATCAATGCTAGAATTTAAGCTCGCAATCGTCAAACATTGGACCATGTCGGTTCTATCGAGTAACAAATGAGAAAATCGAAAGTACCAATCCTACCTATTATTACACTGAAACGAATCGACACGAACAGTATTTGATAAGAGAGAATTATTCAATCATCTCTGACGCTAATTGTTAATCGATGTTCAATTGTTTTTTCGCATGCAACTTCCTTATAAATTTCATTTTAGGCTATTAAAAGTCTAGACGTGTAATTACAATCGATTTCATCGCAGATAAGATGACCATGTCGATGGCAAATATTTCGTGTTCTGTGCATTTTAGTGAACAATTGAAATTGTGTGAAAAACTCTTTAATTAAGTCGCTTTCTCAATGCAGTAACAGAGATCCAAAATTGATGAGAAAGTTGTGTTGCTTAGCTAATACAAAGGTCACTTACAAGGTACTTATTGGAACCAAATTTTCACGTAACTCCAAAGAAGTTCTCTCACATGATTATAATATAAGTATTATAGGAACGCAGACTTTATCTTACACATACAAAATCAAAACTTTACCATTGAATTCTGAAATGAATGCGTTTAAACAAAAAAAATCCTATGATAATATAAAAGAACCTACAGATTTTTATATATTTTTTTTAACTTTACGAGTCTTTTACGACGATTATTGCTAGATTTATCAGCAATCAACTGACCTGCATCAATTTATGGACGACGTCCCTTCCTAATATGTGGTCGAACACTGCTTGCAGGAACGCGTCTGATATGATCGACAACTTCAACTTGTCGCGATGCCACACGAGGACCCTTGACTCTTCCATTGCCATTATTGACACCTGAAAATAACAGTTTTTTTCCTAAGTATAGCTATTACTAAACCAGCAACATTTTTTCGTATCAATTATCTGGAAAGATTTCCTATAAAGTCGAGACAGCTTATTAAAACCAATATATACAAAAGATTGATTTCGAAGTTACTTTGTCATCATAAGTTTGTAAAGGATACTTGTTCACTCATTCATTCATTTGTTTAATGGCTTCCAAAAGGGTGCGTCTATCTCTCGTAACGATAAAACTGCCTTTGTCCAACTTTTCACGTATGTATTTATTTATACTTTCTTTATCAGTGAGGACTAAAAATTTGTGACATTCATGAATGTATTCTATTCACTTTTCTTCATCTATGATTGTACACTGTTCACAAGTTACTCTGTTTAAATATTTTAAGTAACCTAATTAAACTACCATAGAATGAACTCGAAATTAGTATGTAATTAAATTTATGTAAACACCTGGAAGTACTCATCCGTCGAGACTCCGAACCACTCCGGCGAGTCTAAGAAGTGGTGTGGAAAGACGATGTGCAGCGCGCGCTGATTCTGGGATACTACAAGTCTGGAAAAAGAATACAATTACATAATTTAGTACATATTTTTAAATTAAAAACTTTCACGTAATCCGTAATAAAGACTTCAATATTTCAAATCAAGAATCATTAAATTCAACGGGATGCAGATTGATATTTTTTTTGCATTTAAAATATTTCATAAAAATACAACAAAACATACACGGCTAAACACGACACAATTTTTAGACATAAATATACTTAAAAAGTTATCAAAATACATTTGAAATTCCACTTTTAATAAAGTTTTGAAACGCAAATTTATACAAGTAGGTATATTGGTTTGAACATAAAATATAAAATTGTTACATGCAGCGAGGAAGATCTCGGACAAAATATTAAATTCCTCTCACGATGTAGGCTACAGGGTAAACAAACAATGGAACAAACAAAACGAAAACTGAAGCAAAGTTTAATATATACGCCGTAAGACCGAGTTAATTAGAACGAGCGCTGGATAAACCGAAAGGTCAATAAGAACAAAAAAGAATTTAATTTCTAACATAACCTTTTTAAATGGTACGCGATTATTTATACTGGTTTTTAAGAATTTGAGTTTAGTTATTTCGCCCAGTGCATGTATCGCGATGTCAATATTTCAATTTGAATACATTCTGCTGCAGTGATTATTTTTTGTATTTACATATTTATACTTTCCTCCAGCGTTTGATTAAACCAAAATCACATTGTTATTTTAGTGTAAATCTCTTATATTTTGATGTAACGAATGTACTTCTCAAATCAATTTCAACAACTCCATAAATAACGGTCCAAATATACTTAATGATATGTTTACGGAAAGTCTACTGCTGAATTTTTAAAAATAATGATGACAGATTCAAGTTACGGCTTGTAATCAAAAATAATATTACATAGCATAACACCCAAAGACCAAATATTGTCTTTAGGGAAAGTAACCATACTACGTGACGCATTTTTTATAATTTAAAGGCCCCTCCCCCTCGGTGACCATCCGCAGTATTTATAAGACCTTTTGAGTTTTCTCGTAGTAATTCATAAATATGGTTTTAAATTATTTTTTGCAAACAGAAAGCTAAAAAGTGTAGTCAGTATTAGTTGAACTATAGCGTATTGTTGCCACATGTGAGTTTAAAAAGTGCTAAGCACTGCGTGCCATATTTGAATTAAGCTCGAAAAAGCGCGAGATTTCTCTCGAAAATATTGACTACATGACAAAAGCCTAAGATCACCCTTACCCTCGCCCCTGTGATAAAGCATGATATTTTTGAATACCCTATAACCCTCTAAAATATCACCCTTATCGCTCAAATCACTTATGAATATAATGTAATGTATATAAGTCGACACAATTTCGATGCATCATTAACTCGTGCCGTATTATGGCAACATTGAGTAAATCATCTATTGTAAGCCGTGTTGCGAAGGTCACGACCTAATGAAATCCCAGCGCTCGTAACCTAAAACGTTTACATCTTGAAAGCTTTTAAAAGAAAGTGAGCCACTTGGATACGAAATCGTTTGTACATTTTTCGAAGCGTAGCAATATAATGAGGTAACTTACGCAAAAACAGAATTTATAAGTGAATCAATCGATGACAATGAATATTAAATTCCTGGAATTTACTCTACAATTATATTACTAGTAGATGGATCGAAAACTTTTTGCACCAAAAGTATCTACTTAAAACACTGTTTACACATTTATTCAAAATATTTTATTCATTATCATCATATCAGCCATTGGATGTCCACTGCTGAACGTAGGCCTCAACCATCGACTTCCAGAGCGACCGGTTCAAAGCAGCCTCCATCCAACGGCTTCCGGCGACTCTTCAAGTCCATCTCGTGGACGGCCGTCCGACGCTGCGCTCGCCGGTACGTTGTCTCCACTCGAGAACCTTTCTGCTACATCGACCGTCAGCTCTACGAGATATGTGCCCTGCCCACTGCCACTTCAACTTGCAAATCCGTTGGGCTGTGTAGGCAACCTTTGTTCGTCTGCGGATCTCATCATTTCTGATTCAATCTCGCAGAGAAATACCAAGCATCTCCATTGCACGCTGTGCGATTCTGAGGTTGATTAAAAGGCCCATAGTCAGAGACCACATCTCAGATCCGTATGTCATCACTGGTAACACACATTTTTAAATTCAAAGAATTCACGAGCCAATTCTAAGGACAGTACCGAGTCTATATTTCCGACTTCATCGTTGAGACGAAAATTAGAAAATTCATATTTTTTATATAATTAATAAATTCTTTTATCATAATAAAAATTGCTGATATTAAGACGCTCAAGTGTAGCGTAACAACATTTGAGAACACTTCGAAGACGCTCGATCTCCCGAAATTGATTTCAAGTTAATAATTATAAAATTTTACAAGTACAACAAATAAACATTTACTGGCCCGTGGCGCAGTTGGCAGTGGCCCTGTTTTCTGCTCCAGGGTTGTGGGTTCGATTCCCGCCCCGAGTCTGGGTGTATTATGTATTTATTTATATATGTATATTTATTTAAAAAAAAATTGAATATCAGTCGGCTGTTACCTAAAACACAGGTATTAAGTTGCCTATCTTAGGGACAGACGACCGTGTGTGTATGTTAAAACATATATTTAAAAAAAATATGACAAACTTAACGATAATATATACTATTATGCAAAAGTGACTTGTAAAAAAATCTGGCAATCTGTCAAATCTGCACAAGCGTGTAACAGTCCTTGGCCCGAACGACAGAATACTGGAAAAGAGACAGCTGACTCAGGTAATTTATACATTACATAACATTCAACACCAAATTAATACTTACTTAACATAAGACAAAAAATAATTGAAAGATAGAATTAGAATCGGATACAATTAATTTAGAAAAATCTGTTTATGCGTAAAGATAAAGATTTGGTAAAAAGCGACAGACCAGCGTATGGAACACCTGATGTCGAGGTCACCCCTACCTTTGACATTGGTGTACGCGTTGGACAAGTACGGCAAGATCAGACAATGTTAATATAACTTAACAAACCGTGAGATTTGTTCAACCAGAATAACAATGGAAAATATTTGCTTATAAGTGACCGCATAAGTTATTGTGTAGTGTAGGAACATAACAAGATATATAATTCGTACCAAATAAATTTTGATATTACTAAGTCTCAATAATTTTTAAAAATAGTTTTATTGCTTATAACAAATATCATATATTTTAACGTTTATGTCAGATTTCCAGATTTAATATTTGACGCATTGTGTTGTGATTCATCATTCATTAGGACAAAATAATTCTTTTATTTTCTCAAACAGAGCCGCCATTGATATTTTATTTTTTAGTTTGTTCCGTTGTTAATATCTTAAACTTGATATCTGTTCCGTCTAGACTCTAGACCTATCGAAGCTGATTAGGCGGCTTCTCACGTATTTGTTACGCGTTACGTTACTAAGGCTTCATTATAATTGATGTCGATAGCGTTTTACGTTTTTTGGGTTCAATGTTTTTATATTTGTAGCTATTACCTGCTTTAGGTCAAATAGTTATCAATCTTGAAAGATACTGAATAATTAAATTATAATTTATATATATAAAAAAATACTTTAGTTTCACCAGCTAAACTAGCTTAGCTTATATGTACATCTTCATATATTTAAAAAGTTTTTATACATTCATACATTTTCATACATTTTCATGTATTTTAAAAAGTCTTTTCGTTTAGTAAAATAAAATTAATAAATTCTATCATCATAATAAAAATTGCTGATATTAAGACGCTCACGAAGATGCTCGATCTCCCGAATATAAGACTTTTTAATGGAATATCATAAATATCCGTTTGTGATATACCAAAGAAATAAAACCAGTTTTTAAGCGAGACCTACATATTTATTGATAATGAGTTTCATTCAGGTGAACCGTGCTTAAAATACAATATTTTACCTATAGTCTTTACTTATTGAACTTTTTATACAAAACTCTTTACAAACACGTTTTAGTTTGAATTATTTATTATACCATAACTGTTTTAGATTGACATACATAATTATATTAATGTATAATTATTCCCTAGCTCACTTCTGGCTCAATAATTTCTAAATCTTTTATTTTATCTATTTGAATAATTCTAGAAGTTGCCGCTGTACGCGAATCACGGGATTACTGGATAAATTTCAATTATGCCATCCAAGTATTATTTATTAGATACTTGGCCCTTATCTAAAAAAATGCAATATCTTAAGTTAGTATTAAGTCAACAATGTTTCAAGAGAGAATATTTTTATAAATGTTTGTATTATCTTCATACATCAATTTTTGTATTATTATTTATAATAATTATATGACTGTATATATAAACATATATACATATAATAAATGTTAATTTATCGAAAAAAATGTGTTTATGTAATTAATTGAATTAGCTCATTCTTTGTATTATACAAAATAATGATAACTCTGTGATAATAATAATCAATTCATAAAAGTATGCAATTTTTTTCAATGTTTGCTTATGACGTTATCACGTAAAATTATCGTCTGTAAACCGACTTTACAGACAACCAATTTTTTTAAATAGAAAACCTATATTTTGGAATATAAAATTTATTTCGATCATCATTCACAGCTTGTCGAGTTATTAGGTATGTCGAAGATGCCTGTTTTGCAACAAAACTTAATGATACACAGCATTCTAGACTGTATTATATGTACAAGGTAGCTTGATCTTTTTGACAGATGTAAATTTTTCTGATCGACATAACTTTGCAATGACGAACATATTATTTTCTTAATTGAAATGATTTTAAAAATTGTAAAAATACTAACTTGTACAGGGTATAGTCACAGTATACTGTGGTATAGTCTTATTGATTTCGTCACTGACATGTGATTAGTCAAGCGCAAGTTAATAGTGCCAATAAAACTTCAAAATACATCAATCCCCTCTATAACACGGTACTCTTATAACGCGTTTTCATATTACGCGATTTCATGTCCGTCGTATAACACATGTTTTCCCCCATATAATGCGGGATTTTCCTGCGGGTATGTTATATTTATTTCACAGCCAATAAAAATGTAATAAAACTGTATTTGGAATTATGTAATTTATTAGAAATTTACTGTTTTTAGTCACGTATGTATAAGTTTTTTTTTAAATTTTAGCAGTTTGATTTTAATAAGACGCACATATTTCAGTCATAACATAATTTTTCTTAAATATTCAAATTAAACCCCCCCTAACGGGAAAAGTTAAACGTGAATCATTTCGCCTATGACTATTAAAAATGTCGGATATGAAAAAAAATAACTTTACAGAAGAGCGATGAAAAGTGTAAATTACATGCGTCTTTTTACATATTTTTTTTAAATACCGACATTTATAAATTAAGTGTTTAAATACTATGCATAAAATAATATTTTTCTTTTTGTTACAGAGAGGATAACTGTATTGCTGTTTTTATTAACAGATTATATGACCCGTTTGTTTTTTAAGTCGATTAAAAAGGAAAAAAAAGAACAAGCATTAAAGCGTAACATCGGTTGGATATACAAGTAGGTAGGACAATATATAGATATATATTTTAAGTGCAAAATAAAATAAAAGTTTTAAAATTATTAGCATATTTATGTCAGTAAACTTTTCATTTTTTCATATTCTCTATAAAATATATGTTTTTGCAGAATTCTCGTTGTCCGAGTCAGATTCTGACTGGTTCTATTTTTTTTACTCTGATAGACGATGACCTAATAAGTTCCCACATAAATTTAGTCAAGGTTCAGTGTAACGTGAATTCTAAAGGATGATAGTAACTTATTGAGATTGTTTTTAAAGCTGTAACATTTTGGCGAACTGACAGCTAAACTTTTATAAAAGATATAGTTATATTTTTATTACAATCAGTTTAAGTACTCGGTAGATATATGTAAGTTCCTACATGTCCAGTGGATGTCTTGTATCTTAAAAAAGTGCAAACATCGCCTCCACATTGGTTACACTTAACCAAAATAACATAATTGTTTTAATATCAATAATAGACGATATTGCTGATTTAATATTATGAATCGTTGATGGAACGAAGTCTATTCAAACAGACGTACAATATCTTATTTAAATCATATATCCATGTCATGTAAGTTTTACATATTCATTACAAAAGGATAGATATAAGGTACAACGTTATTGTGCTACGAATGGCATCGCCTTGGCGACAATCGTTAATGCTTTTTACTTATTTTTCATACAGCGATTTTTACCTATAAACTATGGAGGGTAGAGGTAAGGAGAATCATCTGTGTATATGAAAAAGTATCCGTCGAAATGCATTAAATTAGGGTGGCGTAGCGCCACATTAGCATCAGGGTAAATCTTAAAGGAAGCGTCAAATAACACAGCAGTCATAACACGGACTGAACACGTAATAAGTAATATAAATAAAAAAAAAATACATAATGTAATATAAATATTATCATTAATAAATTAAAAATTAAAAAAAAAAAAAAAAATCACCAATATTGATTTAGGCGACAATTATATTAACTTTTTTTACTCGGCATATTTCAATTCATCTACAATTCCTACATTCATACCATACTCTGTGTCTACACCAGCACCATTCTGGAAGGTTTTTGAACTGTTATTTACAGCTTACAGCTGGACACTGGATTTTCTAATATATAAGACGACTCTCCTTACCTCTACCCTCCATACTACAAACTCCGCTATTTTTTTTAAACGTCAAACCGGTGTTTTTGTGCGATCATTTAGTCACTGGCGGTCGAGAAAACGTCTGTAAAGTTATCGGAAGATACTCAGTCAGACAGTTATTTAGAATAGAACAAAATTGTCAGTTAGGCCAGCAAATGAACCGAAATGCGCGTTGATACCGGCCGCCAAGTTCGACGATGTTCACATGTCGCGCGTTTCTATTGTAGTTCGCAGTATACCAGTAGTTAGTTCGCAGATGCTATACACGCGGATGCAAAATGCAATATAGAAATGATATTTAAATATACAAAGTAATAAAATATCTGCATTCTACGACAGTCGCTATCTCGCAGTCGTGGAGAGTGCGGTTAAAAGTCGCTCTTGCTCTATGTATTCATTGTCAGTTATTGTCTACGTTTAGATCTAAGAGTCTTTTAATTTTATTATCTGCGCTCAAACGGCATCTTTGAGTCTGTGGACAGGCGTCTGTGTGGTGTCCTCTGTTTTCAGCTCCGACGATTGCAACAGTTCATCAAATGTTTCCTTCAAAAATATATTTCAAATAACCGAATATAGTAAAGCTCTAGTTCTAAGTCCAGTGAGTTCTATACGAGTATCTTATGAGAAAGCTACTTAGCGAAAGGTCTTTTTTAGTGTGGTTTTTGGTTTCAATTAAATAAACAAGAAATAAAAATCAGCAGGGATATATAGTTAGCTCATTAGACATTAGGCCAAAAGTAAAAAATTTTAATGTCGGCTAAAATCGAAAGCGATTTTCACTTTTAGTTAGTTTTAATAATATGTTTAAAAAAAGTTATTATAGTACCTTAAATTGATTTATAAAAGGAAGTAAGATATATTTTTAATCTAAAACTTTTTATTTATTCAATTGAGTGTACGAGTTAATTTTTCATTCTTCTAATTCATATGTCATTAATTTTCATGTATCGGTATGGGACTTATCGGTATGGTCATTACCTTTAACATGAGAACAAACGGTGATGTCCCATGGAGATCAAAAAATAATTCAACATTTAGTTACTATAAAATTAGCTAATTACTGCATATATTCTCACCTCGAAACAATATATGTATTTAAATACGTAATTCTCGTATAATAACTAAGTAATTAACATAAAGGTGAGGCCAAAGGTATGCCGGGTCAGATGTTAGTAAGGTGAACACCTACATACATTTAAACGAAATAGATATCTACATTACTAAAATTCAAATTACTCGTTATTACGACCATATATAAAACCAAGAAGGTTGCCTGTTCGAATGTTTCTAACTTACTACCAATTAGAAAAAAAATTTGGATTAGACAAACTCTTTATTGAGGAAGGATGGTCGAATAACCAATAGCTATAAGTTGCTTTATTTGTATAAGTGAGTAGTATTTTATTATAATGTAAACGAATACACACACACACACACACGTATTTAATATGATTTTTTAATTCAAGTTACACTTTATTAAAGCAGATTTGTATAACCGCTTTTGAATCGTCATTAACAAATTATTATAGTTTTAAATGATTCTCTCACCGTTTTAGAACGCTTTCTCTAATAAAAAAAATATCTGTCAAAAAAAAACTGTAGTTAATATTTTGTTAAATAATTTTGTACATTATTTTTTTGTAAATTAAATTAAAACTAACGCAAAATTAGTCCCACGCTTGCTTATCATAAAAAAAGTATTTTACAGTGTAACCTTAATAATAAATAAAGCTTTTTTTTTTTTTTTTTTTTTTTTTTTCTTTTATTGATTTTAGGGACTTTTGTCCTACATGGACACGCCAGTCCCATTGTAACTTTTACAAAATAATTGCAACATGCACACAAAAAACTTAAACAAAAATTCCTTAATTACTAAAATCTAATTAAATAAATCAATAAGGGATAACTTGTAAAAATCAAAGATCATTCTAGCAGATTCTGATAAGGGATCCGATAGAATACTTTGCACCGCCCCAACATCGAATGAACAAAGTTTTAAATTCCTAAACAATACTTGTCTCTGAGTCTGCAATTTGACACATTCCATCAACAAGTGATATAAGTCTTCTTTAGTTCCACACGTATCACAATTAGGAGAGTCAATTTTTTTCATAAGGAATCCAAAACTTTTTGATGGAATATGTCCCGACCTAAGACGATGAGCTATTATAATATAAAATCTATTTATTTTGTAACGGTTAAACCAAGGCACGGGAGGAGGCTGACTTTGAATCGTGCGATACCAAATTCCTTTAATTTTAGATATTTCATCAAAATGTTCTTTCCAGATACCATAAATATCTTTTTTGTATTTAACTAGAACTTCTGAATAATCTGGTTGTATATTAATTTCCTTTCCTGACTTTATTCCTTCTTTAGCTAAGCGGTCAGCCTCCTCATTTCCACTGATGCCGATATGGGACGGCACCCATTGTAAAATTAAATTGACATTAATACACTGAAATTGGTACAATTTGTTCATTATATTATAGGCTATAGGTAAACCTCTTTTGCCTAAGCTACAACTTTTAAGATGTTGCAATGCACTTTTACAGTCTGTCAATATAACAACATTTTGTAAGCCCAAGCTCTGAACATAAGTAAGAGCTTCTGAAATAGCAATCAGTTCAATTGACATAGTAGACAAATTATCCGTTTTTATTTTTATTTTTTCTTTATAATTTCTTATTGGAACATAAAATGCAGCCCCGGACTCGTGACCACACTTTGATCCATCAGTGAAAACTCTAATAAAATCTATATATAATTCATTTAACTCTTTTACAACATTACATTTAATCGCGTTTACTTCATAAGAATTTTTTGATTTAATGACACTAAGAAGATTACATCTAATACAAGTATGCGTATCTATTTTAGAAATCCACGTATCTAATGAAAACATTTTAAGAGGGTTACTACTAGCTATATTGTTCTCTTTTGTTTCTAAATAAGTGGAAGCTAAGAGCGGTTTTCTTTTGTTATGCCAATATCTATTAGAACTTAATATACTTAGTTCATTTAAAAGATCTATTGTAAAATTGTTTGAATAAGATTGTAGTTTTAAACAATATTTTTTAGCCAAAAATTGCCTTCTAATAAATAACGGAGGAATACTTAACTCACTCTCCATAACGTATATGGGGGTACTTTTAATAAAGCCACCTATTATTCTGAGACATTGGTTTTGCACTTTATCAAGTTTTAACAAATTTGTTTTAGCACTATTATCATAAATATAACTGCCGTAATCTATTCTAGAATGTATTTGGGACATGTATATTTTACGTAAGTGGTTAGGGTGCATACCCCAACCCGAGCCAGCTAAAACTTTCATAATATTAAGAAATTTAGATACTCTATTAACAATTTCACTTATGTGTTTTGTCCATCGAAGTGATCTGTCTAACCAAAAGCCCAAATATTTTAAATTTTTTACTTGTTCTAACTGTATTCCTTCTACTTTTAATGATAAACTTTTGTCGTTTATGACCTCTGCTAAAAAGACATAATTTTGATTTTAATGGAGAGATTTCTAATCCTAGCTCACTTAAAATACACATAACTGAATTTAACATATTTTGCATATTGTCTTGACAGGTTAATAAATTATTAGAACTCGTGTACAAAACAAAATCATCCGCGTATTGAGAAATAGCAATATTATTAGTGCTTAAAGATAACCGACTGATTTTATAAGTGACAATATTAAATACAAGAGGTGATATCGGATCACCTTGCGCTAGCCCTTTACTTGTCCACCTCACTAATTCCTTATTTCCTGATTCCAATCGAATCTTTAGTCTTCTTTTGCTCAAAAATAACCACAGATATTTACATATTTTAGCACCAATATCTAATTCGTTCAAAATTTTAACTGATTCATATACTGATACGTTATTATAGGCATTTTCGATGTCAATAAAGCAAGCTAATGTAGGAATACTTTTTGAAAAACCAATTTGGACGTGAGACACCAATCTAGTCAAGGAATCTAAACACGACTGACCTCGTCGAAAACCATAAGTAAAAGGTGATAAAATTTTATTTTTTTCTACAAACCACTCTAATCGTTTTGCAATCATAATATGGAATACCTTACAAACACATGACATGAGCGAAATAGGTCTAAATTTTGGTTCTACATAAGTAGAATCTCCCTTAGGGATTGGTAAAATTTCGATATTTCGCCATTGTTCTGGAATAATACCAGAAGAGAAGATAGAATTAAAAATGACTAACAAAAATTCTTTACCGATATCTGGCAGATTGTAAATCATTGAGAAAGAAATATTATCCTCACCCGGGGTGGTATCTTTTTTCTTAAGGCAATTATTTAACTCGTGAATAGTAAAATCAGATTCCAAGCAATGGTTGGTTGAACTAAAATTGGGTGATAA
Organism: Euphydryas editha; assembly: GCA_036937285.1. Lineage (NCBI taxonomy): Eukaryota > Metazoa > Arthropoda > Insecta > Lepidoptera > Nymphalidae > Euphydryas > Euphydryas editha. Next base: position 18,188,843 of record JAUPFZ010000014.1, read on the forward strand.
TTGCGAAACTGAGTCAGGGGCAAGAGAACACAGTAATTCTTCTTTTTTTTCATCGGAAGAATGAAAAGTTTTTTGGTATTTTAAGCCTTTAACCCAACACATGCGTTGCCACATATTAGTTACAGTTATTTTTTCATCTATGTCACTACAGAATTTTTGCCAGTTACGTCTTTTAGCTCTTTTTATTAACGTTTGACTCTCATTAACCTTATTTTTAACTATTATAAGATTGTCTGGGGTAGGATTCCTTCTAAATCGGCTTAAAGCCAATCTACGCTCTGCTACTGCATTAGATAAAGCAACGTCCCAATATGGTCTAGGAGTAAAATTTTTAAAAGGATCAGTACAAATCTTTGACTTGGGTATATATTTATCAGCAGCCTTGTTAATTTCAGTTTCAAAGAAACTATACATAGCTTGGACGTCATTACCTATAGATGTCTGTAAACAATTATCAAATTTTTGCTTAAGATTCAACCTATATGAGTTCCAATCAGCCAGCTTAAATCTTCTTTTCTGTACAAAATGCAAGGAATCACTATAGTTTATATTAAAATTAATTATTAAATGATCACTACCTAAATTTTCACTGCTTACATCCCAATTAAAATGTATTGCAATATCAGTAGACACAAAAGTGATATCTGGAGAGGATTGTTGAAAAACCCCATTAACCAGTTTAATTCGGGTCGGTTTTCCATTATTTATTGCTATAAAACTATTATCTAACGAAGAGTCAAAGAGTTGTGTTCCTCTTCTGTCGCCTCTATTAGACCAGTTGCTATGATGGCCATTAAAGTCTCCTGCTATAATAGATCTATCATTAAATTTAGAAAAAATACTATCCCAGTCGTTTTGCGTAGTCTGTACGCTCGATGGACAATACACAGAACATATATTCCGTAACATTTTACAATTTAAAACCTTTAAATTAATTAATTCTATACCCGTGTTATTTACCCTCAAATGTTCAGGTTGAACTCGAATAGTTTTATGTACAACAATTGCCACTCCTCCATATGAGTCTGACCTATCATTCCGATAAATATTATAATCTCTAATTGATAAAGCCGAAGTTTTGTTAAGCCACGTTTCACTAATTATAGCTATGTGAATTTTGTTTTGAATTAATAAAGCATCAAAGCTAGCTAGCTTAGGGCAAAGGCTTTGTGCATTCCATTGCATAAAATTAATTCTTAAACTTACCAAACTATTATCCATTAATAAGATCTAGTAACCTACTGACAATACCCTCACTTTGAAATAAATTAATTACAATTTTTTTTAACTCTGAAATCAAAATTTTTACACAACCATAAATTTTTTCTTCCCATTTTTGATCAGAACATAAAATTACATTTTTAATCTTACGCCAAATTTGCTTAAATTCTATATCTTTAAATAATTTTCTTATATTTAATTTATTTTCTTCTTCTTCATGTGTCTTCTCTGAGCTACTGTCGCTATGTATTTCATTTTCTGTCACGCGTTGAATATCCAATAAACTCCTATGGTAATCTTGTTTTGTATTTTTCTTCTTTTTCTTCGTTTTTTGTGTACCTGATTTTTTTTCTACATAGTCTTCTTTTTCATTCTCACTCTCACGTGAAGAACAATCCATTTCAATCAAAGCCTCACTCGCAACTTTTGAACTGTACAGATTTTTATTGTATATTTGTGTTTTTTTACTGTTAGGCATAATTATGTTTTCTTTTTTACTATACTTAGAATCCGAAACTTGTACATTTGAATAATTTTTTTGCATATATATTTCCAATGCTTTTCTGTATGTTACATTTATTTCACTCATTATTACTCTAATTTTTTTTTCCTTGACGAACATAGGGCAATTTTTGTCTAGCACAAAATGTGGACCTTTACAATTGAGACATTTCAATTCTTTCGTTTCACAGTTGTCATGGTTTCCTCCACATTTTGGACAAAGAATCTTTCTAGTAGGGCAAAATCTTAAGAAATGGCCAAATTTCCAGCAGCCTGAGCATTGACTAACCGGAAACAAAAACGGCTCGACCTTGAATCTAACTCCATATCCTGTTACATATGTAGGTAGTGTATCTCCTTTAAAAGAAATGCGGCAAGCTTCACTATTTATCCATTTCCCGTCATAATCTACGCGCTTTAATCTTTTAACAGCGATGACTTCATATTCTGAAGTTAAATTCTCCAATATCTCTTTTTCGTCCAGTTCTAGATCAACCCCCTTTACTACACCGTAAGTATATCTATTTTCCATTGTCATCATACATTTAAACCCTAAATCTACCATTTTTGTACATTTTAGAAGTTTATCAGCACTGTCAGCTGAATTAAATTGAATTAATACTTTATATGGGCCTTTATACTTAATTCTAACAATATTTTGAATATCTTCGTCCCTCAGTAGCTTTGCCATCGCAAATTGCTTGGGTAACATTTTTAAAGATGTCATAGATACTTCATGTTTATCATGTATTATTTCGTCTTCAATTTGTGCCTTTTCATTTTGAGTACATATTGAATCACTTACTATGCGATATTTTGATTTCTTCCTCGTAACAGTAATAAACTCGTTGTCATTAATATTTTCATCGCTGCTTCCACGCGGTCTCTTTTCCACTCGTTGTTCACAGTTCAAAATATTTCTCGTATCTTCCTCTGGCAAATTTAATATCTCACTATTGTCTTCAAATAACACATTGTCATCTTTTTCCTCTTCATCACAATTAAATTCACTCATCGTAACGTGATATAAAATTTATGTGGGTAGATTGACAAGAATTGATCAAAGCGTAAGCGGCACGTCCGATCACCGTGATGACTCCCAATAAGCAAGAAAAGGTTAAAATTATTTTGCTATAATCCGCCAACAGCAGAATCTGTATGGTCAAACATGTAATTAAAAGCTAAGCACCGCTCACCTTCACAACCAAGCAAGAAAGCCAAGTTCCCAAGCAAGCAATACCACCACCATTCACATGCACCACCACACAAGACTCTAACACTACTCTCGACGCACGTTTCGCTCCGACACCGGAGCATCCTCAGGAGATATCGACTTTACAATGCTGTATTGTCTAGTGACGTTCGTGGCAAATGCGCGGTCTTATATACCGTTTGTTACCCCTACACCTGTTGCCCCGCCCATTACCCCCCTCCCCCCTGAACCCCTCGCACCCCCCCCGTCCCCTTCAAACAAACGAAGCAATGGTGAACTTGAAACGTTAACTTGTTCATTTAGCAATTTAAACTGATTATTATTATTATGTTTTATTATTTCTAGTTGTTCCAACATACTCAGTCGAAGCCCTTTATCGCAAGTATGTAAGATTTTATATGAATGGTCCGATGATAATTTGTGTCCACTATCAAGGAGATGTTTAGCGAAGTGTGATTTTTGGGGTTGGTTGTTCCTAACCGCGGCTATATGTTCTTTGTAACGTGTTTCAAATTTACGACCCGTTTGACCAATATATGTGGCTTTACAGTCTGAACATTCGAGTTTATAAATGCCAGATTTTTGTTTATTGTTTACTTTATCTTTCCCGTTGCAAATGTTTTTAAGTGTATTATTTGTCCTAAATGCTACATGTATATCATGCGCTTTAAGTGTCTTCGCAATACGCTCCGATATTGTTCCAAAATAAGTTAAACTTGATTTGTATTTATTAATTTTATCAGGTGCTGTTGAGTATAAATCTTTTTTGATCCGCATCGATTTTTGTTTTTTTATTATATTATTAACAATGTTATTGTTGTACCCATTAGCTTGTGCCATGTGATAAATTAGATTTAATTCTTTTAAATAATTTTCTTTTGTGAGTGGGATAGATAGCAACCTATGGACATAACTATGGAACGCTGCGAGTTTATGCTGCCAAGGGTGACAGGATGAAGCTGGTATGGTTGTGTCTGTGTATGTGGGTTTCCGGAAAATTCCAAACTGATGTTTATTAATAACGCGGGTTATAGTTAGATCGAGGAAGTTTATTGAGTGATTTTGTTCTAATTCTGATTTGAATTTAATTTTTGGGTGTATATTGTTTAGGTTTTTGACAAATATGTCTAATTGTCTGTCTGTCCCTGTCCAACATATACCCCTCCCCTAGACTTATATTAGACTCCCAATAAATAAAGCTATTCATTGCATATATTTTTAATATAAGATTTAAATATAAAAAGTGGCATCTGTATTCTGTATAAATGAGTTCAATTACACTTGCGAATTCCTTTCCCTAAGAATGATTTATTAACTTTATGAGTCGAAAATGTGAAAATATTATGTAAATACATTATACATATTTAGTAGGTATTATTTTAAATATTTTATTATCATAATACGAGCTTATAAGAAGTAATTGGAACATTCATAGGCACGTCGCTCCGTGTTGAATTCTCGTAAATACGCCTACAGATGAGCAATTACTTACGCTCCGTCTTCAGTAAACAACAAGGATTAAGGTGAGATTATATAATAAACTAAAATGTTTAAATTAGGCTAAAATTAAGGTAACTATATCATATAATATTTAATTTATTTATTAAATAAATACTCCTTTATTACAGAAATTTTACAATATTATACATATTTACAATTTAAAACTTAAAATAATTATTTACAAACAGTTTTGGTATAAATCATGTCCGCGTGGAATGGTGCCAAGAATACTAGCAGCATTTCCCCGTTGAATCGCAATTCCGATATAATAATAATAATAAATATTATTATATTATTTTATTTATTAAATAAATTAAATAATATAATAATATAATATAATATAATATATGTCGGGATAGGCTCGGACATCAGAAGTAAAACAGAAGGATACAGTACAGTTATAAATGTTTTATTACATCAAATCTTAATAATGACTTAATAAATAAGCCGACATTAATTAAATTAACAATAATTTTATAGTAGGTGCACAGACAATTTATATAAAGATAGATTATACAGTAAATCAAGATTTTACACAAGCCATATAGTTAGCAAGAGTACTGACTAATGACAGTGAAGGAGGCAGAGACTCGTACTGGGACAGCAGTCCGTGCACCGAGACGCAATCGTTAGAAATGCGTGCCGATACCACAGAGCGGCCCATTTTATACCCTCTAAACGTAGTGGGGGTGATGACGACCGGTGCACGTTCTGCTAGCGCATGACAACGCTGTCCTTTTTCGTATTTATCAGCTACCCCCGTCACGGCCATTCTGACAATCGCACGTCCTCGTGCGCAAAAGTTTCTTTAAACTAGATAAAAACAATTTTCAAAAATATGAGACATACTTTAGTACTGCTGGACTGGGTCATCGTTCTTTAAATACATGGCGATACCCCTACAGCACATACACACAGACATACACAAAGTGCTGGACTAGGTTATCAACCCACAAAAGCAGGTGAGACCCCTTCAGCTACAACTGGACAAGGTCACAAGTCTTGCAACCCCTTCAGTATACACAAAGTGCTGGACTAGGTTATCAACCCACAAAAGCAGGTGAGACCCCTTCAGCTACAACTGGACTAGGTCACAAGTCTCGCAACCCCTACAGTATACACAAAGTGCTGGACTAGGTTATCAACCCACAAAAGCAGGTGAGACCCCTTCAGCTGCAACTGGACTAGGTCACAAGTCTTGTAACCCCTACAGTGTACTACAAGCGCTGGACTAGGAAATCAACCCACAAAAGCAGGTGAAACCCCTTCAGCTGCCGCTGGACTAGATCGCAAGTCTTGTAACCCCTACAGTATACTACAAGTGCTGGACTAGGAAATCAACCCACAAAAGCAGGTGAAACCTCTTCAGCTATAACTATTTAAAATTAGCAAATTATAATTAATAATATATTAAATTATTATAATTATATGTCGTAGCATCATTTTCACTATTGATTTCCACCGCAAGTGTTGCCAAGCTCCCGTAGATGGCACCGGTGCTCCGCTCAGCCTCTCACTCGACTCCGAGACTGCCATGCTGCTTGCACATGTCCTCGTGTGATGATACCCTGCGAACAAATAGGCTACGACAGAAATTTGTTCCACTCGGTCACTCCTGACCATTCTTTACAACTCATCGAGTAAATTAAAGAAATTTAAACACTATAATCCTACTTCCATCAAATCTTTAACTCAATAAAACATGGGGATATCATAAATCATAAAATACAACAATCACTAGCCTAGGCCAAGTACCACAGTCGTTCGCATCAACTTTCAAAACTACATCATCACAAATGATACAGAAACTCTCGAGTAAAACCTCTAACGCTCTTCTTCTACTTCTCTAGCCGTCGAGCAATAGCATTGCTTCCATATCCATTACATGGATCTATGTGCGCATCCACCGTGTGGATCGCCCTTGTGCATCAACCAATGACCACACACTAAGGTCTATCCAGACCTCGACCTCCACCAGAGTTGACTGCTTATCGTACGACAACCTCTGGTACGGTCCAACATAATACGGCCGATAGGGTTCCCACTCGAGATTCCACCACAACTTAAGCTTGCTCATTTTTATTAGATTATTATCTTCCTCAACATCGACTGGTACATGACCCTTTGCCATCTTCCTTAACCTATCGTGTGCGTATTTGTAAATACGCTTTACGATTTTACGTTAACGAATTTACAAAAAGGACTGTAATTAACGTGAACTTGGTTGACGTTACATCAACATGTATGGTATGCCAAGGTATATTAACTTTTGGAAATAATGAATAATCAGAATAGCAAATAAATTCAAAAACCATCTAATAAGTCTAATGTGTCATCTCCCTTAGTTATCATAACTTGGTTTACGCACAATTTTTTTTTTTTTCTAGACTACTCTACTTTACATCACAAAATAACTTGTCTGCACTGTATCTATATTAATTGGTTATTGTAACATTCATCATATTGTTATGTAGTCGATTATGAAAGCTTATTCGATTTAATTTTTCTACTAATCGTTCTATTTTTTTTTTCTGTAACTTATTTAAAATCTAAATCTTTTGAGAAACTAAATATCTCTAACCGTAATCATTAGGCAAAAAACGTAATAAAATTTAAAGAGGATGATCGTTAATCTATACTAATATATAATTATAAAGCTGAATAGTTTGTTTGTTTGTTTGAACGCTCTAATCTCAGGAACTACTGGTTCGAATTGAAAAATTCTTTTGGTGTTGGATAGCCCATTTACCGAGGAAGGCTATAGGCTATATAACATTACGCTACGACCAATAGGTGCTGAGCAATAATAAGAAATGTAACAAAAAAACGGGAAAAAACAATCTTTTTTGAGAGCTTCTGTTGCGTCCTTTATTTTTTCTCTTCTCGAGACATTTCTTAACTATAGTTCCACTTTTAAAGTAATTATGACATGACTTTTACTGAGAATTTTCGAAAGATAAAAAAAGACTCAATAATACGTCAGGAATCGAACCTGAGACCCCCCGCTCTGCAGTCACGCTCGCGACCACTCGACCAACGAGGCGGTTACCTAGGTACTCTTAGAGTAATTGTTTAAAAATATTTAAGCACGCTTTCTACTCAAATTAACGCGGGTGAAACCGCGCGGTACAGCTAGTCACTACATAACATAAAATCTGTTCTGTACCGAATACTCGTGTTGGACTAATACCAGTCACTGCAACAACATTACTAACTCGTTTTCTATTAATTCGATGCAAAACTTTATTTTACTAACGAGCATTCAGCACCTGAATCGTAAGTAAAATGTATCAATTCACCTTGTGTTGCAACTTGCCCGATGGTGGTTGTACGACGCGCACATCGACTCGCCGCTCGCTGCACGCTCCGCCGTCTGTCGACCCGCTGCCGCTCGTACACCGGACGGCTATGTGAACAGGCTTGCTACGCCTGAAATAAATGAAAGGCGTCGATGACGGTTGCTGCGCCATTTGACTCTGCGATGATGTGGGTCTTGAAGGCCTTCTCCGCGTATCCATCGGTTTGCTTCTGCACTTAAGTCGCATGTAACCGGTTTCCCTGCAGTGAAAATATTTGATTTGAGTCATTCTTGCTCACTTAATATCAATTGTGTTCGATGATTCACCCGTCGTCCTTGTTTTTTTCGCTTTGAACGTGAAAAAGCGTTCAATTCTTGCTGTAATTTGTCCCTCGAGATAAAGTTTGTAGTAAACGCCATACGCTGAAGTCGCGGGTCAAACTGCGATATGTGAGCAAGCACTGTTGCTACAGCTATTTCTTTTCCTGTTAACATCTTTAAAATAATTAATCAGTGAAGTAATTAATCGACTCGCGAATGCGGGTGGGTAATGTTTCGTTCTCAGTCGGTTTTTCGCCATTCATTTTTTTTTTTATGAGGGTATCCGCTACAAAAAGTGATGAAGTTTCTTATGATTTTATTTGAAATTTCAAAATTTGATCAAAATTATTCTGTATAAGCATAGACGGGTAAATTGGGCCTTTAAAATTTTCTTAACTTGTTTAAAGACATTTATTCTCATTAAGACATTATTATTACTTACATGAGAACACGTTTATTACAAACATAAAGATTAATTTTAACGTAGTTTTAATTTTAATTACTTATTCCTTTTTAAATACGTTAAACGAGTTTACATTTTTTATATGAGAGGGTAGTTGGTTTTAAACTGTTTAAGTCGAAAAAGACTAAAGGAGGGTGTAGGTGAAAATCCTTCAACGATTTTAGAAAACACGACTTTCATGTCGTTACTAAACAAAAGCTGGTCTTGCATGGTATTGGAGGCTGAGTCTCCAGAAGTGAGCTGGTCTTCGAATCCCACTTCTGATGTCGGGATAGGCTCGGACATCAGAAGTAAAACAGAAGGATACAGTACAGTTATAAATGTTTTATTACATCAAATCTTAATAATGACTTAATAAATAAGCCGACATTAATTAAATTAACAATAATTTTATAGTAGGTGCACAGACAATTTATATAAAGATAGATTATACAGTAAATCAAGATTTTACACAAGCCATATAGTTAGCAAGAGTACTGACTAATGACAGTGAAGGAGGCAGAGACTCGTACTGGGACAGCAGTCCGTGCACCGAGACGCAATCGTTAGAAATGCGTGCCGATACCACAGAGCGGCCCATTTTATACCCTCTAAACGTAGTGGGGGTGATGACGACCGGTGCACGTTCTGCTAGCGCATGACAACGCTGTCCTTTTTCGTATTTATCAGCTACCCCCGTCATATATAATATTTAATTATATATATATAATAATATAATATATAATATTTAATTTATTTAATTTATTTATTTATTTTATTGCGATTCAACGGGGAAATGCTGCTAGTATTCTTGGCACCATTCCACGCGGACATGATTTATACCAAAACTGTTTGTAAATAATTATTTTAAGTTTTGAATTGTAAATATGTATAATATTGTAAAATTTCTGTAATAAATATATTTATATGTTTAGATTTAATTAGTAGATAACAAGTAGAGTAGGCGGATTGAAATAACTATGTACAACAACAGTTAAGGAGATATATATGATTCAGAATTACTACCGAGAATTGCAACTACCCTCTCGTTGTTTTCCTTCAAGCTGAGGAAAAAGACAATACGTTAAACTGTAATATTTGATGATGTATGATCTTAACTTAAAGACTCGGTTATTATCTACATGATCAATGCACTGGGCACCTCGATTACTTTTCTTATATTATAATAATAGAAAAAATACGGCTTTATCGGCCGGCGACGGCGGCCCTTTGGGAGTGCAATACCGTACTAAACCCCTGCGGGAGCCTTCACAGCAGCTTTAATTAGAGGGTCCCGGATCTGTAGGCAACAGGATCCTTCAAGTGACAGGCTGACCTCGGCGAAAAGGCCAGACTTCTCCTCCATGGGGACTGTCCGGCTCACTTCTGAACAGTTCCGACAACGCCGTGTCTAGCAGGACCGGGTTCCCATCCCGGCCCGCCATGGGCACAGCCTAGCGCCTCCTACGCACCCCATTCATCGCCCGCGGATGGAGGCCACGTCGGCGGCCTCCTCTCTCACCCGCTCGTCGGCCTCCTTCTGGGACATTAGTGTCTCGCAAAAGGAGACCGTCGCCATCCAAGACACATCCTCGCCGAGCGTCGCGGTTATGATGCTCGGGAGCGACAATTCTTCTCCGAGGACATCCAGCAGTAGGTCATTTAGACTGTATTTACACATTACATGTAACAGCAGTAAACAGTTTCCGACTGTATGATTATGACCGACTGCATATTATGAAACATAAAATCAAAAATAACAATCTCATACCCAACCAAAAGGTTTGTTACGAATCAGCGACACCGTACAGACAGCGTACCCGGCATCTCGCAGGTGGCATTTATTATTGAAGGAAATGACAAGTGGCGAGAGCAAAAAATATTGAGTCGAGTATGATTATTTTATAACTAGACAACACGTGCGGTTTTATCCGTCTATCGTTGACGTTAATGGCTAACACTTCGCTTATGTGTATCATTGCGTGAGGTTTTATAGCCTGTTGTGACCAGATACATATACAGGTGACTGGTAAATTACTATCAATATTTAAGGAGAATACTCGGTATATGATTCTCATTCAAATTATGTAAAAAAAAATAGGTACTTAATTTTTGACCAAATTTTCATAAATTTCAATTCAAGTAAATGAAGCGTTGACACCCTACAGTCATGCCGGCGGCACGTGCACAGGTGTTGTACTGTGCCGCTTGTTCACATCTAAAAATTGCCAAAGTTCACATCATTTACCTAGTCAACAAATTTCTTGCTTAAACGAGTAAAATATCTTCGTATTTTTGCCTATCCTAAGCCAGGATTAAAGTATTAAAGGGGACTGGATCATGCTTGTTTATCCTGCTACCCTATTAACACGTGGCGGCGTTTGGACGTAGGTAAACTACCTGTTTTGTGTCGAAAGTGCAGCTAGCTGCTAGGGTGTCCAGACGACGCGTACATAATTGGATAATTGTTGAATAACTTTACTTAAAAGTTTATTAATATTTACCTGTTTTTTTTTACATAATTTGAATGATAATCATGTACCGAGTATTCTCCTTAAATATTGATAGTAGTTTACCAGTCATCCTGTATATATATATATATCAGTTCCAACATAATCTGTTTAGTAATTTTTGAAATTTACACATTAATACAATAATACAAACAGACAAAAGTTCTAATAATTTATAATGTTGATTATTGTCCTTGCTTCAGTTCCAAAGACATTCTAAAATATTTAATGACTATCTATGTTTCAGGTAAAAAATGTCACAAAAACAAAAAAAAATCCGGTATTAGCGATTTATCTAAAGCTTTTTGCAAACGTTGTAAAAAGTCATATTCTTTTTTTTCTTTCTTTGCAAAATAGAAGGATTAACAGCCGGAACTCATTTAAATTTTACAGGGCTCCTTTTTAAGATTTGATCTGTTAAAGAATGGGTTCCGACTATAAATCCTTCTATTTTGCAAAGAGTTTATGATTTGATTATGTGTGTATCGATTATAAAACTACTTATTTCAATAGTGTGGTTGTTCAGTATTACTTTTGACAACAAAAATAATAAAACACTCAGAGCAACGTTGCCAGATTACTATAACTAACGATATAAGGCAGAAGGTATTAAGGTAAGAAGACTACACTTCACCACGCTGGTTTCGGTTTCGGTTTCTGTTTCGGCCGAAACTGAGAGCAAGGCCGAAACTTCGGTTTCGGTTTCGGTTTCGGCTGAAAAACCTGTTTCGGTCGGACACTAAAAATAGTTTAATTTAATAATGTCTCACACTGAAGGTCCCCAGAAAGACGAAATTTTGTGTCAGGTGTCACACACAACACAAATATAAATACCAGAGCACGAGAAATATTTGTATAAATTATACAAACCTTTCTGATGAGCGGGAATCGAAGCCGCGACCACTGGCGTAAAAGCCAGTCAGCGAGTGACCACTGAGCCAATCTGTCGTCTAAAGTCAAAGTCAAAGTCAAAATATTTTATTCAGCATAAAATTATTACAATCATTTACTGAACGTCATGAGTCTACCACCAGTTCGGAAAGAAGAAGCCTCTGACCCGAGAAGAACTGGCGAAAGAAACTCAGCGGGACTAATATTATTATAATTTTTAAACGTAATGTTGTTTTTTTTTTAAAGTAAATTGAAATGAACAATAATTCTCTATAAGTTGAAATAGCTTGGCGGCGATCACATCATTCATTCCCAAGGCGTACTGTCTTCTAGAAAATCGTTAATCATATAATATCCTTTAGTACAAAAACGTTCTTTCATATTTTTTTTTTAATTTGGCAATAGAAGCTTTTTGAACGTTTTCTGGGAGCCTGTTGTATAAGCGTATACATTGTCCATAAAAAGAATTACTGACTCGGCGTAAGCGAGTTACAGGCAGTAAAAACATCACAAGCGTCACCTAGGACATAACAGACCACAGAACCTAAAAGGAAAAGGTGCGGTCGAATTGCAGTGTCCAAAACGAGTGTTGCATTCAAGGTCATAGAACGTAAACCGAGTTAATTATGACTATGTATCGAATTGAAAATTAAAACGATAACGGTATCTCATGACATCGAGACGATATCAGTTCCTTTACAGTTTTAGAAACGATATAGATTATAGACAGAGAGTTAATTGGGGTTGCTATCACTTAGTTTATGTTTTCATTCAAATTCAGCAAAATATAGTTAGTAAAGTCGGAAATTTCGGGACAAATTTTTGAAAAATGCTTCTTCTCATCTGTAGTGCCTACTGCACTGCACAGATACTCGTATGAAATCATTAATCTATAGGGTTTTTTATAGATCAATGTATGTAAATCATTTTATAAATCAATGATGTAAATGCTAAATTTTAATTACCGTCAGTAAATTATGAAGTCAGCCGTTAAGTTTTAGTAGCAGTTCATAAAGTAATATTTTTAATCAAATAACTATTAATGTTAGCCATAAATTTTAGTCAATATACTTTTATTATTTTAAATGGTCTAGACTAACTGCATCTCGTGGTATTACTCGCATTGATGTACATAAATGTGATATATAACAAGTAACGTAATCTTTTTCTCTAATGGGTAATGCAAGTTGACTGATGACTGGAAAGTTTACTTTTTGAAAATGATAACAGTCGAAATAAAAAAGAAAAATAAACATGTGACCTAATTTTTGAAAGTGATCAAGAAAGACGTCCATTTAAGTAATATGAAATCTTCATTTGGACTTCAAAAGTCACTTCTAAGAAGTTACAAAAGACGATCTTTTTGAGATGAGAGCTCTTACGAGTTCTCCTTAAAAAATATAGACATGGCGAATGCATCTTAAGCTTTTTTCCCCTCACGACTATTTCTTTTTAGGTGATCTATTAATCCCATTTTTAACTATATTCAAAACAAAAAGAATTAATTTGTTTGAATAATATTAAGATCTTAGAGAGATTTTTGGTAATCGAGTTCATATAAAAAACAAATTAATAGGCTGTAAAAAGTTCAAGGAGCAGTGACTATAAATATGGGTGATATCACACGGGTCATCTAGTCTCATTAATTAAAGACTCCCGAAACATTCACCGTTCTGGTGTAATGGTGCGCCGTGCGAGTGGTTGTCTTAAAGTCGGTTCAATTCCCGCTCGGGGCAGATGTTTGTATTTGTACAAATATTTATTTCCGGTCTGGGTGTATGTTTTTGTGGGTTTACCCACCGTGCCTCGGAGAGCACGTAAAGCCGTCAGTCCCGGTTGTTATCATAAACACCTGATAGCGATCGTTACTCATGATAGGGAAAAATTAATCTTCTTTATGGAAAAGATGCCTTCGCCCAGAACTGGGACATTTACTGGGCTGATTTATTCAAACATACACCAGTATATATAAGTATATGTTTAACTTGAGTATATGTTAAAAATATCAGATATCAGAAGTATGAGAAAATGTTGACATGAACTGTCAAATGACCTAATAGAGCCCAAATGTTTACACCCTCAAACCCTGATTTAATTTATTTATTGACCCTGAATAACCTGACCTTTTTCAATTTCTAAAAGGATTGGGGACTGATATGAGACTGATAACACATATCTAAGATATCATTAAATCGAGTCATCACTCAACCAATTCAAAAACTCAATTCAAATTATACTTAACCAAGAAACCATCAGTCAATGTCAAAAATAATTTTCTATTTAAAATATATTTACCTTGCGTTCGATGTAATTTAAGAGTTTATTTATTATATGTACTGAACAATATCGAACAACAAACAATTCCTTTGTTCGTTCATAAACAATACGAAGTATCAGTGATCTCTAAAAATGAATCAGTGGAATTTTCATTAATTACGTTAGTGAAGCTGTATTCACTACATATCATTGGTTTCAACAACAAGTTAGTGAATACTCACTTATACACTAGTAGTCACTAATTGTGCGTGGTACAATTTTTACATTGATAAAAAGTCAGTAGTCACCTAAAATTAGTGAAATTCCACTAATTCGTATTTAGAGAGTACGAAGGCATAAAATTTGTGTCATAATCTGAAAATTAATGGTTAGTTTAATTAAATGTGTAAATATTAGGTACTGAAAATTATATTAAATTTATCTCGCGGAGCAGTGAAGCTGCAGAACATTTTTATATGTTCAATCGTCAATTTGCGTCAAAATTGTTGGTCCGTTTTAATTTTACTCGCCACACATGAGACGAGGTTAACATTTTTATACAATTAAAGAACCCAGTCAAGCTCGCGCCAGACTAGCGTGCCAAGGGTTCTTCTGTTCAATAGCAGATTTTTTTTTCAATAATATATAAAAATACAAAAAAAGGTCGTGTTTCCAAATTTCAAATTTATAAAATAATATTCAATGCTCAATAAACTAGTGCGTTTTATTTAATTTTTTCTAAATATGCACCATTTTTTAATGAAATAATATAGATGTCGCCTAACTTGAAGTTTAAATATCTACAACAGTACCAGAGACACAGATACTGAAGTCTCAACATAATGTGTTAAACCATTATATTATAGTACCGAACCCAAAAAAAAAAAAAATCATTACACTTCGTTATTTTTAAACATGACCGTCGTTCTTGACACATATAAAAATGTATTTTAGGTCATAGAGCAAAACAATACTGTAACCCATTATGTTTCTCTTATATTAATTGACAGTCACATTACTGGCTATTGTGCCTTCGGTCGCGGGTTCTTCCCGTTCGTGACAAACATTTGTTCAGTACGTCTACCATGAGTTTCCAGAAACGATACACGTTAGCGAGTGTAGTAGACAAATTGTACGGAAAGTTGAGCAGCGCCTCTACCGGATACTATCATTACTATTGCATTTCTACGTTTACTAGGTACTGTAGTTATGTCATGCGCACTTGTAACAAAAACTCATTGTAGACCTAAAGGTCATACAGGCCTTTGTCGTGGTTTGGACGTCACACTCCTAACAGAATTTTCATCCTACTGAATGTCCAAAAATCATAAAAAAAAATATTTATTCAAGTAACTACACTTGAATAAAAAATTAGTCTAGTCTTCAAAAGCACCTTTAAATCGTCATTTTACAAAGTATATTACATTTTTAATTAATTAATTATTGTCAATGTGAAGCTACCGCCGATTCGGAGTGTAGATTCTGCTGAGAGGAATCGGCAATAAGCTTTTTTTTTTATCGTCAATATGATGTCGATGATGAATATACAAGTGTTATATATCATAATTATGTCTTGCATGAAAGGCAGTGTGAAGCGTTTCTGACTTATGTATTTATTACTTACCGAACAGTTTTTTACAATAAATAGCAATGAATATTGTAAACGTTACGTTACATCCTCGCGGATTGCAAACTTTCATAATTATTTTTAATTAATAATTTGAAATATGATCCATTCAATTCGACGGACGAATTTTAGTTCAAATCGATGCTCATTTTTTAAATAAAAAGTTTAGTTATATAAATCAATTATTTCAATAATAATTTTTTATCTGTAGTATCGAGAAAATACAGATTTAATGGATTTCAAATCATACTTTCAACCGCTTATTCGATGTAATCTATACACGATTTATGCAGATTCAGCTTAAAGTTCGAGCTTTAACGACGTATTCATGACTGTGAATGCATTTTATTTTAATCGATATCGTAAATGAAGTAACAATCCATGTCATAGCCAACTGTATTATTAAAAAAAATATTTCCACAGTACGAGTTAACTAATAGAAATTGAACGCGGTTAGACGACCGTTACCAATAGGTTACGCTTAGTTATACATAGTATATTTTTGTTTACAGCATACTTGTATGTCCTAAACTCAACTAGAACAACACATTGACATATAAGCACCTACACTTACGAAAACATTTCACAAAACAAATAACATACGCTTACACAACAGGTGTAATAATAACATTACCATAACGCCTTGAATACTCAAACATACAACACGCACAAACAAAGAAACAATACATCGAAATTAATTACTAAATAGTCATAAATATCTACAGGTTACAGGGTAATATAAATGCAAATAGGGTGAACGCATTACACTTCGTTCCGCCGTAAGTGGGTAACAAAAAAACTCACACCAAGGTCCATTGAAGCCGGTTCTTACATAATAGCGCCCACGAGTTCCATACGAGGCGTAATACTTTTGCTTTCGAACGGATTTCATTCAAAAAAAACTTGTGTTTCGTCTTTACGCTCGTGTGCTTGTTTAACTAGACCACCTGTGCGGTTTCATTCGAGCTCGTTAATACTCAAGCTGCTGACTGTTTCGCTCTTATCATCGCGTAGCGTGATGTACTATAGCCAATAGTATTCCTTATTTAAATAAGCCTTATGTATTACGATACAACTACCTCATGTATTACAAAACATGTATGTAGATTTCATCACGATATTGTAATATGATATTTTTATATTATAATTTTCATTAATTACGTCCGTGAAGCTGTATTCTCTATATATCAGTGAATTTCAATACCAAATTAGTGGACTCTGATATTCACATATCGATCGCATCACATCGCGATCCTCGCATTAATTAATATTTTGATTCAAACTATAAAACCCCATATATTTCATTTAAATCGAGTCTTAAGACACAGTGAACACAGCACGAAACAAACATCACAAGATCTTGAATTATTACATCTGCCATATCGATGTCAATTATAAAATATATCGGATCCTGTTTTAAAGAAGCCATTCACATTAAGGACAGACGACTTAAGGAGATTCGCCGGAAGTCGTTGAACGGAAGCTGCTTCAAACCGATCACTCTGGAGATCGAGGGGGGCGAGTACGTTTAACAGTAGACATTCAATGGCTGATATGGTGATGATGATAATTACGTTAAGACAGTCTTGAGCATTATCTCAAGATCACATGTCCAATCTTCGGAAGTATTTTACGTTTTGCGACTCGTAGTATATATGTCATCGTAAAATTGTAAATACCATCAGATTATAATCTATCTCGCGAGATTGTGAACTGTCGAAATATTGTGAACCATAAAATACTGCTTACAATTTAACGCAATTTTATTTTCGGTAGATTATAATCGAAGTGATAAAACCGTCAAATCACAATCTTATTATTATAGGTTAGGTTAGTAAATATGTTACGGTTTACAATCTTTCGACAGTTCACAATCTCGCGAGACAGATTATAATCTAACGGTATTTACAATTTTACGGTGACATAAGTCGCGAACAAGGATAATTTGAAATTTTCAAAATATAAAGTGTAGTAGTATGATTGAGACGGTCGACAATCCTAAGATGAATGGCCTGTTTTAAACGAGATCGATATACCGTTAATTGGTATAAGTTATAACACGACAAGTTGACAACAACGCAAAAAGTCTGGTAAACAACATTAATTATGGGAAGTATCCCTTATAAGTGAAATGAACCGTTTTAACGAGCGAATAAGCACATCACACGATCATCCCGTAAAGTTAGAGATATAATATTTTTTCTTTGTGTCCATTAATCGTTCCTTCAACAGTTTAAGGGATATACACGTTACGACAGACAGTTATACAAACAAAAAGGATAACTACTTTCTTAACGATGTCCCGTTCAACGATCTTACGTTCTCACAGTCTTACTTCAATACTTGATTATAGCTTTCTTTTGTTTAAATATTAGCACATGTTACTGTACTCACTTAACAAATTACTGGCATTATTATTAATATTTACTTTCAAAGAAATAAAAAAAAAAGTATTTGAAATGAGAGATTATATTGAACAGGATCTCTCGTAGTAAACCGCATGGAACCTAATTGAGATAATGTGCATAAAGGACACTTAAAATTATAAATATAAATTATTGGCAGTTATATTTTGATAAGAAAGTAAAGAAAACAGTAAATATTTTGCTAACTTATCTTATAAATAAAGTGGAAAAAGTTTGTATGATGGAGCGGAGACAGTTTTTTGTACCCATTAAATGTGTGTTAATCTATCGTATTTTAGTGACTTAAAATACAAAATAATTTACAGTCGTAAAATATTTTAAGATTTTTTCTACAGAAAATTGGAGATGAGAATAATATTAAAAAAAAGAAAATTTTTAATATAATTTTCAGGATATTCTTATCACGATTCATGTCTTACAGAAAAGAAATGGATTTCCGTTTGATGTGCACGAAGCGTTTTTGTTATTTTCATGGCAAAATGGAATATTTTTTTTTTTAAATACAAAACACTACTGAAATAATCTCATAATAAATAATATATAAAATAAATATGATAATAAATACCATTAAAAATAAATTATGAATATATTTTTAATCCTGTTTCATAATAATTAAACGTTTAAAAATCAAAAACCGACTTCAAGATCAGAAGGTTGGTGTTCAAATCACGTCGGGGTCACCAATAATGTGGGGTATCAAACGGACGCTGGACATAAAAATTTAAAGCTTTTAAATTTTAAATTTAAGTGTTTATTAAACTAATTTAATCACAAGAATCGTGATTATCTGTTGCACGAATGACGAAACCTACATCTGATTAAGTTAACAAAAAAATTTAGTTTAATTAAAGACTTATCTAACGGATGATTAATTCCAACAGCTTTAAATTAATCATGAGATCAACTAATTTTAAGATTAATTGCAACTTAACTAACGGAAAGTTAGCGACGGTTTCGTGCAACTCGCCGTTAGACTCGTAGGACCTTATTGTTAGTCTTGAAATTTAATTTTCTATTCGAATATTTAGTCTATATATTAATTAAAATTAATATAAAATGTCTTAGAAAATATTCGCAAGAATATTCATTAGCATGTAAAGTTACTATACCATTATATATACAAAAGAAATAAACCTGAACCGTATAATGTCATCGCTCTAAAAGTTAAACAGGAAGATCGGGGCTAATGTTCCAAACAAATGAAATTATCCACACATTCGCTATGTTAGGTCAATGACATCATAGAGTCTAACATGGAGAGGTGTGAATTTATTCACGACAAATCAATCTAAACTACCTATTATTAATTTTTTTTTTTTCGTTTGTTTGTAGATAAATAAAACCTCGAACTATTAAACATATTTTCACAATTTTTTTGCTATTAGACAGCGACATATTTGAGATATAATGCAAGCTATAAATCAACCTACTAGGACTAATAGGAGCACACCGGTGACCATAAATATCTCTTATTTCGTTCTATATTAGAACTTCAACTAAGTACGTTGAAAACCCAAGAGACGCCTAGTTTATAATATTTCGATTTCGATTCATTGGATATAATAAATAATTTATTGGAATCACTGATGAGACCAATTATAATAGTCAGCGTCGCAGGATCCAAAATATCGAAGATAATTTTTAGAAACATTACCACAATTAGGTACAGATGGGTGTCCATAAAAATAAAAGTAATGTTTTTAAAAGTTATTACTTCAGAACGGCATGCCTGATTACTTCTTCTCCCCCCTGCAATATTATTTTTGTATAAAAGTAAACTAAAATCGATTGGTAGAATCGAAAATTTATATGGCATTTTTAACGAAAAATTATAATAAAACACGTAACGCTCATTTCGATAAAACTGTACTACCAGATAGCTTCGTTATAAAAACGAATGCGAAATGACTGACAGATAACGCACAGGCTGAATCATAGGATGTAGGTACATTTTATTAAAAAACACACCTAATATTTATTTACAAAGGCTACTCATTTTAATAGCATATTAAACCCGTGTAAAGCCATGACGTTTCGATAGTCATTAAATAAAATTAGTCCTACAAAACAATTCCGAAGCGTCCAAATTAAGCTCACATGTGAAAGGGTTTACATATTTGCATGTGATGGACACTCACTCCCAGATGTTGTTCTTAGAAACGTGATTCAGACCACTCTCTGCTTGGATAACTGGCACGATAAGAATTCGGACGATTTATGTATGTGTAAGAAACTGTTATGAGTAACTGAGGACTACTATGAGTTCATTATATTTGCATTATCTTGTTCCAATGTGATTTATTCTATTATTACTAAGAATACTAAGATAAATTAATGAAAATTATATTAACTTAGAAACTAAAGGAGGTACGAGTATCTAGATTGAAAAGAAAGTAAGTACACTTAAAAGAGTGTAAATGTAGAATAATGGACTACAAAACGAAATTATACGCATTTTATCGGATAATTATATATTGGCATAAGCGAGTACGCGAATTTATCAGCGTCATCGTAGCACGCTCCATTACTCTCTTTAGTGATAAAATATTTTCGATCCTATAATTTATTAATGGTTCGAGTGCGAAAGAATATCTTACATATTAAAATTTATAAAAACCTATTTAAGGAAGGAGTTAATGTCTAATGCTGAGTACTTATTTTATCGATAAATGGAGGGTAGGTAAACAACACAAGCAAATTGATTTCGACTCAAGGTCTTATGTAAAATATTGTATTATGAACTTCCCTATACTTTGTACCCCGATATTGACACAAGAGCTGTCACATCCTTAGTGATCTATTATATATTTATTCATTTATTTTGTAACACAAAACATAAGGGTACACTTGTAATTTTTTTTTCTCATTCTTAAACATAGACAATGTTGAAGTGCTACTAGTGCTCTTTTGTTAAAAATTCTTTAAAATAAAAAGCTCGTCTATGGCGTATTAAGGTTCTATTGTTCTGAGTCACCGGCTTGGATTCTTGCTTCGATTGCGCAAGTACTTTACTTAATTGATTATACGGTATTAGTTTAATACTTTTCAAATTAATCACGTTTTTTAATCTCATTTCACAGCCTTGTTCATGAACTCCACGGAATCGAATTTACATTAAAATTATAAAAATGAAGTTCTTTAATGAATAAAATGTGTTTATCTTTAAAAAGATGTTTTTTTTTTTTTTTGTTAAATAGCTTATTTAAAATCTGTCTTCAAGTATCGAAAAAAGCAGGAAGTGCAAATAGTATTTGACAAAAGATGTCCATACAACAAATTATATACGTATATGTATATAAAGGCGTCAATATTTTATGTAGATAACCGTTCTATCACATTATTATTATAATATAAATAGAACATAAATTATATTAAATTTCAAATTATCAACTATCGCATACACAAGTCATGCTAATTTATGTTTTAAGCTTTTAAGTATTATACTGATTATAATTATTTATATTTTTTTTTTAAATAATCGACACAAAAAAGGTTTACCTACAATATTTTGGAAACTGAAAATCTACTTGTTTTTTCACGATTAAGCTAAAAAAGTAAAAACATCTGTAAATTTCCTACAGCGTGGCCTAATACTATTATCCTTTTGATAAGGATTTGGAGCTTAATCTTTCACGCTAGTTCGCTGTGGATTGGTGGACTTCGAACTGTTCTGTTTACTAGGTTATATTTAAAAATACATTCTAAGCAACTGAATATATTAAGTTTCTCACTTTCCGGACAGCACTAGAGAGAGGCTGTCCACCTTAGTGACCTTCTCATGCGCGTACAATTCGTGACACTTGAGGTGCCTGACGTTGCGCATGCACATCAAGACGCGACGGAACTGCCGCCGGGACACCCGCAGCGGCTTGAACAACGCTATGTACACCTGCAGACAAACAAACACTTTGTTACATCGTGTTTAGAAGATGATGAAAGTGAAAATTTAACCTAAACAAATTATATTTTTGTAATTTTGGTAAGCTCAAAGTTTCAACAAAATCATAAAAATAATGATAAAAATTTACCATTATTCATTCATGAATATTTAACGCAATTGTAGGTCAAAGTCGTAGCCTAGGTATGATATAGATACGGAACGTTTTGGATACATTCCAAAATTGTCATTGGCAGATTTGTAAGAAAATTTGATATTCAATCATTGATAAATACGTACTCCACGAGGCAATGCGGCAAACTGGTTTTAATCAATTAATCGTACAATAAAGCGGCTCTTTCGTACATTTTTTTTTTTGACACAATATTTTATAACAAAATAAGCAAGTTGGGGAGCAAATATGCCAAGGTTGAGGGCAATAATGCCATTCGTGACCATGACGAAACTTAAACATATCGACCACAGAACTTATTAAGCTTTATACAAAGATTACGAGGGGATAATAAGAAAGACTAACAAAGCCAAAAATAGGTTGTTATTATGATTTATTTATTTATTTATTCACTATGATACACAAAACAGAATACAATCAATACACTTTTAGACAATATACATCGTTAACAATTTTAGGGCTGGATTATATTTTTAAAGCATGTGCACACTTCATGATTTAAAAAAATTTAACAAAGCAGTAGTGAAGTTATTAACTTTATATAACATTGTAGTAGTTTATTTATTACTCAATGCGATGGACTGATCAGTCTTGCTAAGAATAGCTATGATTAGATAGAATTTGTTTATAAATGTACAATACTAAATCTTTCGATGAGTCTGCTTCTTTTTAGTAGTTAAATTGTAGTTGTTTCCTATCTTCTGATACCTGTTGTTTACGAAACAAGTCCCCTCAATAAATTTCCTTAAACTCAACTATTTTTTAAATAAAACATCGACTGATTTATTCCTATGTTCAGGACAAAGTAAATTTTGCTAAGGTTTGGGACTGCTTTAACTAATATAAATAAAAACTGACAAGGGTCATACATTAAGAATTCATTTTAATTTAATTATATGTGTAATCTAGGACACAGTTGGTATTAAATCGTAAGTATTTAAGCAAAGCTGTTCGCATGAATAGTCACTGGCACGAACAAATGTTCCTCGACCTGCTATAAGCCAATGCAAATAGTGAGTCGACTGATGTTGCTTAAAAGACAGCGCCTCGGTGTAATCCATGAATCTCATTAGTAAGTCAATCGGTACCAGTAATGATTACACATTCAGAGACGTCAATATCGTATAATCAGTACCTGATTGCGTTTAGTTGGTATTAAAGGTGTTAAGACATGCAAAAACATTCAATGTTATGGTAGGGGAACGTACCCATACTACGTGATCGGTTCAGTGGGGGAAGAGAGGTCTTTAAAAATACCACGCTTACGGTCTTAAAAATATGGCACGTATCGTTTAGCGCTTTTTAAACTCACAATTGGCAACACTACGCTATACTACCACTAGGTTGTTAACTTTCTGTTTGCAAAAAAAACCTTTAAGAGCATATTTATGAATTACTACGTGAAAATTTGAGGGATATCTTAGCAAATACTATATATACTACTATATATACTATTATATACGGGTGGTTACCAATGGGGGAGGGGGATAGAAAATTGTAAAAAATAGGTCACGTAGTATAGATACTTTCCCTAAACTGTACTTTAGGTAAATTGTAGTCTTGTTTTAATTATTCATTTTACATAATTGTTTGTCTATCTCTTCTAATTACTGCCCATAATTGGTCCTTCGAATTCGAATGTTCTGGAAGAAATCTTTTATAAAGATAAGTACACTTCACACTTGTATTTCGATGCCTCGTGTATCTTTGTCTAAAAATTAAACAACTATTAAATTAAATGACGTTATTCGAAGTCTTATCATCAGTTAAATATATATATATATATATATTTTACATTTCATAGGTTAATGTTAGGTCTCTATAAAGATCTAGATAGAGCCTTACCCTTCTGAGCTGGTGAACGAAACTACTCAACAGAAGGCAGCAAATAGCTAGCAATTAGTTTCATAGTGATAAAAGGTATGTATTTTAACCGCGAACCAGCTCACGAAACGTTTCGAGTAACGTAGGTTTTATGTTTTTATATATTAAACTAGCTGTTTCCCACGGATTTACCTTTCATTTTTCATTATACTCCCTTCGAGAGTTATGTTTAAAAAAAAGGCAGTAAACAGTACACTGGGTACTAAATAAACTGGTAATAATAAAGAGAAAGGTATATTTATTAATTATGTTGCAATATGTCTCTATGACCAGAGTTTTAAGTTGAGCCTTATCGAACACTACCTTCAAATTTGTTATTGTTATAAAAATATGTAGGTTAGAGTAGAGTTATCAAGCGACATCTTTTTCTATTGAAATAAAAAAAAACCATCAAAACCTCTAACCTTTAAAAAACTCGATGATTAGCAAAAAAAGTCTACCGTTCTTTAGCGTATTATTTTGATACAGACAACGAACAATTATCAAAAACAATATTATTAATATACAATACATACATTTATTCATACTCGTAGAGGTTTCATCTAAATAGACCCTAAGTTATATAACGTATCGAAACCGTCTCAGACCTTAATACCGTAAATCAAATGAAGGGATTTATATACCAATAAATAAACTAACGAACTGACAAATGAATGACACATTACATATACATGTAAAGTGACAAATGACATATTTGTAAATAAATACACATTTTTCCGGAATCAAAGTTATATAATTCAGTAGGCATTAGCATCAATTGTTAAATTTCGTCCTATATTTATTCTACTATTTTACTATTCACGCCAATATTGATAACGCTATATATATATATATATATATATTATATATATATAATATGTACATATTTTATTAAAACAGAGTGAAAATATTATTTATCAATACCAAATTGTTTCGCAATTTCATTAACGCATCATTGCAACGAATTAAAGAACTTGACCTTTTCCCGATCGAAATTGACAATAATTACTCGTCGACCTTCTTTGTAAATGGAATTAAAAAAGAAATAACACAAATAAATGAAAACATTCGCTTATTGCCCCTTGCATAATACTTAAAAGCGATGGCGTCAGCAGTAATTTTAAATTTTAAACAATGGGTTAAATTTTTTTAAGAGTAGGTACCCCATATTGTTCGTTTCGTCTCGCAGTAATAATTTGCGCCCAATGTGATACAGCGAATTCGGGGTTCGCTTTTTTATGGCTGAGCAAAGCCCTCTTCTCATAATAAATTAATTATTAGAGGCTCTTGGGGGATATTTCACCACAACACCATACTGCGAATTGGAGGATATACAAGCAGAATTTTTCAAAATATATGACAGTTTCTTTACTAAGTTTGCCTTCAATGTCCAGCAGTAGATGAATTTCAGAACTTTAGTACATGAATTATTCAGCGGCGTGAACCCAAATTTTAATATGGGATAAGAACCTGAAGAGGTTATGAATCGCATGTTCCACTGGGTCATCTCAGCTCGATAAAGTAAAAATATATTACTTAATTTATACCGAAAAAATATTACACAAACTACTTGGCAAGCGCTTTGCGGTACAATTTCCGTAAATTGTATAACAATTGACAAATCCCCCTATTTTTTTTTTTTTTTTTTTTATTGAATTAAAGAAGGATATAAATTACAAACATCAGTAAGATGTCACATAAACTCATTCGAGTTTTACCGGACATCAGTTTCGTTAATATCTAGTAAGTATATATTATTAGATAACTTAGTACTAAAAATAATATGATAGGAAGATAAGATTATAAAAATATTAAATATATTAGGTAGCGATAACATAAATATTAATTAATTATCATTATTGTTCTAATGTTAGAAAATAATGCAGAAAAAAGTTCATGATGTGGAATTCGCGAAGCGATGTATATAAGTTAACGGTATTTTTCTAGAAAATTGCATCGCACGCTAAGTCTAAAAAACGTTAAAATTTCCTACTGGAGCGATCTATTCCAATATTAACGTCTAGAAATACACAATACATATTATATTATATCTTACCATGCCCCGATTCCGTCGCTACGTGCTGGGAACATGCATTGAGATATCCGCAAATATTAATTCTAGGAATGGTTCTGTTTTGCTCGGATACACAAAAACATGTTTTTTTACCTACTATATTTATAAAAAAATGTCCTGTTTTCTCTATACTAATTTGTAATCCAAGAAACTTACAGGTTTAAAATAATAAAAAAAATTTACATATATGCTTAGATTAAACTGCATAATGTTATAATTTAAAAAAAGTTATATTGTAAGCTTATAGCTAGGGAGCAGGTGGCAATTTAGGTATATGATTTCATCGTCGTTGATACCAAGACGTAATCTAGTCTGGACCTATGTTAACCAAAAAAAAAAAAAAGTGGCGAGCTCAGGTAGCTCTGATTATTTCTGTCATAAATTATATCTTATTAAATACATTTTATAGATAGTGAAATTAAAGATGGCAGATGTCAGGATGGTGGGAGTTTTTATAAAAATAATTATTAAACTGTAAAAACAATAATTACTGCTATATCATTCCATCGTCTTTAGGTAAAAGGATTCTTTTTTTTTTGTAAAGTATTTGTAAATATAAAAAAAGGTGGCAGTCTAAAACTCTTATTTTAGATGTAATATAAAAAACAAATATGACATATATTTAATTTTTTTATATATTATTGAAAAAATATATATTGTCATTTAATATTATTATTTTTTAAACTTTTTATTAATATACACAAATAATATTAGTGAGTGTGTATTTTTACTCATTTGCAGCTGTCCTCAGGTAGTAAATACTTCTGCCTGCGAAACAATGATCTTCGAAGAAAAAGATTCATCTAAGATCATTGCTGCGAAAAGACAGTATCGATTTTTATGCTTCTCCTAACTAATAGAAATATTAGATTTAAAGGCAGAAACGATGTTATAATTTATTAATTTTTATCTCTTATAATTTCAATAATTATTCTAATCTGCCTGCCGATGAAGTAAACTATTTTATTATATATCATAATAATTAGAAAAAAAAAATTAATTACTCTAAAACACAGCAGGAAAAACTTTTGCCACTAGCATTAATATTTTTTAATATTAAATACAATTTATTAAGATTATCGACAGAAGCGATAATATCGTTTAAGACATTAATTTTTTATATACATTTTTGCAAGCTCCTATTTTATATTGCAGCAATTAATGAATAGCAGAAATTGTTTAAAATGATTATTTTACTTAGTAATCTAATATTATCAACCTCTGTCAGACGATGAAATCATATAAACTTTACTGCCACCTAGCCTGCCCTAGCTAGCCCATTAATAAGAGCAAAATACTTTAACGTATTAGTCACCAGCCCCAACTTTATCCACAAATGCCAAAAAAAATCCCGGCAGATATTAGGGATTTGTTCGTACGGAAAGAGGTTCACGCCAGAATACCCACTTAAAGAACCCAAGACCAACAATCGTGTTGACGTCACGGAATCGGGACGGTTAGTCGATTTAGGCCGAGACTCCACCAGAGCGGAGATGTGCGGAGATGTGTTTTAACAACCAATAGAATTTCGTTTAGTGGTATTCACTGAAGCGGAGGGGAGACGAGGTGTGTAAATAACGAAATACTATTGGTTGTTTAAACACATCTCCGCTCTGGTGGAGTCTCGGCCTTGTGCAGGCCTTTTTTTCCGAAACAGTGCTCTTGCACACCGAAAACATTTTACATTAAATATAAACACGAGTAAAACCAAGGGGGTCGATTGTCATGTTTTCTGTTTAATCTATACACATAATATAAAACTGATACGTTTCTTTGTTTATTTAAGCTTGTTAATTGAAATTAGATTTTTTTCCGTTAGAGCCTCTTTCCGGAGGTAGATCATTAAGGCTATAAATTTATCACGATACGACTCACGAGTGCAAAGCAACACTCATAAAACGAAAACATAAAGATAGTCCTCCATTGTCCTCAATACATATTTGTATTGCTATTGATCTTTGTGTAATTACTAAAATCTAAAGAAAAAAAATTTGACCTGTGCAGAAATAATGTGCATATTGAAAAAATCAGACCTGTGTAGAAATAATGTGCAAATTGAAAAAAGCAGCTATCGTCTAAATAGATCTTAAATATTGATATAAAAATGAAATAATTATTAAAATGTGCATATTTCTACACCTGACCGACATATTTCAATTTATTATTGTTATTCCACCAAATCAACCCTTGTTTTATTTAAATATTTTTACATTTTACTTCACGAAAAAAAAAAGAAGGACCAATTTTTTGAAATTTATAATCTTTATTTCTGAATAGTAGTGTCAATTTTCAAAACATTCGCATTAAGAGAAAAATAATTTACATATTTAATCAAAAACAGGGTAAATGAACTAATATAAAAGGAAACATTTAAAATGAAAAGATCAACTGTAACTCACTCGGCCGAAGTTACGTTTTCTGCTCAAAGGGACGACCTTTACAAGAACGTGACAATTGGTCAATTTAAAGGCCAGGTAGGAATCGTGCACAAAAATATAATCCCTAAATATTGCCGCTGCCTTTTGTTACGAACCTGCGTCGAATTTTTTATTTTATACCTTTTGTATAATATATAAATTTTAAAGTACTTTTTTTTACCAAAAAATAAATGATCAAAAAACATAATTTTGTGGCTATTCAATTCCATATCGACGGTAAATTGTAGTGCATTCGATAGCACCCGAAAACTTCATGACGTCATTCCCATATATTTTTTTTACATGTCGACAATTGAATTTATCAATTGCTAAGTCATTTTGCCTAGCACTTCTGGTATTATTTGACGTGGAGGTAATACTTCACAAGCGCTGAAATCAAATTTTAGAATGTACCTTTTAGAATATAAATTTAATAATTATTTTAAATGTGATCAATTACCGACCTTCCACTTATTGAATTATAAGATATTTTAAAGGAGCGCAAAAATAATTTTACATTACCTTAACGAATAACTAAAAGAAAGGAAGACATTATATTACAGTATATACAAAATATCAAAGCAAATAATTAAATAAGGGAAAATGAAAGGGTTGACATTGTCTTTGTCATTTAAACGAAAAATCAATAAGCGTGAATTCAGAAAAACACGCTTCATTGGAAGTTGCTGAACGAATTCTTCGAATGTACAAAACATTTTACGATATTACTTTATTATTACTTAACTATAAAAAAATTAAAATAATTGAAATTTTCAATTAAGTACATTTTTTAATTCTTATTTTTTTATTCAGTTTCCTTTCTGACGGTACAAATATGAAAAAGGCAGTACTTTTTAAAGGGATATACAGCTGCCAAAGAAAAATAATTTTGTTTGCTCTATTTGAATGTGTTAAAGGTGCTTTTTTATGTTAGTTGGATGGGCAAATGGCAATGGCAGACGTTCCACATGATGATAAGTGGTTGACGTCGCCCAAGAACATAAACTAGTTTACCTTGGAACTAGCCCAGGCAACTCATCTATGTGTTGCCTATCCAGAGACATAAGGTGTTAAAGTCTCGGTGCCAGTAATTACACTGCCTGTCTTGCCCTTCTCTCCGAAACACAGCAAAGCTGTTTCACGGGAGAAACAAGCAAGATGTTATAATTATGCATATACATATTCGCAATATAAACAATCATTAGCTACAAATAAAATAATAGATATCATATTTTATTTAAATCGTCCACTGAGACAACGATCCATCTTACTCAACTGAGCCTACACAGATTCAAATCGTTCCTCTGATTTTGCACGTAAATTGTTCCCAGGAGATATTTAGCTCGTTCGTAAATATACAAAGACATTATTTATTAAATGACGAGTTGTTCAACTATTAATATTGAAGATGGAGATATAGTTGTAACTTCTGACTATTCTCTGAAACCCTTTGATCCTCGACATCTGATTTAAGGTATAATTTAACATGAAATATAGTTTTATACAGATCTGTTTATTGACTTTTGCCATTTTAAATATAATATTAGTCACTATCCGTCTATATTATATTATTTTGTATTTATAAAATCGTTATAATGTTGACGAAAAGTCCATTAACGTCTAAACTAAGGTCGGTTCCATGCAAATAATTATACAGGTTGACTGGTGAATTACTATGAATATTTAAGGAGAATATGAAATTTTAACTCGGTACATGATTTTCGATTATTATTCGATTCGATTATTCGATTTTTAGATTTTGGGATTCTCTCCCAAGTATTGTATCTATTTTTGAATAATTGTTTTGCGATTTTGTTGTCATTTTTGTTTTATTATTTGACTGTTTTTTTTTTGGATCTAACATTGTTCAAAACATGATTTGACTTCGTCGCACGGAACACCCGTCTATTATGCCTCTGGAGGCCGTAAATTGAAAAGAACAGCCATATTCAGTCGACGTACCTCCACTACTGCCGTTGCAAGACCTGTATAATAAGACCATGGTCGGGGCGATATAGTATTTTCTTATCACTTTATTTTGCAAGTATTAGTTTATACTATAACGTTATAAACAAGTTTGGATAAACAAGAAATTAAGATAATAAACAATTGTGTTTTGATACTTAGAAACACACTTTACATCTTGAAAAGCGCAGGCAGATTGTTTAATATATTTATATTGCCATTATTCCAACATAAAATTAATATTATTGACGGTAGAACAATTTAAAGATTTTTTTTTTGCACTAACAAATAATAATAAGTAACTAATAACTAAAGAATTAATAAAAAAGTCGGTTTACGGACGATAATTTTACGTGATAACGTCATGAGAAAACATAGATGAAAAAGTGCATACTTTTATGAATTGAATTGAATTATTATCACTTAATTATCATTATTTTGTATGATACAAAGAAGAATAATACTATACTATAAAGAATATACTATACTGTCCGTATTACTAAATGTCTATCAATCTTTAGATAATATTGTTCTGTAAAAATATACAAAAAACCCTAAAATTAAATATTTTTTCTGAGATTATATATATATATATATATATATATATATATATATATATATATATATATATATATATATATATATATATATATAATACACATATTGATCAAAAATAAAATAAACCCATGTTAATAAAAAAATAAATGCTTTGAATAATTGTTTAAGCATATTTTTATGTAACATGACAAGTATTGAATGATTGTCTAAAAACTGATTTTTAGGTGCCTATATAAATGCATATACATACTACAAAAAACTTTATACTAGCTAAACTTTAAAATATGCATTATTTAAATCTTCAAAAAACTAGCCAAAAAATTTGCGATAGTTACAATAAAAATTAAATTTTTGCAATTTACATTATATATTTAATTAAAAGTCTAAATCGGATTTTATTTGTTATACAAATAAACGCGATAAAATCCGATTTAGACTTTTAATTAAATGAGTAAAATTCGCGTAAATTATATTATATAATTTAAATAAATACTTTAAAATACAATAGTTTCAAATGAAGCCAGGACACAACGTCCTATTATAATTCAATGTTTGTCCTCGTACGAAGCTCGACGGATCGTTAGATAAAAATATCATAAATTATATCGTAATTGTGATGAATGGGAAAGTCATAATCCCGTTGTCAATAGAATGGAAACTATTTTTATTTCTTGTGATCATTTTGTGCTCACACCGAGCTGTATCTTCACAATGGGGCATTATTAATTCATAAGCGCAAAACACCCGTTATCAGCAATTATGACAACAATCATGCGATTGTGCCGCAAGAAGAGCAGCATTCAAAGGCGCCATCATGTAAATACAACTACGTCGCATTAAATCGAAATCGAAATATAATATGTAATATGTACTTTTTTGGTGTTTCCATAGTACACCAAAACTTTTTTCTTTCGGTAACACATTATAATTTTGACCTTGATCTGTCTATCAAGTGAATTGAGCTGTACTTATTTCTGCAACAGCCAACATAACACGATACCTTCACTATTGAACTGCAACCATTTTGCGGTGGATGATCTTCACAGATTATCCTTTAAGTTATACAGGTTACAGATGTCTTGTGGTTTGCGATTTGTTATGTTTTGTTTAAAAAAATGTTTTAGGTATATTGTCACAAATTAAAGCTATTAAAACAACGAACTGTATTTAATACGGTACTAGCGAAAAATTAAAACAAATTTTAAAAACTATACGATAATTTTAAAATATAATTAAACTCTCATGCGACATTATATAGAAGATATACGAACGGGTGAAAGATGACAAATGTTTTACTGCAGACTTCCTCTATTAAGAAAAAGGATTCAAACCATTTCTCATCACTGCATTCTGTGTAGAACAAAGTGTCTCTTGAGATACTAAAGACTTTTTTCAGATGAGATTGTCCAGAACCAATTTTACTATAATGGATCCAATATTCATCTAGCAAATACATCTGTATCCACATTGATATGATAAGAAGTCGATTATAAAAAGGGCCGACGGAAAACTTGATCAAAACGCGTTCAGAGCTATTAC
Source organism: Euphydryas editha (assembly GCA_036937285.1). Lineage (NCBI taxonomy): Eukaryota > Metazoa > Arthropoda > Insecta > Lepidoptera > Nymphalidae > Euphydryas > Euphydryas editha. The sequence goes on from JAUPFZ010000014.1 coordinate 18,221,535, forward strand.
ATTAGTCTATATCTATAGAATGATGGACCTTGTTTTACATTAAGTAGATGATTTCAATACGATGGTCCCTCAACTCATTATCGACATAAAAAAGTAAGTGTGTGTCATGAACACATTATAGTTTAGATTCCAGCGAGGTTGTAAATAATTTACGCTTTTTGCTTGTTATAATTTCAGTACGTCAATATGAGTAACGATCAAGGTGAAAGAAACCAGAGGCTCAGTATGTTTTTATTGTAGCTATATATCTTAGGGCAACGTACCCATACTACCTGACCCATTTTTTTTAACATTTTGGGGGATAGGGTTCCTTGGGGTACATCGGTGACCACCCGTAGTATTTGCTCTCTCAAAATTTCACGAAGTAATTTATAAATATGTTTTTAAATGATTTTTTGCAAACAGAAAGTTAAAAAAAGTGTAGTCAGTAGCAGAAATGGTAGTGTAACGTAGTGCAGTTGTCACCTGTGAGTTAAAAAGTGCTAAACGCTGCACGCCTTATTTGAATATAGCTTGAAAAAGCGCGAGAATTCTCTAGAGGATGTTGACTATGTGACGAAACCTAAGAAGTGACCAAGCGTGGTATTATTGAAGATCCTCCTTCTCCTTTCCCCCCTGAACGTGTCACTATACTTCTCGTTAGTTGCACAGTGTATCCTACAAATTTTTATTCTTTCGTTTTTATAGCACTGTGTTACTTTTCTAGATCTCAACCAGTTGACAATTTCTAAGATTTGAATCAAAGCGTGTCATGTAAAATTGCACTTTTCGAGTTACATATGAAAGAAATAAAATTATTCTAAGTGAAATATTCAATAAAGAATTTAGAAGAGAATTTTTTTATATTTAGGTACATCGAGAAAAAACGGATTAAAAACTGTATCAATTAGTTGTACTCCGCGTGTCGTTCGCGTCATATGTGTGTTCCATATGTTCCAACCTACATCATTAGACATGATGGAGCTACGTGGTTAGTAATAATAAATATAAACGAGACTTAAAATTTTTCAATTTAGTAACCAATATGATATGTCCATACATATCATATTGGTCGCTAAATTGTAAAGTCATCCATACGACTAATACAACAGACCAGTTTGGAGAAGTCTTTTATTTCTTTCCATTTCATCCATAGACGTAAAAATGTATACTAAGATCCAGGCTATATTGTCACTGTTGTCATATGTTAAAGTTTGTCTTATCATATTCTAGACTATAATGTTTCTAGAATGCTTTTAAGTTCTTACGTCCTCCTCTTAAACTAAGCGCAGGATACATATAGTTCAAGAGTTCTTTATACACTGTATGGAAGACACATGGAAATTTTAAAAGACAGTGCAATTAAATTTTTAAATCGAACAAAAACATATTATTTTATTTCAACAAAACCACATTTAAAACATTCTGAGTTTATCTTTAAATAAAAATTATCACTACAGATTATAAAACAAAGTTCTCCGTCGCGTCTGTCTGTTTACGAAAAACTTAAAAACTACTGCACGGATTTTCATGAGATTTGCGCCAATAGATAGGGTGATTCATGAGGAAAGTTTTGGTACATATATACATAGACCGGGCGCAGTCGGGGCAGGCTGCTAATATAAAATAATTGGGTTGTGGTTGTGTCGTGTAAATGGGTCAGTTTAATTAATACAAAACTATTTTAATTTTATCAATGAAATAATGTAGTCATTATGTATTTTTAGTAATAATGTCCGATCGAAAGAAATTTGCAATCTACAAAGTAAAGCGTTTATGCAATTCAGTTTATTGGATTTGGAACGCAGTCTTTGTAAATCCAGTTGACTCAGATTGAAAATTCCCAAATCATCTAACCAGCTCAGTTCCTAGATTGCTTGGAACGATTGGTACTTGTAGGTATTGGTAGCACACACGAAGTCTAAAAGTTTCATGCAAGATATTACTAACATTGTACTTAAACACAGTTTATATATTATTTTCAAAAGAGTAACTGCGGAGCTTCTTGCCGATTCTTCTCTGCAGAATCTACATTCCGAATCGGTGGTAGCTTTACTTTTACAAAATAAAATAATCACAAAAGATTTAATTTGTAAAATTACGATTCGAAGGTGCTGGTAGGGCCTATTTGAATAAAATTGTTTTTGATTTGTTTAATTTGATCTAAAACGTATTCTTTTTTTATATTCTTTTCTCAGTATTGTTAAAAAAGTAAACATCAATATAGTGCACTATTGACTGAAGACGTTTGATGCGTAAAGCAAGAGAGTGACTGGAATAAAAATGTAAATATTGAGTTAAAATGACGACATCGTTCTGGTGTAGTGGTGCATGTAGTCACCTTAACGCCAGCGCCCAGCGGACGCTGGTTTGATTCCCGCTCGGGGCAAATATTTGTGTATGTACAAATGTTTGTTTTTGGTCTGGGTGTATTTATTTTTATTTAGTTCAAAGTTAAAATTTCCGAATCACACATTTTTTCAATATAATGAAGACTGAAAGCTCATAAATAAAATTAAAACTTCTAATAGAACGCATGTAGCCTACATACATACTAGCCTTTGTTTCCAGATAATACAAACGCAGAAAACCGCGTTATTCCATAATTTTCTGTTAATACACTAATTTTTTTCGCGTTAAATCACTTTTCCGCTTCATCGCCTCATTTATGACCAAAAATACCCGAAGAATTCATGCGCAGCTAAAAAATCTTCGATCTTTCAACAAATATCAAAAACAATGTTATCCTTAACCAGTTGACTGTTTTTGACGAATATATTCGTCATGAAGAAATTGTAAAATTTTATGTTATGACGAATGTAACACCTCGTTCAGCACGTACAGCAGCCCCAGCTTGAACAGCAGGATGGCAAGCGCCAGTGACAGCACCACCAGCGAGCTGTATCCGCCTGACAGTTCTACCAGCGACTCCTTCCACACATATACCAAATAGTCGAAACAGTTAACTGGTTAAAAGCAAAAATATTTTTCAGGCATTATTTAATCATATCGTTTCGATATTCACTGCTCATTCATCGCTCAGCACTCTTACAGATGACGCACCCCGCAGACTCGACAAGGCGTCGGTGTGATTTAATTTAATTAAAACACATAGTAGGCGGTTGTTGGATACACTCTTACATATATAATATATCAAACATATCACATGTTTCAATAAATTAAGTAACGTTACGTAGACGCCAGTAGCATGGGTGGAAAATTTTATGATAGGCATTAAAGATTTTCAAGTCCCATTTAGAAATTCATTCCATTATTTACTTTTTGTATTCGACTGTAAATAATAGATGTTTCGTGGGAATTTCAATGCTTGTAACGATTTATAACCTTTATATTAAGAATTATTGTCAAAGATCTATAAGAATTGTGTTAAATTTTAAAACAAGAGAAACATACGTAAGACTTGATTTATTATTAAGTTTATATTTGCTGTTTTTTCTGCAATCGTTTTTTCAGTCTACTAGGCTATTTGTGTGTAATCAATATCAGTGATAAGACCATATTTGCACCATGTGTTAGTTTCTTTTTATATTTTATTGTAATTCTTTGATTAATTTTATTAATAACTTTTTATGTCATTTCACACAAACATCAATATTATATTATTTTATAATTATATTAAATAAAAATATGCCATTTGTAAGTCAGCGCATCACGTGGAAACTGATGGAACGATTCGACCAGTTTAATAATCAAAAAGTGCCGACTACAATATTAAACAATTCTTAAAAGCTTTTTTCTACGGAGTATAAAATTTTTTTTTTTTTTTTTTTACATAATCTCGTTCAATATTTCGACCCACATTCGTCTAGGTTAAAATATAAATGCAGAAAATCAACCGAAAGTGAATAACAGAGGTTAAGTGGATCAGCCCGCTTGCAATATTGGGGCATAGCGTTTCGGTGCAACACCTTGCATAGATCAATACCTGCCACAAACAACCATTGCGTGCAGACTTTATTATGAATTTCATATTTTTACTATTTTCTTTTGTGTAAGATCTCTTTGCGCATGTCTGGGGTTGTCGAGCTTTTTTTTTCTTTTTATTACTCATCATGTGTTATAATAGTGTCACGATCTGTTTAGTTTTATTAGATTTTTCGTGAATTATATATTAAAATATGACAGTATTTTTCTTAATACAACAAAGCACACATAGATACAATATTTATTTTTGCATTATCTTTGTGTTTCAATTGTTTCTTTAGCAATATCACAGCATACAGCATAAATCAACGTCTCGTTGGGACCCGCGTTAAAAATGATACTTATCAAATTAAATGACATACAACATACGTGATTGTTATTTAGGCAATTAAAGATATAACTTCAGAGTTAAAAAAAAAAAAAAAAACAAATATTTAAATACATCACAAGCACTTAACTTATTGTATCGGGTCAAACTTTCAACAAAATTGATGACACAAATAGGTATAACGAAAATACAGATTCAAAAATCCTTGAAATCAGCTCAAAAGTTCTGAAGCCGCAGTGGACAAACTTTATTCCTAGCGTATATCGCTCAGTTAACCGCTGTGGGAAAATGGAAAATTTTCTGTTGAAATTCTGACAAAACAATGTCGTCATGTCAATCTTCGTGACTGAGTTTCAATTTCGCTAATAATGAAAATAAATTTATTCATTTCAACGATTAAGTACATGATAATTATTATTTAGTTTTTAAACACTCAGAACTGGTAATGGAGATTTTATTTATTTTATAGTTGTCTACTAAAACTAATGACTTGGGGAACGTTCTTGTGTAGCAATGCCAAAAGTTCCATCATCGTCGGTAGCGGATTCGATTCCCGCTGGGAGCTTATATTTGTATCTATATCAATAATGCTTTCTAGTCCGAATGTTTATTCTTGTGCATCTCTCTTTGGAGAGCAAAAAATCCTTCAATTCCCGTTTTTACAGTGGGAAACTAGCTATTTAATATAAGTAGGTAATATAACTGCAATCGTATCGTCATTTTTAAATGTTTCTCATATCAATTGACGTAAAGCCACTAAAATAAATTGCTTATGAATTAATTAAAAATATTATATAAGAATATACAATATAAATAAATAAATCAATTAATATCTATAACAAAATGCGAAATAACATCACACGCATGCCTTCACTTACGTCAGAGGGGTCATTTACCCCGCCCCACTAACCTAGACTGAAATCAAATGTAAAAAAACTCCTTATAAAACTCTCCAGAGTTCTTTACTTGAACACTAACTGCTACTTACTTGAGACCGAGGCTAAAAAAATAAACATAAATCCATCCATTCAGATTTTATTTTTTTAGTAAATGTAGATGTATAATAATTATCAACTGAACTGAATCGGTGGGGAAACCCAAAAGGACATACACCCAGACCAGAAACAATTTTTTTCACAAATACAAATATCTACCCCGAGCAAGAATCGAACCCGCAACCACTCGCACCACTGCACCAGAACGGTTGAATTATTATCAATTAACTGGCAATAATGAAATTATAACTATGCAAATGAATTGTAATTGTATTGTAACGCTGTAAATAGCCAATATTATATAGTAGTGTTTAATTAATGTATTGAGATAAAATATAAATTATTTTAAAACGACAAACGGCAACTTTACTATTATCCTACAAATTGCAATTGGAAAAAAGACTGCCTTTTTTCTTCAACGCGTTATAAGAATCAGAATCGTCATAAATACATAATAATATAATAATATATACAATGAAAGACGTAATGAGATATACACTCACAATCCTGATTCCTACAAATTAGTTCATTTGATACTGGAACCTCTGTACAAACATAAAATGAGTTGAAATAATTCAAAGGAAACGAAATTCGAGGAAAAGTCATAGAAATACGATATTACGACAGCGTACGTAATAATTTCAGCGATGTAAATTAGAGTTCTTTATAAAAAGTTAAGTTATATTATGTTCTATAAAAAAGGTAAGTTATATGTATAAAATAAAAACACAATTATTTATTTTTTAGTATTGATACTTCTTCCTTTTTTTAATCGGACAAGTGAGTCATTATTATTTATTTAAATGCGTTAAGACAAACAAACACACAAACTCAGATATTTAAACGACTCTTAACTTATTAGGGAGTGTACTCATACTACGTGATCCGTCCAGGGGTAGGGTCCTCAAAAATACCACGCTTGGCCACAGGGTTTCAGGGTTTCTTAGGTTTTCGGAAATGTCGCGCGTTTTGAGCTATATTCAAATATCGCGCGCAGCGTTTAGCGCTTTTTAAACTCACCGGTGACAAACTACTACTACTGACTACACTTTTTTAACTTTCTGTTTGCAAAAAATGATTTAAAACCATATTTATGAGCTACTACGTGAAAACTCGACTCGACGTACAGAGTAAACAAAAAAAAATATATATAATTATATGTACATATACAGGGTGACTGGCGAGATACTATCGGTGTTTAAGGAGAGTGCTCGGTGCATGGTTCTCATTCGAATTATGTAAAAATATAACATAAATATTGATAAGCTTCTAAGTAAAGTTGCCCAACAGTTATCTAATTATTTACGCGTCGTCTGGACACCCTAGTTTCCACGCGGTAGTTAATTACGTCCAAACACCGCCAAGTGTTAAGAGGGTTGGCGGTTAATTCCCTAACATAAGTAACGATCGTTATCTTGTCTATGATAACAACAGTGATCGACGGCTGTACGTGCTCTCCGAGGCACGGTAGGGATCCACAAGGACATACACCCAGACCGGAAAAAAATATTTGTACAAATATCTGTCCCAAGCGGGAATCGAACCCGCGACCACCAGCGCGTGGCGTTGCAGTTGAGGCAACTACTCGCACCACTACACCAGAACGTCGCGTGTCGTGTTTTCATTTAATGATATTAACGAATTATTTACAACGATTTTCAATCATTAAACTACCTATTTACCTACATAACTACACTAACACACACACAGTCACTTTTAACAGTTTCGAAAGCAATGGTGATTCTGCATTTGTGTATTGATAAGCCATACCTAATTACTAATGACAGATTACACTAACACACGACAGATTAGGTATACGCGTATGATCGATCGCTAGGCGCGCAGGAGCCGGGAAGACACACGCAAAAAACACACAAACAAAAAACCCAACTGCGTAAAATACTCTTATTATAAACAAAAAAGAATAAAACAATTTACTAGCTTTCATTTGAAACCCATATTGCTACAGTAAGAAAAAAATCAACCCCCCCCCTTCATTCCGCCATTTGCGGGCGCCATTTTGAAAATTTATATAGCCTATGTCACTACTACAATTTAGACAAATCCAACGACACCTCATATGTCAAAAACCGTCCAGCCGTTAGGGCTGTAGGGCGTGCCAAAGAAATGGACATACATACATACATATTACATACATACATTCGAAAAACATAACCCTCCTTCTGTCGCAGTCGGGTAAAAAACAATCAGTGTTAGCATAATGAATACGAGCAGCTCCTCAGAGTCTGATTTGGAAGCAATGGATTTTATTTTTAATATATCCCTACCCAGAAACTTAAGGCGTAGGAAAAATTACGGATGAAGAATTTCAATTGAGATATCGCTTTAATTTAATAAGAACACACAGATAAAGTGGACAATAATGTCGTTCATAAATAAGGACTTGTCATATTTTTTTAACTAAAACAGTGCTAAGCCACTTATTTATTCTCGAAAAAAATATTCTACTAAATAAAACTAGTATTCAAGATGAATTAAAGTAATAAAATCAATTTTAGACACGATCTCTTAAACAGAGCCATCTAGCTGTAAATAAAAGTACAAGTTTGTAATGTACGACGTAAATGACAAGTAAACCAAGAAAATAAACTTGTATTTAAAATTATATTAAATTTCTAAATATGATTCTGTTAAATAGGAATTAATTATTTTATAAACATTGAACATTCTATTTCTCTGACAATAAATAAGTAAAATGTATGTTAATAACTCGTGTACGAATATAAAAACCTTATATTTTTACATAATAAATGAAACGATGATCATTTGAGAATCAACGTTGGTCGTATTATTTTATCTCTCATACGTCGCACATCTCATGGCGACCCTGTCAGGATAAGAAAACATCTCAAAGTTCCTAACTGTCAATAGAGGTCACTAGTATTGACTCACTACAATATCGAACTAGAGTTTTCTATAATGTTCATAGATGTCGCTAATTAATGTAATTTTTAACAACTTTGTTCATTCAATTTCTCTATCTAATCGATTATTTTTGGTATAATCTGTGCCAACCATCTATGTATCGTTCTTTGTTCGTTTCTTAACTAAGTAACAGCTAGTCAATGTTTATAAGTAAACAAAAGTTAATCATTGATTTGTAGATTATGAGAGGATTAACGAGATTTTTATAAGTAAGACCGTGAATAGCTCGTTACGTATTATATTTTTTTTAACTCAAACAGTGTTAGGCCACTTATTTATTCTCGAAAAAAATATTGTAGTAAATAAAAGCAAAAAGTAATAGCAAGAATAAGCCATCTAGCGACCAGTAGCCAAAACAATTGATTGATTATAATATTAGCAGACAGTGTAATGGTTTTTTCACTAGGTGTCGCTAGATAAAGATCAGATTTGTTAGAATAATTTTTTTAATATGTTGAAAAATTATAAAGTTACTTTTGAAAATATTAAAAAAAAAACACAACAAAAATAAACTTTGTGAATTGTTGAACAGCCAACTGTTGTTTATTAAATAAAAGCAAGGAACTACGGTCCTTGCGGACCAGTAGTTTTGCTACTTGCCGATAGAGGCATACTAATCACCGAACTTTCTAGACAAAATAAATAATTTAATTTAAATATTACTTACGAGTTGAAAGATATGTTTATTCCATTTGATTTTGATGTGATGAGCAACAGATTTATTGACTAGGTAAATGATGTAAACTTGGAACAAAAATAAAATAATATTAACTGTTCACCTATCTTGGTATTCCCGGCGTATTTAAAAATGGAATCATACTCGTAGTCTTGGATTAGTGCTTAATATTACGCTAACAGTAGGTACTCTGCGATTGGGGAACATCTCCCGGTACAAATTGATAGTACCCGGTAAGCTATCATTACATTAACACGAACCATATTCAAGTACTCTTCATTTGTGTACTGATAAGCCATACCTAATTAAGGGTCACACTCACACACGACAGATTAGGTATACTCGGAATATCGAACGCTAGGCGCACGCGCGGGAAAACACAAAACAGACGTCCAAACCATACGTTGGCGCTAGCCTACTGACCTAGTGACCTAGTAACGTGATTCGTCGATCGAATAAGCGATTAGCCGCGGGGCGGGGGTGCGGGTACTGGCAGCATAGTACAACACCGCGTCGCACGCGCCGCCGGCATGACTGGAAAAGTGACAACGCGTCTTTTATTTGAATTGAAATTTATGAAAATTTGGTCCAAAATTAAGTTCCTATTTTTTTTACATAATTCGAATGAGGATCATGTGCCGGGTATTCTCCTTGAATATTGATGGTAATTCACCAGTCACCCTGTATATATATATAAAAAGACAGTAAAAAAATAAACTATACATTAACAAATAATCAATACAAATACAGCTTAACTAATACAGCTAATATACAGCTTAATCAATAAAAATTAAACTGACTTCACTGATTAATGTTTTACACTGATTCATGTTTAGAGTTCAGTTTTGAAATTACTATCGATTATAGTGCGTCCTTCAATAATTTTTTCTTAAATATATTCAATGTACAGAATTAGTTTAATATTCTCTTACAGTTTAATTATACGGCTACATAACAAACATACAATTTTATATTATGTAACTTCTATATTAAATAATAACTGGTTTCAATAATTAAAATAACATCAACTTTCGGGAAGAAACTAAAACAGACGTAAGCTCAATTATTTAAAGACCCAAATGTTCGAAAGTTTACAACATTAGTGAAACGGTACCAAGTAAAGGAATATACACACGTTTAAAAAGATATTTCACTTTGAGTTAACTCGCTACGTGATAGGAATGATCACCGACCGGAAACTACGGGAGTTAGTACCAAAACAAATTACAATATATGAATGGGAATTGGGAAGACTCGAAAAATGACTAGAAACTGGTCCAGTGCGAGTCGAACTCTAACACGAAGACAGATTTGTATCACTAGTTTTTTTTAAGGTATAGTAGGAATATTAGGAATATTGTTTAAAGAATTGAGTAGCGAAATACGGAAAAAAAAAACTTAGTGTGCGAGCGGAAGAAGAAATGAATAAAAATGGTTTTTATATGGAAATACTGTTTGATGAGCAACGGCTTAAAATCAAATTAAGGGCTTTGTTATAGCTCAAAATTTTTGTTTTTTCATCGACTAGGTACAAGATTTTCAGTTGGGACTTTGAGAAAAAAAAATGTTGCTCTAGAATGATCCCAATAGATATGCACGTTAAGAAAAAACTAAAAACTTTAAAGAGATTAAATTAATAATTAAAATTATATTATGTATTTGTCGTTAAGCGGTCAGCGGTAAAGTTCTAAAGATAAACCTCGTCGACCGACGGACGGACGGACCGCGGAGTTTTAGTATATATAAGACTATATAGTTATATACCATATACGAGACCACATACGAGTATTAAGACTCCGCTATCTCTATAGATTCCATTATCATCCTTCAATATAAACTAAAAATTTACCAACGAAATCTTCATGTGTGATGTGTTTTGGCCGTTAGAATATTTGGATTGCGATGTCCGTCAAGTGGTACTAAAAAATCTATAATAGATTTTATAAATACCCTAAGTTTTTGTTTTTTATTTGGCTTATGAACTTAAATTTTTAAATTAAGAAATTATTAAATGTAATTACTTATCATTATCTATATATAATTTCCACGTATACATTGACTCATCACGATATCTCTGAAACTATAAGGCGCAGAGACTTGAAATTTGGTAGGAATATTCTTTTTGACGAGTAGAGGTCAGCTAAGAACGGATTTTACGAAATTCTACCTCTAAGGTGGTGAAAAAGGGGGGCAAAGTTTGTATGGGACAACATGATTCCTTGGTCCAATCTACTTCAAATTTCGCATAAATATTCTTTAACAGAATTGATTGAAGACGTGTTTCGTATTTTATCGAAATTCATCCTCTAACGATGTTAAAAGGGGGAGAAAATTATTTTGATATAAATACTCCATAGTGATTTTGATTTAAATTAAAATTTATTTTGACACATGTTTGACAACCAATCCGTCTGTTATAAAATATTTTCCAGTATCGACGCAGGTGTAGGTGATAAAAAATATAAATTTATAATTTTTGAAATTTTAGTTAAATACCCGTGCGAAGCCGGGGCGGGCCGCTAGTAACTAATAATACCAATTAACATTTCCTAACCGATTGATTTCTCATTGCATATCATAATGTAGGTCACTTTTTTGCGACTAGAGGTACAGTAGTGATTTTTTACAATGTACACAAGGAACGAATAATGATACAAGAATAATTGGAAATCCTTTTCTTGAGGGGGTGAAATAGAAAATGCAGCTTTGTATGTAACTGTTTTTATTATTTATTTTTTTAAGTTAAATGTAGTATGGAAATTGGTTTTGGTATCGGTGATAAATAAAAATATGTTTTGCCGTATTATCAACAATACTACACTTAAAAGGTTGAAAGGGGGGATGATACTTTATATATTGTTGAAGGTAGAAATAAAACACATGTTTCAGCTTTCTTGTAATTTCCACGATCTAAGAAGTAAATTGGGGATGAAAATTGACTGAAAATAAAGTTTATTTTTCCACAACAGCAAAAAAATGTTGCAAACATAGAAAAAAAAATAATAATAATAATGTACGTTATTTACTCACATTCACAGTTTTGGGACGAATGTTGATGTTCCCTTTTTTTAAATCTTCAATAAGAAACTTATAAAAGGATACTTATGACCACTTTATTCATACAAAAAAGTTGAATTATTTGCTTTGTGATTTTGTTCGCGTTATTCTTTGTGTTCTTTTAAAATGCCATGTATAAAGATATCAATGATAAAAAACTTTTTAGTGCCGAATTTGAACAACGAAAAAGTCTTTCAGCGAAACAAAGAAAATCAAAGTTGCTAAAGAACACTTTTCGTACTGAATAATAGCAATATTAATAAAGTAATATACAATGACAACCGTCCTGGTGCAGTGGTGCATGGGGCCTTAACTCCAGCGGTCGCGAGTTCCATTCCCGCTCAGGACAGATATTTGTATTTTTATTAACATTTATTTCAGGTCTGGGTGTATGTCCTTGAGGACCTCCGTACCGTGCCTCGGAGAGCACGTAAAATCGTCGATACCGGTTATTATATATCACATTTGATAGCGATCATTACTCATGGTAGGGAAATTATCCCCCAACCCGCGGTAGAGCAGCGTGGTGGACTAAACATCAACCCTTATTCTATATGGAGAAGAGGCCTTCGCTCAGCAGTGGGTGGCTTAGAGGCTGATACAGTAAGTCTTTTTGACTGAATCGATCTATCTTTAATAGATATATATAAGAGATATGAGATATAAGATGATAAGATATATAAGAAGATATAATATAAGAGAATGTTTGGAGCTTTAACTATACGAGCGCCTTCAAATTAGAGGCGTGAGGAAGCGTTGCAGTGGCGCCACTGTGGCGCGCTAGCTGCTCCACTACTAGTTTTCATGCAATTTCTAGAAGCGCAGTCGCAGCGCTACTATTGCGACACAGGCACGTCATTTTTGCGTAAGGAAGTGACACGCTTTTAATTATTATTGAACCTCAATATGAATGCAGATCAACTTGACATTGAAGTGTTTATTGAGGAAGTTAAAAATCACCATTGCCATATCACCATCACATTTGCCAAATCATTACAGACGAACGTCTGTTGCACACAGTCGCGCCACTGCAGCGCTCCTCTTTGGAAGCGCCACTGCACACCTCTAATTTGAAGACTTGTACAAAATACAAATATCTGCCCCGAGCGGAAATCGAAACCGTAACCGCTGGCATTAAAGCAACTACACGCATCACTACTCCAGTACGGTTCTCGATCCTTAACGAAAGCGCTGTACAAATTATCAGATTAAATTGTTCCACCTGGGAATTGAACCATGTTTTACAAACCACATTAGATTTAGATAGTCTAGTTTTAAATATGATTGACCTATTTAAACAGTTCAGATGTTCAAATTAAACTTTGGCACAATAATCCTTAACTTCAAACGACAGTCGAAACTAACTTTATTACTTTAAAATAATATTATTTTAATGTTGACAAATACTTTTTCGTTCACTGCTGGACATAGGACTGTCTAATAAATTGAAGTTTGAACTAAGTGGCATGGTGTGGCGAACCCAATATTTTTGTTACAAATTAACCGATAATGCTACTTCCAAAAATAATTTTTAAGTTTTTTTTTTATCCGAAGCAACAAAATGTATTAAACTGAACTGAAACAGCTTGAACATTCACTTCTGAATGAAGGCTTCCTCTCCAAATAATTAGCTCAATATATAATATAATAAAAATGAATAAAATATATTAAAACACTGCATAATATTTTTAATCACATACACATATGTGTCAAAGAATGTTTCCACAAAAAATAACGATTTGAGCGATAATACAGATCTACAAATTACATTTTTTATTACCCTTCTTACGGTTTATTGCTTGTTTTTATAGTACGTCGAGGTGTTGATTACGAACACATTATCGGTGCGATATTAATATCACGTAATTTTTTTTTAAAATTAAGCGATAGTGTCATAAAAGTCGTTTTGTTATAAACATAAATATAATTTGTTTTGGAACCATATCATATATTTTATATGTTTTATAAGAAATACCAGATCAAAGTTTTTTTTTTTTTTCTTTTTCTAATATTTGATGTAATGCTTTTCGTAAACTTTTTATTTTATTTTATATAAAAACTCCTGAAGTTAGACTTTCGCTTTCAGGCTTTTAATAGACGTAACACTGTCTCACTGCGGTCGAACATGACTATATTTCATTTGCATTGCATTTTTTGGTGATACTTTCCGTTTTCACCTTGCTATTATTTCAACTCTCTTAAATTCATAGCAAAATAAATAAGAGCGAGTGAAGAATATGAAGCTCTAAGAAAATATTAAATACTGAAGTTTTTTTTCCAATATGTATAATAATTCTTTAAAACTTTCTTTAAAAAAAGGATATAGCTTCGAACGAGTAGATTAGACGTCATCCATATAAGTATAGTAGAAAGGTTAAGAAGAGCACACAAAGAGCAAAGGTTCAAATTTACAACCAATTAGGTGGTATTTGTTATTTTTGGTTGTAATTGGGTGTGTAAAAAGCGTACGGTGAATCTGCAAATGATCGCTGATAAAATCGAGCATAGCGGCTTATCTACTACAATAAGATTTCAGATATCAATTATGTAGAAAAAGACCTATGAATTTAATTTAAAAATTACAAAATTAAAAAATACCTATTGACATATTTTGCCGACATTCATAGGGTTTCTTTACATATCGCTCAACGAATCGTGAACGTGATTAATTCTTTGTAAATTACCGACTCGAGCAAAACTGATATTACTCTTGTTGTCAGTAAATGAACGTTACACGATGAAGTTTAGAACCTTTCGCTGGCGGATTTGCCATTTCCTCGCTAAGATATAGTTTATTTCCTGCCGTAAACGAGTTTACGGCCATGGGGTGGGATTTCGAAGAGATTCGATTCAAATGTATGGACGTTCTAGATACTTCAATAGGTGACGACCCATTTTACAAGATCATAAAATTCTTTTATACATGATCGGGAGATTTAAACAATTGAAAAATATATTATAAGAATGATAAATGTAAAGTCACGATAAAGTCAACAGTTTATTCAATTAATAAACATTTTAAAAAATATGTTTATAGTAAAATAATATACTCGCCAGTAAAAAAGACTGAACGCATAAATTAAACAATAATTAGCTCGGAATTCAATTCTCTAACTAGTAACTAGATTGAGACAATTGTTGCAGTGGGAAGAAACAAATTAGTTACGTACGACAACAATATTTGTCTCAAGTTAGGCAATAACTTCAATACGACAGTTAAAGTTTTAAGGTGAAAGATTTGAGCGAATGTTTCCGAAAACAAACCTATCTATGACTTAAAATATAACCATGTTGATTACGAATATTTTTTTAATGAAAAAAGAACTGTAATTCTACCATTATTACGCTATATAATGACGTTTTATAATATAATTTAAATTGTCTAACCCATTCATATAATATAGATTAAAAACGTTATGCTTAAAGAAAATGGAGAGGCGTACCAAAATTTCCAAATTTTATTTAAATTTTAATTGTTTAAAAGTTAATAAATATCAGTAATATTAAACAACGTAAATTTCGAGAGCAAAAACTTTAAAATTTTTAGATACTAATGTCATTTTTTGATTAAACCTTACGTATTTTAATAGTGTGATTTGTCTTCAACTAACACAGAGATTAGCACTCATCTAACTAATTTAGTAGATCAAAACGGATTTATGCTGTTCTTGATTATGAAAAGTTTAATCCCCTTAGTAGTTGCTGTTAGACATTTACAATTGTGTAAATAATATTAAAACTATATTACAATCTAGAAATCTCATCACTTGGGCCCATGACATAGAGCAGTGATTCTCAACCACTGTGTCGCGGCACTTTTGTGTGCCGCCAAATTTCAAAAGTGTGCCGCCAAATTTTGCAAATATATAACAATGTTAATATTATTAAATTATATCATTTAAAAAAAAATATTTCCTTAATAAACGTTTAGTTATTATTGTAGTATATAATATTAGTTTATTCCGTATATTTAAAATTTTTATCATAAACTATTTATGCAGTGTGTTGTAGTAAGTAAATAATTTTTATCTTTTTCTTTGTGTGCCGCCAAATTTTGAAATCGTTAAATATGTGCCGCAACAAAAAAAAGGTTGAGAATCACTGACATAGAGACTCGTATTGCGCCGTATATCCCTTCCATATCTATTGGCTTTCGAAACCAATATGATTCATTGTTGAGCAAAACGTTTGTTGACTTGCCAAACTTTGTGATGTTGATCTTAATTTTTGTGACCTACTTCTAGATATATGTCTTTGAAATTTTGAGCATAATAAAAAAATGAAAAATTAGACGCATTACGCAAAACATCGTTCAGACATTTCACTGGTTCCGGAATTCGTTTCTACTATTCGTATTTAAGTGAAGCATATACTTAAGTTCCAGTTACACAACAGATAACGCTTTTCCGACAGTTATAGACAGCCAGCCCAATATCTTTTATGTCGAAAAGCACTTTAACTTTAATAGAGATCGCGTTGTCAATATTACCTTTATATTTTACCGTTAAAACTCAAAATACGGTTATACTATTTAATGTAATTACAATTTGGAATTATTCCATTATAAGAATGTTATTAGGACGTTTTAAAATGTTTCATTTTCAAGAACAACCAATAGTTAAGGATACCATTTTGCAGACTGTTGGTTTCGTTCTCTTTACGTGGTATAACATCAAAACTACATACGAAATGAAAGCGGTGTGCCTATAAATAGATATGCTGGCAACTTACCAACAACTTAACCCGCTGAAATTTTAATTCAACTATAAATTACAATTTGCCAAGATCTGATATTATTGGACGATTATCTTTAAGACATACTTGGAAAGATTAGAAGCCATGAATAATTGATAAAAATGGCGAAATTATTTATTGAAACAATAAATTATTAATTAAATATTATTTATAGTAGATACTAAAATGTCATTTGAAGCGTTTCCAGTTACAAGCGCTAGCAAGTCTGCAATTCGCCTTAGATAACGATTGTCTTGGTCATTCTTTTCTAGTTGATCATGTATATGCAGGTGAGAGTTTAAAGTTTTCAATAACTTTCTGAAAATATCAAAAAGTTTAGTTAACATTGCTCATATCATCATCATCATCATCATATTAGCCATTGGATGTCCACTACTGAACGTAGGCCTCCCTCATCCACCTCTAGAGCGACCGGTTCAAAGCAGCCTCCATCCAACGGCTTCCGGCGACTCTCTTCAAGTCATCTGTCCATCTCGTGGACGGCCGTCCGATGCTGCGCTCGCCGGTACGTTGTCTCCACTCGAGAACCTTTCTGCTATATCGGCCGTCAGCTCTACGAGATATGTGCCCTGCCCACTGCCACTTCAGCTTGCAAATCCGTTGAGCTATGTTGGCAACCTTTGTTCGTCTGCGGATCTCATCATTTCTGATTCGATCTCGCAGAGAAATAACAATCATAGCCCTCTCCATTGCACGCTGTGCGACTTTGAGCTTGTTTAAAAGGCACATAGTCAGAGACCACGTCTCAGATCCATATGTCATCACTGACATAGAAGACAAGACTTCAGGCACTGAGATACGAAAAGATGTTTTTTAACTTCCCGAACGCTGCTCATCCTAGCTAGATTCGTCGATTGACCTCTCTCTCGAAGTTGGACCTAACAAGTTGGACATTTTGTCCTAAGTAGATGTACTCGTCAACAACTTCGAGTTGCATTTTCAACCGATATCGGGGTCGGTATGACATGGACATTCGACATGATTTTTGTCTTGTCCATATTCATTTTAAGGCCCACCCGTCGGGAAACTTCATCGAGGATGACTTATGCTCTGTCATAATTAACAAACGTCTATATGATTCTAATCTAATTTTGCAATTTTATAATAAAAAAGTTAAGTGAACTTTTAAAGCCCATAAAGTATTGTGACAATCCACTGGCAATCGTTTTACCAGCAAACTGGCAGATCTGGAGTAAAGATGAGGTTTTATAAACCAGATGCGCGAGAAAACTAAAACGATAATAAAACTTACTTGAAGGTTTGATACTTTGAAGATCATAAAGTAGCAATGGGCAAATCACATATTTCAGGAAATCGATTTGGCTTGAGAATTATCGAAGATACTGGAATGGCGCTAACAGATACTCTTCCCACAATGAGGTGACTAGATGAATTGATGTTGTCATCTGGCAAGGTAAGACCATAGTCCTTGAAAATTCATAGAAGAGACTTATTTCCAGCAATGGACCTCTGTTAGTTATTTGACGGCGTCGATGACGACTTGCATAATTTTGTCTATAGCCATGACTTTCTTGCCTGTTCAATAAAAATAATTTTGATAGGTTGTTTTGATTTGATAATTTTACTTCATACTTTGAGACCATGGTTGAAATCATATCCTATACCTACAGACATGAGATAGAAGTAAACTAGCAAAGTACGTTTTCTATTGCAACTTATAAAGGATTCATTGATGACCATTCTAATGTAGTGGTGCATATATTTGTATTGTAGTTTACTTGTTACTTAATAATTGTAGTTTTAGATATTAATAAGTTTGAGTAATAATGACTGCACATGATAAGATAATGGGACAAATATTTGACATATATATAAAACAACAATAAATCTGCGTTAATTGTTGTAGAAGTGTGACGTCACGGATGTCGAGCTTACTAAACGGGCTACGTACTTAAATTCAAGTTCAATATAAAAATTGTAGTAATTGTGGTGGACTGTGTTATGAAATTATAGTACTCAGTGCAAAGTACAGTACAAACTGTTATCCAGTGTAATAGTTCAGTGATAAAAGTTTAAAACACTAAAAATATAAACTATCAACTACATATAAACTAAACCTACCCTAAAGTTATTTAAAATCAAATAAAATAAACCAAATTTACTTAGGTGTATTTATGTGAAACCAATACTGCTAGTAGTGCGAGCGAACCCTTATGTTGTGAGTGCTGCTACGTATGTTATGGTGTGTGAGTTGTCATATCACCATAAAATTTCCCATAAACTTAATTGCCCAGATAGCGCCATCTGTTGGTCAGTTGACGTACTAACAAATTGGTTCGATCAGTAATCAATTCACAAGTAGTATAGTGCGCCACCTATTATCCAGGCCTCGAACTCGCAAACCGAATACAACTTTATGTAATAACCATGGCTAAGTGCAAAGCGTGTGGAAAATTCCTCTCGTCGATAGATGCCGCTAACTGTGAGAAATGTACATTTCAATTCCACAAGTTGTGTGTTGGACTCTCGGGCAAAACCAAGGTGACTGCTACATGGTACTGCCCAACATGTGATAAAATTAATCCCATGCTCGATCAATCTGGAGTATCCGAAGGCTCCAAATCCCTTGAAAAAAACAAAAAAGCTGGCAATGTTGGTAATGGTGCGCAACAGCTGTTCTCCACTCCGGTTACATCCGAGGGCCCCGAGGATATAGTATTTGATTTTAGGACTGAGCTTAAACTGGCCATGGAAGAATTGATGAAGAATATGCGTCACGAATTCCAGCTGCTTCGCGAAGACATGGGGGAGCGTATTAGCAATCTCGAAAGGAGGGTGTCTGCTATAGAAGAAAAGCAGCAACATCAGAAAGGCCCGTCGATAGATATGGAGGAGATCATCGAGCAATTAAAAAGCGACATAAATGACAAGGAACAGGAACTGCTGTTAAATGATGTCGATATAACCAATTTGCCTGAAGCTAACGGTGAGAATCCAATACATACTGCGTTGTTAGTGGCCTCAAAACTTGGCTTAAGTATGGATGAGCGTGACATCGTTAGCGCTGAGCGTGTCGGAGCACGTCGCATAGACGCTACCAGGCCGGTCACGACGCCTGGTCTGCTGCCCGTCCGTCCGCGAAGCCTCGCCGTGCGGCTGGCTCGTCGAGATCTGCGAGACCAGATGCTAGCGAGCGCGCGGTCCCGGCGCGGTACCACCTCCGCTGATCTTGACTTGCCCGGCCCACCTATGCGGTTTTACGTTAACGAACGACTAACCAAACAAAATAGGCAGTTGTTTCGTCAGGCACGCGAGATCGGTAACCGGCTTGGCTGGAAGTACATCTGGACGAGGCGAGGGCGTATTTTGGCCAGACAGAAAGCAGGCGACTCCGTTCATCTTATTCGTAGTGAAGCGGACTTGCGACAAATTTTTGGAACTCCAGCTGAATAATGTATATAGAACGTTTTCTATGTTAAAGTTAAAAGATAACTATAATAATTTTAGTTTATTAGTATTATTATTGTTTCTGTTATTTTTAGTTCAATCGTTTAGTGACTGGTCTAACTACTTTTGTGTGAATATACATATTATGTATAATTGTTTTTTTTATAACATTGTTAAAACTGATGGTAACTCTGTTTCATATTATATAAAGATACATTTTCATAATAGTCTACAGTGTATTTATAAGTCTCATGTATATCGTTGTCAGTATTGTTCATTAAGCATAGATAATTACGTGTGTCTCAAGGTTCGATCTCTTTCATACATAATAAATTGTAACTTATATAATATCGTACTTGTACTTTTGAATTTGAAAAAACGGAATAATTTATGTTATCTGTTAATGATGTTTATCATAATGGTTATGGAATCTTATATCTTTAAACGAGCAATTCTTGTATATATATATATAATCGGAATCTCGGAAACGGCTCCAACGATTTTCATGAAATTTAGTATGCAGGGGGTTTCGGGGGCGATAAATCGATCTAGCTAGGATTTATTTTCAGAAAATGTTGTTTTATCCCTTTTTTTACACAATTAAAAAATACCCGTAGAATACGAAGGTAAATTTCGCTGTCATTGACAAGCTTCTATTAGCGCAGATAGGAATCGGGCGGATTCGAAACCAGAAAACCTGAGTTCGAATCCAGGATTCTACAGACCAATCTTTTTTTCATTTTTTTTTTTGAATTAAGAGCTCTTTTTATTTTTTATTTTAATAACCAGTTCCTATTATTTTACTTTTATGTCGGTAAGATCGAAAATATTATTTATGTTTCATCAATATGTAATGTATCTAAATATAATTTAACCGAGCAAAGCTCGGTCATCCGGGTACTGTTATATTATACGAGCTTTTATATATGCTATTATATTATTATCATACACTTTTGAACTTTATAACATTGATGTTGTATGTAATGTATTTTTGTACTACATACTTATATATGTATTATTGTTATATAATTGTATGTTTTACTGTATATTATTTATTTTATGGCAAGAATGACTAGATCTGAGACAAATCTTAAAGTTGGATTTCTTAATGTGGGCTCCTTAGGTACAGATCACGAAAATTTTATAGATGCACTTCAGAGACATAGCTTCGACGTGATGGCCGTTAATGAAACATGGTTGCGGCCAGGAGAAGACGGGCGAGCCCCTGTCGTGCCCGGTTACCGGCTACGCCATAAGCCCCGCCCATCAAGTGTTCGCGCCGGCCGTGGTGGTGGTGTTGGCTTTTATTTAAGACGCGGGCTCAGCTCGCGTACCTGGTCTACGCCTGTAGATTTGCGATACGAGTCCGTAGAACAAATGTGGATTACGCTATCATGTAATGGAAGAAAGCTAGCTATCGGTACTGCGTATCGTCCACCTTGGTTAGACACTGACCTTTTTTTTGACGCCGTTTGCGACACAATGACTAGCCTGGGTAGTTATGATCACTATATATTACTAGGGGATTTTAATATAAACTTGATAAATATAAATGAGTCCAAGACTAAAAAGTTTTATGACTTTATAAAATGTTTTAACCTGAAACAACTAGTAACATCGCCTACACACTTTACAGAAAATAGTGAAACACTGATCGATCTAATTTGCAGCAATCTCCCGGCGAAAAATACTACGGTCGAGGCTTTCCGAGCTATTAACGGTCATAGCATTGTCAAAGCAGAGTTCAATATTAGGTATGATAAGTTTGTTCCCATTGTAGTAACATATAGACCTCTTAAAAATATATGTAAGGACAAGTTTTCTAGTGATCTCTCCCGCATATCTTGGCAAGATACTCTACTACAAGGAAGTGTTAATGATATGGTTCGCTCATTTAACAGTCAAGTGTTAGCACTCTACAACGTCCACGCTCCTGTTAAGACACGCACAATAAGGGAACCTTCATACCCCTGGATAACAGACATTATTAAATTAATGATGAAGTTGCGGGATCGTGCACTGGCTGCATATCGCAAAAACAAGACTGAATCAAAAAAAAATTACTACAAACAGTTAAAAACATTGGTTGCAAGCTCCTTACAAAACGAAAAAGCAGCATATTTTCGGTATAATATAAATAATAAAATTAACGACCCGAAACTGTTATGGAAAAACTTAAGAACATCTATCATGTCTAAAAATCGTAAACAAGAACTCCCTCCTCATTTTTCGGATCCAGATGCTATAAATAACAATTTTTTAAACGTCCCAGGAAACCCAACCACCAAGATGTCTCTTTTAACATACTTTGAATTCCATCGTTTTGGCTCAGCTTGTTTTAAAATTGAACCAGTAGTAAGCGCGGATATTGTTAGAGTATTCTATAAATTAAAATCAAATGCTGAAGGGTATGACCATATTACATTAAGTATGTTATTATTGACACTGCCGAACACTCTAGAGGCTATCACCACAATCGTAAATTGTTCTATAGCGACATCTACATTCCCTGATTTGTGGAAAATTGCTGTGGTTCGTCCGATACCAAAAAAAAATGACCCGGTAGATGTTGGAGATCTCAGGCCAGTAAGTATCCTGCCTTGTATTTCAAAGGTACTTGAAAAAGTCATTTGCCAGCAGCTGACGCATTACCTGGAGACAAATGAAATCTTGCCGTCACTTCAGTCTGGGTTTAGGAAGCACCGAGGTACTACCACTGCTTTGCTAGACGTCACTGACAATATCTTGGCTGCCCAAGACAAGGGGATGTGCACATTGCTTGTTTTATTGGATTTCTCCCGGGCTTTTGACTCAATCAATGTGCCTTTACTTCTCTCTAAGCTGAATTATTATGGTTTTAATAATGCAGCTCTGCAGTGGTTTCATAGTTATCTCACAAATAGAAAACAGCTTGTTGAACTAAAGCTTGGTGATGGAAGGACTAAATCATCCATCTTGGCACCGTTGAAGAGGGGGGTACCACAGGGGTCAATTTTAGGACCAATTCTGTTTAATTTGTATTGCGCAGATATAACTGATTGCTTTAAAAAATCCAGCTATCACATGTATGCAGACGATGTGCAACTATACATATCCTTCAACGTTAATGATCATGAGAGGGCTGTAAAAGACTTAAATGATGACTTAGACCGTATTTCTGCATGGTCGGAGAGAAACGGCTTGTTTCTTAATCCCTCAAAAACGAAATATATGGTTTTTGGAACCCAGCAGCAGATTGGAAAATTGCCACCATCGCTCAATATAATGCTACTAGGGAAACCTATTGACAGAGTTGACGAAGCCAGAAATCTAGGACTACTTTTAGACAGATACCTTAGATATGAGAAACACGTAGCTGAGTCAGTACGTAACTGTTTTTATCGTCTCAGTGTTCTTTATAAGATAAGACCCTTTCTCTCTGAGGAGCTGCGGGAACAGTTAGTAGAAACTCTTGTTCTGTCGAAATTAAATTATGGTGACACGGTGTACGGACCTCGCTTACTGGCTCGAACAGAGAAATTGGTCCAGAGAGTCCAAAACGCATGCGCTCGGTTTTGCTACTCCATTCCATGCAGAACCCATGTCACGCCTTTTTTAAACAATCGGTCCGTTCTTAAAATGAGGGCACGGCGCAAATACCACCTTGCGTGTCTTCTGTATGGAGTCATCAAATATAAGGTCCCACCATATCTGTATGAGAAGTTGAGTTGGCTCACCGCACGCAGACAGTGCTCGCAGCAACTTTTACCGCACCCACACAAAACTGCAGCGTTTAGAGGAACATTTCGCTACTCAGCAGCGAAAGTCTGGAATAACTTGCCACCGCCAATAAGGGCTCTCAATACTTTAAGTGCGTTCCGACGGAGCATAAAGCAGTTCCTTATTGACGAACAACAGAATCACTAATATATAGTATACTCTTGTATCTGATCCAAGTGTTCATGCCCCTACGAGTATATAGAAATAATACGTATTTATGTGTGTGGTGGTGGTATAACTGTGTATGTATTTACGGTGGTGGTTGTGTAGTTTCTGAATTGTTATGTTACGTTCGTTTTTTATTTATTTATTCTTTCTTTAGATATAATGGTTTATCGTTCGTGGGCAACGGACGTCTATGACGCACTCGTCCTATAGTTTGGTTGAAAACCGGTGTCAGATACCATTTTACTATGGCAATCTGACATATACCGAACTGAACCATTTGGCGCACTCTTGAGGCACACGATGGTTTAAGAATTGCGATAGTATTATGTGCATGTTAGTTTTTATTGTCTATTTAAACTTTTTGCTGTTGTCTCTTGTGTGTTCCAATAAATGTTTTTTTTCTTTCTTTCTTTCTTGTGTATATAAAGATTTGACTATGATGTAAATAATTATATATTATATTATATTATATATATATAATTTTTTTTATTAAATAAATAGAAATATGTGATAAGTTATTTTAATATTTATATAGCATACAATTTGAATTTATGTTACTATTTAATTTCCACATCCATTTTTATTTATGATAAAAAAAATTATTATTAACTTTTTGACTATTTTGTTAAATTATTTAAAATATTATTTAAAAACTTACCGCCTCAATGTCCTTATGAAACTTAATAGGCCTCATCAAATAAAACTGAACAGCAAAGTACACAAAGTTAATAATGATAAATACACTGTTCCACACCACGGCATCCAAGTAGCACTCTATGCTCCACGCCCAGAGGCCGGAGAATGCGCAGCCCAGTACTAGAGCCACTCGCAGCCAGATCAGTCCACTGGGCGTGTGCGGAGCCAGGAATGATAGCAAGAAAAACACATTGGCCGCTTGGAAAAATACATGATTTATAGGACGCCACTTAGGGCAGTGGTTCAGATACATGTCCCACATCGAAGGGCGCTCCTGAATTGTCACGTTCACGAAATCAGACGCGGCAGACGCTTTCGTCGTCTCCAGCAGCCCCATCCCGTCCGTCACTGTCGAGCCTCCGTCAGTTTCTGTCGTCGGCACCTCAGTGGTGACGTTTTGCAAGCCAGTAATCATCCCGATGGCTAAGGCACTGAGAAACAACATAGTCCCACCGATAAAAACTCTCCCAGTCCACTGTACGCATCGATGTTTTCCCGGCGACGTTTGGCATTGGCGCGCTATTTTTTTGGTCAACTAAGCACAGCTGTTCCTAAATAAATATTTAGTAACATGAAGGTATTTACAATATTTGCGAATTTTTTTATTTTTTTTATATCTTGGTACTGAAATAAACGAATGAAAATGCAATAACACAAAATTATTATTTAAAATAAAGATAGATTGAGACCAGAAAAATTATCTAACGAAACGCGAATCTACAAATGCAGTCAAGAGTCCAAAAAAATACAAGTAAACTGAAGCAAACAATCGAAGCCTGCAGAATGACAGCCAGCTACTGCGCTTGACATAACAGTGACAACGAATATTTGTTGCCATGTATTATTAAAATTTTTAAAAAGACAAAACAGGATTTCTTATTTAGATTTTTTTTAATCTATTGTTATTTAAATAATATTTTATGTTATTTGAGGTGATAATAAACAATAAGGATTATTAAATATTAGTAGATCATATTTAATAGAATAACAATTACTAAAAATAACAATAAGTCGCTCGAAAAATATTGAGTTCGCTTCTATTTTTAGACGAATTTTGACAAATTGGTTGTCAAAATTTTTCTGGCGCGGGGTGCTTCTCCGGTTACGGTTTGACTGTTTGTTATAAAACTACTAATAAAATAATAATATAGAGTTCTTAGCTTTAATCTAAACTAAATCTAAAATATGTATAAAATAATTAACAAAAATGGCTGTACCATATGATATGTTGTTACATCCAGAGCTATTGTCAAATGAGCAGCTAATTCAAGTTATTCAAGAGGTAAAATTGTTCTATACAATAAACCGTAGTACTTGTATTTTTTTTGTATCTTTAATAATAATTTGTTAATTTTAGAGGCACTTACGAATAGAAAATCTGCGAAAGAAGTCAAGATACGATCTTTTAGATTTGTTTCATCAATATTGCGTTCCCTATGGACAACGAAAATATAGAGATTCTGGCAGAGGAAAAATATTGAACGAATTCCGCATGTCGAACACGGATTTAGCGAAGACCTTAGATGTAATCAACAATAATTACATTAGTAACAGAAAGAAGGCATATTCAAACAGTGAGAGATTAAAACCATCATCAGATATTTTGTCTGGGCAAATGAAGAGGATCAAGCTAGATGGTAACAGTACCGCAACTGGTAATGTTATTAATAATAAGAGGAAGATGTCAATTGATATAGTGAGTTTTTTAAGCAATATTTAAATAATATGAATAGAAAAATAATTATATTATTATGATTTCAAGAGTTAACTGGACCTAGCTACCTAACATTAAATTTAATGATACTATTATACCATATATATACTACTATAGAAGTAAGAAGTAAGATTGTACTTTATTATTATGGAACAGTAATAATAATAATAATATAGTAACCACATCACTGGTCTACTGTAGTAATAATAATAATATATTGATTACACAAATACCGGGGATCAAATGCACAATCTCTTCGTGGATCTGTAACTTAAAGTTCTCATGATATATCAATGTCATATTGAAAATATTAATCATTTATAGTTATTAATTTGAAATTAATATTATCTTTTAGGTAAACACATCAACAGACTGTCCACCACCTAAAAAAGAGAGGAAGCCAATAACGTGGCCATGAAGTTACAGTGGTGTAATCTGAAAAACCATGTCACGAGTATATTATCTTAACTTACTTTAATCTATTAACAGCTCCTGCCAAGGTGAGATGGGTGATCTACCTTATTAAGAAAATATTTAACTCAAATTTATATTAAATGTAAATACTAACAAAACAAAAAAAAAATTCAGTGAAAGAGAGAAATCTCTCAATTAATACTGCATAGTATTCATTGATAATAATAAGTAAAACGACCGGTCCAAAGGACAAAATCTTTTTGAAAAATAAGATTAAATTGTTTAATTTTTTGTTTTTTTTTTTTTTGTTTATCGAAATGTGTGTAACTGTTGACCTAGTGGCATTTACAACCCTCATAGGTAGGGTAGCCGAGTACAAAAACTTGGCCGTGAAAATTGGGAGCCCTCTCTAGGGCTCTGAATGGATGCTTGTCCTCCGTTGGAGTAGAGGGACTTTTTATATGTATAATAACTTAATTAGGTTCCTGGGTGAAATTTACAATAATATTACTTAAATTTTAAATAAATTGTCTTTATTTAAGTAAATAATTGATGATTATATTTTCAGAGAACTTCTAAGCCTTACTCTGTAATGAGAAAATTTCTTATAAACTATTTTGTTCTGCGGACCAGTCAAATAGAATATCAATATTACATTAATTATAGACAAAACTGTTAAAAGAAATATTGCATAAATACAAAAAAGAAAACAAGCTATATACAATATGAATTATTACATAATTTATTTAAGTTTTACTACCGTAAAATGCTGAACTTTGCCAAGTAACCCCAACTGCCTATTTCGTTTCGATTACGATATTTCGCGTTTGCTTACTTTTTTCTTATTTTCTACCATTTGGTAGTAATTTTACATTATTAGGGCAACATATTAATATGAAATGCTAATATATTATATAAATAGTATTTTAAATTGACTCAAGAGATTCTCAATTCAATTGTTTTGTTTTGTGTGTGCTTGAAATTGCTTATTGTAAACTGATTAAAAAAATCATATTTTCATTCAAGGAGATCTCATAAATATAAAAATAGGAACATCATTTGCCTCCCTGATTTTTAATAATTATTTTTACAAAAGTTACTTTTTATTCATAAGTTTTTATGTGAATTATTTAATATTAACTATAAGTATTATTAGTAATAAATAAATAAACATGTTACACTCAACGGTCACCACTAGGATGTGAATATTGTGTTGGGATCTGGAAACATTACTAACAAGCACAAACGCCCAGTATAGCCTATTCAAATATTTGTCATGGGCGGGAATTGAACCCACATACCGCTAGCATCAGTAAGTACTGTGGCAACTGTGCCAACGCTTCGTCAAAATAGTATATATTATACAAGTTTATCTGTTGTATAAACATTTCGAGACCATTATTAAATCACATAGCATAATGTAATTTATATTGCAGAACTTTTAACTATTTATCAAGAATTTTGCCACATCTAGATGTTGTCTTTTGTAAGTTTTAGACATATTAATGTTATATAATAGTTATATCTGTAATGCTCAAGATTATAGTTAATGTATTTTGTCTCCATCACTTGTAAAACTGTCCATAATATGTGACTTTAGAATGAGAAGATAAGAATGAATATTTTTATTCTAAGACTTATTAAGAGCAATCTTCAACCTCTTTTTTTAAATACAATGATTTTATTAATCTGACTGTTAATAAATTGTCACAAATTATGTTCGAAAAGAAATATTTTAGATATGCTTAGGCTTATGGAAAATACATACATCTTTAGTAGCTACCCTAAAAAGTCAGTTATTTTACCCAAATGTTTTTGAATTTTTTTCTATCTTAAAGATATGTGTTCGTTAATATATGGGTCGTTTTTGGCAATGAACTAATTTTAATGTATGATATAAGTACCTACTATATATATATGTATATACTCAGATTAATAAACATTTTGTTTAATCTGAGTATATATATATAAAATAATTATTATATGTCCTATCCTAATATAATGCTCTATTTTTTTTATCAGTTGTAGAATTTTGTACTACTAAATTTAAATGTTATGCCTTATTGCTATGAGCAATTTAATATTTGGAGATACAAGGTAATATCCGTATCTCTTTAGAAATTAAAAAAATTCACAAGTCAAAGATAAAGACCATTTTTGCAATCTAAATTATAAGCCAAGATGTTATATAGAAAATAAATTTATAAGAATGAACAAATGAATGAAATGAATGAACTTCTCAAATTTAAACTTTGAAGGATGCTGCCCTTATGGAAATATTCCCTTTTTACTGAATATTTCGAAATTTCAGACAATATTTGACTTTATCAGAATTTCTCAACATTTTTCAGTTTTTGATAATGAAAAAAATTTTCAATCTTTTAGACATTTCTCTGAAAATACTTTGAAAGTCTTATATTAATAAAATTAAAAAAAAAAAAAAAATATCCTGAAAAAATCAGAAAAATTCAAATATTGTCTGAAATTTCGGAATTTTCAGTAAAAAAGGGCATATTTCCATAAAGGGTAGGTAATGTTATCTATAATCACTTTTTATGTTTTATGTATCTCTACCCTCCATAGTTTTATGTAACGTCACAATGAAATAATAAATGTATTCTTTTACATAATTCTATTTCAATGGTGTCTGTAGCGAATTGGTGGTTTAGATTATAAAATAAAAATACAATTTTTGTGACAGTTGTCTGTTTTTTACCTTTAATATGACCGCTGATCGCCTGTCCGTCTGTCACAGGATATATTTTAAATCGTAATATGTAGACGCATGAAATTTTTATATTTATTACTATAACTGCTATGACAAATAGTAAAAATGAAATTAGCGAAATGCAAGGAACGTAGTTTGAAAGCTTGATGGTAATAAATTAATTAAAGGTATTTTTAAACATTTATCGTGGTACAGAAGTCTTCGTGTTGTCGGTTATTTTTAAAAGTAATGTTTTGTATATTTGTTAAAAAAATTGTTATTAACTACCTACCTATTTTATTAAGAATTAATTTCTCCACTTCCTATAATAAAATTGCATACTTGTTATAGGTAGGTAGGTATATTGTTTTCCAAGAACCCTATCGAAATAGGTGAATCGAGTGGGCCATCAATTTTATAAAACGAATATTTATTTGACAGAAACGTGTCAAAACTGACTTTTTACCATAATATTGTGAAATATCTACTTTCAACCACTTTCAGTTATTGATTTTACAACTTTCTTAAAGAGAACCATACAAACCATGACTGATCCAGTACCTCGAAGCGCTAAATCAGTCAAAAGTCGACTCGACACAATTCACCAATCAGATGACTTCGGCAAGAAAGCGGGCAATGTTTCAAAAGTGCAGTCCCACTTTCTAGTTCAGTCAGATAAACTCGATAAAGTTACGAGGCGAGTGATCGCACCATATGCTCAGATTGAGAGAAAAGGACTGAAAGAAGATGAGACGAAAGAAGGGACATATTTAGATATTAATAAATTCAATGTCTTCTTGGAAGATACGGTTGATCTCGACTCGTTACTATATGAAACCGCTAATGTTTTGAAGGCGGTAACTAATAGTTCTGGTGAGGTGGAATAATTTTTATATATAGGTATAGTGGATAGATACGAGATTTAATGGGAATATGAGAGTTTAAGTAAGACGGTACTTAAGACCTGTCGGAAATGCAGTGGTCTTCCGTCTTACAGCCTTACGGTATCACTGTATGGTCAAACTACATTGTATTTGTCTTTATATCGTATTTTAGTTTAGATGCTTCAGTTAATGTAAACTTCCAATAGTAGCTGTATAACATAATATTACCATCTACAATTTATGGTTTCAACATTCATCGAAAAATCATAATTTTAACTTTGTTCTAGGAGTATTCGTGTACATAGTAAACAAAATAAATAATGAAATTGTACTCATGACTCAAAATACCAAGAACCCTGACCGTCATGAAGTGAACATACCAATTGGTAAACACACTTTATTATAACGCTAGATTTACCCGCAAATTCGTTCACGATTGCCGTTCCTCCCTTATGAAAATGGAAAATATTCCCAATATAAACTCTATATAGTTCTAATAAATAGAATAAAACACTTATAAAGACTTTTTTAAGTTTTATTATTGTAAAAAAAACTAGTACAGTTTTCTCAAATAAAACTCTAAAAAAGTTTTTATAAGTCTTTTATTCTATTTATTACAACAATATAGTTTAGAATCGGATAATTTCCATAAGGGCTTTAATCCTATAAGAAAAAGTAGGTAGGTACATAACCCAGCTTAAGATTAATAATTGAATGTTCTAGAATATCTGTACATTCCAGGTTTCAAGTTATGTATGTCCTATGCTTCAGGTTATGATGTACCTATGTGATTTCTGAATTGTCAAACCAAAGAGTTTGAACTATTTACGGGATAATTTTTAAATAATTATCGTTCTAAAAAAATAATTATTGAAATCATACAACGCGTTAATGAATTATAACTAAGCACACATTTTCACTTTATCCCCTCTTCTAAATGAATCGTGCCAAATTTCGGGATAAAAAGTGCCCAGAGTCCTAACTCGTAATATGAATTCAAATCGTGCCTAGTTCAGTTTAGATTCATTCAGTAATTTTAGCGTGATGTGCGATAGAGACAAACAAAAATGAAAAAAAAGTGCATTTTTGGTTTCATTATCAATTACAGAGAGTCCTTCATGAGAATTTTTCAAAATATCTTCAATGATCAGAATTAAACCTGTTACAGTTTTGTTATATTCATATGTATAGACAATTCCCAGTTGTACATATTATTAATATAGTTTCTAACTTTAATTTATTATTTACTACTCAGTATTTGAGGTGACGTAGTTATTAGAACATGTAGTTGTCGTGAATATAAATCCGATTTGATTAGATGACCTAATTTGTTTAAAAATTTCTGTCGAAAACATACTTATATCGAAAACACATAGGTACCTATATCTCCTTCCGGTGGTGAACAACCGGAAGATGAAATCTAGTAAGAAAAAGAAGTAAAGATATCATCAAGTAGATAACCTATGTGCATAGTAGAAATAATAAGCTCCGAACCATTTGTTAGATATTAAAAACTTACAGAACAGTACAATACTTTAAATATTACACAATTAATTAGTTTTGTAACTCCTTTATTTAGAGGAAGGTAAAATGGCTGCCGCTCACGTAGCAGCAACGAAGGAGTACTTGCTTATTGAGGATGTACAACACGATAGCCGGTTCGCCGAAGGTCTTAAGTGGGTAGATGCAAAAGTTGCACTCTGTATGCCGGTTATAAAACCAGATGGAGATTGCTACGCCGTACTCGAATTGTATCGGTCTAACGCCGAACCATATGATCAAGTATGTCGATAAATTGATAACAACAATATGGGTTTATTTAGCTTACACAACAGTAACGTTATTGACAACAATAACTATTCAAATTATTAAAATAACATAATTAATATAATTAGTAAGACATCAAGATTTTCGTCATCACTAGGTATACCTACCTATGCTTTTAAGTATGTTTCATCGTTTGATTAAAGTTTAAATAAAATATATTTACTAGAAAAAGTTTTCTAATGCATAAAACATTATGAAATATGACAAACGTACATACAATTCTTCTTTTGGTATTCCAATAAATAACTTATATATACTAATGGGACCTTGTGTTAGGGTTCCAAAAACTAGCAAAAACACGAAAGCTCAGACCATATCAAACTTCTATATAGTCATTACATTTATACTGAGAGGAGATCAAACCCGCAACAATTAACCCAACAATCGATTTTTATAACCACTGTGACACCTCATCGTTATGTTCATAAAACTCGTCTCATCTTATTTAAATTCTTTATTGTACAATAAATATACTAATACAAGTGTTTACAAGAGGCGGGCTTAACGCTAATACATTTTCTACCAGCCAACCTTAGTATGAGCAAGAAAGTATAGAGTGTAGGTGTACAACAAAAATTAATACAAATAATCTATACTTAATATGATAAAGCTGAAGAGTTTGTTTGAACGCGCTAATCTCAGGAACTATACTGGTTCGAATTGTTTTTTTTTTTTTGGATAGTCCATTTACCAAGGAAGGCACGCCAAATAACGCTACGGCCAATAGGAACTTATAAGAAATGTTACAAAAACGGGAAAAAATATACGTTTTTGAGAGCATCCGTTGCGTGCTCTGTGGAAACGGTTTAAGTTATGCAAAAACCATGTATGACGGAGTTGATCGCCATTAAAAATACTAAAAAAGTACGGGACATAGAATCCATGTATAACTGAATTGATCGCCATTAAAAATTCTAAAAAAAGTACGGGACAGACAGCGTATATCTATCTGGAGGATGTAGGTTACTTTTTATCTATACACTACGGGTGCGAAGCCGCGGGCGGACGCTAGTATAATATAATATTATATAATACAATATAACTTCTAGAACATAGTGTACACTGTGGTAAGTGTGGCGTGCTGGGCGGGCGCGGCGGTACACCAGGCGCAAGCTCGGATTACCTTGGAACGTTCTGCTCACCTCAATCAGGAGTTACGTGCTTTACTGCAGAACTACTTTTGCGATCTCGCTTCGATTGACACCATGCTGACCGATATGTTGGTGTGTTATATTTGGTTTCATCCTAAATATTATTATATATGAACTGAATCAGTCTGTAAACGTCCCACTGCTGGACAAAGGCCTCTTCTCCATATAGGAGAAGAGTTAGAGCGTAATCAGCCACGCTGCTCCACTGCGAGTTGTGAGATAATTTTCCCTATCATGAGTATGTAACGATTGCTAACAGGTGTTTATGGCAACAGACCGGGACCGATGGCTTTACGTGCTCTCCGAGCCACGGTGGGGAGATACATCCAGACCAGAAACAACTATTTGTACAAATACAAATATCGACCCCGAGCGGGAATCGAACCCTTGATCGCCGATGTTGAGGCGACTACTCGCACCACTACAAGAGAACGGTCGTCGTAGATTTGTGTATGTAGCTGTGAATTTTCAAAGCAGGTTTATCTAAAAAACTTAGTACTTTGAGATTCGCCAATTTTTTAATGTATGTATTTTTCGAAAGTAATTCATCATGATGAATTTGTCATACATATACGAATGAATCTTAAATATGTAACAACGACTAACGATAAGTGTATCTCAGTTTTGAATAAATCCGACTATACCTACCTGTAGTTGTTTGTCAAATTCTATGAAAGATTTTAGTACGCTAAGGTAAAAACAAAATATTAATGTCTACTTTTAATATTTGGTTTCTATATATAAATATAGAATGTACGTACTTACGTACGTAACTTTTCTCTTATTTCTTCCTTAAGCCATTCAAAGTGAGAAAAAAATGATAATGTAGTCGAATGTTAAGTTTACTTGACAATACAATTTTAAAAGAACTATTTAAAATTAGGCTGTAGTGAAATCGTTCGTTGGTGCTATGAGAAGCAGTTTCTTTATAATAGACAGAGATAATGTTGGAGATAATCTACTAGCTGACATGTGGGACGATGGATGGGGTTCCGAAAAATCGACGATACCAAAAAAGAAAATTAAAGTTAAGTAAGTGTATAACTGATCTTAGAATATTAATATAAATATTTGTACGTATGTATCTTACTAAACTCCTCCGAAACGGCTTCTAAATAACTAATTTTATGAAAATTATGTTTATGGGCCATATACAATTAAATATACAGTATAGTCAATATACGCTGTAGTCAAAGACGTAGCTACAGCCGTATCAGCTGTATCAATTATACAAGGCCTACAGGGGCCCTAACGTGTATAAGTGAAATGTTATCTAAGAACTTAAACCATATTATTATCTTAGGACTATTATATTAGACTTGTCTCTCAGAATTGTCTATAGAGGCACACAATTTAGAAGATAGGCTATCTCGTACATAGGTTATTACACATTTTGATACAGGGCCCATCTAAGGTAAGCTACGTCACCGGTTGTAGTACAAGTTTTGTTTTATATTATATATTTCATACCTATATAATAGTCAATATACGTTGTAGTCCAAGGTTTTTTTTTAGTAGGACGTGATCTACCGGATCCGTTAGTATTAAATAATAATAATAGCCTTATAGGACTATACTATAAAGTTAGATAACGTAGACTTATTGCGAGCTAAATGGATAAAGTGAAATTGGGAGGTAGTATGGGACAGAAGAAGGGAAGAAGCTGTGTTTGGGACAAGTGGATCTAAGATCTAAGAAGGTTGTTTCTCTCACTCAGAGCACGAAACTATTGTACTTTACGACGGTTTTTTACTTTACGAATATATTAGTCAACCAATCGTATAGGAAATTTACTCAGTTGGCAAATGTTAAGCTGTCAAGTGTTAGATTTATAAAAAAATTCAAAATATCGAAATCAAGTTGTTGCAAAGTATTTACTAAATATTGTAAATATTCGAAATCTAGTCTAAGTCAAGAGCAGACACCAGCAGGGCTAGTAGCTAAAACTGGAGAGTCGTTAAATGTTAGAGATGCGTACAAAGATCCAAGATTTTCGAAAGAAATCGACCCAACCACAGGCACCGTTGTCAGATCATGTTTAGTGTCACCGATAATCGACAAAAAGGGTGTCATAGGTTAGTTGATTTTATAATTATTGTAAATGTAGATATTATTACTTTAAATAAAATTTACATATTAATATTTTATAGCTATTTTTTTTTACTACTTACCTACACAAAATACGCAGCTTGTAAAAATATATACGTTATGTTTTTTATACTGAGTTACTTTTTGACTTTTTTGGTTATCAAGTCTTTTTTTTTTCAAAGTGGTGAAGTAAAACATCGTACAGAAATTACATATATTGGGAGAAATGCCGAAACACCCATCAATTCACCGTTGAAAATCTAGTTCTTCTCCTTACTAGGAGAGGACTTGGTGTAGTTATAGAACTTTTACAAGTGGTATAGTATCGAATGTAATGTAATCTTATGAAAATCCTACTCCATTGCGTAGGTATATTGCTTAGCCAAGATCATTCAAATGACTATATCTAAGAATAATGGTATCATCTAACTAGGTTGCCGTATTTTGTAGGAATTGTTCAACTTACAAACAAAATAAATGCTCAGCCATTCGATTCAGAGGACGAAGTTATATTTCAAGTGTTCATCAACTATTGCTCCCTCATAGTGCACTTCTACAACATGCAACAGAGCAAAATATATCATGTAATTTA
This sequence comes from Euphydryas editha, assembly GCA_036937285.1. Classification (NCBI taxonomy): domain Eukaryota; kingdom Metazoa; phylum Arthropoda; class Insecta; order Lepidoptera; family Nymphalidae; genus Euphydryas; species Euphydryas editha. Next base: position 18,257,624 of record JAUPFZ010000014.1, read on the forward strand.
TTTAAATTAAAATTAAACCAAAAGAAAAATAAAATCATCGCTTCCTTTTTGTTCTCGCTATAGTTGTTGTTAAATATGTCAAGGTTAGCAAGACAACCAACTAACTAAGCTAGTTCCAACTGACTTTATTTTTAAAAGGTTATGGGGTCGCAGCCACCGTTATTCGTTTATACATATAAAAGTGGTTAGACAAAATATAATATACAATAGTTGTCAATAATAATACAGTTCTTTTTTATTGATTATCACAGAACCTTTAAAAAATTCAATAAACATTAATCGTTGGTTATATATATTAATTAATTATATGAAAATAATAACATAATTCAATGTTTCAGGAAAACCTAAACAAAGTACTTGCTGAATTGATGAAATTGCATCTTTCACCGTGTCGACATGATATGGACGAAATAATAGAAACAAATGCAATGATGATACCGCCGAATAACTTCAAAAGGTGGTATCAAATTCTATATACATTTTACCAGCTCACTGAAAAGTGAGCAAACCAACTGGGAAAAAATTATCAGGCCTGATTATTTTTTCCCGGGAAATTAATTATTTATTGTTCTATATGTCTATACTCTATGATTGTCTACAAGTCGTTGACTACTGGTATTTTGTCTCTTTCTTACGAGAGTTGCCTTGAAGTCATGGTAGAAAGAGATGCAATCCCGGTCGTAGGAACGTTTTTTGAGTGCACGTGAGCATTTCAGTTTGTATATAAATTCCTTGATTCTGTTATAGATTTCGTTACCTGTACTGATAAGTGTCTAAATTGTGTTTTATGTATGGGTTCTCTCTGCATCCTGCCTGAGCAATATTTATGTTTGAGTCAAAATTAGTCTAGGGCATACATCCATATTCAAAAAATCTCGTAGGATCCGATTAAAAGCGACAAAAATCGCATAGAAACGACTAAATATTTTTGTTTCTATGCGGCTTTTGTCGCTTTTAATGGGATCTTATGAGATTTTTTCAATTGGGATTACGCTGCCATTTAATCTACTTTCACAAGACACCCGTGGTTTTTTCTTTATAGACGTGTTGATCGTTGGGTAACATCTGTCGTTTGCAATGGTCTTAGAAGAAAAAGATAAGATCATTGGTCGTTTGCGTCTTGGGCATTCGTGCAATCCAGTTCATCTGTATAAGATTGATATGTGCGATCACTCTTGGTGCAAATGTGGTCTCGACGAAGGCTTATCATCCCATATCCTATTCTGTTATCCTAAACCTCTTAATCCTATATAGTAATTTATGAAGTCTGTTCTTGTAAAATCTGTCGTCCTTTCGAAATTGAATGTTTGTTGACGGTTGTGTTTAGTCCTTTTTGCTCTTAAATATATCGACTGTCCCTACGTATACTATCGAAACTGAAAAAAGGTACTTTACAGGAGAGCACTTTTAAGTTAATTTTGTGTACAAAGTTGTCATTTATTTGTTAAGTATCGATATTATACTCATGAAAAATGTGGTTTAATATGTATTTTTTTAGCTTATTCTCTTTTTTTTTATGAAAACATATATAAAAAGGAGTTTCTTAGTGCAATAAAAAAAAATCGCAAATTTTCAGTTTCGATACTGTACGTAGGGACAGTCGAATTATCTACACAAGATCAAAATAGTGTGATACCTACTAAAACATTTAAGAGGATATATTTTTTAATGAATTTTAATGATAATATTGACGGCCGGCTGGTCGAGTGGTCAGGCAAGACACTTTACGTAGCGGTCGCGGGTTCGAATCCCGCCAGGTGCAGATAATCTGTATGACGAATATATAGATGTCTGCACCGGGTCATGGATGTGTATTTATGTATATATGTATTTATATCTTAAATTTATTTCCGTTCCTAGTACCTGTAACACAAGTTCTTACGAACTTAACACGGGGCTAGGTTAACGTGGTGTGATTGTTGGTTAATATTTATTTATATTTATTTATATCATAAGCTAACGTTATATCATAATTATAAGGCAATTTTTACCTGAACTGAACTGAATCAGCATATAAAAGTTGCACTGCTGGACAAATGCCTCTCCTCAGTATAGGATAAGGGTTGGAGCTTAATCCACCACGCTGCTCCACTGCGTGTTGGCGGATAATATCCCTACCATGAGTAACAATCGTTATCAGGTGCCTATGATAACAACCGGAACCGATGGTTTTACGTGCTCTCCGAGGCCATTTTTACCTATATCAGAATAACTTCTATAGTTTTTAGAAACAAAATGAACTTAGAACTGTGATAGTAATGATTTAAAATCTGAAATTAATTAAATTAAAATTAATAAAATGATTTAAAAATTAAAATTAAAAATTAGTACGGTATTGCACTCCCAAAGTGCCGAGTCCGACATAGGTCTAGGACTGCCGACCCGGGCATCCTGGATATCATCCGTAAATGGATTCCCCTGCGTAAAAAAAAAAAAAAAAAAAGAAAAAAAGAAAAAAAAAAAAAAATGATTTAAAATCTTAAATCTATTGAATGATGTTCCATGTCTTGTCATGGAAATCTCAATCTCATGTCATTAAGGGCTATCCAGCCTACTAATTAATTTAAGACAAGTCTTTTTTTATTTTTTTAGATAACTAGCGGCCCGCCCCGGCTTCGCACGGGTATTTATCTAAAATTTCAAAAATTATAAATTTATATTTTTTATCACCTACACCTGCGTCGATACTGGAAAATATTTTATAACAGACGGATTGGTTGTCAAACATATGTCAAAATAAATTTTAATTTAAATCAAAATCACTATGGAGTATTTATATCAAAATAAGTTTCTCCCCCCTTTTAACATCGTTAGAGGATGAATTTCGATAAAATACGAAACACGTCTTCAACCAATTCTGTTAAAGAATATTTATGCGAAATTTGAAGTAGATTGGACCAAGGAATCATGTTGTCCCATACAAACTTTGCCCCCCTTTTTCACCCCCTTAGAGGTAGAATTTCGTAAAATCCGTTCTTAGCTGACCTCTACTCCGTAAAAGGAATATTCCTACCAAATTTCAAGTCTCTGCGCCTTATAGTTTCAGAGATATCGTGATGAGTCAATGTATACGTGGAAATCTCTTATATATATTAGATAATAATAATTGCAATTCAACAGCTATGACTATCATATAAGCGAAGGTAGCAAGGAAGACATGCCGGGACTTGTTTGTTACATGTATATCGAAACGTTCGCCGATGTGCACTTCGAGAGACATAATTTAGCGGATTTCGCGTTAACAATACTGCAATGTTACAGAGATAATCCGTATCATAACGCAGAACATGCCTTCTGTTTCACACATACCATGTATTTAATATTGATCAACAATTGTGGATATTTTGACTTCGTTGAGGTGAGAAAAAAAAGGTTTAAATTAAAAATCTTTTGTGACTTTTGAATAGTATTCGAAAGAAGAATGTGAAAATCAATTCGTTTTCTTCTTTATTTTTTCACATATGAAAAATATGTGAGATGCTTCATTCTTATATGACAAGAACATAAATAATTCATATAAGTATAATACTGTACAGGACTGTATTGAATCAGCCTATAAACATCCCATTGCTGCAAAGGCCTCTGATATTTCGTGATTTTTTTCCTAACTCGATCGAGCCTCACCTGATTAATGGACGATCCCTAAGCAATGTAATACAACGTAAAAATAACGCAAATAATGCTCCCAAGTGTCGTGAAATAACGCAACAACGTAAGACAACATTTAAGATATATGACTTTTTGATATTTTCCCTGGTTGCCTAATTTTTTCAAGTAGGACAACGAGAAAATTTGTAATAGTCTTTTAAAAAAGCATTTTGTGTTTGAAAGTCACTTTACTGAGGATGATCGCAGGCTTTAAGACATCACACAGACTGAATAACAGCTACAGTAGCTATAAACATCAATGCATATTACCGCATAGAATGTTTAGTTAAACGTATTTCAAATTCAAATTTCACTAAATTATAGACAGCAGCACTGATGCTAGCAGGACTTTGCCACGACCTCGACCATCCAGGATACAACAATAATTTCCTCTCCCTCTGCAAACATCCTCTGGCTCAAATGTACAAATCTTCTATTTTGGAATATCATCACTATTTCCTGGCTAAAAAGATCATTGAGGTAACAATTCTTAGTTAAAAATATATTTCTAACATTTCTTCTTATTGTAACATAGTTTGAATTTATATTTAAAGTTAATAAAGAATCGAATTCTGTTGTTTAAATTCTATTTTTTTGAAGTGAAACTTGTTTAGAATCGTTTGATTTGAAACGGGATGCGAAGGAAAAAAACGACAGGTAAGAGACACAAATACAAAAATGTGTAGGAGAGAATGAGATACTATGATGTCGCGTATCCTAGCAACACGTAGGTATCCTAGCAACGCGTAAACAACGCGTAAATAAGTAATAGAATGTTTAACTATTAATATTAATAAATTTTAAATTGAGTTTGCCAAAGATGTTACAATTCTGACATGTATACTCCGTACACACGACATTTTTCTTTTGGTTTGTTTACATCACATTAAAATCCCAAGATGTATTTCAGTTGCCGTAAACTTTATAACGTGATAATGTCGTTTAGCTATAATCTACCCAAAAAATACTACTATAATATCTAGTCTATGGTCACTGAACTGAACTGAATCAGCCTGTCAACGCCTCACTGCTGGACAAAGGCCTCTCCATATAGGAGAGTTAATCCACCACTCTACTCTACTGCGGGTTGACGGATGATTTCCCTAGCATGAATAACAATAATCGCTATCAGGTTTCTATGATAACGACCGGGACCGACGGCTTTACGTGCTCTCCGAGGCACGACATGAGCTACGGTTCCGAGGAAATACAAATATGTGCCCCGAGCGGGAATTGAAATCGAAATCGCGACCCCGGCGTTGAAGTGACTACTCGCACCACTACACCAGAACGATTGTCCGTCTGGATGTAACGGTAGGTAACTATTAGAGCTTGTTATAAAACCCTACCTATTTATTACAAACTCTGATTACATTTTTAAGCCTCTATTATAATTCTATGTAACTGTGTATGTATGTATGTATGTATGTATGTGTATGTCCTTATAATATTATATTAATAACAAATCAAATATTCCAGGATAAGAACCTACTGGGTATGTTGTCGACAGCTGACCGGGATCGCATTTTGCAAGAGATGAAATACAATATTCTGTGCACAGACCTCGCTGTTTATTTTCAAGTATTGTAATATTTATATTACTTTGTTCTTATTGTAGTAAAATCGTGTTGAAGACGAATTGGCAGGTATCAAAGCACCGTCGTTAGCGGGTTCGATTCCCGTAATATTTCCGTAATACGATATTTGTATACTGTACTGCTGTACTGTATCAGCCTGTAAACAACCCTCTGCTGAGCTGAGCGAAGGCCTCTTCGCCATATAGATGAAGGGTTGGAGCTTAATTTACCACGCTGCTCCACTACGGGTTGGCGAATAATTTATCTACCATTACTCATGAGTTTGAGTAACGATCGTTATCAGGTGTCTATGATAACAACCGGGACCGGTTTTACGTGCTCTCCGAGGCATGTTGGAGACACCCACAAGGACACACACCCAGACCGGAAACAAATATTTGTACAAATACAAATATCTGTCCCGAGCGGGAATCGAACCCGCGACCGCCTGCGCGCGGTTTGAGGCGACTACTCGCACCACTACACCTGAACGCTCGTTTAGAAAGGTATAAGCCATGCAAATATTAAACGTGGTCTGAGTAAAACAGTGAAGGTCACTTAGTTAACTTTAAAATAAGTACTTCTAAAGTTTAATATATGTATAAAAAAGAACCTGTCAATTGAAAAAAATTGTCGAAATAAAAACAAAAATGAAACACGTCTCAAGGCATTGTCCAATGAAAGCGTCAAATTATATTTTGTTAATTACTACTTTTTTATGTTTAAACATAACCGACTTTCAAGGTACGAGCTCAACTGACGCCGTTGTTAGCTGAATGTTCGTTTGACTGGGCTGATAATTCACACCGAAGATTGTTAAAGGTATATCTTTAGATTACCATAACAAATACACTTGAAAAATTCTTGTTCGTATGTTAAATCGTGTTTATTTCAGAATATGATAACAAAAAAAGTAGCTAAAGCCTGTTTATCAACGAATTTTATATTGTACTATTAAACTTTATATTACAGACAATGTAAAAAGTATCGGAATTAAATGTGGGTGAAACCTGTTAGATTTAGAACAATAAAAACATTATTATCCACTCTAACTTTTTTGTATCTGGTAACTTTTTGTAATCTATGGTACACAGAAGATCTCTGCTAATAATTGCTCGTTACATACCTGTTTCTCTTAAAAACTTTAAAATATACAGTTGATATACAGAATAGAGAATCTAAAATATATAAACGTTTTTATTTACCCAAACCCAATAAAACCGAACGGGGCATGAAGTTGTTAATGTTAACATACTTATATCGTGCGTATAATGCGGGTGAATATCGATTATCGATGAACACAGATTGATGATATAGAGTTGATAAACGTATTAATTCGATTCAATTTAAAAAAAAAGAATCTTATAAGTCATAGACAAAAAATGTATGAAGTATGGCGCCTTTTACCAAAGCTAGATGCACATCTACATTATGTGATATTATTACAGGGTATATTGATGACAACCAGTGACTTATCTGGAACCTGCAAGCCCTTTGGTGTGTCCAAAGCAATAGCTGAGTCTGTTTACGAAGAATTTTATAACCAGGTATATTGTAAAAATTTTTTTTTCTCATGTTTAGCACAACTAAAATTCAATTATGAGTTTATAATAGAAACAGTAAAATAGTTTTCAATTTATTTTAAGCGAGATTAGACGTATTATACTATTATTTCGCCAATATTAAGTCTATTGTACATACAACATAACTTTTAGTATTGTGTCGTAAGTAATTTAAAATCCGAAATGTACTGAAATTTTCGAACGTCGAGCGCATCTTTCCAGTAAACAATATGAGGTCTTTAAGAGTTCTTGAAGAAATCTCATTCAAGATGTGGACGTCTTAATGATCTCCCAAATTATGTCTCCACGACATCTTCAGGATGTCCGATGCGCCACCTCAATAGCAAATAAAAACTTCTTAAGGAATCCTTAAAGAGCTCTTTTTTCTGAGTTCGTGTAAAATAGTTTGCCGAATTACCCATATGTCTATGTGGGGCGATAGTGAGTCAATGCGTGCCCTATCCAAAAAATAACCAATCTTATAGGCCAGATGGTTGACAAGCAATAGTAGCTCATATACTGTAATACAATAATAGCTAATCGGCTACAAATTATCGTCATATACACCCAGGGTAGGATCATCGCAAACGTGATTTATTGTACTAGTAGCGAGATCTAATGAGAAATATTTAATCAACGATCGACGACCGCAAGCAAGTCAGAAAGAATACCTCAAGAGGAATTTCTGACTTGCTTGCTTGCTGGGTTAAGCTAATGTAAATATTTTATCTTCTAGGTTTAATAAAAGCGATGACAATCGCGAACAAAGTCGTGGTGACATATATTTTATAAAATAAATATATTTTGAATTAATTATTCATCATCATCATCATATCAGCCATTAGATGTCCACTGCTGAACGTAGGCCTCCCCCATCGACCTCCAGAGCGACCGGTTCAATTATCCGGTATCAATTGTCAAATCCGGTATCAATTATTAAAGGTCCTTAAAATCAGTATTTCGAATCATTATTAATATTTAAATTTAAAAACGGTATGGATGGAATTAGTATTACATAGTGCACTAATAGTTTAGTTCTAGCAATGTAGCACACCAAAAGTTTCATTAACTTTCTACCCTTTATAATGTTTAGTTTCTTTCGTGATTACAAAAAATATTTGATTACAAACAAATCATATGCAGGGAGACCAAGAGCGCGATATGGGTTACACTCCCCTCAGCATGATGGACAGACGGCGAAGCGCCAACCAGCCGGCGGAACAGATTCAGTTTTTATCTGTCGTAGTGTTGCCATGTTTATTGTTATTACAAAATATATTCCCCAACACGAGTCAGCTTACTGATAATTGCAGGTTTGTGTTTTATTATTGTAAATTAATCAATCTCGTAATTGACCTCGAATTTCATAGGCAACACGTAGACTTTATATTTTATAGATTTCCCACTTGTTTGTTGATTAATTACAAACATATTTTTATCATTTTTTGATAGTTTATGATAAAATTTTTGAAGAAATTTTAGTTTCAAAGCTGTCTCTTATATTATTAGTTTGCAATTCAAACTTTCTAACTTTCAGAAAAACTCAAGAAGCGTGGCATGAGGAAATAGAAATACGTGGACAGAAGTTATGGAGACAGGACGACTCCATCCCGAATACGAGAAGTCGCGTGGTGCTAAAGAATGTCGATTAAATATTGTGTTTAAACTAATAAACTACGTATCAGTTAATAATGACCATTTTATTCGTTTTTACCTATTATACGTCTTAGAAATTGCAGTTGCGTAAAGACCACCTTTTGTAAACACGGTAAATGCATTGTACAATAAAGCATTTAAACTTTAACTAGATATTAGTCGTCTCCCAATGTCTGTCGATACGACACCATTGATATCAACTTTAAAAAACTAATATGGAGGTAATTAATAACAAAAAAATGGTAAAAAATATGTGCTTATGCACAATATGACTCATACCTGTTTTCACTTACAGTAGTTTTTTTAATTTTAATAAAATATAGCATTTTAAATAATTAGTTTGTGTATAGAGATGCCCTTAGTGTAACACTTATTATTTCCGAAATTAATTATTTGTTCGTTTATTATAAAATATCGTACACTTAAGTATAAATGTCCTTATTCTCAGTCACAAAACTCACAAACAACTTACATGCATGCTATCTGTAAGTTGAAAATTATTTTTATAAACTACCCACGTTTTATTCAATATTTTTCGACCGAAATGAATTAAATGTAATGCTTCAGTAAATAGTGTATTTCTCGTAAGTGATTTGAATTGTAATCTTGAGGGAAATATTAAATAAAAATCTTAAACCATTAATAGAATATAATATGAACACTAATGCTTTTACTAGTAATTTTCATGTTGTGAGCAGCATTATGACGAAGATATCCTCACAGCTCTTTCGACGCTTCCGATGAAACCGAACGTTATAACTTATAAGCCTACAAATATTAATATTGTATAATGTATAAGATCAAGCTTAGGTAACAAACTTACGATTCACCGTTTTGTATACGGGTTACTTTTTTACTTAGTATTATTTGTTATATTTGTTATTTGTTATTTTTGTTTTATTTGTTATTTTTTTATGATCTCGTGTCAAGGGTCTCTGTGCCAAATCAACTAACTGTCAGAGAGTATATAAATAGTGAATATATATATATATAATATATATATATATATATATATATATATATAATATATTTGAGTATATAATATATATATATATATATATATATATATATATTATATACTCAAAGAGTATATAATTAATTATGGTATTACTCTGACCGCTTAGTTTAAAACGACAATTACTAGAAAAACCGGCCAAGTGCGAGTCGAACTACCGCACGAAGGGTTCCGTACAATTATCTATAAAAACAGCAAAAAAAATATCATGTCTGTTGTATGGAAGAGCTCCTTAAATATTAATTTTTATTTAATTTAACTATTTATTTTTAAAGTGAATTATATAACTCAATATTCTGTGAATATTTCAAGCATTTCAAACATCTACCTGTTGCCATTATCAATATCGAGCAAAAACGAACAAAAAAAATTACCTTTGTTGTATGGAAGCCCCCTTAAATACCATTTTATTGTTTTTTAATAAGTATTTGTTGTTATAGCGGCAACATAAATACATCATCTCTGAAAATTTCAACTGCCTATCACGGTTCATGAGGTACAGTCTGGTGACGGACGGACGGACAGCGGACTCTTAGTAATGGGGTCCCGTTTTACCCTTTGGGACTTGGGTACAGAACCCTAAAAATTAGGAAATTTTAAAGAGTTTTGTTTTACAATATTGTTTTTGTTTTCTTAGTGTTTTTTGCTTGATTTTAAATATTAAATGCTAAATAATATATATTGTGCCTTTATTTGAAATATTTCCAATCCAAATGACTTATTTTATACTTGCTAATTACCTACCTATTAAGCCTCTTACATACTGGTCCCTGTCAATTGCAATTAAAATCGGTTGCGATTAATTGGTTATTAAATTATTCTCGTGTCGTATGTTATCAATTATTCTTGTTTTCATGTAGGCGACCGTTTTGGTGTAGTGGTGCGAGTAGTCGATTCAACTCCGTTTGCCGGTGGTCGCGGGTTCGATTGCCGCTCGGAACAGATATTTGTATTTGTACAAATATCCGTTCAAGTTTCCGGTCTGGGTTTATGTCCTTGTGGGTCTCCCCACCGTGCCTCGTAGAGTACATAAAGCCGTCGGTCCAGCCGGTTGTTATCATAGAAACCTGATAATGATCGTTACTCATGGTCAGGAAATTATCCACCAACCCGCAGTGGAGCAGCGTAGTGGATTAAGCTCCAACCCTTCTTCTATATATGGAGAAGTGGCCTTCGCTCAGCGGTGAGTTGTTTACAGGCTGATACAGTACAGCAGTACAGTTATGTAGGCATCCTTATGGTGTTAAGTATAAATTAAAAACATTTTTCAATTATTTTTAATTAGGAATATTTATTACTTGCATAGTGATATTGTTACACCGGCCCAATTCATCAGTTTACCGATTTATAAACTCTGCACATCATGATAATAACTTCATTCCGGCTTTATACAAAATAAAACTAAAACTAATTTACATCTATATATTTCATTATAGATTTCTCGAACTCGTCTGTGTCGCTACACATTTGCCTTGTCTTATTGATGGCAACATTATTCTTGATACAGATAATAAAAAAATATAGGTAGAGTAAAAAAAAATTAACTACCGTTAAAAAAAGAACTTTTAAACAAAAAAACCATAATTTAAGAGAACAAATTTGGATTCGTTAAAACAAACGAGCGTAATGTCACCATTTATAACGCTAATGTGAAGCACCTTATTCTATCAATTGAGTAATAAAAATACACAATAAATACTATTAATTTCAAAACTTATATAGATTAAAACAATGAGATTTATAAAAGCATAAATATTTTCGCGCGTAATTGCGAAATTTTATCATCGAAACTTTTTACTTTATAAGTATCAGCAACGAAATAGTAAAATGCCAAAAATTTTTCATAAATTATTGGTATACGATTATAAATACGAATAAACAATTATAACAGTTTAATAATATTGCTTAATTTAAAACAATAACTTTCTTTAACACAATTTTCACAATGTTCTACATTTTTTATGTGTATTTCTGTCCATTTTATAATTGTCCTATCTGTGGAATGAAGTGCTTGAATGTTTTGTGAATTGTGATTTTATTCAAAAATATTACTTTTTTTTCACCGCTTATTCATCTGCTATTGTTTTTCAATTTATTTAACAATTTGAACTCCTAAACGATTTTCTTTAAAATCGTACACTCGCCAAATAGTAATTTTTTTTTTCACAACAATAACTTTTTTATCTGCGTTATTGAAAATATATTTATAGTCTATGATACAACAACGTGACTTGAGTTGTGACGCACGTACACACTGTAGGGATTACCGTCAGGTTGACCGCTAAATACGCGATTAAAACGTTTCGATTTGCTGCTAAATCAATTATATGATGTACATGGAAGAAGTCACTGTTACGACATTCCTAGACATTACATTATGTGATAGACAGCCCAAAAAGTACTGGATACTTATTTAACTTATTTACAAAACACGATACGAACGTAACCGATAGCTATGAACGATTTTGTTCCCTATTGAAAAACTCAATTATGATCCGCTAGGATCGACTGCGCTCGCCAAGCGTGGCGAGTATTGGCAATCACACCCCCCCAGATGATAAGGGAGGCCTACGTTCAGCAGTTGACATACAACGGCTGATGTGGTTGTGGAATTTTCATTCTACCCTCAAAAATTTAAAAAAATTAACATCAGCAGGCTGAATCAATCAATCAATCATTAGGATCCGATAGAAAGCGACAAAATCCTCATAGAAACCAATAAAATTTAATTGGTTTCTATGCGGTCTTTGTCGAATTCTATCGGATCCTAATGGAGTTTTTCAATATGTTACGGTCGACCGCACGGTTGGTCGCAATGCGGCTCACCTTACAATGTGTACGCACTCTTAGTGCACTTCCGTATGTGGCGTTAACAGCCTAAACATTTATGAAGCATTATCAATACAAAATAATTTCTAACTAATCAACAATTAGTTTACAATATGGCGAGGGGAGAATCGTTTTAGAGTTCGAAGTGGTGGGGCGGTTATGTGTTCCGTATCTTGCCGGGGACGTAGTTCTTGTCGATGGTCGGCTCCTGTAAGAACATGTGCAGACACCTTTCGTTCTGCGCTAGCGGGTGGCCGGCTATCTTGTTGATAAATACTTCGAGACCTGAAAATGTGTCGATAGTTTTTATTAAATTATTGATTTGTCATTGCTTATCTCAGTATTCCTGAGGTACACGACAATTAGTCACATTTTTATTTTTTACAGAAGAGCAAATAGAAGTTTTTATTTGCTGTTTTTTCAGTGACATAGTGTTATTTTTAAAGTTTATATCTCCGTAACTTTTAAGATATGGACATTATGCTTTGTACCACTGTAAAAATCGCAAAAAATATTATTATAGGATCATAAAAAAAAAAATTCGAAAAAATATAACTTAGTGTCATTGACTTAGTGACTTACGGCGAGTTGCACGAAACCGTCGCTAACTTTCCGTTAGTTAAGTTGCAATTAATCTTAAAATTAGTTGATCTCATGATTAATTTAAAGCTGTTGGAATTAATCATCCGTTAGATAGGTCTTTAATTAAACTAATTTTTTTTGTTAACTTAATCAGATGTAGGTTTCGTGCAACAGATAATCACGATTCTTGTGATTAAATTAGTTTAATAAACACTTAAATTTAAAATTTGTTTCGTGCAACTCGGCGTTAGTCTACAAGGATATACACCCAGACCAGAAACAAATGTCCCGAGCGGGAATCGAACCCGTGACCGCCGGCGCGCGGTTTGAGGCGACTACTCGTACGCGTACCACATCAGAAGGTCGTCAGAAATAGTTAAATAAAAAATCGGAGCAATAAAAATCATAACACAGTCGTATTTTGAATAGCTTAAGATATTAATATTTAAAAAAAAATTGTTCGTTTCAAATTGGATTTAAAAAAAAAGCAGAAAAATAAGAATATTAACTTAATATTTTATATTTCTCTTGTAGTAGATTGAGAGTTGAAATGAAATACATAATATTATTTAAAATATCTCAAAAAAATAAATAAATGAGGTTAGATTCTCGACTGCAGCAAACTATCTCCACTGTGTCTTCTATATCACACATGACATTGGCGAAATAGTTTATGTCAAATTGATACAACTAAAGGCCATTCAACAAAGAATTAAATAGAATTGAATACAATTATCATTGCCAAGCATAAACTACTGAAGTTAGAAACACGAAATTTGGCCAAGTGCCATAGGCAGACAAGTTTATAGGAATTACCAGTATTTTTTTTAAGTTAGAATGTTTTTGGAACTTTGTATTCCTAAAATAAATACTCATTTAAAAATACCAATTTTATTATGAAGATGAAATATAAATAAACATTTTTTAGGCTGACACTCGCGGTTTTCAAACATAGTTTATTTTTTCAAGGATAAAAACGAATATTTGATATTTTGGACCAGTTACATGATCTGTGGTCTCGTCGTGACTATATCGTGGTACGTACTCGTTTTTATCCTTAAAAAAATAAATAAGCACAGTTAATTTTAAAATTTTATATAATATTATATCAATAACACGGTACTCTTACAACACGTGTTTCCTCCATATTTTTTATTAGAGAGTAAATAAAAATTATTGTTTCGGCGTTTTCTTGAATTCCAAAATGAAGAGCGTATAATTATATAAAATATTGTATATATAAACTCGTCATTATTTAAATAAAAAAAAAATGACATTTTAAAATGAGCAGCTGCTTTGAAATAAATAATAGGGGATCGGACAAATTTTCAGAAAGTGTTTTAAATTAATCTTTATGGATACTTATTCCCATAAAAAATAATAAATTATTTTTTTATAGTCGTTTAAGTACTCAAAATCATGTTTTAATATTGTGTGTTTAAAAATCCCGCCAAAACGCCACGCTATATCATCGGAGAGCGCGTGACGTCATCTGGGGCTATAACAAAACAGCTGCATGAGCATAAGTTCACGGGAAGTTTTGTTTCGTGGAGTAGATTTTTTATTTGTTCTTATGGAACGCAAAAAATATCGTTGGTGTGCAGTACTTCAATGTATGAACACATCAAAAAGTACTCCAAATAAAATATTCATTTGATGTGCCAAGAAAAGCAGATAAACGAAACGAAATGGTTAGACATAGCGAGTAGAAAATGCAACGAAATGAATTCACCAATTTTAATTACTTAATAATAATTACTTTTGTGAAGATTATTTTCATGTAAATATACATTAATTACTACAAATAAATAGAATGAAATTTGCTTAAATTAATTTTTAGTAAATATATTGTTTTCTCTCTACGGTCAACGACTATTATAGATTTTTTTCTTTTTATAACACTAAAGAATGTGATATAGTGTTGACAATATTCTACTTGCGACGACCGTTCTTGTGTAGTGGTGCGAGTAGTCGCCTCAACACCCCGCGCCGGCGATCGCGGGTTCGATTCCCGCTCGGGACAGATAATTGTATTTGTACAAATATTTGTTTCCTGTCTGGGTGTATGTTCGTGTGGTTCTTCCCACCGTGTCTCGGACAGCACGTAAAGCCGTCGGTCCCGGTTGTTATCATATACACTTAGTAATTCGCCAACCTACAATGGAGCGGCGTGGTGGATTAAGCTCCAACCCTTTGTCTATATGGAGAAGAGGCCTTCGCTCAGCAGTGGGTGGTTTACAGGCTAGTACAGAACAGTAGGTACAATACATATATTGTGTAATATTAGAGGTTATTTTTCAAGGAGGTATTTTTTCAAGTACTTAGGTATTTATGGCAAATAATATATTATTATATATTTATAATAGTAATACAGAAGTTTTCATATTTCAAAACACAAATTTTGTCACAAAAGTCTGAATTACTTGCAAAGAAATTGCAAATCAGAAACGTATTCACTCTGGGAAGATTTCGATTGTCGGCTTTCGTAAATCCTGTTTTCATTATAAAAATCACGTAACAGCTTTTAAATCGATTACCGTATCCTAATTTATCAATAATCTTTTAGCAACTTTTATAATTTCAACAAAATTATGAAAATAACTGAGTAAACTAAGTAGATAGTACCCATGCAGTCAATAATTGTCCACAGATGACGTCATGCACTGTGATTGGTGTTTCAGTACTGTTTAAAAATATTGAAAATAATAACATTTTATTTCTTCATTTAAAAATATTTAAATGAATTATATTAAATTATTATTAGATAAATAATCGTAAAACAGTATATTTATTTTATCTAACCACATTTTACATTTTAATCTGATTACTGTCCGATCCCCTATTGTGTTTTAGCAACTCCACCCATAAATAAATGAAATGGTACATTAGAATTAGTATGGGAGAGGTTATAGATATATAAAAGAATTTTAATTATAAATAATTTAAATGTATGTAATTATAGTCTTCTTATGTGTGAGCAAAGCCTTGGGGAATAGATAGTTAAAATATTAATTATTAAATTAAATGAATCGTTATTGTTTACTTTGATAAAGATCAATGCTCATTGACATTGTACATTTTAAAGTGAATAAACTCTCTCTGTGATAGTAAATGAAAAAACATTTTAAAAAAATACAATAAATAACTTGTATAAAATAAGAAATTTAAATGAAATTATTATCATATTAGTGTTTGATAATATTGACTTTACGTCTTAGGCATATAATAAAAATGTTTTATATAATCTATACTCAATATTGACGACCGTTCTGGTGTAGTGATGCGAGTAGTTGCGTCAACGCCGACGGTCGCGGGTTCGATTCCCGGTCTAAGTATAGTCGGTATGTCTTTGTGGGCAGTGGAGCAGCGTGGCGGATTACGCTACAACCCTACTCCTATATGGAGAAGACGCATTTGCCCAGCAGTGGGACGTCTACGGGCGGATTAATTCATAATTAATATTATAATGCTGAAGAGTTTGTTTGTTTGAACGCTCTAATCTCAGGAACTATTGGTTCAAATTGAAAAATTATTTTTGTGTTGGGTAGTTCATTTATCGAGGAAGGCTATAGGCTATATAATAAAATATAAATAAATAAATATTAACCAACAATCACACCACGTTAACCTAGCCCCGTGATAAGTTCGTAAGAACTTGTGTTACAGGTACTAGGAACGGAAATAAATTTAAGATATAAATGACCCGGTGCAGACATCTACATTCGTCATACAGATTATCTGCACCTGGCGGGATTCGAACCCGCGACCGCTGCGTAAAGTGTCCAGTTGCCTGACCACTCGACCAGCCGGCCGCCTAATATAACAACACGCTATGACCAATAGGGGCTGAGCAATAATAAGAAACGTTACAAAAGCCGGAAAAATATTCTTTTCTGAGAGCTTCCGTTGCATCCTTTATTATTCCTCTTCCCGAGATATTTTTTATTAGTTCCACTTTTAAAGTAAACATAACATCACGCATTTTAATCATCGAAGGGGTAGGCAGAGATTCACATATTAAATGTAACACCAACTTTTCGCCAGTTATGAGTCCCATATAGTAGGAGGCGAGCCTTTTGCCATACACCGGGCACCATTCCAGACTCCATGCTATTTACTAAGAATTTTCGAGAAAAAAAAACAATAATACGTTGAACGACCCAGGAATCGAATCTAAAATATGTGAGTCAAGAAATATTTACATTATGAAAATATAAACTTAAGAAATCAATGAATCTTTGTTCATAATAATTATATTGTAACTAGCATTGAGACTTGTAATTAGATTATAAATGTCTAATTTTATACAAGGCTTGCAATAACTGATTCGCATATAAGATCGTACTTTACAAATATATTTACACATTAAATAGATGATAATTGTGATAGCACTTCCAGTTAACAAATTTTAAAATAAGGGAGCATTCATTAATTACGTGAGATCAAAATGGGGGAGGGGGGAGGTCTCAAATCTAATTAATCTCATTTGAATTGGCGGGTGGGGCATTATTGAAAATGTCATGTCAACTCTAAAAAATTACAGATAATATATTGTAACATTTTAAAATAAATATATTTTTTCTTATTAAAAGTTTATATATATATATTACTCCCAGATTCCGGTTTGGGAGACTGAATTGAATCCACAATACTGGTGCAGAAAGCCGCCAGTAAGTGCAAGAACCGCCGACTGTCCCAATGGGCCAGTAAAAATTATTATTTTAGAAGACCATTAAATATATATTTTCTGATAAAAACAACTAGGTATCAGTGTATAAAATATAATGATTATGATATTATTTTGTTAATATTTATGACAATATTTCAGGATTTTAAGGAAAATACATAAGTAGCTATATTTAACAGTAATATTTCACTATATTTTCCTAATATATTTAAATATTTTTTTTACACCTTTTCCTTACATTAACCTAAAAATCCTTGAATATACATTTTCTAACAGAAAAAACCAGAGCTAAATAGGTGTTTATATAAAAAGTATAGTTTGCTATATTTACCTTTTCTGCGGTCCTCAATAAATTCTTCTTCAAAAATACCATCATCTCCTCGGAACGGGAGCTGTCTCTTTAAAGCTTTACCGGGTAAGGGAGGGACTACAATCTACAAGTAACAAGAAGATGATATTGTAAAAACCTTGACATTTATCACATTTCCAATGTCAGTTAAACAATATTGATTCATTGTCTACAATAAATGTATTAATAATAATATTTATTGCACACCACAAAAAAATGAACAATATTTTAATGAATAAAGAAAGCTGTACAAAGGCAGTCTTACCGCTAGAAGAGCGATATCTTAGTAGTTGATAGGACTTGTCATAGTAAAACGGTTTAAGTAGTGTAAAAGGAATTGCTATAAGGATCAAGCCTTATAATTATTATAAACACACAATTAGTAAATTATACCATAATATTATAATAATCACAATATTGGTAAAATTATTTATATAAAACGAATATTGTGCACAGTAAGAGGTTTAAACTCTAATATTTAACTAAAAAACTAGATTAACGAAATATAAAGATAATGAATGAATCACACACAAATGTTTTAGTTCGTTTGATATCAATTTTCCTCTTTATCAGCACAGAATAAGCACTTACTTTACTATCTCTTTCCAGTTCTGTTCTTAACCATTCAAAGTCACTGTATCGCCGCCTCACACTCGACTCTTTTACTTTGAACACTGGGAGATTGGTCTGGAAACAGGAAATAGAATATATTTGAGCAATTATCGGCAGTCGGCTATCTGAGTACTTCACTGTAGCGTCCAATACGCCCACAAATATTAAACTAAGAGCGTCGATATTGAACGTGTTTAATCCAATTATCGTTTTAAGACATAGCCTGTATCCTGCAGCCACTTACCCTCATGCGAACTTCGTAATCAGTATAGCGTTTTTTCCCGACTCCCATTGTAACTGGATTAACCACGTCGATTTCTAAGAAGTTAGCCGGAGCTGCGTACGCGTCGTCTAGAGTCTGTTTCTTAACATTTAAACGCCTAGTCGCGTCGGCTGTCGTATCCTCAGCCATCATAGCGGTTTTTAAACAAACAATCACAAAGTATAAAAGACGGTTCACTAATCAAAAAGCAAATGAATTTGACATGAATGCAACATAATATGACATTTGGTAAGAAATATGGCCATGTCACGTTCGGTAACTTGAAAAGCTACTAAACTTGTCACAATAAAAGAGAGATTATGGCAAATTATAAGTTTGGACTAATTAAAGTGTGATAAAATAATGGGAATTTTATTAAATGTAAAAAAAAAATATTTTAATAATCGACTAATAGAATTGGCACTATTTAAATTAAACTACTATTTTAGTAGAAATTTATTTTAACAAATGTTTTTTTACCAGGCATTTTGTGACGTCACACAACATACAAGCACATACTACTATTAAAGTAGTAATGAGTGACTAAGATTTTTAATGACGATGACGTTATCTATAGCTCATGAGCATGAGTCACGATTACTGGTTTTTGAGAATGTTGATACACGAGTACCGTTTCTTTGTTATTTACATTATTGTATTTTTTTATTTATCAATCAAAGATCTTGTTATGTATAATACTTTTTAAATTCATTGACAATTTAAATAAATATAGACCATATTGATATATTTTATTTGTATTAAAAATAAAGTCAGGTACACACATAAAACATTTATTGCATCAATTACATAAATTGACTCATAGGGTCTTCATCTCTTCGCCGCTTCATCATATAAGCCTCCATTTCCTCGTTTGTGGGTTCTTTAACTTCGGTCATACTGTTGTAAGGGCGCTTTCTCTCATCCACTGATAACAGATACTCTGCATGTTTCTGCTTTCTTTCCTCCATTTCCAAGGCCTGTATCATAAAGAATAATTCATATATTAATAATTATTACATTTAATTATTGATTTCTGAACAAACAGATAACAAGTAAAATTTGCATAAAGCAGACTATATATAAATTAATTTATATTATTATCAGCTGTGAATCGGACAATGGTAGTAATTATAAAATACGCTGTAAATAAAAACATCAATTATGGCAAATCATTTCACTAGCTCAGTGTTTCCCAACGTGGGGCCCACGCCCCACTGGGGGGCAATTTGATAGTTAAGGGGGGCAATTTAAAAATGGACTCGACACGACTTTAACCCTTTCGCTTTGGGTTATTTAAATGCAATGCTATACTTTGTCCAACCGTTTATTATCCTTTTGACAGCTTACGTCTATAAATTTCAGTTTTTTTTTTTCATTATATGTTTTGAAATTTTACTTACGATGTTTTGATAACAATTTCATAGTGACTTCTTCCTAAAACTTATCATTTATATTTCTTAAGGGAACAAAACAATTTTAAAGGTTAAAAATTATGCATGGGGGCATAAAAAATTTAGAAATGTTAAGGTGGGGCATGGCATAAAAAAGGTTGGGAAACACTGCACTAACTAGTTAAATGGAATGGAAAGGGCTCACTTTTAACTCAATAAATTTTTATTAGAAAATGTATTAAATAAATTAAAAATGAAGAAGATTCTCATATTGAAAGAATGAACAAAAAGTATGTTTTTAAAGACAAATGTTTAAGGAGTCACCGATTCGTGATATCTGGATAAATTATGAAAGTATTTTTTTAAATTATAACCTTTTTCAGTTTATCTTCTTCACGCTTGTCCTTCTTAATATTCTTCTTTTTCTTTTTCTTCGCTTTCTTCTTGTCTTTCTTCTTCTTGCTTGTTCTCTCTGTTTTCGACCTCTTGTCCTCCTCTGATTCAGAACTATCCGAGGATGAATCGGATGATGATGACTTTTCGTCTTTTTCTACAACTAATAATCATAAAGAATAATTATTAATATCAGAAATACGAAAGTTTGTGGGAATATATGGGTGTATGTTTATTACATTCACACAAAAACTACTGAAATTATTTTGATGAAACTTGGTATGTATAGTGCTATTATTACGGATTTTTTTTTATGGGATTGGAAATACGCGGTTAAATCTACAGGGCAAAGCTATACATAATATGACAAAAAAATAATAATTGAAGAGTTCACTGAGGATTTAAATTATTTAGAACTATTGATACATATCAAATTACATGGTGAATTTAAAGAGCACTCAGTCCACAAAATAAAATTAAAGATATGACTATACTTGAGCCAAATTCGATGTGGAATTTATGTAAACAAACCAAATGTCATCGTGTATAGGGTTTTCACACTTTTAGTAATGAAAAATTGTAATTTATCACCAATTTCCTAGTTATACATTAATAATTTTACTTTAACATTATTTCCTAGAACTTAACCGCCTAATACGTAATATACAAGAAAATTTGCTTATAACAAAAATTAACATATTTGTAATTACTAATATACATCTAACAACGCTAAATTTTTGCACTGACAGGAAAATTTCACAGATAAGCAACATTTGGTCTTTTTTTGATCAGTCATTATATTGTTAAAGGTGAATTGTTATCGATTTTTATGCACAATTACAAATATTATAATTATTATGTTTATTCAACTAAGTAAAGTAAAATAAATAATAAAAGAGAATGAGTGTCTGAACATAGAGTTTTAATCACATTAAATCCATTTTAAAACAAATGTTGTGTTATTTTGAATGCTATTTAGGGTTAGTGTAGCTATTTTTAATATAGACATATACATATTTATGAAAATATTTAGTTCAGTGGGAAATTAGTATACCCACGTTAACAAGTAAATTTTACACATAATTATAGATAATATATAAATATATCAAACTTTCTGACTTATGTATTTCAAGTTTTATGTAGCTTGTACTACTATGTATAAATATTAAAAAATATAAATATTATAATTATTTTCCAATAGGCTGTAAACATCTGCCTATGGTTGGTTGCTAAACAACGATTTGTTGGTAAACATTCCATATCGAATTTGGCTTAAGTATAGTTACAATATTTAGTCTTATGGAAATAAGTCATACAAAAATGTAAAATTTATTTAATATTATATTTTTTAACTTACCCTCTGCCTTTTCTGTCTTTTGAGGTATTTCCTTTCCAGTATCGGGTACTTCTAGGACCATAGACTTTCCTGCCTCGCCTACACAGTACGACATCTGAAATTATATAATATTTTAAGTTATTAGTGTTATTATTTTATTTTTATAATGCCTTTCATCTTTAACCCTTTCGTTTCTTTCGTTCATTCATTTAGGTTAATGGTTTCCGATATGGCTAAAATAGCACGGTTTCGGTAATGTCACGTAGAATGGAGAAGACACAGGCATCTGTTTAGTATTGACATTTACTATTATATGTATTTTAAAATGATTACAAAATCAATTTTTAATAAAGTACTCTTGAAATATGTACCAGGAAAAAAATTACTGCACAAAGTAAGAAACAAATGTCGAGATTTTTTTTTGACTTATGTGTGATATAATTATTATAAACTATTATATTAGAAATTATATATATATATATATATATATATATATATATATATATATATATATATATATATATATATATATATATATATATATATATATATATATATATATATATATATATATATATATATATATATATATATATATTATACTAGCTTCTTCCCGCGGCTTCGCCCGCGTGAATGTCGGTTATCGCGAACAAAAAAAAAAAGCGTAACAAACACACTATCGCATTTATAATATTAATATGATTACGTCGATTACTATCTATTTTCACTATTTAATAATAAAATATCAAACCTTTATGAATGAGTGGCAACATTTGTATCCCCACTGTCCGTCCTTCCAGTACGAACCCCAAACCGATGTGTGATTGTTGATCAGAACGTCTTCGTCGTATTTGCTCCTGAAAATTATGTACATTGAAGTCGAGCTATCGAATTATTCACATTTTATGTTTAGCATTTGTTTATAAAAGTCATTTTGTAACAGGCAACTTTTCAACTGAGCTTAAATGTTTTGAAAGAAAACCCGAGTAGCTTAGATATCCGCCAACCACTAAATAAGCAATATTGTTGAAGAAAACATCATTAAGCTAAGTTAAGAGACAAATTTGTTATTATATAATAATACTGTAAGCATGTAAACATCCCACCGCTGGGCCAAAAATGTGTGTACTTCTATCGAGAAACATTGGAGTCGAATACTGCCTCGCTACTCAAATGAAATCTATCAAATCTGAGTTTAATATAAGGTGTCGTCCATTAATCACTTGATGTTTTTTAGAAACTTTTTAACCCCCTCCCGCCCTAGTGATGTGGTGAGATTTTAGAAAACCCACCCCCATACTCAAAATTACGTTTATTTTTTTGGTACAAAGTAGATTGAAATTTTCAGAATATTATCTTTGAATACAGATATAACCTGATTACATTATTAAAAATTAAACGCCGTGACCAAAATGTCCAGACAGAAGGTTGCAGGTTGTTTTTGACTGGCATAAGGCATATTTAAAATATATTTACGAAAAGTAAATACACGCTCACTTGGCGAGCTGCTTCTCCGCGCGGCCGGCCAGCGAGCCGTCCCGGTTGTAGCGCACGAACAGCTCGCTCTGCGCCAGCAGCAGCTCGCGCGGCGGCGCGCGCAGGTGCTCCTCGCCGCCGTACTTGTCCAGCACCGCCTGCTTCACCTGGAACACCGCCCGGTACCGCCCCGCGTTATAACATTCTCTTCTTATATCGACAACTAGCGTCGGTCCTGGATGTGTCAGAAGGTCGTATAGGCCGCGTCCTATGGGCGGTAGATTTCAGAGGACGCTCACTCGATTCCAGGGGATAAAAGTCAAACTAATTAACTGGTTTTCTCGTAGTCTTTTATACTAATACCTTAAAACCCTCTAGAAACTCATTCCTATCGAAAATTACGCTCTTTCTTAGTGACTAATTCATTCGTTTATTTAAATTTAGTGCATTCCTTAGTACAAATGGAAAATTATTATTTTAGAAAGGTACATAGGGTGGCGGGTCACTTCGGACGTCTGACTTTATTACATTAGTCAAAGTCAAAGTCAAAATATTTTATTCAGCATAAAATTATTACAATTATTCACTGAACGTCATGAGTCTACCACCAGTTCGGAAAGAAGAAGCCTCTGACCTGAGAAGAACTGGCGAAAGAAACTCAGCGGGACTAATATATTTTTTTTTTTTTAATGTAATGTTTTTTTTTTCTAATGTAAATTGAAATTAACAATAATTCTCTGTAAATTGAAATAGCCTGGTGGCGATCACATCATTCCCAAGGCGTACTATCTTCTAGAAAATCGTTTATCGAATAGTATCCTTTAGTACACAAACGTTCTTTCACAAATTTTTTTAATTTAGCAATAGAAGCTTTTTGAACGTTTTCTGGAAGCCTGTTGTATAAGCGTATACATTGTCCATAAAAAGAATTACTGACTCGGCGTAAGCGAGTTACAGGCATTACAAGTTTATGTTTGTTCCTAGTATTAATGCTATGCATGTCGCAATTCCTGGGAAATTCGTGTATATTTTTATGAACATACATAACATTTTCGTACACATATTGAGAAGCAACAGTCAATATTTTTATTTCTTTAAATTTATCTCTTAATGATACTCAGATCAGCTGTTTTCTTGACGTCCAAGCTTCTGAAGGCTACTATTATATCTTTGGGGTTTACGGGTTTAAATGTAAATATTACATTACATTTTTTAACGTTTTTCTTTAGCAAAGATTCGGCAATACATGGAGATGAATTAAGTGATTGCGTTGTTGAAAGTGGAATGTCAGTGAAAAATTTTTCAAACTCAGATGCAACTTCTCGGTCTGAGGTAACAAAATTATTATTAATATTTAACTTAAAATCGAAGCTGCGATCTGCGACTCTTCCACTTTCACAAGCAATTATGTTCCATGTCATTTTGATTTTATTATGTGCATTTCTTATTTTGTCTTTAATATACAAGGATTTAGCCATGGAACATACTCTTCTAAACATTTTTGAGTAGGCACTTACAAAAGAAGCAAACGATACACTATGATTATAGGCTTTTGCACTGTACAATTCATAAAGCCTTTGTCTGCTCTTATATATGCCAGGTGTTGCCCATTCACCAAATGTCAAGAGATCCCCTGAATTGACTGTTTTAGAAGTAAATATTGTAGAAAATTCAGTTTTTACTAATTTAAATAAAGAGTTTAAGTAATTGGGATCATTGAAGTATGATAAATAAGGAAGTTTTGCCACAATACCACATCTAAACTTCTCCATACGTGTAGTACTTATAGGTACAAAAGTCTTTTTTAAAGTATTTTTGTTGGTATTTAAAGAGTAAGAAAAGGAAGCTAACTGGCCACAATGGTCTGAGCTTAACTTATTAATAATAGCTTTATAATAAGGTTTACAATTTGTAAATATGTTGTCAATACATGTAGCACTGGTAGCAGTGATTCTAGTGGGTTCAGTAAATAAGTTATGTAGGTTATATGATAGAAGCATAGATTTAAATCTGAGACTTATATTAGAATTATGTAATAAATCAATATTAAAATCCCCACATACAGCAATCTATTAAATATTCAATTATCTTCTTATATCGATAATTATAAAACCCGCGTGTAATTTAAGTTCAGTGCATAATAAAACCAACTTCTATTTATGAGGCACTGAATAAATAAAATTAAATCGACTTTAATAATCTCCAGACCTTTTCAGTGGCAGATTTTTTGTTTTAACAATTTATGGTAACAACTTAGATCTTACCCGATGTAGGGACACATGTAGCTTATTCAGCATATTTATTCTAAGTCCTCACACTGACGCTAGTCGGTATGTAACTCTTGTATGCGGTGGACGTTGTCAAATAAATACCAATTAATTTATGTCGTATTTTATTAAATATCCAAATATATAACAAGAACACTACACCCGATTTCTTAAAAAAGTCATTATAAAAATTGATTTACAATAGAGAGTAAGATGATATTGGGTAATATTCAAAACAAAAAAAAAAGTTCAATTGAAAACTTATTATCCTGATGGAGGAGGTGGGGGGCATCGGTGCCAAAAGGCGAGCGTTTATTTTATATTCAGACTCGCAACGAAAATTGCCAAAAAATCTTCTCCTCCCTCTGCCTCTGTGCAGGTTTCTTCTTTAAGGGAAATAAAGCTACAGACTCATCAAAATATCACGAGAGACAAAAGCAAATAACACTGATACCAACTCAAGAGAACGTTAGTTAGACAGAAGTTTTATCGCGTGTCCCCAAACTGCCCCGTTTTGTCCTATTCCGCAGGTTCTCAAACTCTGTCTAAATCAGATTCTACTCCTCTATTTACTTTGAGTTCCCAAGCATCCCCTCATACTCCCTCTACATCCTGCTGTAAAACGGGGTTCAGACCCCCCTCCGCCCCCCTCCCTGAACTCCTATTACAAATATTTTTTAATTTTGCTTTAGTAAGGGAAGGGAATGGATTGCTCTCTACTTTTGATCTTCTTTATTTTCTGAGAACAGTTCTAGTCTTAATTCTGCTCTGCATTACTTAAAAATTTGGTTAATCGACTATGGCCTTTCCTTGTTTGTCCCCAAACGCTCTGTTCCAGGTGGCGTGTCACTTTTCATCAATGATCAGCCTATTGTCCTTCGGAACTATGTAAAATTATTGGGAGTTATAACTTATACTGGACTCTAAAATGACTGGAATAGACTTTGGGAAATCTAGTTTCGGGTAAGAACCTGGCCAAGTTTTTTAAACACAGCGATCTAGGTAAAATAGTATGTTGGTATATTTGGTAGCATCAATCCTTTTCTGTGTGTAGTCTTATTAAAATTATTAAAATTAACAACATAAATCTATAACTTAATTTTATTATTTATATTGAAACAAATAAAAATTTAAAATAAAAAAAACGAAAAATAAACACTAGAATTAACCACGGCTTAACTCACTGTTCCATTATCGAAATCAGATATTATCTCTGGATTTTCATTTATCTTTAGCACTTGACATTGGCAAAATCATCACCGAAAAGCTGATGGATACATAATTTATAAGTAAGAATAAGAAAATTAAAGTTATGTTTCTTTATTTAACATTTTATCTCTTAAGGCAAATATTTTTGATATTTGTTAAATATGAAACCCTAAAAAAATATTAAATCAAAATAAAGGTGACCTTAGCCACAGTTGAGGCGAAGGTCAAGGTCAAGGTGAACTTAGTCAAGGTTAAATCGATCTTAGTCAAGGTCAAAGCGACTTAAGACAAGGTCGCGACATTAGTCAACCTCAATCAAAGTCAAAGTGACACGTACCTGTGTTTTGAACTGGTCCCTTTTCTCTTCATATTGTTTCTGTAGTAGCTGTAGTTTAGTAGGTTCGGCCAGTAAGTGTACGTCTAAGCCTTTAGAATGCGCCTCCCATGCGAACAGTTGAGCTGCCGCGTGCGCCCGAGTGTCCCCTGAGAAACGGACGAAGTTCTCCCCCGCATACTCTGACCTGCAAATGTTAATATTATTATAGCAGTCTTCCCCAAAGTGGGCGATAACGCCCCCTTATGAGAGCTGGAGGCCTAGAGGGCGATAAGGGGCCCAGAAAAAATTGAGGGGCACTAATGTGATTTAAGAGAGCGATGGGTGATTTGTAACATCAGCTTCTTCATGTTTTAAAATTAAAATACTCCTACCAACAACATCCGTTTATTAGTTCATATTTATATCGCTTCCGCACGCGGCTTAGCCCGCTTGGAAGTCGGTTATCGCGTCCAAAAAAAAAGTATCCTATGTTATTCCTAATACCTCCAAAAATATGTGTACAAAGTTTCATGATGATCGGTTAAGTCATTTTTGCGTGAAAGCGTAGCAAACAAACTTACATTTTACATTTATAATATTTATTATTTTAGTAATAGGTAAACACTAAAAAATATTCGTGTCTTCAAGTGTCGCAGGTGAGGTTCCCACCTCCGAAGACACGTATTAAAAATCGGTATATTTATTGTTGCATATATGTACCTAATCTGCATATTGTAAAATTGCATTATTATTGTTTGCTTGTAAGAAAAGCCTCTTTTATAATATAGGTTTAATTAACTCCAGGCGAGACTAATATGTTATTGAGGTTTTTATAGTGAAAAAAAGGGGGGCGCTACAAAATAACTGATTTTCAAAATGGGCGTTAGACGAAATATGTTTGGGAGCCTCTGTATTATAGGAAAGCTGTATGTGCTGTGTCTGTATGTCAAGCTTATATAGATACAGTAACTACGTTTGCGTGTCAAATACAGTCAAACACGTTTTTATATAATGCAAATAGAATATGTGAATTAATTTTTCAAATTAAAATAATAAAAAATAACATATTTGCATTAAAACATGACATTTTGTTATATAATTTTATATTAATACACGTTTAAAAAAATCTACAGTTTGGCTAGAGATAAAGAAATATATTTTTAATTATTTAACAAAATGCACATTCTCATTTTATCATAAATAGTATCTGTACAAAACCGATATGCTAATTGTTAGTAGTGATACTGTTTATTCTACACCAAATGCAAGCAAAAACTATTAATAAAATAAACAGAGATATATCTTTTACTGTGTTAAAATCCACTTTGTAAACCACAGGATTAAGATTTCAGTTCAATAAGATCTTTAACTTAAAAAGTAAAAGATAATAACGATTTGATACATTTTTCATCAAATTTTATAATTTAGACAAGTATAAATAAATGTACATACACAACATTGATTGTCAAATATTTGCCAATATTAAAAAAAAAAAATTGAAAACAAAATTTAAAGATTTTAATATACTACAAGTCCTTTTGTGATAAAAAGAATAAATAAATAAATAAATAGCTTACTCGGCAGCCTCTGGTAGCGGATTGTCCCTCATAGACCTAGTCTTAGGATCATAGTACGCAGAATTCAGGTCTAGATTGCGGAGATACTTGGCCGTGTCTTCTCTGATACGCAAGTTTCTCACTGTGATACGTTGTTTAGAATCCACCTGGAAATGTTAATATTTATAGAATTTATTTTATTTTTAAAAAGCGTGAATCTATAGCCATTATGGAAATATTCCCTTTTTTGCATAAAAATTCCGAAATTTCAGACCATATTTGACTTATTCAGATTTTATCAGTATTTTTTAGTTTTTTATCAATGATAAGACTTTCAGAGTCTTTTAGAGATTTCTCTGAGAAATTCTGAAAAAGTCAAATATTGTCTGAAAGGAGGGATATTGATAAGTTATCTTAAAGATTCTAACTCATTATTCATCCTTTTACTCTAAATCTTTTACTGTTGAAGCTTGTCGTCTTTGGAATTCATTACCACTATATGTATATAAAAAGGGCTCAAACATTAAGGACATTTAAGAGAATTGTATTTGTCATCGTAAAATATGTTTGGCAAAGAATCTTTTATTTATGTGTTTATGTATGGTATTTGTATGTGCGTATTTATGCGTATTGATATATGTGTATGTATGTATGTATGTATTTATGTATGTGTATATGTATTTATACATGTATCTTTTTTCCTCATTTTGCACCTTCCCCATATGTTTTACATTAGTCCTCTGGCCAAAGGTTGCCTGGAAGAAATCGCTGTGTTAGCGATAAGGCCGCACGTTGCAACTGATGCAACTTAGATATTATGTATTCTATTTTGGTTTAGTATTAGTGTTCAGAAGGTATAAATAAATAAATATATTTACGCGGGAGTGACAGAGACAGGTAGTAAAAGGTCAATGTACGAAATTCCTCCTGATCCTCAATCTGACTATATCCTATCCAATATTAATATTATTAAAAATATGTATATAGTGTAGTATGCGCCATGTATGTACAATCTGTTTAACTACACTTTCACTAGTGTTAAAAAACGTTAATTACTAATATTTCTGTATGTCTTTAGCATTTGTATGTGTGTCACATTATTTTATTACTCACTTTAGTTCCAGGCATGTCAACTTCGTCCACGTATTTGTCCTCATCCTCTCCCTCCCTATCGTCTTCTTCTGTTGCTGTCGGATCTTAATATAATTACAAAATATTATTTTTGATTTGTTAAATTATATTTATAAATAACCATTTAGAGCCTAGGTAAATATTATATAGATGAAATAAAAATATAACTATTTTTTTCATTGAAAAAGTGTAAAATAACTGAACCGATTTTAATGATTCTTTGATTTTAAATGCTAGTTGTGTGACTTTTTTTTTAAATATTTATTTATAGCTAAGCCTCGGATCAGGTCAGACCTTCATCTATCTATAGTTTCACAAAGATGCAGTAGTTCATTACAAGTCAAAGAATAACATATTTATCTTAAATGTGATCTAAAGTGTATATATGTTTTATTTTTCATAATTATCAAACTTATAGACAATTTAATTAATAATCATTAAGAGCTACATATATGTGTGATTGTAAGCACTGTATATGTGTGGGTGTAATTGTAAACACTATGTATGTTTGGATGTAATTGTAAACACTGCATATGCGTGGGTATAATTGGAAACACTGCATATGTGTGGGTATAATTTTAAAAACTGCATATGTGTGAGACAGTGGCACATCAAACACCATTTGAGGGACACGTTTTTATTGCCTTGTTGTGTAAACACAGTAAAAAAAAAAAAAAAATTTGACATTTGGTTGTAGTGTGTTCAATGCTGTTTAGTTTTTATTATTTTAAAAGTATTATAATTTACCTTCCTCCAGTTTCTGAGCCCTTAACTCCCTTTTAGCCTCTTCAACTTTCTGATATTCCTCAATGATAGCTTTGTGTTGTTCTGGGTCATATCCATTCCATCTGTCACGTTTGCCGTCATAGCTTAGATTTAGGTTTGGCTGACTGAACTCATCAGGGGCTATACCTGCATTTGTGTATTTTGCTCCTATCTAAAAAAACATTGATATACAAAAATTATAGCAATTCTTAGATCCAAAACTAACAAGATTTTTCTTATCACAAAATATAAATCCAGTAACATATAACTCTGTGCAAAGGCAACTTAATTACTGATAGTGATCTCTTACAGAGAAATAAATATCATAAAAACATGTATGAATACCCATGAAATACATAAGAAATTTTGTAATGTTAATCTATACGTAATATAATAAAATGGTAAGAAAGTCATAATCAATATACATACTAAAAGTTATTGTTTAATAAATGCCAATGTAATTATTAAACAATTACCTTTAGTTTTAACGTTGCCACCTTTCTATTTAGTAAGTTACATACAGGAGTTTGTTGAGACATTCTTGTGATTAAATTAGTTTAATAAAAACTTAAACTTTAAAATTTGTTTTGTGCAACTCAGCGTAAGACACTTACTTTTCTAGGTCTCTCTAGACAATCTTTTTTCTTGTGAGTCATTGCTCCGCAATTTTCACATGCACCTTTTCGGTATTTTATAGCCACATTCCCCTGAAAAATAATTGGTACAGTAAACAGATACTGGCATAAATTATTTTTAAGTATGATTGTTATTATTTTTGAAGAATTTTGAGGTATTTTCAGATTATATATAAGTAAATAAAATCAGTGAAAAAAAATTTTACAATGTTTAATAATTTTGTAAATATGTATGCAAGCATGCACACTGCTATTTAGTAATATTTATAATTAATACACTTACAGTTACACCCTTATTATAATAGGTGTCAAGTCTAGTAAACTCCGCCTCTCTGTCGGCCTGCGGCCGCTGGTGTTTTAGTGTGGGTCCAGAAGTACCATAGTACCAGGGGGCCGATGATATATATTGTGGAATATGAGGATTTATATCCTTGCCTGAAACAGACAGAGAGTTATTTTTATACTACAAGTGTGTAACAGCAGCAATTATTGGGTAGTTACATAAAATATGTAAATATTTATTAACTAATGGCTAAAAATATATTATTATTATTATTATTATATTTCATATTTTCTGTTAATTAAAGACACATTAAAACAATCTCTAGATTGCTATTTATAGCAATCATAAATTCAAACTTACAGTTCTTAATTATGTCTTATATTGTTTTATAAACACGTAAAGCCCACTACATTAAAAAACTGCATATTATTACTTAAAAATTCTTCATATTTAAGAAAAGGGTAAATTTTGACTTCAATTTAATATTTTCTTTACTTTGTTAGATAAACAGAATGTAGTGTTTTCTATTTCCAATACATACCAGTTTCATCAACTGCAGCGGGTGCTGTACCAGCTTTACGAGCCTCTTCAAGCTCCTTGGCCTTCCTCCAGTCCTCACGCGACTTCTTTTTGGGCTCGTCTTCCTCATCCGCTGTTTCATCTTTATTGCGAAGTATTTGTGAAACTGCCACCCGAGTGGTAGTCGTCATGATTTAATTTAAACTCAAGATATTAAGACGGTAAAGAAAACTTAAAAATAATAACTTAAAGATTATATAATTCAGTAATTATATTAATTGTTGATATTTTATACGCGCAATGTACACTTACTTATTCTTCACAAACAAAAAGAAAAAACCACAAGTCCAATTATTTTTTGACAATTGACAAAAGAAAATAACATCTTTTTGACATTAATACGTCAATACAAAACACCATAGATTAGACAAATTAAATATAATTTACTTTAACTATTAACATAGGGTACGTTCGCGGGCCCTCTTCTAATTGATAATTCATCACTTTTATAGGATTTTTTTATCTATGCATTCTACAGACCTCATGCGCGGAAATGATACTTCTTTAATCAAAAACTGAATTTAACTGTCGAACTTTAGTAAATAATTGTTTGCTATTGTTCATAAAAGATAATAAACAAAATTATCTTACATTTATTCACTACTTATTATTTTTATTAAAAACTGATAAATAAAAAACTATTGCGCATGTCACATTTCCGTTTCCGCGCATGTGGTCTGTGGAATGCATAGATAAAAAAATCCTATAAAAGTGATAAATTATCAATTAGAAGAGGGCCCGCGAACGTACCCATATATTGGCTACGTTCCACTTAACGCCCGCAACGCCATCGACCACGACCGCTGAAATTGCCGTTCCACTAACGTAAAAAGGCCGCGGGCGTTGAAGGCGAATGTTATAGGTGGAACGCACATCTTGAGCGCTATGTGCTCGTAATATGGCGGTATGTAAAAACGTGCAGCTGTGGGGGTTTTGTGAGTAAATATTTCGCATGGATTGGAATAAAATTGAGTTCAAAATGGATTCCCGTGAATTTTTTGACAAAATGAATAAGAGACAATTCCACTGCGATGTCAGTTTCAGGATCGTAAACAGTTATTTGTCTCGTCGCAATCGTTGTTTATTAATTCCCGCTTCGTTTTGGTGAAAGCCCACTTTGACGCATCAACATTTTGTGGGCGAAGTGGTCGCGATGTGGTCGCGAACAGTGACGTCATCTATGACGTCGAACGATCGCTCGCGACGACCACGGACCTTAGGTGGAACGATACAAAGGATGTTACAATCGTTGCGAGCGTTAAGTGGAACGTAGCCATTGTAGAAAAAAAAGATCTTCGGTTTATTGTGTATTGTATTAGTTTTTTTTATTTTTTATATTCATATTTCAATAAATATTTTTGTATATGCTATGATAATTTTGTTATGCACTTTTTCCAATTAAATATTATTATTTTTTCTTAAAATATTAAATCATAGAATTGTGAAAACGTTTTGACACAGACAAAGAAGAAAGAATCAGCATCTTGTTATATGATTATATATGATATATAGATATATATGAGTGCCATTCCATCCTTTTCCATTCCATCCATTCCACCATTCCCTAGAGGAATCCAGTAATATAA
Source organism: Euphydryas editha (assembly GCA_036937285.1). Lineage (NCBI taxonomy): Eukaryota > Metazoa > Arthropoda > Insecta > Lepidoptera > Nymphalidae > Euphydryas > Euphydryas editha. Next base: position 18,291,326 of record JAUPFZ010000014.1, read on the forward strand.
AAAAAATTCTTGTTGAGTGTGATTTTGCAGCACAACCAGTTCGGGGTACAATCTTGCTATCGCTCTAGACACGTCGGAGATTATACGACTAGCTGATGCTATAGATACTCTAATAAAATCTGCAACAGACACCAACATGGTACCTAATGCAAAAAATCGTAGAGTCGTGTTTGATGGAGTGTTGATATACGATGATTCCTAAAAATAAAATAACTTGATTAAAAAACTTGCTAAAATAACTACAACAATGATCTGTTCCAAAGATCAATATCTTCTTTTTCAATATCTACCTTTGAGTAGTTCCACTTAAATACGGTTGTATTAAATTAATTATTTGATTAACTCCAGTTTTATTTATTCTAAATCTATAAGCGAACTCATAGTCATTAAATTTCTCAATTTAATTTACACATGGCCTATATTTCTTCTGCACAGCACCGGTATCACTGTCACCATCACAATCTATTATCATTTGAAATAATTCCATATCACCATCATCACTGCTATAGTATTCCATTATTAAATATTTATCAACACAAATACAACTTTTTAAAAGACTACCGTCCTTGTAATCGCTCGATTTTGGCAGATAGTAAACAACGTTACAAAAGTTAGTTCCGCCTACCGGAGAGTAACATAAAACTTTTATTGAAACGCAAGTAAGAGAAATTTGTATGAACGCTCTGTCTCCATTCGGCTATCCGACCTCCCGTCGGTAGATAGACAACGGCGATAGGAAATCCTATCAATCGGTAGGTTATTGGAATGCAAGTAAGGGTAAAAGGATAGATTTGTCTATCTTTAGTAGGCTAAACTAACGATAGATAGGTTATTGAAAACGGCCGTTAGTGACATATGGATAAGACGACGAAATAAAAGAAAAATTATCCTTTTACATATTTTGTATAATATCAGATAACAAAGTAGCCCATCTCTTTGTCGCCTTAAGGCGTCGTTGGCGTTCTAGCGGCCGATTACGTTTGTCGCTTTAAGACGACGTTGGCGTTGAAAGGGTTAAATCCCGGAATCTTTTACACCTGTCTTTGTCTGTACGTAATTATCTAAAAAGGTAAGCGATACCTAATAGACATGTTAAAAACCATAGCTACTCAACTTCTTTATTTGGGAAACCTTAACTTTGATGATTGAGCGATGAATATTTAATTAAAGACTGGAAAAGTTGTTTCGGCCTAGTGTTATGTGTTGCTGTCTCCCATGTATGTTTTGGGATTGAATATAACTCGGCCAGGCTATCAATATGTACATTGTCATTAGATATAGTTATACAATATTGTGAGCAGGTGGCATGTGGTGATTTCGGCATATACGGCTGTCTCGTGTTTGTCCTAATCATTTCATGGTCATACTGTGCATTATTCATATTTTGTATACGATGACGTTTAATTTTTTAAAAGAGTACCGAGAGTTTTTTTGTCCGGCTTTTTTTCCCTCTCGGCCAACACTAGGGACATTAGATTATTTATTGTAACATTTAAAACTTAAAACCGATGATTTAATAGTAATATTGTCTCGGACATTAACTTGTAATAATGTGACGTATTTATTTTAAATTAAATTTTTTTTTGACATTCGTTAAGTGTGTAAATCAGAGATGTAACGGATGTGATGATATCGGAACAGGAATCGGAATCGGAGGTTTTAGATTTGATATATCGCAATCGGAATCGGAGCCAGATGCTAAAGAAGAGAATGTGTGAGAAAGTAGGGCTAATTAATGAAATAAAATAATACATACATTGGTAATTAATTAATGACCTGATCCCAAATGCGACACAATAACAAATGAATAAGTAATTGACAGAAAGCGTACGAGGGGAATGGGCGTGGCGAGGTACAGGCAGGGGGGGGTCAGCTGCTTCCTCTAGAAGAGCGGTCGGTCACTGATAAAAATTATTTTTACATCTTTTCTTACTCTATTATAACGATAAGTGAAACGAACAAAAGAACATATCCACTACTAATGTGAAATACACATATAATATGTTAAAAACCACGATTAAAACAGTATAGTTTAGGATTTTCTTTATCTGACCCCCCAGCTCCTACAGAGAATCGTGGCTACGCCCTTGACGAAGGTCTATCCAGGTGCGACAAGTATAAACAGGTTTATACGCGTTGACCGCGGCCATTTATGTCGCCGCCCGCCACAAGGCTTTGACCTCCGATTACCTCCGATTGAAAAGTTTCGGAACAGGAATCGGAATCGGAAGTTCCGACTTATCGGAATCGGAATCGGAGCTCCGTAACATCCCTAGTGTAAATTCACCTTATGACGAAATATTTTCATTTCATTTCATTTCATTATAGTATGGCCTAGGACATAATCCTGCACAACTTCGATAATACAATATAAGATGCAAATTCTTGCAAAGAGCCCTTTATTCGCGCGGGGCCCGTAGCAATTGCTACTCAAACTACGTAAAAAAAAAAGGTAATTGTTTACAGAAGTAATAAAATGATATACATGACATTTTCGAAAATAATTCGGTATATGGATACTTTTGAATTTTATTAATGTGATTGTATTTTTCACTGTCATATATACCATATTAAAATGAGTTTTTACATAAAATGAAATAAAAAATAAGCAATATAAATTTATTTAATAATTAATATAATTACATTAAAAGAATGAGTTACTATATCCGTCGTTACAATTAATGGTCATTTTCCTTAATATTTTGCCAGAATAGTTCATGTCAAAATTTTTCAACAAAATCTCAGATAGATTATTAATAAAAAAAAAGAGATTGCTGGAAATAATTATAATAATAATAAAAAATTTTTTTTCAAAGATCGAATGGTCGTAGTTGAATTTAAAATTTATAGTTTGCGACGAGCTCTCGGACGGTGGTAGGACGGTCGCGGAACATAAACGCGTTCGTTGCTGTCTCCCATTTGACTCATACTCTCTTCTAATGGCTCCGCGCGCGGAGTGAACAACTTTCTACGGCTACGAGTTACGCTGAAAGTGGCAATGTGTGTGTAACGAATTATTAAAAACCGGCCAAGTGTGAGTCGGACTCTCGCACTAAGGGTTCCGTACCATTATCTATTAAAACGTCAAAAAAACATGTCTGTTGTATGGGAGACCCCCTTAAATATTAGTTTTATATAAATAAAATTATTTATTTTTAAAGTGAATATAATTATAATAAAATATTCTGTGAATATTTTAAGCATCTACCTGTTGCCGTTATCAATATCGAGCATAAATCAGCAAACAAAAAAAAAAATCACTTTTGTTGTATAGGAGACCCCCTTGAATGTTTTTGTTTTCTGTTTTTTTTTTTAGCATTTTGTTCTAGCAGCAACAGAAATACATCATCTGTGAAAATTTCCACTGTCACGGTTTATAAGATACAGCCTGGTGACAGACGGGACCCTATTACTAAAACTCCGACAGACGGACAGTGGAGTTCTAGTAATAGGGTCCCGTTTTAACCTTTGGGTACGGAACCCTAAAAACGGTTCACAGTTCTCAAACATATCATTTACATAAATAAAAAAGCTAAATTTAGAAATAAGAAAGTAATAAAAAAAGTGTAGAACTTTAATTGACTATATACCTCTTAGATGGACAGCTCTGTACCCCAAGCGTTGGTGGTACATTTTCGTCTTCCGCTAGCCTTTCCGGCGATGGTATATCTTTAATTTCTTTAACTTGAGCAGGCACATCTAAAGTTACATCAGAATATTCACTCTGAAGATTAGCAATATCCTTTAATTTATTTTCTCTTTCCAAATCCTCATCTTCCTCAGACTGATCCTTACGTCTGCGTAATCTTAAATTTCTTTTCGTCTTCGATTTACTTTCGCATTTAGATAGGTTTTCCATGATTATTTCTTCATCGATGTTTTTGTTTTTCGCTTTTTTGTTTTCACTTTTTCGTTTCTCTGATTTGGATCTATGGCGTAAGTTATATTTCAATTGGTTTGATTCAGTTTGGTCATTCATTGTTTCTTCAGTGTTTATTTTTTCTTGAGATATAAGCAAGTCGAACTCCGTAGCTCGTGGTTCTGATAAATCTTTATAAATATTTTCAAATTCTTCAATCGTATTATCTACTTTTGTATTGTCAATTTTTAGTTGAGACTCTTCGTTTAATTCTTGACATGGTTTATATAGACTATCGTCCTTTGAAGTTGTTTTGTCTTCGAGTTTACCAATCTCAGGGGAAATTTTTTCTTTTTTCAGTGTAACTGGTCCAGTTAGAATTTTGTCTTCAGGTGATAATTCAGATTTTAAATGATCATCTTTATTTTCATGTATTGATTTTCTTTCAACCTTTATTTCCAATTTTGTCTCGATTGCAGCAATAGTTAGATTGTCAATAGAATTTCGAACCATTTCAACCTCTTCAGTGTTTTTAATGTTATCGACTTTTGGCGAGTCAAGACCTTCGAATATATCTATAGAATCACTTTTTTTCGTTAGTTTTAATTTGTGTACTAAACTTATGGCTTCGGCTTTTCTAGTGATAGTTTCTCCGAGTAGTTTTTTTATTACATTTGGTTCAAAATCATTTGTCATATCATCTTTAACAATTGACGGTGACCGATAATCATCTATTTTAGTTTTTAGGTCAATATCTATAGGTTTTTTGTTTGACGACACGACATCAATATTATCAAAGTAAACTTTCTTTCCTTTTGATTTAATAACAGTCGTTGGAGTTTTAGGTGACTTGTTTTTAGGTTCTTCGTCAAAATAATTCCTTTTTTCTTTAACTACTTCAAATTCAGTTAACTTATCATCTACATGTTCTATTTCAGTGTTATAGGCCTTTGCAGCTAACTCCAAACGCTCGAACTGTGCTAAAGAGTTATTACTTTCTGTAGATTCCTTAATGCAACTTATAATCTTATTCACAAATGTACCAGGTTTCTTACTGATATCAACGACGTCATCTATCTCTGTTTCCAGTAAGCTGTCTTTAGATACATCTATTTTATTATCATTTAGCGATTTCTTAAATTCACTTCGATCATCTGAATCGTTACTAACATAAACACTATCATCCATACTATCGAAATTATTTACAGAATAAGTAGTTCTGCAAGAATTTTCTTTAAACAAAATGTCTTCTTTATCTTTTTCGTTTTCTTTTTCTTCGACTTTAATAGAGCTATTTGTTTTATCATCAAATAAATATGTACTCCTTGATTTTTCTATCTGAACTTTATCTTCATTTAAAATACTAGATTCGTTTATAGGATCAACTTTATCTAAAACACTATCTAATTTACTTACACTTGTATCTTCACTAGTTTCGTAAGTACAGTCGTTATCATTTTGATAATCTTTGATGGTATCAGTAGTTTTATTAAAAACGCTATTTTCAGAATGTTCGCTGTTGAAACTTGTGTGGTTTATGAGACTTTGCCTTATCATTCTGGATCGATTGATGTCCTCCTTTCGGAATGTCGGTTCTAAACTTTCGTTATATGGGTCTGTTTCAATTTCACTGTTATCGCTTTCAGATAGCGACATTACATCTTCATCGGGATTCAGATCATCTGCTTTTTCTAAAAAAAAAAAAAAAATAATAATAATAATAAAATAAATAAAAATATTAAAATGCCATTTATTACATTTTTGTCAAAATTTACCGTCTCTTTCGTCAATACATGCACGTAAATGTTGCACTTCTTCCTCAGCCCTTGCGCGAGCTAAGCGTTCAGCAGTTAAATTTTCCTAAAACCAAATTATCTCATATCTATACTATTATTACAAAAGCGTTTTGAAACATAGGTCGTGTTACTTAGAACTTATTAGTCTAGTTTAACAGGCTGTGTTCAACATGTAAGGGCAGAATAGAAAATTTTAAGTCTATGTTTATATATTATGCTTTTTTATGACAAATTATTAAAAACTAAATACCTACCTCTAATTTTGCTATTTCAGTCATCAACTGTGTAATCTGAAACAAAAAATCTTACTACGTATCCAGCAATGTAAAAACTTTTATATTAAATTTAGTAATACTTGTCAATATTTAAACAATACCTTGCTCTTTAGAACCTTTGATGGAGTTTCACTGACGGAAGAATGTCTAACTTTACTAAGTTCACTTTCATATTCTTTGGCCATTTCATCCATCTGAAAAAAAATTTCCTTTTTTAAAGTTTTGCTGAAGTATGTAAAAACATATTTTACAAAATCAACAATAACTCTCACTTCTCAAATTTAACAATAAAATTATTCAGCTCTTTTTATACGACTTTGCTAACTTAGCAAATAACTTAAAAATTACTTTTTAAACATGATCTATTAGTCTGTACACTGTAAGAAAGTTCTGCTAGAAAGTTCCTAGTGAACAAAGACAACGTTTGTCAGTTTCTAAAACTAAGTGTGGGAATCAGGCTTGAAGTATTTTTGGGAAGAGATATATTTAAGCACATCAGAGACAAACAACAGAACATGTTTGTTGAGGTAAACAGTCACCCTATGTTTGGCTACGGAACCCTGAATGCGATGATTCTACAGAGGACTGTTCCGGGTGTAAGGTGGTCATTACCTTAGTCCTCAAAGCCTGTATCTGTTCCTCGTAGTATTGCCTCGAGATTTCCTTCGCCTCCTCGACCAGTTCCCGCATAGTGTCCGCAGTTGCCGCCTGGTGCTGCTCCATGCAAGCCAGCAGCTCCTTATTACGTGCTTGTGCCCTGGACAATACATTGTTCGTACAGTAACTGTGCCTGTATGTAAAAAAAAATAAACTACGTGTGCGTCTCGGCACGCTCGACAAAAGTGACAACTTAAACTAATCTACACGTAAGTTGAACTATTTAATATTGAAATTGTTTAACTTGAGAAAAGTTTAGGTTATTAAATATAGTAGGTTAGCTTATATATATAAGCATCTGTCCGCTATCACTTATAGTTATCACTTCAAAAACATCTGCTCATATCAAGGGCTTGAGTAAAATTGACAACGATGTTCCAGTCGGGTTGACGGGATATCTGTTTCTTACGAAACATGCAGGTTTATGTGTTCCTTCATTGCCTAACACGTGAGGAACTTAGAACAAAAGCAGTAATCAATAAGCCAATCTGACACTTAGCGAATAAATCAAAATGGTATTGCGTAGTAAAGAGTAGTTTAAATTGTAATTTTGGCTATTCTTACTGAATTAATTCAAAGTGTAGACGTTCGTTTTCAGTGCGTAGTCTCATGACATCCGAGCTATAGGCGAAGGTCGAGTCCTGTGTGCTGCTTTCCAAGGTACTCGGGTAGTCGGAGATGGTATTGTTAATTTCTGTTGAAGAAATATTTTTGTTCTTAATGTTACATTTTTACTGTACAATCTAGATATGTCGTTACATGGATGTGGCTTTGTGGTTAGGTGTGCTTTGTTTTTGTTGGTTAGTTGGTTTCGGGTTTGAGCGTGGATGAGCGTGTGTGCGTTTGCGTGTGTTTGCATATGTGTGTACGTGTGTGTGTATGTGTGTGTCTGTGTGTGCGTACGTTTGTGCGTGTGTGCGTGTGCGTGTAAGTGTAGGAGCGTGTTTACGTGTGAGTGTGCGCGCGCGCGCGTGTGTGTGTGTGAGATGGGTCGGCCGCATGCACTCACGTATGTCCCTTGCGACGGCGGCCAGCTGCAGCACGTGCCGCGTCTCGTGCGCGTACTCCGGCGCCGGGTTGAGCGTCACCACCATGCTCACTGCCTCGCCGCGCGCGCCCGACAGCCCCGCGCCCAGCAGCCGCGTCAGCTTCGACTCCCTGGTGGGGATAGCATGACTATGTTAAATGACAGTCCGTCAACGTCGAATCTCTATTCTACATAACCTTTTACTGGAGATAGTTACAATATGAATCTTGGTAAAGAGAAACAAGTCACTGTATATTATAGTAGTAGCAGACAAATAAGTTCACCTATTGTGAGGCAAGCAACTTCTCTTTATCTGTATTTAGTTTTTAGATTGCAATAAAAAAAGCAGTAGATGATTGATGATTGCGGTATGTGCACACGTTTACTTCATTTACAGTATATAGTTCAGACAGCGCTCGAGCACGTGCAGCGACGAGTTGATGGCGCGCGACTCGTGCCGCGCTAGCCGAACCTGACCCGGTACACGGCGCACGGTACAGTTACCGGTAGGGCACGAGCGCGGTCCGCGCGGCGCCTCGCTTGCGGCGCAGCGTGCGCAGACAGCGCTCGAGCACGTGCAGCGACGAGTTGATGGCGCGCGACTCGTGCCGCGCTAGCCGAACCTGACCCGGTACACGGCGCACGGTACAGTTACCGGTAGGGCACGAGCGCGGTCCGCGCGGCGCCTCGCTTGCGGCGCAGCGTGCGCAGACAGCGCTCGAGCACGTGCAGCGACGAGTTGATGGCGCGCGACTCGTGCCGCGCTAGCCGAACCTGACCCGGTACACGGCGCACGGTACAGTTACCGGTAGGGCACGAGCGCGGTCCGCGCGGCGCCTCGCTTGCGGCGCAGCGTGCGCAGACAGCGCTCGAGCACGTGCAGCGACGAGTTGATGGCGCGCGACTCGTGCCGCGCTAGCCGAACCTGACCCGGTACACGGCGCACGGTACAGTTACCGGTAGGGCACGAGCGCGGTCCGCGCGGCGCCTCGCTTGCGGCGCAGCGTGCGCAGACAGCGCTCGAGCACGTGCAGCGACGAGTTGATGGCGCGCGACTCGTGCCGCGCTAGCCGAACCTGACCCGGTACACGGCGCACGGTACAGTTACCGGTAGGGCACGAGCGCGGTCCGCGCGGCGCCTCGCTTGCGGCGCAGCGTGCGCAGACAGCGCTCGAGCACGTGCAGCGACGAGTTGATGGCGCGCGACTCGTGCCGCGCTAGCCGAACCTGACCCGGTACACGGCGCACGGTACAGTTACCGGTAGGGCACGAGCGCGGTCCGCGCGGCGCCTCGCTTGCGGCGCAGCGTGCGCAGACAGCGCTCGAGCACGTGCAGCGACGAGTTGATGGCGCGCGACTCGTGCCGCGCTAGCCGAACCTGACCCGGTACACGGCGCACGGTACAGTTACCGGTAGGGCACGAGCGCGGTCCGCGCGGCGCCTCGCTTGCGGCGCAGCGTGCGCAGACAGCGCTCGAGCACGTGCAGCGACGAGTTGATGGCGCGCGACTCGTGCCGCGCTAGCCGAACCTGACCCGGTACACGGCGCACGGTACAGTTACCGGTAGGGCACGAGCGCGGTCCGCGCGGCGCCTCGCTTGCGGCGCAGCGTGCGCAGACAGCGCTCGAGCACGTGCAGCGACGAGTTGATGGCGCGCGACTCGTGCCGCGCTAGCCGAACCTGACCCGGTACACGGCGCACGGTACAGTTACCGGTAGGGCACGAGCGCGGTCCGCGCGGCGCCTCGCTTGCGGCGCAGCGTGCGCAGACAGCGCTCGAGCACGTGCAGCGACGAGTTGATGGCGCGCGACTCGTGCCGCGCTAGCCGAACCTGACCCGGTACACGGCGCACGGTACAGTTACCGGTAGGGCACGAGCGCGGTCCGCGCGGCGCCTCGCTTGCGGCGCAGCGTGCGCAGACAGCGCTCGAGCACGTGCAGCGACGAGTTGATGGCGCGCGACTCGTGCCGCGCTAGCCGAACCTGACCCGGTACACGGCGCACGGTACAGTTACCGGTAGGGCACGAGCGCGGTCCGCGCGGCGCCTCGCTTGCGGCGCAGCGTGCGCAGACAGCGCTCGAGCACGTGCAGCGACGAGTTGATGGCGCGCGACTCGTGCCGCGCTAGCCGAACCTGACCCGGTACACGGCGCACGGTACAGTTACCGGTAGGGCACGAGCGCGGTCCGCGCGGCGCCTCGCTTGCGGCGCAGCGTGCGCAGACAGCGCTCGAGCACGTGCAGCGACGAGTTGATGGCGCGCGACTCGTGCCGCGCTAGCCGAACCTGACCCGGTACACGGCGCACGGTACAGTTACCGGTAGGGCACGAGCGCGGTCCGCGCGGCGCCTCGCTTGCGGCGCAGCGTGCGCAGACAGCGCTCGAGCACGTGCAGCGACGAGTTGATGGCGCGCGACTCGTGCCGCGCTAGCCGAACCTGACCCGGTACACGGCGCACGGTACAGTTACCGGTAGGGCACGAGCGCGGTCCGCGCGGCGCCTCGCTTGCGGCGCAGCGTGCGCAGACAGCGCTCGAGCACGTGCAGCGACGAGTTGATGGCGCGCGACTCGTGCCGCGCTAGCCGAACCTGACCCGGTACACGGCGCACGGTACAGTTACCGGTAGGGCACGAGCGCGGTCCGCGCGGCGCCTCGCTTGCGGCGCAGCGTGCGCAGACAGCGCTCGAGCACGTGCAGCGACGAGTTGATGGCGCGCGACTCGTGCCGCGCTAGCCGAACCTGACCCGGTACACGGCGCACGGTACAGTTACCGGTAGGGCACGAGCGCGGTCCGCGCGGCGCCTCGCTTGCGGCGCAGCGTGCGCAGACAGCGCTCGAGCACGTGCAGCGACGAGTTGATGGCGCGCGACTCGTGCATGCGCGCGCCGGTGTTGCGCGTGCGCGCCGCTCGCTCGCAGCCCGCCAGGTCGCACAGCCGCACGCACGCACCGCGGACGCCGTCGCCTGCAAACGTGGCAGCTGAATAACGCAGTACTTGTATCCGGTACCATCAATTAAAAAAAAAGACTCATGTCATCAGCCATATGTCAAAGTGTGAACTAGTATAAAACTTTCTGTTAATTTCGTTTTTCAACTCCCCAGGTAATAACTAGAGATGCAACGGATAGCAGTTTGGCCGGATACCGGATACCGGATATTCGGCCAACCCTGTGGCCGGATAGCCGGATATCCGGCCGCCGGATATCCGGTGGAACTTAGCCGTTTGGTGCATCACAGACACACTTGCGTAGAAGGCGCGCGAACGATCGGGTGGACTCGGTTCGATTCGTGTCTTTTCGTTGATGAGCGAAGTTAGCAATTGTTTCATTCATTATCTTATTGTGTCGATTTTTTTTTTTTTTATTAATTTTCCTCTACGAGCTTACAGACGCCCGTACCCTTTTTTACTGATTTTATATATTATTACACAGGCATTATTACATCAGCAGACAATATGTTATCATTATTTAAATACCTATGAACTATACTTAGGATCTCTAGTTCTGGAACCATGAGTCCACATTGACCATTTAATTCTAACTAGTTATTGTGTCGATTGCAGTGCAGACATAGAGAAATGGACTGGCAGTAGCTTTTACAGCGAAATGTTATTTTCAGAAGTTTGTCTGGTATACAAAGGCAAGCGGAGTCGCCTCTTACCAACAAATACAGAATATTTGGTATTCATTCACTACAATTTGCCTCTTGTTAATTTTGAGTACTAAAGTAATTAATAAAACAAACATTTTTGACGTGCGGTTAAATAAATAAACGATGTTCATAACCTCTTGTGGTATTATATTAATTATTATTTATTGATTTGCCTTGTGTAAAATAATGATTTTTTTTTTAATTTTACTATCCGGTATCCGGCCGGATACTGAATTACTATCCGGTATCCGGCCGGATAGTGAAAACAAGGCCGGATAGGCCGGATACCGGATAGTTACCGGATATCCGTTGCATCTCTAGTAATGACCCCTCCTAAAAATCTGAAAATACCTTATCTGCATGGTTTTGTTACCAGTTAGACTAGGAATTAGGGAGGTCTTACAATTTTATATTTTAATGGATGGATTATAATTATTTTAAATATTCAACATTCTACTCCCCATAGTTGTATCTTAATATCTCACGTGTATGGAAATTAGTAAGCCAATGGCAATTTAGAGTTACGATTTTTCAAATTACTGACGAAATTTATATCATATAGTATATTGTAATAAAAAAAAAAAGTGGATTTGTCTGACAACAGACTTTATAGTGATCTTACAGAAGTATAAAGAAATAATTTAAAATCATATATACATTTTTAATATTCTATTTTTATATTATACTATATGTAGCTAAGGAAATCATTGTTTTAACATTAAAACATTAAAAAAAAAAACGTACTTGTTTCTGTAAGCATAGTGATAGTGAATATGCAATGGGACCTTGACGATTGAGCGTGGATACCGGTAGCCGCCACTTGTAAGTTATGTTTGCCGGCCACCATTATGTCATAAGCTTCTTCACCCGACCTCACAAATGCCTGAGTCGCTCCCTGTGTATTTGATAGTTTTCATGATATAGATTTTTTAATAATTTATTATTGATATGAAACAACAATAAACAGTATCAGTGTAACAGTTATATTATCTGCTTAATTATCAGTTTGTAACTATTAAAAAATTCAAATTTTATTCCTTGGCATCACACAGTGTAGTAATTATTTATTAATAAAAATTGTTTAATCACATGAAATAATCTAGTTTTGTAACTTGTATAGTTGAATTTCTTTTTATATTACCTTAACATACACATTTCCACTAGAGTCTTCTCTGATAGCTAATTTAGAAGCAGTTCTTCTATCACCAGGTGCTAATAAATCATAGATGCCTTCATTGTAAATCTCTATAAATGAAACCTGTGAGAAGAATGACCAAATTAAAATAATAATTTTTATGTAATTATGTTATCATGACTCATTTGCTAAAAAACAAGAAGTTAGACCAATTAGCATCCCAAAATTTTTACCGAAATATATATTATATACATAGTATAGAAATGATTTAAAAAATAATTTATTTTAAGTTTATACTTTAAAATTAATTATATAGGCACCTTAAATGTATAGAAATTCTGTTACTCACCCACACATAATGTCTAGTTCTATTAGATAAATCTATATTGCTAGACGTGAGATCTCCAAAGAGTTGAGCACTCATTCGCCGGTACTTGTCTCTTAGCGGAGCAGAGATCTGTCTTAATTTTTTCACAAACTGAAAAAAAATTCACTTGTTTAATAAAACTAATTTTGTCAGCTAAAACTTACTTTGATTTATTTTTAAACTAGAACTTAAAATTTCTTAAGGTGGACATGCATAGGTCGACTTTCATACATTTTTATTTTTGATTATTCTTGAAATGTATACATTTTTTTAAACATTTAATTTGTTTTATCATTTCTTTAGAGCTTTTTAGATGGGCAATGTTCATGTCAGGCAAATATTTACATTGTTTATAGTGTAAAATCGGCATTCAAAAAGTGACAGATTTACGTATGTGTGAGTTCTGAAGTTTACATTAGCATTGATAGATGTCGCCCGTGTCGCCCAAATAATCATAGACGTACAGTACGCGCGCGAGTTCATGTCCATCGGGGCCTGAGGTGAAGGGCGGGAGCAGCGCGCCCCGCCTCGCCGAATTCGTCCGAAATCGAGTGTTGTCCGTTGACGGTGACGCGTGCTTGTCGATACTAAAAACTATTGACCGCTATTGTATTATTTTTTTTTTACGAAACCATGAGTACTTCGCCTTCAACAATTTCAAATAGAAAAAAACTTTTATAATACATAAGCATGATAAGGCCGCCATTGCACATTTACTGTAAATTTTTTTTCTTCAATGCTATTATTTAATAACGTGTGTAATAAAGTATTAAATAAAAATAAATAAATAAATAAATATTTAATTACTTAAAGTTGCAATAAATATGGAATAGATATTATGGTTGACCAAATGAGATTATCGATATCGACATTATGATAGGTCACAGAACTACCGCATTCCTCAGGATGGACATGAACTCGCGCGCGTACTGTATTATACCTCTATGCAAATAATGCGTCGAAAATAATTTTTTTGCGCCACCTATCGTTAAAGTGTAAAAGTACTTCGCTATTACATGATATAAATTTTATAGGAAAAGGTAAGGTTCATAGGTATCTTATAAGAGGATTGTGAAATCACATTCAAATTTCAAAATTATCAAATGGGTTGATAAGGTTTAAATTAATTTAAACTTTTTAATGGTAGGTATTATTTAAATGTGACCTTACTCTGCAAATATGACTCAATTCAAAAATTAAGTTTTATATTTATTTTATCGTTATTTATTATATATCGTTATTTTTTATTATATATACATATTTAATATCTGTATGACCAAGCTTTGTTCGGTATTTTTTTTTTGCAATTTACTTATCAAATATAATTATTTAGATACGATTAAATAGTGATGAAATATGAGTAACTACCTAATATTTTTCGATCTTACCGATATAATAATAATATATATATATATATATGAACTGGTTATTGAAATAAAAAATAAAAAGATCTCCGAATAATAGTATTTCTCACAAAAGAAGCAACTTGATAAAAAAGGGGGAAAAAACTGCACTGGAGACAGGTGAATTCGAACCAGGGTCGCCCGAGTCACCTTGAGTCGAGACCATCCCGCCTGAGCTATCGTTACCTAATAACTAATGGCGAATATTACATTCCTATTCTAATTGTAGGAGTTTTTAATTGCATGAAAACAAATAAGACGACATTTTCTAAAAATGGATCCAAGCTAAATCGATTCACCCCGGAAACGCTCTGCACACTAAACGGGTTGGCGGATAATTTCCCTACCATGACCATGAGTAACGATCGTTATCAAGTATCTATGATAACAACTGGAACTGACGGCTTTACGTGCTTTCCGAGGCACGGTGGGAGACCCAAAAGGACATACACCTAGACCGGAAAATATTTGTACAAATACAAATATCTGTCCCGAACAGGATTCGAACCCGCGACCGCCGCCTGCGCGCAGCGTTTAGGCGACTAATCGCACCACTATATTAGAACAGTAGTCAATTACTTTTTTTTATACTTCTCTTTTAGGAATTCTTTACATCCCATTTTATAAATCTATATCTGTAAAAACTACACATCATAAATAAAAAAGAAACAAACGCCTGTACGTAAATCGCTCCCGTCACAGTATAATATGGTAATGTGGTAGGTACTACGACAGTTTTCGTTTTATTGCATAATGGTGTTTAGAGTATTAATTACCATCTTGTATATATTTTTGTATTTTTTCTACGTATATTTATAACAATACACTAATTTCAATGGTACCGTAATGAACATACTATATTATTCTCATAAAATATAAATACAATTTTTGCACGAATAATACAATATTATTGAACTTATAACTCTGCAAATAAGACTCAATTTCAAAATGAAGTTTTATATTTATTTTATTGTTATTTATTATAAGTATATTTAATATCTGAATGACCAATCTTTTTTTTTAGTAAATCGTGTTTTGAGATATTATAAATAGATACGATTTACATACTTACTGATGAAATATGATTAATATTTTTCGATCTTACCGACATAATAATAAAAAAATATGAACTGGTTATTGAAATAAAAAATAAAAAGAGCTCCAAATAATAGTTTTTCTCACAAAAGAAGGCACTTTAGGATAAAAAAGGAAAAAACTGAACTGGAGACACCAGGATTCGAACCCGGGTCGCCGAGTATCTCGACTCAAGGCGCGAGTCGCCTTGAGTCGAGATCATCCCACCTGAGCTATATACTATAATACGACATTTTCTAAAAATGAATCCAATCCATATGCTAGATATATACGTGTGTAATATTATTGGAACTGTAAAATAATCAAATAAATGACAATCTATTAGAGCTTTCAAACATAAAATGTATATGTATGTTTGTCCTTACATTTCTCCGAAAATATGCAACCGCTCATTTTACTGGCTTACATTTATTTCAACATAAGGAACAAGTTTCATTAAAATAGTTTTAATAGTTTTTAAGATTTGGACAAGTGTTCGTTGTGTTGGATAGTCCATTTACAGAGGAAGGCTATAGGCTATATAACATCACGCTACGACCAATAGTAGCTGAGCATTCATAAGAAACATTACAAAAACGGGAAAAACATTATTTTTTGAGAGATTCCGTTACGTAAGCTGCGCAAACAGTTAAAGTTATGCAAAAATTATGTACAACGGAATTGATTAACATTAAAAGTTCAAAAAAAAAGTCCGCGACAGCATATATCTATCTCTTGAGGTTGACTCAATATAACCATTTTTATAGTAATCAAGTATGTTCTAAAATAATGTGTTATTTGCGAAGGTGGTTTTATAGACATGATATAAATCCTTATCCAAATAAATCTTCATCACAAATATGCCTTTTTGAACGAAATTGTCCTTAACATCATTTGATTTCAATGAATTATCTTAGAAGATATCATAGTTTTAAAATAACTCCGCAACGAAATAATGATCATAAAAAATTAAAAGGTGATTTTATTGCAATTGTATTAGCCAGGCATAATCCTTAGGAATACAAAAATACTTCATCAACGAGGCAACTATATGAAAATAAACTTTGTCTTTTATAGCATTTAATTTGAACGCATAATTTAGAAGATAATGTAAAATCATATGAAACTATGTAGTCACGCCGCGCGCAGACACAAGTCGCCTGAGTTATCGTTTGCTGTAACAATTAATGAAGCACATGGGCAAACATTTAAACACATACCTAGAAATCGATTTATGTCAAGACTTCTTTTCACGCGGAGAACTATAATATGTTGCCTAATCGAGGTCAGGTTGCGGAGAAAACCAGTATTTTCTTCTCCTTGGTTGGTTAATATTGGTTTTAAAATATTTAAGTACGTTTTTCCTTCAAATTAACGCGGGTGAAACCGCGGGGCACAGCTATATTAGTAAATAAAAAACGCTGTTGTTATTGTGTAGATTATTACTGTACTGTATTGTATCTGCCTGTAAACAATCCACTGCTGAGCGAAGGCCTCTTCTCCATAAAGAAGAAGGGTTGGAGCTTAATCCACCACGCTGCTCCACTGCGGGTTGGCGGATAATTTCCCTACCATGAGTAACGATCGTTATCAAGTGTCTATGATAACAATCGGAACTGACGGCATTACGTGCTATCCGAGGCACGGTGGGAGACCCACAAGGACATACACCCAGACCGGAAACAAATATTAGTACAAATACAAATTTCTGTCCCAAACGGGAATCGGATCCACGACCGCCAGCGGCGCGCGGCTTTGAGGCGACTACTCGCACCACTAGACCAGAACGGTCGTCAATTAGTTTTTTTTTTTTTAAACCAATATAACCTATTGTAAGCATTGTAAACATTTGGTAAATATAGTTTTTCTTTGTTAGAATAAATAATTAAATGTTGACCAGTCAGAAAATGCAGCTGCAATTGTCAGAACTTGTATATTAAAAATAATATTTCTTTATATTACATAATTACCTACTTCAAATCACTCAATAATATGGTATCACCTCAATTATAAGCAATTTCATAAATTTTAAGATTTCTTTTTCAATCCCGGGATTCCCGACCGATGTTTCCCGGAATCGAGAATGGATATTTTCCGAAACCCTAATCAGAAATCACAGACGTTCCGTAGGTACTAAAATACGTAAACTTCAATAATCTATTTCAAAGTAATTTATTGGTGGATTAAAAAAAAATGCAGTGATTGATTAGTTTTGATCTATATTTTAATACCATTACGTTGAATATAATATTAACAACATCATAAAACTTCTCCAAGATCGTTATCATGTCTATGATAACAACCGGGACTGACGGCTTTACGTGCTCTCCGAGGCACGGTGGGGAGACCCACAAGGACACCCAGACCGGAAACAAATATTTGTACCAATACAAATATCTGTCACGAGCGGGAATCAAACCCGCGACCGTCGGCGCGCGACGCAGCGACTACTCGCACCACTACACCAGAATGGTCGTATATAAATTATTATATGATTTATATGTAAATAAATTAATATATAATAAATGAATTAAATGAAGACGTATAATAATAGTTTAAAATTAAAATCCATTAATCAGACATAACTGAATACACATGTAAAACTTGTAAAAACAACAAAGAATTAATTCGGAGCGAAACTGCGAAAGTAAAACATTACACGTTCATATCGGCTGCGTTGCTATAGGTATCGACATATACACTAAAATACCGAATAGACGAGCGCGGGACGCGGTATGAAGCGGGAGGAGTATTATATCCGAACTAAATTTAAAAAAATACGAAACAAAACGAGACAGTTTTTGTTGCAATGCCATCTAGTTCAATTTTATAGTAAACAATTCGTCATTTATGTAAGAACCACAGAATTTGGATAGCAACTCTGATGTCAGTGTGTGCGTGAGTGTTGCGTATATACAGTAATCGATATGACAGATATTATTATTAGACTATTTAACTAAATGGCTCCGTTTTAAAGTAAACTAATGATGTGATAAAATAATAGGCATTGATATACATCCGCTAAGTGTAATATTTTTAAAATCTGTTCATAGCAACATTGCAAAAATATCAAAAACCTGTCGAAAGCCCGAACAGCGCCATCTAGCGGGAATATGTCCATGAGGAGACGTTGTAATGACCCTTAATATGATCTTATAACTTAAAATGTTTTTTTGAAAAATATTACATCTATCTATAGCTGAACTAATGATAGACCCTGAACATAGATAATTATACTTATAAACGATTATTAGTAAGGTCTACTAGTTTAGGTCACCGATTTACTTTGTTTTCAAGACAAGTTGGACAAGGTCCAATCTTTAGTTTTCATTAAACTATACTTATTTGACTTCAATATTATTTTAATAAATAACATAATCAACTTATTTCAAAATTTATTTTAGTATTAATAAAGTTACGTAGATACCTTTAATTCGTAATCCTGTTCTGTATAACTTAGTTTTTCGGCACCAATTTCAGATGGTTTAAACACCGGTGTCTGTGCAGCTTCAACAACTTTGAAGACATATTCTAGAGACCTTGGAACCAAACCCGGTGCTGCAACTGTGCCCATAAGAGTAAACGTCTTCCCCGAACCTGATGCCCCATATGTGAGGAGAGTAAAGCTGTTACCTTCTGGTAGCTTCTTTAAATTGTCCTTCACGACATGTTCGAATATTTCCTAAAAGTCGGGAATCGGGGAACAATTATATGTTTATCAAAATATATTTTT
This sequence comes from Euphydryas editha, assembly GCA_036937285.1. Lineage (NCBI taxonomy): Eukaryota > Metazoa > Arthropoda > Insecta > Lepidoptera > Nymphalidae > Euphydryas > Euphydryas editha. Next base: position 18,310,301 of record JAUPFZ010000014.1, read on the forward strand.
TTTTACAAATTTTTGAGATTTTTGTATCAATTTCTTAAGTTTAATACTCACTTTTTGATTGCATTCTGGTCCAAAAATGTGAGAAAATGTGTACATTTTAGAGACATTGTGCTGAGTTCGTCTTCCATGACCAGCCGTTGTGGTGTCTAAAGATGTAATCAAACAGCGATCAGATCGAACTTCGTATAGATTACTGACCGTATTGCACGGTTTCAATCTCAAGTACACTTGCACTAACTCAGGTTCTTCACATTCTGAATCTTCTTCGAAGAGTTCTAATAAATTTGTACCCTTTTGAGGCCTAGGTCTCATAAAAGGATTTGATACTAAAGGCGGGCGAGGTTCTATAAAAGAAGGTATGTCTCTCCTCGATACATCATTATCAGAACACCTTGAATCTAACATGATATAAAATATATTGCTTTTTAAAACATTTATAATAACACACAACTATAACAAATAGCGATATTGTGCTCTGTGATAGCGATGACCAAAGATGACCAACGGTTCGCCTTTTTGATTTAAAATTTTGTAACTTTTTTTTATTTTTATCTGCAAGTCGAAATGTAGCATTGGCCTCTAGTATTTTTAGCTACCCAATGTTAGGTTAGCACTACCTATAGTCTAAAATAATTATGAATAATTTTATAACTTTTTTTAGAGATATATGCATTCAAGAAATATTTCAATTTAAAAAATATTGACCGTGGTAGCGACCACATAGCGACCATAGGTACCGACTCAAAGCCATTCGCTCTTTGTATGCTCTGTATAATTCAGAACAAATACTTCGTTCAACCAATCACCCACGAAGAATGGATATATAAGGAGCTACACAAAGTTAGCACCCCATGGAAGGATTTTTGAAATCAAAATGACTTTAATCGATAGGTCTACGTTAGGTTTGTATAGGTCCACCAAAATTTTTGTTAGGTCGCCTATTTTTTTTAATAAATATTTTTAATAAATAGGTCTATTTTTTCAAAAAAAAAAAAAAAAAAACCTAACAACCTAAAAAAAGACCTAATAACCTATTATTGATAGGTTGTTAGGTCTTTTTTTTTTTTGTTGAAAAAATAGACCTATTTATTAAAAATATTTATTAAAAAAAATAGGCGACCTAACAAAAATTTTGGTGGACCTATACAGACCTAACGTAGACCTATCGATTAAAGTCATTTTGATTTCAAAAATCCTTCAGTGGGGTGCTAACTTTGCGTAGCCTATATAAGGAGTGCGAACGTAATGTTAAAAGAATGGCATCAATTAGCTCCGTATAGTTAGCAGGTAAAATGATCATTTTTTGATTATAATTACAGAGCTCACTAGGGCACAGATCAGGCAACTTTAGGTAATCATTTTTTCACTTTAGGCAACAATAATTTGTTTATAATTAATGAAAAACCATTGAACGTATAGTTAGCAGAAATAGGTTAATGCTTAAAGTTCTACTGTTGCATTCGTTAGGGCGTAGTTTGGGCAAGATTAGGCAATTGTTTTAGATTTTTGAAGCAATAATTAGTAACAATATAATAGGAATTATAAATCATGTCCCTAGCAGAAAATAATGTTTAGAGCCGCTGTAATCACTACCCTGCTGGAAAGATTTCATAGAATATCATATAATTCATAGAATTTGATCCTTCTACCTGCTAACTATACGGAGGTCTTAATTAACCCTTTCAACGCCAACGTCGCCTTAACCCTTTGACCGCCAAGCGCAGCGCATGGAAAGCGTGCCCTCCACGCAAAGCCTTTTTTTTACTATTAAATACCTACAAAATGCTAGTGATGAGACTTTCACAAATATCGATAAATATTTATCACTCCTGCTGTAATAGTTTTTCCATATATAGGTGTTAAATTTATATATGGGCATTGAATTTATCAAATAAACGTTGCAATAGTAGCATTAATTAAGTTCCATAAATTAAATAACCGAATTAACAAACTTCACCGAAAAAAGTTTTTATCGAACAAAGCCCATCCCTAAAATGAGAGTGACGTCAATACTTGTCGCTTTAAAGCGACAATGGTGTATGGCTTCAAAGAAAATATGATAATTTTAGGGATGTAGTAATGGTTAAACATGTACAATAATAATGCGTACGTTCGCGGGCCCTCTTCTAATTGATAATTCATCACTTTTATAGGATTTTTTAATCTATGCATTCCACAGACCACATGCGCGGAAATGATACTTCTTTAATCAAAAACTGTATTTAACTGTCAAACTTTAGTAAATAATTGTTTGCTATTGTTCATAAAAGATAATAATAAAAAAATATCTTCTTACATTTATTCACTACTTATTATTTTAATTAAAAACTGATAAATAAAAAAAACTATTTCGCATGTCCCATTTCCGTTTCCGCGCATGTGGTCTTTGGAATGCATAGATTAAAAAATCCTATAAAAGTGATGAATTATCAATTAGAAGAGGGCGCGCGAACGTACTCAATATATAAAAAATATATATATATAAATAAATATAAAATATAATGAACACGTTTAATAGCTAGCTGTTGTATTACGAATCTGTATGTATGTGTATAATACAGAAAGTCACGAAAATTCATTTTCTCCACGGCATCTCCTGATCCTGTTTATGATCTGCCCAAAGACATTTGATCTTTCCTCAGGCCTGATTTTTTCCAATTCAAATGCAACTTAACTAGAAAAATATTCGTTAATATTATCTGAAGGTCATTTACATACAAATCTCGGAAATAAGAGTGCATCGAGATTCATTTTTATTCGTATCGGATTTAACTCGGATGTTCGTCTTTAATTCACGAAACATTCTTCACACTGAGTTGCCTTCCTGGGAAAAATGATCAGGCCTGATAATATATGAAAAATGACCGGGCGTGAACAGGCCTGATCAGACATGAACAGGCATGATTATGTCTAATTTCAGGCCTGCTCATACATGAACAGGTATGATCGTGTCTGATATCAGCTATGAGTAGGCGTGACTATGTATGATCAGGCCTGAACGTATTTTTACTCTTCAGATATGATCATGCATGAACAGACCTGATCAGACATGATGTCTAATTTCAGGCCTGCTCATACATGAGATACAGTCGATAAAAATATACAATAAACTAGGTACCTAGAGTGGGTCCCAATGGAGTTGCTGGTCTCCTACTAAGCGCGTTCCCCGGTGGTGAATAGGGGAACGCCACTCGAATGCCTCGCGAGTGGTAGGGGTCTTCGGACCCCCCGGACAAAAATCAGAAGCAGTGGGCGTGAAAGCGCAGGAGGGGGATGACTCGCTCTCCCCCTCTATTCGGTGGCGCGAAAGCGTGGTAGTGGGCGCGGAGGCGCACAAGCCACTGGGCTCCCTGGACCAGCTGATGTGTGGACCCATCAGCGGGGGCTCGCCGTCTGGGGTAGCTGGGCGTCCAGTGGTGGGCGGGGCGCGAAAGCTCGGTGAGAGTGTGGGCACAGGAGGTGCAGTCGGCGAGGGCATGGTGCCGGGATGGTGCGGAGAAATGGAGGGGAAAATTTCTCCCCCATTCGGTGGCAGGAGCGGCAGGCTTCGGTTGTCCGTTCCGTAGAAGTGGGAGCGAAAGCTTAGTGGTTTGGTGCGGAGGCGCACAAGCCACTGGGCCCCTGGACCAGCTGATGTGCGGACCCAGCTCAGGGGTTTCGCCGTCTGGGGTAGCTGGTGTCTAGTGGTGGGTGGAGCGCGAAAGTGCGGTGAGAGTGTTGGCACAGGAGGTGCGGCTGGTGAGGGAGTGGAACCGAGAGGGCGCGGAGATTTCGGTGGTGGGGCCGCTCCTGGTACCTCTCTGGATTAGCAGAGTGTTTTGTCAATATTGAAGTAATGTCAAATAGTGAAAACTTGATAATATAATGTAATGTAATAATATAAGTTAATAATATATAAGTAAATAAATGTAACTTAATAATATAAAAGTTAATAATAAAAGTTAATAAAATCATAAAATGGCTACCATAGTTTATTACAACAACAATTGCAGCAAAAAAGGTAATTAATTCTTGCATTTTAAGAATCAGATTAGCGATATAATCTCATATATTTGTTCTTTGATTATAAAATAGTACTGAAAATTTATGACGATTTTTTTAATTGATTTATATTTTAGTTTTTGAGACCATAAGGTTTTGTAGGGATGCTCACCATTTCATTTTTATTATAGTAAAACGTTTAATCGTACTGAAAATTTGTCCTTCCTTATTCTCTACCTTGAAAGTTTTCAGGAACATTCGCTTTGTTTTTTATTTTAAAATTGGTTATTTTTGACGTGATAACGTCTAGTAAATTGATGAAGGGGTGCCCGTTCGAAGAAGATGACGTCATCATTGTCACAATTAGTGAACGAGAGCGCGGAACAAGCGGTAGAGAGGTACGATCGGCTCGGCCTAAGCGTTCGGCTCACGATCGGCGGTCGGCCTTAACTTACGACGCGTCCGAGTAGAAATGACAGCGGCAAATGGCGGGAAACTGTTTTGTCAATATTGAAGTAATGTCAAATAGTGAAAACTTGATAATATAATGTAATGTAATAATATAAGTTAATAATATATAAGTAAATAAATGTAACTTAATAATATAAAAGTTAATAATAAAAGTTAATAAAATCATAAAATGGCTACCATAGTTTATTACAACAACAATTGCAGCAAAAAAGGTAATTAATTCTTGCATTTTAAGAATCAGATTAGCGATATAATCTCATATATTTGTTCTTTGATTATAAAATATGTAGTATCGGTGGGCGAGTGCAGTAATATTAGGTTATATTACAATTTTGACTAAAAAGTTATTAGTACTCATATAATTACGATCGTATAAAAAGTAAACTGTTTTTATTTAGTATATTTTTATAATTTTCATAAGTGGTTAATGATAATCTAATTTGTTTTGCTAACTTTAAGTTATTAATCTTAGCTTCTTTATTAAACTTGATTATTTCTTGTATTACATATATCAAAGTATTTAACTTTATTTCGCTTTTATATTAAATACAATTAATTACCTGTAGCTTATATATATATTATACAAAGTAATGATAATTCAGTGATAATAATTCAATTCCATTCATGTTTTCTTATGACGTTATCACGTAAAAATTATCGTCCGTAAACCGACATTACAGACAACCAATTTTTTTATTTATTTATTTGATTTTAACCTGATGAGTTGTTAATATGAATCTCTTAGGCTTATTATTGGAATATGAAAAGCATGTAGATTTTTAAATAATAGAAAAAAAATAATAAGAAGATTAAGAAGAGAAGAAGAAAAGATTAATAAAATAATCGATTTTCCGTAAAAATCGATTATTTATTTTTGTATTAATCGATTTTTGAGAAATCGATTAATATTGAATCAAGATTAATCGATTTTTATTTAATCGATTATTTTCTATTAATCTCACATCCCTACGCAGCACCGCCCATCTCGGGCACACCTCGAGGGTGTGCTGGGCAGAGCCCACCGCGGCAGGTAGAAGAATCATTTATTCTATGAATTATATGATATTCTATGAAATCTTTCCAGCAGGGTAGTGATTACAGCGGCTCTAAACATTATTTTCTGCTAGGGACATGATTTATAATTCCTATTACATTGTTACTAATTATTGCTTCATAAAATCTTAAACAATTGCTTAATCTTGCCCAAACTATGCCCTAACGAATGCAACAGTAGAACTTTAAACATTAGCCTATTTCTGCTAACTATACGTTCAAGGGTTTTTCATTAATTATAAACAAATTATTGTTGCCTAAAGTTAAAAAATGATTACCTAAAGTTGCCTGATCTGTGCCCTAGTGAGTTCTGTAATTATAATCAAAAAATGATCATTTTACCTGCTAACTATACGGAGCTGCATCAATTTAGGTAGTAGATAATTATTTTGCCTCTGTGCGCTAGGATCGAAGTTGTAATTGATTCTGGCGGGAACCTTGAAAAAGCGCGGTTGACTTTAAACTTTAATTTTAAATATTTCTTATAAAAAGTGATTTTTTTATAATTAAAGTGAATTTCAATATTGTTATTAGCTGCTGAAAAGCACAATAGCAATGGAGGTAAACGAGGGGGGCGGGTCTCACCCGCCCGCCTCAAAAAAACGGTCACGGCCTACGGATGAAGGAGGCGTAGGCGTAGGCTCTGGACCATCGGGCTGCGGCGATGAGCGAGATGCTTATCGACCCTACTACAAACCGAACTATAAAAGACTTTACCCAGAAAACTCAACCAACACAGACTTTAAAGTGTATGTGGAATCCACAAACGACGATAGATTGGGCAACAAGAGCCCTATATACTTAAATCATATTTTCGCAATGGATGTAAAAGGTGTGACGGGTATTCAGAGGGTGAATGCAAATAAAATAGCAGTTATTTTCAAGCAATATAATACGGCCAATAACTTTATTAATAACACCACTTTCCTCACAAAATATAATATGAAGGCGTTCATACCGGCAGCGCAAATTGAAAAAACTGGCATCATTAAATTTGTTCCAGCGAATATATCTAACAAAGAACTTTACACAAGACTTTCTTCAATTTATGAAATAGTGGCAATAAGAAGGTTTTCAAAGAAAGTAGGACAAGAGCGCATTCCATTGCAGACTGTAAGCATCACCTTTTTATCTAATGTACTGCCTAATAATGTACAATATGATCTATTCTCGTACAGAGTTTTCGAATACATTCCACCATTACTACAGTGTTATAGGTGTTTTAAATTTAATCATTCAGCAAAAGTTTGTAATGGTAAACAAAGATGTAGTATTTGCGGAGGTGAGCACTTGTATAAGGAATGTGATAAACCAACAGAAATCAGCTGCATAAATTGCAGTGGACCTCATCTTGCGATATCTAGATTATGTCCTATTAAAGCAAAGAAGATTATTGAAAAGAAAAACAACATATCTTATGCAAGTGTCGCCTTTACAAAACAAGTCACCACCAATGAAAAAGATTTCCCTCCACTCCCATCACCAAAATCACAACCTGTAAATAGTAATGTTAGTGTAAATAAGTCTATAAGTATTTCTGCAAATAAGTCTGTACAAGATGTAAATAAAGTTAAAATAGTCCATTCTAAAGACCTTAAAAGTCAAATAATTTCCGACAACGATGTACTTATGGCCCTAGTACAGACGTTGGTGGAATTAGCCAATAAAGATGACAGTACACCCACTAATCTAAAAACTATTAAAGATGCATTAATAAAAAACTTAACATAATGGATTGTGTAGGGCCTAGTTCTACACAATCCAAGTTACGTATTGCGCAGTATAACATTCAAAGTGCAAATAGTAAAAAACCTTTATTAATCCAATTTTTAAAACAAAAAAATATTGATATTTGCCTTCTTAATGAGACATGGTTCAAAGATAATAATTTTAAAATACCAGGATATAATATTTACAACAAAAATTCAAATAATGCACATAATGGAGTTGCAATACTGATAAAACCATACCTTAAGTATAATACATTAAATACCATATTTTATGAAGACATTCAAACAGTTGCTGTATCTGTATCAACAGGACATAGTAGTTTAACAATTCTCTGTGTATACTGTCCACCTTCAAGTGGGCGTATTAGAATTAATAGACTCCGCTACATTATTAATGATCTACCAAAACCCATATTTATGAGTGGTGACTTTAATGCTCATCATATTGCATTTGGTTGTCAGTCAACGAAAGGTAGAGGTCAGGAGTTATTTAATTTAATTGATGACTTAGATTTGTGTATTTTAAATGATGGTAGACCTACAACTATAAATCGCCCTAAACAAACTGCTTCTGCCATTGATGTAAGCTTCATCAGTGGCAGCCTCGCACCACTATGTGATTGGTCTGTACATGATGATACAATGGGAAGTTACCATTATCCAACAATAACAGAGATTTCATTACGTATAGATAAATATCATCTTAATTCCCCTGTAGATAGGTTTATATATAAAAAAGCTGACTGGGCAACATACACAGCTCTTTCAAAAACAATGTTTAATGATTTCATACTTCAATCACATGATCCTATTTCAACCTATAATAATTTCTGTTTTCATTTAGATACTCTTAAAGAAATGTCAATTCCAAAGCTCACTAAAACAAACACTTTCATAAGCAGGCCACCATCTCCCTGGTGGAATAGTATATGTGAACAAAGTGTTATTGCTTCATATAATGCACTAAAACTATATAGAAAAGAGCCTACTATTGAAAATTATATTAATTACAAAAGAAAAGATGCCCAGAAAAAGAGAACAATTTTAGAACAGAAAAAAATTGGATGGAATAATTTATGTAACACTTTTAATAGAAATACTCACATAAGTAAAATTTGGAATTTATTAAAAATGTTTAAAGGCATAAGACCTAAGAATAAATCATATACAAATGAGTTTATATCTCCACTCTTAGATAAATTATCAGATAATAGCAACTTAATTGAAGTAGATCAACTGAACATTCTTTTTGAAATCAACAATCATAACCCAAATTCTAAATTTTTACTGGATCCATTTTCATGGTCTGAATTTTTAACAAGCTTGCACTCTAGACGAAATACAACTCCTGGCTTAGATGATTATCCTTACATCATAATTAAAAACTTAGATGTATCTGCCCAAAAGTTGTTTCTTAGCATCCTCAATTTGCTTTGGTGTAATAAATCTATTCCACAGTCATGGAAAACACAGTGTGTTGTCCCAATACTTAAGCCCGACAAATCTCCTGAGCTTGCTAGTTCTTATAGACCAATTTCCTTGTCATCCTGTCTTGGTAAAATATTCGAAAATATGGTGAAAGTCCGTCTTGACTGGTATGTTGAATCCAAGTGTTTCATTCCACATATACAATATGGCTTCCGTAGAGGGCGTAGTAGTGCAGACAGTTTCACCTCTTTAATCTCTGACCTGAAAAATGCAAAACATAGAAAATTAAACACTGTTTGCGTATTTCTAGACGTTCAAAGTGCTTTTGACAGTGTTGATCCTGGTATACTAGTTCAAATCATGTCTAGGTTGGGTGTGCCCGGGCACTTATGTAAGTGGATTTTTAATTTTTTGAACAACAGAACAATCTATGCTAGGCATAACAATATTTTATATGGACCCAAATGTGCCTCAAAAGGCACAATGCAGGGTGCCACACTATCTCCATTACTATACAATATATACACAAGTGAAATTTGTAAATATGTAAATAATAGGAATGTAAATATTTTACAATTTGCTGATGACATTGTTTTTTACAGCAGTAATTACAACTTAGAGATTGCAATAGATAATATGAACAAATCCTTATTTCAACTATTACAATATTATAATGATCGTTTACATTTAAAAATTAACCCCTCTAAAAGTAGTGTTATGTTTTTTGGCAATGAAACCTCAAATTCAAATATTATTTACAACAATGAAATTATAAATAGAGTCACTTCAAAGAAGTTTTTAGGAATAATATTGGACCCAAAACTAACTTTTGAAGAACATATTAAGTACATATCCAAAAATGCTCACACAGGACTAAATGTTATCAGATCACTTTGTGGCGTAACATGGGGTGCAGACCCTAAAATATTGTCAATATTGTATAAAAGTATTGTTAGAAGTCATTTAGATTATAGCTCACTCGCTTATATGAATAGTTCTCATGTAAATAAATTAAACATATTGCAGAATAAGGCTTTAAGAATAATATCTGGTGCTATGTGCTCAACTCCCATAAGGGCCATGGAAGTTGAGACAAAAGTGATGCCTTTGATTTTGAGGCGAATCTTACTTGCTGAAAGATACTGTCTCAAACTAATAGCATCAAACAACACTCAAATAATAAGTAAAATTGTACCTTATATAGATAGAACACCAAGAAGATCATTAACAACAGCACAAGGTCTATTATGCGGTAATTCTCCAACACTGTCCGATATACTTCTGGAAATAGACAATAGCTGTTTTAAAATTAGAAAACAGTTTCCATGGCCATGTTACTCTTTCTCTTATCAGTGTATTTCACATCCAATTAATGTAGTCCAACAGACAATAAACAATAATTCGGAAATGCTTCAATTTTTGGAGGAAAATACAATGTACTATGTTATCTACACTGACGGGAGCAAAGCAAGTGATTATGTACATGCTGCTCTATATGATCCACAAGCAAAATTTTCTTCAAGTTTTATTCTGCATGAACCCTGCTCTATATTTACAGCAGAGGCATATGCGGTGTATCAGGCATTAATGCGTATTCGCGAAATCAATAACATCAAATATTTTTTAATAATTTCTGATTCCTTGAGTTTGATAACAGCTTTATCTACCCTCACAGTTAAATACAAGTCTAATTATATCCTTTATTTCATTAAACAAATAATTTACCAATACCACAATAAAAATATTCAAATTTTCTTTCTATGGGTGCCTTCCCACAAAGGTATCTCTGGCAATGAAATGGCTGATAAAACTGCATATGAAGGAGTTAATGCTGTTGATGTTAGAAATACAATGTATGTTCCTATGTCTGATTACTTGCAATGTATTGACCAGAATACTCAAAAGTTGTGGTTAGAAATGTGGAAGAAAGATCAAGATACGAAAGGAAAATGGTATGGAAGCATACAAGAAAGCTTACCTGCAAGACCTTGGTATTATCGTATACAAGATGCTACTCGAGACTTTATTACTATCATAAATAGATTGCGTTTTGGTCATAATACTGCACCGTCACACCTTGCTCGACTCGGCATTATTGCGAATAAAACCTGTTCACATTGTAATTCAAGTGATGGAACTGTGGAGCACATTATTTTCGATTGTCAAAAATTTTTGATTGACAGACTAGTGTTGGCCAGTGAACTTAGTGATGTTGAAAATAAGTGTGATTTATTGTCCCGCCCGCCGCCATTAAAACAATTATTACAAGACGAACATACTTACAAGCACATCTACAAATACATAAAGAATACAATTAAAACAATTTAATGAAATATGCTCAGAGGCGTACTATTACGTATATTATATGAATAATAAGAGTTGACCTAAAGGTTGTAGATACCAGGTCATAAAATCCCAAAAAAAAAAAAAAAAAAAAGAAGTTGTAATTTACGCGGGAAGGGTTGTTGCTATTGACAGCTCTGAATTTTGAAAATTGAGTTATTAGTTCATTTTTAACCTTTCTATTGGTTGCTATAAATGTGCGATTATTGATTTAAATAGTAAAATAATGTAATTTATAATTTTCGTCTCTCTAACATAATTATGAGAAAAAAAAAGTGAGACAAAAACATTCCGCCAGGCCACCATTTTAAAGATATTTGACATGTAGTCAACATGATAATATGTCATAAGATTTTTTCAATTATTTATATTGTTTTTATCTTTAAACTTTGTAGTAACTTGTTATTAATAACTTTGAGTCATCATCAACATAAAATACTCTTTGAGATTAAATTAAAGGTTAAACTTTTAGTTTAATAACAGGTACGTAATTTTTAAATTATTAAATAAATATTAAAAATATAATGTAATGATATATACATTTTAAGATTAAGTATATATGTTTAAAACTTTTTTATTTCATATTATATATTATATAAAGTTTTTTTAATTAAATATTTGATAAAGTATGATAATAGTAGGTACCTAGTCGGTGAAAATTTTAATTTTTTTCAAAATAACATTATTTAGAATAATAAAATTTATTGTTATTTTCATATATTTTTCAGCTATAAAATATCATAAGAAGCCTCGCAGACAATTTACATAATTAGCATAGCATCAATTATCATGCTTTTCTATCTTTTATAGAGAAGAAATATCAATACTTCTGTCCAAGAAATCAGATGATTCAGAGAATTCTAGATAAAATTACTATTAGTACAAAAATAAAAAACAATGTATTTTAATAAAATTTCTGAATTCGTTTTGTTTTATTTCATCTTCCAAAATATTAGCATTCAATACATAAAATTATATTTATTAAATATGCAACTAAAATAAAACTGTTCTAGAGAACTACTACCTATATTTAATTAAACATATTATAATAAGTAATATAATAATAGTATCGGTACCTCACGAATACTCGCGCACCCAGTGGCAAAAAAGAGAACTATGATCTTTGTTTATTTTTGTGTACATAAGTACCGTGAAATTTGTATAGAATTACGTCTACCGTTCGCTCTCCTGTATATCCAAAGAGTATATAATAGTATCCATTCTTCGTGCAATCACCGATCAGCAATGTACAGCTACACAAAGTTAGCACCCCATGGAAGGATTTTTGAAATCAAAATGACTTTAATCAATAGGTCTACGTTAGGTCTGTATAGGTCCACCAAAATTTTTGTTAGGTCGCGTATTTTTTTTAATAAATATATTATTATATTATATTATATTTTTTATAATAAATAGGTCTATTTTTTCAACAAAAAAAAAGACCTAACAACCTATCAATAATAGGTTATTAGGTCTTTTTTTAGGTTGTTAGGTTTTTTTTTTTTGTTGAAAAAATAGACCTATTTATTAAAAATATTTATTAAAAAAAATAGGCGACCTAACAAAAATTTTAGTGGACCTATACAGACCTAACGTAGACCTATCGATTGAAGTCATTTTGATTTCAAAAATCCTTCAGTGGGGTGCTAACTTTGCGTAGCTGCAATGTACTCTGTACTCTGTGCCGATCACTCGATCATAGTGATGCGACTCGAGTCCAATTTTACCACTCGAGTCATTCGAGTCATTTTGCAATGTCACTCGAGTACCACTCGAGTGGTCGAGTCACTCGAGTAGTTTAGAGTCACTCGAGTGACTCGAGTAATTACTGACATTTTCGGACGACGAAAAAAAAAAAAAAAAAAAAAAAAAAAAAAAAAAAAAAAAAAAAAAAAAAAAAAAAAAAAAAAAAAAAAAAAAAAAAAAAAAAACAAGGTCATACGGTCTCCAGTACTGACGTTTACGCCCTAGCCTTATCCGAATACCTAAAAAAAAAGGTCATCCGCCGAACCATAATTATCAAATAACACGAAATTATCAATAATTATTGAATCGCACAACATGAAAATTATCGAATTACACTTATCGATAACTGTACATTTTTTACTTGTTTGTCTCGACGAGTGATAACTCGAGTCGAAGTTAACTCGAGTCAATATTTTTTTCACTCGAGTATGATTTTTTCCGTACTCAACTCGAGTCACTCGAGTAAAAGTGACTCGAGTCGCATCACTACTCGATCAGTCATTTCAACAAATGTCGGATGAGTGCTTGTATTTCGTAATTTATTGTTTATTTTTCTAATTACCCGTAGTAAAAAAAATCCCAAAAACGAAATGAACTATAAATAGTACTTTTTATGAGATATAATTAATAATTAATAGTGAGTGGTGTATGCAATAATCATATTGATGTGTTATTGACGTAGTGAGAAATTTGTGAAGATGTAATTATTTTACGGATTTGGCTTTGTGCCATCGATTGTGTGTAAAAAGGGGCATAATGAAGCTTTTCTCGATATTTGTATTATTCCTGTACGTGAGGGAATCTCTCGGCTTATGTCCCTCGCTTTGTTCTTGTAAAGGGAACAGGTCGAGCGACGGTGTCTCTGTTGACCCACAACCCGGAGAGCTTTTGAAGTTAAAATGTGGCGGGAGTCCCGTACAAATCACCGAACTCAAAGAAATAGATCTAAGCAAACTCCGCACAGTTGTCGTAAGCTTGTAAGTCATCATTCTGTTTAAATAGCATTGAATGATGTGTTTCTCAAATGTAAATCAATAAACAACTGAATAACGGGTGTTCCGTGTCTGACAGATGTAAACAGTAAACATTAAACAATATAATTTTAAAAAGATTCATTTTAAATTTGTGTTTATATTAACAATCAAAATAATTTATTAAAACTTTCTTTAAAGGAATTTATCAGGCAATGCCATCTCAACCTTATCCAGAGAACTTCTTCTGCCTAATTTACAAAAGCTGTAAGTGACATTGTTTATAATTAGATAGAATAATACCTTATGGAAATTATTCCCAATATAAACTCTATATAGTTCTAATAAATAGAATAAAAATTTTATAAAGACTTTTTTAGAGTTTGATTTGAGGAAGAATGTCTAAAAAAGTCATACTCAAGGGCAGCGGCGGCATTAGGGGGTGGCAAACAGGGCTATCGCCCGGGGCCTTGCTCTTGCAGGGGCCTTGCGCAACAACCCAAGGAAGCCGCAAACGTCAATTTTAAAACTTATCATCACTGTATTTGTTAATTTTGTAAATCATTTAAGTAATGTAGAATAATTTAAAACTCAAATCTTATTTATTTGTATAACTATAATTTCTCGTCAAACATGATAAATACCTAAACCAAACAACCAGACCTACTTTCGCATCACATACATTTCATGAAAGACAAAGGGCCTTGCAAAGACCTGCCGCCTGGCGCCATGCAATGGGTAAGGCCGCCGCTGCTCAAGGGAATAATTTCCATTTTCATAAGGGATTATGTAAACCTAAATGATAATTATTGAACTTTTTTTTTAAATTTATTATAGAGATCTCAGTAAAAACCAAATATCGTTGATAGAATCAGATGCCTTCTACAATATGACATCGCTTCAAAGACTAGACCTTTCTCACAACCAGATTAGCAATATTTATAAAGAAATTTTCAAGGGGCTTGTTAATCTCGAGAGACTTATTTTGTCTCAGAATCATATCTCAGTTCTGAATATGGGGACTTTTGATTATCTCATTGGATTAAAACAAGTGTAAGTAAAACATAAATTAAATCAAGTAACTTTTTTATTAATGTTTGTTTTGTAAGGTATTTGTAAAATTATGTTGCTACTATCTGCCTTAAAAACTATTTTAATTTTTTTAATTTCAATACTTTATTAAACATATTATAGAATAATAACTAATGTATATTTATTTATTATTTTCAAATACGCTTATTAAAAATTTTAATTTTCAGAGACATAACAGATAATCCTCTTATATGTGACTGTGAACTACTCTGGGTCGGAGATTGGTCCAGAAATACAAGCGTAAAACTAGTGGGTAATCCTAAATGTGCATTTCCAGAAAACATGATTAACAAAACTGTTCGAAAATTGAAAATTTTCCTCGATCTCTCAGCCTGTGGAAGTGTACTACCCTCTAATACTCTCATAGTTAAACCGAGTCATGACCAAGTGGTTTTCGAAGGTGACACCCTGGTTTTAAATTGTAATGCTCCATTTGCATCTGTCATGGCTAAGTATGAGCTTAAATGGGTTCACCCAATGTTGGAAATATGTGATGTAAATGTAACAAACACTGAAATGCAAGAGGAAGGCTTAGCAGAAACGACTGTCTACTTTTCTAACATTACAAATCATCACACTGGTAACTGGACATGCATGTACAGTGATCAAAATCATATACGACACAATTATACAGTACAAGTTTTAGTATTGTCGAATCAAACAAAGTATTGTCCGACTAACTATACTATAGATAATAAAGGATTGTATTCCTGGCCTCAGTTATTGTTAAATCATACTGCTTCAATTCCATGTCAGAATGGATATGGTTTAGCCTATAGATCTTGTAGTGCTAATGCAACTTGGGGACCAGCGAACACGACAGAATGTTCCTATATAAGCAATATAACAAAGTTGTTGCAACAGTTTGCGTTATTGAATGTTAGTCTTGTACAGTATTCAGCACTGAATGCTACAGAAAGGTTAGCTATGTTAATTCAAGAGAAAACATATCCTTTGACTGAGATATTAGACCCTGACGATGTAATGTTTATTGCAAAAGCGATAAGGAATTATATGCAGTACATATCTGAGGAGAGGGATTTAGGTAAGTGGTTGCAAAGATTTTTTCTATTATTTGCCATTTACATATTTTTTATTAAGTTTGAATTATATTAATTATTTTAATGTTTTTTCTATTCACCACAAATTCTACAAAAACTAATTCTATCAAATTTTATTTTAGGTTCTACATTATTAGATGTTATTAGCTCGGCTATGAACATTTCCACTTCAGTTATGACACAAGCAGAGACAAAGTATGGAGCATGTACAGATATGCTAAGAGCTGCAGAAGAGATATCAGCCTTCACCAGTAACGTACAGGGACATAAGGTATGTGTTGGATGTTGTTTTTTAATGCTTAAATGAAATACATTGTGAATTTTCAAGTGGCTATGAATAAATAAATTCAAAATTATAAAATATGTGTATCTCTATCTCGCTTTTGTGGTCTCATCCAGACAACCACAGGGTTTTTTTTTTGTTAACTTATAGAATAGTATGTGAGCTTTGGAGATCCAAGCAGGTAGCCTATGTCAAGCACTGGATGATTAATAATAATGATATTGTTTCAGATAAACTTAGCAGTTGAACGTTTTCCCGTTGCCGAGGGTTTCAGCGGCGTGACATGTGTGTGGTACAGTGTCGCGCGGGGCGACCCACCGCGCCTGCACTGCTCCACCACCAACCGCACCGTGGCGCACCGCAGCGCGCTCACGCGGGCTTCTGGCGCGCTCATACACGCCAGTGTGCAGGTGAGTGACCTGTGTGTGGTACATTGTGCAGTTCGGTGACATTGTGTGGTACATTGTGCAGTTCAGTGACCTTGTGTGTGGTACATTGTGCAGCTCAGTGACCTTGTGTGTGGTAAGTTGTGCAGTTCAGTGACCTTGTGTGTGGTACATTGTGCAGCTCAGTGACCTTGTGTGTGGTACGTTGTGCAGTTCAGTGACCTTGTGTGTGGTACAGTGTGCAGCTCAGTGACCTAGTGTGTGGTACGTTGTGCAGTTCAGTGGCCTCGTGTATGGTACATTGTGCAGCTCAGTGACCTTGTGTGTGGTACATTGTGCAGCTCAGTGACCTTGTGTGTGGTACGTTGTGCAGTTCAGTGACCTTGTGTGTGGTTCGTTGTGCAGTTCAGTGACCTTGTGTGTGGTACATTGTGCAACTCTGTGACCTTGTGTGGGGTACGTTGTGCAGTTCAGTGACCTGGTGAGTGTATAGCTGATTGTAAAATTCTAATTTAAAATAGCTGGTTAAACTCTACATTACCACAAAGTGAAAAAATATAGCAGTTTAAAGCCTTTGAAGTTTTGTGAAATACCGCTTCAAATCAGTATCGCAGGGTTGTCACATTTATTCTTATTTACCTGCCCTGATCTAAATTTAAGTACTTATTAGCTCTAAGCGTTAATAGGTATACTAAAATATTATTATATAAGCCAATAAAAATAAAATAGATGGTTAAATAAAATATGTTGTCCATTAAATTAGAGGTTATTAACTTTCAGATACCACAATCTCTCCTCTATAGTACGACAGAATATGGAACACTTTTACACACCAAGCCTCATGATCTTGTAATAGCGATGTATGAAGATGCATCATTGCTACCGTTATTGCCTGCGATGGATGACGGTCCTCTACCAGGATATCGATCGAAAGATTACTATGGAAGGAGTACTAAACGGGAGGATATTAACATGGAAATAACATCGCCAGTAATTGGATTTCAACTAAGTGAGTTATTTTATGTATCCGTTTATTAAATTAACTTTAAATAAAGGATTTTGTATTTTTTTAAGTTTCAGTTTATTGACTTAAAATTTAGCATAAATACTTTGGTAAAGATAATTATCTCCGATATAGGCTTTGTTACAGGCTTTTACGCCTTTAAGAGTCGAATTCCGTTAAATCGTTCTTTGTGATCCTCTACGTCACCGAACAACTGTCGTCATATTTTTTTTGTTAACCTTGAATCAGTCTACTATCTTAAAATAAATAGACTAGATAAATTGTGTGGGGATACTTGAATTATCGTTTATGTCTACTGCCTAGTCTCAGCCCAGTTGTTGTGTGATGTATTATCGCCCATAACTCCTTCATGGTAGGCTTTCTAATGCAAAAATAATTTTTAGACAATAAACCCTTTTATTTTGAAGTAAAACTTTAAGCACAACAAAGGGAACAATGCAACGGAAACGCGTTATTGCGATGACGCGTTAATATAGAGTTAGATTTTTAAATATTCAAAGTATAATGATAAATAAATTAGTGTATTCATAATTTATAATGCTCTATATAAATAAATGTATTTACTGTTGTTATATTATCAATATATAGGTACTTCTTTAAATTCTAACATGACTTATTTATTTGTAACTTAATCGTCATCTGTCACAATGTCAAAGAAGTTTTACTTCAACTGCCTGTGAAGGTTTTACACACGCTAATATATATATATATTTTCTTTTTTGTTCACAAGTTAATCGCCAAACCAAAATTTTTATGACGACTAATTTTCGGGTGGAAGTGACTTAAATGGCATTAAATATTAATTTAGTAGTAATTTACATGTTTATTTCTCTGAAATAGTTAAAAATAAAATAATATCGGGTATATATGACTGACTTGGCCTTTGTGGAACCGTGTCCTGCCCATACACCATATCCTATATCCAGTGTAGACGAGGTTGTAGAGAGAGACAGGCATATCGGACTACTTGCTATCTCTCTCTAGTCGCATGCGATTGGCTGTTGATTTTTTCCCTTCATGGCATAAACTATTTCTATTCGGTAAAGCACTCGGGAGTCACCTGTGCTGTGACCAATCGCGTTTGACTAGAGAGAGATAGCATGTAGTCCGAGATGTGTCTCTCTCTCTCTACAACCTTGTCTACACTTTCGGCCTATAGGAAGCTGCCTCCAGTAGTATATGCTTTAAGGTCATGCCTGTTAAGGCTATGTCAAACAGGTACTACATCTGTCAGGCACAGGTGACTGACATGGCAGCTAAGGTGTTAATATGCGATATCTTTCTAATGATTTAGTGAACGTATCTCTGCACGGCGAGCTGCTGGAGCCCGTGATAGCGACGGTGCGCGGCGCGGCGGGCGGCGTGGACGCGCGCGCGGCCGTGTGGGACCCGCGCGCGCGCCGCTGGGCCGACAACACGTCAGGTGAGCGCTGTACGGTACAGTAGAGCCGCTGGAGACGGAGGGATTATTACGTAACTTAAGGGGTCTTACCTAAAATTTCAATATATAGCTTTCAGGTATAAAATAAATCTTTTATATTCTTACTAGCTTCCGCCCGGGAGCCTTCCTATCCTCAATAGGGCTGCTTAATCTCCAAGGATCGGAGGTCGCCACATCCGAATTGCCCGTCATAACTGCAGAGAAGAACCTCGACTTGGTTCTCGTACAAGAACTGCTTCAGTGTGGATCTGCGCCGAAATCGGGGATCATGGTGAAGAACGACAGGATCGCTCTCACGCTGCTGCATAATCTGAGCACAGATTACTGTACCGTCGTACACGCCGATTATCAGGGATTCAGTACCTATATTATCTCAGCGTACTTTCAATACGGCCACGACATCGTCCGTCATCTTGAACACCTGAGTTATGTAATAGACCGACTAGCAGGAAACCCGGTACTAATTGGCGTGGATAGCAACGCACACTCACCACTCTGGTTTTGCGAGCGAAGACAATATTCGGGACGTGGACCAGACACCGAACACCGGAAGACCCAGATGGAGAGCTTCATATTGAGTAGAGGCCTGGTCATCCACAACGAGCAGGGCCAGCCACCTACATTCAGCGGACTCAATGGATCTTCCAACGTGGATCTGGGACTCGACCAGAGGAGAGTATTGTGTCTGGAAGTCGAATAAGCTCATTCTGCATGAATAGGAACGGTTAATAGTAATAATTTAAAATTGTATAAAAAGCGGGGTATGTAACAGTTCATTATTCGGACACCCACCACTTCAGTCTCCCGAGATCATGGACGCTGTAAAGAGTCCGAAACGTCGGAAAATAATTTAAAATATTGTTAAACTGTAAAGTTTTAACTAAACGCGATAAAATCCGATATAAACTTTTAATTAAATGAGTAAAATTCGCATAAATATAAGAGAACAGTAAGAAAAACATTCTGAAAATCATGGAGAAGAGCATAGGGGTAATGAGAAGCAGTTGTTACTCCAGTTTACGCTCCGCCTACTTTTAAACGCTTGAAGACGTCTTTACGAATACGCAAGTTTTTCCGAAACTATTTGCCGGATCAATGTGAAAATTTCTGACAATATTCTCAAATATATGTACATTCGAAATATGCAAAAAAAAAAACGTTTTTTTTAAAGATTTTAAGATCACAAGTGGATATAACCCCTTAACTTTAAGACCCCTTAACTTTAAATCGCAAGACATAATTAAAGTGCCCAATTTCAATACTAATTGAGGCTCAGCTAGTATTGAAATTCGACACCAAAGCGATTTCTCGCGATCGCGCAATTTACCTAATAGTCCCACGGGTATCTTCTATTAATTGAGGCTCAACTAGTATTGAAATTCGACACCAAAGCGATTTCTCGCGATCGCGCAATTTACCTAATAGTCCCACGGGTATCTTCTATTAATTGAGGCTCAACTAGTATTGAAATTCGACACCAAAGCGATTTCTCGCGATCGCGTAAGTCTCAGCTAGTATTAAACTTCGACACCACGGCGATTTTTTGCGATCGCGCAAGTTACGTAATAGTCCCACGGGTATCTTCTATTAATTGAGGCTCAACTAGTATTGAAATTCGACACCAAAGCGATTTCTCGCGATCGCGTAAATCTCAGCTAGTATTAAACTTCGACACCACGGCGATATTTTGCGATCGCGCAAGTTACGTTATAGGCCCGCGGAGTACAGTGAAGTACTCGCATGTTGCCATACATAGCAATTTTTAAAAAAATATACAGGTCATGTTGTTCAATATATATTTTGTTATGTATAATTTTTAAAATAGCCTTTTAGTCAGTAACATTATCATAGAGAGAATCTAGTTACAAAATCTGTAGGTACATATTTTTTGACTTGAGCTTTACATTGTTACATCAATCGCTCGGATACTTTAATGAGAGTAATTAATAATAATTTATTTTCAGATTGCAGAATATCACACGTAGTATCTGAAATGATAATCATCACCTGTACGAAGCTGGCTTACGTCGGACTTTTGCAGAATGTCGAAACTGGTATATATGGAGCCAGAACTGATGGAGCAAGATTCAAAGTATCCCATCCTGCGGTGTATGTTGGAAGTCTAATTCTCATCGGTTGCGTAAGTTGTACCACACTTACCTATATCATGTGTTATCCTGCTATACAGATGGCTAAGAAAAATAAACACGCCCTTATTAACACCTGGATCGCGATCGGTCTTCTCTGCTTCATGTACACTTTGGGTATATATCAGACCGAGGATGTCAATTTATGTCAAATATTGGGATTATTAATACATTACCTATCACTCTCTTGTTTACTATGGATGTGTGTATCCGCTAGCAATATGTACAAATGGGTGACAAAGACTCACAATCCGGTTCGAACACCCGAAGATGATATTACACCGGATGTGCCCGTACAGAAACCAATTTTAGGACTTTATTTAGTCGGCTGGGGTATAGCTCTCATTGTCTGCGGGATCTCCGGAGCTGTTAATTTGAAAGATTACGCCGGTTATTCTCAATGTTTTCTCAGTACCGCGCCTGCTTTGAGTGCCCTTTTCATACCTGGCGGGATATTGCTAATGTTTCTTATGATACTTTATCTTTTGATACGATGTACGATAAGAAATATGAATGTACAACTGTCCGAAGGCACACAGGCGACTGAAAATGTTGATTTAGAGATGTGGGAACCGAATCCAGCCAATGATGGTGCAGAGAGACGCAGTATAAAGTCTGGAATCGATTCAGAAATGGATGATATCGAACATACTCCCATAATACAGTTAAGAGCTCAAGTCATTGTTTTGTGTTTGTATATGTCTGTTTGGACTTGTGGTGCGATAGCGGTTTACAGACCTTTACCAGCCTACCTGCCCTATCAAGAGGATATTTGTAGTATAGTTTACGCAGTCTGTGCCACAATTTTGGGTACATTTATATTATTCTTCTATGGGATCGCGAGAAGTGATGTAAGAGCGCAGTGGTCCTTAATGCATTGTTATTTACAATCAAGCAAGCAATGTTGTAGGAACAGAAGCGTTTTCGATACAAATCAACAAAATCTACCGGGTAACCAAACAGCAACATCTCCTCAACATTTGCCGAACGATAACAGATCAACGTCAGGAAGTAGGAGTTCTAATAGAACTAATTCGAAAACTAATAACAGTGGAACTTATAAAGCTGGGGCAGAATTAAACGGACAAACGTTGCATAAAGATATTAAAAACACAAACGGTAAAACACCTAATATAAACCTAGTAGTGCTACACAGACAGCAATATAGATCGAAT
The DNA here is from genome assembly GCA_036937285.1 of Euphydryas editha. Taxonomy (NCBI): domain Eukaryota; kingdom Metazoa; phylum Arthropoda; class Insecta; order Lepidoptera; family Nymphalidae; genus Euphydryas; species Euphydryas editha. The sequence goes on from JAUPFZ010000014.1 coordinate 18,332,633, forward strand.
AATTCGATGATGACTTACCCAGACTCGTCAACAATTGGTCCTGAAGTGTTTTATAATCCGAATCAAATGAATGTAGCCAAGAAATTCTTTAAAAAACAAAGGCAAAATATGAAGAGAAATTGTCTAGAGTTACCTCTGAGACGAGACTATGACGACGATTCTCATGTCTCCTTACCTCTTCCCAGTAAGGATGCTTACAATGGTGTAGCTAGTTTTATTAACGCTGGTAATAAAGTTAATAATACAAATCAACACGTTGAAAGATCCAACAACGGCATTAAAGAACCTCGGAATACTCTGAATCCTAATTTAATGGAGGATGAATCAAAGGATAAATTCAAAAGTTATTCGACAGATCGAAAATCATGGAACAAAAATGAAGATCCTAAACATAACAGAGGACAAGTAATGAATATTTACACAAATGTCCCAGAAACACAAGTTCCGCAACATCAAATTATTAAAGCGAATGTGCAGAAGAATATAAATGGACAAAGGAATAGTGTTTCAGAAGAATGTCTGCAGAGTCACGCCAGTGAGCATCCGGAAATGCGGACGATATCACAGCAATGTAGTTTAGAATACAGTTCTGCATCTGAAATAGCAATGCCCCATACATGTTCCGATCAAACGCTGAATACACACTCCGAAATGACGTCTTTTCAGGAGACCCATAGCGCTTTATGTTCGACTAATGAAATAACTGACACGGAGAGTTTTGGTCAATACATTGACTATTTACAACCCAACAAGATACATGAAAATAAAGAACCGGTAGATAAATCATTACAGGATATATCCGAAGAATGTACAATGAACAGTGACGACGTTAATCGATCTATTACACCCCATAATCTAGAGACTGGATTAACAGAAATGGATCATTTACTCAAAAATCCTGATTTAAATATGGATGGATCTAAAGAAAAAATTAACGACGACAAAGAAACGTTCTTTATGGCAAAGACAACATACGATTTCGAAACGTGTAGCACGAACGCAAGTGAACAAGGTTTTGAGAATGAAAGCGACATTTATTGTCCTAATTACCAAATGTCCGAAGTTAGTATACGAAGTCACGGATTGTACGCTCCTTCCCCATCTTCCATGTGTCCGAACGAAATCAGTTTCAGCAATGAAGACGTTTCGACATTAGAGAGTCAGTATGTTAATTACGATCCGGGATGGCGTAAAACGATAAAGAACAATCCTAAATTAGGTAAATATGTGCCGACTCCTGCATTAAGCTGTCCCGAAGTGAATCGTGATAGTAGTCCTTTATCATTTACGAGCGAATTAGATGAACTTTACACTCAAATAACTAGTAGAGATAAAGATAGGATCCCTCGGAAGGATCATGCTCTCGATGTGACTATAAATAGTGATGTGACTCTTAAACCGGACAGTGACAGCTGTGTTAGTGAAGCCATTTCGGAAGTAGAAGGAAAGGGTGAAACTACGGTCTAAAATATTTTTTCTGGAAATATTAGAATATTACATGTATATATTCTTTTAGATGATCATTAGTTTATATTATACATTTAATATCATATATAATGTTACCCAAGAATGTTTTCAAGGTTCTGTCTCTTCGAAAAACTGCCAGTTTGTATTAATGATTAAATATTTTGACGAAATCTTGTGCCATTAAAATTAGGTCGTATAATTATATTAATAAGTAGTAATTTATCTTTACTGTTATTTATTTTCTATTTTCTATTAATGAGTCTGATTTATTTACTTTACCTTACATAATTTAAATGAAATTGCAACAATAAAATAAATATGACTATACCTTGTCCAACCGTTTATTATCTTTTTGAGAGCTCACGTCTATAAATTATCATTTTTTTTTTCCGGAATAATGTACTACAGTAATGTACTTTATGGTACTTTATCGACAAGTAGTTAAGTTCCCTGTGCATAACAAACAACCACAGACTATGAAACAGTTCTTGAAATACGATAAATCGATCATATGATAAAAATAATTTGACTTCATGTAAGCATTGTTTCTATAAATTTAATAAAAAAAGGAAATAAAAATACTATCTATGACTCCAAGATTGATTATTTGCAAGGAATTAAGTCGAAATTTTGAAATTTAAGTTAAAACTAAGAGTAAAGTACAATAATTCTGTTCATTCGTTTAATTATTTTTTAAAGACCGCCTTAAAATGTAACTATGAACGCGTTAAAAAATACTAAGAAACGAATACTTAATATTTAAACTAAAAATATTTCATTATATCGATTGAAAGTTCTTCTTAAATAAAATCGATTATTATTTCAAATCGAATTGGTAACATGTGAGGATGTCACTAATGTCGAAATTTCTTGAACTGTCAAAAAGATAAACGGTTGGTCAAGGTACAATATCAAGAGAAGCAAAACAAAATAGACTCGTCATTTTGGAATGTAAAAACATTTTTATCTTATTCAAGAAAGTATACTTAGACGCCAAGTACTACACCAAATCATGGAATTTTCCCCCTTTTTTGAAGCTAATGGATTTGGTACAAAAATGCTTTATCAGGGAGATGTATCTAAACTGAACCTTTTAGGTTCTGAACTGACATAATAAGTGAATGAACACGTTACAGTTTGAACATAAAAGCAATGCTTAATTTGAAATATTATGTTCTTGAAAAGAACATTCTAATTTCGAACAATTAATTTTTTCAAACCAATTTGAATCAAATCCATGAGTTTCATAAAAATGTGGTGAAAATTTTGGGTCACTCTTACCGGTTTAGATTCAAATTGAAATATCTCGTTTGATCAGTTCCAGAGCCGGTTTGACATTTACATGATATTTATGCTCCTGTTAGAAGTCTAGATTCTTTTGTTGTGCATTAGTGCATTTATATATTATTTATAAGATTTTAACTATCTAATAAATTCCTAAGACTGACATTTTATTTGAGGAGTCAGAATAATATTTTAAGGTTACTTAAATTCAATAAAGTAAGGGTCCAATGTTGACCTGATTTCGAAAAACAAATATTGTTAAAACACAATTTTGAATTTTACGAAATCTTTGAAGATTTCGAATATTTTATACCGTCGTGCAGTAAGTTTCCTACTTTTTGTAATCTTAATGAGAGAAATACAATTGTTCTTAAAACTAAAGAAAGTAATTTAGATAAAATTATATTATAATTTCAAAAATAATTAAGCAATATCAATATTAGTATATTAATATTACATTTTGATCTCTGGCAATTTCTATTGTAAATATTTTTAACGTTATGAACTTTTTTACAGTGACGGAAAGTAAAATGGTTGATGATTATTTAATATGCTTGCTATATCGAAATATTGTTTATAAATATCGTATTAAATATTGACGTGATGTGCCAAACTATGTAACGGAGTGTTGTATCAATGTTTTGAATATAATCTTTATATTGAATTCAAATGAATTTACTGCCCGCCTAAAGTCTAGTCTAATTCTTTGGCAACCCGCTTCAAGCTACACGTTATTGTATTTTCCGGTAGACAATTTTTCATCGATTAGATATTTTCACGATCCAGAAATTTATTGAGAAGGCTATCTTTTAAAACGATTAATGTCTTATAAAAATTGAAACAGACAGATTATGTTTTTATAATCCTTAGGGTCTGTTTCATCGGTTATTGATAAAGTTATCTGACGTATAACTGTATCCAACAGATAAAAAAGATATATTTTTTTATATCCAACTAATTTTATTTGTCAAATATTTCTTTTCGCAACCTGCGAATCCAATGTTGTTTATTACTTTAGGTAAAACAGGTCCTAAGCACCATTTAACGTCCTGCTGATAAAGCCTATCAGTAATTTATCTGCGTTATAAACTTTATAAGCAACCGGCGAAATGGACTTTGAACTTTGTATGAGCAGTATTGTCTTTTTTTTTTTTAATTTTCTTTCAGTAAATATTTCGATAGAATCGAAAGTAGTACAACGCGTGCCTCATTGATGTTCGTGCATACTTATAACGAATAATATTTTTACTTTGTAAATATAATAATCATTGGTTGGTAGTGACAGTATAATGTTTACTTAGGGCGGATTGCTCGTACGCGTCGGTTAAAATTGTAACCCGAGGTTAATATTAACCTATCTTTAACCGTAGCTAAGATTTGATTGAATGTAAAGTGAAGCATAACGTTTCACAAAGCATGTTTTAACTTTCGTCAAAAATAATTACTCTCGGTTTTTCGTGTACGTAACAGATTCTTTTTTTTTACTAGTAACATTGCATTCGTGCCCCTCAAGTTTCTACGTCAGTTCAAATATTTGCTTTTTTTTAATATTATTTTTCAAAATAATTTTTAGATACCACTGTTAAATTAATAATAATTGTATTGTTTTCCTACTTTTTTTTTTTTGTTTATTTGTTCAAAACACAAAAGTACATATTATATTTTTACAAAAACCCAGCCACGAAAACCTCACAGGGTTTATCTGGGCAAGGTGAGTCGTACAAGTAATATTTTACAGATAAAAAACACGCAAACACAACACACAAGAATAATTAGGTTTTTACATTAATTAATAATTTTAGAGTTGATGAAGTAATGTTTTAGCTTTGATTTATATTTTTCCTTTTTAATGTACATCTGCACTAGCTCCTCAGGCAACTCATTTACAAATTTCGGAATTAAATATTCTATTTTACGCGTTCCGTACTTAAAACACTTGAATTCATTAGTGACTTACGAATTAATCGTATAAAAATATATAACATGATTTTATTTATTAATTCTCGTTTCCTTTCATTTAATTAAAATAAATATATAAAAGCTGAAAATATTTATTAATATACTTTGATAATAAATTTACATATAACGTAAATTGTTAATAAAAATTAAATAATTGTTAAGTTGCCATGAAAAATAAAATTGTTAGAAAATGATAATGAATTTCGTTAAATGAAGCCCCCCTATAATATTATTATTTAAAGAAAACATATCCGCTCCCAGAACTCTCAGCCGACCATTCAAACAGTATTTATTAATAATATTGAAATAACATCTCATCTGTCATTTCGAAATATAAATTAACTGATATTCTATCGGTTACAGCTACGGTTAAAGTTATAGTTAAAAATTTACCAACTGTCACTTGAGCAACGCATTCTGTCACGTTCGTTCGTCAAATGTTACTAGAATCGTTCTTTAAATTTAACCTTTAACAACCGCTTGTCGAGCAACTCGCCTTAGTTTACTTCATAATATAACTAAACTAAAATGTACAGCGTTTTAAAACTTGTTGCGATGTATAAAATAATGTGACATAGACAACATTTTTTATTTTTAACATTTTGATATATTAAAAAAAAGACATTTTTAAAAGTAAAATATTGTTTTTACTCTCCGCCTATACTTTTAAGCAAAAGCGATAGCATACTTAACGGTCGCGGAACTTGCATAGTTGCGCTAAAAAGGAAATAATAATATTGTCTATGGCACATCTACTTTATATAGTTTATAATATTCTTCCTTGTATATTGTTTTATACTAGAAAATGTTGTTAATATAAGAGCTAATGTGATATAGAATTCTTTTAAGAAACATTCTCATTGCGACATAATTATACCAACATTAAAAAAAAAATCATAGATAATTTTCGTGTGAAGGAAAATTTAAAAAAAAAAATGATTTAAAATATTTACAATTTCGAGACTTTATTATATCTCATTTTAAATTGAAGTAATAAAATTGAAATGAATTAGCGTTCATTGGTAGAAAATATTAATAATGTCTAATAATCGCAATGTGATTGTTACTGTAGTGCAGTGATCGCACAATTTTATTGTAGGTGTGTTTTTTTTAAAATATACTGTGAATATTATATGAATAGTGAAAATTTATAAACGGTTAGCTTTTTGTGGGCATATTGCGTAATAAAAGGGCGTTTGCACTTTTTGATGTGGTTTTATTTTGTTACAAATATATTAAAAATATTTTTGTCCATAACATGAAATCATTCTTTAATCAAGTCTTTATGATATCCATAGTAAAATATAATTATTTTATGATACAGTTTCAAGTTGATTTAATAATATAACTAATATAATATTTTAGTAAATAATATTTATTGAAACTTGATTATGTGAATTAACGTATTTACTACTTGTATATAATAAGTAATAGACATTTTTTTTTTTCAATAAAAATCTATTATTTTTACTTCGTATATGAACTAAACTGATACAGCCTGTTAACGTCCCACAGCTGGGCAAAGGCCTCTACTTCAAATATGAGAAGAGTCGGAGCTTAATCTCACTTCTCACATTATTACTCACTTCGTACATTTTTTATGATAAATAAATTATTTTACGTCAAAAAAAAAAACAAATTCATAAGTTCAGTATTATTATTTCAATTAATAATAACATTAATTGTTGAACAATTAACTCTAAACCATATTTTTATTCTGTCTTTCGACCGGATAAAGTTTTAAATTTTGATAATAAGTCAACGATATTTGACTTGAATAAAATTGTAATAAAAAAAAAAAAAAACTATTAATATAATTTAGATAACATTACTCACAAACAATCATTGCAGTCTTTGATTAATTATTTGGAACGATTATTAGAAGTCTCATTTTAAAAATAAAAATATTATTTACTTTGTTTTAGCTCTTATTCTAATTAAATTCTTTGAAAATATGTGACTATTTATTCATACTATATTGAATTTTAATAAAATTATAATTTTCAAACTATACTTTTTTAATTCAACACAAAAATATTTTATAAATAGGATTTATGATACTAAGTACTATTTAAGTACTATTATCATTTCTGTTGGTAATTCTAATAAATAAATAATCTAAATTTTTAAAAAGTTCCAACATTAAAAAGGCAATCATGTCAAATACTTACATACTAATAGGGGATCGGACAAATTTTCAAAAAGTGTTTTAAATTAATCTTTATGAATACTTATTCGCATAAAAAATAAAACTTTATTTTTTTATAGCCACTTAGGTACTTAAAATCATGTTTTAATATTGTCTGTTTAAAAATCCCGCCAAAACGCCACGCTATATCATCTGAGAGCGCGTGACGTCATCTGGGGCTATAACAAAACAGCTGCATGAGCATAAGTTCACGGGAAGTTTTGTTTCGTGGAGTAGATTTTTTATTTGTTCTTATGGAACGCAAAAAATATCGTTGGTGTGCAGTACCTCAATGTACGAACACATCAAAAAGTACTCCAAATAAAATATTCATTTGATGTGCCAAGAAAAGCAGATAAACGAAAAAAATGGTTAGACTTAGCGAGTAGAAAATGCAACGAAATGAATGCACCAATTTACTTTTGTGAAGATTATTTTCACGTAAATATACATTAATTACTACAAATAAATAGAATGAAATTTGCTTAAATTAATTTTTAGTAAATATATTATATTGTTTTTTCTCTACGGTCAACTACTATTATAGATTTTTTCTTTTTGTATTTTTTTTGTAACACTAAAGAATGTGATATAGTGTTGACAGTATTCTACTTGCGACGACCGTTCTGGTGTAGTGGTGCGAGTAGTCGCCTCAACATCCCGCGCCGGCGGTCGCGGGTTCGATTCCCGCTCGGGACAGATATATGTATTTGTACAAATATTTGTTTCCGGTCTGGGTGTATGTCCTTGTGGTTCTCCCCACCGTGTCTCGGAGAGCACGTAAAGCCGTTGGTCCCGGTTGTTATCATATAGGTACACCTGATAGCGATCGTTACTCATAGTAGTATATTATTCGCCAACCTACAATGGAGCGGCGTTGTGGATTAAGCTCCAACCCTTTGTCTATATGGAGAAGAGGCCTTCGCTCAGCAGTGGGTGGTTTACAGGCTAGTACAGTACAATAGGTACAATACATATATTGCGTAATATTAGAGGTTATTTTTCAAGAAGGTATTTTTTCAAGTACCTAGGTATTTATGGCAAATAATATATTATTACTAGCTGACCCGGCAAACGTTGTTTTTCCATATAAATAATCTTTAATCTGTTTTGCGTTGTTGATTCTTTTTAAAAAATGAATGAATTATAAAGATTCTTAAACCTCAAATAATCTTTAAGTAATAAAAAAATAGGGGTTGGTGATAAAAAAGTAAAAATTTAGGGTTGTATGTATTTTTTAATGCCACATTATTAAAAAATAAAAACAAAAAATTTCGTCCAAAAATTAAAAAAAAATTTTTAAGGGTGAACAACCCTTATTACTTAGGGGTATGAAAAATAGATGTTGGCCGATTCTCAGACCTACTCAATATGCTCACAAAATTTCATGAGAATCGGTCGAGCCGATTCGGAGGAGTTCAAGTTCGAACCCCGTGACACGAGAATTTTATATATAAGATATATTTATAATACTAATACAGAAGTTTTCACATTTTAAAACACAAGTTTTGTCACAAAAGTGAAAACTTTGCAAAGAAATTGCAAATCAGAAACGTATTCACTCTGGGAAGATTTCGATTGTCGGCTTTCGTAAATCCTGTTTTCATTATAAGAAACTGGTTAAACACCACGTGACAGGTTTTGAATCAATTACCGTATCCTAATTTATCAATAATTTTTTAGAAACCTTTATAATTTCAACAAAATTATGGAAATAACTGAGTAAACTAAGTAGATAGTACCCACGCAGTCAATGATTGTCCACAGATGACGTCACGCACTGTGATTGGTGTTTCAGTACAGTTTGAAAATATTGAAAATAACAACATTTTATTTCTTCATTTAAAAATATTTAAATGAATTATATTAAATTATTATTAGGTAAATAATCGTAAAACAGTATATTTATTTTATCTAAGCACATTTTAGATTTTAATCTGATTACTGTCCGATCCCCTATTGCACCGTGCTTAGCCTAATCACATTTACATCGTTACATATTTCCTAATTTGATATCGATTGATTAATTCATAGTGTATTTATGTCCGTATTTTTTTGTAATAAATAGTATGATTCAATGGCCTAAAACAAAACTTTTTTTTTGGACTAGCAGTATTATTTATTTAATCAAAAGTCTAAATCGGATTTTATCGCGTTTATTTGTTTTAAAACTTTACAGTTTAACGATTTTTAATTAAATTAATTCATTTCCCGACGTTTCGGATGGACTCTGTAAAGGGTCCGAAGACTTTAGACTGTAGACTTTAAATTAAATGAGTAAAATTCACGTAAATATAAGAGAACACTAGTAGCATTAGTTATTTAATAAAAGACCATAAATGGTGTGTAAATTTCATTAATTCAAACTTTACCATATAATAAGTTTTTAAAACCTTAAGACATATTATAACATACTGTGCGTACTTCTTTTCGTCTTGTACTATAAATCATCTAAAAAGTAAAATCTCTTCAAGCTTGGGGTGTTTATCGGTTAACCCTTAAGATATAATAATGGACAAAATACAAAAATAAATGATAATATTGCGCTTATTATAAAATATAAAGAAATCTCTTTACTTTTTTTTTTTTTACTTAAATAATAATACCTTTAAATCACAAAAAAAAAGAAAATCGTGTATACCTATATTTTTATAATATATTTTTTTTTTATAATATCAAATTATAGTTGTCTAAAAGGTTTTAGAATAAAAAGTACAACAATGTTAAATGTTTTGACTTTGACTCTTCGAGCAAAAAAAAAAAAAAAACGTAAATGGTTGATTAAGTGAAAAACGTGATACATGCTTTCAGCCATGTCCCGTCGAACGTGGGGATTAAAATACCCCAGACCATTTATAACACATCTACTGCAATAAAACGCGTTAGATCGATTAAATGCTGTAAATCTACTACATCAGCTACTAATTTTATTAATTTGGTTACAATTAATATGTAATTTGACCCACGATAAAAAGTAGGGTTTCTAATAATTCTATAGCTGTATGTCAAGGGATAAAGGGCAGAACTGTAGAACTATGCCAAGTATACCCTCTTTAGGACAAATTAATATTTAAATATAGGTAAAACACAGATTGAATAAATATACATTGAAACTATTCCACGACTAAATGTCGACTTCAGTTGCAATATTTATCACATTTTAATATTTTTATCAATGCAATTCATAACCCCTTTTGACCTTTAATCGGGCGCTAAGATATGGTCACGTGATGGTATACTATATCTAGTAAGAAGGAAATAAACAATTTCTGAGTGACTTATGTACCTATCACTGGTAAATAAGTTATTATCCATTGTTTATTAATGTTACTTGTTAATATTATTATGAAAAAAAAGTATATTTTTTATATATTTTAGATATAGATGCATTTTAACTCAATAATATTTTTAGTAATTTTTGTAGTATTTTTTTATTTTAATATTATTTTAAGTTATTTTGATATTAGTATTATTTTTTAATAAAAGCATGATCTATAATCAGGACCGTATCCTTACGCAAGATTATATCATAATCTATATTTTAAAGCATTTTTGACACTCCAAAAGATACTTTTGAAAAAAAAAAACCATGCTTCGACGCTGGTTATATTTCTAGAGATCTTTAAAGAGGACTGTAACGTTTGTTGAAATGTTACGCATTAGCTGGTAACGCCAGTCGGGCAGTGAGTTCTCGCCCCCGATCTGCCACAGCCCCTAAGACCCTCCCCATTAGCCCTTTTGGGACATCTTCTGGTTGTTTCTGTTTACCTAAAGAAAAAAATAAGATGTCATGTTTTTCGATTTCTTACAAATCAAGAGATGAGTAAGGCCGTGTCTCAAATGTTTTTATGAGAAATATTTCTAAAGTATTTAATACCAATGTCAAGTTACTGATGTTGTTTACAAAATGAACATCAAAACTTCTGGCAACTATCATAAAAAAACAAATTATGTTTTAAATTCTAGAGATTATAAGAGGGCACTTTTATCTAAAATAGAAAAAAATAGACGCTTTGCAATTTCTTGAACCTCTTACAATTTTTCTTCACTTCCAAAACTTGTGACTACTGATTTAAAACTTATCTTACCCACGAGAAAGTCCAAGACCAACCCGGGCAAGTCCTTGTCCCCAGGGTTGGGATTAGAGAGCAGTCGAAGAGCAGGGTGTGCGCAGAACTGAGCACTTGCTACTAGTTGTGCTGCGCTGTCACGATCTCCGACCAAAAGCCCACGCGCTTGCACTTTATGCTCTGGATGTATGCGGTACCAGGCTGCACCTTTTAGGTAATACAAAAGGTTCACATCTTTGATATCAAGTAGAAGGAACATCTAAACCTTTGAGACTTTACAGGGATATTTCTACATTTCTCATCCTAATCGAACTCTATAGAAAAACTTAAAATTTTTTAAAGAAATCACTTCTTAGTCGTTATTACTATTGAAAAAGTTCAAAATAATAATGATTTATAAAATATTTTCAAGTTTCACATAAAAAATTAATCACACATTTGTGGCGTCATATTTATTTATTCACTCTTTTTGCATATCAATTCAGAAAAGTAGCAATAGGACATTTTTAGCGCGTCTATATGTCTATTATGCGATAGACGGAGACATATTATCTTTTAAAACTACCTTCACTATTCCCTATTTTCAATGTTGTTCTTTCCAATCCCAGAAGGTCGTATTTTCTCGTAATTAAAAAAAATATATATTTATTTAGTGATTATTCAAAATATTTACCGCTTCATGTATTTTTTTTTTGTAAAAACTAAATCATAAACAGGGTAAGATAGGGAAACGGGGTTACGAAGTTTGCGCTTCATCGGTGTTCCTAGCCTACTTTACTACTAACTTTTTTATTTACTAACTTAACTTTTTTTAATTACTACTTTTACTACTAACCTAGCTTTCGTTATGTGATACTTATAAGAAAATGAACGCTGTTTAAGATATAATAAACGTGTTTTATGAACGGTAACTTCTAGAAGTGAAATTCTTTATTATCGAAACGAAGTGGGTGCCAAAATGATGACTAAATATGTGGAAGAATGTTGATTTCCATTTCTTTCACTCATTTAAGAAATGCAATTATGGTAGCTACCTAATGACGATACCTGAAGATTGTGGTAGTATCTACTACCCTAGCTAGCCATACGAGCTGTATTTGATTACCAATACCTAGGTTTCTTTATACTAAAAGAACTGGTATTGAAATGAATATACGATTGTCTTACCTCTGACATAGTTCAAAGCGCCGCTCCAGTCCCGAGCGCGGGAACTGGCCCACCGAACGCCTTCCTGCATCGCGCCTTCAGCTAGCCATTTCTCAGGAAAATACGGCCACTGGAATACCAATATCTGCTACTTACGAAAACTGACGAACCAAACAAAAAAAATAATAAATAATAATAATAATTTTATTAGCCCGTTGGCGCAGTTAGCAGTGACCCTGCTTTCTGCTCTAGGATGGTTGGTAAATTCGATTCCAGCCCCGAGTCTGGGTCATATATTTATATATTTATTTTTATATTTATATAAATATTACAAAAAAAAAGTGTATCAGTCTGCTGTAACTTAAAACACAGGTTAAGTTGCTTACCTTAGGGACAGACGACTGAAGAAGTGGGGAAGTGGGGAGACCCACAAGGACACACACCCAGACCGGAAACAAATATTTGTACAAATACAAATATCTGTCCCGAGCGGGAATCGAACCGGCATCCGGTTTGATGCGACTACTCGCACCACTACACCAGAACGGTCGACTTTATATTTATTTACCTGAATAAAATGCAACGAGCGATCACAAAATGCCGCTGGCGGGTGTTGCCAGTAGAGATTCGGATGCGGTGCGGAGACCACCGCGAACTTGCTTACCAGTGATCCTTCACAATGGACCAGGTACCTTTGGACAATGTTTAAAAACTATTTACTCGATTACAGAAAAAAACTAAATTGGTAAAAATTTTGGCAAAGAATAAAATGTTTGAAAGATTGTGCTGTTCATCTTTAAAGGTTTATTAGTTTAGACATTACAAAAATATCAGGTCCAAATAACTTTAAGTGAACTCAGAATTTATTTATTTATTTATTTATTTCATATGATACACCAACGACATACTGTATAGTAAATAATCATTATTATTACACTGTTGTCTAGTCCAAGTACAGTTGCCATTACAGGTGTACACAACATTACAGTATGTCCGGTTAAAACAATGATTACGATAGCAAGATACACTACAAGTAAAACAGTAACAATTACATTGTTTAGATTAATTACACAAAAAAAAAAAACAGCAAAAAGTTAATTAAAAATTATTACATTACAGAATTGATGATGAATTTATAGTTTATTTATACAGATAGTTATTTATTAGGAAGGTACACAATATGTATTGAACAATGATAGAGACAAATTATTACGATTATAAATAAGTCATAACTTTGCATGCAAGTATAATTTTTTCTTAAAACCAGATAAAGAATGTACAGAAACCTTTGATTATACCCTTGATATATTACTATATATTCTAATAAGCTTAGTAAAAGTAAGTGACTGGCATCACTATAATATACATATCTATCCTATATATAACCAAGGCGTAGCCAGGATTATCTGTAGGGGGGGGGGGGGGGGGGAGATAAAGCAAAATCCTAGACTGTTTTAATCGTTGTTTTTAACATATTATTATATGAGTATTTCACATTACTGTAGTGGAGGTGTTCTTTTATTCGTTACACTTATACGATAAGTATATAAGTGAGATTGCTTAGAGTATGATATGATGATAAAAGATGTAAAAATCATTTTTATCAGTGACCGACCACTCTTCTGGGGGGAGGGCTGGGTTTATTATATAGCTGCACTCCCTCAAACAATATTGTTTTCTTACCACACTTTGTACGGACACTAGTTACATTTAATTTATCTTTGTTTCAATGGCGTAGCTTGTCTTAGACGGGTCCTGTATCAAAATTTGTTTTGTTGCCCAAATAAAAGGTGATGAAATTATTTTTAACTAAAGGAACAAATCTGCTTTAAAATAATTATATATTGATTGATTATTATAGGTTTATTACTTAGAATTAATACTCTTACGCCGAGTTGCACGAAACAAATTTTAAATTTAAGTGTTTATTAAACTAATTTAATCACAAGAATCGTGATTATCTGTTGCACAAAACCTGATCTGATTAAGTTAACAAAAAAATTTAGTTTAATTAAAGACCTATCTAACGGATGATTAATTCCAGCAGCTTTAAATTAATCATGAGATCAACTAATTTTAAGATTAATTGCAACTTAACTAACGGAAAGTTAGCGACGGTTTCGTGCAACTCGCCGTAAGCTAGCCAAATAATTCAATTCAAATATACACTTTTCTTGTCTTTTGTTCGGCGAACTTACTTTTTATTATTATTGTAATTAAATCGTTTATAGTGTAAGACGATTTCAGTTTTATTTTTAATTTTTTACCTACATAGTTAATAGTGATAAGTCGGATATCTTTTCCTGTCTCATAGAACTTTTTAATTTTTTTTTTAAAGTTCTTATGTAACTTTTATGAATTTTGTTTGTACACGTTCGGGGCCATTGAGGATCGAGGGGCCCCGTATCATTGATATGGCAGCACCTACGCCCCTGCTTTGTTTCTTAAATTGTGTTTAGTTATTTTTTTATCAATTAATAAACACTGTAACTGTACGGGATGTGAAATCAGTTATATGTTTATTTTTTGTATAGAAAATCATATAGGACGTTTTTGTTGCATTTCTTGTAAGCGGATTGTACTGCAGCCTCTCACTTAGTGTGTCAAGATCATTTTGAGCTTTTTTTGTTTATAATTTTATTATAACAACACAATATCTCAAGCACAGCAATAACTTTACAAATCGGTGAAACCGAGAGGTTTGTCTAGTAAAAAATAAAATCATTTAAATTATTATTGTGCCTATTAATATAATTTGAATCATTAACTTTTAAATTTTTGATTAAATGTTGATAGTTGTAAATTAGCTTAAAATATCAAAATTAATTTTACAAATTTCATAGATTATTATTAAATAATAGCTATCTGACATACATAATGTTTATCAACGATCAGAATTTGAGAACTTTGGATTACTTATTGATAATAGTAGGTATAACATTCTTATATCAGTTATCGATTGATAAAAATAAGGCAATGGTCAACGAACTATGTAGGTACATATTTATTTAAATTAGGCTCAATAAATAAATTAACAAGAAATTTTAATGACACATGATAATTATCACTGATATATTTATACTTTTATGCAATTTTTATAAATAAAAAGTTGCTTCGCGCGATTTTACTCACGTTGACGGTAATTACCTACTATTTTATTTGTAAGAGCTGTAAGTCATATTTTACAGCTCATCTATGGTCATAAACATTTGAAAATAGGTTATATTAATAATCGGTAGTATTATTAGTATCTACTTTTAACGCGTTAATATGAAATTACAATTATTGTATGCAAAAATTAATACAACATATATTAAAAAAATCAATATACTATAATAATATGGTAATTTACAACGTAATAAATAGGTACATAATTAATTGGCTTCGTTTGCTCTTATTTATGTCTAGATTAGACGTGTCTCCGTGTAGATAATTTGATCCCGGATTTCTTGATACAAAAAGATCCGGATTGAGACTTACGGATTTTTCAAAATTAATACAATATTGGTTATAAGTTTACGCGTTATCTGAGCGAGTCTTGAGGTTGTCTCACATTTGAATTTGATACCTCGGCAGGTACATCTGTATAAACATTGTTTTCTCTCTTTACATGAAAGAGCATCTCACTCTAGTTTTATTTTATTTTCAAGTTATTTTTATTGGAATTCCAACTGAACGTGCAATTATTAATGATGTGAAATTAATTGATTGCAGCTTTACAAGAAAATTAAATAACATTTCGTTAAAATACCAGAGTATTCATTTTTAATTTTATTTTTTACTAGCGATCGGCATCCGCTTCGCACGGGTGTATAGGTATAGTTTTGGCGCGGGAGTGCTCGCATCAAACGAGTCTCGTCATCAGACCCATCTTTCCCACTGGGCACTCTGGGCACTTGCCCAGGGCCCCGCGATCAATAGAGGCCCACTAGTTCTTGCTAGATGACTGAACGATAACCGATATTTAATAACGATATTTTTTTAAAATTCGAATTGTCCGCCAATGAAAAATACCCGGCATTTGACTACAAGGACCTATCTCAAAGAACAAAACGCAGAAGCTTTTTTGATGGCTCTGCAACGTGAATTGAACTGAATGGAAGAGAGAAATTCAAAATAGAAACCTTTCTTCCCACAATTGATACTCTGAGCTTTCATCTAAAACAGCGATTAAATTCGTATAAAAACATTAGTAAACGTTTTGATTTATTTTGTTCGCTTGAAAGCTCTAAATTCCGAAGAGTTCAGAGACATTTGCTCAGAATTTGCAGAATTTGATTACGAAGACGTTAATAAGAAAGAATAATAAATGGAATATCTGCATATAACAGAATAGGTAGTTGCCTACTTGAAAATTGTTCACAGTGAAATCGAAGGAACTCATATTACTCATATATTGGAAATATATCCAATTTTGAAAGAAAACAAAATTGAAGACATATTTCCAAATTTAGAAATCGTATTTAATTCTTTTTAAGCATGATGGTAACTGTGCAGTGGGGAACGCTCCTTCTCTAAATTCAAAATAATAAAAATGTTTATAGAAGCATGTTTATTTTCTATTCTAAGAAAATAGTGTTCTGTCAAAGTCACAGGGGACTCATTACCCTAATATGCCCAGGGCCTTCAACAGGTTAAAGACGGCCCTGCTCGTCATCGGTGTGAGACCTGAGGTTGAGTTTATTTTTGTATTTTCATTTTGCGATAACTCCTAAAATATTAATTTAAATTTTATGTTGTAAAAATTTGTCATAATTTCCATGAAATTCTTAAGATAACTAACGTATTTAAATTGCTAAAGATTAATATTGTATACTTTTAAACAGCTTTTCAATTACCGTATTGTACGTGATTATTTTTTTAAAAGATTGTGTATAGAAAGGTATCCTTAAAAGATGAAAATATGTCATCGTGGACTTTTCTTTAGACTTATACGGTTATACAAGAGGAATAATTCCATCGTACATTGTTTTGTTTAATCTCAAAGGGATTAGACAGCGTTTTCGATGAAAGCTCCTAGGTGGCTCGATTTATTTCGACATTTTCAAAAATCGTCATATTTCAACCAATTTACACAACACCTTGACAGATTATACATCTAACTCTTTTTCATGAAAACCGCACGAAAATCCGTTCAGTAATTTTTAACTTTATCGCGACCATACAGACAGAATGGCGGGCGACTTAAGTTCGCTCCTGTCATTCAGATTGCAATATTTTTTCATAAAGTGAACCAATAGTTTAAAACTTAAATGTCTTATGATTTTCTTATTTACTTTTTGACATAAACTATTTACTTTAGCGGTGATGTATGTATATTAGGATGCTTCATTTTAAAAAATGGTTTTTCATAGGTTTTTCCTATCTTACTGTTTGATGAGCAATGGCTTAAAATCAAAATTAAGGGCTTTGTTATAGCTCAAAATTTTTGTTTTTTCATAGACAACAAGATTTTCATGTGGGACTTTGAGAAAAAAAATGTTGCTCTAAAATGAAGCACCCTAATGTATATGTATATAAATAGATAGATACATTTAAATATTCTAGCAATGGGTCCGTGTAAAACTAATTTTAATATTCAATACACACTTACCAAGTTAACATACCACCAATACCAAATCCGATAACAATAGCGGGATTGGTATCAGATACACCAAGAGTTGTTAATAAGAATTTTAGCTCTGCAACAGCTCTGGGTGGAGACAGATCACTTCTATCCCCTGGTTCACTGGCTCCTGTACCTCTGAGATCGAGTGTAATAACATGGTGTCCAAGCTCTGCTAGGCGTCTCACTACTGACGACCAACTAGGTACCCACAAATCACCAGAATCTGGTGCATCTCCAAGAATAAGTACTATTTTACCATACTTAGGACCTGTTTCTACATAATGATATTTAACACCCTAAAAAATTGTATAATATAATATCTTTAATGTTAAGAAAATATATATTATTAATATTATATTACGTTAATACAATTTAAATAATTTTAGGAAATTTTTAACCTAAAATTAATAATACATTAATTTGAAAAGAAAAAAAAAATTACCATAATTTTGATATAACAATGTATACCAATAGACGAATCTACTGTTAGTTCCACTGGTGGAACATTTTTGGATAATTTTCTACGGTGTCCTTTCCATAACCTTCGAACTGAAAGTTTAATCATTTGCCACAATCCCACAAAAACACATTTAATTATCAATTCCACTGCCTCCCATCCGGACACTGCATCTAATACTTTTTTATTTTTAACACTCATTTATTTAATTATTTTAACTAGAAACAGAAACAGTCATTCGTCTGAATAACAATCAGTATACGCGGTGTATAGTTTACGAGTCATTTTTATCAGCGTTTATCAAAGTTAATTCGAGCGATACGTGTGTCGAGAAATTTATGAAGTTAATTTAATGCAATGGAACTGTCAACGTCAGATTTTTAAATGCGCTTGTTGAAGAGCATTAAATTTGTACTAAGTTATTAAATAAAAAAATGTGAATTTTGGTAATTGCTATTGTATATAAACAATCTATGTCTGACAAATTTAACTTTCGATTTTGGATTCGCGATAGAACGTTTCATGAAATTTTACTTCAAGTCGATGTATCTACTTAAAATTTGCGTTTTTGTTATTTACCTATTGGACATTAAAACATTAAAATAATAATACTAGGCACCATCAATATTATAAACAAGAGAATGTTTTATCATAACAAAAGATGTCTTCTCTCAAGGATATGAAAACAAATTAAGGTTGCGAGACAGGGCACTCAAGCCGTAAGATCATAATGACAAACGTTGAAAGGGCAAGTCACGGTGGCTAACGATGGGCTAACGAGTGTCCTGTCACTGAAGTTTAAATCTGCTCAGTTGCTCGGTCAAACGCCTACGATAATATAAAAGCAATAAGAATATTTCACTGTTGAAAAATTGCCTCGTGCATGACGCGGTGCTTTGTGGTGCTGTGATGTGATTGTGTGTGCAAGGTTTCAATAGATGGCGTTACTTGTGTGTTATCAACGATGTAATTTTCTGATAATAAAGAAAAAAAGTCACTTAACGACGGCTATTTGCTATTTTTAAATTGATTTTACCAAACAAAGATTTTATTAATTATGTTTTATTATTCATCTTATCATCTATGATTTTTGCTAAGAGAAATTTAGGTAATAAATAACAAATTGTATACGAAGCATTTGTTTATTTTGAAAAATAAAAAATAAAAAAATAAAAATTAAGCATAGGTACATAGCAGCAATCAAAGATATTATTCTTAATATTTCTATGGCAGCAATAAACCAAAACGACCCACTGGAAAAAATACCTCGATTTGAATAGACCGTTAGTTATAATCCGCGCTAGTATTACATTTTTTTAATCAGTTACATATTATACACTAAAATGTTCTTTGTACTACTACAAATTACGTTGTAGGAAAACATGACATGAGAAAATAAACATGTGATTCTTTTTGTTAATACATAATATATCTATTTCTAACAAAAATATTTGGTTGTTTTTTAAATGGAAAAATAAAGTTAATATTTGTTTTTTATATCATTAATTCTTAATACAACATTACATACTAACTTTAACAGGCATTAGAAATACTTCGGGATAAACAAATTGCGTCCCTTACTTAACTGTCTTGCTGATTGGCTCAGGGACTCAATCTGAGTCTAGGCTATACAATAGGGCGCCTATGATATTTTGTCTTTTTTTGCAATGTCTTGCACTCGGAACCATTTCGCAGTTCACGCGAAACCTACTGACCCTACTGTCGACCACGTCTTTCCTTCGGTACTTGGGCCTATACGGAGCTATCTAACCATACCTATTAACATACGTAATTGCCTTGGCATGGCTTGGATTAATTTGTTTTAATTTCGCTGATGATCTTATGCTCTTTCTCTCTACAATTTGTTTGATTTCGCTGTTTTTTCAGAATCTTCAGCATTTAATGATCTGAAATTTCTCTTTTGCTTCTCTGGTTTCGACTTCAGCAATTTGTGTTATGAGAGATCTTCATGTGTTTTGAAAGTAGGTACCAAACTTATGTGTGGTAAAAAATACGGATGCCAGAATAGGTTTACACATCTTAACGATTCGTATCTGAAATGTGAATGGAGATAAACCACTTCTTCTTCTTGAGCCATTCCATTTCCATCTCCTACCGGAGGTTAGCTATCATGTTGGCTATTCGGACCCCACACACAACTGCGCGGAATAAGGATCGAGTTCTCAGTCCAAACCATGTCCGGGTATTCTTAAGCCAAGAGGTCCGTCTTCTTCCAGGGGGTCTCCTTCCTTGTATCTTCCCTTGTATTATTAGTTGGAGCAATTTGTACTTGTCGCCACGCATTATATGTTCCAGATATTGCAGATAAACCACATAAAGATGTTAGTGTCAGGGCCGGCCTAAGGGGTGTGCGAAGTATGCAGCCGCACACTCGAGCTTTATGGGGCATATTTCTTAGGTATTCGGATAGGCTACATTCGATGGTTGATCTAGGACGTCCTTTTGGTGGATCTCGGACGACATTTTTTTTTTGTTTTAGGAATTCGGATAGGCTACAAAGGTAAACCTTTTTTTTAGGAAGACGTAGAGCCTGGAGGCTTTTGTTTTTGTATACTTCCGACCCAGGATAATTATGGATAATAAAAGTCGATAATGTTTTCATAGGGGCATAACATGTGAGTCTTGCACACTTGCAATTTTCGCCTTAGGCCGCCCCTGGTTAGTGTGTCAGTCTTGTCAGGTTACAAAGTGTTTCGATGTTTTGTGGTAGAAAACAAAAGATACAACACTTACAATATATATTTTTTGAAACAAAGACACTGATGACTGATTTGCTTTGTGTTTTCCTCACTTTAACCACGTGTATTGTGTCCACAGGTAGTACCTACCAGTTTAGAAGCTCCTTGAAGTAATCTTACGGTAGATGGTTGTACCTTTACCTGTCTGCTAATATATAATTATGTATTATCTATACCTGTTCCTAACTAGTGTAGGTAGGGTAGGTATGCCTGCCCTAGCTAATTAACCTACATAATGACATTTGCCATCTTGACTCTTTGAGCGACTGTATGGTCGTCAATTTACCTTCAGATCGTTATCAGGTGTCTATGATAACAACCGGGACCGACGGCTCTACGTGCTCTCCGAGGTAGGTACGGTGGGGAGATTCACAATGGATATACACCCAGACCGAAAACAAATATTCGTATAGGTAAATATATATATCTGTCCCGAGCGAGAATCGAACCCCCGCACGTCGTGTTTAGGCGATTACTCTACACGAATTCGATCAAATCGAGAATAAATACATAAAACATAGATAAAATAATGAAAACTGCAGCCATATGTATATATCACTCCGCCAACGCATCATCAAATAAATTATGCATACCTGGATTGGCAAATTAAAACAACCTGTAAATTACCCACTGTTGGACATAGGCCTCATCTCCTGATTACATCTGTAGAATAATGAGGAACCGACGGCTTGACGGGATTCTCTAGGCATGGGTAGACACATAAGGACATACACCCTGACCGGAAACTAATATTTGTACAAATACAAATATCCGACCCGCGACCGCCCCGGCGCGCGGCCTTAAGGTAACTACTGGCACCACTACACCAAAACGGTCGTCAATATTATTACTAACCATAAGGACATTATTCCTAACCATGAGCATTTCGATGTGATGCATCGAAAAAATTTATCCACCAACTCAGATTGTCTAAGATTTTGACCATTTTATTTATTTATACTCTATTGTACAATACAATATTGAATTGTACAAAAAGCGGCTTAATGTTAAAAGCATTCTCTACCAGCCAACTTTAGGTCGTACAAGAGCAAACGTTTGTAGGTGTACGAAATCGGAAATTGAGAAAATTATTTTGTTTGAAAGGAAAAAAAAAAGATAATAAAATTCGTAACAATTACACAGGTCTGCGATGAAAAAGTTTTTTGAATAATTTCACATATAATATGTTGATATTAATCTATATATTGCAAATTGAAGCTTTGTTTGAATGTATCACGTCACATTTTTTTTGCACTTAAGTTGAACAAATGTAGTTATTAATTTAGTAAAGTTGCTAGTTTCTTTGCGACATTAATTCCATAATCTATATTAATATTCTTTTTTTCTCTGACCAACCATCCTATACTCTATAGCCGATCATTCTAAAGACTATGATTAACCGTTTTATAGTTTATAACCACCCAGATAAGTTTAAAACGTCTGAAAAAAAAAAAAGAAAAGAGCGCCATTAAGAAACGTATTCACGTGTGATAAAAATATTATGTATATGTTTATGTTTAAGTATGTTTTCTAGGACTTGCAGAAATAATCCGAATATATTTTGCTACATATGTGAACAACATACTAAAACAGTAAAACAAAGAAAAAATATAACCAACTTTGTAAAAAATGTTTATTACTCTTACTTTAGTTTGAGGTTATGTCACCAAGACAAGGCATAGGTTCCGAATAAATTCCGCCGATCATGTGTGGATATTTTAATCGCAATAGTTTGACGAAACAGTTTTTAAAGGCTTTACCACAAGATGAAAATACTTTTAAGTATCTTTGTTCATATTTTCCTGGTTTATCTGATGCTAAGTTGAAAGAGGAAATATCACGGAACCCGATATCAGGAAACTTATCAAGAATATAGAATTTGAAAAAGTGATGAGAACCTTAGGAAAATACGCTTGGAATGGCTTTGAGAATGTTGTTTCTAAGTGTCTAGTTACTATTAAAGATCCTGAATATAAAAATATTCTTCAGGAAACGTTAAATGCCTATAAGAACTTAGGCTGTAATATGAGTTAGAAATATACTTTCTGATGTCTCACATGAATTGTTTCCCAAAAAATCTTGGCGATTACAGTGAGGAACAAGGTAAACGATTCTATCAAGATATAAAAGATATTGAAAGAAGGTATATATCAAGGTCATTAGGACGTTAATATCATGTCCGACTATTGTTGCATGTTCCACAGAGATGAAACAAAAGTTCATAAAAGAAAACCAACAAATCTTAGCTTTTCATTAAAAAAACAACGTTATTATTGATTGTTCTGTTTTAATATACTATTGTAATTTAGTTTGATAGCAATAACATATTAAACGTTTGTTAAATATTCTTAAATGGTTATTGTTTATTTCATCAAATGTTTACTCCATATATTTTTAATCAAAAATCTATACCATCTATATCTTGTAAATTTGACGTGATACCTACATATCATACGAATACTGTTTTATATTATTTTTAGAACATTTACAAGGAATAAAAACATTATTTGAAAAAATCTTTTAGAAAAATAAAATTCGCAGACCTGTGTTATTATATTAAATACACGAGTAATTAATACATACATACAAACAAATATAATACTTAACAAGCCAATTATCAAAACTCATCACTGTATTTATTGGGTTCATCGAATTAGGTTAAATTTTGACTAAAAAGAATTCCTTAACTTGTCTCTTAAATGAGTCACGTGAAGGAGCCTAACGGATAGACTCAACTAGATATTTTTATGAAAATTTAATAAAAATGTCTTTAATTTCGTCTAAATAACACGTAGTTACACGGCACAACAACACACAAAACATATAAAAAATAACTAAGAACCCTTTTTGAAATGGTTATAAAATATAAACTTACGATTCAGATCTTTATCAAATCGTAGGTACTTGTACTAAAAGTGTTCTTAGAGAGGTAGAACGTGCCTCAGCATCACTAGACACTTCTTGCACCCTCACAGATAACAGATGGGATGGAATCGGTTTAGAAATTCAAGTATATTATATTACTATCTTTCTAGTATAATAAATTTGAAAGTATGGATGGATGTTTGTTATTTAGTTACGCGAGAACGACTTAACGGTTTTGGACAAAATTTGAACAGTGAGAGGTTGGTTATAGTAGAATAGCACAAGGCCACATTTTATCGCGGAAAAATGTGTGGTTCCTGTGGGATAAATTATCATGCGAATTACGTTTAAGTCTACGATTGGTCTGCTTTATGAAAATTAGGGAAATAATCTTTTTTTATATATTTAATAAAAATATACATTATAATTTTAACTTTAAATCAAATTATGTAAGCACAATCAGATTCGACTGCAATATTCGTCGTCAAAATAATTCAAAATGCCGCATATGCAATATAAAGCCAACGATATCTACCAGAAGTACATAAGCCCCGAGGGATGCGATTGTCATGTAAATGGCGCGACGGGGCGACACGGACACGACAGTCCACGCCCCATCGACTTTCGTGAGATGATTAATAATCACGCGCGGGGACTCTGCTGTGTGATTGAAAGACGATTCTTTTTTTATCTAATATTTTGTGAGTTCGAATCATTTAATATTTTTGGACGAATAGACTTTAGTCTTACAATTATATTTCATGACGGTACATAAAAAAATGAAAACACTATTTATTTTTAAGTCCACATATTTTTATTTAGGTCTCATCTTAAGTTTTTTTATGACGATGTTGATGTATGAAAAAAGTAACAAACATCAAAAGGCGTATTGTATGATAAAAATAATTTATATAAATGTGGCATGTAACACCGCAAACCCACATCTGCATTCAACGCGGTCGCCGCTTTTGACGCGTCTCACAAAATCATATTTGAAAGCGTTCGTTAATCTCATAAAAGCTTTGAATTTCGAACCGTAATGGAGATATTTATCAAATTATTCGATATAATGCGCCAGGTATGCGGTGTCGTGTTGCCGTCTATTTTGTAACGCGAAACTTGCCCGGTCGCTTGTACAGATTTTACTTGATCCCTATTTGTTAAATCGACGCTCGACTTTGTTATATTATCTCTGGAATCGGCTGCGTTCATGTTAAATCAATATCTTGTAACGCTCTTTATTATGATTTACGAAAGAAATACATTCAAGAGAAAATGATACAACATTTTATGCATGTAGAAGAGGCACGGCAAAGGTAAGAGACCTTCAGCTAGATGGGACTCTACATGCTGATTCAGCTTTGTTCAGTCATAACATATTGGAAAAACAGTAATCTGTAATAATTGAATTGTATAGAAAACTTTATTTAAGGTTAATTTATTCAAATATTAATTGTGTACACGTAGACTTTTCTTTCGAATATTATAACAATTTTTATGAAAATGTTTTATAATTATTTTCCGATGAAATTAAATTTTCACACTGTAAAGTAAATAAATAAAAATTTCGTCGAAGTTAGATACTCCGCCGCATAAATCTGAGCATGTGCAATAAAAGAAAAAAACTGGTCAACTCGGTTTACTGACGAAGCGCGCTGGACAGTTGACTTTTTACTTTTTTTTAACTTTTTTTTCGGACGTGGCATTAGCATGCGCTCCGGCGGCCGGTAACCAAGTTACGTTACGACTGCATTACACGTAGGGCACAATAGAGGCCACTCGTTACCTACTTGACTGTGTAACTTCGTTTGTGCTCGTACCCTCGTCGGTTCTACTCTGGAGCAAAGAGGACTTTTATGAGCGCACTTTGTTAACTTTCATTTTGCATGACGGTTTATAGCTTATTTAACTTGAAAGCTATTTCTTATGAAACGTTTATAAATATTTTCTTAGAGTATATTCTTTCACACACATTAGAACAAGATTTTGAAATTGTAATTTTAGTAAAGTACCTACTACACTTGTCAGTGGTTTGTACTTATTTAAAAATAATAATAGATTATCAATTAATAATAATTGGGAAACGAAAAATTATTTTCTAAACTTATATAAAAATTATTAATATCATTTGTAAAAAGGATGTTTCTTTAAAATAATGACGTACTAAACATCCTAAATGTACTTTTAATTACCGAAATTATCAGTAGTCTAAAAGTATAAAAAGTAAATATTCTCATAATGCTTATAAAAGTCCAATCACCTCTGATGTTGAACCCAAAATTTTGATTTCAACTGAGAGGGTGCGTCACGCGTAGCGAGAGCTCGCAATACCTATTATCGCGCCCCTACGAAAAGATTCATTTAAAATGTTATTTTATACCCAGCCTCTATGTACTTCTTTTGTGACGACGCTATTATGTGAAAATGAAATTGTAATAAATTACAAAAAAGCTTTTTGTAGGACTTTGAACTTTGTGCCTTTGGCGATGCAAAAAAAATATTGTCTATAGCAATTGTGGCGGTTGATACGACGCCATTTTGTTCAATTTTAGGGTGCATTGCATGTGATTGTTATTAAATTACATAAAACACATTATTAAGTTACATCAAGAGTTTAGTTTGAAAAAATATTAAAGAATTATTTCTCTTATAAGAAATTGAAGAAATATTTTCTAAATTAGTTATTTTAAGAATATAATGTTTATTGCTATTTTAAATTTTATATTAAGTATTATAAAAGTCATTCAAGTTCTCTTTTAAATACTTACTAATTAGGTGTCTTGCACCTGTATCGATAAATGCAAGCTAGTCATAAAGATTTGCTAACAGAAGTAGAAAAAAAAATTATCTATGCTAAACTTTTTTCTAAATTCGATATTCAAATGTAGGTATAGTAATTTTAGAAATATTACTATACATTATATTGTTATAACAACTAGAGAGATGATAGTACTGATGTATGCGGTAAATTGTCGCTTTTAGTTTTACGTTCTTCAAACTACTGAACATAAAAAATAACGGTAAAATATGAGTACATTTCGGTAGTTACGGTCGTCCGCTCGGAGCAGTAACGAAGTCAATTTGCGAGTCCGTAATGAAGTGCGGAGAGCGGACCAACTCCACGTCCACCAATTAATTTTCATTTTTATCATTACGAATATTGTATCTAAGTAGGTATATCCAATTATATACGACTGTTAATTATGCTCAGTGCGGTCGAAGGAATGATGGAGACATACTTCATGAGTTTCTGTAATTAGGTGAAGAGTTTCTTAGCTTAGCTATTTAATTTTTTTATAATTTTTGTCCTTATTTTAGTCTTCAATATTAAAAAAGCCTTTCATTAAAAATAAATACATAATTACTACAAATTGTAAAAAAATGTCTTAGAATTTTATTTTTTTTTAGGGTGGAGATGTAGAGATTTTTTTAGCTATAATATTTCAATTACATTTTAAATTTAGTGTAACACAGAATGATTTTTGATTTTAATTAATACGGGTTAAGAAGATATGTTAATATATATAGAAATACCTATTTCCAAAATACGCGATTGAAAATTGTGACTACAAAGAGACTCGTTTTATATTTTATTCGAGCAAATCCGGTGGTGAAAGTTAGTATTACAGATTATGATCTTGTGACAATATGAAGCAGATGCACAATGACGAGCAGGTGCCCGTCTCAAGAGTGGCTTCGTTATCTCAAAACTGCAGACAATTACGAGTCGAGTACCCAAAGTGTCTAGGTGTTCTAACTTACGTAGGTAGGTACACATTTTTGTGACGCTCGGGATAATTATAATGAACGTGTGTTACGAGCTTTATCTATAGTTAATTGAGGTAATATTTTTAATTTTTTTTTTTAATTTAATGATTATTAGATGACGTATTAAACACGTTTTAATAATAAATTCGAGCTGGTAGTTTATTTAATTATAATGACAACCGTTCTGGTGTAATTTAAAGTTGTAATTTAATTAGTGTCGGTAGTCGTGGGTTCGATTTGCGCTCGGGGCAGAAATTTGTATTTGTAAAAACATTTGTTTCTGTTCTGGGTGTATGTTCATTTTTGTTAGACATGTAATTGAATGTATCGAAGATTGTTCTAGTGTAGTGGTGACAAAAGTTCAATTGATGGCGAAGATCGTAGGTTCAGTCTTCGGTCGAAGATTATTTTTATTTACCTATACAAATATTTTTTTAAGTCTGAAAGTTTGTCTGTCAATCTCCCTCATGTCTAGAAGATCCCATCAAGTTCGTATATGGCGAGATAGATGTCGCTACACCGTCGATTCATTATGCTATTGATGTAATCAGGAGATGAGGCCTTTCTCCAACAATGGGTAGTTTATAGGTTGTTTAATCTGCTAGTCCAACGTGTATGCATAATATAAATTTGATGATGCGTTGACGAAGTGACATCATATGGCTCTTTTCATTATTTTATCTATTTACGGTTTTTGGTATTAGCGGTAGAGTTTTGATAGAATTCGTGTAGAGTAGTCCCCTTAACGCGACGGTCGCGGGTTCGATTTTCACTCGGGCAGATATTTGTATTTATACAAACACTTGGTTCTGGTCTGTGTGTATGTCCGTATTGGTCTCCCTACTGTACCTCGGAGAGCACAGCCTTCGGTCCCGGTTGTTATCATAGACACCTTATAGCGATCGTTACTTATGATTAGGAAGCTATCCATCAAACCGTAGTAAAGTAGCGTGGTGGTTTAAGTTCCAAACCTTCTCTTTTATGGAGAAGAGGCTTTTGCCCAGGATTGAAATATTTACAGGCTGATAGCAATAAGATGACAATCGTAAGGGCTTAACGCCAATTGGGTATTTATTAAATTCGTTAGTTATGTACTAAAAATCGAGAAAGTAACAGTAGACAACTCTATCGGAGACGAATGAAGACGGAGTGAGTCAACATTTCTTTATATGTTTTGGTATTCCTTTAGAAATAAATACGTTATCGGCGCTAACAGTCTCTCTCGCCCACAGGCTGCCCTTTATTTTTCAAATCCTATGGCGTGCAATATTTTCATGAAAATGATGTTCCTGGTGATATTTCCTATACATATATTTATACGTATTATTGATATGTATGATATAGATAATATTACAAAAAAGTTTTTAAATATTAAAATAATTTAAAAAAAATTAGACAGGCCATCCATCACTTTATAATTTTATTATTAACTACGTAAAATCAAATTGAATAAATAAATATTATAAAATATTAGGTAGGTACTCCATTCTATTTTAACCAACCGGTTTTAACCTTGTTAATAAATTTCAAACGGTCTTCTGAAAATATCGTCAGTCAAATATGAATAAAAATAAAAAGCCTAATACATAAGTTATAGAATATTTTATTGTTACACATTGATCTATAAATAACTCTAAATCAATGGTGTTACATCTATTATTAGATAAACAATAATAATATTCTTTATTGTACACAAAAAATATAAACATATGCAGTAATACAAAGTAAAAGATTAGGTATACAAAGACGGTCTTATCGCTAATAGAGAAATTTCTTACAGACAACCTTTGGGATTAAGAGAGAAAATAGTAAGAAGAGCAAAAAAAAAAAAAAAATATTCACACAGTAATCAGTAGAAAATTTCTTTTAAAAAGTTAGTGTAACTGTCGAAGGTTGATTGGGCGCATCGTTTGGTTGTTTGTTATTAGCAGAAATAATTTCAAACAGAAACTGGAGGAATTCCGGTATATTATACTGGTTGCGATACAACTTGTTCTAAGAGATCTGTCTATTATCTGAAAGATTACGTGTATTAATTTAGTAGTGTATTCTGTAATTATAAATCACGCAGATCCCAGCAGAGGACGTTTCTTATAAACGGGTATTTGAAACCCTACTGTTACTGATACTGAAGGACCAGTACCCAGGACCCAGTAGTACTAATACTGAAGAATGAACCATCACTTTTTCATTTTCATATTTTATTTTGTGTTTAAGATTTAGATATTTTTCGATAGTTGTCTACTTTTAGAAACCAATAATTGTAACGCTTATTTAGATAATTTTTTGGACACAGACCTACTACCAAATGTTTTAGCAATTTTATTTTATATTAATGACGGTTAATATAACTCTGCAGAATTATAGTGTGCACAGTTCATTATTCCTTGTTGACTGAATTGTGATAGCTCGCTTTGTTGGGTTAAAAAATAATTTAAAAATTTGACCGTTACGGTGTGAGTAACACTATGACGTAAATAGACGCGATACTAACTCCATCTAGTATTTATGAAATAAAACTGCCCAATTTACTAGCACAGACCGCACATACAAGTATATCGTATATTGCTAAGCATCATTTATATTTATGTATATATATATATCAATAAGTCGTCAAAATAATTCCTTCCCTGTATTCGTATTAAAAAGATTCGTCTACATTATAATCGCTATTACTGTCTCTGTTGCCTCGACATTATGGTAAGGTATTTCAAACGGTCAATTGTATAATAATAATCTATGCGACTCCTTAGCTGGACGATAATCCACCATTGTCTGTGGTCACGTACGTCTTTTATTATCTGTGTTCTTTTTACTATGCATTCGGGGGACGCTGTCAAAGCAAACTGATGCTGTGTGTTTTTACAACTGGACCGTTTGATTGCGTCGAGATGACGCATTGAATATTTAATTGGGGTACTCGAGAAAAATTGATTGTTAAGAGACGGACTATTGTATAATATTTTACTATTAACATGACTCGATACTTTTTATGAATATTTATACGCGCAAGGATAATATTGATGTTGGAATTATTATTATCTAAATTTTTTTTATAGTTTAATTATACAATATTAATACTTATATATTTTTTTTTAAATAAACATGTTTTATCAAACAAATATTATGAATTGAATATAAATATTTTAACTGAATGAATTGGTAAAGACAGATAATTTATTAATCTATTTTAATACGTTTAGTCTTTACTTTCACATGCTGTACCTACCTATCCATAATTGGTATTTTCACTTAAAATATAAGCAGGAGTATAAAATATAAGTATAGTATAAAATCTACTTATTATAGATATTTTTTTAAATCATTACTGAAACTGTTTTGAACGGTTGTAGAGCTAGAAAAAGCTTAAAAGTGGTTATGAAAATAGAATAGGTACCTAATA
Source organism: Euphydryas editha (assembly GCA_036937285.1). Lineage (NCBI taxonomy): Eukaryota > Metazoa > Arthropoda > Insecta > Lepidoptera > Nymphalidae > Euphydryas > Euphydryas editha. The sequence goes on from JAUPFZ010000014.1 coordinate 18,363,607, forward strand.
TGTACCTACATTGTTTTTAATGAATAGCATTTCTACAAAATATTTCTATAAACTGACTTTAATTATATAAACAAGTCCGTTACTTCAACATGAATATCTCTACTTGGAAAAATCAGCACATATTATTGTTTTCTATAATAAAATAAAAATTAAGGTAGTTTGGTCTATTACGGAGTAATGTTGCCAGGATCTTAAATATCTTTACTTCGACGCTGTGACTGACGACGATTAGTGCCTAAATACTAATTGTTAGTATTACTATACGGACTTTGTACCTACCTTTTTTATTCTTTGCTATGTTCTTGTTCTATATAACATTTTTTTTATTTAAATCAATATTCATATTATAATCCAAATTATTTTTTTCTATTAAAATAAATTTTTAATGTTTTATATGTAACAAAATACCTCAATAGTTACATTGATTTATTTTAACATGGTAACTAGTAGGTACCTACTATGGAATTGCTTTTTTTTAATTATCAAATATTAGCTCTACATACTCACGATTTCAATTGCGATTAAACTTCTTGCTATCATCCCCTCTCCCAAGTTGAACAGGATTTCGGGATAAAATGTAGGTAAGTAGGTAAGTATATAGGATCCTAGTCCGTATGAACTCAAACCGTATCAAATTTCATTCAAATAAACTGAGCAGTTTTGGCGTGATGTGCAGCCAAGTTATAGACAGAATAATAATAATAAAAAAAAATACATTTTTGGCTTCAGTGTCGATTACAGAGTGTAACTACTCCAAAATTTTCCAAATATCTTCAATATGGAAAATTTGACCTATTACAGTTTTATTATAATAATAGATATTCGGATATAGATAAATTGAAACTAGCTTTATTCACGTGGGAGTATAGTAGGTAATAATTGGGCGGGGTCGCTACCAGCCAATCCTGTAACTGACACCGTATTTCTTCTCGAAATATCGCAATCTAAACTATACTCTAAGAACTAAAGATACGGTTGGAAATGCGTCTACATTTTAAACGACTTTTGTAAGCGATACCCCTAGTTCTTTCATAGATGATTAAAGGAAAAACTACGTTCTGTTAAGGAGTTAGGGTGTATATTCGTTGTGCTACGTTCTGTAATTGATACGATTGGACTCAATTGATGTTAGTGTTGTGTAAGATGGTTTATGTATATTCGGTATGTTGTTACGTAGGTGTTGTGTACATTATGTTATTAAGGGTTCTTTTCATTTTTATACGATTATTCAGATATTAAATTTTATAATTTTAAATTCTTTGTGTTTGACAGTTTTTACACGCACACATATCACACAGTTTCTTTGTTTGACAGAGACATACGTATAACGTCAGATATCATAGACATCATTGGCAATAAAAAGAAATCGTTAAATATTTTTAAATATGATTCTTTTTCGATAATAATAAATTCGCCATCGAAATTTTGTAATAGATTAAGGAAAGCAACAATTACTAACATTTTTCATCGACCTTAAACAAATTAACAAAAAAAAAAAAAACGTAGAAAGGACATGGCGCACCTGACGCCGGAAGTCATTAGTAAATAGATGGACACACAACGGTCGATAACGCCCCACTCTCCCTTAAATTACTTGCAACAATATCACATACAAATTCGACAAAAAATACGTAAACCTTATTCTGCCCACATAGGGTCCAAAACATCCCCCAAGCTGAAAATGTTAACGCATATTTAAAATTGTTGGCTTGTATTAAAAAAGGACTGACAACACCCCTATTGAACTGTATCTATTGTTACGATCTCCCCGAGATGCCTTTTGAGTATTCAAAATGTCTACGATAAGGATTTTTTGTCGTCTAATATTTGGCTTAGACTAAGTAATTTCCGGGAAAGGTTATAAGCTTTTATAAATATTTTAATCTTGGTTAAGTTGTACCAGTACCTACCAAGTAGTATAATTTAACAATTAATACTTTGATATTGTTATTTTAAGTATTTGTATAGAGTAAAACTATGTTTAGATCCAACTTTAGGAGAGATGTCAATCGTCGAATAAAAAATGTCTTTTCATCAGTCATACCTCAGTCAAAAGTCTTTGATCAATGTGTGTTACCAGTGATTTACATACAGTGGTCTTTGATTATGGGCTTTTTAAACAAGCTCCAAGTAGCACAGCGTCCAATGGAGGGGGCTATGCTTGGTGTTTCTCTGCGAGATCGAATCAAAAATGATGAGATCCGCAGACGGACGAAGGTTGCCGACATAGCCCAACGGATCTGCAAGCTGAAGTGGCAGTGGTCAGGGCAGATAGCTCGGGAACTGACGGCCGATGGAGCAGAAAGGTTCTCGAGTGGAGACCACGTACCGGTAAGCTTAGCGTCGGACAGTCGTCTACGAGATGGACAGACGACTTGAAGAGAGTCGCCCGAAGCCTTTGGATGGAGGCTGCCTTGAACTGGTCGATGGGTCGATCCTACGTTCAGCAGTGGATATCCAATGGCTGATGTGATGATGATTATGTGGAAAACTATGTCGCTGTTTACCTCTATTTGTTTTCTGCTTACTTCTTCCAAACCATGCAGTAAGCAGCGTGGTGAATTAAGCCTTCTCCTGTACAAGAGAGAAGGCTTAAATAACTCAGCAGTGGATACTGCTGTTTGAGTTCAGTTTAGTTAAGGTGCTACATAAAGTTAAATGAATTAAGAACAGATTTATATTTTCTTGAATTATTATATATACCTAGGTACTTATATTTCATCGACATATAACAAGTCAAAATTACAAAAAATCAAGTAGGTATGAATTATCATTATGTTTTCTTGATAAGAATAATTTAGAAAAAATATTAAAAATCAGTAACTACACACTTAGAATTATAAAGATTATGTATTAATTTTATTTATAACATTTTATTGTATAATTATCACAGTAAGCTTTGCATACATAATTTAAGCAAATTAAAATATTATTTCGTAGATTAATAGAGAGCTTTTAATTCAAATAGACATTAACAATAGTCATGACAGTTAACCCTTTCTATGCGATGTGCCTCTTAGGCCCGCGTTAAATTTTCGCGGGGACTCCAACCCGTTCCCACTTATTAACTTACCAAAACCAACAATCATGATTAAATCGCGCGTGAACTAATAAAATAATAAGACTCGTTCGCTGTCTAACTTTATTCACGACTAGGGTTACATAAAGCTATTCGCACAATATTACTATATGAAATACACATTAACAGCACAATTTATTCTATTACAGATGTTATGTTATTAAAAAGATATTATTATTCATGTACGTTTTGTAAACATTCTTTCTGTTAACTTGGAACATACCTATAGCTATCTGCACGACAAAATAACTAAAACGAATATACCTATACTGACATTTTTTTTGGGCTGACAGTATGATTTTGAACTAGTAGAAAGTAGTTGTCTTATTAAAACTACGATATGAAAAATATAACCAATTTTTAAGTAAACTTAATACCTATACTGTTATGTGTATGTAATTTAATTGCCGTGTGGTGACCGGCAGAGAAGAATAGCCTCGACTTTGATAAGGTGCCGTTTAAGGCGACTAAGGTCATAGTGGTGCAAATAATTGTATACGAACCAGGATGGTAATGGGCAGCAGCGTCACCATGTCCTGTCATAACATACTGCCTTCGAGTATTGACACCAGAAATGATGGGGGAGGGCTGCTTTCAGCAGATGACATCTTGATGACTGATGTGTTAGTGGAGTTTTTCATTTTACTTTCAAAGCTTTAAATACATTTACATTAGCAGGCTGAAACAATAAATTAAAAAAATTATAATAAAAATAGTATGTAATGAAATGAAATTAAATGAAATGAAATTAAATGAAATTAAATGAAAATAAAATAAAAATATTTATTTCGTCATGAGGTGAATTTACACACTTAACGAATGTTAACAAAAAAAAAATTCATTTAAAATAAATACGTCAAATTATTACAAGTCAATGTCTCGGTAGACATAACATTACTATTAAGTATATCATCGCAGGGTTGGCCGAGAGAGAAAAAAAGCTGGAGGAAAAAACCTCTCGGTACTCTTTAAAAAAATTAAACGTCATCATCAAAATATACGAATAATGCACAGTATGACCATGAAATGATTAGGACAAACACGAGACAGCCAATCGTATATGCCGAAATCACCACATGCATAGCATAAAAGTTCTGCTATAAGAATTTTTATGAATATTTCTAAAAGGTGACAACAGTATTTTATTATTAAGAAAACAGAATACACTTAAATGCGATCCATGTAATCCTTTCATAACTTTCCGGGGGTGTGGAAAAGGGGGGTACAAATTTCATTACAATTAGCTGTCGCAGTATATGAATAATTCAACGGCGGGGCCGCAGCGGCCCGCGCAAACATCGAAGGGTTCACCAGATGACCAGTTTCGGGGCCTGTTTGCTAGAATTACTCCACCGGTAATTTGGACCGTTCATTAGCAGTGACGGGTTTAGATTTGCGCAAAGCAAATAATTAATTTGACAAATCGTTAGTGTTTAGTGTGCGTTTTGACACAAAATTACAATGATAATGTTGTTCCATTAAACTAGACTGATTTTATATTTACATTTACGTTATCTGTTATTAAGATCATTTAATTCTGGGGTAAGGTCAGCTTTAAATCCACTGATATTACCTACTGTTATTTTTTTGAAATATTTAATGTAATTTGTTAAAATATGTATGTAAAATTCATAAATAGATATTGACATATAGGTACCTGTTTGTTAAAAACGCTTGGTGTGAACGAAACAAGATAAAATATATTTATTTGACACGTTATGGTCTAATACGTGTAATCTAAATACGAATTTAATGGCAAGATTTTGTAGTTTGTTTAATCATTCATAAGATTTATTAGACTAAACTTGCGTTAACGTGATCAAGAACAAAAAGATGTAGAGATTGTGTAAACATACTTATTGTATGGGTATGAAGAAATACTGCACAAATAAATTATTATTATAATAAAGCCTCTTCCCAAACTATTATAATAATAAAATATATATTATAATAAAGTTTGCGAGGTTTAAAGTTTACGGAAACTTTATTAAAGATTATTTTGATAGAGCATATGTACATGTAGCTATAACTATAAATAGTAAACCATTGGTTCAACTGTTGAAGTACCGTACTAAATTTGCTATTATAGTTGCTTTGTACGATTAATGTGAAATTCGGAAAGCAGTAACATTCTTCTCTTTCTATTTTTACTTCCTACGCTCCTCAATAACTTTAATCTAACAATGCATTTATGGTTTTTGTGCTTTAAATATTTCTGAGTGACAGTAATTGTAGACCCACACGATTTTAATGTACATATATTTTCATAAGGAAAAAGTGTTGTATTATTGAAACAATGTTATTGAAAACGGCCAATTTTAAATACTGTCAAAGGATACGCAACAAATCATAATCGTTTATAACTTAACCTTTCTATTCCTTTTACTAAACACTAATAAAATAATCTTTCTAATATATTTTTAAATGACATTTATAAGTTATTTGGTAACCACATTCCTAATGTTTATATTTACATTGGTGTCGACACCGCGTTCAGTTCATTCCGAGTGACAGTGACTTCAGACAAGCGATCACCTCCCGACCTCGCTGATTATGTTTCAGCTGATGTGTGGTACAAGTTACAAGCGAGAGCGAAGAAGTTAACACAAAATTGAAAAAATCAACCTGACTTGATAGTTAATTCAAATAGTTGTTTCTGTAAGTTATTCATCGCAGGAACGCACGTTTGCACTATTTGTCGATCAGATTTTTTTAGAAAAGAATGTAAAATACTGCATATAAATGAATGATGATGGAATGATCCACGTGAATGATATTAATCTATAATAGGACAGAATAATATTATAATGAATATTGCTAATAGACTTGGATTTTTGTTATTTTCCAACAATTAGAGTTAAAACAATTTTGTATAGTCGCTTCGCCCAAAAACTTACCAATTTTTTAAATAAGAAACTTATTCATTGCAATTTTCAACTGAATATAAGTAAATCTTCATCATAATTGTTAATCATATGCATAAATAGATGTTAATGTATGTGTTATTATGAAACAAAATATCTACCATCCAACGGTAGAAAAGCTTAAGTTTTTTTTTTTTCGTAGGAAGGGACCTATCCCCACCAATAAAAATTGAACTAAACTAAATCAGCGTGTAAACGTCCTATTATTTAGTAAAGGCTTCTTCTCCATATAAGATAAGAATTGGGCTTAATCCACTACGATGCTCTAGGCACTGCGATTTTGTGGATAATTTTCCTACTACAAGATTACGGATGATCTCACGATCGTTATCAGGTGTCTATGATAATAACCAAAACCGATGGCTTTACGTGTTCTCCGGAGCACGCTGGAGAGACTCACAAGGATATACTCCTTGACCGGAAACAAAAATTTAATATTTGTAGTAAATATCTGCCCCGAGTGGGAATTGAACCCACGCTTCCCGGCGTTCGTCCATATAAGCGTATGACATAAAATCAATATATTATTCTAAATATATTCTTCAGTCGCGGTATCTCGTAGCTCAGGCCCCGTATTTCAGCGCGCCATGTTCTGACAAGTGCCAACTGGCGGCGGCGCCGGCGCATCCGCTTTTATCTGTAACATAACGCCGATTTCACTTACTTATCCACGTAGCTCCTTAAATAGCTATAATTTTAATAAACATTAGAATTTAATATTATTTTTAAAAATGAGTTAAATTATACCGTTTTGGAGAAAGAAGTCTTGAACTTAATTTGGTTTAAACTTGAAAGAAAACTAAAACATTCTTCATTCTAATGTGTCATAGAGAAGAAAATAAGAATTTTGTTTAAAAACAGATGTAAATCAATTTTAATGTTCTGTGTTAATTTTATAAAAGCAATCCAAACAATCCGCCACCCGCAGTAGAGTAGGTAGAGACTTAGAGAGTTGCGGATAAAGTTTTAATCCTTCCCTTACATGGTAAGGATGCCTTTGTCCAATAATGGGATGTTTATAGGCTAATAATTTAGATTCATATTTATTTATTTTGTTGCTCATTTTATTTACCGATTATACATTTCGACTTTAATTTCCTCTTCCAAAGAAATCGTAGGTACTGAATTTCGAGATAAAAAGTACTATACTTTTAATATACTAATATACTCAAATCAATATAAAATATATATAAGCCATACTCATAATAATCCATACTCAAATCATGCCAAATTTCATTTGAATTATTCAGTAGGTACTATTATTAATTCAATACTCCGACGCGAAGGCCGACCAATATACAGAAAGACGAACAGACAAAAATAAAAAAAGTAGTATCGATTATGTGCATCTTGTACTTTAATTTTTTTTCCAAAATATATTCAATGATTAGAATTGAACCTGTTACAGTTTTATCTGTACAGATGTATATTATTGACGGACCCGTTGGCGCAGTTGGTATAGACCCTGCTTTCTGATCCAGGGTTGTGGGTTTGATTCCTGCCATGAGTCTGGGTGTAATATATATTTGCTTAAATGTATTATAATAAATAAATAAAAAAAACACAGACATTAAGTTACCTACCTTAAGAAGTGTATGTTAAACATATTATTTATTTATATAAAACAGAAGTTCCCGTTATATTATTTGTATAAATTATTTCGTTAAAATGTCTATGGATATGTCTTAGTTTAGTTAAAATAGAAGTCCAATCTATGGCACTTGGGGGACAGTTAGCATTCTCTATTTACAATGAAAACATTTACCCAAGTCTATGATATTTGCGAGTGGATGATTAAATATTTTTCTCCATTACAAGTTGAGCCTAAACTAACAGAACTGCACTTCCTCTTTCATACAAAAACTATGCAAAAACTCCTATAGTATAGTATTACGGTATCCATTTAAATGTTTTTATAGTTCGTGGTTCTCATGCGCCGGCGCCAAATTTTTTCAAGTTAAAGGTAGGTATTATAATTTTGTGTGATTTTATCTACTACTTTTAAATATAAAAAGAAGGCAGTTTATATTTAGTAGTTAATTTCGTTATATAATTATAATATTTAATAATAAAGTTTTAAGCTTTTTTAAAATAAAGACAGATATAGATATTTAATAAATTCTTAAACTTTACGAATGAGAAGATAATATGAGCATCATATATAAGGCGATAATTTCAAAATATATGGTTTAAAACAAGATTTAATTGTCTATGCGTGCATTACTTATTATTTACATTATTATTTCTAACTAGTTTATAGTTAGAAATAAAATATTACGTATTAAAAAAATAAGTATTACAAATATAATACTTTAATTTTTAATTGTCAGTTATATTTGTTTAACACACAAAATTTTGGTTGGATTCAAGAATGTACCGTGCAATCTCCATTCCACGTGACATTGGCTAAAAAATGTGCGTCAAATTTGCACAAGCAAAATCCATTAAACATGTACCAAAAAATAAACAAAATAAATTGAACCTTCCAAAAATGTATAATAACGTTCTATAAAAAAATCTTAATCTTTAATATTCAAAAAAACTATATCAATTTATAACGGTTAAAACTCAACCTGCCCTCGGAATAGAGTCATCATGACATCGTCAATTTTGCATTCGCAAAAAAAAAGTTAATCTGTATTTAATTAAAAGGAAGCGATGGAATGAAGTCATATCGTATAATTACATATTTGACGGCGAGGTTAATGACTGGACACGCACCTGCCGGGGAAAAGTAAATTTATATCGAATCCGTTCATAAACAAACAAATGTTATCAAAAACAATTTGTAATGAAAAAAAAGTAAAAGTTTTATAATGGTCAGTACAGTTTCCGTCTATCATATTTATGATATTCCATTACTGTGTCAAGCTGCTCATACACGAGCTGCTTGAAGCAGCTAGTATAGACTGCTTCAACCTGCGTCCGCATAAAAAACTACAGTCTTCTATGTGCACGAAAAGTTAGCCAGTGATCAACATAAACGGACCGGCTCTTGCCGTAACAGGCAACAACTTGTAGCTGCCATTGATAACTGCTGGAGCAGTTGATACCAAATGCAGCAGTTATTATTAGTTATTAGTTGATACTAGGTGCTTCAAACAGCCTGTGTATGGCCGGCCTTAGTTTATAAACGTAGATTTTAATAGGAAAGGGATAGCTAATATGTATGATATCCACCTAAGTTAGGTTCAGAATGTACCTATGTCTATCGATATATTATCGACCGCTCTGAGATAGTGGAGGGAGTCAGTCAGGGCAGATAATTGTATTTGTAGAAATATCTGTTTCTGGGCTGGGTGTATGTCTTTGTGGGTCTCCCCACCGTGCCTCGGAGAGCACGAGAAGCCGTCGGTCTCGGTTGTTATCATAGACATCTGATACCAATCGTTACTCATGTTAAGGAAATTATCCGCCAACCCGCAGTGGAGCAGCTGCAAAGCTGCAATTCTTCTCCTACGGAGAATAATATAAGTATATACGGAATAGAGGATATACGGAGGAGAGGCCTCTGACCAGCAGTAAGACTCTACAAGCTCTGATACAGTCTAGTTCAGTTCAAACCGTAATTTTTATCTAACTGCTAACACTCTATTTCTAGACAACTTTTAAAAATTTTCCTTCCTTAAGAAATGGGACTGTAATAGTCGTTTATTCAAAATTAATTATTACATAATATTGTTTAAAATAAGAATTTATCAAATTTTTAAATTCTTAGTATAGTTATAGTGATTTGTATCGAACTAAACAAACCAACCAAATCATATTATTATGTACCTACCACCATATTATTTTGTGTTTATTCATTATCATCATCATCTCATAGTAATCTTTTTAATCATCGAATCGAACCAATCAAAAAATTGCAAAAAGTATTTAATCTTATGTTAAAAACATATTGACATAAGCTGTATTTCAAAATGGCAACTGTGAAAACTTGCGTAAATACACATTCATATTTAAAAAAATATTTATCTAAGCAAATACTTATAGTGTTCATTATTATGTAAGTGGTAATTACTGATAAATTGTTCGAATTTAAATATGTCATGCATAAAATAAATACTGTATAATGAATATGACTATACATATTATCACAATTGCTTAAGAATAAGTAGGTATTCGACGCAAAAAAACTGAAAGTTCCGGATCAATTCTTGCAAGAATTTGTTCATGATTATGTCTTTTTTTAATTTAAAACCAAACTATATAAATTATTTAAAACAATTACTTTGAAATCATTAATAATTGAAATATTTTACTGGTTACTTTTATAATTATTGAATTAAATAAACTAAAAAGTAACGTTGTTATTGTTAAAGTGTAATTACTTTTTATAACGATAAACCAGGTTTTTATACCAATTTATATGAAAAGACAGTTAAAGTATACGTTTGTTTACAACAAAACAACACGGAACTCTCGGGACTTGAAAAACAAATTCTCGGGATTTTCGGGAATATTCTTGTTCAGTTTAATATCTTCTAACTTCCTTATTAGGAAATATTAAAAGCTATTAAAAATCACATCGTATTATACGACACCTCGGCAAGGAAGAGGTCGGGACTATTCTTCTCTGTCGGTCACCTTTTCTTGCCGACGTGTCGTAAAAGGCGACTAAAGCCATAGTGATGCGAACAATTGTACAACAACTAGGATGTTGAGCAGCGTCACCATATCCTGCCGCAATACTACACTCGCTAACCCACCTGCCAAACATGGCGAGTAGGTACTGGCAAATCCCCAAGAGATTATGGGGGAAGCCTACGTTCAGCAGTGGACATCCAACGGCTCATGTGGTGGTGGCGTGGATGTGTAAAAAGGTCAGTATTAAAAATCGTTGTCTTAACATTGTCATAAACAATAGTTACTAAACATCAAAACAACAGTGTTGACAGTTTGTCAAAAAAAAAAAAGGACAATTTTATTTTGTTTAACGTCGAGTAGTTCTGTTTCCGAGACGTGTTTGTTCGGAGGCGCCTCCGCCGGGATACGAATATTGTTTTAAAATCGATCCCGAAACTCGAGCTCGTTGATATTTACTCAGTTTTAAAGACACGTTGACAAGTTTTGACGCCAGGGCTTTCTACTGTGGAGATAATAAATTTAATTTAATTATATTTTTGGAAAGCATAACTAATTATTCGTTAAAAATTTGATGATTTTTTTTTAACATACATTATATATTATTTTAGACATACTAATATAAAATCAAGAAAGTGAGTATTGAAAGCCATTAGACCAAATGAATAAATGAAGAGTAAGCAAAAAAAGAAAAAAAGAAACCGTAATCCGTAATTTAAAAACACGGCAGAAGCTTTAAATAATTATTCTTTCTAAGACTTACCTATTACTATTAATCAAAAATATATTTTAATAATTTTGAGTGGGTAAGTGTTGAGTGCCTTTTTAAATTAGAAAAATACTTTTAACTGTATAGTAAGATATTTAAACAAATAATAAAAAAATTATCCTATAAAAGTAAGAGAAGAATACAGTGTATTACAACCTTTAATAGAACATGTCCATGGTTTAAAAAAATAGCAATAGATTCCCCATTGAATTACACTTATTGTTACGATAAAATATTATGAATCAATAAATAATTAATATAATTCATTGAATAATTCATTTATTTTGTTCATAAAAATGAATATGAACTAGTTTTAATGTTTTTTGTGAATTTTGTGAATTTATGGTATTATGATAAATATTCGTTGTTTTTTTTTCTACTTTTATAATTTTATAATCCTTTATAAATTTGTAATTTTATATTTAGCGATGTGTTAGCGCAGTGCTCGCAGCAACTGCCAGATGTGATAGTGTGATAGTCGCGGGTTTGATTCCCACAAAGGCAAATGTTTGTATATACTATACAGATATTTGTTCTTATTTGTTGTATGTGTTTCCATATTGACGTCACGGTTAACGGATAATTTCCTGAATAATATAACGATTAACCGACCCACGAGGACAAATGACGCTAAGCCACTACGCCTCTATACCAGAAACAAATATTTGCACTAATAAAAATATCTAGTCCCAGAATGAATCGAATCCACGAACAAACGATAATGACACCACACACGACCAGAATGGTCAGAAATATTCTCTATATGGATATAAAGAATATATCAAAACAAAATACTAAATAGTTTTCCAAGAATTGATCATAATGGCCATTTGAAAGGGTCTTTTTTAATAATCTAACTACGTTCGAAGTTAACCATAATAAAAATAATAGTAGTTGGTTTTATTAAGTTAATTATAACATAAAAAAAGAAAAAAAAAATTAAAATTATTTGTGAATATGATTAATCGACGCCGTGAGGTAACCAGCAGAAAAGAATAATCCCAACCTCTTTCTTGCGGATGTGTCGTAAAAGGTGACTAAGGCAATAGTGGTACGAACCACTATAAACTTACCAGTAGGTCTACCATGAGTTTTTGTTACTAGCGCACATGACATAACTACAGTAGTAAACGTAGAAACGCGCATACAACGCAATAGTAATGATAGTATCCGTTAGAGGCGCTGCTCAACTTTCCATACAAATTGTCTACTACACTCGCTACCGTGTGTCGTGAAGTATCGTCTCAGAAACTCATGGTAGACGTACAGGATGATGATATAGGCAGCAGTGTCACCATATCCTGCCCCAACACACTGCGTTCGCCAACCCGTCTGCAAAGCGTGGTGAGCTATTGGCAAATCTCCTCAAAGATGATGGGGGAGGTCTTATGTTAAGCAATGGACATCCAATGGCTGAACTGATGGTGTGGTATGATAACTAATTTAAGTTTTGTTCGATACCATTATCTTCTGTCTTGTTCGTTTCTCGATTTCACCGAACAACATCATTTTTTTTAAATGTTAGTTGGATAGGCAAACTGGCAGACGTTCCACCTGATAGTAAGTGGTTGACGTCGCCCATGAACATAAACTAGTTTACCTGGAACTAGCCCATGCAACTCATCTATGTGTTGCCTGATCCAGAGACATAATTAAGGTGTTAAAGTCTCGGTGCTAGTAATTACACTGCCTGTCTTGCCCTTCTCTCCGAAACACAGCAAAGCTGTTTGCCGGGAGAAACAAGCAAGATGGTGGTACCCATGCAGCCAGGAGCGCGGCACAGCGCATCTCTCCCACCGGTATATAGTAATATATATTATCATTGTGTCGTCTCCGTTCCACAATACATACATTGGTGAAATATTTTTTTTTTAAATTAACTGAATAGAATTAGTTTCCACACCTTCTTAATGTATCATACGACTCATAAATTTTTATATAAAAAAGTTACAAAGAGAATCGTTTTTTAAAACTATTATTAATAAAAAAATAATTTTGATATTTTTCTTTCTGACAGCCCTATTGAATAATATAGAAACGCGAGCCGATATGAGTAGATGTTTAAAAACATCTCGAGAACAAACACTCAGACAACGCCATCTCAACATATGTATTTGTCCCTCAGTTTCGCTTTAATTTCTTTGAAATTTATAAATTGTTGTATAAAATAAAATACATAGAACTTATAAAGTTTATTATTTATATATTTATTTATACTTTACTGTACACTACAAAGATATTATTTTGGTTTTATGTACTTGTATTGGTAACTTCAGCTTAAGACTAAGATGGTTTTGATTCTGCAACATCCCCACGATATATAAATCTATCTTTTAGATGAAAACGAGCCTTTGGAGTAAATAACACATATTACAGCAGAATAAGAATACGTAGGTAGGTACCTACACTCTAAACACGAATCAGTGTAATTTTGATTAATTACGTTGTTGAAGCTGTATTCACTACATATCAGTGAATTTCAATAACAATTTTGTGAATACTCACTTATACACATACAAATATTCAATAACTTATACATATATTTCACTAATAATTCTGCGTGGTACGATTCTCACATTGATAAAAAGTGAATAGTCACATAAAATTAGTGAAATTGCACTGATTCTTGTTTAGAGAATAGGTTCCGGCGAGAGCTAAATAGGTTATTATTATATCAAAATCTTTTTTTTTCGAAAAATGATTATGTTATGATCAAGGAATTTATATGATAACTGGAACGCTCACTTAATGAAATTGTATATTCAAATAAGCACTTTGAAGTATTTAGCATAAGATTGACATTAGCTTATAACATGTAAAGTGAAAAATCGTTCCGAGCATTTCGTTGACTGCTGGTATTTTGTCTCTTTCTTACAAGAGTTGCCTTGAAACCATGGTAGAAAGAGATGCATTCCCGGCCGTGGGAACGTTTTTCGAGTGCACGTGAGCATTCCAGTTTGTATATAAATTCCTTGGTTATGATTAATAACACTTTATTTAGGTATGAATATATTCAATGTGAAGAATGAAGTATTTTTATCGTAATTTTATTTATGTACTTTACACCATTGCGTATGCTTCCAATAATTATATTATATTACATTCTATCCATCGTCTATCATCGCCATGATGTCGACGATCTTTAACACAATGTAAAATAACTATATTAAACAATTAAATCATAATTAAACACAGGTTTTTTTTACTCAATTTTTAATAATATGTTATCTCTGACACTGTAAAGGGTCCGAAACGTCGGGAACTAATTTAAAATATTGTTAAACTGTAAAGTTTTAAATAAACGCGATAAAATCCGTTATAGATTTTTAATTAAATGAGTAAAATTCGCGTAAATATGAGAGAACAATATGTTATCTGTTTTCAAGCTGTAAATAGTTTTTTTTTAGAATAAGTAATTATATAGATATAAGTATATGTATGTACATAAAAAGGTAATAACTACGTATGTCATTAAATTCATGCAAAACACGAAGATTGATATAAGCTATTACGCTTCATCACTATGACACCTAGTATTACAATGTAGTTTGTAGTTGACCTCTTTAAAAAACCAACGTTGTGCTATTAAGCGAACAAAAACAGTAGTCGCCGGGAAACCAATCATAAGGCGCCGCGGTCGAGATCAGAAACGCCGACTCGCGACAATTACTCCCCTGAACGCGAGGAAACTCATTTTCCAAAGACGCAACGACTTATTACACTAATACAAAGTTATAACTACGATATGTTACACATCTAAAAATCTTATTTCTATCACAATAAAGAGCAAAATCGAATGACAGATCATAAATCAATCGTTTGAAACAAATTGCAACTTCATACAGATACAAATCGAAAGGTATACTCATAAACATTGATCTCATGGAACCTCTATCTTATTACAAGAGGATTAGGGTTTATTTTGTTAGATCATTATATTTCGAGGGTACTTTAAAACTTGTAACGTAATCCGCGCCGCGAATCACACGTCAATCATCTCGCGATCGAGCGCTGACAAAGGAAAAATCCCTTTTGGATCGCGAACTCGCGACTGATCAAAGTGTTCGTTTGTCACATCGAACTAGCTCCCGTTGAGCTAATTCCGCTTTGACTGTATTATTTTGTAACCGTCGACACCTTGGATTTTCTCTATTACAAATTTTTACAATAAGCGGGTTTTGTTTATTATTATGAAATTTACTCATTTTTTTTTTGTCCTGAATCAGGCTCCAAGGGTCTGGACTGAAGTGCTAAAGAATTCTTTATTAGAAGTTAAGTTAAATAGACAAGTTCATTTGCAAAATGATAATCATTCAACCTATCGATAACTAGATGGCGTTAGGTTAGTATTTTAAAGATCCTGATAAAGTTTCTTGGGCATCGTGTACTTCAGAAAATATACCTTTAATTTTTATAAGTAAGTATAAGAAATAAGCTAAACAATTTTTGTATTTGATTAGCCTGTAATATATTATAAAGGTATCTGAATTTTATAATTTATTTGTTCATTTCGTATTCTATTTAAGTAGGTATTTAATAAAATATGTTATATATTTTTTCATCGCATATTAGAAGCATATTTTTTTATCTCTTCAATCGCACAGAGAATCTGATAGTAGTGGTCTTAGAAAAATTATAATACAATGTTACTCATACATAACTAGTAGCTCATTACCTTATGCAATTTAAATCTTTTGGGTATAGAGTTACTTTAAGGACCACAGTTCATACACACATGTAGGCACAAAATATAGTTGACGATATAAAGAAAATAAAAATATTTCACAAGTTCACCACTTAACAGCTTAGTTCACGGGCCGGAGCGGCAAGCCTCGAGCTAATTGATGAAACGCGCCGGATACACCAAGTGTCACCGCTCACCGTCTGAATACGTCCCCAAATGAGCATATAATACCCGCGGTGATTGCTCAATAAATACCAATGAAAAAGGCTAAAATAATAGCTCCATTGTGCAGAGGAAACGGAGCAAGGAAACGTATTATTGTACATTCTCAAAGCCTACCGATTTCTATGAGGTTATTTCTGCGAAAGATGATCTGCAAATTTCGAGGTGAAATTAGTAGGAAGGTTTCTCGCTTCTTTGCCCATTGATTCGAGGGTTATCGCGTTTCGAGGACTGCACGAAGGGAAAGTGAATGGATTGCTTTCTGTTCAGAAGTTTTGAACGTCTAGACATTGAAATGTCGGAAGGGTTAAGGACCTGTTTTGTAGTATCTCCTATAAATAATTATGTGCGAAGTGTAGCGAGCTGTGGTTGATATTAAAATTTATCAAAAAAACAACTGCTCTAAATAAACCTTAGAAGAATTAGTAATAAATAATAGTAGTAAATAAATAAATCCTTAAACTACACGGACCCCAGTATTAAATGATTTTCTGTTGGGGATCTGGAAACACACATCTACATAAACAATAATTATAAACATATTTGTCGCGCGGGGAGCGAACCCGCGACCGCTATTGCAGTAGCCAGTTGCTATAACCACTGCGTCAAACTATCATCAAGTAAAGGTAATAGTAGCAATTAAGTAATCTTTTTGTTGTTTATTTAACGGTATTTTGTATCCATTATTCATCTCGATGTAGTGGAAATGATGAGGCTTACGATTATCTGTTAGTGCAACTTCCCGAGTCGAAATTTAGAGCCGATTTAGCGCCACCTACGGTAGGATTTATGTCGGACCTCTGGACTCAAATTCGGCCCTAACCCTTGTTAAATTAGGTCCGACTTAGCACCCAATAATGGCACAGATTTCCTTTTTTTCCCGACGACTAAAATCGGACCTAAGTAGAATAAAAATTAGGTTCTATAGGCGCTAAGTCAGACTACTGGGCTCTAAATCGGTTCTATTTCGGTCTACTGGACTATAAATCGGTTCTACGTCAGAGTTAAGGGACCTATGACGGCTTTAAATTTCGACTCGAGTTATTCTCTCTAAAGTCTGTATTATGTTAAAAATAAATCTTTTATTATTTTCATGTAACGATTGTGGTTTAGATGTTGTTGATTAAAAAAAAAAATAAACAAAAAAATTTTGGTCAAATCCCACTAACTAGTCAAAATTATATATAAGTATTTTTGCATTTTGTATTCAATGTGCGTCTTTTGCATTGCGATCACATTTCACTCTGTTCCTCCTTTATGAATTATCTTATTAAGTTAAATCCATGATAATTTGTCTCTTGTACATTGATACTGTTCTATCCCGCGGGGTTAATCAGTTGAAAAGTATAGCGTTGGCGCACGTGGCCCGTCATCAGCCGCCATTGTTCAACGTCGGCAGGGCTAAACGGGTTTCGATCGAGTTTAGCGAATATCACTTGCTAATCGCTTTCTGTCATGGAATAATATTAATTGTGATATTTTATCTTTTTTTAGTATATTATGATTTGTATATTTGAATGAATGTATATTATATTTCTTTAAAAATCTATTGAATTTATCGAATTAAATTCGAGTTAAATATCATAAAAATATGTATTTCTTTTGTAAACTATATAATTATAACCTGTTGATGAAAAACCTCTTCCTCATATAAGAGAAAGGTATAATTATAAACTCAGTATTTAATTTTACTTAGCCATTTTTCGAGACGAGATCGAATTCTACTTTAATTTTTAATTATCTATAGTACAAATTTGTATAAAATAATATAATTTTTTTATTAGTTATTAAGCTTTTGTCTTAATTTTTATTTTTACTATTACTAACTTAAAATATATTTTTTCACGGGTACTCGTACAATCAATAACCAAATCTATTAATTTTCGTAAAATATAAGATTTACGAATTAAATATTTAAATATTAGACCTCCATCGTAAATACGCTAAGTTCTAATAATATCCCTGCGACCCCCGTCAGGCGCGGTGTAATCGTCAAATTAGCGAGGTGCCGTGATCAAAGGATTCGGCGATTTCTTACTTTTTGATAATGTGATAACTAACGCGCACCATTACATGGGGTGAATAGAAACGTTAAATGGATGTCGGTGAAAATGACGCTTTTGAAGAGAATTTTGAATAAATTGTAATATCTGGAAACTTTTTAGCTGCGTTAATTTTTTCGTTCAATGTTTTCTGATACATGAGAATACCTTTAATACATCGTAATTTTAAGTGTGTGCTTACTTGTTATTATTATATTTAATAATTGTTTACTAGGCTAATATTAAAGTCGTTAAACCTATAAAACGAATCTAATTTACGAGTATCTGTTCACAAAGTTGATTCGTTCACACGTCAGTAAGCAGACCGAACAAGCAACAATAATTGCTCCCCAACATATTAATGTTTATTTAATTAACGAAAAAACTCAACCGTTTCCCACCATGCCATACTAACAATTAGGTAACGATCGGCAACGGCGTAAATAAATATAAAATAAACATTTAAAACGGAAGCTTCTTAAATTGTTTTCTAAACGGGCCGGTCGTTAGTATTTTGAGAAGTCAGAGTTGATGGGACAACAATGGCGCTATGGCTACCGACGCGCGACGATTATTTCGTTTTATCGAAGAATGCTTTTATTTATACGGACCTATTTGCCTCTATTGTGACATATTCAGCGCTGACAGCGCTTGACGGAGACGAGTATCGTGACGTGACGCGTTTTATTAATACGTTTTGTGGTTATGGAAGTTGATTTATTGATAGCTACTTACGGACAGTTTCGATAAATATGCTATATTTGTTTTTTTTACTAGTTATAGAACTTTGAAGTATGCTTCATACGAGTTACCTATTGCAAAAAAAAAGAACTATATTAGGCAAAAACTGAGATAGATACGAGTAGCCACCTTAACAACGGCGGTCGCGAGTTCGATTCCCGCTTGATCTCCCACGAAATCGCTGTGTTGTCGTATTTCAATATGTATGTTCATGTGGATCTCCCCTACCATGCCTCGGAGAGCAAGAAAAGCAGTCCCTACCGGTTGTTATCATTAGCATCTGATAACGATCGTTACTCACGGTTAGGGTTTTTACCCCGCAACCCGCAGTGGAGTAGCGTCTTCTCCATATAGAAGAAGGATTGAAGCATAAGCTTCAATCCTTCTTCTATATGGAGAAGACGCCTTTGCCCAGCAGTGGAAAATTTACAGGCTGATTTTGTTCAGTTCAGTTCAGAGCTAAATAGACTAATTAAGCACAGTTTTATAGGTACAAAAAAAAGTCTCGCCTATAAAAGTAATTTGTTGTGTACCTTAACACGTTGACTGCCAACTGCGAGATAACTCGTAGATTGCGTTCTTTTCTAGGACGCCAACTACGAGGTATCTCATCCTGTGTTTACTTACCATTTTTGTGCAGCTATGATTAAATTCGAAATATATCAGTGCTAATATCGATAGATAGCTTGCAATAAAAATGGTGTGCAATAAAAATATATAATGATGATGAATTTGATGATCAAATACTTTGTTATGTTTCATCAAATGTTTTAACGATATAAATAACGAAACATTCAAAGTTAGAAGCAATAGTGACTAAACGTCCGCTTTTCAATCACGATGCCTGTCTAGTAGCCCTCAGTTCAGGTGTTGGGTAAATATTGATCAATGTCGGTGGCTAATTGTCCTCGGAAGTCGAGCCTTGGTGTAGGTACAATTCAGTGGAATTATGAACCGTTTCGTTTTAATTGAAGATTGATTAGTTGCTTATTGGTATTTTTAATATATGTTAATTTTTATTAAATAGTTATTTCGATTAAATTATTCAGCTTTTCGTATATGATCTTTATTTCAAGTTAAAGGTTTTCGAATTGTACGTTTAAAAAAAAAAAAAAAAAAAAACAGGCCGATTTTAATAACTTTATGTTTAGCAATATCATCTAAATTTGGTTGCCTTTTATGTTTCGTGCATGTATATCTATGTAGATATAGATACATGCACGAAACATACATATATAGTGTAGTCTAGATTCTTTTATTTTACTTTCGGTAAAAAAAAAAAAAAAAAAACTTGTGTTTAGGCAGATCAATAAACCAATTCTATTTAAATTAATATTTATTTTAATGTTATGTTATAGTTGAAAAATAGGTTGCGTATAAGAGTTGATGACCAACATATTTATATAACTCGAGATTACTTGCATAGAAATTTACTTGAACGTTTACAATTGCTCTAATCTTTAAATTCATTAAAAACAATAATCATCAGTTCAATAATTTGATAATTTTAAGGTGTGAGTGTTTGTTTATAAACGTCAAATAGTTTTCACTGTCAATAAGGACCCTAATTTAAGCGTTATCCACGTATTCATACAAAATAAACGACTTAGACTTATATATGTTCATGATCACTATTATTGAGACGTAAAATGTGATATTAATTATGATTTTACATTGTTTGAAAAGGCCTAGCTGAAAATTTAGAAGTAGTAATTTGAGTATGCCGTGCGGTGTAGTCACCGGTAGAGAAGTAGAATGTCAACTTCCATAGTGGTGCGTACAACTGTATCCAACCAGGATGGTGATAACACACTGCGCTCAATCAACCCGCCTGCCAAGCGTAGCGATTAATTCCAAAACACCGCATATATGGTCCCCACCATAAGACAACCATAAGACAACCAACAGAAGACATCTAACGGCTGATGTGGTAGTGGGTTTTTTCGTTCTACCCTCAAAAGTTTAAATGCTGTTACATCAGCTGACTGAATCCCGTGGCTGAATCAATTCAAAAATATATTCGTTAATGTTTTTGACATAAATAGGCCTCTGTTCTGTCTCACCTCATTTAGACATTACGTATCTAGAAATTTCCATGGTTTATTTTATAAATTTAACAAGCGTATCTATCCTACGATGTGCCTCGATATAATCCAGTAATAAAGATTGACGCGGGGATGCTCGTCCAATAGCTGGGCATCCTCATTCCGGCACAGGATACCGGCAATCTGCAACCGCCCATCGCTAATGGCTCCATAAATAGGCGTAGATATTATTGCTGACATGTACATGTAACATGATGGGAAGAAACAATTGGACTTTTTTGTCGTGACTGTAAATCAATGCCGATTCTAATTTATTTAATTTTTTGAAACCTTTCAATTCTTCTCTGAATCTATCAATGTATTTATATAGCGGAAAAGATAGGCGTGGTTCGAAATACATTGATGAAAAAAATATATATATATATAATAAAAATATATAAGGTATATACCTTATCTCGAACAACGTTACAACTACTTTAAATAATTAATAATAATTCTTAATAATGTATATTTATATGTAAAGGATTGAGATTCCTTTGAGTTTTTATATAAAGTATGGTGGTACCTCTTTTATAGCAGTGGTGACATGTATTGTTTATGAAAATATTTTGACACTCAACTGTAGTCAATTATAAAAGAAATATTTTACTATTCTCTTATATTTACGCGAATTTTACCCATTTAATTAAAAGTCTATATCGGATTTTATCGCGTTTATTTAAAACTTTGCAGTTTAACAATATTTTAAATTATTTCCCGACGTTTCGGACACTTTACAGCGTCCATGATCTCGGGCGACGGAGGTGGTGGGTGTCCGAATAATGAATCATGAAATCAATGAGTCCATGATGGACGCTGTAAAGGTCCGAAACGTCGGGAAATGATTTAAAATATTGTTAAACTGCAAAGTTTTAAATAAACGCGATTAAATCCGATATAGACTTTTAATTAAATGAGAAATATTTTAATTTAATTTAAAGGAATCTGTTAAATAACTTTGAGTGTCGTTTCTTTGTTTTTACAGAGCAACACATAGTTTAATTTGCCGGTTCCAATTCTGAGTAGGTATTCACTAAGATAATCGACATTATATTTATAATATGAAGGTAATATTCTAATAATGATTGTATTCGTGTAAATTTCCTACTTTTGGATGGGAACGGCCTTTTTTCCTATTGAGGGAGATAAAGTTTAATCAATAAGCCTCCTCCAATTGGGCACCGAACTGGAACCGGAATAATATACATGCATAAAAACTTCTTCCGAAATATGAAGGTTTTCTGCCTATGTTTTCATTCACCCTGAATTACGAAACTATTAAGTTTTTAGAATTCAAATAAATATTTTGCGGTGCTCATATGTTGTATTTATACACTCGGAAGGTACGTAGGTATGTACCAATTACTACAATATTACGTAATAATAAAATTAATTATTAGATAAAAAAAAGACTAAACATGAAAATAATCAAAAAATTAAAATTATTACAAGAAATAACAGAATAAAACCAAAATATATTAAAACTTAAGGCTTTATAATATCACGCTGCCGTTCATAATATCGGAACATAAGCCAAATGTCTTAAAAAATAACGGTGAAATTGGGGTTGCCGTCTATTCCGTTTTGAATTGCATAAGTAATCATAATATAATGTATACATATATGATACGGCTACTTACATTTCTTGTTATATTAGTCATTGCATAAACTCACCCACAAATTATTAAAAAGTGATGTCTTGTTGCAATAATTACATTCAAATTTCAATATCAATGTAAGTCAGTGGATTACTTTATCTTGAATCAAATTTTCGTGTCTCAAAATGTATCCAATCAATACGCGTATCGGAATGTTGTAAACATTTTAACAAGATGGGAAGCCAAATTATTTAAAAGAAAGAAAAAACAATTTAAGCTGACAGAAGCTCATTGAACAGCGAAACGTATTCAAATATCTGAAATTGTTGACAAATTAAGTTCCCTACCCGGACTTGAACTCCCTAACCACTTGAGAGCGCGACTCCAAAATTGTGTTAGCGTCAAATTTAAAACGAACTCTGGTTAATTCATCTACGACTCTATTACAAAAGATTAAAGCTTAAAATACGAGGACGTACAATTTTAAAACGGTACAAATAAAGTTGTATCAATATACGAAGGGACGGGACGGAGATGTTCGTTTTACTAGTTACTCAATTAGGCCCTTTGTATTTGTTTATCTGAGTTTGTATAGCATCAGAGCGGGACGGAAATAGGGTTTACAAGGAGTTAGAAAGGAATGAACGATGCAAAGTAATTTGAGACAGTTCTTTTCACGGTTAATACGTTCCTATTTTGAATAGCAACACGAACTGGCGGGAAATGCATTTAGATTTTGTTCTTTTTTTCCTAATCGTTAATGGCTGTCGTGGATTTTCTTTGAGTTATAAAGTTAGGAGGTAACGTTACAGTTAAACTGTTAATTTAGTTTATTGTTATTCGATGACAGTTTGTTATAATTTAAAATCTGTTTTAATAAGTTTTTATCAGATTGCAGCGAAGACCAAGAGGAGAAGATCATTTGCAAAATTTAAATCTATAGAAAAGGATGGCGTACGTGAAACGTTTATATTATGAATAAATAAAATATGTAAAGATACATCTACTTACTTAATAATTTTAGTAAAATACTTAAATATAATAGTTTTTTTTTTAAATAAAGTATATACGCAGGACCTGAACAAATGGTTAAAGACACATGCCTTACATGAAGATTATTTATTTATTTATTTTAAGGTTCACCGACACTTTTTTACACCAATACAGATAATATACAATATATTACATTACTATAATTATAGTGTCAGTGTAACAATTACTTATAGGTAAACTCGACGTGAATGCAAAGATAAAACTTTTGTCAGTAGTTGTAGATATTCTTTCATCAAATACTGTAGTCGAAACGCAGTTGCTTATGAACTTCTCTTTTCATTTCCTCATTCCTTGTAAAATTTAATATTCTATTCTTACGTAAATCAAAAATATCGACGTAAAAGTACGTGCTCAATCGAGCAAAAAATAGTAAAGCATATCGTTTGTATTCATCGTGCAGTAGATGTTGCTCAGTTGTTAGCCCGTGATTGAGCAAATACAAGGTGACTGCGATAGGCGACCGATGGCGCATAAAACATCGTATCAAACAAAACTGGATAGCTTCATGCAAAATTAACAAAATACTAATGCTTTTGTGTCAGTCTGTAAGTTTATCGTTGTTGCAAGTCTGCTATTATAAGCGTGATTAATTAATTGCAGATTATTGACATTATAATTTTTGATTTCGATATTCTTGGTAATCTAAAAATTCATTGGTATCAAACGCCACATTGTAAAATATATATATTACTGGCAGATGAATCTGCTTGTAAACGTCCCACTGCTTAGCGAAGGCTTCTTATCTATATAGAAAAAGGGTTAAAGTTTAATCCATCACGCTGCTCCATTGTGAGATTGTGGATAGTTTCACTATCCTGAGTAACGATCGTTATAGCCTATCTATAGGTTGTGAAAAAACCGGGTCTCGGTTGTTATGATAGATAGTACGGTTAAAAGTGTTCTCCGAGGCACGGTGGAGAAATTAACACGGACATACACCCAAATTAAAAACAAATATTTGTACAAGTACAAATGTCTACCCCAAGCGGGAATCGAACCCGTGACCGCCCCGGCGTTAAGGCGATTACTCTCAACACTACATCAGAACGGTTGCTACTGGTTATATAAATAGTATCTAAATCTTATTATTATTTCGAATTCAGTTAAAAATATAAACATTTTAAATATTTAGAAAAATCGTATAGAACTCGTATAGAAGTTTATTACGAAAGTTTTGAATATAGGAACATGAAGATAGATGTTGTACCTACTAGTGTCATTACTGGAAGAATGTCTCTTATCCTATGTAAGAAATGGACTGTAACTTACGAACTGCAGATTGGTAAACATTATCTTCTAAGATAGTCTATCAGAGGAAAGTGAATAAATAGTGAATTTGGACTGTAAAACGTGCGTATAAAACCAGTGTGTATATGATATTATATAATATGAATATTGGCAATAAAAATTATATAATATACCAATAAATCACATGTAATTTACGTAAAAATTAAATTGACATTTACATAATAATAAAAAGCATAACGAAATATTGCATAACGCTGTCCCACACAACCCCTCGATAAGAGCGATTCCTCACGCAGGGCGCAGTAATGAACTCTTTTAAACTATAGAGTTGGCGCGGCGGGGCTTGGCTGAATCCCTTTACGTTGTTGACTTTAAAATCATACGAGGGAAAAAAAGTTGTTTGATTTGTCAAGTTGCAAATCTTTAAAAGCGATACAAATCATCGAAAGATGTAAGGTATTAATTTGAATCGAATTTCTTGATACATGATTTGGTTTAATAAAATTTCTATCTACTAGCTACTCCTCGAGGTTTTACCCGCTTAATTTCCGATCCAGTTGTCGGGATAAAATGTGATCTACGTGTTATTCTCGATCTCTAGCTATCTATGTAGCATGTTTCATTGCAATTTATTAAGTAGTTTTTGCATGTAACAGTAACATACATCCATCCAAGCTTTCTCATTTACAATGTTAGGATTAATTTAGAATTATAATATTAAAAAGTCAGAGAGAGCCAACTTTGTATACTTGCGTGTTCCGTATTGTAACAACCTTAAAATTGTCTCACCTTTGGACAAAAGACTCCTATAAATATTCCTATTAAGATGAAAGATTTTTCCACTCATCAGGCTGCTTCATTGTGGATTGGGGGTATCTACATGACTAGATTTCTGCCAAGATATACGAGTTTTCTTATGTTTTCTCCATAATATTTTTGTGAAAATTCACGTCTTTCTTTCACCCAAGAATCTCAGCTATAATAATTAATGATATAATACAATACTACAATTATTTAACTGTATATTTAGTTGTCAAAAAGTTATCATGAGTTACAATTTAATATATTTTTTATGATGGTCCATTTGATGCAATTTTTGGATAGAACTTTCAATTTCTAGCAATAAAGAGTATATAACTGTATTTTATCAGCCTGTGAACAACCCACTGCTGAGCGGAGGCCTCTTCTCCATATAGATGAAGGGTTGGAGCTTAATCCACTACGCTGCTCCACTGCGGGTTGTTGAATAATTTCCCTACCATGAATAACGATCGTTATTAAGTGTCTATAATAACAACTGGCACCGACGGCTTTACGTGCTCTTCGAGGCATGGTGGGGAGACCCATAAGGACATACATCCAGACCGGAAACAAATATTTTTACAAATATATCTGTCCCGAATGGGAATCGAACTCGCGACCGCCGGCGCGCGGTTTGAGGCGACTACCACTACACCAGAACTGTCGTCTGAAAGAGTATAAAAGGCTTTAAAAAAGTTAATTTGTACCACTGTCTGTATGCACTATTGTAGGGAAAACGCTGATGTATGTAAGGAACTTTCGTAGGTGGAGTTCAGAACTGGATAATGCGCTGTCCTGCGTGTAAGCAAGGATATAGACTCGAAGTCAAATATGATTAAGGTAGTACTTCTACTTATTGGTATACCGTATGATTTTGAAATAATATAATTTAACATAAAACTTTTATTACATATTTTAATGATTGTATTAAAATTCGGTAGGCTTTGTCAATATTGGTGATGAAAATGACAGTTTGTTTTATTCGAAATATAAAAAGAAATTGAGCGAGATCACATTTTTTCTTTAATGCTCTAATTTGTTTGAAATAAATATTCACACTATACATTCGCCTTCAGTAACCGATGCCGTGTCTACAAGATGAGGATTTGCATGGTTCAAAACTTATTTTTGCATTTATCTTTCTTTTTTCTTATATTAAATAAAAATTACTTCCTTACAAGTAAAGGTCCTTTATGAACTCGATGGTGCCCGAAATTTATAATTCGATCTAAATATTTTATAGACTATCATTATTATAGCCTATTTATTATTGTGCAACATATTAAACTGTAATTAATTATAATTTTTCATTACCAAATATGCATTCAAATAATTATATTATAGACTATAGTATTACATAGTTGGACCCGGCATGATTCTGACAGGTTTCTAATAGCCCAGGTGGGAAATCGGGCAGTCCTTAAATCAGAAGACCCGACATGATTCTAACAATTAAATATAAAAAAAATATCAGCCAATATATTTTAAAGAACCTGCACTTATATCTTGAGAATTGCAGTTATGTTTATCTCGTCAATCCATAGCGAATTAACTTTGAGATAAGCTACAGTCATTTTTATTAATAGAAGAAGTCTGCTTAGCCGTGTGATAGTATATACAGTACTGTAATTTATTCGAAACTTTTAAAATGTACAATAAAATAACCGCCTTTAATTCACTGGATATAAATGCAATTATTCAAAAACTTAACAGTAGACATTATTAAGAGACCACACATTTTAATTTCCCACGTGAAGTCCTCACAATGTAAGATTGAAACAAAATAAATGTGAAGTCGAGTGTATAGCGTTTACTTGACCTAAGTATCGGAGGGTTGTTTGCAAAATACAGTTTAATAGGGGCCCTTTGTCTTCGAGGGCCTTCGAGGCCCCTTGATTAGTCGAGGACTGCGGTGAATTATAAAATAGTTACTTACTGTTTCGGTGGGAAGCGGTTGACTTGTAATTTTGACTTGACGACGAGTGGCTTTGTTTTGAACGCTTTTTCATTTATTTTCATTAAGTGTGTTTAATTGTAACGCGTTGACTTGATGTTATTAAAACTATAATAATTATACGACGGTTATCGAGGGCTTGGAAATTAATTGTATTTAAATTCAGCGATTCTTGCCGTAGCCATGGGATTTTTTTTCGATTATTTGATTTTTATTTATTTTTTATTTCATAAAAAATGATGTGCTCAAACTATTGGTATGCGTCATGAGAATGTTATTAAAACAAAAGTTTTATTATTTTACATTTTCTAAAGGTAATTTTTAATTAAAAAGAAAAGGGGTACTGCCAAGGAGTCTGTTGTAAGCGGTTACATGTTATGGTTTTGTAAATTATAATAAATTTTATCTAGTTAATAATATTTAACATATATGATGTATATAAAACAGCCGAGTTTTTTAAGCAGTAATGTAATATGCATTTAATCATGGTTGTGTTTTTTTATTTTTTTTATTTTAGGCTGGAGACTTTAATACATTGGGAGAAATTTTTGTTAAAAAACATTTTATTTGCGCAGACACTTTTGATTAAGTTCTGTATATTAAAAAATTTTCGTTATAAAGTTTTAATGTCAAAAAACCAGGTGTTTTTAAAAAGAAAAATCTTACAATGTACGGGAAGGTTTTAATAAAGACATTGAATCTGGTTAGAGTTTTAAGCTTTATAGTTTTCTTGATATTTTTTTAGATAATTTATTGTTATCATGTTCTCTATTGTATTAACAACTAGAATTTCAACATAAGTAAGTTTGTTTATTTAACCAAGAACGAATAAAAATATTTTTTATAATAATTTAATTATGCGACATTGCTCCATAAAATGCGTTAAGATACCATCAGTGTTGCCATACTATGCTTCATAAATTGTAAAAAAAAAACATTATGTAAATAGGAGAAAATAAAATTGCATTATTTAACTTTAAACTGGATATTTTGCACCTTTTTATCGTGTCTCTTAACGATTTGCATATAAATGTTGCCAGGTTATAAAGAGAAAAATATGGCAACTATATGATTTAAGTACGATTAAACTGATTAATGGTTATGCGAAAATTAATTGAGCCGTTGAGAATAGACAATTGCATTTTTGCATATAAGATCATACTTTCATTACAGTAAGAAATTTTATTGCTGTCACGTTGATAAATAGACACAAAGTTACAATGTTGCTTAGAACAGTGTTTTATGGTTGATACGTGACATGTTTTTCCATTCATAGATAACTAGATGACCAACACGGTTTCATTCGTGTTTATAATTTTATAGTTAAACTTACATCTGTCTATGTGATGTTGTACAGTCTGTATTTTTTTTTTTATATATAATGATTTTCTACCGCAAAATAATTTTAAGAATTCGCGTTCAAAAAAAATTGAAGCAGATACTTTTCACCTTTATTATATTAGTATAAATGAACAACACAATGTAACATTATATTAAAAAAAAAAAAAAAACTGTTTTATGAACTAATTTTGTGAATAATATGTTCACAAAATTCTAATGTAAATCTTGGCATATAATGGTTAGACCCAGTTTCACCACTTGCTATTAAGTTCCGGGTAACTTAACTAGCACTTTTTTGACAGGTAATTGTATGGGTTATCTTTCAAAATAAGTGCCAGTTAGGCTATCCGGAACTTAATAGCAAGTGGTGAAACTGGCCCTTAGTAAAATTAATAATATCTATAATTTGGGACTTACCGTGATCTCCGTTGTCAAATGTTCAAAACTCTCAGAAAAATGATACATAGCTTAAATACTTACGTTGTTTCAACACGCCTCAGAATTTTGTCCAACACATTCATATTTATTTAGGGTATATATATATGCTTTTTTTTGTAATAAATAACAACAAAATGTATACTTATACTTCAACTTAGTGTGCTCTTGTATCTTTACATAGTCGTGAACATAATCAACAAAGATTAGCTTAAGATACTTTCAAGGGATGTCTAACATTGTATAAACTTTGATTAATTGCAATTTAATATTCACAATAATAAGTAACTGGTAAAATTATATGATAATACATTAAACTTTTTACAAAAACTATATTTATATAATTTTTATAGTGTTTGTTGCATACAAGATAAGAGGAATAAGAGAATAATTATCAGAATAAAATAATGAACAAACAAAATACAGCTCTTAAAACAATAAAAATTGCAATACTTAAAAATTTGAATAAATTTAATTAAACTTAGTTATTAAGTCCTGGATAATGTAATTTTAATAGGATGTAGTATATTAATATTGAGATATGAGCTAATATAATTCAATTTATAGAACAAGCCCCACAGTAACTGGATATCCAATCCCAACACAATTAGTCTTAGATAGGAGAGACGCCGTGTTCACGGTACGCTTGCCTGTGAATTATTAACAAAGCCGCTGGATTAGGAAAATGGGTTATTTCTTGCTAACTTTAATATTATATTGTTATTTGACTGGTGAAAGTGGTGTTATGATTTTGAAGTTTTTTATTTATTTATTTTTTTAAGCTCCACGATATCTCTTGAAATCTAAGTGTCTAGTCTATATTTTATTACGCTGAAGCACTTATTTTTAGGTTTAGTGTTATTTATAATTAAAAATGATTGTTTATTAATGTTTTTCGTTTTTTTTTTGTTAATTAATTTTTCATTACAGTTTAATGGTACCTACCGTAGTATATACATTTTTTAACGACATGAAAAAAAAAATAAACAATCGATATGGATATTAATTAAACATATGATTTTGACTATAAAAAAGTTAATAATATTAATTTATTAACTAATTAAATAAAAATACTCATATTATAAGTGAATCCACGAGTGACCTTTTGAATATTGTACTAAAATGAAATATATTTATCGCTTTATGTCAAATATTAATATATCATAGTTTGAAGTTATGTAAAACATATTTATATAAAGTCGTTCGCTTTGGACATTAAAGGTTGTATAATATTAAGTTTATAAAATAAACAAACACACTTTACGTTATGAAACATCCGACTCCAGGATTATCTCTCAAATCGAATCAGAAACAATCCCACAGATGTATTGTTTGATGATCCCCGACCCGTCTGCAATCCGTTTGATTCCTGACTCGGGGATATTCTACGACTTATTCTAAGTACTATACTTTTTATTTCTTTGAGATTGATAATGGAGATACTACTTTAAAATCAATAAAGAAGTATAAGAATTAAGAGGGAAAATTTATTTATAGTGCTATTAATATAGTATATTATAGTGTTTTTTTAAAAAATTACTGCTTATGTAGAGCTACAGTCAGGTATTTTTCTATATTTTTATATAACAGTATTGTATATTAACATCGCAAAATAAAATTAATAAACGTTTAAAAATAATTGAAGTACAAATTTCGTTTTATATTTTAAATTGTTTTACAATTTATTTCCTTTCTCGTCAGACAAGAACCTTAATCTTTTGTATCTTATCTTATTTCATTCCAGATTTATCTTACATATTTGACATTTTTTGATATTTTTTATAAATAACTAATTTTTAATTAGTGTATAATTTTTCCATGATATTTAGTTACATGATAA
Source organism: Euphydryas editha (assembly GCA_036937285.1). Taxonomy (NCBI): domain Eukaryota; kingdom Metazoa; phylum Arthropoda; class Insecta; order Lepidoptera; family Nymphalidae; genus Euphydryas; species Euphydryas editha. The sequence continues at coordinate 18,395,006 of JAUPFZ010000014.1, forward strand.
CCTTTATAAAAAATAAAATATTTTAAGATTTTATATTTCTACTTCAATAAGGAACGAAAAATAGACATCAGTTTTTTATAAATTATCACTGTAAGCGCAAAATCGATTATATTCCTTATCGATTGTGAAAATAATATTTATTCATATAATCAGTAACATTATTTAATTCATTCAATAAATATAGATATTTAACATTTATGTACAACTTATTTTAGAAGTACCATGAACAATTTTCTCTAACGTGCCTCTCTGTATAACTCTAGATTATGACTTAAGAGTAAAATCAAATCATATCAAAAATTTCTTTATTCAAGTAGGATTTATAAGCACTTTAGAATCGTCATTTTACACAGTAAATAATATTTTAAATTAATAAACTATAATTAATGTGAAGATACCACCGATTGGGAATGTAGATTCTGCTGAGAAGAATCGGCAAGAAACTCACAAGTTATTATTAAAAAAAAAAAAACATCAGTACATAGGTAACTCATAAATTATAAATTTAGTCACTTGTCCTAATTTAAGAACAGCGCCATTGAAATAATACACCCTTGTCACTTCCATAATACTTCACAGAAAAATATGTTCAACTTTAAATTTATTAATTGGAAATTATAATATCGTTTGTAGGATTATATTATATATGCGTATACCTTACTTATTCCATAAAGGAGACGTTTAGTTTGCGAAGATCAAATCAAAATATCTACTAAGCTAATAATTGTATAAGAATTTTTCGCGAGTTATTGTAATAAAAATCAGCGTATTAACAATGAAATAAGCAATGCCAGTTGGGGAGGCACAGGGAGCGGAATAACGCGATAATGGAAGACTCTATCAACGTAGCAATTAAAATTAGTCGTATTTTTGACGGAACTCGCGCCTAACGACGTTTACTGCGCCACTGCACGCTGTCCGCGCCATTGTTGTTTCATTTTTATTTTGATAAAATTTTCATTTACTGATTTCATTTTTGTAATGAATAATGCTAATATTTTTTTATTATTTATTTTTATCTATATTTCATTTTTATTTTAAGGTTTTAGTGCTACGTAGTGACATAGTGACTGGCATATATAACGTTTTGGGATCAGCCTGTAAAAAAACCACTGTTGAGCGAAGGTCTCTTCTCCATGTAGAAGAAGGGTTGGAGCTTAATCCACCACGCTGTTCCACTGCGGGTTGGCGGATAATTTCCCTAACATGAGTAACGATCGTTATCAGATGTCTGTGATAACAATCGGGACCGACAGCTTTACGTGCTCACCGAGGCACGGCGGAGAGACCCACAAGGATATACAGTCAGACGGGAAACAAATATTTGTACAACTACAAATATCTATCCCGAGCGGGAATCGAAACCGCGACCGACGGGTCGCGGCATTGAGGCGACTACTCACACCACTACACCAGAACGGTCGTCTTTTCGGTTATATAACGAATGTTAAGTATGATTAAAATAAGGGCCCTTACTTTCATTTTAATTACATAATAATACTTAATAAAATTAAAGCGAAGATACAATTTGGTAAAACTTCTAATAATACTTTGTACGTAATGTAATTATTTGATTGCTACCTTAATTTGAAAATTTGCCGATTTTATATAATTGATTTCAATATTTTTAAAATATGTAATACTTAATCTAACACTCCCTTTTTTAGTCTCGATATTGGTATCTAATTACACTGTAAATTAATTTTAAGTGTCAAAATCGCCCTAACAGAAGAACTTAGAAAAAATAAATTTGTTAAAATTTCAAATAAGTTTCGTTCTTTTATGCAGCCAAGAAATTCAGCAAAATGTCAGTTATTACAAAATCATATTCTTTTTAGTATAAGTAGTATAGACAAGCTTTTTGCTACGACTTCTCATGTTTGAAATTAAGAATTAGATATCTATATTTTACATGAATAAATTCACTGTTAGAGATGATTTAATACCGTTGATGATTTATCCATATTGATGTATGTACGAGTATATTATATGGCTACCTGCTTTTATAAGTCACAAGATGATGTTTTAGGGCCTATACGTCTGAAGAAAGTCGTTTTTCAACGGAGAAACAAATTGTTAATTTTTAAAATTAGATTACTGTAAAGTTTATCAAACATACAGACAATTTTCTCATTTATAATATTAATAACTAGTAGTTAGATTATATCAATAATTTTGACCCATTTTTAAAGTAATAGCTGCTTGAGCGTTGGCCACGATGCATTGTTAAACGTTCGAGCACCTCGTTAGGTCTTATACGATTTTAGAATAAAACTGATTTTAACATTCGCATTATTCGTGATTTTGTTTGTTAAATTTTATTGGCGCTGGTCGTATTTCTGTTGAATTTTCAAAACAATTAGACTTTTATTAAATATATTTTGACGATTCGAAATATTTTATAGTTGACATTTTAAAATTGCATTAATTAATGTTAATAATATGTTACATATTTAAATAGAAATATACCGATATCTTGAATTATTTTGTTTTATAAACCATCTAGCTAGTTAGCGTATCATTGCTTGGTTTACGCTTCTTCTACGAAAGAATGAAGGATTGGAATTCAATAAAATAATAATTATTTCATTTTTACCTTAATTTAAAAATAGATATTTCTCGTTGTATGACTCGCGTTACACGTCAGATATCGCACGCTTATTAATAAACCGAAATAAGTAAGAAAAAAAAAACACTTGTAAAAATGGTAAAAATGGGAAATCGCTGTCAAAACTCAAAGTTTTGAACCTCTACCTTGTTGGAGGCGTTCTGTCGCCTCTGTGATCCATTAAATAGGTCATTTTGCTCTGTTCTTTGTGACGGCCAGATTGTATCTATTTTTTGAGCTGAGTTAGTTCATTTTATTCAGTAATAATTTTCAATAAAAGTAAAAATCAACAAATTTTGACTTATTTCGGATTATTAATAAGCGTGCGATATGTTGAAATTGGTAGTTCTTTCTCCGGTTCAATATTTTCTCAATTTATCGATTACAAACGAACGAGAATATCTTTTTTTTTAATTACATTAGTAAATATATAGATAAAAGTTTTATCTCAACAATTTTAACATATATTTAAAAATAACAATATCACCTAACTTACTACTCGTGTATGCTCATTCGAGGTAATATTCCATCCCTATCGATTTTTCTCCGTCTGCCACGAAGTATGTCAAACCTTGTAATAGAGTCACAGCCTGCGGCTACGCTGTACCCGTCTCATCTCGTTACATCCCCCGTTGTCGGTTTATCACATCATGGCATATAATGACGGAGCTTATTGCGGAACGAACTGGTTTAATCATATTTCGAATTAATTTATTCTGGTATTTCGGATGTATTATACGCATGTAAAATTATGAATATTACTTCCGCCCGGTTTCATCTGCATTGACGTTTATGTCATCGCTTTTCTTGTATAAGTTGTGGCGTAACGTTTTATAAGTTTTCTTAATAAATTGACTGTGTAGCGTTGAAATATTAATAAATATGTGCTTAACATTCTCACACTTCAATTTTTGTAAATTATAGTGGTGCGTGTAGTCGCCTCAACGGCGTTAGTCACGAGTTCGATTCCCGCTCGGGGCAGCTATTTGTATTTGTACCTATATTTGTTTCCGGTCTGGGTATATGTCATTGTGGGTCTCCTCACCGTGGCTCGGAGAGCATGTAAAGCCGTCGGTTCCGGTTGTTATCATATACATCTGATGGTGATCGTTACTCATAGACCCTACTCTGACAGACACCAAGTTGCAGAGTCTCGATCATCGGCGTAGGGTAGCTCGTCTGTCGGTGTTCTACAGAATATATTTTGGTGAGTGTGCGAAGGAATTGCACGATCTAATTCCCCCAACAACCTTCCGCCATCGGGACACTAGGCGCGGTCGATCGTTCCATCCTTATGTCATTGATATGCCACCTACGCGCACAAAACGCTTTGGCACTACGTTCTTGATGCGCACGGCTAAGAATGGAACTCGTTGCCCGCGTCTGTGTTTCCCGAACGATACAACCTGGGTGCCTTCAAGGCCAGAGTGAATAGACTGCTATTAGGCAGGCATGCTCCACCTTCGACCGCATCGTCACTTAACATCAGGTGAGATAGCGGTCAAATGCCTGTCTATTTGTCATTAAAAAAAAAAAAAAATAGTAGTATATTATTCGCCAACCTAAAGTGTTATTTAACTGGTCCGTTGGCGCAGTTGGCAGTGACCTTGTTTTCTGCTCCAGGTTTGTGGGTTCGATTCCCGCCCAAGTATGGCTGTAATATATATTTATTACCTAAAATACAGGCATTAAGTTGCCTACCTTAGGGACAGACGACCGTGTGTTGTGTGTGTGTATTTATTTTATTTATTGTTAAATATTTTATATTAGCATTTTTAGCAACATATATATTTTAGCAACATATAGGTATATATAATGAATTCCAAAATATCAAGTGTATCATATTAGGAAATTATTTTCAAACATATAGCATAGATATTGTCATTAACCGCAGTAGCTATACCGTTCAAAAATCGAGTTAGCGACGTTCCAGGAAGGAGTCGACAAGAGTCGCTTTGTGGTATAATTGTTGTCCTCAGGCGTAGAAGGCTTCTAATTGTTATTTAAACGTTCATAATAACATCTGGCTCACAAAGGACTCGTTTACGTGATATTCAACGATATTTGGGTCTTGAATAATGAGATTCTATAATGTCGGTTAAATCGAAAACTTAAGTTCTTGTTATATTGAGGAGAAAGCGCTTGCTAAAATGGAGAAGAGGCCTTCTCTCGGCAGTGGATTCTTTACAGGCTGATACAGTACAGTACAATACTTAATGTTAACAGACTTAAAAAAAAGGTGGAGGTAATTGTAGCTAAAAATATCGATTGAAATACCACACAACAACGAACCTATCGATATCACTAAAAACGTTGTCCGTATGGCATGTTTTTTATTATTTGTTAGTTGTTTTGACTATACTAAAAATTTCTCTTGATACCTATATAAAAAAGCGCCTAATGTACACCTCACCTTAAACGGCATTCAGTAAAATAAAATGCTGTGTCGGGAGTCCGGAAACATACACAACAGAAGCCCAAACTCCATCACGACTCCGATAACTGCAAATGTCTGTATGGAATATATAAATATTTATCATAAACGATGATCGAACCAGTGAACGCTAGCGCAGCAGCCAGTACTGCGACCACTGCGCAAAAAACCTATAATTTAATATACAAGAAATATTGAGTAAAGCTTTTAAGAAAAAAAAAAGTATTGGTCACACTTTTCAGTCGTTATTTAAACATTTTCTATCTCACTAGAATTATTTGCGATGGCAAAAATTTTCGATGAAATTTCAGCTGTTTTATTAAAACAATCTGTAGATAGAATGTAGGGCAAAGGTGTCCACTCTTTATAACGTAACGTAGAAATCGGACGTTTAAAACGTAAACTTCAGCTGCTCCACTGGAAATTTGTGGATTTTGTCTCAGAATCTCTTCTAAGTTATGTTTTCCTATTATATTTAATTTATTTATTATTATTCATTTATTTCATTTCGAGGAAAAAAATAAGAAATATTACAAATAAAGGAAGATGTACAAAGGCGGTGTTATCGCTAGGAGAGCGATCTCTTCCATATAACCTTTAGGTATAGGATACGACATGGTAAAAACGGTAGAGAATTGTCATTTAAATTCACAGTAATAACGTAATAATATATATATATATATATATATATATATATATATATATATATATATATATACATATACATACACATAATCTAGTATTTCACAAACATAACTAGCAATAAATAAATACGTAACATTAATATGATTAACCCCTTCAAATCAGCCCTTAAAATATTTAGTTCCAAGTAAGGCTAAGCCGAAGCAGATGTCTTTAAAGTAATCGATTATAATAAGCGCAAATTAATTACCTACTTAATTACGTAATTAACTTTGACATCGTCTAAAGTTTTTTTAACATCAAAAAGGTGACAAGAAATTATTACCTATTTTGAATTTACAAGGACATGTTATATTTAATTCGGTACCTGTTTTATAATGTGTCTCAGTTAGAAAATTAGTTAAAACTTTATGGTGTAACAAGTGTCGTTATTTTATTGAATGGAAATGCCGATCGTTTAAGTCTTTGTAATTTAGAAAATAAAAATAATAAAATATCTAATATACGAAAACGTAATTGTTTGATTTAAGTAAGGTCTTTATTGTCTGTACCGTAGACGCAGTTGGCAGTGAACGGTGACTTCCGCTCCAGGATTGCGAGTTCGACTCCCACCCCAAGTCTAATTAATCTATATTTTATATAATACTATTAAGCTGAAAAGTTTGTTTGTTTGAACGCGCTAATCTCAGGAACTACTGGTTCGAATTGAAAAATTCTCTTTGTATTGGATAATATCAAGGATATTTATTAAGGATAGAAAGATAATATCATGGATATTTATCAAGGAAGGCTATAGTCTATATGAAATCACGCTACAACCAATAGGGGCTGAACAATAATAAGAAATTTTACAAAAAATGGGAAATATATCTTTAAAAATATTATTTTTCTTAACGCGAAGAAACCGTGGGGCACAGCTAGTATATTATATATATATATAAAAGAAATCTGACGGCTGAGTAAGGCTAACGAGCTACGAGTACCTACCTAACTATCTAAGGAACAGACGACCGTGTGTGTGTATGTGTTAAAGATATTTATTTTATTAACAAAATAGCGACCATAGCTATCTAGATATTTTGTACAGATTCCAACTGACCCGATAACACTGTTTTAGTATGGAACCTCAATCATAGCGCTGAACTGATCTGAAACACTCACTGAGAATCAAACCAGCGAGTGTCGACGTTAATGGAGCTATTCGCACAAATACACCAGAAAGTTTTTTCTCAATTACAAATTCTGGGTGTACAACAGATAAAAAAATAAGAAATTATTTGACGACAGATGTATAAAATTAGCTTCATGAGGATGTGCTAAGTGTCATTAATAATCTCTGAGAGCTTTCATTTAGAGTAATGTCTGTGAGAGCCTAATTGACCCGACATCGAGAGTGTCAGAGTGTCTTGACGATTGACCGCCAATACTTGCCAATTACAGCTAAAGACACGTTCAGAAAAACACACTGGTTGACAAATTATAAATTTACTTTTCATTATAAGAATTTTATTATTCACGCGATTAAATAATCAATAATAAAATAATATTTTATGATATTAATCTTACTAATTTCATCTACTATTTGGATGGAAGGATTTTTCTGAACCAATAACTCCAGAACAGCTGAATGCATCTGAATGAAATTTCTCATAGGTATATAACTGTCTGAAATAGGATAAGGCATTTTTGTGGTAAAAAAGTTAGTAAAAAAGTACTAAATTATACTTGCAATCAAAGAAAAGTTGATTTACTCGTAGTAGTCTCAGCCAGCTTAGTTTTAAATTCATCTGATTGGGCCCTACTCTGTGTTATAGCCTAAGTTTTAATCACGGATTATCTGAATGTCATTAAGGTTGCTTTTTTAAAAGGTTCTTTGATAAAAAAGCTAGGTTTAACTAAATCATTTAATCATAAACACAATATACCTTACTTTCTATTAGGTTTAAAATGATTTTGATTTATCTAACACGACAGTAGACATTATAAAACATTTACCAAGTGAAGCTTTTTTGAGCTCATGCGCACGTCATTTACGCGCGAAAATGGGACATGCACAATATCTTGTTTTTTTTTTTGCGTATGCGCTCCTTTTTAGAATAGTAATTACATATTTCAAATATTTAATACCCTCTTTGTCATCAAATGACAAGTAATCAATATTTATATTAAAAAAAAATGTGGTGTCGTCGGACACTAGAAAGGAACGAAGTTCCTTATATTTATGTAAATATTAATTTCAAGCTCTAGTCGAGGTAAAAAGAAAATAATTATTCAGGTATAAATTTTTATTAGTATTTTTTATCGATAAAAATCAAAAACTACTTTACAAAATTATCTTGACACTTTTATTTTATTCACAATGATTCATAAATATATATAATAATAATATACAAAGAAACATCTATTTACATGAATAATAATTATGCGTAATTATGTTTTATCATAGAAACTATAAATATAAATATAAATAAATATTAACCAACAATCACACCACGTTAACCTAGCCCCGTGCTAAGTTCGTAAGAACTTGTGTTACAGGTACAAAATTAAGTAAGTAAAAGTAATTAAGAATAAATAGTAAGTGTATGTAAGAGGATGCGTAAAATTAAAATAAAAAACATGGAAATGTATTGCGTACTAAACTATATATTTACATAGTACACTCAACTACAAGTTTGTTTGTAATACAACAGGTATTTTTAATTCAGCAGTAGTGGTTTTTAAGTAATTAAAATTACTTAAGAATAAATATTGAAGTGAATATTGATTTTTAGTTTCGAATATTTCTTTTGTAGAATTCTGTTTAAGAGGTTTTTAGACGAAAAAAATTTAATCCGAGCATTTTCGTTACGGACGTTTTTTGCCAACTTCGCTTTAAAAAATTCGTAGAATTAAAAAAAAAAAGCAACACATACAAATCATAAGTTGACTGACAATTAACTGACCCGTTGGCGCAGTTTGCAGTGACCCTGTTTTCTGCTCCGAAGAGTTGTGGGTTCGATTCCCGCCCCGAGTCTGGGTGTAATATATATTTATTTATATATTTATTATTTATATGTATATCTATTTAAAAAAAATGTATACTCGTATCAGTCGGCTGTTACCTAAAACACAGGCATTAAGTTGCCTACCTTAGGAACAGACGACCGTGTGTGTGTTTAAACATATTTATTAAACATATTTATAAGTAATCCTCCTGAATTTCCATAGAAATAGTATAAAGTACAAAAACTTACTTCAAAATCGTAAAGAATTTTTAGTACCGATATCTCGAAGGGAGAAGGGAATTCGAATTTTTTTTTGTTATCATAAAACATTTTACCGTGGGTACGAGTAGGTTCATTTTATTTTCTTTGTATCTACGAGTGTGTTGCCATATATGTAGCCAGGATGTAAGTAAAAACGTATAAAGTATTTTTTATTACGTTAAGTTTTTCCGAGTTTCTGATAAAAACTGTATGCTCGTATTTTAATGCTCCACAATATTTTTTATCTAAGAGCGATGTCTATTTAGGATTCAGCATAGCACTATTTGTTAAAACACACAATCTTTGCCTACGTCTTTTTGATTTATAAAAACACTTACTTTTCTTACACATTATTTTTTTCTTTATAGAAAGAAAGAAAAACGTTTATTTAGGTAAAAGTATTACAAAAAATAAGAATTAAAAAAAAATAACAGAATAATTAGTGGCTTAGATACAAGATACTTTTTCCTAAAAAGGTCTCCACTCAGCATGTGTTGCATCTGATTAGATACAACGCTGATCTTCCGTGAAGCCGTTCTACAAAAGTTTTTTTTTTTTTTTACTATGACGTATTATTTTATGTTTTAATGAGTATTAATTTATGTTTTTTTTTTACATTTATAAAATGACGTTAAGAAGGTATTTAGCACTACAGAATAAAAATATATTTTCAATCGTATATGTACGTTTAGGAGATAAAAAATATGAATATTAAAATATATCGGTTCTATTTTTATATTTTCTTTGTGTTTATGAACGTGTATGAGTCATATTTTAAAATAAAATATTGTACGGAATTCTTGTTTGTACAAACTGACTGTAAGCTGTTTTTGTAGTCTTCTCTTTTATGAGACATTTTATAGATACTTTATAAAAATTTACGTAATGTCGAATGTTATATATTTCAGTAACTCTGCTATTAAGTTTTATAACATTTACTTCAAAGAAAATAATACAATTATCTTTTTTAAATTCATTAAAGTTTCTAGGTACTGATAACAACTGGTCCTATGTTCCAAGGAAATAGAAGAAATAATAGAAGGTTTAAAACATTTTCGAAGGTAATAATAATAATTTAATTTAATTTATAGGTATAAATTAAATTAACATCAGCCATATTGATTTATAATTTGTAAATATTGTATATGGCACCACAAAATGTGTACCTACCTACTAATGTAATTCTGTGAGTGGACTTAAAAAAAAAAAAGCGAAAATGCGAAAAAGTTTTCAAATATTTATAACTGACTCTCCTAATCTTAATAAAAAGTTAATATATTTTTTTTAATATCTGTAATTGCATTAATTTACACCTAAACATTTTAATCAGTTATTGCTTTTAAATTATATAATTAAATATGTTCATTCAATTAACTTTAATAATTTCCTTAACTTGACGAAAAAAAAAAAAACTTCTGTCACTTTGATGGTTTGTTTTTCTTAGTCATTACTGGCCATATTGAGTAAGTAGATCCTTAGCACTATTAACTCGGCAGAATGTTAAATGGAGTCTTCGTGTTAAGCAATGGCGATTATGTTGGAATTGTTTTTTTTATAAGCAGTAAGATGTTATCGTAAAATGTTTGGTAATGTTCCACCTTTATTCTATGTATTTTTTTAAATGTCATCTGTTGAATTATTTTTGCATTCATCACTAAAAAGCGCTTGTACTATTTCTTGTTATTGTAATTATTTTTAATTAAAGTTCTTTTAGTTAAATAGTTTTGTTTTTTTTCATAGTTTTTTTTTTAATTATCTGTGTTCGAAATTCATAGTGACAAAATTTTTATATGATTTCATTCGTATGGTTGTCATATGTTTGACTTCTGACACACTTAATGGAAAGTTTTGTTGATAGAAGAATAATAATTATACTTAAGCCAAATTCGATATGGAATGTTTACCAACAAATCGTTGCTTAGCAACCAACCATAGGCCGATATGAACAATCTATTGGAAAACAATTAAAATAATTATATTATATAATATTTATACATAGTAGTACAAGCTACATAAAACTTGAAATAAATAAGGAAAACAGACATATTTATATGTTATCTATAATTATCTGTTATAGAGGTAAAATTACTTGTTAACGTGGGTATAACTAATTTCCCACTGAATGATTACTTAATATTTTCAGAAATATGTATATGCCTACATCAAAAATAGCTACAAAATTGCTGAGTAGCATTCAAAATAAAACAACATTTGTTTTAAAATGAATTTATTATGATTAAAAATCTATGTTCAGACACTCAATCTCTTTTATTATTTATTTCATTTTAGTTGCGTTGAATAAACATAACAATTTAAATATTTAAAGTGTTAAAATTTAGGGTTATTAGATATATATTAGTAATTAAATATACTCTTTTGCAAAAAAAACGGGCACTTAAGCAAAGAACTATTTTATAGTTACTATTAGTTTGTTTGACAATTTTAGGTATTGTTATCCTCAGAATTTTATAAATTAATTAGGAAGGAATAGTTTTCATCAGTTTTATCATAACATTTTAATTAAATTATTAAGAAATAATGTTTAAGCTCAAAACACTATGATTGTACAGTACGCGCGCGAGTTCATGTCCATCGGGGCCTGAGGTGAAGGGCGGGAGCAGCGCGCCCCGCCTCGCCGAATTCGTCCGAAATCGAGTGTTGTCCGTTGACGGTGACGCGTGCTTGTCGATACTAAAAACTATTGACCGCTATTGTATTATTTTTTTTTTACGAAACCATGAGTACTTCGCCTTCAACAATTTCAAATAGAAAAAAACTTTTATAATACATAAGCATGATAAGGCCGCCATTGCACATTTACTGTAAATTTTTTTTCTTCAATGCTATTATTTAATAACGTGTGTAATAAAGTATTAAATAAAAATAAATAAATAAATAAATATTTACTTACTTAAAGTTGCAATAAATATGGAATAGATATTATGGTTGACCAAATGAGATTATCGATATCGACATTATGATAGGTCACAGAACTACCGCATTCCTCAGGATGGACATGAACTCGCGCGCGTACTGTACCTGCTCGCTAAATAAAAATGAAACGCGTTAATTTTTTTGTTTTTCTTGAATACATTAAAAGCAGATAAAAGTTTAGTATTGAGTGTGACCCCCTCTTGCTGAAATCACAGCTTGCATTCGTCTGGGCATGCTAGTGAGTATATCTTTTATGGTTTCTTGGGGAATACGTTCCCACTCCGCGGTAATCACATTCTTTAGCTCTCTGATGGTCTGCGGAGCCGGCTGCACTGATCTCACTCGTCGCTTCAGAACGTCCCAGACATGCTCTATGGGATTGAGGTCCGGACTTCTAGCTGGCCAGTCCAAACGACGAATTCCGACTTCTAGCATATACGCATCCACACCGCCAGACCGGTGGGCGCGAGCGTTGTCGTCCATAAAAATTGAGTTTTCGCCAAGAGCGGTTAAAGCGGGTTGTGCATAAGGAATTAGAACTTCCGTTATGTATCGGTGTCCAGTCAGTGTACCGTTTTCGATGAAGACTAACTCCGTACGATCCATAGAATTTATTCCTGCCCAAAACATAACAGAGCCCCCTCCATGAGGTGTGATTTCTTCAAAACATGCCTCTGCAAATCGTTCTCCTCGTCTACGTAGCACTCGCCGACGTCGGTCTTCACCATGCAGAGATATCCTGGCTTCATCGGAGAACAATACCCTATCCCAGTCTTCATGAGTCCATGACACACAATTTCGAGCGAAGCTAAGCCTGGCAACTCGATGTCCACGGAGTAATTTAGGGCCGCGTGCCGGGCGATGGCTGTGTATATTAGCAGCGAGAAGTCTCCTCCTGACCGTCCATAGACTAATTTGCACATTTCTTACTTCTTCGAGGGTGTTCTTGAGGTCCACATAGGAAGATTTGCGATTTCTCAACGCTTGACTAACTAGAAAACGATCATCCCGTGGTTTGGTACATGTCTTTCTGCCAGAACCAGGCCTTCTCTTGACGGAACCGGTCTCTTGATAGCGCTGCCAGGTCCTTTGAACTGTCGACCGACTCACATTTAGCCTCTGAGCCACGAAGCATTGACTGCAACCTTCTTCAAGCAGCGCAATAATTTTGCTCGCTTTTATCACTTTATCTACCATTTTCGAGATTGTTAAACAGCAATAACAATACTTTTAAATGTCAAGGACACCAGATAATTTAATAAAAATTGACAAAAAGTTAATTAGAGTCGATATTAACTATAGGGAATTCGCGCCACAAAATGTAGTTAAAAGTTATTTTCTTTGAAAACCAGGCTCAGTCAAAAATTTGAATTTGGAATGTACTCTTATAAACATTATGGCACTTTTATAACTGGCCAGTAACATGTTCAAATGATTAAAACCTTTTTGGTATTTTATTTTTTTCAGCCAGGAAGAAAATCGAAACTGCCCGTTTTTTTTGCAAATGAGTGTATTTGTTAATTTTTGTTATAAGCTAATTTTCTTGCATATTACGTATTTGGCGGTTAAGTTCTAGGAAACATGTTAATAGTAATTTTTTTTATGTATAACTAGGAAATTGGTGATAAATTACCATTTTTCATTAATAAAAGTGTGATAACCCTTACACGATGACTCTTGGTTTGTTTACAAAAATTCCACATCGAATTTGGCTTAAGTATAGAAGCTAAAAATATATGACAATTTTGAAAAAAAAAAACACCTGATACTTAAAAAAATACTTTATGATGTTCCGAATATTTTTCTTTTTTTGCATTCTTAGAATTATTCACAGCGTGTTCGTAATTGTGACCAGTTAATTTTTTAACGTTTATTCTACAACTAATAACCTTTTCATTGTGATTATGATAATTATTGATTGAATAAAAAGTGGCAACTAAATTATTCATGGGGAGAGTCACTTTTATAGGCGTTAGTTGTTAGCATACAAAACAATTAGTTAACAATAATGGTAAAATACATTAAAAATTATTTGAATTAATTAGTTATGCGATTATGATTGTTTTTTATTAATTCCTGCAGATTTATTGATTTGATTGATTAAATCAATCTGCTGATGTATTTAAGCCTTTGAGGGTAGAACGGAAAAATCCACCAAGACAAAAGACGTTGGATGTCAAATGTCGAACGTAGGCCTCCTCCATCATCTCTGGGGGGTTTGTCAATACTTGCCATGTTTGGCAGATGGGTTGGCGAGCGCAGTTGTGAGCGCCGTTGTTGTGGTAGGTAGTCCTTGTAGATTAATTGCTTTTAATAGTGTCAACCGGTACTTAAAGTCCTTCAAAACCTCTTTAATACCGTCTTACTGGAGGGCGTAACGCCGGAAGCCTGGAACAGAGATGTGGTGGTGCTCATGTTCAAGAAGGCCGATAGCATCTTGTTGAAGAATTACAGGCCCATTTAGCTTTTGACCCATGCTTATAAGCTGTTCTCATTATGAATCGTCTTATGGGCAAGTTTGATGACTTCCAGCCTCCCGAACAAGGCGGTTTCCGTAAATGCTATAGTAGGTATTATAGACCACATGTATACGCTGTGGCAGATTATACAAAAGACCGAGGAGTATAATCGGCCCCCAAGGGAGTTGCTGGTCTCCTACTGGGCGTGTCTCCCGGTGGCGGATAGGGGAACGCCACTCGAATGGCTCGCGAGTGGTAGGGGTCTTCGGACTCCCGCGGACAAAAACCAGCAGCGGTGGGTGCGAAAGTGCAGGAGGGGGATGACTCGCTCTCCCCCTCCATTCGGTGGCGCGAAAGCGCGGTAGTTTGGGTGCGGAGGCGTACAAGCCACTGGGCTTCCTGGACCAGCTGATGTGCAGACCCATCACCGGGGGTTCGCCGTCTGGGGTAGCTGGGCGTCCAGTGGTGGGCGGGGCGCGAAAGCGCGTTCAGAGTGTGGGCACGGGAGGTGCAGTCGGCGAGGGCGTGACGCCGGGAGGGCGCGGAGAAATGGGAGGGAAGTTTGGCCCCATTCGGTGGCATGAGCGGGCGGTTTCGGTCGTCCTCTCTTACAGGTGGGCGCGAAAGCGCAGTAGTTGGGCGCGGAGGCGCACAAGCTACTGGATCAGCTGATGTGCGGGCCCAACTCAGGGGTTTTACCGTCTGGGGTAGCTGGGGACCAGTGGTAGGCGGGGCGCGAAAGCGCGGTGAGAGTGTTGGCACAGGAGGTGCGGTCGGTGAGGGAGTGGCGCTGAGAGGGCGCAGAGATTTTGATGGTGGGGCCGCTCCTGGTACTTCTCTGATTTAGCGGAGTGGACCAGTCGAGCGGCCCCAATCACAAGCGGAGGGGCCACCGGGCCAAGCGTCGGGGTGTCACGGTTGTATGCGCGAGCGATCCCGTGGCGCCCAACTAAGGCGCAGATGGTCGATGGGTTTTAGTGGGTATTCTAGCTTCGCAGCCAGCGAGTCCCATATACCCGTCGCCGGCGGGCGGCGGGATGCGTAAATGCATTTCCCATCGTTAAAAAAAAAAAGGAGTATAATCGGCCATTGTGCTTGGCGTATGTGGACTATCAAAAAGCCTTCGATTCGATCGAAATTGGCAGTGGGTAGTTAGCAGCAAAAATGGACAGTGCTGCAGTCTCTCCAGTGGTGCCACGTTGACTTCCGATATATCGAAGTGTTGCTGTGGTTGTACAATAATGTCAGTATGTCGGTTCGGGTAATGATGCATAGCACGAGAGCAATTCCAATGCAGCGAGGTACGAGACAGAGATATGTTACGAGTATTTCTCTTAAACTGTTTACTGCAGCATTAGAAGACGTTTTCAAGCTCTTCAAGAATGGAAAAGATTCGGCATCAATATAAATGGCGAATACATCACTCACCTTTGATTTGCTGACGATATCGTGTTTATATCAGAATCTGGAAGACTTAAACATAATGCTTGGTGACCTCAATAGAGTTTTCCAACAGGTGGGCCTTAAAATGAATATGGAAAAGACGAAAATCATGTCGAATGTCCACGTAGTGCCCACCCTGATATCAGTTGAGAATTCTACTTCCGAAATTGTTAACGAGTACATATAACTAGGCAAAAGGTCTAACTTGGTAGATCCAAATATGATGACAATTGTAAATCAAATCAACTTGTTCGGGAAATTAAAAAACGTCTTTTCATCCGTCATCCCTCTTATATTTTTTAACTTTTTTATCGCTGATATAATCGTATAAATTATATTTAAAATAATTAAATTTAACATAATTTTTGAAAAATATAAATATAAATTAGTAATAAATTAATTTTACCAAGTTCAAATGTTACTAAATTGATAAATTGATACGACATGCAGTGCACCGCGGTGCCACACCCGCGATAGCTTGACAGTATATACCTAGTGGTATAATATTTGGTAATTATCTATCAACGTCAGTCTCTCTCAAACAAAAACCGAATAACTAAATCCTATATTTAAAAGTTTAAAAACGACAATTTTCCTTAACAAACTTAATCAAACTTTCATCCCCATTTTAACCCCATCAAATATGTAATTTCAAAAATGTTGTAACGGATCATTTTTAATTTTTATTAACAGCCTAAATACCACATACTTCTAAGTGCAGCAATAAGAAAGTTCCATACAAACATAAACCACCTATTCTACCACCTTAGGGAGAGAGTTTCCCAAAATCCTTTCTTAACTGACGTCTCCTACTCTAATCTACTTCCGCGCCAAATTTTAACTTCATAGCTCAGCGAATAAGTGAGTGACATGTACACACAAATATATATATATATATATATATATGTCCTACAATGCTTGTGGCAATCTGGAAGTTTGAATGAAATGAAATAAAATGAAAATATTTATTTCGTCATAAGATGATTTAACACACTTAACCAAGGTAAAAAAAAAAACTTTTAAAATAAATACTTCAAATTATTACATGTTTCTGTCTCGGTAAACATCATATTACTATTATATCATCAGCTTTATTAAATATTACAATAAATTACTTAATCTAATGTCCCTAGTGTTGGCCGAGAGGAAAAAAAAGCCGGAGGAAAAAAACTCTCGGTACTCTTTTTAAAAAAATGAACATCATTATATAAAATATATAAATAATGATACGAGACAGCCAATTGTATATGCCGAAATCACCACATGCCACCTGCTCACAAAATTGTATAACTATATCTAATGACAAGGTATATATTGTTAGCCTGGCCGAGCTATATTTAATCCCATGCCTTTTCATCATTTAGAAATTCATAATAAGCTTTCCGACACAAAGTTCGCTAAATAGTTTTTTTAAACTTCCGCAAAGGCTGAGATTGAACCGCAACCGGTATTTTATTGTAAATTAAAATAGACAATCGAGTAAAGGAATATACTACTTATAATTATTACTTATAATTTAAATATATGTACATACATACTCGTGTATGCACATAAATAGTTATACTCGAAAAAAACTACTTTGAAAAAAAAATTGTTTATTAATTACGTACTGATCATAATATATCCAGTACAGTTTTCAAATATAACGTAAAAAGTTTTAAGCCCGTGTTATTGTACCTATACAAGACCTCCCTCTGAGTTTTACCCGCCTTGATATTAATTACTATTAATTGCTATTGCATCGTGTATTGCTATAGCAACGTGATGTCTCAAAGTCTATGTAATGTTTGAATAATGTAACTAACAAATTCCGAAATTAGTATCAAAATCAATTCAGTAATATCATAGTTCGTTATTTACAAACAGACAAACAAACCACTTTTTTATATAATATTAGTATACATAAACTATCGTTCCGTATCACGTTCAAGTGATCATTACTATACCGAGAACAAAGAATAAATTCTTCACGGTATGTTTCTTTAATTATAGTGAGTTATGCTTTTTTATCTGTTGGCGTTTGTTTCAAACATTTATGCAGAACAACATTACGGATACATATCACAATATAATTTTTCTAAATGTCGATATTTCGGAACATTTCATTCATTAGGATTAATGGCTTCCAATCAGCCCCAGATCTACGATTTTTTGGAACCGGGGCAAAACTTAATAGTGGCGCCCCCTCCCTTCAGTTTCTTCTACAAAGGAGATTAATCGGTGCGGTCGAGGTTGCAACTTGCAACCTCTTCGGACTAGTTACGTGGTCCCAGGTCGCCACAAGACTGCTGTGGAGCGATCGGTCAGTTCTCAGCTGTCATGGGCAGAATTTATCTATCACCCGTTTGATTCTTTTTAATATCACTTCACCATTTTGGCAAAGATTTCCGAAAAACTCCACTAACAAGGTTATTTTAAAAATTATTTCGTGCTACCTGCATTATCGTTATATATGCTATGTTTGAAAACCACGACTGAAAAAGTTTAGAAAAGTTAATTTTGGATATTGTTACAATTTCCTTTTCAGTTTCTTTAGAGTTTGGACTTAGAATTTATGTTAAAACGTGAAATAAGTAGAAGAATAGCTACACATAATAGTTTGGCAAGTTGATTTTTAATGTATTCTTATAAATAAGACCAGAAGTTATTTTTTTTTAAAACAAATTTATTTCTACCCTAAAGAATACAATTCACAAAAACGAATCTATCTTGAAAACAATTAAATTTAACAAACCAAAATTAAACGAAAACTAAAAATGTAAGACCTCTAATACAATTACGTAACAAGACAACAAAAACCTAACGGACAGAATGACGTTGCCGAGATGTTGACCCGTTGACAGCCGAACAGCAAAAAGAGCGCGCCGGGTGTTGGCGCTGCCTTTTATGCGTTTTCCCCACTCTTCTATCTTTCATCTTCTACACGTCCTTTCCTGACGGGAGACCGTCCTCGGACTCCTTCATCTTCTAACTCCGAAGATCAATCTCCGAAATTGGCAGCGAAGGCTCTGAATAGTCATCACTCGACGTGAAGGCGAATGACGCAGCAGGCTCTTGGCCACGTGTCTGCGTCCCTGACGTGCTGGGTTACGGCTCAATCGCGTCACCAGGAACGTCGACATCGGAAGGCTGGGTAACGCTACGAGCTGTCGACTCCTCGTCCTCGTCGTCTGTACCTGCACAGAACAAAATAACCGCACAGAACAAATTCACAAAAGGAAATTATACAAGTTGGAAAATCCTTTGTCAGCGCAAAACGTTATCTTTCAACTTGGTATACTTGTAGGCTAAACTGACAAAATAGAACAGCCTAAACACAGCGGATATAAAGCAAACAGATATGAGTACCAACCACCCGGGGCAGTTCCCGTCGGGGGAGTGCACCCTCATGACTCGATAGAGGTCTATGCGGACTTACATGAGACATAACTTTGCATGTGTGAGTCGGTACCCATAAAAGCATGCTTCAACCTAAGCTTGTAGGCTAAACTAACAACATAGAATAGTCTAAACACGGCGGATATAAAACAAACAGATATGAGTACCAATCACCCGGGGCAGTTCCCGTCGGGGGAGTGCACCCTCATGACTCGATAGAGGTCTATGCGGACTTACATGAGACATAACTTTGCATGTGTAAATCGGTACCCATAAGAGCATGTTTCAACCCAAGCTAACAACAATAAAAACATGGACAATGTTTGCCACGCAGACATATGTCACACACACCACGACTCGTCAGAGGCCAACCCTTGGCATGACCCTGCGTGTACACAGCTCCAGGACCACATGTCTGAGCGACTCCAAGACAGTGTCCGAGCACACAAACTTAAACTTTCTGTTCGCTCGGTCGTACCTGACCTTGACTAATAGTGCGTCCCGAATACTCTATCTTGGTTGACAAGAAACAACATTTCTTTAAATTGATAGAAAACCCGGTACGGTCTACTTCCTCACACAAAGTTTCAATATAATTGACATTTGGATCAAAATTGGAGATATAATAAGATTGGTTAAATCTCACCGTTATATTTATGGATCGTAACGCATCGACGATGCAATCAGCAGCGCTGAAGTGATCCACCGTGGCACTCTCGGGACTCTCCTGAGAACGAGGCCACTGAAGTCAATAGCCTTGCACACCCTTGAGGCGCACTCGCAGGCTCGGCCATCACCACGGGCTCTGCGCCGACGGCCGCCACTGGCACTGCAGACTCGGTTACTATCACTGTAGGAGCACAGCTACTCGCCTCTCTTCGTTGAGACGAAGCCGTGTGGTGTTGGTCATCCAGTGACACCAATCTGTTCAAAATTTATTACATTGTTTCGGTTCAAGCATTGCTAAAAGGGCTACATCATCTGTGACGGGAATTTTTCGCTTTTTATTTGGCATATTTTCCAATAGTTACTACAAATTAGGCGTATTCCAAATCAAATTATCAAAAAGTTGAGCAAAATAGCCGTTTTGTAAATAAAGCAGAAATGCTCTGAGGCAATAAACTTTCTATTCGCTCTTGTTAAATAGAAAAACTGGAACGTACTCACCAAAACTGTTGTTGCACTTGTAATAAGACAGCTCCATAACCAATAGAGCTCGCGTCTGTATGGACCTCTATTGGCAACGAATGATCATATGGCAAGCGCTGGCTCACTCGTCAGACATTCAACAATGTACTTTCAAGCAGCTTGTTGTTCAAAGCCCCAATTAAAGTTAACATCCTGCTAAGTTAACGCGGCAATACATGCGGTTTTTTTTTTGGCAGTCAGCTATGTAACGTCTAAAATAAATGAAAATCAAAAACAACTTTATTCAAATAGGCCCCACGAGCACCTTCGAATCGTCATTTTACTAAATTATTATTTTAGTGATTATTATTTTTTGTAAAAGTAAAGCTACCACCGATTCGGAATGTAGATTCTGCAGAAAAGAATCGGCAAGAAACTCGGAATAATAGCTGACTAAACCCATGAACTGACGAACCTGCTCGACATTCTGTGGTTCAGGTGTGTCAACCAAAGTCCTAACTTTTTTCGTGACTCGACCTGACCTGACTTTCGCAAAAAGGACGCTCTAAGTATTCAATCTGAGTTGCTAATAAAGAACACTTCTTCAACTTCAACGAGAGGTGTATTAATTAGAATAGCTTTAGGCTGAATCGTCATAAATTTATCCAAACTACTATTATCCCTAGTTATTGACTGACGACCCTTAGTGCGAACATACTTAACACCGTCTCTATTCAAGACGTGCATACCTACTATAACCGGGACTTTCATGTATTCGGATGACACAACAAACTTATTACTTCGAGAGTTAAACCATCGAATTCAACCGGTAGAGTAACATAGGAGATACTCTACCTCCTGACTACCTAAACCCTTCAAATGTCGAAGACCTGGCTTTCATGAACAGTTAAAATGTTTCACCAAAGAGGGAGCAATCAGCGATACAGTTGAACCGCTATCAATCAGGACATCTACAAGGATGTCCTGAACAACAGCTACCACTACGTCGCTATTGTTAGTGAGTCACCAACAAATTACAAAAATTACCTATATCTTTGCTTGCTACCTCGGACCGTTGTTTGGCGAAACAAATGCCCTTTTTACGACCTGGTTTCTTACAGAACGAGCACGGTTCGTATCTACTTGGCACAAAAGGCGGGATTTGGAGCCGCAAAATTAGAAGTGACTGCAGAATTGCTCAAGCTTCTATCAACTCTAGGTCGTTTACTACAAGAAACCCGCCTATGCCCCAACTGTCCACACGAGTAACACTTTATGTCACTACTACGTCTTCTAATAATGTCAAAGGTCTGTTTTGACCTTTGATTCTGTTAAACGGAACCGGACTAACACAAAACTTTTCGAATTATTCACAGACTTAACATAAATGGAAAAAAAATTCCACCAAAGCGTTTGGTAGCAATTTGGCATTTGTTGCCGCCGCACGAATATTTGGATCGGTAATACCGCGATTATTGCAGAAATCAATTCGTCACTCAACCCACGTATTATGCGTAACCGAAATAAGGAACGAATTGCGTAGTCCGCGTAAGTAAAGTACTTATCGGAGTTCGTGTTAATTACCTCCGCTAAAATACCCGCGATATCAGGTGTTTTCGGACACAATGGCCTAAATTCCTTTTTGAAATTATTCCTTGTACGATCAGTCGTTACCCACTCGTTCCACCACAATCGCGCATCACCCTTCAAACAATTACCGATTCGCGAAAGGCATTCAAAATCGTTCTAATTATTAAGGGCCCTAGCTCGACACACCAATCGTCAATGTTGTGTAAATCGGCATCAAAATTGGAAGTATAAAAATGTTGGCTAAATCTACCCCCGTTACTAATAGAATGAATCGCATCTACGATACGATCTGTAATAGTAGAATGCACCGACGCATTCACCTCGTTACTACGACGTGGCGATCTGAATCGACAACGCCGGCGTTGACTAACTTCTCAAGTGGTCGTGGTCACGCGACCGCGATGTCGTATACTTGTTAGGGGAATTTAACCTACGCCGAGGCGATAACGGACGAAGCACACTACGTGAATTCGTGCGATCCCGTGATCGCGAGGCATTGCGCCCTAATAATCCTGTTTTTCGACGCCGCGATGGCGACACTAACACATCGTTACCATCAGGACCCGCCATGTGTTCACTCAAACGTGCTGGAATATACGTAGCCCTAGAGTTATTTTCTAAAGCACTAACACGAGCTAACATTGCTCTCATTTCGATCCTCAGCCTAGTATTCTCGTCAGGAGTTCGTTCACGATGCCTACTATCACTCATAACCGTTGTGATAGCCACGACTATTGCGACGACGCTCACGACTCGGGCTGTGACTACCGCGACGGCTCGCACTACGATCACGTTCAGAATCTGACATTGAAACTAAATAGAAACAAACAGAATCAAAACAATCACGAACAAAATAATCACGATAGAACTACCTATGTATCACGTATCGAAACAACACTAAATTTAACGAATAACCGGTAAATCGAATTACGTAATCGAACACTTAACAAAAACCACTTGTACACCGATGTGAATACAACAGAACGACCTAAAGGAAATAAAATATCGATGTACCCACTAATCACCATCAAATATTGCAACTCACTTGCACACTCGTTAAAAATAGAACGTGAACAACGAAACTAAAACTCTGAACTGAAAAAAACAATCAATAACAGCAAAACAACAAATGAAGTGGGCTAAATGAGACCTATCCCACTTCTGATCTTATAAATAAGACCAGAAGTTATTTTTTTTTAAAACAAATTTATTTCTACCCTAAAGAATACAATTCACAAAAACGAATCTATCTTGAAAACAATTAAATTTAACAAACCAAAATTAAACGAAAACTAAAAATGTAAGACCTCTAATACAATTACGTAACAAGATAACAAAAACCTAACGGACAGAATGACGTTGCCGAGATGTTGACCCGTTGACAGCCGAACAGCAAAAAGAGCGCGCCGGGTGTTGGCGCTGCCTTTTATGCGTTTTCCCCACTCTTCTATCTTTCATCTTCTACAGTATTGTATTTATTAAATGCAATATGGAATAAATATATTATAAGGGGTAAGTAAAGAAAGATTGCGAACTTGCCATTGAATCCGTGCAGTTTTTACTATGGTCAGCGAATAAGACGATATATTAAAAATATGTGTTAAGACTTAATAACATTCTGCGACGATTAAGATTGAAATAGTAAAATGTTTAAAATAAATGAAGTAACAAAATCTTCAACCTTACTATGTATTTATTAAAATAAAATAATAAAACTAATTAGTTTTTTCACGATTTTGTGTGAGTATAATGTCACAAAGAGATTAGTACAGAAGTCAGTTGCTCTTTATGTAACTGACATATTACAATGCAAAAAAGAATGTTAATCATATCACGCCATCTCATTCTGATCGGTAATGTATAAACGGGATGACATGATTAATATCGACATAAACACCGGCTTTACTCGATAGTGTTGTAACACCCGACGGCAATTAAGCGAGAAATGCCATACATTTGAATATTACCCTGTAATTTACCCCGCCAAGGTGTTAATATAGACGTAGCGTGAGCTCGAGGCTGTAAATCGTTTAATTTTTCGGTATAAATATCGATTTATCTTATCGATACTATAAATTATATCTGAATGAGAAAGAGCTGATATTACTTTTAAATTTCAATTTTTACAAACGTTTTTAACAAAGAACTATTTTTGTTATTAAAAATTGTAGAGAATTGATTGATATTTGATAAAAAAAATCTTAAAGGAGATAGAGAAAGGTACTCCTAAAACAGCGTATATCACTATTACACAGTTCAATTATTTAAGATATTTTTCAAATATTTAAGGTAAATTCACCTAAGAATACAAAATGATGCCATATTGTACTTTCGAGGAGTATTTATTGTTCTCGCAGAATTTTTGTCACGACAGCTGAAAAACTGTTACGTATTCTCCATACTGAACGTATTTGTCAAATTTGAGGATAACTTTAACAAACACTTTAGTTTATTTTGAATAAAAACTTTTATATTTTTTTATTAAAATCTTTCGATCGTATTATATCACTTCATATTAATTGTCTAAATGTATTATATAACGTTGTTATGTTAATTTTTTTTAATGTCCTTATAAATTTTGTAATTAACTATAATTTTCTTTTAACAATAAACGTTTGTATAATTTTCTTCAATATATTATGTCTAATTATATTTTAAAAAACAAGTTTATGGATATATAAATATGTTACACATACTAGGTTGTCTGTTTCTAAGATAAGCAACTTAATGCCTGTTTTAGGTACCAGCCGAATGATATACATACATATCCATATATATATTTCTTAAATTAAATGTAGGTATGTATGTACATAATACATATACTACCTGTAATTTTGATTATAATTTTAAAACTGACAAACATTCCAATCTAGTGGAACGAAAGTCTCTCATATGGAAAAGAGACCTTTGTCCAACCGTGGGACGCTTATAGGCTGTTTCAGGTCAATTCAAGAATTTTATTTTTTTGACCTGAACGTCATACATCTAACTACTAGGCTACTAAGAAATAACTCAAAATTCTATACCAAATATCAAACTTCCTAATAGATATATAATTTATAACCAATATCAAACATTCTATTATAACTGTTGTAGTATAATAGGGACAAAGTTTTAACATAATCTTTTGAAAAGTAATTATATCGAAATTCTGAAATTCTATCCCTAGTACAAAAAAAAAAAGAAAAAAAAAACTGCAAAGAGCTAGACTGTTAGAGCGTTGAAAACAACAAAAAATTACACATCGATTATTGGTTACTGATCACGCAATTAAGAGCACATTTGAATAAATTCAGTTAAAGTCAAAGTTTAAAACGGTTATCATAAAAAACTCTCGCGGACGATAATTACCGAGCCATTAATACCGTCCCGCCCAATCCCATACACAACCCTGAATTATGAGATCTCTTTGTAAAAGATGTAATATTTTATTTGATATGTAATGGATAGCTATTGCTCGTGATCTAAGGCACCTGTGCCATCTCTTAATATTTTAGGGTTCCGTATACAAATATAGTTAAAACGTGATTACTAAGGCTTCGCTGTTCTCCCGTATGTTCCGTTCTGTCACAGGACTATATTTATTTAATATCAAAATAGGTAGATATTCTAAATTTATACTCTATATTGCTATGACTGTATATAATAACAAACAAAAATGTTGCAATGTATGTATGTAATGTTGATAAAGAACGGGGATCTCAATATAAGAAATATTTTTAAGCGGTTTTTATTAAACATTGTCAATACGAAAGATTTGAATACAACTCGTCCTTTGATGTTGCTTTTTTGAGAAAGCAAGATTTTTCTATTAAAGTTACAGTGTCTTGAAAATGATTACAATAATTTTAGGATATAAAAGATATATGAGAATAGTCCTCTATTTTGCCGAAGTGTAGTAAAGGCGATTAAGGACATAGTGGTACGAACTGCTGTATAGGTAGGGTCGTAGGGGAATCCATTTACGGATGATATCCAGGACGCCCGGGTAGGCAGTCCTAGACCTATGTCGGACTCGGCACCGTACTACCATTGCGGGAGCCTTCAGCCGCTTTAATTGGAGGGTCCTGGATCTGCAGGCAACAGGATCCCTCCAGTGATAGGCTGGTCTTGGCGAAAAGGCCATACTTATCCTTCATGGGGACAGTCCGGCTCACCTCTGAACAGTCCCGACGACGCCGTGTCTAGCAGGACGGGGTTCCCATCCCGGCCCGACATGGTCACAGGGGCGTTACTGGAGGCGCATTAAGTAGCGCCTCCTACGCGCCCCCATTTGTCGCCCGCGGATGGAGGCCACGTCGGCGGCCTCCTCTCTCACCCGTACGTTGGCCTTCTTCTGGGTCTTCGGAGACCATCGCCTTCCAGGACTCGTCGTTGCCGAGCATCGCGGAGGTGACGCTCGGGAGCGACAAGTCCCCTCCGACGAGAACTGTTGTACACCTACTAGGACGGTGATAGACAGCAGCGTCACCATATCAGAACACACAGTGCTCGCCAACTTGCCTGCCAAGTGTGGTGAGTATTGGCCTCCAGAGATGATAGGGAAGGTTATCTACGATCAACCGACGTTAAATAAAATATCATCGTCATTTTCACAATAAAGAAGAATCTAATGAAAACTAATATGTATTTTGAAATCTAAGTCGTTTACGGTAGTCGATATAAAATAAACACTCATAGAAAACAAAATTATTGTACACTAGCAAACCCGGCGAACTCCGTTTCGCCACCAGATGGCTTCGTTTTTTGTAACATTTTGTTTTGGGGATTAAAAGATGAAGTAGTACATGCTATGTATCAGAGATGGCGCTGTATGTGAAAAATGATTTTCCCTGTTTTCCTGCTTTTCTGTTGAAAATTTTCCTGAATTTTGTTTGCTATAAACCTCACGGAACCCGAGACCTTTCCAACGAATGCAAAACCGTGGAAATCGGTTCGTGCGTTCTGGAATTATAGCGTCAGGAAGGAAAACCCGACTTATTTTTATATTATAGATTATGTTATTTAATGTAAATAAGAAATGGTATTGATGTAATTGTCAGTGCTGAATCTAATTAGTAAAAAAATAAAATATAGATTGAATTATTAATAGCATGTTAAAACATATTTTCTTTAAAATACATATGAATATTCGGCAATTGTATCGTTTGCAGGTAACACAAGCCGGTGGGTGTGAACGACGCGCGCCGCCGGCGAACGTTTATTTATTGAGAACGAGATTACATAAATATCTTCATTAACAAATGTTGGTGTGAAAATTTTATGTTTTTTTATGGTAATAATATTCACAGAATATTGAGGGTCTTTAAATATTTAGTGAAATGATTGATAGTAAAGATAGCTATAACGCTCAGAATAAATTATCTCACATTGTTTTCCTTCATCTTAATGATTGAAAATTTTACTTGAAAATACAGCTGTACTCACTGTCATTTGAACCTGTGATGTTTCAATTTAGATCTGCATGTTCTGCCGGCTGATCTAGTGGTCAGGCAACTGGACACTTTACGCAGCGGTCGCGGGTTCGAATCCCGCCAGGTGCAGATAATCTGTATGACGAATATAGATGTCTGCACCGGGTCATGGATGTGTATTTATGTATATAGGTATTTATATCTTAAATTTATTTCCGTTCCTAGTACCTGTAAGGCTGTAACACAAGTTCTTACGAACTTATCATGGGGCTAGGTTAACGTGGTGTGATTGTTGGTTAATATTTATTTATTTATATTTTATTTACTTGGTCACCTCGCCTAATATTTTGTTTATAAACATCATAGGCTACCCACAATCTTGCTTGATGGAAAGAATAAGTTGGTCAACGCTTGTCTTAAGAATTACCGTGCAAGTAATACGTGATAGGAGGCACAGATGCTGGTAGAGTGTTCCACATTTTAGGACTTTGTAACTTGGACTTTTAATTATAATAATAATAATTCCTTATTCAAGTAACCAGTGACTTTTGGACTTTGTGTTTGTTGACTTGTCTAAGACACGTAGATGAGAAACGTTTCATGTTATTGGGTTGAAAGTTCATTAATAGAAAGTCGAGGAAAAGAAAGAAAACGACTGGACATACTCCACTAAATATGTCCTGTAAAAAATCGATGGGAAGGCATAATTACATCTGTATTTTAAACTGAAAACTCTCGCCTGTTCCTCGCAATTCTTTCAAAATAATTGTTCGGGCATAGCGATCAATTGAATCTATTGCACCGAGATGGTATTTGACAGATTTGTCCTAAAGATCACAACAGTATTCAATGATAGTATTACTGGTTATGTGAGGAGGTTTTAGGGCTTGACTAACCACTTCACTTCATGAGGAACGCTGAGTTTTTGGCAGTTGATTTTGTAATAGAATTAATGTATTTCCTGAAATTGAGATTGGATGAGACGTCGATGCCTAAAATTTCAATGGGATCGTTAATAATCGGAATGGACAAACTTAAGAAAACGGGAGCCAAGATATAGATTAATATTTCGTACGATGTAATCATATTTTTTTATTTACATTACTTTAAAAAACTAAAACTATTAAAACTAATTATATTTATAACTTGAATTGTTTATTAAAAAAAAAAAATCTTTTACTGCTTGTTACCTTGCAATTGGTCGTTAGTTTAGCAGTCGTACTAGCAGCGACGGGTTCGATTCGCATTTTTGACGAAGGATTATATGGAATTATGGATGTTTGTTGAAAGTTGGACGTCTGTTTGTTTTGTTTGCGTTTTCGGTGTGTTAACCGAGGACAATATTTCGTACAAATAAAGTAAAGTGGTGCTGTATTTTATATATCAAAATTTTCTCATCATCATCATCATCACCTCAGGCATTAGATGTCCACTGCTGAACGTAGGTCTCCCCCATGGACTTCCAGAGCGATATTCTTTTTGGGATATTTTCCAGTACTCGCCACCAAAAAAACACATTTCAATTGTATGTGTACAAAACGGTAGGTGTAACAAATGTTACGAAAGTGAACGCAATGTCCTCTTACAAAAACGTTTAACACGCCTTGTATCTGATAGAATGTCGTCATTTTCTGTGGTAATTATTCGGTAATTTGGTGATATAATTTCTGGCTCATGCGACCAATTAGCGCATTGCTCTTTCAACTGCACAGTTGTTAGAGGTTGGAATCGTTGTAATTACACAGATATTACTTGTATTTACTTTATTTATGGTAAGGTGAGAAAGAATTTAATAACTTTTAAATATATATTTTTTTGTTTCTTTTCTAAATTATTTTAAATTTTTTATGCTGGACCCTAATTTATCATACTTTTACAATGAATAGAAAGAAAAAAATAGTTTCAAATATATTAAAATTATAATGTAGGTACCTACATATTATGTTAAAGGCGTCGGTTATTTGTAGCCAAATTCAGATGCGGCGTTAGGTCGTTCTTAAAAATAGAATGTCATTGAAATTTAAGTCGATACAGCTTAATTTGTTTTATGGCAAGTAAAACGTGGTATATGATATAAAGAAATTTGACGCCATTATCCCACGTTATCTCCCTTATTATTGTTAATAGCGTGTAGTTATGCGATAGTGAGTGAGTAATTATACTGTACAGCACTTAGTTAACGACGAATCTGGAGCAATTAGCACTTCTTAACTTTTTATCCGCTAACCAATCGCGGCCGCCATTTTGCGTAATTACGATACACCAGTAAGATGGCGGCGAAACATGGCTGTGTTCATTCACAGGTTTTTATGATTATTTTTTTTTTTTTTTTTTGGTGGAACATGAGAAATTTACAGTTATACATGAAGATGAAACTGTAATGCGTCTACATTGTATTAAAGTAACACTAACTTTAAATCATATTAAAAAAAATTGAAAAATATGTACATAAAAGAAATATTTACGAGTATTTTAAAGGTGACGTTGACTTTCAACTTTTACTTTGACTTAAACTAGACTTAATTAACTAAATATTTACTTTTTTGACAAAAAGTTGAATTAAGATAAAGTGCTCTATCTGTTTCTTAATCTATATTATTTCAATATAGAATCTAGCATCTACATTTTAATATTATATTTAAAAACATATTAACAAAAAAAAATATATAATATATGAATTCGACGTAAGATACTATTATCTAACAGAGACAATACTACGTCTTGTCGATTCATATTCCATGACCAAAACTTTTTGAAGATTCATATAATAAAAGGCAAATGGCAAACATATGTCCCTAAATCTGTCGGTTTTCCCATAAAGAGCAGGTTTATGAGAGAAACAAACGCGTTCCTTTAATCTTTGGGATGTCGAATTCGTCTCACGATTTTTAACGTAATGTCGACAATGCTGCGAACATCGTGTCTTCTTATACTGTACTCGACAAGACTTTCGTTTGTTCATTGAATATTTAATTAAAAATGTTTTCATTATAAAACATCTATTTTTTATTTTATACATGTAAGGTTTGTTTACTAATTAGTAAGTTGATTCTACAAATACTTATTATGTATGCTTAAATTTTTTTGACGGATGAGCTTTATATATTCATACATACTTGTATTTCATTAAAATAATTAATGATTTTCATTAAATTATGTATGTTGTTTTAATTAGTTTGGATACGTTACGTTACGGTTGACCTTAACATAAATACGTATTTTATAAGGAACTTAAATGATGGAGAGCAGTCAATAACTATTTCATACTAATTATTATTAAACATGTGAAAATAACTTATTTTGTTCATCTTTTACGATGTTGAGCCCAAATCACTAGATCGATTTTTATATAATTAATTTTAATAGAAAGTAAAAGTACGCATACGAAATCGCGGGAAACAACTAGTTATAAATAAAAATGTCTTGGTATCGTCAATACAAAAAGCGGTACGATAAACCGAAGTCCCGATTATGTCATTACACGAGGGTATTGTAAAAAATTTAATGGTATTTCAGTATGCGATGATACAGTGCAATTAAATGTGAAAAAGATGGTTCTGTAGACGGCGCGGGCGCATTGCAGGCATAACCTCTTTGCTGACTACCGCCAGTTGAATGTTCGGTCGTGATTTTTTTTTTTGCGTTAATTGGACATCAGTTCCTTTAGTGATCTGACTGGCTCCTCTTTATCAGGTTTATTTAGAATAATAATAGCGGGAAGGTTAATATGTCTATAGTTATAATAAATATGCGAGAAATACGCGCGGATTTTGTAAATTTCGGTTTTGTACGGTGGAATAAATCTTATTTCCTCCTAAAATGAAAAAAGTTTCTTTTCGATGTTTTTAATAAAAATCACACTCTCACAGGTTATTAAAATAAAAACCTCTGACTGTAATAAAATAATTTACACAAAAAATTACGGGTAATATTAAAAAATAATATATAATTGTAGTCATCAAAATAAGAAATAAAATAATAATAACGGTACATAAACGATATATAGGCAAATGAGAGCTAGAAAAACAGAATTTTCGAGTGATAAATTTATTTGAAAATTCATTTTCTGCTCGCCGTTGAAGGGGAAACTCATGACAAACATCAGGTCTCGGGAATAATTCTGTGTCGTGTAACAAATCTTCCAATCCGCGGTGGAGCAGCGTAGCTGTATCCAATATTTCATCTCAATAGAAAAGGTCTTAAACTTTACCTATACGCAAATATCCGCCCGTCTATGTCTGTCGTTCTTGTCATTATTTATAATTAAATTCTTAAAAACATAGTAAATAATCCGTTATTAAATAATAAAGAATAAATTAAAGTATTTTTTAATTTGATAATAACATTTAAAAAGAACAATAAATTTATGTATTACTAATAGATAAAGTTTTATTGTAACCCTAAAATCTTTGAAAATCAAATGAAAAACGTGCAAATATCTTGATCAAGTAAATATTATAATATATGATAATGACATATTAAATAATATAACTGTATTTTAAATGAAGTATATTTTTAAATAACTTTTTTTGGAATTATGTGAATATGAAACTAGATTAAAAAAATTATACATTTAGTGCTTTATCAGTGATGAAGATAACATGAGTATTTAGAAATTAGAAAGGAGGTATTATATATAAGTATGAAAAATCTTCAAAAAGAATAATACAGATAATAAATAGTTATATTAAAATTTAAAGCACATTCAAAATTGTCAATCTTAATAACCGTTAAAAGTAACTTATTATGTTAACGTAAAGTAAAGTATTCGTAAGACAAAGTAGAATGAATATTCTTTATGTAAAAAAATTACTTATTGACTGTCTATCGTAGCATTTTTCACTGAATTTGCATTAACTTAATGATAAGTGCAATATAACTTTGAATTATTCATCACACATCACACATCATTGCTACATTTAGTTCCAAAAAAAGTTATGACATTCGTATCTAAGTTTATCGAATAGGCATTATTAAACTAATTAGTATTGCAACTAAATAACAACGTGTACGTTATTTTATTGTTATTTTATTCAAAACATTCATTATTTTCACAAACCGTATATGTACATAAACATTTTAAACCTTCCTTATAAATTAATAGTTTAGTAATTTTACTTACTGTTTTTCCTTTTTTGATGTTTAGTTTCGTATAATTCCATAAAATAATGTCGTTTATCGTATTACGCATGGCCGTAATTTATAAAAATATGAGGCAGTTACATAGGAATGGATTCTTAGAAAGCTTATATTTAAACAGCTTTTAGTAAGTTAAGTATTATAATATTATTGTGACATATAGATAAGAAGAATGAATTAATGAATGACTTATTGTAACTATTGTGGGAAAATTAATCAATAAGCAGTTCTGTATGATAAAAACTACCAGTGTGGAAAATTTGCTTAATAATTTTTATGTAAATATTTCACAAAGAAACATTTTTAAGGAAAGTGTTGCTACAATAAAAAAAAGTTTAAATAACAAAACTAAAGTCGGTTACTCGCAACTATTACAAAATTAGTTCAGTTGAATAGTAGAGAAAAAAATAATTAATTATGTAACCATTATCATCAGTGCATACTGGTTAATATTGAGCGTGTTCTACGTGACATTGGCGAAATCATTGGTTCTATTTTGTCCCTATTGAAAGCCATCAGTCAAAATGAATGAATGAAAATAAAAGCAGCAGTAGCCTCGACGGAACTAAAGTTTCTCAAATTTTCTTCATCTGTTTGGACAGTTTCCTCCTCTCCCTGTTTTTCAAAGTTCCGAAACTGTTCCTTTACCTCAGAAGTTGTCATAAAAAAGTTTCATTGTTAAAATCTTTATTTTAGAATAACTTTTAAGTAATAAAAATACATGTGTGAAAAAAGGTATTAAATTAAAAGCGTTTTTATTCTGTGGAATATGAATAAAAATTTGTAATTCATAATATTAATTAAAAATTTGAGACAATGAGTACAACAATAAAAAAATACAAAAACATAAAAAAAAACTACAAAGATCAAAGATCACACAACAAAGTATATCCAGTAATTAATAAAAAATAA
The DNA here is from genome assembly GCA_036937285.1 of Euphydryas editha. Classification (NCBI taxonomy): domain Eukaryota; kingdom Metazoa; phylum Arthropoda; class Insecta; order Lepidoptera; family Nymphalidae; genus Euphydryas; species Euphydryas editha. The sequence goes on from JAUPFZ010000014.1 coordinate 18,428,335, forward strand.
TAGAAAAGAGAAAAAATAAATAGTAGGTATAATTGTGTACAATTGTTTAGGGTTTTCTGTTCCTAACTATTTAAGTGATGAGGTGGTAGCTACATAGTCGCTAATGACGTACGTTAAGGCCTTGTACGGATTACGCGTATCGAACGCGAACTCCGAACATGGCTTTATAATTAAAATAGCGTGGTTTTAATGAAATACAATAGTATAAAGCTTGCAATTAACTCAACGAACGCTCACCTGCGCTCGTCTCTACGTGTCTCGCTTCGATTAATCAAGACTGCGATTCTTGTGAATGACAGTTAATATCCCTTCATGTAGTGTGTGAGTGATAAGCGAGAGCAATTATCTAACGACAAAAACATTCAGAACATAAAAAATGTTAGGAATACAATGGTGACTGACAGATTCACTGACTAACTCATATATTGAAGGTTTATTTATAACTTCTTTACACAATGTGAGAAAGAAATATATTTTTTTTACCCTTAATATGTGATTGGTTACAGTACGATTATTTCCACTTTAACACCCGGGATATCTCGGTTTATATCGTAAAGGTTATAATATTTTTCCATAGAGTTTATAAAATCCCAGAATTACTCACATAAAATATTTTAATCTATGTTATATAATATTTTATTTGTAGTTTGCGTTTCTGTATTTTCTAATAAAATACCTTACATTAACTTGATAAAGGTAATTAGTAATATAATCTCAACCAAAGTATAGTAACTTCTTTAATAATCTAAATATTCCAATAGATTCTAACCAACTTTTTATTACATAGGTATGTGACGGGTTAGCTTTCAAAATCAAAGGAATTTGCTTTGAATGAAATTATATGTAATTTATATAATTTTATGTTGAAAATAAATTTAGTCATAGCCGCGACACCGTCTAATCCTGTTTTGTATATTAAACAAGGTAAAAAGCTTGATAGTCAATCTCGCGAAATTGGAAATATTGTATATAGATATTTATCTAAGGAAGCTAGCAATTTAAAAAAATCTGGAAACAATTATTTCCAAAGGATACTCCAGAGAGTCAGTGATGTAACAGGAATTTGTAAAACAACCGTAAGGAATGTATTGAGGGAAAATGAAGCTCACTGCGATAAAGAAAATACCAAGGCTCAAAAAATAAAACAAATATGAAATACCGCCTGAATCCGAGTGATTTCGATTACTGTGCAATACGGCGAATTGTTTCCGATTTCCATGAAAAATTTAAAGAACTACCTACTCTCAAGTCATTGAGCAAAAGAGAAGAGAAAGACGAGATCGACTTCAAGGGTTCAATTTCTTCTTTGCGAAATATCATTCGAGATATAGGGTTCAGATTTCGAAAAACAGAGAGTAATCGCAAAATTTTAATGGAGAAACATGACTTTCGGTTAAATTCGATAAAATTCGGAAATTAAGAGCTGCTGGTAAAAATATCGTTTATACAGAAGAATCATTTGCTCACACCACACATTCAAAAACCAAAAGTTGGATGGACTCTGCTAATAACGGGATGAAAGAACCCATTTCCAAAGATCAACGATTTATAATCGTACACGCTGGTAACGAAAGGTTCGTATCTGGAGCTCTGTTACTAGATCCTGAAGGAGATTATTATAAATAGATGAATGCGGAGAAATACGAGAAATCGTTGCGAAAACAATTTATTGATTCCTAATTTACCACAAAATAGCGTTATTGTGATTGTTAATGCATCGTACCACAATAAACTTGTGGAGTGGAGAAGTGTAATTTCTGGCACCGAGACTTTAACACCTTATGTCTCTGGATAGGCAACACATAAATGAGTTGCCTGTGCTAGTTCCAGGTAAACTAGTTTATGTTCATGGGCGACGTCAACCACTTACCATCAGGTGGAACGTCTGCCAGTTTGCCTATCGAAATAACATTAAAAAAAAGATATTAATATTATAAAGTGGTGGAGTTTGTTTAAAAGCGTGAATCAAGGGATCCTACCGGAAATCTTTGTAAAATTATTTTTATGTTACACAGTATGCTAATAAAAAACATTGCAAGGCCTTGAGACTTCATTCTTGAGTCTATATGCCTTAAGTTTTAATTTCGATTGTGAATCGGCGTGTAGTTAAATAAATCTCTTAATGTCTGGAAACATAAATATGTGACATTCAAAACAGTCAACAATTGGCCACATAGGATGACATTACTAATATTATACTTACAATTTATTATTATTATAAATACAAAATATATATATTATGTTACTATTTATTTATTCAAGTAGGTACTCTCTAATAAACGGAATACGACAATGCAACATAAAATATAGCGAAATATCTATAATTATTTATGACCCTCAATATAACGTGGATTGATAGTTGGAAGAAATGACATGGTAAGGAGGTTATGCAGCTCCGTAGACGTAATCGAAACTATCGGTTATTCGAAATAAAAATCTATCTATCTATCTAATCTATAAAGTTTGGAATAATATCGTGTAGGGGTGGTATCTAAATAAGTCATGTTAAGAATTTATTTTTCTTTTTACCCAGTCAAGACGCATTAGCTGCACGCGACCCTTATCTTGTTTATTACTTCCTTTTCTTCAATTCCTTCCAATTTCAATATTTACAAATCCGTAACCATAATTATCAAAAACTTGTATAATATTATTCATACATCCGAAATTTCATATCCATAACATCCCCGGTAAAAAGGTTTAGTCATGACAAAATCTCTCATAACTTGAACCACTCTTTTCATTATAGCGTTGCAGTTTCGCAAAATCTTGAATCGGTGTTTTGAATAGCTACCCAGGTGGCGCTGCGGTCTCAGTTGAAAGGATTGAATGACAACACTGCCTATTCGATACGTAGTCGCTAGACTTCGTTAAACCCATAGTGAAAGACCCCGATACATCTATAGATTCGAAATACCAATCAAAAGTAAATGGAAACATTCATATAACATATTAATATTCTTTTGAATTCTTTATGCGATTAGAACTTTGGTAAATTAATACATACAATTTTTTTTTTCTAAGTATATTTATGTTTATAAATATAGTATACAATAAATAAATAAATATATAAATATTAACCAACAATCACACCACGTTAACCTAGCCCCGTGCTATGTTCGTAAGAACTTGGAACAGGTACTAGGAACGGAAATAAATTTAAGAAATTTATATAAATACATATATTCATAAATACACATCCATGACCCAACCTTAATAAAGTATGATTTAAATTATTATTAGATAAAATTATTTATACAACATTTTCTAAAAACAAAAAGTTAAAGAAATATAATAATTTAGAAAACAAATAATACCAGATACCATTCCAGAATACGATAAACGGAAATCATAAATATTAAAATTTATAATATATTATGTATATTTTTAAATATTTTTATTAAAGAGTTTAATTAACAGATAATTATCAATCTAGCAATGATACATTGACAACCGTTCTGGTGTAGTGGTACTACTAGTCTCCGGCGGTCGTAGTTTCGATTCTCACTCGGGGCAGATATTTGTTTTTGTACAAATATATCTTCCTGTTCGGGGTGTAGGATCTTGTGGGGTTTTCCACCGTACCTCGGAGAGCAGATGAACCCGTCGGTCCAGGTTGTTATTATTATTTATTTATAGACAACTGATAGCGATCGTTACTATAAGTAGGCAAATTATCCACCTGCCCGCAGTGGAACAGCGTGGTGAATTAAAACCCAACCAATATGGAGAAAAGGATTTTGCCTAGAACTGTAAACTTTACAAGCTTATTCAACTAATGATGCATTTTAAATGTCTTGTTTTATTGGAATAGCTATATTATGTAAATTGCACTATTATAAAGTTATCATCTGTAAGGCTTGCAAGGTCTTAGGAGCCACAAACTCGTCACTGGCTAAATAGAGTTAAGGTGAGTAGAAGGGAGGAAATGATGAGGAGAGGTGGATGTCTACTTCAGGCTCTCATACTATGTGAATCTCTAATATTACTAGTACAGTCGACTGTTACCTAAAACACAGACATTAAGTCAATTAGGAACAGTCGACCACGTTTGTATGTTAAATATACACAATGTATTTAAAATTTAAAATTAACAATAACTACATAGAGCAGTTATTCCACGCTGATTTACTGTTATATATATATATATTAGATTGAAGTATTGACATCATAGAGTCAATAGTATTAGAATTATAGACTTTTACTTACATCTGGCCTTTACCATAACATAATTTATTATTATTACCCATTTTATTTTTGTTGTTTAATTTATGTAGACATATTTTATTTAAAAGATTTTCGTGTTGTTTGCTATACGACAATTTAAGAGTTAGTCAGACCTGGAAATCATCGTTTTTCGTATACCTTTCGGTATATTTATTCAATTAAATTCCTTACGAATTAATTTCCTTACGGTTATTTTATCAATTTAATTTAATTTAATGAGTAAAATTCGCGTAATTATATTTACCAGAGAGAACAGTTTCTTAGAATATTTTCTTTCCCATTTTAAACCGACTTCAAAAAAGGGAGGAGGTTCTCAATTAGACTATTTTTTTTGGATGTTTGTTATTCTGATGATTCTTTTTTTGATTAGTAGATTATTATTCAGAAATGGTCCCGTAGAAGTTTTATCGGAATCAGTTTAGCGCTTTTTAAGGAAAATCAACACAAATAAAAGTTTGTATATGTGGGTATAATCCTGAAGTCGGTTTTTGTTTTTTAATTTAATTATTTATATTAAAGTTACAATTTTTTTATAAAATCGGGGGTAGTAACAAGTTCATTACAAATCGTTTACTTTGCTATAATGCAAATAAAAACAAAATCACTGGCGACCCGTAAAAATCTCTATAACCTATTACACCGCAACAATTGTCGAGAAATCGATTAATCGCTTGTGTTCGCGGTTAATTCTTTGACCCTACCCTCCTCCATACCACGAAATCTCAATAACCGAAAAGCACCTTTTTTCCAATCTCTCTTTTCACTCTTGCATATTGAAAATGAAAGAGAGATTAAATATTACATCCTGATGGCTAAAAGTTTAGCGACTTCGTTGTAAAGGCATTTTCTCACCCTCTGTTTGAAGAGAGGGCGCGATTCTTTTAGCACTCCGTCACGGATTAGTGTGTCGTATTTGCCGGAAGTGACGTTCATCTGATTGACCTTTAGTAGACTGTAAACACAATATGTTACGATATTAGCGGGTTGATCGGCGTTATCGATTATTGTATTGTTGACATGGTTATTTTGAATTTAACTCTTTCTCGATTATTAAGCTCTTTTATTTTTAAATCCCTTAGTATAATTATTTTTTTCTTAGAATTCCGTGTATTCCGAGATGGGTTGGTGGGTGGAACTCGTAGATGTGAACCGTAAGTTGCGGTTTTAAAACTGAGTTAATATCGCAGATTTCTCAAGAGCTTTAATTGTTTAGAAAATACATTTCGTGTGCAGCTGCGACGAAATCTGCATTCAGTCAGTATTAATGTTTCAGAATTTATTCCGAGATATGTATTTATCTCAAAATTTCTGAGAATTCTATCTCGATTTTTCATGAGAAATATTAATGCCATTCACATTTATCATGTGATTAAAATAAATAAATATGTTTAACACACACGCGCACGGTCGTCTGTTCCTAAGGTAGGCAAATTAATGCCAGTGTTTTAGGTAACAGCCGACTGATATACATTTTTTTTGTAATAACAGCCGACTGATATACATTTTTTTTGTAATAAATGTAAATAATAAAATAAATATTAACCAACAATCACACCACGTTAACCTAGCCCCGTGGTAAGTTCGTAAGAACTTGTGTTACAGATACTAGGAACGGAAATAAATTTAAGATATAAATACATATATACATAAATACACATCCATGACCCGGTGCAGACATCTATATTCGTCATACAGATTATCTGCACCTGGCGGGATTCGAACCCGCGACCGCTGCGTAAAGTGTCCAGTTGTCTGACCACTCGACCAGCCGGCCGTCAGATGTACGTTAATGTACGTAAATAAATATATATTACACCCAAACTCGGGGCGGGATTCGAACCTACAACCCTGGAGCTGAAAGCAGGGTCACAGCCAAATGTGCTTACGGGCCAGTCAAAATATGTGATTAAAAAGTCTAATTTCACGTCTTAGTGGAAAAAGAACATAACTATTTACTACATAAAATTAAACATAATATTAAATATAATTAAATAAAATAATATTAAATTAAATATAACACTTCACAATTGTGCGTAATCGAGTAAAAAGTAAAACAGCGTCGTGTAAAAGTATTTACGTAACACTTAAATTGCATCAAAAGCGCAACAATGGGATCTCCATTACGACGAGTGCTAAGACAATGGCCCTTACAACGGTCCTTAAGGCCCCTCGCTGTTGACATTTCTACTATAAATTAATATGTAAAGGGGCCGTGTCTGTTTTCGAAGCATTTAAGTTTGTTTTTCAAGACGGATAAACATCGAAATATTTTTATGATTGTGAAAAGAAAAAATGGTGTATTTGAAAACTATGACAAATTAAATCAAATAAAAAATTTATTTATTCAAGTTGGCTTCAAAAGCTCTTTTGAATCGTCATGTTACAATTTATATACTGTTTCAGCCTCTAAGCCATCCACTGCTAAGCGAAGGCCTCTTCTCCATAGAAGGGTTGGAGCTTAATCCACCACGTTGCTTCATTGCGGGTTGGCGGATAATTTTCCTCCCATGTGTAATGATCAACTTTACGTACTCTCCGAAGCACGGTGGGGAGACCCACAAGGACATACACTCAGACCGGAAACAAATATTTGTACAAATACAAATATCTATCCCGAGCGGGAAGCGAACCAGCGACCGCCAGCGCGCGGCGTTTAGACAACTACATCAGAACGGTCGTCACAATCTATATAATATTCTTAAATTAATGTACTATAGTTAATATTTATTTATTTATTTATTTATTTATTTAATGACACACCAACAGCATAACATACAAAATTTTACAATAATCTTGGTCTTGTACATAATCTGGTATGCATGCCAATTACTGGTGCATACATCACTCTCATTAAAAAAAAAATTAAATTAAGTTTAAAATAAATTTCGATCTACAATTTTTGAGTTGCAGCAAATTATTAAAATAAAGTAGAAGCAAAACAAAATGAAAAAATGAAAAAAAAAAAAAAAATATATAGTTGCATAAATATTAAGCTACATATTATTATTTACGAACAGAAATGTGCGGTAAGTTTTTTTTTGAGATTAGTCACTGAGTCATGAAAAATATCAAAATCTTTAATGTACGCGGAAAATCGATTGTTTTTTTTTTTTTATTGGAAATTTGAGTGCGTTTGACCTCAATCTTGTCTGATGGTAAACAATGATGAGGTCTAAGGTGAAGCACGCAAACTCAAATAATGCCTGTTCACTCTTGCCTTAAAAATCCCTAGGTTGTACGCATCGGGAAACAGTGACGCAGGAAGAGAATTCCATTCCTTTGCAGTTCTAATAATGAAAGATGATGCGAACCGCGAGGTACGAACCGGAGGAATGTCGACCACGTATGGATGGAACCCCTGCCCTCGTCGAGTTGTCCGATGGTGGAATGGTGCTGGGGGAATTAATTGATGCAATTCCTGTGCACACTCACCGAAATGTAACCTGTAAAAGACACACAGACTAGCAACCAGTCGGCGATGTTCGAGGCTCTGGAGCTGTCTTGAAGTAAGCATCTCATCACCAATGAGTTTTCTGGCACGCCTGTCGATAGCTTCCAGGGCTTCGAGCTGATACCGGGCGGAACCGTCCCACAGATGGCAACAGTACTCCATGCAGGAGCGGACTTGAGCTGTATAAAGTCTTAGCAGCTGGTCCGGTGTGAAATAGTGACGGACCTTGGAGAGGATGCCCAGTTTTTTTGAAGCAGCCTTAGCCCTGGATTCGATATAGCTTCCAAAATTGAGTTTGGACGATAAGTCTATACCGAGTAGTTCAAGGTGGTTACTCAGAACACATCCTTGATAATGGAGAATGTTTTAGGGCGTTTGTTCTACTTACTGGTACAACAAGTATGTTAGTGATAAGATTTCTCGGATATCTGTACGGGATTTTGAAATTTATTTTATTAAGCAATTCACTGCATGCCATCTGTCCTGACAACAGCTTTTTGAGGAAAGTAAGATCTAATATTATGCGGCGATTATAGAGTGACATCATTTTAAAGTGTTTCAGCCGCAAGTCATAGGTGGCCTTATGAGAGATGCCGGAAGTATGATATGCCAGGTATCTAGTAAAAGATCTTTGTATTCTTTCTAGACGTTGAGATGGTGCTGCGTATTGGGGACTCCACACAACTGATGCAAATTCTAGTTTGCTGCGAACCAGTGAGTTATAAAGGATTATTTTGGTTTGAGGAGAAACAAATCCTTTGATGTTTCTTTTAAGGAAACCTAACATCCTGGCTGCTTCTTTTACAGTTGTGTCTATGTGCACTTTAAATTTCAATTGTGTGTCCATTGTCACGCCTAAATCTCGAATCTCCTCAACCTCCTGTAACGTATCTAACTGTAATTTATACGATGATGGCAATTGAACTTTTTTCTTTGTGAACTTAATGTGATAAGATTTTTTGGTGTTAATAATCATACCATTCAATTTGCACCACATATTTATTCCATCAAGATCAGCTTGGATGAGCTCCACATCATTATTCGAAGTGACGGTATTGAATATTTTTAAATCATCGGCAAAAAGTATTTACAGTGATTTATAGAAGAGGTAATATCATTTATAAATACCGAGAAGAGAACAGGGCCCAAATGGGATCCCTGTGGTACTCCTGAACACGCAACATACTCATGTGATATGTGACCGTTCAGCACCACAAACTGAAGTCTTTTTGCTAGGTATGACTCAAACCATTCTAGTAAGGTCCCACCCACACCAGACCTTCTCAATTTATGTATAAGAAGTGAGTGACACACCTTATCAAAAGCGCTTGAGAAATCCATGTATATACAATCTACTTGTTGGCGTCTATCTATTTCTTTACTTAGATAGGACACAAATGACACCAAGTTCGTTTCGGTAGAACGTCCTTTTCGAAACCCATGTTGAAATTCTGAGATTCGACTTTCCAAGTGGCGCGTGACAATTGGGCAAACAAGGGATTCGAACAGTTTAGGTATACAAGAAAGTATAGATATAGGACGGTAGTTTTTGACGTCCTTATTGTCACCCTTCTTGTATACTGGAACGATCTTAGCTTTTTTCCACAATTCAGGAAATACCCCGTCATGCAAAGATCTGTTGAAAATGAGTGTCAGTGGCAGAGCAAGAGTAGTGCCGCAGCGTTTCACAAATACGGGCGGGATCCCATCCGGACCGGCACCCTTGAAGATATCTAGCTTTTTAATGGCACGTGTAATTTCGTGTTCACTAAATTTAATTAAACTCAAATATGGCAAACCGTGCACTGTGGACTCTAGGCTATCAGGTAATACTGTGTTACTAAACACTGATGCAAAATTTTTAGCAAATAATTCTGCGATTTTTGTACCAGTGTTTGCAATTTGATCATCAAGGCTCATTTCGGCAGGTATGGTAGTTTCACCACCTCGCCTATCCTTAATATAGTTCCAGAAATATTTAGGATTCCTGATAATATTACCCTCGACCTGTTTTTTATAATTTTGTAGGCATGCGTCTATTATTTTCTTACTTCGCTCACGAAGTAATTCGTACTCCAACCTATCGCGTGGATTTTTGTATTTCACGAATTTTTTTCTCTTGCTTTCTTTTTCCAAGATTACTCTGATCAGAGACTTGCTAAACCATGAGGGGAACCTGCTTTTTTTTGGCCTCGAAATGGGGACGTATGTTTCCACGGCATTGTTTAAAATACGGTAAAATACTGTGGTCATCTCGTCAACGTTTTGACACTTATCGAACTGTTGTGACCAATTAATTTCCCTCAGATGAGCTATGATTAGATCATAGTTCGCTTTGAAAAAGTTGTGTCGAGGTTTTTGGGCTGGTTTAAGAAATTGCGGTAATAGTTCCGATACAGTAATCAATAAGGGAGGATGCTTTCGGTCAATTTTACTTATAGTATTTAAGGAGTTAGAAACCTCTAACGTAACACAGTTGGTTAGAACAAGGTCCAGCACTCTGCCATCCTCGTTAGGAACAGAGTTCATTTGTGTAATATTATTTAGTGCCATGAAGTCAGTGAGTGCCAGACCCTGTGGTGATCCATAATTAAATGCACTGCATGAAACACTATCCACACCGCGAGACCAACCAATAAAGCCCATGTTGAAGTCTCCCAATATTATAACTTGATCAGCTTTGTCTAAAATATCGTTAGTATGCTCCAAAAACCGAGTAAGGCTTTCCAGGTTCACTGGTGGAGGAAGGTATACTACACAAATAAGTATTTTGGTGACAATGTTATTTGTTTTTATATCAATTGAGACCCATATGTCCTCCGCGTCGCTCTCCCAGTTTGAATGTCTGGAAGAAGAAATATGCTTAGAAACAGCTACCAAAACTCCCCCTCCATCTTTTTTAGTAGTTTCTGAGCACAATCGATCTCTCCTATAAACAGTATAACGCTTATCTATAAATTCTAAGTTCGTTACATTACTATTGAGCCACGTTTCAGTAAATACAATTACGTTGTAGTTATTAATCAGAATATTTTTAAGTACATCCTCTGTTTTGGTTCTTAAGCCCCGCACATTCTGATAATAAATATTTATAGCCATTGTGGCAAGATTTTCTGTTGACTACTACTTGGCTAATATTAGATCAATAATTTTAAGCTTTCGTCGTCTTTGATATGAATAGCATGACTTTGCTCGTTTTTCCTCGCAAGTATTCTTCCATCCCGTATCCACACAAACATGAACCCAGCCTCCTTGGCTTTCTTTCGGGCTGCGGCATGTAAATGTTTATTTGTGGGCGTCAGGTGTTCAGATACGAATACGGGCTCACGACGTCCTCCGAGTCCAAGATGCTCGGTGTTGAGCTTATTGTCTTTGTTCTTTTTGTTGAATCGTGTCACTGCAGCCAATAATTCATCACGGTGTCGTTGACTACGAAGCTTTACGATGACTGAACGGGGACGATTGCTCTCCTTGTTTAATTTGGCAATTCTTGTTACATGCAATATATCAGATTCAGCAATAGGACTCTCGACAATTCTACCAAGTTGTTCAACAGTGTTTAGGAGGTTTTCTGACTTGTGTTCGGGAATGCCTGTAATTTCCACGTTACAAACGCGCATATTTCGCTCTATCTGCCCTAGCCTGTCCGTCAGGTTTTTAACCTGTGTTGTTAATTTTTCATTTTTTGAAACCAATCTATTGATTGTTTCTGATTTCTCGTTAACAGACTGCATAAGATCATCGTACTGTTTGCTGATAAACGACAGGGACTCTTGAAACCCAGATACTTGAAGGTTTAAGTTCGCTAGGTGCTCGGATACTAGAGATTTAATGGTGTCAGTGATTTCTTGTTTTATAATTATGCGCAACCTCTCCTCACTTACACAAGAATCGCTGTTACCAGACTTGGAGCATTTATTTTTTATTCTCATGGTGACATTGCTCTCCTCACTTGGACTCAAAATACAATCTTCCTTAGAGACAATGGGATGATTAATTGTACGTACCGGAGTATTCGAATTACCCGTTTTTGGTAGTTTACTGCGACATTGTTGGCAGTTCCATTTAATCCTACTTTCCGCATCCATCTGATAGAAGTGTTTAGATGTCACGTTTGCGCAAAGCAAATCGTATCCAAGCTTACATGTGACACAAATCATATGCTCCCTCCTTGGCAGAGAATTTTGACACCCGGCACAAGTCTTCTGTGACGACATCGTATATAACTATTATAGAGCTGAGATGAGCGCAACAAACAAACGAGCAATGTCTATTCCACCTTCTTTTACTTCCGTTGAAAAATAATAACAATATCAACAATAAAATAAAACACGCCTTGTACAAAACGTTGCAAGTATTAAAAAAAAAAAAAAATTATAATAAATAAACAATATAAAACCAAAACAGAAATTTTAAGCGGAGATTTGATCCTACGCCCTAACGAGTTCGGGGTCAGCCGTCAACCTGTGTGCAAGCCACTAGACCATCAAGTAATCGTCCATAAACTGCGAAATTTTCAATTCGTATGAAATTTTTACGATGTCTTCTTAATAATAATGAGTATATATTAAAGTCTAAAGTCCAATCCTTTGTTCACAGTTAAATTTTTACGTTAGCAACGAAAGATTTCGAAACTATTTTTTAGTTTTAGCACTCATTTACACACTTTTCAATTACCACTTTGCAACACTTCGTTAGCTTTTTGTCTACTGAACACACTGATACAACTCAATACCAGGATTTTGTAGATATTTCACCATCCATCAATATTTTTTCTTCCAGAATTACAGAAACACGTCTTCTCTCAACTTTCGCACACAACTTCTATAAACAAAAAAAAATAAAGTAAATAAATTAAATTTTAAAACGCAATATTTACATAAAGTTTTCGAAAACTTTCCCACACTTTAATATGAAGTTACCAGTTACCACCGATTCCGATTCTTTTAGATTCTGTTGAGAAGAATCCATAAGAAACTCATATACTCTTTTTAAAAACCGTCAATAACTCAACCACAATATAAACTCAACCACAATTAACTCAATGATATAACCTGTATTAAGGCGCTGTGAATAGACGACTTTTATGTATTTGAGGGGGTGAAGCAGATGAAGTGCGGCACGAGTAGTCCCGCCTACTGCGGGGTGCCCCGCGCGTATTTCGTCGATGCGTACTTACTACTTCCATTTTATTAATTGATAGCGTAATATCGCTAGTCACGTGAATGTGTTTTCTTATTTTTTAAATATTATGTAACTACATAATAAAGGATTACTATTTTAAAAAAAATGTGCATATTTTTGTTGTATTATTTTTAACATAATTTAATGGGAAATTGTTATTATATTATATAAAACAACTATTTTTATTTCTATAGTTATATTTTTCTTTAGAATCAAAAGTAATGTAATAAAAATAAAATAAAAACGTCCACCAAGCTTGATAAGTGTACCTAAGTACCTAATGATACAAAAGGAGGTCATTGTATGTACTCATCATTATGAACAACTGCAGAGAAGAATCGACAAGAAACTCCGCAGTTACTCTTTTGAAAATAATATATGAACTGTGTTTTAGTACAAAATTAGTAATATCTTGCATGAAATACAGCGCCACTAAGTGGCGCAGTTTGCAGTGACCCTGTTTTCTGCTCCAAGGGTTGTGGGTTCGATTCCCGCCCCGAGTCTGGGTGTAATATATGTTTATTTATATATGTATTATTTATATGTAGGTATATTTATTTAAAAAAATGTATATCAGTCGGCTGTTACCTAAAACACAGGCATTAAGTTGCCTACCTTAGGAACAGACGACCTTGTGTGTGAGTTAAACATATTTATTTATATAAGAAATACGAAATACGGTATATAAGAATACAACGTGGCGATAGAAGGATGCGCAGGGTGACGAAGGAAAGGGGACGCCGGACGGGTGAACGAACAGGAATGATAATGAAAATTTAAACTAGCTAATATTCATTTTATTATTTTAGTTTAAAAAAATGGTGGAAAGAAAAAAATACTGTTTTGGCGTAGTGAGAGGCTGCCATTGAAAAGGAAGGATCCTTCGACCAGACAGGGGTTGCGTCTGGTGGGCTACGCGCCACTTAACGTTTTTTGTCGGGTTCTTGTATATATATTCAATCGCTTAGAAAACTTCGATAGCGCGATGTAGGATACGTCAGTTCATATGTACATTCATACATACATACATACATACATACATACATACATACATACATACATACATACATACATACATACATACATACATACATACATACATACATACATACATACATACATACATACATACATACATACATACATACATACATACATACATACATACATACATACATACATACATACATACATACATACATACATACATACATACATACATACATACATACATACATACATACATACATACATACATACATACATACATACATACATACATACATACATACATACATACATACATACATACATACATACATACATACATACATACATACATACATACATACATACATACATACATACATACATACATACATACATACATACATACATACATACATACATACATACATACATACATACATACATACATACATACATACATACATACATACATACATACATACATACATACATACATACATACATACATACATACATACATACATACATACATACATACATACATACATACATACATACATACATACATACATACATACATACATACATACATACATACATACATACATACATACATACATACATACATACATACATACATACATACATACATACATACATACATACATACATACATACATACATACATACATACATACATACATACATACATACATACATACATACATACATACATACATACATACATACATACATACATACATACATACATACATACATACATACATACATACATACATACATACATACATACATACATACATACATACATACATACATACATACATACATACATACATACATACATACATACATACATACATACATACATACATACATACATACATACATACATACATACATACATACATACATACATACATACATACATACATACATACATACATACATACATACATACATACATACATACATACATACATACATACATACATACATACATACATACATACATACATACATACATACATACATACATACATACATACATACATACATACATACATACATACATACATACATACATACATACATACATACATACATACATACATACATACATACATACATACATACATACATACATACATACATACATACATACATACATACATACATACATACATACATACATACATACATACATACATACATACATACATACATACATACATACATACATACATACATACATACATACATACATACATACATACATACATACATACATACATACATACATACATACATACATACATACATACATACATACATACATACATACATACATACATACATACATACATACATACATACATACATACATACATACATACATACATACATACATACATACATACATACATACATACATACATACATACATACATACATACATACATACATACATACATACATACATACATACATACATACATACATACATACATACATACATACATACATACATACATACATACATACATACATACATACATACATACATACATACATACATACATACATACATACATACATACATACATACATACATACATACATACATACATACATACATACATACATACATACATACATACATACATACATACATACATACATACATACATACATACATACATACATACATACATACATGCCACATTTTTGGAAGTATATGGATCATATTTGAAGGTCCATGTACTTCCAAAATTCGACCAAAATAATAACAATTCCAAGTCGATCAATTTCAATGGTAAAAACTGTTTCATTGAACACCAAGACGGCCGATTGTGCTGAATCCGCACTCGCTTTACTGGGTGTTGCTAACAGCCTTCCCCCTTTCATCATTATCAGCCTTTACCATTGCCATATCCGTCGGCTCCCATTGTGTGAAGACCTTTACCCATGTGTTGATACTTACTTGTCATAATTTGACTTTGGATTGGCCTCTGGAGTTACACATGTTCCAATTGAAAGTGATGTCTTAGGGTTTTCGTTCTCAGGATCCTTTTGTAATCTAAAATTGAAACAATATCAGTTGCTTTTTTTTTGTTGAGAAAATGAGGAATCAACAATCTGCACTTTGAAAAATTTGCAATTAGCATTTAGAAAATTAGCCATTTTGAGAATAATGAATTTTTAGAATATACCATTTTGTGACTCGTATGCCAATTTCAATTTATTTACTTTATTTTGTGGCTATTTTGAGAATTTATCATTTATGGCATCAGTCACCGATGCAGAAAATGTTTCGATCGCACGAGACCACTAGACCAATCGAGCTATGCAATTCTACGTTGAAATTACGCATGCATTGATAAAATCTATACAAAAAAAAAAAATAAAAAAATAAGGTGTGCATAAAAAGGTATAATAGGTACTTACTTTACAACTTCCATCATGTGTTTTTGTTTCGTCGAATAAGTTCTCTTTATTGCCCTCCGTTTATTTTTCTTGTTGGCCATTTTTATACACTGATTGTTTATTTACACAACTTATGACTAAAACCGAAATAAAACAAAATTTATACCAACTTACAGCTAGAAAAAAACTAATTGTTTATTTACACAACTTATGAACTAGAACCGAAACCGAACAAAAATTTATATCAACAACACAATTTACAAAAAATTTAATACAAAATAAAATAATTATAATAAAAAGCTTTCATAAACAAACTAATGGATACGTAAAAGATTATTTTCTGAGCGGCGAGCGAAACAAACTAACACAGGTCCTCTTAGCAGCGCGCCTCAGCGGTCACTGTCGCTCCGCGTAGAAATGAAAGAGAAGCGGAAAGATGCCGCGATGGCGTCACGTATCGTTCGACTTCGTTAGAGTAAAATATAAAATACATTAATCTTAACAAATATCATAATTCAATCGATAAATAAAAACAACAGTTCCCTTTATTATTATTTATTACATCACTGTTATTAATTTCATAAAGATTTGTTTATAAATATTACAGTTACAATTGCTACGATTTCAATTTTTATGGTTATTTTATGATTTTTTTTTATCGAGAAAATTTACCCGAATCGTGTTTTGAAGACAAAGGTCCTCCCATAAATATGATCAAGATTAACATATATTTTTTTTGCTCTTCTAAAATGTATACATTTGGCTAAAAAACTGTTTTGTGAAGCCTAATTTGACTATGCACAGCGCCTTAAAGCTTTATTAAGCCAACACATCTATCTCATTTATATAATCTTGTACCGAATAATATGCTTCGGCTATTAAAGGTTTTTTAATATAAGCTTTTGTTTACAATCACTGTTAAGTTTAGTTTAATAAATTTCAATTCAAAATCATTAAGTGAAAGTACTTTCACCTATTCAGAAAGTAGATTCTGCTGAGAATAGTCGGCATTTAGGCCATCTATAAGTTACGTTACACGAATTTCAAGATTTTTTGATCCCTCCCCCATCCTTGTCACAGCTGGTCACATTTGTGAGACCCCCTACCTACCCAGTGTGACGTCAAATACTCGTATTTTGCATTTTTACACTTAGAAATTACTTCTTTTTGCCTCTTATGTGCTTATTTTTGTATGTTAGAGGCTTTATGTGATGCAAAATATAGATCATAAATGCTACACGATAGCTTAAATAAGTATGCCTCGACACTGGGGAAATACCTATCATACGAAACTTTCTTCCTTACTTATGCTCATGCAGATAGAGTTGGAAATAATTTTAATGTTATTTATTAATGGGTACGTAATTCAAATTTCGTGTTTTAATACTTAGATATATTATATTAAGTAATGTGATGTCACGAAACTTAGGACCCCTCCCTACCTCTTATCACACAATGTCACACTTTGTCGACCCACAACGTGTAACGTAATTTATGGAT
Organism: Euphydryas editha; assembly: GCA_036937285.1. Lineage (NCBI taxonomy): Eukaryota > Metazoa > Arthropoda > Insecta > Lepidoptera > Nymphalidae > Euphydryas > Euphydryas editha. Next base: position 18,446,135 of record JAUPFZ010000014.1, read on the forward strand.
GGCCTCCAGAACTCAACAACTGTTCTTTTAGAATAAAGTTAGAGTATGTATGTAATATTTGGTACCTCGGTCATGATCATAGATGCTAAAATTCGAAAAATAATTTCTGAATGCGCATCTACATCACGAAAGAAATAACTATGCTAAAATTTAAGTTATTTTAGTTTTAATATATTAGTGAATCCGAGATTGGCATTACGCTTATATTACATTTATAGGATTAGACGATTTAAAATGTGAAACCTTTGTGAACAAACCTTAATTAAGTTTTGAGCAAATCAAATATTAAAAACGTCAAAATCCTCAAAGTAGCAAATATCAAGACTAAATAGCACATTAACTTTTCAAAAGAAACGTCCACTCGACCCTTCTTGATCCTTTCGCTCACTGGGATTTCTTTGCGAAAATTTTATATTCTATCTCGTTTATTCGCTTTACATTTGTAAAAGTGCAAGAAAGATAGAAGATGGGTCTTTATGGACATGAAAATTGTATGCGCAGTTTGTCTGTTGTAGACAAAATTGAATATTCAAAGAGGTGTTGCCTAAATCTCAGTTATCCGGTTGCTGACGGACAGTTTATTTGACTTATTACGTGTTATCAAAGCCATCGACTATGTAAGTAATTATACTTTATACACCAAAGAACAAATTACAATATATTGACACATACAAATGAGTCACAACTACATATAATGGTGGGTTATCACTAAATAGCAATCTCTATCAGGCATCAGTGTTGTGGTGTATATTATAATATGTGACTATGAATATAGGTGTTCTTGCAATAAATAACATAATTATATACTTATTTACAAAAATATGAGCACACTGATGTCTATATTATACATAATTTATTAAGATATATACAAATAACTATGCAACATATTTTTACATCCAAAATATAATACTTTAAGACTTAGTTTGTCTGTTTAGATGCACTAATCTAGCAACCGTAATTTAGGCAGAAATTTAAGTTTAGTTTTTAAACGTAGGAAAAACGGAATCTTGCTTTCTTTTCAATAATTAATATAGCGATTTTTTTTCTTAAATTAGGTTTAATCACTATTAAAAAATTCATAAATTCGTTTGTCATTTTGAGTTCACTAACCCGCGTTATCGTGATCACAGTACTTACAATAGTGCTGAAATATCGGTAACTTAAAATGACCAATGACAAACGTGGTAAATAGCCCCTTCACACATAAAAATCATAGTGTCAGTGACCATAAAAGCTTAAAAATAGAAATCAATAATTATCTCGCGTTTGTTAACTTATAATCGTTCCAGCGTAATGGTGCGAGTAGTCGCCTCGACGCCGGTGGTCGCGGGTTCCCGAATTACAACGGAGAGGCTCACAAGGACATACATCCAGACCGGAAACAAATATTTGTACAAAATACAAATATCTGCCCCCAGCGGGAATCGAATTCCCAACTGCCAGTGTTGAGGTGACTATTCGCACTACTACACCAGAACGGTTGTCTAAATAGTTTTAAAAGTTTGCCGACAAGTGAACCACTTTAATCTTAATTTTAATTACGATATTTTAAAAAATACAATATATAACGTTTATCATAGCAACCATTTTCCGTACAATTTCCAATGCGATACGTAATTGGTCCCCAAGGTCCCAGACAGAATTATATTCCTCTCAGCTGAGAATGACAGCCCTCAGTCCTCTTTGACGCGGTGACCGCTCGGCCTTACCGGGATAATCACTCCTTTAGATTAGATTCACTTCTAGAGCATATTAAACGAAATATTTTTAAAAGATTTTTTTCGAGATACATATTTTGATTTGTTTAGAAGAATTTTATTTTCATACGAGTACATAATTATAAAATATCAGAATAACTTTGAATTAAATTCAAAATGTGTATGTAATTTAGTTAGTCTTATCGACCAATCTATTGACATTTTTTTTTCGGCATTATTTATTGGGAAGGCCTACGTTCAGCAATAATAAATATATAACGTTTTGATTTTTTGACGACCGACTGGTCGAGTGGTCAGGCAACTGGCACTTTACGCAGCGGTCGCGGGTTCGAATCCCGCCAGGTGCAGATAATTTGTATGACGAATATAGATGTCTGCACCGGGTCATGGATGTGTATTTATGTATATATGTATTTATATAAATTTATTTCCGTTCCTAGTACCTGTAACACAAGTTCTTACGGACTTAGCACGGGGCTAGGTTAACGTGGTGTGATTGTTGGTTAATATTTATTTATCCTTAGTCGGCTTTTACGACACCTCGGCAAGAAAGAGGTCGAGACTATTCTTCTCTGCCGGTCACCGCACAGCAAATAACATATAACGTGCCTAGTTTCAAACTATTCTTTTTTTCAAAATGGTTGAACCAGTAACAGTCATGTTAAAATAGAGACAAACTTGGTTGTACTAGAATCATGTTTTAATTATAAATAATTTAACACCTCGCTCAACGGTCCATAGTAGAATGAAGTTTTGTCAGAGTCCGGAAACATATACAACAAAAATATCAACATCAAATCCGCGACAAATATGGTCTATACAAACATTTGTCACGAGAGGGAATCGAATCCGCAACCGCTGGAACAATATACACGGGCTGTGACAACTGCGCCAATTCGTTGTCGGGCTTAAGGTTTATTTATGCTTTTAGTCTAAAATGTATTAAAATGGTGTTCTATATGTTCTTTCTACAATGATTACTAATAGTTGGTAATAGTGAAAGAAAAAAATAATAATTGTGTGTGTGTGTATTAATGTACACACGTATGAAGTGAAAACTTTTTTTACGAAAATGTGACGATCGTAGTGTGACGATTTTTGATTTTAACATCTATAAGATTTCTCCTATACGTCGATATAAAAGTTTCACTTCAAAAAAATGATTTAAATATCATTGCTGCATTCTAAGATCCAAACTTTAACCTCGAACAAAATATATCACTCCTTGCCCGAAGTCCGAGATCTCTATCAACGGCGTCCCGCTGTGATTCTGACGTAAATTGAAGCGGGTCGGTTCAAATAAATTGAATCCAAACGAAATTGGGGTGGACATGAGAACTGACGTCACGTCTTCTTTAGATGCGAACGCCGAGACAGAACACGGCATTATTAGTTGTGAAATGTTAGCGAAAGTCAAGTCGAAATCGATTCGAGCGTTTTTCAAGTTAATTTTCAATAACATGGTTCAACTTAGTACTAACATAAAAGTTTAAATTTTACCACTAAATAATAATAATTATATTTTTACCATGTCCTTTTAATACCATGAGTTATTTATTTATTTTTGTATCTTAGTGATTTTTATATAAGTATTAAAAAAAAGGTAAGAAATAGGTTAAAAATCGCTATGTACGAAATTGAAACATGTACATTCTAGAAATAAATTATAAAAAATAATAAATTAATTAATTCATATGTTTAACATACAAACACGATCGTCTGTTCCTAACTTAACGTAATTTAATGCCTGTGTTTTAGGTAGTTGCCGACTGATATAAGTACATATATTTTATTGTGGTAATTAATATATAAATCATACTGACATATAAATTATACCCAGGGCGGGAATCGAACCCCCAATCCTGTAACAGGATAATTAAAATAATAAAATAATATATATATATATATATATATATATATATATATATATATATATATATATATATATATATATATATATATATAAAAAAAAATTTAAAATAATAAATAAATTAAAATAATTTAGATTCTAAACAATTACAAGACCATTCAATTTTCATTAGACTTTGGATGTAGTGTAAGAAATGTAAGTAAGTAAGAAATGTATGTTCAAGTTGTTGTTGGATGTTGCGGACAATTTGAGATATAAAAGCACAAAAAATGTTAAGCTTTAGATTAGGTAAGCTTAGCTTTGACTTTTAATTACAAAATTTTCGATTTTTTTTTCTTTTTCCAAGATTCACTTATATCTGTTGTTACATCTAATTTTATTGATCAGAACCAATACGTAGTTTTACTATATTAATTTAAACTTTAATATCCATGTCAAATTAAATAACATTAAATTCATATAATACATTATATAACTAGACAAACCGCGTGATTTCGTCCGCGTTTCTGGTCACAGTTTCGTTCCTATAAGTCTTCTATAAAAACATACTTTATAACGGAAAAGTATTTCAAAACAGTTTTAATATTTGGCTTGTAGAATATGTGATTAATTTTTAAACGAAGAACCTACTCTTTAACCATAAATACAAAATACTCTTTAACCTTTTTATTATGTATGTCAGTATGATTTTTTTCTTATTAACACTTTCTTTATACTGTATTAATTTAATGGACTAATCTAGAAGCGTGCTGGTTGAAGCTTAGCTGTTACATGCTATTAGCTTCACCGGTTGAATGATCACCCCATGGAAATTTTTTAAGCCAATGCTTTCGCTGTTTTGATAAGAAAATTACAGCTACACTGGTTCACATTAACTAGGAACAGTTCTGCTCATGTTCCTTTTTTAGTCATAATCAAAGTTGTGGGTTTTTTTTTTTTTTTTTTTTTTTTTTTTTTTTTTTTTTTTTTCGCAGGGGAATCCATTTACGGATGATATCCAGAATGCCCGGGTCGGCAGTCCTAGACCTATGTCGGACTCGGCACTTTGGGAGTGCAATACCGTACTAAACCCCTGCGGGAGCCTTCAGCCGCTTTAATTGGAGGGTCCCGGATCTGCAGGCAACAGGATCCCTCCAGCGACAGGCTGGCCTCGGCGAAAAGGCCAGACTTCTCCTCCATGGGGACTGTCCGGCTCACCTCTGAACAGTCCCGACGACGCCGTATCTAGTAGGACCGGGTTCCCATCCCGGCCCGATACGGGCACAGGGGCGTTACTGGAGGCGCATTAAGTAGCGCCTCCTACGCACCCCCATTCGTCGCCCGCGGAAAAGATTGTTCTGTAGAAACCTGGATTCGAACCCAGGTTTTCTAATTTCGAATCCGCCCGATTCCTATCTGAGCTATTAGAAGCTTAAAAAGTACAAAGTTTAATTTTAAAGTCACTGTCGGGATCGAACTCGGGTTGAGTTGATCAGTTGCGGTGGGAATGTAGCTGCCAGATACACTACACCAATCGAATATATAAAGTTGTGGGTAGAGCAGATGCTGTGAGACATATTATATTTATATATATTAAATAGTTATTTAAAATTACATGTTTGTAATCTATAAAAGGCCCATAGTCAGAGACCACGTCTCAGATAAGGTTAAAGATCTTTATTTTCTCATTTAGAACAATACAGTCATTTGCATGAGAACTAACAAAATTAACATGACAGATTTAGTTTTGAGTCCAGCTAGTAGGTGGCAGACCCAGTCAATGATTTAGCGAATCATTGTATCAACGTGTTAGAGAAGTTAAAGGAAAATCCGTATGTCATTACTGGTAACACACATTGGTCGAAGACTTTCGACTTCAGGCACTGAGGTATGACAGATAAAAAGACGTTTTTTAACTTCCCGAACGCTGCCCATCCTAGCTGAATTCGACGATTGACCTCTCTCTCTTGAAGTTGGACCTACCAAGTTGGACATTTTGTCCTAGGTAGATGTACCTACTCGTCAATAACTTCGAGAGTAGAATCTCCAACCGATATCGGGGTGGGCACAACATGGACATTACATTTGATTATTATTAAAGTTAAATTATATTTTTAGTAGTTGTTTATTGATTTTTAGTTAGTAATCCAAATTTCTAAACTTTGACGCGATTCAAAACAATAATACTTTTTATTTTTTTATTTTAATCTGACCTCAATAGATTTATTATATCGTATTTCGTATCTTTTAAATATTTTTATTAATGTACATCGTCAGATAAGTCTTGATAATTGTGGTTTTACTCGGATGCTAATGTAATCAATTTCCGCTATAGTTTTACAGTTTTTGTGGAGTATCTTTGCTTGGCAATTATTGTTCTCTCCTGCACACCACCGTTTAACGGAACCGCGTAGAGTGACCATGAGTCTTTCTAATATTATATCCCATATTTTCGTAGTTTTATACAAATTTTACAAACCTTGGAGTATAAATATAATAAATAAATAAATAAAAATATAAAAAATAATTATATAAACATATTTATCTCCAGTCATCTTAGTACGGAATTCTTGGATCAAATAGAATATGACTGACCCGTTGGCGCCGTTTGCAGTAACCCTGTTTTCTGCTCCAAGGGTTGTGGGTTCGATTCCCGCCCCGAGTCTGGGTGTAATATATGTTTATTTATATATGTATTGTTTATATGTATATATATTTAAAAAAAAAAAGTATATCACTCGGCTGTTAGTCGGCCTAAAACACAGGCATTAAGTTGCCTACCTTAAGAACAGACGACCGTGTGTGTGTGTTAAGCATATTAAATATTAAATATATTAAAAATAGAATATATAAAAAACGTTTTTAACGTCAATTTGTCGTGTTTGGTATGGTTTGTATTATTTCGACAAATATAACATACTTATAAAATGGCCCGGGTCTTATGACTGAGTCTGAAGATGGTCAACATAGTTTCCTTAAGTTCTTATTGAAATCATTTCATAATTGAGAAATGACAAAGTAAAGACTAGGTACATAATTATACACTATTACTAATACTATAAGCAAACATTGTTTCTCTTGATATAACTTTCATAGGTACTTATTTTTTTCATTAATAATTTTATTTGTTACAAGCACCCACACACATACACACATTACATGAAAAATATATGTATGGCCTATAAAAATATTTGTTATGTACGGAAATCGAGACCGCGACCACTAGTCCATTAGCCAATTGCCGTAACCACTGTGCCTACAGCGCACTATATTAATTGGTAATTACTGAGGTATTTCTCTAATAAGTAAACTTTTTTTGATGTTTGAAAACAGAGATCTTAAAGGAACGAAATCTTCTAATCATTTGCGGTAATGAAATAAATAAACAAAATAATATTTATACTTACCTATAACATATGTATTTTAAACACATATTTATATGTGAATGTGATTGTGTAAAAAATTATGAAAAATTAATATTTTTAATAACCATTTAATGTAAACCACTTTAAAAGAAACGGAAAATACTTTCGAAAATAAAATTAAAGCTTCTAAAATTATAATACAAATAGCTTTTCATTTTTACATTTTAATCATAAACTTTTAAATAAAGATAATCAGTTGATCATTTTATTTTTAAAATCTGGTAACCCTAGTTGTAAGGTAAAAACCTGTAAGATATACGACGGTGTGGTGGTTTCGCGCACTGCGGAATTAATTGCTTACCGCAAGTGCGATAAATACATATATGCATGTCGCAGCCAACTGATTGAAATTGACTTTCAGTGTGACGGCTAGTTGATTAGTCAAACAAGGCCATTGGACAATGCCTTATCAAGAAATAGAAACATTTGAAACTTGATTAAAAAACAAAATTTTACATAACTGGTACAATAAAAAAAAATGTTTGTCTGTAAAGTCGGTTTACAGACGATAATTTTACGTGATAACGTCATAAGAAAACATTGATGAAAAATTGCATACTTTTATGAATTGAATTGAGTTATTATCACAGAATTTTGTATTCACATTATTTTCTATAAAATCAAAATCAAAAACAACTTCATTCAAATAGGCCCCAAGAGCACCTTCAAATCGTCATTTTACAAATGAACACTTTAAAGTAATTATTATTTTGTAATAGTAAAGCTACCACCGATTCTGAATGTAAATTCTGCAGAGAAGAATCGGCAAGAAATTCCGCAGTTACTCTTTTGAAAGTAATATATAAACTGTGTTTTATACAAAGGAGTTAATTGATAATTACAATTTTTCGGATAAAATATTATTTATTTGCACTCGTTATTTTGAATATTTTTTCTCTTCTACTCGGACGTATCTGCTGTTGGAGTGGACAGATGCGTCACAAGCCGAACGCTTAGGCCGATCGTGCCTCTCTATCGTTTGTTCCGCGTTCTCGCTCTTGAAATGTGACAATGAGTCATACTTTTTCGTGCGTGCAGCCGGCTTTCATTGATTTATAAGACGTTATCACGTCAAAAAATTATATACATATATATGTATGTACATATACTACTTATACAATACTTTTAAACATATTTTACTGAACTCTCTAAATATTTTATTACATAAATATATATTCCGTCTGGTGCGGGTTATCAATTCGTAATTTTCATGCAACTCTGTTCATGTTCATTTAATTTAATTTTCAAATTTGACAACCGTTTCGATGTAGTTCTGCGAGTAGTCGTCTTAACGCCGGCGTTCGTTTCCTACTCTAGGTAGATATTTGTATTTCGTACTCTTCCCACCGTGACTCGGAGAGTAAGTAAAGCCGTCGGTCCTGGCTGTTATCATGGAAATCTGATAACGATAAATACTCATGGTAGAGAAATTACCCCCTAACCCGAGTGGAGAAAAATGGTGGCTTAAAATAAAACCCTTCTCCTACACGGAGAAGGGGCCTTCGCCCAGCAATGGAACGTTTACAGGCATATGCAGCTTAGTTCATTTCATTCAATCGTTATGCCGGACATGATATATTATTTTATATAGCTACTATTTATAATATTAATACAGGTGATTTTTTTACAGAAGCCAATGTATGCATCCTTAGTTCTCTCGTCGCATTTGTAGCTCCACATATTCGGACGGCGTGCTCGTGCTCATCACCTCATCTCAGTGCAATCGCCTGCTTTTACACTGGGTATTAACGTTATGAATAAATCCTATTTTAATTAGAAATTTAAGTGCAAGTTGGACACCCATAAAAAGAGTTCTAAAACCATAGTTCTATCAGGCAAAAAATATGGAAAAAATATGTTTCTTGTTTGGGAAGCCACTTTTATTTATAACTTAACTTTAATTAATTTATCGTTAAAGCTTTCATAATGATGAATATTCTGTAAATTATATGTGCCAGTCGATCTATTATGGTTGACATGCAAAAAAAAAATCTGTCTATTACAGAGTGTAAAGATCCCTGTGATTGAAGGACGGATAGACAGCAGATTCTTATAAATAAGACCTATAGTAATTGCATCCACTACGGAGCCCGAAAATTATCAATGCGTGTCTATTATTAAATAAATTTTGCATTTAATTAACGTCCTACAGTGAGAAAAGTCATCATCGCCGATGAGTTCACATACTATAATGCATATACGATAATTGTAGCTAATTACTACTCACAAAGCCGAGTCCCACAAAGTCATCGATCGGTAATGAGATACGAATACGCGACTCGATTGAATTGTTTCTCGATGTATAAACATAGTATATTGCAAGGTACTCTTGCAACGAACACAAGAGTACCTCGACTATAGAGTATACATTCGATACAATGAGAGTACATGAGGTACTCTCATGAGGTACATGTACATTAGTTCCCATGGGCCATGATTAGTAAACACGTCTATGTCTATGTCCCCTTTTTTATGTTTATATTGATATGAGATGTTATTCATGTGACCGCAATATTGTATCGTCTTTTAAATGTAGTTTTTTACCCGACTGCGACAGAAGGAGGGTTATGTTTTTCGAGTGTATGTATGTATGTATATATGTATGTATGTATGTATGTATGTATGTATGTATGTATGTATGTATGTATGTATGTATGTATGTATGTATGTATGTATGTATGTATGTATGTCCATTTCTTTGGCACGCCCTACAGCCCAAACGGCTGGACGGTTTTCGACATATGAGGTGTCGTTGGATTTGCCTAAATTGTAGTAGTGACATAGGCTATGTAAATTTTCAAAATGGCGCCCGCAAATGGCGGAATGAGGGGGGGGAGTTGAATTTTTTTTCTTACTGTAGCAATATGGGTATCAAATGAAAGCTAGTAAATTGTTTTATTCTTTTTAGTTTATAATAAGAGTATTTTACGCAGTCGGGTTTTTTGATTTTTTTAATTAAGCATACTTGTTTTAGTACCTATTTGTGAGCCCTGTTCTTATATGTTATTTTCTTGTTTCAAATCTTTTCGCAGGGACATTTAAAGTGGTTAAAATCTATCTTTTTATAGTAATGAAACTGAAATGTCTAAGTTAGTAAAAAATTCTTCTTTAAATTGCCTGTTCATAAAACTAGATTTTTTTTGTCAGTCTTTGACTGTTTAGCAATGAAGCTATGGAATGGTTTACCCTTAGGTAAATATAAAAGAAGCTAAATCAAGCCCAATATTTATAAACTCCGTTAAGAGACATTACCTTAATATTGGGGACGATTCAAATTAAGTTTTTTTTTCTTTCTTCTGTTGGTGTTCTTGATTACAAATTCTATGATATACTTTTGGTATATTGATAAGTGTATTGTGCTATGTATTGTGTATATATATATTTGTATAGTGTTTTAGTAATTATATGTAGATATTTGAATGTAAATTTATTATAATATAACTGCACCACCTACTCGTTCTCTCTTAGGTAAATTACTCCAACTTATTTCGGGTTGTCTGGAAGAAATGGCTAACTAGCCATAAGACCGCCCCTTGTACTTCATGTTTTGTAATTATCTAGATATCTTGTTTGTATATTTGTGGTGTAAAAAAAGTGTGAATAAATAAATAAAGAAATAGAATTTAACACTCAAAGTGTCTAACTATAAGTTGATATTGAAATGTCCTCGTGCTATACTATATACCGTGGGTGAGATAAAAACTAACGAAGTATAATTTTGTTTATAATCTTCTTGCTTTAAAAGCAAACTAATGAATCATGGGCAGGTTCGCTATCTCGGTAACTCTTTGACACGTCGTAAGCCGCAACGTGCTCCTAACAAAGCGAATATCTGATGGCAGTCCCGTAAACTGAACGTTTTACGGCCCTTGCGTGGAATACACACAGTTTTGATGATTGTAATACATATAAACATATAAATATATATTTATAAGTTGTTAAAGTCTGAATTTTAAAAGTGTGACTACTTCTAAACGTCCCGCTTTTGGGTAAGGCTTCTTAGGTCAGAGCTTATTCAATAGTGCTTCTTAACCGAGGGCTTGCAAACAATTTACCTACCAAGAGTAGCGTTATCAGATGTTTATAATAAAAATCAGAACCGATACCTTCCACGCTCTTCGAGATGCCGAGGAGCCGAAAAAATGACCATACTAAAAAAATTGGTTGTCTGTAAAGTCGGTTTACGGACGATAATTTAACGTGATAATTTCATAAGATAACATTGAAAAAAAAAATTGCATACTTTTATGAATTGAATTGAATTATTATATATAAATAATGAGTTAATTCGTTTAATTACATTTTTTTTCGATAAATTAACATTTAATTGCACTCGTTAATTCAAATATTTTATTACTTAAATTATACAGATTAATTACAAGTAGCAATGTGCTAATAACAATTTATTTACAACTATGATTATATATATGATATACATGTGTAATATTTAAGATCCTCCAATCTGCGTTATTGTTTTTCATTCATTAGCCGAAAGCTTAGGCCCATCATGCCTCTCTATCGCTTGTTCCACGCTCTTGCTCGCGACACGTGACGATTATTCGTGAGTGCAGCCGGCATTCATCGATTTACAAGACGTTATCACGTCAACAAATGTTTACACAAAAATATCCATTGCGGCATTAATGAAATTTTCGTCATAACTACATCAGAGCAGGTCAACATTGGAAAATTTATAGGCCATTTCAGTTCAACACTACAATCTTTCTGTCCGTATGTCACCGCACCAAGCGTGCACGTAGCTAGTTAACTATTAACATTTACCCGACCCGATCATCTGGCGAGATGCCCGCTCTAGTATTGTGGAAATACTTAATTACACTGCGGCGCCTTTAAAGGTCCTCTACACCTTGTGTGTCACTGGTATATGGTCATGTGTGATATATGTTGTATAAATTATATACCAAAATAAGACTCGCAATTCTTAATTACGATTTAAGTAAATATTCCGTTATATCCTAGTATTTTTTATTTATATGAAAAATTTTTGCTTGGCAGCAAAAGTTTATTTTTATTATACCGTCTGAAATATTATTACAGACGGAACAAAGATATTCATAAAAAAAAACAATACTAAACTATTGGGATATATAGTTTTCACAACTTCTATTAAAATTTCAGACGGGAAACGATTCGAAAATTATCTACTACTAATTGATAAAAAAATATATTTGATCTTTGTCAAAAATTGTTTACCAATCACAATTGGTCTTGATGACGTATCGCGTTATGATCCAATCAGGAAGAATTGTCAAACTGACCCAAAGTTCTAGATAAGAAAGATAAAAGATAGATCAAGATCAACGCTCAAATTACATTATACCATCTATACTTTTTTTTTTAATGAAAGTCCATTATATGTGACGTAAAGAAGAAACGAGTTCTATTCTGTCAGTTTTTTATTCCTGTCATACCCATATTATATAATAAAATAATAATTCTTTTGACATAAAACAACTAGCTCGTCATTTAACCTGTGGAATAAATCTACTTTCTCTTTTCATAAAAAATTATAACTTTGTTTTGTAAAAAGTATTATGTGTCATTAATATACGTTAGGTATTGTTGACCTTTTCTTTATAATTATATTGAATTACTTTCCCTTATTTGTATATTTTTAAAGTATGTTTCGTACTGTTTGCGATAAAATTAAGCTTAGTCTAAAAATATATATATATCGACAAGAATTTTCATCACAATATTCTGTACGATACAAATACAATAAACACAAAATTTATAGTTACCACAGTACATCTTCTCCTTCTCTAAATGCCGCCCTTGATTCTTACTTCTCAGAATGCCTGAAAAATTTTAATGTTATCCATATAAATGCTCAAAGTGTTCCGGCTCACTATCCTGATATGCTTGCATCTTTTGACTCGCACAGTATTCACGCCATCCTTGTTTCAGAATTTTGGCTTAAACCCTGTTTCCCTTCCACTTTATACTCAATACAGCTTACAGTTAGGTTCTAACTTATGATTTGTTTTGACAAATCTCAATCAATTTTTATTGCATTGTATCATCTGTAAATCGCACATTGCATGTACTGGACGATAGTTTTTATTATAAAATTATCGATAATATTTTATTATTTGATACAGTTTAGTTTTTTTAACAAGAGCTCGTATTGTATAACCTTATTGTCAGAACTTTGAAAAGACATTGCATTCTTGCAGGCAACCAGTTTGTTGTCTGCTATTTAAAAAAATATATAATATTTTTGTAATAATATGGTTGTCATTTGTAAGTAGAGCTGTCAATGTGAACAGTTGCCTTTTTTTTTGTACCTATTCCTTTAAAACTATTTATCAGAGCCCACGTCTCAGATCCGTATGTCATCATTTATAACTTTAATTTTGTATAATATTATTTTTTAATTGTATATAATATTATTTTTTTAAATATATTAATAATTTTTCTCGATTTATACTAATGAAACATGCTCAGTACAGATCTTTGTTTTCTTTAAAGTAAATTTTTTTTTTTTTAATTCTAAATAAAGTTTATCTCATTCAATGTTTATTTAAAATGTAATTATTGTTTAAAATATACATTTATAAAGATACACAAGATTCTCAGATACAGGATGACTTGTATAATTTCTCAATGGAAGCGGGTTCGAATCCGGCGTTGGATGCGGTTCACGGTTATTGATTCGTAACAACAAAAACAAATACACAACTAAATGGAAGCGCTGTGCAGATTAAGTTGTTCTCTCGTTCCACGATTGGTCCAAGTTAAGAGATTTCTCTTCATTAGTGAATTCATAATTTATATTGTCTGTTTTAAGATACTTAGGCATTATGGTCAAATGATATGTAAATTATTACACACAAACACACACACACACACACACACACACACACGCACGCACACAAACACACACACACACACACACACACACACACACACACACACATACACATATATATCCATATATATAAGATCAGCTTTATAAATGACAAAAGATATGCGAGTTTAGTAGCGCTGGCTGTCATGTAGGATGCGTGAATGAATTTATAATATTTGGGTAATGTATTGACGGTTTTTAAAAGAGTAACTGTTGAGTTTCTTTGCCGATTCTTCTAGGTGGATACATTCAAAATCGGTGGTAGCTTCACATTAATTCTAATTTTTTCGTTTGAAGCCCGCTTGAATATAAATATTTATGTATTTGATTTTTTTAAAACATTTTAATTACGATAGTATCATTAACGCAATCGATCGCCGTTTCGATCGCTGTTTTGAGCAGATATTTGCATTTATACAAATAATCCTGGTCCACTTTTTATAGATCTCTTTACCGTGCTCCGGAGAGTACGTAAATCTGTCGGTACCAGTTGTTATCATAAACGTCTCATAACGATCATTATCCTCGGTAAGGAACTCATCCGACAACCCGCAGTGAAGCAGCGTGGTAGATAGAGCTCAATCAATACAAGAGAAGAAGCCTTTACCAATCAATGGCACATGACAGCCTTTTTCAGTTCATTTCGATTCAACTATATATTAGTACTTATTTTGTATACAAGTTTAAGGGACCTCAGGATATAAATTTGTATAAATATAATATAACACATACACACAGTCGTCTGTACGTGTGACGTGTACCTAAGGTGGGCAAATTAATGGCTGTGTTTTAAGTAACAGGTAACTGTGACGTATGTATATACCTAGATTCGATGCGAGAATCGAACCCACAACCCTGAAACAGAGAGTAGCGTCACTACCAACTGCGCCAACGGGCCAATCAGATATCGGTTCTAGTCAGGATATCGGTTCCATTTTAATTCTTATAAATTACATTATTAGCTTCAGTATATATTATAGTGTATCCTACAAAAAAAATTCAATATATCTTCAATGTACAAAATGGCCCTGTTACACTATTATTATAAGTATATATTATACCTATTTATTATGAATAATTTATCGTATTTTTCTCGTATTAAATCATAAATCTCACAAAAACACTCAATCTTCTTATGAAACTTACAATTGGTATAATTACAATGTATCGTAATTTAACTAATAAAATATCTATCACTTATATAACAAGAGTTATTACCATTACAGTAAATACGGGTAAAACCACGTGGATCATGTTTATTTTATTTTATTTGTCTAGTATTATATAAGAGAATTAAAAGTTTTTGTCTTAAGAGCGTTAACGACAAGCGCGCGATGTCAAGTTTAGGTAATTCAGTGCAATTATTACTCACACAAAGGTAATTTCACTGTGTGCGTAGCGTATAGTCAAACAAACTAATTTTGATACTTTCGAATCTAAAAAATAATAATATTAGTGTGCACAGATGACGATAGTGATTTATCAAGACCTAATACATCTTATATTAAATTCGTTTTTATGTAGTATTTTCTTGCGTTTACGCGTTGACTATTTATAATAAAATTTTGGCTTCAAAACTCGAATTTATTTACAGCACTTGTTCTTTACAGAAAATATATAAAATAGCCTATGTTGCTTAGAGGAGAAGTATTTCAAGTCTAGCTAGCTTACAAACAATGAGAGAAATTATTAAGGGTAAATATAATTTTCAGCATTCTACATCTATTCCGCATAAGCTCCCTATACACACATATATACAATATTTGCTCGTTTAAAGGTATAGTACCTGGATGACCGAGCTTTGCTCGGTTAAATTATATTTAGATACTTTGAAACATAAATTATATTTTCGATATTACCAACATAATAATAAAATAATAGGAACTGGTTATTTAAAGTACAAAAATAAAAATAGTTCTCAGTAATAGTTTTTCTTACAAAAGAAGACACTTGAAAAAAAAATTGGTCTATAGACACCTGGATTCGAACCAGGGTCTTCTGATTTTGAATCCGCCTATCCGAGCCATTATAAAATTATCAATGACAGCGAAATTTACCTTTGTTTCCTAATAACATTTTTTAAAATAAATCCTAGCTAGACCGATTTATAGCCCCCGAAAGCCCCTACTAAAATTCATGAAAATCTTTGGAGCCGTTTCCGAGATTCAGATTATATTATATATACACGGTGATTTTGAAAGCGTTTTGGAAACGAAAGTTTTGGATTATTTATCAATAACAGAGCCTATATATAATGTTAATTTAATAAAAAAAAAAAATTTTTTTCATCAAAGTCGATATTCATATCGTTTACAGAGAAAAAGTGAGAATCGGTAGTAGCGGTATTTAATCACACCTAGACCGTTTATACTACATATATGTACTATTTATAATATCGAGACACACAAAATCGTATTCGCCAATCAAAACAAACTTGCGCCGGAGTCGTCCAACCAATGACGGCATTGCGCTTGTCGCTTACTACAATCGTTAGGCGTCCTTGGATTTCAGTCGGTCATTAGGTCAGTAATATTATAACATCGTGACGGCACGTTAAGGACGTTTAAATTATTATTCGCCGGAGTTTGAAGATGTTCTTGAGTGTTATGTTAAGTTGAGAGTTAATTGTTTAGGACAGTAATATCTGAGTCAGTAGACGATGTGCCGTTAGCTTACTCGAGAGGTATGTAGGTACCTACTACCAACACGACGGCTGACCCGCTCATTACCCGAGTGTAGTGCCTACCTGGACAATAAGATTAGTGATCGGTGGATAGGTCGAGGAGAGCCTGTGCCTTGGCCACCTAGAAGCCCGGACATAACGCTGCTGGATTTTTTCTTATGGTCGGAAATAAAAAGACTTGTTTATACGCGTGAATATGAAAGCCGTGCTGATTTACGCATTGCGATAGTGGACGCTTTTAATAAAGTGAAAAGTGATAGAAACACATTAAGAAAATTAAAAGACAATTGTCTTAAACGTGGACGTTTGTGTATTGAACGCAGCGGACTCCATTTTGAGCAGTTGCTTCGATACAAAGAAGTGTAAATAAACTGTAAATAGGTCTGTAAGTTAATTATTCTGTAGATAGCTCCGATTTTAATTTTATTAAATACGCCTGAAACACAGTCCGTTGATAAATTGATTTGTTATGAAAAGAACAATCGTGGTTAATAATCGAAAAAAAGTTTAAATAAAATAGGTATTTCTTTAGGTCCTAAGCCCGTGTAAAGTATGAAGAACAACTTAGAGTCTATCTACGCAAGTACTCGCTAGCTCGCGCCTATTTATCACGTCAGCCGTGTTTCATTCATGTAACATAATGAATGAATGATCAGTGCCTTACTACTTTCCAAGTCGATCGAGTAAAAATTAATATTAAAACAGAAACTTTTTTTTAGTCAACATTACAATTGATTTATCCATTTTTATTGGTACTATAGATGATTACAAATTCAAATATTTCGTTTCCAAAACGGCTATAAAATCACCGTGTATATAAGAATTGTTCGTCTAAAGATATAATATAAAATAGTATAATATTGTAGAATCGAATATGATAGTTCATATTTTACGTGTTAGCTTAGTAACATTAATAATGAAAAAACAACGATAGTCAATAGTCAATACAGTATTTATAACAAATAATACACACAACATTTTTTTTTATTTTTAAATACATACACTCATTTGCAAAAAAAACGGGCGGTTTCGATTTTCTTCCTGGCTGAAAAAAATAAAAATATCAAAAAGGTTTTAATCATTTGAACATATTACTGGCCAGTTATAAAAGTGCCATAATGTTTATAAGAGTACATTCCAAATTCAAATTTTTGACTGAGCCTGGTGTTCAAAGAAAATAACTTTTAACTACATTTTGTGACGCGAATTCCCTATTGTTAATATCGACTCTAATTAACTTTTTGTCAATTTTTATTAAATTATCTGGTGTCCTTGACATTTAAAAGTATTGTTATTGCTGTTTAGCAATCTCGAAAATGGTAGATAAAGTGATAAAAGCGAGCAAAATTATTGCGCTGCTTGAAGAAGGTTGCAGTCAATGCTTCGTGGCTCAGAGGCTAAATGTGAGTCGGTCGACAGTTCAAAGGACCTGGCAGCGCTATCAAGAGACCGGTTCCGTCAAGAGAAGGCCTGGTTCTGGCAGAAAGACATGTACCGAACCACGGGATGATCGTTTTCTAGTTAGTCAAGCGTTGAGAAATCGCAAATCTTCTTATGTGGACCTCAAGAACACCCTCGAAGAAGTAAGAAATGTGCAAATTAGTCTATGGACGGTCAGGAGGAGGCTTCTCGCTGCTAATATACACAGTCGTCGCCCGGCACGCGGCCCTAAATTACTCCGTGGACATCGAGTTGCCAGGCTTAGCTTCGCTCGAAATTGTGTGTCATGGACTCATGAAGACTGGGATAGGGTATTGTTCTCCGATGAAGCCAGGATATCTCTGCATGGTGAAGACCGACGTCGGCGAGTGCTACGTAGACGAGGAGAACGCTTTGCAGAGGCATGTTTTGAAGAAATCACACCTTATGGAGGGGGCTCTGTTATGTTTTGGGCAGGAATAAATTCTATGGATCGTACGGAGTTAGTCTTCATCGAAAACGGTACACTGACTGGACACCGATACATAACGGAAGTTCTAATTCCTTATGCACAACCCGCTTTAACCGCACTTGGCGAAAACTCAATTTTTATGGACGACAACGCTCGCGCCCACCGGTCTGGCGGTGTGGATGCGTATATGCTAGAAGTCGGAATTCGTCATTTGGACTGGCCAGCTAGAAGTCCGGACCTCAATCCCATAGAGCATGTCTGGGACGTTCTGAAGCGACGAGTGAGATCAGTGCAGCCGGCTCCGCAGACCATCAGAGAGCTGTTTTCTGCAGCTAACTGCCACCATGTAGCTATTTCATCGTGACATTTTTCGTAAGTTAGTTGGGTGATAGTTGGTAAATCTATGGAAGCTAACAATTCATTTAAATTCGATTTTCCTGATCCGATCATTAAGGCTCCTGTCACAGCACCTTGATTGACGTCCATTTTTGCAGCGCTACTTGGAGTAGAAAACAATTGAAACTGCATATTACACATGTTACATAAAAACGTAAATGACGATTTCAGACTGTCCTTGCGCTCTTTAATAATATTTAAATTACTAAAAGTACAGCCTGTTGCCGTATTGTGGTTATTAAGTGTTTTAATTTGATCTATAAAAAACTGAATATCAATTATTCTTCGACCTTCAATAACCACGCTGGTTTCGAGCGGAACCTCAGCTTCGAGAATCTGAAAAATAAAACATTTATCTTAACTGCTACTAATATATTACATATGATAAAATAGTGAAAACAGTGTAATCTGACTTCGGGTGTGTAATTGAAGTTTACACACCCGAGGTGCTCAAATGACCGTGTAACAGTAATATGTATATATATTACCAAGTCAGACGCTTCTATAGTTTGGGATAATGCCGATGATTCTGGGCTGATGCTGCTTTGGGAAGACGAAGTTAAGTCCTAAAAAAAACTTAGATGTAATGCCATACATAGGTAAATATGAAATTGTTAGAAATACGTTGTTGAGTGCTTTACCTTTACTTCTTTTTGGATTTTCACATCTTCCGTGCTCTCATAATTAATATTTTTTTTCATTACAATGCCTGAACATAAAATTAAAAAAATAAAATATGATTTTATAAATAAAAATGAAAAATAAAAAATAAAACGTTTTATTTGTTACAAAGATTAGGTTACATGGGAATTCCAAGGACCCCTGTATACTAGGTTGGTGACCCGTATTACTGGGTGCCCCGCACATCCACCGCGATACACTTAGGTATATTTAACAAATAAAGCAAAGTTAACTTATTATAATATAATAATAAATGTAGTATGTATATTGTGTGTAAGTGTGTGTGTGTGTGTGTGTGTGTGTGTGTGTGCGTGTGTGTATGTGCGTATGTGTCGTATATGCATGTACGTGCGTGTGTGTTGTGATGTATGATTTTTATTATATATATATATAATAAAAATCATATATATTACCACTTTGTTGGTGTGATTAATAATAATATGTATTCTCTATCAAATTACAGCTTTCTAGTACTAAAAGTCTCTGAGCTAAGCCACGGTCAGACAAACAGAGAGCGAAAATACAAGGGTTCCTTGTTTAACTACAAAACCCTAAACCATTTTATTAAACAAGCTTTTACTTAAATGCATAATAGAAGAAAACAAACTTTACATCAAATTCACCAATTTAATACATTACACAAATACATAAATAAAAGCTTGTAAATAAAACTTCGAGGTAAATAAAACTAGTTCGAGGAAATAATTTTATTACGATTTCGACGTTAATCGCATAAAAAAAAAATGTAGTTGAACAGTAGAAATAGCTCTAGAAGGAAGCAAGTTAGTAAACGGGGACCTTACATAGCAAATAAAATTCTATTAAAAATATTATTTATACCAACCTTTTAGCCCTAGCTTTAGCTAAAACCTCTTGATTTATATTCTTCCTTTTTCGCGATAAAACTAGTTTTGTTTTTTTTATTTTATTCCCCATGGCATCTGAAAAACATTTTGTTGTTTTGAAAACTATTGTTGCCATTCAACATAAATAAAAAAAAAATTAAATATATTACTTACCAAAAAAAAAGATCGTTAGGTCGCACTATACAGTTATAAACTCACTCGTCGCCAAGGGTCAGGAGAGGTCACGCGTAGAGAACCGAGCGACACGTCCACACTTTGAAAGCCTTTGCGGCAGACTGATTTTAAAATATTTACGCGCACAGTTTTATACTAGTTTTAAAAAATTTGTAATAAATTAAATAAAATTCAATAAATTTAATACTATTTTGCATGTTCTAAAGAATATATTCTTCTATTACAATACACTTTTCGTTGTAAATTTTAGTAAGATTTATTGGAGGAAATGATGAATTTAGCAACCGCTTTTCCTTGTTAATTTTCAGTTTGTTTATTGTTTGATTTATTATGTTACGAGTTGAAAATAAAAAAAACCTCTCTCAGTTTTCTGCACAAGGGTCTAAACAATTAAATAACATTACTTGTTTGTAAATTTTATTAGTGATTTCGGATATTTTTAGCTTCGAAATGACCACTGTAAACGGAATTTAGAAAACATTGTTCGTGTATCTGGTTAGAATTCACGAATAGTCTATTAATATACAAATGTTCTCTGTCAACTTTTTAGATCGATATATTTTCTACAATAATTAGTAAATCACACTTTCGTTAGATACGTCTATGACGAGATAAATTGTTTTGAAAAGTACGCTTTTCGGGCCAAGCAGCCGAAATCGGCGTTAACGCTCTTAAGCGACCGGTCGGCTGCTGCGCGATACATCATCGGAGCGCGTAACGGCGGCGCCTGCACACGCCGATTTACGACCGCAGTAACGTTTAATTTCGACATAATTTAATTTTAACACGCCGCCATGCGACTTAATTATGATATCTCGAGATACGGCTCGGTACCGTGTTCGGTTCGAAGCGCTGATTAATAAATTGTGGATCGTAGTATCATCGACACCTACGTTAATATTAAAATAGTATAATGTTCGTCCGATTTGCAGCTTTCAATTTTATTTTAATAGATGCTTCATAGCCAACTGCCCCCAGTAGGACGAAATTCTGTGTCGGGAATGCGGAAACAGACACAATACACAAGCACAAACATCGATATGGTCCATATAAATATTTTTCATGGACAAGTTGTGATCGTAACGTCAATCCGTCTTCAATTACAATCTTCGTACAAAACTTAGAAATTGTTTAATTAGTAGAGATTAATTTAACAATAAAAAAATCTGCTTTTTATACCTACAACAGCTTCTATGACACTTACGTACGAGATTATTAATTTTTCACGGAGCTTTAGAGAGCCATCTCACTTCTATGGCCTATTTGACTCTGAGATGTGGTAAGAAGATATACATTGATAAATAACTACATCTAAAAAAAAATTATATCGAACCCATTGTCGCTGAACAAACTCTCGTTACGTTTAAATAATAACGATTTTATAAATAACTATCCATGCCTACCATGATATTTAAAATTTTTCCATTAAAATTATTCAATACTAGCCCATTACCTCGATTTTGTATGCGGGGATATTGGAATTAGCTAAATAAATAGACTACAACACAACATGACAACTAGATTTAATTTATTAAAATATGTACATATACCTATATATTGGTTCGTCTCTCGAACAAATATCAGCCTCCGTATCTTATTTAGGTATTAGACTAATTTGTACCTGAAATTAAAATGATAAAATTATCAAAAATGTTGCATTACGATTATATAAATAATCTTTGTATATTTGTTCCCACGGTGTTTTTGAACGAGAAGTGATAAATCCAGCAAATGTTTTGCGTGCCGAATCATAAGTTAATTCATCATTCTAAAGTCCGCAACTGGAGATATATTGCATGAAATTCATAATTTAGTAATTTCGCTACCAGAATATCCAGATTCGTACTTCTTAGCTGTAACTTACGTCAAGTAACGTAGAAAAAATATCAGACTTACAAAACACTTGGGAGATGAACACGCTAATTGAGCGTAAACGATAAGACTAAAATATTAGGTACGTATGAACAAAAATAAAAATATTGTACCTTTTTTAGAGGGATTTTTTTAAAAATCGATATTCAACATTTTAAAATGTAAACACGATTTTTTTTGTTCAAAGTACCAGAAGAACAATCTTATATAATTTTTTATTTACCAATTTTTTATGGTGTTACTATTGGAGTTCCATTTCATATCTTTCGCCGAGCCTGCTTTCCATTCCAGGGCTGTGGGTTCGATTCCCGCCCAGAACCTGGGTGCAATATATATTTATTTACTAAAAATGTATTGATATGTATATCAGTCGGCTATTATCAAAACCACAGGCATTAAGTTGTCATGTATGCCAAGTATCTCCAGAGTCCATTAACAAATTATCCAATTAAATTCAATAATGTTACGTCTGACGCTCTTTTTCTAGAGTTTTCTAGACTTTAGTCGAGTTAACTTTTTGAAAAGATACGAAAGCATTTGAAAGTCTACTCGATAAGATAAATAAAATGTTTGACTTTGAATCAATTTACCTTTTCTTAATAGATCCAAGCTGGCTTGTAACAAAACAAAAACAAAAAAACATAGAGGAAACGGCACTCGCTGCAAAGTAAGATATTCATATATTACCAGATAAAATCAACTTTGCCGGCCATTGAATTATGCCTTACAATTAAAAGCAAGTATCCATATGAACCTGTTTCGATATTAAATAACTCCATTTCGCTCGATACGTGATAAACATTCGGTTTCGGACATGAGTAATTATTTCTGTTAAATTGGGGCTACAATTACTTTACGAATGCGCCCTTTGTATTTCTTTGCATATGCCTATATGGTAAGATGTGGTTCGATGACTCGAAATGGTATAACGTTATCGAACTATGTATAGACATGCTTATATTAATACCGTGCGAGTCTGTCTGTGTATTAAGCAATTTAATGTTAATAAATAAAAAGAAAAAAAGGGCAATATATTCTTCGAACGGTAAATGGTAGCCACTCGACTTGTCGAATATTCATTCGGTCATATCCTTATACATTTCATATTTTTGTCTATAGGTTTTTATTTAGATATTACAATTGTATAAAAAAATGAAAAATTTGTTCGAATACTTTAAATAATAAATGTTTTAATTAAAACAATATACCTGCTGAATTAAAACAATCTGTAAAGGTTCCATTGCTGGACAAAAGCTTCTTACCCATTCAGAATAATGGTCAAAACCGACCACGCTATTCCACAGGGGTTGTCGGTGGAAGATAATTTTTCCTACTAGAATTAACTATCGTTATCAAGTGTTTATGGTAACGACCAGTACCGATGGCTTACATGCTCTCCAAGGCATGGTGAGTAAGCTCACAAAGATTAATACTAAATAAGAAATACATATTTTTATATACAAACATCTACTCCGAGCGGGAATCGGTGTTAATAGAACTTTACTATCAAAACATGTATAAAATGTATTTTGAATAAATAAAATCGTTTTAATAGACATAAAAATTAGATGACTTTATTAATTTTATATATAGTAACAATATCAATAAAGACTTTCTGTTACGCTCGATACAACAGGTAGCAAGAAAACGAGTAAAATTTTTTCGTCGTTACTTAAAGACGTGTTCAGATTGTAATCGTGAAAGCGCGTCCGACTTAACCGCCGTTCAAACACAATTCAACAGTGCACATTAATTAATTAACAGGCCATTATCTCGCTTCTTATTATCTCTTAAGGATTTCGCGTCTTTTCTTAACACCGCTCATTGTTATCATTGACCATCGCAAAAAGTCGTATCGCGCCGACAAAAGCCGATACACTAACATTGCTGGTCAGGAATCTGAAGGAACCCGCGCTCATTAACGCTTCTCATGCGCGATTCCGACACTCGACCCCTTATGTAGTATATCCAACAAGAGGTTTATTTTAAATTGAACCTTAATATTTAATGTTTAGAAGCCAGTTTTCCCTTTTCTGATTATGAGAAGTCTTCAAAAGAATAAAGTGATATTTTATTAAGATTCAAAACCTACTCAATTTCCATTCAAAAAAGGCCATTCTGGATCTATAAAAAGGTAAGGATTAAAGGCTTTATGGCGACAATATTGCTATAGTGGTTTAATCAAAAGTATCGTAAAGATCTAGAATCATTTTACGAAATCAAATCAAATCTGAATGGAATAAGGTTCGCATTCGCAAAGTAGGAGAATGAGTATATTGGTATTTGTGGGTGGAGGGGACAAACGATGTGCGATTAGTGTTTTTGCGTCGGCGGCGTAATTAGGGGCTATCGGCGGTGCGTATGAAGACATAAATAAAAGGAGTACTCCTGAATTAGCCGCAGCTGGTACGGTGGGCAACTTGATCCATACTAATGTTGCACTTAAAATCAATGTAATAAGAACGAAGCGTATTTAGCGAATTTGCCCCGTGTACGAAAAATTTCGATGGACCGTTCAGATATTTCTGTCCCCGATGAATGTCGGGAAAGTCAGGATTTTTCCTTTAATCTTTGAACAATATAGATCATAAGAATGTTTTGGCTTCTTCGAGCTATTTAAACTACTCGTACACACGAAAGTATTAATATCTGACTATTAAGAACCAATAATATTAAGTTGTTTAGAAGTCAAAGATTAATATTATATGTATAAATAAAGTATCGTTTTCTGCTTAGTAAACATTATTTATTAGACGCGAATTACTAGTTGGTACAATAAAATTGCTAAACGGTCGCTAAAGGTGTTGTCCAAACCGAATTTCATAAGAAACCGAATAAATAACTACTTTGTAAACAGTGTTGCGTCCGCACATAACTAGATAAGCATGGGGTAACTATGAGAAAGAATGGACAAACATTTTTATTGTATTTACCTTTTTTATTACTCGTAGTTTTAATAAATATTTTTTTGTTTTTTTTTATCACAAAATATTATCTAAATAACTAAATTGTTTTTCGTCATTTACAAAAGAAAATTCTTCGACTTCTTGTCGTGGTTTCAAGCATGTAACTTTTTTTTTGTTCCAATGATATTATAAAAAGTACATTAAAAATGTCTCTTTACCCAGAAAGTTAGTTCAACAACAAATGAAAATTTTTGCCGTTACTCGAAGTATTCGATTTTGATATTATAAGTACCTTGTCCAAGCTATTTATCAGGTCTCAAAAATTAATTATTAACTGCCCTTGTGCAGTGATCTCTTCCTTCGTTTCACTCTTGTCAGAGCGGTCGTGGTCATCACTTCCCACTAGTGACACGCTTGACGTCGTCCGTCTCCATTCCTCCCTAACAGCTGCTTTTCGGGAGCACACATGCAGCGGGACGTCCACTGCAGCCTTCACTTGGTCCGTCCAACGCATAGGCGATCTGCCGCAAGGTCTGGTGCCTTCTACTTTTCCCTGAACGACTAGACGTTCGATGGAGACATTGTCACGTCTAGTCACGTGACCAAAGAAAGTGAGAATCCGAGCCTGTACGATGGAAGATAGAGGCTGCTTGATGCCGAGTTCCTTCAGAATGGACTTGTTGGTCCGGAATTGATTCCAGGACACTCTAAGCATTCTTCTTCAGCACCACATCTCGATAACGTCTATTTTCTTCTTCTCACTCTCTCTCAAGGTCCACGTCTCCGAAGCGTAGAGGAATATGGAGAATACCAGTGATCTAACTAGCCGGATCTTAGTGGCCTTGGTAATTTTACGATTCCTCCATATTTTTTGCAGCTTATCCATAGCTGATCTGGATATCGCCATGCGACGTTTAATTTCGTCCAAACAGCCTCCGTTGTTCGAGATCAACGCTCGAAACGATCAATAATGATATGTGCAGTGATAGTAAATGTGATTTTAGTCAGATAAAAATATTAATGAGTTTGTTTTCAAGTTATTTCTATGTTTATCGTACAATATTATGACCAAACGGTAGAGATGGCTTAGTGGTTAAAGCACACTAATCACTACACAGTCGTGGTCTCATATCCGAGCTGGAACCTCTAACAATAAAATGTAAAGTAATAAATGACTTCAAAAAGTTTAATCATTGGAAACTATTATTTGTAATTGTTTTTTGTTATTTAAAACATGAAATTTATTAAAACACTATTTGTTTCCATCAAAATAAATAAAATAAAGAAATATGTAATCAAAATTCAATATTTAGTCAGCGGTGATAGACATTATTGTAAAAACAACTGAGTTTAATGTCAAAAGGCTTTTAATTTAATAACTTGATTAAAAAAGAACATATTTAGAAATCTAATAGAATCATATTCAAAAATAATTTTAACGAAATCAATAAATATGGTCACTCCAATAACTTATAAATCGAATCGACATGCAAATCGCGTGACGTCTTAGATTTCAAACGAACTTTATTTATTGCTAGACACAATAAAATTAAGGAGCGTTCAGACTACGCTGTAGTATATATTATGCAATATATTACATAGCCATAAAGCTATAATACATAGCATTGCGTTCACATTACGCGATATAATCGTAGGACATATATGGCAAGTTCAATTGACCGTGATCTGTGAGAGTGTGCACAGAATGGATTTGATACTGGACAGTCTTGAAAGCTCATCAAGCGATGATGACAACGCGGAATTTGAATCCAGGTTGTCATTGCTACTAGAAAAGAAAAATACCAGACTCTGGATATCAAATCATATAAAGTTCAGAGGAGAACGTGGTGACTTCAGACTTTTTAAAGATTTAGATGACGAAGGTCAATTTCAAAATTATTACAGGATCTCTAAGGACCATTTTTATCAATTTATTCTTTGAATATCAAAACCCGTCTGCTTGCGGGGCGGGGGATAGATAGCGCGGCGCGTAGTTTATAGCACAGCGTATCGCTCAGTTTCATAGAGTCAATAATATATAGTAGCTATAGCTAAGTGTGAACGTATTCTAAATAAACGTATGGTGAACAATATTATTGTGCTATGAACTGTATGCTATATACTATAATAGGATAGCGTAGTCTGAACGCTCCTTTACACCGTCACGCCTAACGGCTCTTAGTGTAACTGTAAATTCGTTTTTCTCCTATTGCTACTACTACTGAACAGTCACTTATACATATATATGTGACTGCCACGCACAAATCAAAAGAAATTATTAATTCTTCATTCTAAGTACATAAGTATCCGCCAACACACCACATCAGCCATCGCATGTCCACTGCTGAACGTAGTTCCCCCCATAACCTCTTGAGGGGTTTGCCAATATTCACCACGCGTTGTTGTTGTGAAATTTAGTTACATTTTGCAGGAAAATCTAATACTTTCCACTAATATAATTCTAACAAAATATATCAGTGTATAACACGACAAATACAGTTTAGCCGTTTTGGATATTAATCGTGTATAAACAGACAGTTATAAAGACATATTCGTTTGGCTTTTTTTATATATATGTACACAGATCTCGATCAGATATTAAAAAAATAAATGAGATACAGTAATTTTTGCCTTAGCTTTTTGTTTCAATTCATGATCGGACAGGAAATAGATACTTACTGAATTGAACAGTATCAGCCTGTAAACGTCCTACTACTGCGCGAAGGCCACTTCTCCGTATAGGAGAAGGATTGGAGCTCAATCAACAATGCTGCTCCATTGTGGGTTGGCGGATAATTTAATTTATCTACCATGAGTAACTATAAGTTATCAGGTGTCTGTGACAACAACCAGGACCGACTGCTTTACGTACTCTTCGAGGTATAAGGGGTTACATGAATACAAACCAAGATCAGAAACAAATATTTGTAAAAATACAACATCTGCCCCGAGCGGGATTCGAACCCGCGATTAACGGCGTTAAGGCGACTACTGGCACCATTACACAAAAACGTTTGTCATAAACGTTTGGGGAAGATTATGTTTACCATTATATATCATTAATTAAGTTATTAGAGCGGAGCAGTTACAGTACAAGTGGTTAAAAACAACGAGTGACATAGTTATGCATTAAAAAGTCGAAAAAAAATTTTTTTTTTGCTATAACTAATAAGCTCTTACACTACTGAAATTCCTTTAAAAATACAGCATTACAAATTAACACTATTCAGAAGTGATATAGGCTAATACAATGACACTACGACTCATTGTAGCTAAATATGTAGTAGTCGTAAATGTGGGCGCGGGTTTTCACCAGACAGGACTGCAAGAAACGCCTATATGTATATTATAAAACAGTTAAAAGATTGACATTAGAAACCGTATCCAATTACTAATTAAAAGTCTAAGTATCAGCCGTTATTTTTTTTCTTCTTTTTTTTTTTTGTAATATTACTGATAACTTACTTTAAGCAATAACTTCAAGTGGCGCGTGACGATCGCGGTGTAATTGCTAATTACTAATCATAATTCATCCAACAGCAATTAATACGAGGCTGCGCCGGCGCAGTTGCACCAATGCTTATTTAACTAATTACCTTTTCATTGAAATTGTAATATTGTTACAGTTGCGATACATGGAACTGATGGAGTTGTTACATCGTATTATATTTAATTTTTGTGTAAACGTAAAAGTGGAGCACGAGACAGACTACTATAGGAGACACAATTGCATTGCTTTAAATCAAATACATATCTAAAAGAGAATCGAACCTCCATCATCGATTAAATAAACCAGTTATTGTTATTTCATCAAGTCAAAATTCAGCTACTTCTATATAATACGAAATACTAATCCATATGATCAAGAATAAATGAAGTGAAATTGAAAATAAATATTTTCATTTGGTTCTATTTAAATGGATTAGGGACAAAGAGACCAAGCGACGTGATCCGACATTACCTATCATAATATGTCCTACGTTGTCATGTTATGTATTGATTCGTGGTAATATTGACTCATATTAACTAGTCTGTTGGCGTAGCTGACAGTGACCTCACTTTCGGCTTATTTCTATATATATATCAGTCGGCTGTCACCTAAAACAGAAGCATTATTGTTGCAAGTTGCTTACCTTAGAAACAGACGACCGTGGGTGTATGTTAAACATTTTTATTTATTTATTTATTATAATATTGTTATATTTATGTATATTGTGTCTTTTCTTCTTTCTTCATTTGTAGGTACAATGAATATAGGGCAGCGGGTATTTCGTTTTAAGTCATCCTTAATTCACGGCGAGAAAGGTCACATTTTTTCGCATCTTGTAGTTTTTCATAATTTTTCCTTACGTCAACCTTTTCTCGATATTTCCAAATACTGCAGTTTGTAATGAGTAGTCAGTTATGAACGAAAGCGTCTAAATCATATCGCCACTTTTCAAGGCATTCCAGAAGTTGCGCTCGCGCTCGCGGGACGTGTTTCAATTAAACTAAACGGCTGAATGATCCAATTAAAACCTATCTAAATAAAACCTGGGTTCTGGAGAGTAGTTCGGTGTTCCGAACTTAAAAGACTGACTCTAATAGAATGCTTCGTTTCATTATATTTTACATAGTTATATATTTAAAAAACATCTATTATAAAGGACGAAATGATTATGTGATTCAAAAATAAATAAATAAACTTAAAAGATGTTTGATAATTTCTATATCAGAAAGTAAAATTCATTACCAGTGCACATTTTTAATTAACATATTTTTAAAATTATGTTATAAAATTTAATGGTTATATTTTTTATGTCACTGCAACTCTTTAGATGTCCGCGCGTCCAGCGAGTTGCGATGCGCCGTTACAACTGGTCTGGTCAGTTTTTGTCGCCTTGTGTGTGCCCTGCATTACGTCCGGAAGCGGAATAGACTATACAATATACATTATTGTGCCGGACCTCTAATTATCTTTAAAAAAAATTGCTTATCTCGGGAAGGAGACACTTGAGAATTATGATTAGGTTATATTTTTTCCTTATAAAGATTTTAAAAAAAAAACTAATATTAGAAAGTTTACTGAATTATAATTGAATTTTGTACAAAGAAGTAGAAGCCTAAGAAATCGCTGTCTATCTTCACGACTGCCTTTTCTATGAAATTTGGAAAGAAGAACAGTCTGTTGTAATTTAGTAATTAATAAATATACGTCGCAACATTAACAAATTTTTGTATTGTATACTAAATGAGATTGTACGTTAATTATAAATATAATTAAGTTATTTGAACTAAATAGTTATATATTGTGACGTGGTCTCTGACTATGGGCCTTTTAAACAAGCTCCAAGTCACACAGCATGCAATGAAGAGGGTTATCCTTGGTATTTCTCGGCGAGATCGAATCAGAAATGGTAAGATCCGTAGACAAACGAAGGTTGCCGACATAGCCTAACAGATTCATAAGCTGAAGTGACAGTGGGCCCTGCCCATAGCTCGTAGAACTGACGGCCGATGGAACAGAAGTTTCTCGAATGGAGACCACGTCCCGGCAAGCACAGCGTCGGAGGACCGTCTGCGAGATAGACAGGCGACTTGAGGAAAGTCACCGGAAACCGTTGGATGGAGGCTGCTTCGAACCGGTCGCTCTGGAGGTCGATGAGGGAGGCCTACGTTTAGCAGTCGACATCCAATGGCTGATATGATGATGGTGATGAGTTATACATCTTTAAGAGTATAAATTTGTGCTTAAAGAAGCTGTTAAAAGTGTGTTAAAGTATGAGTTTATAAAATTAATTGAATCTTAAAAAAATTCAAATATAAATAAAAAATTGATTACTTCTCCGCTCTTAAGAATTCATGGAGTTATTTACATAGAGCGATGTGAGCCAAAATAATATATAAACATATTGATTCTGAGATTAGGTATTTGAACACTGTTAAAAAATTATTAGCAAGTATAAGAGCCAAAACACATAACGGCGTTGCGGCGACGCAACGCTAAAATCGGCAGTTTGCGTTGCGGCGTTGCGGCGCCGCGAAAAAGAGCGTTGTTGTAGGGTAACCAGTTCTTCGTGATTTTTTATTGTGGATATTAATTTAATTATTTTAAATATTATAGTTCACGTGAAATTTGTTAATTATTGTTTGTGAAGTTGTTATTTAGTAGAATGCATAAAAAGTAATCCTTTGTACCGGAAATAATTTTGTGAATCAAGTTTGTATGCTGGTAGAATTTTAGACAACTTTTGTCTCATAAAGCCTAAACAAAATTGAAACAAAGTGATACATAAATTAATATCTTACTATATTAGTTTTATAGATTAAATATAAATAAATAGGTTTTGTCCGCGGCTCCGCTCGCATGGTACAGGCACCAACGGTAGTCGGTACGTAAAGTAGGTACTCTATGTACTTTTCTGTACCCCAGAAAACTGGTATGCAGAATTTCATGATGATCGGGATTCAGGTTAATAGTTAAGGCGTAAAAGCGTAACAAACAAAAAAACTCACTTTAGCATTTATCATATGGATGAAATTAGCATAAAATTAATTTACATATTTATAATTTAGGTACATCATACATGTCACTTGTTTGAACCGAGTCTTAAATTAGCTGTAAATCTAATAGTTAAAAGTAACAACATAACAACAATTGAGCTGAACTGTGAGCCGGTTCACAGCTCTGGTTCAAGCATATGGCTCATGAGCTTATCTGCAGTTCATAAAAATTCATTGAGATACCCATGTCTAATAAAGACACAAAAAAATAAAATATAAAAATAGACACAAAATGTCAATAAATCATGGTCAACAAGTATGACGTCACAACGCCGGAATTATTGTACAATATTTTGTACTTAAATTTCGTTAACTTACGAATTTCAGCTTAAAAAGTGAAGAAGATCTAAGATTCAGATTAATATCCGGGTTTCTAGATCTTTTCGAAAACTACGCAAATAACTAACGGGTCGGCAATGCGCTTGTGATGCTCATGGTGTTGCAAATGTCAAGTTGTAACATTTGTGCTACCACTATAGTGGTATACAAAATGGGTTTTAATGGAAATCTGTTGAATATGGCAATGTTTAACATTTTAAAAAACATACTAACGTACGCTCCATTCAGTCAGTCTCAGTCGGTCTCAAGTCTTAGTCGGATAGGTGTATAACGTAACTCGTTCTCTTAGTACTCTGTGTAACGTAGGTAGTCAAATAATAAATATTCTGTGCTCGTGAAGATTTCTCTTTTATTTAATAATCACATCAGGTTATGGGCCCAGACACATCATCGTATTAATATCGTCGTATATAATTATCGTCGAGAAGGAAAACTTGTTCTGGGTTTTGAACGAGGTCGGAGATGGAGAACAATAACGTCAACGTACTCAAGCTGGAAGGTTCCAGAAATTGGAATGTCTGGAAATTTCAAACAATGGTGTTGTTGAGGGGCAACGGTTGGCTGGACATTGTGGAGGGAAAATGTGTGAAGCCCGCTAATGCTACTGAAAAATTGGCATGGGAAACTAATGATGCTAAGGCGCAGACATTACTAGTTACACGTATGACGGAAGAGGTCATGTTACACGTCATAACATGCACAAGTTCCAGTGAAATGTGGAGAAAACTTCAAAGCGTGTACGAGCAGAAGACAGAAACTAGTGTACATATAATACAGCAGAGATTTTTTCAATATAAATACGAGAAAGGCACCGATATGTCAATTTTCTTATCTAAGATACAAGAAATGCAAAACCAGTTAAAACAGATGGGCGAAGAAATATCTGATAAATTTGTTATAACAAAAGTGTTAATGTCATTACCGGATGAATATAAACATTTTGTATCGGCATGGGAATCGGCACCCGACAATAAGCAAACTATTGAAAACTTGGTGGCCAGGTTATTAATTGAAGAGGAGAGGGTAAAAGAAAAAGAATCTCAGCAAATTACATCCTCATCCGCGTTCGTCGTGAAAAATAAAAGAAATATAAAGTGTTATACATGTGGTAAATTGGGACATTATCAAGGTCAATGCAAGAGTGTTAAAAATAGCAATGAACAAATAGTACATAACAAAAATAATGATCATAACTGTTACTATTGTGGAAAAGTCGGACATTACAAGGCGCAGTGTCGGTTTAGAAAACAAAAAGCTAATAAGACTGAGAACAAAACGCAGAGTAATGCATTTGTAGTGTCTAATTCGTCATATGAAGTGCATAAATCAAGATGGTTAGTAGATTCTGGTGCTAGTGAACATATGTGTCGAGATCGCGCATTGTTTGCATCGTTTTCGGGTACTTCACAAAAATCTGTAATTGTCGGTAACGGCGTGGCTATTAGTGTCCTTGGCTGCGGACAGATGGCGGTACAAGTGTCAAATGGGACCGAATGGATTGACACGATCATAGACAATGTATTGTATGTCCCAGAATTAGAAATGAATCTGTTTTCAGTAAATCGCGCCACAGACAAAGGATACGTTATGATGACAGATGACAGGTCATGCAAATTCTACAAATGTAAACAAGTTTGTGCAATTGCAGAACGGATTGGAAGTTCTTATTATTTGGATATGCGTTATAAACGCAAGTGCGAGATTGCAAGTAATGTTAAACTGATGCAGAACGATTTAAATGAGTGGCACAAAAGACTGGCTCATCAAAACTTCACATACGTAAAAGATATTTTGCAGAAAAACAATGTCACTGTAAAACAAACTTCTAAACCAGAGTGTGAAAGTTGTTTAGTTGGAAAAATACATCGATTGCCATTCTGCAAGAGTAACTATGTTAGTACAAAGACATGTGAGTTAATCCACGCTGATACTTGCGGCCCAATGGAAGAAGCGTCTGTTGGAGGGTCGAGATACTTTGTCATACTGAAGGATGATTATTCAAATTTCAGGAGTGTTTACTTTATAAAAACAAAAGATGATATCAAACATTGCATTGAGAATTTCTTAAATAAGGCTGAAAACATAACTGGAAACAGAGTGAAACTGTTTAGAAGTGACAATGGTCTAGAATTTGTGAATAAAGAAGTGAAGGAAATGTTTTCCATACGTGGAATAACACATCAAACTTCAGTGCCCTATACCCCAGAACAAAACGGGAAGGCTGAGAGAGAAAACAGAACATTGGTGGAATCGGCAAGGACTATGTTACATGAAGCGAACTTACCAAAGAAATTGTGGGCTGAAGCGATTAACACAGCAGTGTTTGTCCTGAACAGAACTGGAAAGAGTCATGAAAATGGAAGATCTCCATTTGAGGTATGGACTAATAAAAAGTTTGATATTCACCAGTTGAGAGCATTTGGTACCGAAGTGTATGTTCACATTCCGAAGGAAAGAAGGAAGAAATGGGATAAGAAAGGTGAAAAAGGGTTAATGGTTGGCTATGAAGAGGATGTGAAAGGATATAGAATTTATTTTACACAAACGAATAAAGTTGAGATAAAAAGAGATATTGTTTTCTTAAACAAAGACTGTCAGAATGAGAAACTTCAAGTGCAGGAAGGTAAGGAAAAACAATCTACGGTGTCTATAGATTTAGAAAAGGACTTTGTGCAAGATTATAACCGTGAGAGAGATGTAGATGAGTTTAACCCAGTCAGGTTGGACGAAACAACAGAGGTGACCCATACATTCAGTGATGTAGATGATGGATCAGAATGCGACAATGGTAGTGAGTACTTAC
Organism: Euphydryas editha; assembly: GCA_036937285.1. Taxonomy (NCBI): domain Eukaryota; kingdom Metazoa; phylum Arthropoda; class Insecta; order Lepidoptera; family Nymphalidae; genus Euphydryas; species Euphydryas editha. The sequence goes on from JAUPFZ010000014.1 coordinate 18,481,152, forward strand.
CATGCAGTGATGAAGAACATTTAGTAGAAGGTATTAGTTCACCTAGAGAAGAAAGAAGCAGGCGTGTAAGAAAACAAACTTCTTTCTACAAGTGTAATAACGTGCAGTACAAGTGTCATAATGTGCAGTTGGACAAAAGTGAGAGTGAGCCTATTACATACAGTGAGGCTATGCAAAGAAGTGATTCTAGTAAGTGGAGTGAAGCTATTGCAAGGGAATTACAAAATCTAAAGGACAATAACACATGGGATTTTTGTAATGTACCATTGAATGTGAAAACAGTGAGCAGTAAATGGGTTTTTAAGATTAAAAATGTAAATAATGTCAAACAATATAAAGCTAGGTTAGTTGCTAGAGGGTTCGAACAACAGGATGTATTTGATTTTAATGATATATATGCTCCAGTTGCAAGGTTATCCACTTTTAGACTGTTTGTAGCTGTAGCGACTAAGTTAAATTTGCCTATTTACCAAATGGATGTAACAGGGGCTTTCCTCTATGGAGATATTAAAGGAGACGTGTATGTTAGTTTACCAGAAGGGGCTTATACAGGAAATAATAATATTGTAAAGTTAAATAAGTCATTATATGGACTGAAAAGTTCACCTAATTGTTGGAATATTAAATTTAATTCTGTAATAACTAAAATGGGCTTTTTGAGGTCAAAATGTGATTCATGTTTGTATACAAGGTATAATGGCACAGATAAAATTTTTGTATTGTTATATGTCGATGATTTATTAATTTTTGGTACAAATGTACATGAGATTACAAAACTAAAAACTGCATTGAGTAATGAATTTAAGATGAAAGATCTAGGCTTAATTTCAGAGTTTTTAGGAATAAATGTAAAACAGAATTTGAAAAATGGCACAACTGTATTATCACAAAGAAATTACTTAGAAAATGTACTTAAGAGATTTAATATGGAAAATTGTAAACCAATGATGACTCCTATAGATAAAAATTTTAATACAAAAATATTTAATTCCAATATTAATTGTGATAAAAACATTGAAAGAATTTGTAGACAAATTATTGGTTGTTTAATGTATGCTGTTTCAGGCACTAGGCCTGACCTATGTCTTGCTGTTTCTATGTTAAGTAGATACCAGACATCCGCAAATAATGTACTGTTAAGTGCACTTAAAAGAGTGTTGCGTTATGTAAAATATACTTTGGATTATAAGTTGATCTATAAATGTAATGATACAATGTTACAAGGTTTTTGTGATGCTGATTGGGCTGGTGACCAAAAGGATAGAAAGTCTACATCGGGTTATTTATTTCTTTTTGCGAATTGTTTAATAGTATGGTGTTCTAAGAAACAGTCTTCTGTAAGTTTGTCTTCAACAGAAGCTGAATATGTCTCAATGAGTATAGCTGCCAGTGAAGCATGTTGGCTTATTAACATGTTACATGATTTTGATTTTAAAAATGTCTGTACAGTAAACTTATGGTGTGATAATCAGTCAGCAATATTAAATGCCTGTACTGAGTCTATAAAACGATTGAAACATGTGGATATTAGATATCACTTTGTTAAGGAATTGATTAAAAATAATAAGATCTGTATTAAATACATAAGTAGTTGTAATCAGCTGGCAGATATGTTAACAAAACCTATTAGTAAAGAATTAACTATAAAGTATTTAAAACAATGTGGCGTAGGTGATGCATAATAGACTAAGAGCTATTATTGTCATTGTTAATTAGTAATTTGATTTTTTTTTAAATGTATAACATTGAGGGGGAGTGTTGAATATGGCAATGTTTAACATTTTAAAAAACATACTAACGTACGCTCCATTCAGTCAGTCTCAGTCGGTCTCAAGTCTTAGTCGGATAGGTGTATAACGTAACTCGTTCTCTTAGTACTCTGTGTAACGTAGGTAGTCAAATAATAAATATTCTGTGCTCGTGAAGATTTCTCTTTTATTTAATAATCACATCAAAATCAACAGCCATTTTAAAAAAAATTGCATCGCAAGTGATTCAGTAACTGTTGAATGAAACACTAACAAACTTCCATCGATAGTTAGGAAACCTGAGCCTACTTAATATTCTAGTCTAGAACTGACCGGTTATTGAGCTTTTAATGACTGTGCCATTATTATCTAACATCCGCCATCCTTTAGGATGGGCAAGTTAACCTTTTCGACTGGGATATTATTCCTAAGTGTAACGATAAAAAGTGAATTAATAATGAAAGATAATTACGTGTTCGTGATATGACCGGCTGGACTATTACATAACTTGCAAAGCGATTATATTGAAATTATCGCTGTCAAATTGCAATATAGGGTACGTTCGCAGGCTCTCTTCTAATTGATAATTCATCACTTTTATAGGATTTTTTATCTATGCATTCCACAGACCACATGCGCGGAAACGGAAATGGGACATGCGCAATAGTTTTTTATTTATCAGTTCTTAATAAAAATAATAAGCAGTGAATAAATGTAAGAAGATAATTTCGTTTATTATCTTTTATGAACAATAGCAAACAATTATTTACTAAAGTTCGACAGTTAAATTCAGTTTTTGATTAAAGAAGTATCATTTCCGCGCATGTGGTCTGTGGAATGCATAGATAAAAAAATCCTATAAAAGTGATGAATTATCAATTAGAAGAGGGCCCGCGAACGTACCCATAATAACAATGAGCAAGCTAGCCTTTGTCGTGTAATCGATGAACTAAAGTTGTATTATCTGTTATCACTTTTAATTATTTTTTTTGCGTTCTTGTAATTTGTATAAAAATGTATTTTACGAATAATTGCCGAATAATTCTAAGTGCGTGGTGAAAACCTGTGATGTCATCAACAATCAACATGTCAACTTAATACAGTCAGAATTTTTTTACGGAAATGTAATTAATTTTTTTATTGATAGAAAGTTTCTATCAATAATTTTAATTATCAATAGAAAGTTAATATTCCCGTCACATGAAGAACTAGTTCTTAACACTATGGAAATATGATTCCATTGCTTATAATTAAATTAATAGTAGCAAAAAAAATATGTACGTGTAAAATATATAGGTATTTAGTTAGAACAAAATTTTAGATTTTATACAAATTTATAATTAATATAAAAAAATGTTTACAAAATTTTTTTTTATTGAATATTATTAAATCTAAAAAAATATATTGTTAATATATTGTTAAATTATGGACAGCGCCAATTCGAAAATTAATATTACGATTCATAGTTCTGAACGTATTTAGAAAAAAAGCTTATTACCATATTAAGTTATTTTAAACAAGAAAATATCAATATGGTATATATTTAAAAAAAAGTCATTTTTGCTTTCCTTTCATATTATTAAATTATATTGTTTTGTTTTTAATCTTTATCTTTTAGTTATCAGTACCATATGAATATGTTTTCCTATTAACAATCAAATTTAAAATTCAATTATGAATGTAAAGCTGTTATTACTTACGATACTAATATATACCATGGCTTAAATATTTTTTACAGACCTAGATTACGCCATAACTTTTCCTAAGTTATTGCTAATTAACATTTAATTATAATACAATGTTAGCGAGCATTCGTCTTATTCATTACCCTGTATTGCTATGTAGTTTCTTCGTTTTCACAATCGATTATCAAATATTATTTTATAAATCAGTCAAGTGTGAGCGCTTTAACTATGATACACGATAAGTTTTACAAGTGAATTATTTGTTAGCTGCGAAATAATTAGATGTTTAAAAACCTTTTTTTTTTCATTCATTTTCAAACTTATTCTACAGCACAAATAAAAATAAATGACATAACTTATAAAAATATAGTACAACTGGTAATAGTATCGCTTTTAAGCGGCTTTTTGCTGATAAACAATCGAGAGAAATTTCAAATGAAAATAGGTACGGTAGGTGCTGTAAATAATTAATTAATATATTATTTAAATGAGACGAATAAAATAAAATTAATAAGCTTGTATTCATTAGTCACTTACATACATACACTTAAATACATATAATTATTTATCCATATTATAAGCCTAATGTCGAAAACCTTAGGTATACCGAAGTATATTACACTCTAACAGAAAATCATAGTAATATATTACATTACTTGGCTTTAGTGTTTCGAATTTAAGAGCTAGCATTTGATAGAATTCCTTATAATCCCTTTCTCCGTCCTCCGCAATCTCCTATTCACCTTCATGTTCTTAGATATCAACGTATATATACATGGTGTACGGAACACCAAACATCTTGTAGTCTTAGCGGTAGCTATTTCCATAAAAAGACACAAAAAGCACATACCATATCTATTTAATATTAAATCAAACGTCAGAACTATAATCATGACAGCTGAACCTCCCGCTTGTTTAGCGATGAGGTCAAAAATATATCATTTCTTACGGGGAACAAATTACTCACCAAAATTTTACACCCACTAATATCTTTGGAACACATTAATACACATTAACTTTTAACTAGGTAAGAGCGAGGCGATTATACGCCGATTGTTCCGTACCTATATAATATTTGAATGTACCTATCTATGTATACCTATGTAAGTATATACGAGTAACTCTCATAGATAAAATTGTGTATAGATTTACGATAATTTTCAATAACCGGAATAATTAATCGTTCTTGTAATTAAAGGTTTAAATAACAAAAAATGACTTCAAGATGTTTATGCCCATATGTACAAACTTTTTTATGTTAATTTTCCTTTAAAAGCGCTAAACTGATTCGGATAAAATTTCTATGGAACCACGTCTGAAGTATGACCTACTAATTAAAAAAAGAATCCTCAAAATCGATTCAGAGTTGACGGAATAATCTCGTAACAAACAATGAAAAAAAAAAGTCGATTTGAGAACCGCCTCCTTTTTTGTATTCGGTTAAAATACCGACTCTTTCTAAAGCTTAGCCAAGTTGGTGGTATATTGTTTGGTCGATTACGCATCGAAAAACTTCAATACCATGCGTGACTATCCGTATTCTTTGCTCGTACGAAATAAATTTATAGACCGAGAGAAAAAAAATCTCAGAATACCAAAAAATTTCAATAAATTTTTCTTACACTACTAAAAAATTCATTATTATTAAAAATATATCTTTCGAGGGATTTTATAACAGTTTTATGGAACTCCAGGTGAATACCAATCCATCAACGTCAAAGGTAAAAGAAAGGTTCGGATCATTTCCGTTGTGAGATGCTGAGCGACATTTGATAGCGTCGTAGCTTAGCGCTCGACGCTTTCAAAGCTCAATTAATTCGTCACAACAATATATCGCGGCTGGTCTAAACGATTATGTTTAGTGCGGTTTAATTGCTCATGTGTAATACTATATAATTTCAATGGAGACGTAAGAATATGCGAAAAAACTATATTAATGTGGATATTAATATTATTTGATTCTAATTTATAAGGATATGTAGGTAATACGACGTTGACGACCGTTCTGTTGTAGTGTTGCGAGTAGCGCTCGGGGTAGATATTTGTGTTTGTGCAAATATTTGTTTTCAGTCTGGGTGTATGTCCTGGTAGATTTTCCCAGCGTGCCTCGGCGAGCACGTAAAGCCGTCGGTCCTGGTTGTTACCATGGACACCTGGTAATGATCGTTACTCATGGTAGGGATATTATTCGCCAATCCGCAGTGGAGCAACGTGTGGATTAAGCTCCAACTGTTATTCTATGTGAAGAAGAACCCTTCGCTCAGCAGTGGGTTGTTTACAGGCTGATACAGTACAGTACAGTGCAATATAAACAAAGTAGTATGAATATATGAAAGGGACGATTTTCTTTATTATTTTAAAAGCATGAAAATTAACATGTATAAATTTCATAAGGACTAAGGTATAAAATAAATTTATTTGTCAAATTTTTAATGAGTTTCATGCACCTGAGTAATATATACCCCCCCCCTCGTCAATACAACTGACGATTATTAAAATAAAATGTGATTGAAACAATAATTTAATACAGTTTCGCTTAGTATAAAAATCATTGGAATTTTTTTTTTTCAGTGACTTTTTCATGCTGTCTCTTTTAGCTCCACCGCTAGTGCGACAACTGATGCTCACTTTACTGATTTAGAAACAACTTTTTGAAATAAAATTTATTCGGTATAAAATTCCTAGAAAAATTGCAACGCTACCTCCCGGACTATTATAGCGTAGCATTCTTTAGATATAATTATCTATGCCAATTAATGATTACTGATATACAATTGTGTATGTGAAATTATCATAAAGACTTCTACATTGAATTATTTTTCGAAATTTCGTCTTAAAAAATGGAAAAAATATATACCTATATATCGCCGATCTTAACAATATATCTATCTTTAATTATGCTTATTAGAGATGTAACTTTGACATATATTGTGTAAAAAATCTATCACTAGTAAGCAAAATCGGAGAAAGATCGATATTTTGAGACCGACCGGTAGTTAAATTAAGTTGAAATATATGTTCTATTTTTAGATCACACTATTTTCAGATTTACTTAAGTCTATTTAACCCCTTTTACACATTGTACTGTTCTAAACTAATTCATTTTAAATAAATTACTATACCAGTAAGTTTTTTATATAATATTCTGTATTGTAATATGTATTCTATCGAAATCTGATAAAAAATTGTGGAAACTGAAAGACAAAAATACCGTAATGAATTTGGTTGTAACTTGGGCCAATCAGTACCCGGGTCATCTTATACTCATTGAAATATCAATTATTTCTGGTAACGTTAAACGATTCAACACTCGTACTAATTATTTTATTTACCCAGCTCACCCCTTTTGTTTCGGCTGAATGCCCTCGGATCTTCATTCATTCGATGAATGAACGGTTTCATGTGAACGAATGAAACTCGATACGGGAATAATGCCAGCTAATGTGCAAATACTCTTGCGAAATGTGACACTCGAATGGGTCATGATTGTTCATTAGTCTTTTAATTTTTTTTTCTTTTTTTTTGTACAGGTGTATTAAATAAAACCTTCGTCGCGTCAGGCTGCGTAGCTTTTTGTGTTTTCTGTTCTAGATTTAATTTACCTTAATTTTAGAAATGTAAAATAAATTATTATTATTTCTGACATTATTTTTATTTTTATCGCTTAAATATTTCTAATCATAGCAACTAGAAAATGTAAATTATCTCTATCATAAATATAGGTTTATAACCTTATTTAAAAAATTTAAAGGTCAGCGATTGCCCTTAAATAATGTAGTTTACGTGGATAGACAAGGAGTAAGAGGAGGAGTTTTATAGTCGTTTTTTTTTAATTTTTAAATTCATTAAATATTTAAAGTGTTATCGTTTCTTCATTTAAAAAATGCCTCTGGCTAGGAGTAAGATATTTATAAGCTAACAGAGTACGTTATATTTAAATAGTAAACTAATAATGTGACTAATGTCTAATAAGTTCACGTAATTGGTCCCCTTCAATAGACGCCAATAGATATTGTTGTTCCTTATTTTCAACAATTTGTTTCATCTCTGATTTCTCGCCCAATTAGTAAGAAAAACAGTGGGCGATACACACTAGACAATACGAGACAATGACGCATTATTTCGATTTAGCCTCCAAAATAATATCATACATTTGACAACTCATGTAAAACATTACAAACACTACTCAAATGTTATTGAAATAGAGACTTTATTCGCTTTGAAATAAATTTCGATTTATTTTTAATACAATTGGGCGGATATGACATTCTATATTTAAAGCAGTGATAGCCCACTCTATCTGATATAAAACATATTAAAGGCGATATGCTAACATACAAAAATATTCTCTAACATGTTTTACTAAAGATCAAAGTCGTTTGATATTTAATGTCACTTATGGTATTCATGTATGTTGTTCTACTACGAACAGTAGGAGGCTTATTACTGTAAAGAAAGGTCCGTGAGAATAAAGAGTGTGTTTGACAATCCTCTGACCACGGCTTTGTCTGAATGATTGACCGATGGATATTATGATTGCCAGCTATAATAAATTGGAGGAAAAAAAATAAAATTACACGCGAAAGAAACTAAATCTTTTCTTATAAAGAAATAATTGAATCCATTCATTTCATTTGCGGAAAATAAATTGTTTATTTCTGTATTTGGAGTAATAGATGAGGTAAGGTGAAATTATTTATCTGTTATAAATTTTTTATTAGATAGTACCTATACTTCCTTAACACGAATATATTGAATTTCACTAATTTTAAGTGACTATTCACTTTTTATTAATGTGAGAATCGTACCACGCAGAATTAAGGACTAAGTATTCAATGTATATATGTGTATATATGTGTGAATATCAGAGTCTACTGATTTAATCATTGAATATTTGTATGTGTGCTAGTGACTATTCACTAGCTTGTTATTGATATTCACTGATATGTAGAGAATACAGCTTTACTAACGTAATTAACGAAAATTTTACCAATTTAAGTTCAGAGAGTACCGTATATAAAATATTATTATGTTATTCAATATCCTTATAGTTTAAAAAAAAAAAAGTTTATACATAAACACTTAAAGGATTTGTTTTCATGATTATCTAAATCAAAGCTGGGGAGGTGAAAATTGCGCATAATCTCTTTTTTTTTTTTCAAATTGTATTCTGCATGTTTGTCAATATTGAAACATGTACTGACAATTTTTAAAACTAACTTCAAATAATATATCTATACAATTAAAAAATTACTCAAAGTTTCACTAACACTGGGCACTATATACATGTACACAGTATATTAACGCACTCATGAGTATAGTAAAAAATTACCTATACTTTCTCAGGTGATAAAATTAATGTCGCTGATGATATGATTTTGATTGACCAATTACTAAAACAACCTTATTATCCTAGATATATGTCTAAATGTTAGAGATTTTTGCGTCAATAGTTATTGATCTAAAAACGAATTAGAACTGAAAATTACAAAGGAAATAGGTGATAAGATACCACCTTTTTTGTGTCACGGGAATCCATTTACGGATGATATCCAGGAGGACCGGGTAGGCAGTCCTATGTCGGACTTGGCACTTTGGGAGTGCAATACCGTACTAAACCCCTGCGGGAGCTTTCAGGCGCTTTAATTGGAGGGTCCCGGATCTGCAGGCAAGAGGATCCCTCCAGCGACAGACTGACCTCGGCGAAAAGGCCAGACTTCTCCTCCATGACAAGATACCACCCTGAGGCATTCAATCTCTTACTCCACATCGAGACAATTTAACTTTAAAACCAGTTTGCAAAATGGTTATAAAGATTAAATTAAATTAGAATCCCTTAAAATAATTTATTTATACATTTATTTATTTATTAGGGATGGTACACAGCACAGAAAAAGTTATAAAAGAAAAAATGTAATACAATTATGAAGGCCAAATACGACCATCCATCCGTTTAAAATTAAATTAATTAAATTAATTAATGTAAAAAATATCAATATAGTTAAAATGTGGTATATGAAAGTGACTTTTTTTTCTCATAAATCACTAACTTTAACTAAATCCAAATGTTAATATACATTTAATAGAAAATAAATAAATGTTAAAAATGTAGTTGCAAAGCTTCGCAGCGGAACGGAAATCATATGGAAATTGGTTGGATGTTTCACGAGATCGGACAAATATATTGTGAGAAGCGATTTGAGGTCGAAGGTACAATTATATACCTATATGCTTTCTTGCATTTATCACAAAACATTTTTTTATTTTTTTATTTACTTATTATTTATGAAATCATTATTGTGTACACCAAAAATATAGAATACAAATACACTAATAATATTTAGGATATACCTACTTACAAATTTGTACAAGTTTACAATGGCGGCCTTATCGTCCAATCATAGAAAAGAAAAAAAAATATCATTTATTTGGATATGTAGATACAAAAAAATTCAGAGAGTCAAATATAAAAAAAATAAATTAATAAATGATTTTAAATATACGACTGTATTATAATTACCTACAGCTCTTAAATTACGTAAATGCCGCTGAAAATTTATTTATTTATAGCTTCACGCCTATTATAACAGGTTTACACCCAGTGTGATACGGTGGCAATCAAGCTCAATATTAAAACATTAATCCTTTGTACATTAATCACTAAACAATATTCCTTATTATAAGATAGCAAATACATAACTTTTGTGAACTCACTCACTCGACATGAGAATATGTCGAGTCTGTCATTAACATCATTTAAAGTACGGATTGCTTTGGGTAAGTAGTGTGACCAACAGGTTGATCCTAGCCATCAAAAACAAAAACTATAATTATAATAAAAAAGTGCTTAACACTCAATGGCCCGCAGTAGGCTATAAATCCTGTGTCGGAGTTCCGGAACCAAATAACACAATCAAAAGCGCCAAAATAACGACAAACATTTGTATGACCAATACAAGCATTTGTCATAAACGGGGGAAAACGTTGTCTAAAATCAGACTCGGGTGAGAATCGCACCTACAACCTTGGAGCAGAAACCAGGGGCACTGCCAACTACGCCAACGGGCTAATCTATACAAATAATAAATCTGTTAAAACCTCCGTTTTATTAATACACTATATATCATCAAGAATAAATTTCAATAGCGCGTTTTTTTTTTTGTATCAGCGCCATCTCTTATCGTTTTTTTCTGTGTTCACGTATCACGTAAAAAGTACAAAACCAATGTAAATAACTTTAATACATAAAAATTAAACATAACTCACAGTATAATTTAGTTTTTGTTTCATTGTAATTAAATTTAAAAATAAATATTTAAGAAAATAGAAATAGGTACCTCGCCGCCAACGCCATCTGGTCTAAGGAATCTTAAAAACTCACAAAACTTATTTTTGAGTTATTATTTTGTTAAACTTAAAAGTTTACTAAATATGTCGGATAGGAATAGAAATCGTTTTAATATTTTAGATAAACATCATTTTCAATTAATATAGGTACTATTATGTTAAATGTCACTAAATATAAAAACGATATTCTACAATTATACGATAGATGGGCGTATGTGGGTGATAAAAAATATAAATTTATAATTTTTAAAATTTTAGTTAAATACCCGTGCGAAGCCGGGGCGGGCCGCTAGTAAATAATAAAAGTGAAACTTTAACGGACAAGTGGCAAAAAGAATTGCAACGGACAAGTGGAAAAACGAACGGTAACGGACAAGTGGAAAAACGAACGGCAACGGACAAGTGGAAAAACGAATCGCAACAAAATCTATACTTGAAGTTTTACGGGCAGGTAAAACTTCAAGTAAAACCGGTTTTCAAATTGGACAAATACATTAACAATGTGCCCGTAAAACTTCGCTTACGCTAGTAATAGTAACTCAGTGGGACAGACAGACATTCATGGTTTCTCATCTCATCATTTTTCCCTTGCACGCCAAAAGAAGTATAACTTAAAAAAATTGATTTGGATTGTTCTTTGATTTATCGTTCAAAAGGAAATCACTAACCAAATTTTTACCTGGCTCCCTGACCATAACGCTTTTTCGTGACACAAAATTCGTAAGACCCCCCGTTTATATAGAAGTTTCACTTCAAAAATTCACGTTATTAATAAATATTAGCCTATAAGTATAATTTATTTACGACCTAATAAACTTTTTTCAAAACAATATATATCTATTGATTGTAATTAATCCTTTTTTTGTTCAATTGATATTGTAACATAAAAAAATATACGTAAAAATATACACACAATACACAGTAATTATACTTTACATTAAATTCTTTCATAAGTCATAATTGCTGATAATTATTTGCATTCGCACGAGATATGTTTGAAACAGAAAAAAAAATAATTAAACCTATCAGTACGTTTGATATAATGACAGACACAAATGATATCGCTTTATAAGTCAGCTTGTAATTGTTAATGAATTAATTAATATCCTAGATATAACATTTACTATCTTTCATTCCATGTTAAATTATGAGGTAAACAATTATTATAAACGAATTGAAAAATAAAAATACGACATTTTTATGATAATTAGCAATTAGAGAATAAGCTCTTTGTTTAATTTATTGCTTGTTATTTGTACTTACAAACCTTGTCAACAATTATATACTTTTTTAGGATTTTAAAGGGTAACTTTACAAAGTCTCCGTCGCTCGTCGGTTAAAGGACGTATCTTTGGATCCGCATTAGGTTTACACATTTTTAATGAAGTTTTCCCATAAGATGTTTTCCTATGATACTTTTAATGATAAGTAATAAAAATAAAATAATAATATAAATATAATAAATTAACATTATTACTAGTTTAAGGCGACTCCATTAAAGACTAGTGTTTTTTTATATTTATTAAATGGATTCAAAAAATATGTAGTGTTAAATTGTATGGAACAGTTAGTGTGCGAGTTCCACTTACTATTTCTTTATACAAGTTCTTTTAGTTACAAGTTGTATAGAAAAAAAATATGACTAATTGTTTTGTCTGGATAATTTTAAACTTATACAATATTAATAATACATTTTCCCATACAAAGTTAGTTAAAATTTGTACTGTGTTATTAATTTTTTTTTATGGAAAATGTATTATTAAATATGATCAACTTCTGTCGCCTTTTTCTATACTAATATAATCATCGTCGTGAAACTGATATATGAAACTGACGTAAAAACGGAAACCTTAACTGATTTAACGACCTCAAAAAATCACTTTACATTCGAAGAAAAACCTTGTTATAGATAAAATTCTCAGAATTTTTAGACAGCGATTACACCGAGTCAGCTGAGCCGAGTCATGAGATACCAATAAATCATCTACATGCCTCGACCGCCTCCTGATTTAATATTGTCATAATAATAAAAACTCGCGTTAACGCATCTTTCTCATGCACTAGATTACATGTAGATGCATCACTATAGGCAGGGTACATACAAATTCATTATTATTATGATTGGCCCATTCGCGCAGTTGGAAGTGACCCTGCTTTCTGCTTCAGGGTTGTGGGTTTGATGCCCGCCCAAAGTCTGGGTGTAATATAAGTTTATTTAAATACATTTTATTATATGTATATTTAGTTAAAAAAATGTACATCAGTCGACTGTTACCTAAAACACAGGCATTAAGTTGCTTCCCCATGGAGGAGAAGTCTGGCCAATTCGCCGAGGCCAGCCTGTCGCTGGAGGAATCCTGTTGCCTGCAGATCCAGGACTCTCTAGTTAAAGCGGATGAAGGCTCCCGCAGAGGTTTAGTACGGTATTGCACCCCCAAGTGCTGAGTCCGACATACGGTCTAGGACTGCCTACCCGGGCGTCCTGGATATCACCCGTAAATGGGTTCCGATGCGATACAAAAAAAAAAGGCATTAAGTTGTCTACCTTAGAAACAGACGACTGTCTATGTTAAACATGTTTATTTATATATTATTAGTTGCCGGAATAAGACAACGGATTGGATCTAGCTATCGATGTTCGATGTTCGATGTTCGATCAAATGTTAAGAAAATTAAACATTAGAATCAAAGGCAAGTTGACCCAACCACAGAATGTTGTAGTTACAAATCCATTTTGGTTACCCAACCAAGATCTTGATTCTTACGTGTGCAATTATTTTTTCCTTTATAAGATACGTATTCTATATAAATAGAAATATAAGCGTCGGAATTATTGATAGGTAGCAACAGTTTTTTTTTTCGCTATACCGATAGTCTTTAGATTTCTCAAGTTTTTATACTAACTAGCAATCGACATTATTTTACTTATAATTTTTATTCTTGAAGATTTTTTGGCGACTTCGACGATTACATTATATTACATTTATGTACTCGAAATAATTGATAAATTATAAAGACTTACATATTAAACTATAGGTAATAATTACACCTGTTGTTACCTTTGTTTATTGATACAAAAATATAAAAACATTAATTTAACAATTAACAATTGTATAGTTAACAGAGTCACACTATTAAAATCCTAGATAGATGTTAAAATAACACAATTTATTATAACTCACACCGAGCACATCACGACGTATCTGCCGACTAATCTATGAACAAGATCCCAGACGTTTTATGCCTGATGACCTTTTTTGTAGCATTCGGTGTACCTTTTGACACCTGCAAGTTTAATTTGCCGCGGGTGGTGACCGCGGTAAAACATTAATAACACTTAGTGTCGCCGCGGCGGTCTCACCGACCGGTGATTACCTACAATTGATACGTTAAGGGTTCGTTTAGTAGATACGTTAAAATTTTGCGAATTTTTTTTTAATTATATATGTCTAATCGAAATCCTAATCAAACTTTTATTCTAATTTTAAATAGAAGTCACGATTTGACGGTTATAATATATTGTCAATTCAGGTTAGTACTCGGTCAAATGTCAGTTCGATTATTCGAGATTTTGGGAAAAAAAATTAAAAGTACAATAATTTTTTTCCAAAGCATAGTCCTAACTTCCTTCTTGCCGAGGTGTCGTAAAAAGCGACCAAGTCGACGTAATAATGATGCGAACAACTGTACACCACCCACACTGTACTGCACTCGCCAACCCGCCTACCAAACGCGGCGTGTATTGGCAAAACCCCAGCGATGACCAGAACTACAAAGCTGGTCATATGCGTCATATATCGCTCTGGAGGTCGAGTGAACATTCAATGGCTGATATGACGATGATGATGGTTATGAATAGTTTTTCAAAATAGGCTTTAAATCATGAGCACAAAAAGACCTTTGTAGCTGCATTATTATTAGTATAAATGTTGAAAATACTTTAAAACATGTACATATATGAATAAGGGTGATCACTCAAAATCATTTTTTTTTAATAAGATGTAAAGCTAAATAGCCAAAAATTTTACATAGGACAAAAACTCTTTTCATTTCTTATGTATTATGCTTTTCATTTGTAAATTTTGAATAGACTCATTAAAGTACGAGATGTATATATTTTTAATACACTATACTTTTAAGATATACACTATACTTTTAAGACAATATACTTTTAAGATTTAAAAAAAAAAACAGAATTATACTTTATACGTTTATTAGGTAAAACGTATCTATAAATAAAATGTTATTAAATATCTTAATTGCAGCACAAAAACAATAAATATCAACATGAACGAAACCACGAATAAAGTCTAGTGATATGTAATTAAGAAAAGGCAAGCTAGTGTAAATGATCCTTAAGTACACAATAAGATGATATCGTTAAAAACCACCGATTTCAATTTAGATTATAAGAATTGGTTGTCGCCTTACTAGAGTGAGACGCTCGAACTTGTCTTGATAGGTTTTAAAATAAAAACGTAAAAAAAAATTTGGTATAAACTAGGTTTATAGTACTGGTTTTGCTTATGTGAAAAAGGCTCAATTATTATTTATCATTAACACCAAATAAGATATTTAATGATTTAAAATATTATCCTGTAACACCTATGTAAAAATTGCTTTCTTGAATATTTGTCGATAAAAAGACAAGACAAGAAAGTTAGATGACTAAGATGAATTGAGCTTTCCACCTGATACTTCATTTTATAGTATTATATTACTTTCAGTTCCATAAAATAAAAAATATATACTATTTGTATTTTCATTTTATTTTAATAAAATAAAATAAAACTTATAAAACTGTATTCAACGATCATCAAATCATCTTCGGTATTTAAAAAAAAAAATTGATAAAAAAAAATTGAAAGAGATCGTAATCCTGTTCTTATATCCTTTCTACTTCTCTTCGTTTATTTATCCAGGAAAGCATTTTCGACTCTTCTGGGGCTGCGAGTGGCGGTGATCTTTCTCAACATTGAGTGCCAAAAAATATAATATTCTAGTAAATTTGTAAAACTCACACAATATCAACATTTATATATAGTGTTCGTTAAGCAAATCAAGGTGCATTGACTATTCGAAAAGCAAAAAATACATTTCCTTTTGATCAGAGATGGAATAACGCAAGACGTGTGTCAAATCATTACATCTGTATTAAATTCCAGACGCTCGCAACACATCAATCAGCGAAGTCTGAATTGGATATCATCTATAATAATTATAACCGGTTCATTTGTGTGTTTCGGAATGCTGGGGGAATGCCGCGGTCGACAACATGTATCAAATTTGATACACACGTTGCGGTAAAAACTTTGCTTTTCAAGACCTGTCTAAATTACAGGCGAAGCGGTAAGAAACATTTCAATTAATAATTTGATATTAATCATGAATTAAATTTCAACACACTAAGATTTGAATATACAATCTCTACCCATGTTCTTTAAGTGCATTTGAATTATTTGTTTGTGTTAATTTAGATTTGAAATGGTCTAAAATCAGGATTAAATTCTGCCATATACTGCTATGTTGTTGAATGTTAAATTTTAAAGAAAACTTAGGGATTTTTTAAGATATCGAAGCCGCGACGTGATTTTAGCTTCCTCCCTTGTTTATATAGTGGATTACGCCCAATAGATATTTAGCTGTTACAGTAACAATTAGTTATATAACCACCTCTTAGTAAGCCGAGATAATCTAGTAGATAGAACACGTGGTTCTTTAGCAAATAGTCGTAGGTTAAATCCGGGCTATCACCACTGAATTAACAAGTGCCATTTTTAATTACATATTTAGTGCTGGAAGATGAAGTGAAACACAAAGCATAAAAGAAAAATAACAGGATATTTAAAAAATTAAAATATATAATTGGCACGAAACTAAAGAGAAACCATTTTAGAGAATGACAAACTAATTTAAATTTTGTACGTTAAAATCGTACGAGTATAGCTTATGACTTAAACCACGACTCGCCACTAATGACTAGTTTGGGAAAAACTTTTAAAACCACGACCGCAATCACTTGACAAAGCGGTGATCATTTTAACTTAACGGAGGTGATAACTGAGGAAAATTAAAATCATTTCGGAGGGTACCGTTGGAGAGAAAATAAATTTTATCACACTACGACTATTCGCTACTTGCGGGTGGGTATACGTGGACAAACTTGGACGTCATTGTTACATGTTAACATTAATAAAATGTTACTGAGGTCATTCAACCTGTTACACGCTAATGTGCTCATTGAAGATTGATAAATAGCAATTGTAACTTCTAAATTTGTATCTACGAATAATATTTTTATTTCGTATTCATTTTTAATTTTTGCTTGTCATATAGGGGGATATTCCAATACTCGCCGCGCTTGGCATGCGCGTTGGTAGAGCAGTGTGTTATATTAGGATATGATGAAGCTGCTGTCCTTCACCACCTCTGATGGCTGATATGATGATGATTCATTTTTAAGCGATATTAAAATCAACGTAAAAAATTCAAGAGCATGATTCTCACATTGATGAAAAGTGAATACCTAGTCACTTAAAATTACTAAAATTCCACTGATTCATTCATGACTTTTTTATTTATCTTTGGTGTACAAAAAAGAATATTTCATTCATTCATTCATAATGTATGGTCGCTGGAAAATGATCGAAATAACATAATTACGGTTACACTTACACAACACGCTTGGCTGCACAGTGTCTCTGGCTGGAAAACAAAGTTATTATCTAATTAGTCATCTCACAGTCGCGTGATCTTTATTCGCAATCAATTGAAACGTCTGTGAACGAAGCTGGCGTAAGGATCTCAGAGCTATTTCCGATTCTAATTAGTGGTCAGCATTGTGCTAGATACCTAGAAACCTTTAAGATGTTTTAAGTGCTGTCATTGTATTCATTCTATAGCAAAAATACTCAATGATGATCTGTAAAAACATCGAGGTTTAGTCACGCATACATAAAAAGTTTATGAGAAAATTACAAGACTTTTTATCATAGTCATTAATCGTTTTAAATTCTGATTTAAATTGTTCTTAAATTTCTATTTCTATTTATTTATTATTACTGGGAACTTGGTTGATTTTTGTTATTTTATTGTTATTTATTATTTATGTTGTTTTTTTTTAATTATGTTACGTGCGGTGACCTACAGAGAAGAATCGTCCCGACCTCTTTTCTTTTCTCTATCCTAGGTGTTGTAAAAGGCGAGTAATTCCATAATGTTGTGAACAACTGTGCATCAAAAAATATGGTGATGGGCAGCAGCGTTACTATACCTTGCCGCAACTCACTGCGTTCACCAACCCGCATGCCAATCGTTGCGAGTAAAGGGTAACACGCTATGAGTTCGAAGCGTTACGATCGCACTGTAACGTTTAAACTGCACCGATAATCGAAACGTGTTGTTGAAAAGCTGGCTGGGCTATAGGGGCGTACGATTTACCTGTACAGTTCCACTGCACAGTTTTATCGCACAGATAAAACTGAACGTGTGTGACAACCATTATGGTGAGAAATAACCTGTAGAAAGCCCAGGCAGTCGCACTAGAGGTCTATGGAGGAAGCGTACTTTCAGCAGTGGACATCCAATGACTGATATGATTATGATATGTCTATTTATCAAAAAACAAAATAAATATAAAGTTGCTACTTCTATCTTTGCAATAATTACTACATAAAAATTCTTATGATTTTTATTTTCAATAAATCTAAGAACCGAGTAATCGACTTTGTAAATTCATAATAGTAATTTTTTGAGTTAGCACTTAAGCAAATCATATTTATTGAATTGTATCCGTAACTTTTTTAAACAAAAAAATAAATAAATTTGAAAGTAATGTAAAGTACCGAAACAAAATTAGTCGATACATATTCACATTTTAGTTTATAACTGTAAAACTCGGAGAAGTCGAAAGTTAAGTAATTCGATGAGACAAAAAGAATACCGAACATTTCATTAATCGAAGCAATGAAACACGATCTCTAAAAACCTTTGTGATCACCGAATTAAGACGTATCTAATGAACGACTGCCCACAGACAAACACGCACCGCTCCCGTCATTAGTTACACATTCAGATCAAAGAAAGGCGTTATTGTAATTAACATTTTAAAATCGGTAAATAAAAGATATTTAAACCTATAATTAATGTTCTCGATTGTGATGTATGAATTTTGATAATAAAGCTTTGTGCCTGTCAAATTGACTTCAAAAAATTGTGATATATTTTTGAGTATATAAATCTTTTTTATGATATTTTTATAGGAATTCTACTTATCCACTTTCATTTTGTTAGTAAATAAAATACATGTTTTTAATTTACAATATAATATTACACTAATTTAAACTATTTTTACGTCACAAGTGAGCATTATTAAAACATTACGATGCCGTCTTCGTCATCGTTGACTGACTTTCTTATATTACGGCGTCCTCCGATTTTACCCACGCTTATTTTCAATACTTACCCGTACCGTTGCTGAACGGTGATCGATTGAAAAGAATGGTGCCGACCTTTTTCTTGTCGAGGTTTCGTAAAAGGCGACTAAGGCCATAGTGGCGTGAACAATTGTACACCAACCAGGATTGTGATGGGCAGCAGCGTCATCATATTCTTTTTTTTTTCGTATCGCAGGGGAAGGATTTAATTGGATCTGCAGGTAACAGGATCCCTCCAGCGACAGGCTGGCCTCGGCGAAAAAGCCAGATTTCTCCTCAAAGGGGACTGTCCGGCTCTACCTCTGTCAGTCCAGCGTCACCATATCCTGCCACAACAAAGTGCGTGCACTCGCCAACCTACCTGCCAATGGTGAGTATTGACAATACCACCCCTCCCACCGGAGATCATGGGGAGGCCTACATTCAGCAGAGGATAGCAAACGGCTGATTTGGTGTTGGATTTTTCTATCCTACCCTCAAATGCATCGACATAAGCAAGCTGAATCAATGAAAAAAATAAATAAAAAAAAAAACACATTCAGGTGTTAATGCAATAATTATTATTTCAGTTCTAAAAAAAGTTTTAATTGATAACACTATTTTCTACATGAGTTAAATTGTAAACTACGAATAATTTTTACAATTAAACTTTGTAACAAATTAATACAAAATTGCGTGTAAATATTTCAAGATGAAACGAGATAACGTATTTGATTTATGAGTTATTGTCGATACAAACACGGATATAAACGGCTTATAAAGTTGATAACAATCTTTACGCTTGTAGTGTTGTTTTTATAAACTTATATAATGAATATATAGTATGTGTATATAATGAACTGTACTGAATCAGCCTGTAAGCGCCCCACTTCTGGGCAAATGCCTCTTTTCCATATAGGAGAAGGGTTGGAGCTTTATACACCACGCTATTACATTTCGGGTCGGCGAATAACTTCTCAACAATGAGTAACGATCTTTATTAGGTGTCTGTGACAACAACCGGGTCCGTCGGCTTTATGTACTCTCCAAGCCACGATGGGGTACTCTCCAAGCCATATGGACATAAACCCAGACCAGAAACATCTGATCTCATGATCATCTCAAAAAAAAAAATCTGCTCCGAGCGGGAATCGAACTCGCGATCGCCGGTGTTAATGCGACTCCTCGCACCACTACACCAGAACGGTTATTGTTGTATATAATAAAATAGTAATAAAAAATAAACTCTTTATTTTCTTTTTACATAATGTAACAATTAAATTAGTAAATAAGCAATAAATAATAAATATTTGCCACATGTGTTAGATAATGCCTGAAGTGAGTGTACAAGTCCTTATATAAAATAAATTAGAAATTATCAAGCCCTCTCCTCCCGGTGATTTACGTCAACAAGCTATTAAGCTGTGGCCAAAAAAGCTTTAGTAACGTTGGTTATCACGTCCGTATGATATCAAAATCACATGAGTAAAGAAATGTGCTCAAAATTCCAAAAAAATATCTGTCGTTATAGTCCGGGAGCCAGTAACAGATTTGCATTACCAAGTTCCTCTCAAGCGATAAATAATGGAATGCATCAGAGAGTTGCATTATAAAGCCTCGTGAACGTCAGCCCCGGTTTCGTTGGGGGGATGAGCGGCGGTATCCTCCCACGCACGAAGAAAATAAGATATATTCAATTACTTCCTCCCAAGTAAAAACTTGTTCGAGAGGAAATAATTAACCTGGCTCCTGGACCTAAAACATCCTCAGAATACCGACTCACGTGGATGGATACATAACTAAAATCTACTCACAATATTCGGTCTTTCAGTAACATATATAGTACAGTTAAATAAGTTTTTAAATTAAAATTTCCGTACTCAATTTTACATTTTTGATATGTTTTTTTTTAAACAATGAAAAAAATCTGTGTCTTTTAAATTAAAGATTAGATTTCTATAAGCAATTAAAAAAAAATAATATTCCCTTTTTTCTACTAGCTACGTTTTTTTAAAATTTACGTTCATCCCTTTAACTTAAAAACTTTCCTGGCACGATTTATTTTCAACGGAAAACAATCATAGAATCTTTGCTATGTCAAATTTACAGCTCCAAAAATTTTTATCTGAACTTTTTATTTAACTTTTACTGTTTTTGAGCAATTGAAGAAAAGATACTTTTTAAATTTTTTTCCAACCTTCCTCCTCCTTTGTATCCTCCTTTGAGTAATTAAAACTACATAATATATAAAAAATACAAAGTTGAGTGACGAAATTTTGATTCAAAAACTTATTTGAATGGACTATATAGATATAGTAATAGGGTAAAACCGGGATAGATGCCCCACTTTTTGAAATAGCCTCCTAATTTTTAAAATATTAATTTTATATGAATAATTTCTATTAATGTAGCTAGCTCAATCCTTTATGTTGAATTATTATTATTATTTTTTAACCTATCACATTCAGATTTTGCAGAAATTAGCTTTTCGTGGAACCTTTTTTTTTGAGGATAGATGCCTACCTATATGGATAGTTGCCCCACTATGAAAATACTGTGGAGGATAGATGCCTGCAGTGCAGGATAGATGCCCTTTATACCGTGTAAATTAAAAACCCACACCAAATGTTTGGTAGTTCTACTCCTATAACAGCTATTGTCTCCAAGAAACATAATGAAAAACATTTTATGTTTTTTTTTAAATATTTTAATTATTATCATTAGAAGATAATTCTAATATCACACAAATGACCATAATTAAATTTTTAAAGCGTTTAACTAAAATATAAATTCTTAAGTTTCAACATACATAATCATATTTTTTTATTAAATTAAATTTTACAAGCATTTATTAAAAAATATATATATAAATTCTAAATTGTTGTTATAAAATATTGATATTAAGTGTGTAACATGTAGTAACAAGTAACAAGTAACATGCAAAATTATACTTTTTTATATTAAAATAACACAATAAACACATCTTCATTATTTTATCAAATTTAATTGAAGTTAGGATAGTGCTTTTAATTTTTCACATCTTGGGCAATAATTTAAAAAAAAATGTACAGGTTTAATGTAGACAGTGCTGACACATAACACATCGAATCCAGACGGATTGTGACTTCGTATTTTTATAGTTTTCAAAACATTCAATGCTCTAAATCTTTACTTAGGGTTATCCTGTCCATCTCTCTTAGTTTTTTTTACAAGGAAATCTTTAGTTTTTTTCTTTCATGTAATTTTACAGTTAGATGAATTGTCTACATCTTCGCTGCTTGAACTGTAAATAATTTGTCTTTTCAGTGATGCTCAGTCTTGGTATACTTTTAAATAATTATCACTTTCTTTATCACACATTGCGTTGTCATAGTCATTTTTACCAAAATAATTGGTTTCATTTTGTTTTATTTTTTATTTGTGTTGTCTTGTTCGTATTGGTGGTTCCTTTCTTTGTTTTCTTAAGTTCTTTGGTAGTTTCAGTCTAGTTTTTCTCGACTCACTTAGTTTTTATTCGTTTTTTTTCCTTCTTTTAGCCACATATTTCCTGTATTTTATATTTTCTTTTGAATTAAAGATATCTGCTGATTATTTCGCCCTCTTAGCCATGGTCAAAGGAATTTTTGGAATAGGTAATGCTTCTATTAGAATTTTAAAGGTGTTTTTGTCCTATATCGCTTCCTAAAATCTCTGCAACTGTAGAATCACCAACGTCAACAATACTAATATGATTCGAGGAGATTCTCTCTCAATCTGAGTACGTATCGGATTTGGTGGTGTTTTATTTTGTTCATTTTGAGAAATATTTTCGTTTTGATTGTTCAGCTCTAGTGGACAAACCACAGAAGCACAAATCTGAGGTAGAGATGTTTCTTTTCTTTGTTTGACCGCAATAGATTCACGAGATTCTATATTTTTGGAGATATTGACGAGCTCTGGTTGGCAATCTAACGAATAATAATGTATTTAAGCAACATATCGTCTTATCAATGTCCTTGATTTAATCCCAAATTGTCGGGATATTTCGTTTATCCCCATGTTTTTTTGTCCATTTTATCGAAAGCTGACTGTAGGTTTTCTGTTGTCCAAGAACATACTCGAGCTCGCACTACTTTCTTTTTTTCGTGGCAAATTTCTGCTAGAATCAATAAAAAGTTCAAATATAAATATACGTAAATACATAAAAAATATAAAAGACACTAACATATTTTAAAAATATACACTTACTTTATATATGGTTTATGGAGGGATAGATGCCCCTAAGGGCACCTATACCTCGAAAAATCAGGGCAACTATCCTTTGTGGTAGGGATAGATGCCCAAGCATTTTTTAAAAAAATTATAAACAAAATAGCATCTAATTACACTTAAACACTGACTCAATGAACCAGTGTATTGACGTTATAAAAAATATAACGCAATTGCTTACTAATTATAAAGTTATACAACGCAAAATACTAACCCTTAAAATTTTGACGTGTTCGTGAATTTCGCCGCGGAGATAATTAAACGCACGAGCGAAACGCATCCCCATTGCACTATTTTCCGTGGGTAAATAAGGTGCGGGATTACTACGGCTCCTACTTATACAATTAATTCTTAGTCACGAGTTCGGGAAGTTAGGTTTTTAGAATATGGGGCATCTATCCCGCTGCGGCATCTATCCCGGTTTTACCCTATGCATAAATGTTTCCATTCAATTCAATTTATTTACATTCAATTTATTTACAATAGTATTCATAAAATTATAAAAAAATAAAAAATAAAAATTATTGTATATCCACTACGTACAGCATTAAATTACAAATACGTTTTTTCTGCAACTATAAGAAATAGAAACAATAATGACGTACAAAAAGACGAACATATAATTAGCGACATAATAATTTATGTTATAATAACATTAAAATAGTTTTCCTAATTACAATTACTATGTATTCTTAAAACGTCTTACTAAGTTCGAATCTTAACTAGGATAAGGACACTAATGTCATCAATTAACAATTTAATTAACCGGACTGCTCACCTGCCGTTTAAAATAAGATTATCGTAAAAGTAATAAACCGTTACAAGTCTAGAAGAAACTACGCGAACGTAACTGCCCTCACATTTATCTGTTTAATGATTTTAATTAATAATTTTGCATATTTATTAATTTTAAACAATTTCATATTTCATTTAATGTATTTGTCAAATTTTTTATTAATTAAAAAATAATTTGTTTAACTTACTTTTTACTAGACCAAAATGTATTTCATCAATATCTAAATTGAACGGCATTTAAATTCATATACTTAAATTAAAACATATATATAGTTTTGACATCTTAAAAAAACGCCTTTTTTTATTTGAGGGGTTATTTAAAACAACATCAAAAATTTATCGAAATATAAACAACGTCTTTCAAAGTATTCGTTTTAATTATTTTTTTTTTACTTCAGTTGATCGGAATAAGTAAATAAAATACGATTAAGTAATTCTGTTCCCTTAGTATTTTTTAATGGCAAATACTTCTCTAATTGAACTATGTAATTAACAATAATAAATTAATTTATCTGTCCTTACAACTATAATTAATCTTAGTTAAATGACTAAAATGATATTTTTCAAAGGTCGGTGAAATTCTTGACATATAAAAAGCACATGTAACGTGTCTATAAAATTATTATTATTATAATATATTTTTTTAATTATGTCATTGAACGTCGTATGAATAATTTGTCTAACTAGTACTTTGTATTGATATTACGTATTTTTAAATTTTAGCTTTATAAAAATTATCGAAAAAAAAAATAGCAGTTGCCACTAACTGTTACATAAAATTAAAAAAATTACATATTTCACTATATAATTATCATACCTGTAAATCAAATAATGAACTATGAATTAGACAATATATGCGTCTTTTAATATAGATCTATACAAAGAAAAAAAAAAAAAAGACGCACAAACGACACTTAATTAATTCGGTTAGACTAAGGAGGTTTCATAAAATGCTTGATTAGAAAATTGTGATGTACGAGTACATTACAAGTCAGAATGCAGCATGGTCTGTACTGTACTAATCCAGCAATTTAGTCGAGTAGCGGAAATTTAGTAGCGTTAGTTAGGGGAAATACTCGTTATTGCACTAAAAACCTTTCGTATTCTTATCGAATACTTTTAATGAACTCGACTAATATGGTGTACTTGGACATATTTCGCTAGTAACCTAGAAAGTGACAAGATAGTGACATGTGGTACTCGCGAGAAAAATACAACAAAATTACAAAACAAGTCCATGCGACTAAATTACTACCTACCTATAGCATACAAGCTATTCTGAACTCTTCACACTAACAATAAGTTTAGCTACTAAACGTCTATCCGAATATGCTCATAAGCTTACCGGGTAAACAAGTCCGAACGTGTCGGCTTACTCGAGTTCATTAGCTGATCAAAATATACTCGACTGCTAGTGCTTATGAGTTGGTTAGCTGCTTCAATAGATTGTTCTAAAATTTTACTGATTTGTGTAGTAACCTCGATTGAAGTGTGAATGATTTTTAGACAGTATCAACTAATTCACTAGCCGTTAAATAGTCATGTGTATCGATTTTGACGTCACTGACAATCAAATTTTACAATAGGGTATTCTACTACGTTTGAAAAAGTACTTCCAAATGTTGATTTTCCTAATAAAAAGCCACAAAAAATATATTTCAGTAAAATAAACAGGCTTTCTTGCCATAAAATTTAATTAAATTTTAAACCTTATTTATTCCCGCGAAAACGCTGTCGGACATTATGATGACGTAATATTGTTAAGACTTAAGGTTGTGTTCCGATATACACTAAGAGCAGTGTGAGGTGTGACGTCAATTCAGTATACTGTGAAGCCGTTCTTTTTTAGTTTGCTATAGTGTGCTATACTGGTTACTGAATTTTTGACATTATTTTCAAATAAAAATATATACGTTTTCAGTTCAACAAGAAAATTCATTATTTGAATATTCTCGACATTTTTGAATAAATAATATAAAATGATAATATTATAAAAAAAATCACTAACATTATTAGATTTTATTATGCGAGCTTCTAAAGAATTTAAAAGGTCTTCAACGAAAATAGTGATATTTATTTTGATGATACGAAGCAGACTCGAATATTGTTCTATTGCATGGAATCCTCAGTATAAATTACATAAAGACAGGATAGAAAAAGTACAAAAGAAATTTCTTCGACAATTGGCTTATAAAGATAATGTACTAAAACAAACTAGACGCTACTATGACCATCTCAAATTTTACAAATGTCTTTCTCTATCTAATCGTAGAGACTTAATCGATCTATGCTTTTTACATAAGATTATAAATACAGGCATCGATAGTCCAAATTTGTTAAATAGAGTAGGATTGGCAGTACCAAAGTATAATGCTAGAAGTCACAATAAAATGAGGCAGACTTTTGAGGACTTTTGAGGCAGACAACAACGATTTACAAGGAGTAATCTTGGCAAAGCCGCCCCTGTAAATAGAATAGTCACTACATACAACAATGTATTTAAAAAAGCAGGAGTAGATATTTTCCGTCAGTCTGCTCCATCTTATAAACAACAACTAAAGAAAATGTTCGCCACTTCAAATTGCCTCTCTTAGTTTTTAATTAATTTTATAAGCGTCATTTGTTTTTGTTTTTCTTTTTGTTATATATATTGTGTACTTCTCTTATTTAAATGATTTATGCTGTTTATTTTCACTTCAATTTTTTATTTTTTTATTGTTTTAATTTGTTTTGTAGTTGATTTCCTTTTTTTTAATTTGTTTTCATATGTGTGTATATTTTTTTTATTTCTTGTGCTTATTTTTAGTTATATAAGTTTTTTTTATTTTTTATTTCTTGTTCCTAAGAAGGACTGTTTATTTGTCATACATGCTGAGTTAGCCTTTAAGTGAGGCATACAATGTTTAATTAGCGGCAACAAGTGTTTCTATTCGTGCAGCGAAATCTTTTCCTCGAAATTGCTTAGCGTTTCATCAAAACTGACTGTATACCGCACCATTATCAGGCCCGAAGTCACCTATGCCTGCGAAACGTGGACGCTAACGCAGAGGGATGAGCAAAGACTGGCAATATTTGAAAGAAAAGTGCTACGACGAATATTCGGAACCGTCAAAAATAACAATGGGACATATCGACATCTTATGAACCATGAAATAGACGCGCGCATAAAAGGTGAAAATATTGTCAGATTTTGCAAAACCCAAAGACTCAGGTGGGCAGGCCACTTAGAAAGGATGCCGGAAACCAGGGCAGCCAAAATAATATCTGAGTGGACACCACAGCAGAAGAGACCAAGAGGAAGACCCAGGAAGAGATGGAAGGACTGCATAGAGGAGGATCTGAGGAAGATGGGCAAGTTTACGAACTGGAGGAGGGTCGCCAGAGATCGTGACAAGTGGAGGAAAATCGTGGAAGAGGCCAAGACCCACAAAGGGTTGTAGCGCCACTGGAAGTAAGAAGTAAGTAAGTACAATGTTTAATATAGATATTGAAAAGTGTGCTCTAGAATAAGAAATTAATAATTGTGTGCAACGTTGGCTTTATTTAATAAATAAATAAATAATATTAATTAATAATAATAACAATCATTCTCGCTGTTATATTTTTTGATCACGTGATCAAAATACTGAGAGCACCTTCCTCGAAAGCGTCAGTGCTCACAGTACAAATATGGCGGTTATTTATGACGTCATATATTTCTCTATGGTACTGCAGCAGTGTACAGGCACTCCATAAATGAATCTCCGAATTTTTCACTAGAAAGAGCACTGAGCGGTGCTCGTAGTGTATATTAGAACGGAACATTATCCTTCCGACGTCACACCATGGCGGTTCGTGTTTTAGGTCACGTGATATACAGATTAAAAATTACGACTTTTATTTTCAATGTAATAAAACAATAATGTGCTTTTATGACACAAAATCAGAATATTTAAGGATATTTCTATATACATTTTTGTTTTTATCAAATTTCATAATTTATTTTTCACTACCGAAAGTACCCTATTACTTATACCTTGTCCAACCGTTTATTATCTTTTTGACAGCTCACGCCTATAAATTATCGTTTGTAAAAATAAACTAAGAAACGAATAATTAATATTTAAACTAAAAATATTTCATTGAATCGATTGAAAGTTCTTCTTAAATAAAATCGATTATTATTTCAAATCGAATTGGTAACATGTGAGGGTGTTATTAATGCCGAAATTTCTTAAACTGTCAAAAAGATAATAAACGGTTGGACAAGGTATAATAATTTTGTCTATTTCAACAAGAAACAGTGGAGTATTTGTTTTACATGTTTTAATATAGAACATTTATAATTATGTCCATTGTAACTGTAACTTTATCAGCCTGTAAATCACCCACTGTTGAACGATATCTCTTCTCCATATAGGAGAAATAATTTTCTCCATATAAAAAGAAGGAATATATCCATTACTTTTTTCTAAAACGAAAAACGTGATACCATTTATGATAACGATTAGACAATTGACAATTAACCGACCGTTAAGTCTTTAATGCGCAAATACTTCTAGACACTTCTGAGACAAATGAGATTCCAACGTATTCATCCAGTAGTTACACAAAAATTTTCAGTAATAAAAAGCAATTAAGTCTTGGACCATTTACTTCAAAAAAAAAATCTAAGATATTTTTATATATAGTTAAATTATCAGAAAATTCCCGATATATCCTTATATTTCCTTAGTAACAATTAATAGTTAATAGTTCCTAAATACAATTTCGTAGCTAATCGTTAGACGAAAACAATTTTTACCGTATAGGTACAGTAAGATATTTAACGTTATTCAATAAACTCACCGGAATTCTTTGATAATAGTTTGTAATTGCAAAACTGACATATACCTAACTTCCGACAAAGGAACGAAAATAAAGAAAAAATAATCTAAGCTCCTAACACACATAATAAAATTGTAATAACGCCATGTCTGGACCTAGATTATTTTTTATATTAATCGGCGTGAATATTTTATCGATATATGTATACTAATGACAAAAAAGTGTAATAGTATTAAAAATGCTGTCTTCGCAAACGAGTTAAATGTAAAGTTCTTGATGAATTATAACGAATATTGGTATGATGATAGTTAAACAATAATTCATTTTTATCACTTCTAATCTAGAAAAAGGAATATAATGCTAATGACCTTCCAGAGTTATAAAATGGATCTAATTTCCTGAACAAACTCTTCTTTCTATTTTTAAACTACCTAATTTTCAATGTATTAATTTGTAATCGTTTTTTATTTTATTTTATTATTCTTTTAGAAGTTTTTGTCCCTATTGCATACTGCTTATAACTGGAATTAAATGTGTACCTAAGAATTGAGGCATTATGATAATTTTTAACACATAATTCTATTTGCAGTGGCAACAAGTTAAAAACAAACTATTACACATAAACCCATATCAGTACATTTTTGCAAAACCCTCGGATTTGATTCGTAAATGTTGTAATGTATGTAATGTTGGGCTTTTTAGACAGAATCAAGTAATTAACGGTATTTTCGTGATCGAGTTTTAAATATGATATCAATTGTCGATCGCTCGCTACTTGTCACGGTATTCATTGTAACTACCGCCAAAATTATGTAGTGGCGATAATTAATATTTTAGCATAATTAACAGCAGTCATTACAGAATTCTTGCGATCGCTAGGCTATTCCAGTATGTGTAATTAAGCTCGGTGTACATGTCGGCCATTATTACGTGTCATGAAAAGTCGTCTTTAAAAAAAGGTAGGTATGTTCATGTTTAAAATCTAACAGACCAAAGTCGCCAATAATTACTATAATGTTACTGTATAAATATTTTTATTTTCTTTG
Organism: Euphydryas editha; assembly: GCA_036937285.1. Classification (NCBI taxonomy): domain Eukaryota; kingdom Metazoa; phylum Arthropoda; class Insecta; order Lepidoptera; family Nymphalidae; genus Euphydryas; species Euphydryas editha. The sequence goes on from JAUPFZ010000014.1 coordinate 18,511,241, forward strand.
TGCGATAAATTTATAATTATCAGACAATTTACAATAAAAGAACAGCACACTAATGAATTTCAATTATTTTATCGTTTATTAATTGTAATTAAGTGGTTCTTTTTCCATTTACAAGGTGTTTGTAATTTGAATGCATCGCTGTTAGAAGTTATGTAGATTAAAAAAATCGACATAAACTCAATTATTTCTCAGCTACAATTCATTAGATTAGCTAGGAATTTTTATTAGACGATGAAAGGTTGACGACCTTTCTATTGTGTTGACCGGTAAATAAACTGATAGAGTAAGTTTCTTTAATGATCGCGGGTCAATTTCCGCTCTTACTTTAAAATATTTCACATTTCAACTATAAATCTATTCAATTTGTTGACGCTCCTATTATTTGCTTTTATAAATTCTTTTAAATAAAGTTTAACATCTAACAAAGATGTCTGAAACGCACTGCTAGAATATAGAATATCATGTCTGTCATGCCCGCTTCACCTTAGGTTGCATAACCACTTATCAACATCGTCTAAACGGAGTCAAGTGATGGCCTATATATTTTTATTTTATTTTAAAAAAAAAAGACTAGGTACAGTACGGATTCAATATTCTTATTATTTCTAAAATTGGCAAGAATGTTTATACATAGAACAGACGCTTATAACTTTTGCGCTCTCAGCCATAACTATGCTACTATTCATTTAATAACATTACTACTACATAAAAAAAAATTATAAGGAATATATATGCTACATCGAAAGATATAAAAAATGTAATTGAAATATAAAGATAAATTTTTAGTCTTACTTTGAAAGAATTTTCAGAACGTTTTTGTTGTTATACCATAAATATATTTCTACATTGTGCGGTTAACTTTTTTAATACATCTCGAGACTTATTATCTTAGCCTTCGCCCAGTGACTGTAGTAATTATACTAGTTCAATACAAGATACATAATACTATTGAATGTATTTTAGCAAATGTGGCTGGATATTATTTTATATTACACTTGCCTTTTTTAGAAAAACTGATATATTGTAACCTTCCTGACAAGTGACAACCGTTCTGTTATAATAATGCAAGTAGTCACCTCAACGCCGGCAGTCGTGGGTTCCTGCTGGGGAGAGATATTTGTATTTGTTTCTGGTCTGGGTGTAAAGTCTTGTGGGTGTCCTCACCGTGCTGCCTCACCGTTTACCTCACCGTAAAGCCGTCGGTCCCGGTTGTAACATAGACACCTCATAGCGATAGTTACTCATGATACGGAAATTATCCGACAACCCGCAGTATAAAAGAGGCCTTTTCCCAGCCGTGGGACATTTACAAACTGATTAAGTTCAGTTCATTTCACCGTGAAATGATTACAATAATATAAACCCATTCTTACAAACTATCGCATTGTAAATATAATAATAGTAAAAATAACAATTGTATATATATATATAGGTAGGTACAACACACTGCGCTCGCCAACCCGCCTGCCAAGCGTAGCGAGTATTTGCAACCGCCAAGGGATGATGAGAGAGGTCTTCATAGCTTTACATCAGCAGTCTGAATCAATCAATCAAAATATCAGGATGCACAAATATCAGGATTTAATTAATCATTACATATTTATAAAATCTTTGATAAATTATTTACTACAGAAATTGTTTTTCACATCCTATTCATTTATAAAAATCCGTAGCAGCTGTAAAATGACCAAAATCGTAAATTTTATTAAATATTTTAAGATAATTTTTTGGTATCTTATTTCGTAACAAATTGAGCGTTAATTTTAGTACATAATAGCCACTTATTAGCTTACTAACCGGTGCATTAAGAGCGGTCGAATTCGCGACCAGGTGGTCGGGACCGACCACGACACGTGTCGGGTTACCGCCTACCTGCCTTACGTCGGACACACCGAGGATTTAATACTGAGGTTAAAATGATAACTTCATCTCCCGCCTACGTGTCTTTAAATTTTGTACTACATAATTTTTTTTAAAGTGCGTAGCGAGACTTGCTGTGTTTTTGGGCACAGTTAAAATCGTATTAACCCTAAACCCACCAGAGCGGTTAAATTACCGTTTTTGAGACTTTAATTAAAATGGTTAAATTCTAGATGTACATTTTTCTTTTTTTGGTTAACAGGTTTCTTAAGTAGCTATATAGTTTAGAAAAAGTCGTGCATAAATTCAAGAAAAATGTAAACCTAGAATTTAACTATTACCTATAACATAAATCTCAAAAGTATTAGTAGGATTAGTGTTAAAATAACTAGACAGCTAATTCGTAATATTTTATTACTATTTTACTGTATAGAAATTTAAAATCAAATCGTTATATACAGATATTACACGTTATTATTTATTGAAGTAATATGTACATTACAATATTCATCACTTATCCAAAGTTACGCTTTTGTGCCGTTTCCAGTCGAAACATTTAGACCTTGGAATGGCAGTGCAAAAAAATTTCTAAAAGAATTAACCCCATGTCTGATAGCCTCCACTGGTGACAAGAGGGCTGGTGCATTTTTTTTCCCCAGAGAATCGGAATTGCGATTCAACGGGGAAATGCTGCTAGTATTCTTGCCACCATTCCACGCGGACATGATTTATACCAAAACTGTTTGTAAATAAAATTAATTTAAGTTTTGCGTTGTAAAATTAAAAATAAACAATGCATATTAATTACACGTTCACACCGATAAAGAACAAGTTTAAGCATATAATAAAAATTTAAGAAATAAATTTACCATAAACATATTAGCTCCCTTATCGATTGTATAGAATCAAAATAATCGAAAACCTGAATTTCAAATCAAAGAATTAAAAACACTTTCAAAGATCATTTTATATAAATAAATTCCATTAACGTTGATGCTATTTTTTCCGGCTGCAGGTGCCGGTTATTATCACAAATATTTGATAACGACCGTTCTGCCGTCCTTTTTTTTTTTTACGCTAGGAAATACGTTTACGCATCCCGCCGCCCGAAGGTGACGGGTATGTGGGACTCGCTGACTGCGAAGTCAGAATACCCACTAAAACAAAGTGGTGCCCTCGTCGTCGTACAAGGACGCCACGGGATCGCTGGCGCATGCCACCGTGACGCCCCGACGGTTGGCTCGCCTACGCGGGCCGCCTTCGGTCATAGAGCGCTCGCGGGCACCATGAGCGCTCTATCTCCGCTACGCCAGGGACCGGCGAACGGGAGAGACTGCGGCAGGTCATGACGACATAGCCGCAGTCTCCTCCGTGACCTGGAGTACCGTTCTGCCGTCCTAGCATGCTCGCATGACAAAATTTTGTCTACCCCTTTTACAGGACATATCCCCCTTGTCTACAGGACATATCATTAAGTTTTAACTTAATGATCAATAAAAGTTTTAACTTAATGATATATTCTGTTATCTCTTCTATTGACGCAACGAGAAGAGTATCACGTGCACGAATGTTAACTACTGTAGATATAAATAATACGAGAAAAGGGGTAGACAAAACTGTGTCGTGCGAGCATGCTAGGCCGGCAGGTATGATATTAAGCTCGAAACCCACTCTTATATGGTATAAGAAGATTTTGGTGAGCACTCAGACATATACAGACTGATTCATCAGCTTAGTAGATGTCCGGCTACACTTATTATTGTAGATAGGATATTTTTTATATTATAGGTAGATAGACAGATGTAGATAGATATTTTTATATTGAAGATTGCGCGTTGCATCTTCGTAGCAAATACAAAAACTAATTTACAATAACGTTCAGTTTTATATTTGAAATTAAAAGTAGATACGAAGTCAGGGCGGTCTTTTAGAACACAATAAAAGGATTTGTAGTAATCCTATAATATTATGATACTAAAATAACATTTAAATCGATACTATCCACTTATAAAACATTTTCAAAAGAAACGTATCGTTACTGTCACGCACATCTATTACTGCCAACCCTCCGGCGAAGATGGCGGTAGATTTAAAAAAGCCGAAATTAATATTGAATGAAACGGCGTTCATTCAGGCGGCTGGCCTATCTTAAAAAAATCATCATATCGAGTTACTGAAAGTACGAAATACCCTGTTTCTGCGTACAATACGCTTGCCATTTCGCGGTAAAACATTTTATGAGTGTGGTCCAGAGGATGTACTGAAGAGATGGACTCTATTAGTAAAGAGTTTACATATTTGTTAAAACATTTTTTTTAATTTCCTTGTCATAGAAAAGAGTTTATAAGAAGTTAACAATTATATTGTATAATATTTAAAAACTAATTTGTATATACGATCTGTAGTTCCGTTTTCTGCTTGACTTTATAGTTATACTGATATTGGCTCGCTTCCTTCGCACTACATCTTCACTCCACGCCGGGTATTTCTCCCCTACCACAGCATACAACTACCTGCATCTGTATTATCGTGCATTGTTCGGTCGAGACGATAGATAAGATTCATATATAATTATATAAATATAACATATATTTATTCATAATAATTACAATTTATTTGTATAGGTAATTTATACAAACATCGGAGCTCTCACAACTTGTACCACCGTAACCCAATACATCTTTGTACCCTAATTTTTCAGCTCATTAATTGCTCGTCCTTGCAATAACCGACGGTCCACTGCTCTCGATCACATTGTGTCCGCGTAACGTTACCATATCGGTTACTGTAATTATAATATTGCTTACACGTTTAAAAATCGCTTCGAAAACGCTCGATTGGATTACAACGCGAATTATCTGTACCCTACACTGCATTGCACATACTGGTTTTAGGGTATTGTGGTTTGGCCAGATGCACGGAATATTGTTTAAAATTTAATTTTTGAATGGTGTTGGATAACCGAGATTACGTTATATTATCAATAATTATAAGCTTTGAAGATTGTTTGAAGGTTAAAGAAGACCCTTTTTTATCTTTATGACATACTAGCGTGGATGTCGGTTATCGCGACCACAAAAAAAAGTATCCTATGTTACTTCTAATACCTCCAAGAATATGTACAAAGTTTCATGATGATCGGTTAAGTAGTTTTCACGTGAAAGTGTAACAAACAAACTTACTTTCGCATTTATAATATTCGTATGATACTCGTATATTTTAGACGTTAGTATGGAATAAAACAAATTAGTAACTTCTCATATCAAGGCTCGAAAAATAAGCAAACCGTGGTTATGTATTTCTTTTGATAGTATTTTTTTTAAACTTAAAAAAGAAAAAAAAATGTAGTCATCTACATAAAAAAAAGAAATCCATGTACATGAATATGTTGTTTTATATGTTGTTTTAATATTAATCAATACATAATCACTTGACAGAGATGATAACATTAGATGTTGCTTGTACCATTTCTGGTTATGTAGAGAAAAATCAATTATTTTATTAATTGTAAAACAATAATACATTATTATTTACAATCAACGTTATGTACTAAACTGACCTAAACTTAATCTGCCTGTAAACGAACCACTGCTGGGAAAGGCCTCTTCTAAATATAGAAAATTGTTGGAGCTTGTTCCATCACGCTGCTGCACTCCGAGTTTGCGGATAATTTTCCTACCATGAGTAACGATCTCTATCAGGTGTCCATGAAGACAACCGTGACCGACGGCTTTACGTGCCCTCCGAGGCATGACCGGGTGGGCCACCCGGACACAAGACCTAGACTGGAAACAAATATTTTTATAAATGCAGATATCTGCTCAGAGTGGAATCGAACCCGCTACCGCCAGCGTTAAGGCGACTACTCGCACCACAACACCAAAATTGGTTTTTATTTATGTATTATGTATGTATGTACGTTATTTTTAAAAAAATTCGAGCTTTAGTATTCAAATTATTTGGAACTAGTTGTACCTCATAATTTCACTCTCATAAATTCCTCTTATCTGTAAATGTACGTATCAAATATCATAACATTATAGTTTATGTGTAAAAGAGCAACCAATACGATGTATATTACATCATTTAATACACAAATAAATATGTTTAACATGGACACAAGGTCGTATGTTTCTAAGGTAAGCAACTTAATGCCTGTGTTTCTAGTAACACCCGACTGATACACATTTATATTTATAATATAAGGGTATTGTGTAATAAAGAATAAATTTAAAACGAATAAGAAAACAAAACATCCCTGAATTTAATCTTAGTTTTACGAGTAGTAACAAAGCGTAACGAAGTATGAAACATCGTAACACGCGACAAAGCCATTATGTTCACGAATTAATGTCAATACAAACAAATCGTTGCACCAATCCCATTGAAGGAATTATCCACAAGTAGGCGACGTCACACGCAATTACACACGACGCGGATTGAAAACAACGCCACAGAATAAAAAACTACGCTTTTAAAAACTTAATTTATTTTATTATTCACGTGTACACACGCACACACGTTTATTTATATAGGTACATACATATATGTTCATAGACTTATTCGTTCTAAAATAATTAAGCTATTATTAAAAAGTTTTATGTGATAAAAAATTATATGCTATAAAATCTATCTCTGCCATACACAGAAAAGCAGTAAAGAGAAAAAAAGTAAAATCTTTCTCTACTATTTATCAAAATATAGCATTAAAGATAAACTTTAATTTACAAAATAGATACTCGAAACAAATGAAACCGCAAAGGACGGTTGGTCTATACTAATATTGTCAGATCGATGAGATTTTTTGCTTGAACACGCTAATCTCATGTACCTGTTCAGTTATAAACATATTTTTTTATATTAAAAAGCTTGAATAGGTATAGAATAGTGTTTTAAGCAATAAAATATTAGGTAAACTGTTACTAATAAAAAGAGACACAGTATAGAAGGTATGTTAGTTAATTATTCTAGACCTCAGAGAACATTTGTTTTTAATTTTTTTCCAGTCATGTTAACTTCTCGTTCAGAGTTTTTGAAAAATGTTATATACATCAAATCAGTGTGAAGTCTCTAATATACAATAACTACTACCGCCAAGCCAAGCCAACGCTACGCTGCCAAGCGTGGCGAGTATTGGCAACCCCCATTTAAAATGACCAGCGACATAGAGCCCAGGCTGTCGCTCTGGAGGTCGATAGGGGGAGGCCTACTTCAGCATTGGACTTCCAACGATTGACATGATGATGATGACGATATATAAATAAGACATAGGTTTGCCTTTGTTCACTCAGTACCGAAAACCTGCTAATCAGTCTTCTAAGGTTTTATAAGTTTTATTTCTTAAGCGCTTGGTTCTTATCTACGAAAACAGTGATCAAACTACGAAGACAGATGTATTATTTTAACATAAAGTTCGTAAAGTTTTAAGAAACAATGATTTTTAAGCATTACGTGTTCAGTTAAGTGTTAAAATATCTTTGTTTATAAAGCAATTTTTAACACAAGTATGTTTTTCTTCAGTACATAAAATTCATTAATATAAAATAAGCAACAACAAATTGGCGGGTATTAGCTTGTTTACGTAATGTACTGAATACGCATCGAACCGCTGATGTTTTCATCCTGTGACCGTATTTAACAAAGTGTCGCCTCGGATGAACTAATTAAACAGGCGCGCATCGGGAGCCGAAGTATAAACATAGTTGTTTATATTGACAGATTGAGATGCGCCGAGCTCACGCCCCACAAATCGTATTTTAATTTTTTAAACTGACAACACTTGAGAGGTCCTAAGAACGAAATATGTTGGAAATGATAACTACCCACATAAAATGTTAGGAAATAAAAATTTAATATTTTCAAAGTAAAACTTTTGTTTTTTAATATCATTAAATATTCATTGTGTATAATATGTTACATAATTGATAAAACTTAATTTTTACAAGTACTCATTTATAAGTGCTTTATTTATTTGATTTGGAACATTACTTAAGGTTCCAAAATCCAACTGTTTATATATAAGTATAAGTATGTAACATCTAATATACCATCTAGACATTACATACTATCTATTGTTTTTTACCTCTTTTATCAGATACTGGTCGTCGTTGGCCGTATAACTTATGTATACGTACATTTATAGATACTATTCCGCTTGTAGCGTACTCATACTATATCTTATTATATTTACTCAAGTCTATAATTTGTATATATACCTACATATAAATTATTACTGTTTATAATATATTATTAATTATTAACATAATATATCGTAATAATAATTAATATGCTACACACTAATTACAGTCATAGCGTGATGTTGATAGGCCTATCTAACTTCTGGACAAATGTGACTATGTAAAAGTGAAAGGTTATTCTACTATAGGTATCTGTTCCATAATTATAGAGTTTATAGATAAAAACCGATTATTTCGTTGCCTTTATTATACTTAATATTACAGATATGGCAATTCTAATATAGTTCTCGGTCCGCGTCCGCTACAATCGAGGGACTGGTTAGTAGCGCGGGGATGCGCGCGTCATTTATTTTAATTTGTCTCCGTGTTTTGACGTACGTCAAATTGACATCTCGGGCCCTTGTCTAATTGAGGTTCGAGATTACTGAGTGGATAAAAACATACTTTGTAATTGGTGTTTTTGTTTTGATAAATTGATTTCTAAATGTGTCTTTATTTATACAACAAAATAATAATAATATGATAACGTTTGATAAATATATAATTAAACGCTATATATATTAATCTTTTTTTACGTTTTTATTACTCCTGAAATTTGAAAAACATAATTAAATAAAAAAATTAATAAATGCCTCACTCTCAACGCCCCCAGTAGGATGAGAATCCTGTGCCGGGGATTCGGAAACACACACAATATACAAGTACAAACGACCGGACGACGAGAAACATCTGTATGGCCTATACAAATATTTGTCATGTGCGGGGATTGAATTCGCGACTGCTAGCGCAGTTGCTGTGACCACTGCGACAACGCGTCGTTTAAAATTTTGGAGATACCTAAAATAATTTTGAAAAATATAATAAAATCGATCTGCCCTAAAAATTGGTTCACAAATATAATCTTGCTTGGATATCGCGTAATATAGGTAGGTACACATAAAAATTTGTATTAAAAACACTTATTTTGAAGTCGGTTAAAAACTATCATGTTTAGTTTTACATATTTCTAAAAATATTACGTGTACATAATAATTTATAATAAAGAAAAATAAGGATGCTTAATTATTCTGTTCAGCGCTAGTACCACCTTGTGTTGATATTAAATTGTATGTAGGTAAACATTTAAATCGTCACAGGCGACAAAAAGTAATAGAAAATGTCACAATTGCTCTATAATCTATATATCATTATTTTATAAATAAAAATTATTTCACTTCACCCGAAGTCAAATTAAAAAAATAAACCAAAATTCTACTTTATTAACCGAATTCAAAATAAGTAGAGGTTCTCATTTAGCTAGTAAATTTTTTTACGTTTGTCACATCAGAATTCCCTCTTTTATGAACCGACAGGAAAAATTATTATTTACATGTACGTTACACTTTTTTGGGAAGCCAAAATACTAAATAATCATATTTACAATAAAATAAAATAAAAATTATGAGCCCTAATTTTATTTGTTTCAAAATCAATTAGAATTTTTGGAGTCGGTGTTTTTGTAAAAAAAAAAAAGTTTTTCTTACTACAGCTTGAGAAAATTGACTATTTGTTTTTAAGAACTTACTGTCATCTCCCACTTTATCCCCTAAAGAATCGAATGAGATAAATAAGCTTTTTAATACATAACCTTCAGCAATACATAGGCTTTCTAATACAAAAATATTTTTTAATCGGACCGTTAAATTCCAAAACAAAACAAACTAACAACTTTTCACCTTTAGTTTTATACTGACAAATACTTTAATATACTTGTGAAGATCTCCATAATGAACCCCCACAAAATTCTGAAAAGCTACTCCAGAAACTCGATCGCTTTGTGTGTTAAAATCCCGTGAAACACCCACTACTGATGTTTTTAATCTCCTGCCTCTATAGGGCCCGTCGAATGACCAGCGATTGTAATTATGTCGTTAAAAAGCTTCAAATATTACAACTATCAAAGCTCGACTATTCTCTGTATAGATGAATGTATTTAAAAATATATTTATATTTTAATAATAATAATAGGTTAAACTTATCTGTGCAAAAATATGACGTAATAGAAATTCGAATATCTTATTTTATAAAATTTTATTGCAGATTTCAATAACATAATTTATGACGCAAAAAATAGTTGAAGTATGTAAAGGCCTTATAGCGATCTCTTCCAGGCATTCTTTAAGTAACAAAGAAAGAAACATTATGATATAACCTACTATTTAATATACACATAGGTAGGTAAAACAGCCGTGGTGGTGACCGGCTGTGAAGAATAGTCCTGAGTTCCGTTAAGAAGGAGATCCTTCTTGCCGAGGGGTCGTAAAAGGCGACTAAGGCCTTAATTTTACGAACAATTGTACACCAAACAAGATGATGATGAGCAGCTGCGTCACCATGTCCTGCCGCAATACAATACGCTTGCCAACCAGCCTGCAGAGCATGGCGACTATTGGCAGCCCCCAACTGACCACCCATATAAAGCACACGCGGTCGCTCTGGAGGTCGATGGGGGAGACCTACATTCCGCAGTGGACATGGCTGATATGACGACATAAAACAATATAAAAAATGTATATAATCGCCTCTTTAAAAGAATAACGTGATATTTAATAAACAACAACTTTACAGGAGAGCAATTTCAAACATTTAAGAGTTGATAAATTCTAAAATATTGATAATTTTAGTGTAGGAAAACAATTAATAGTAAGTAAAATTATCAATATTTTAGAATTTATCAACTCTTCAATGTTTGAAATTGCTCTCCTGTAAAATTGTGGTTTATAACATATCACGTTATTCTTTTAAAGAGGCGTTATATACTAAACAAATATTATAATACATACTTATAACAAGAAGGACATATAGTTTTAGAACAAGCATTTAAAAAAACATTACTTACTCAACTTGACGGATTTCATTAGGCAAAGAATTCCAAAGCTATTTATTTTTTTGATCGTTTAAAATCGCTGTACGTATGTCCAAACAAGAGTACAGCGATACGCGGTAGAGGTACTCGTACGTCCGCGGTGTTTATTAACGCTTTGTTTCACACACTCCGATGGGGTTAGGAGAGATTTGCCATTTGAAGGTAAACTTCGATAGGGGGAACTGTATTATGGTCTTTTTCATATGTTATTGTTTGACTACTTGAATTTTTTTTTCCTTACTAATAAATTAAGTGTGATACCAAAAGAGTAAGTTTGATTATTGAGTATGTATTAAAATCATTAACATTATTATAAACATTAATTTATTCGTTATTTATAAAATTTCTTAATTTTATATAGCTACTAAAATAAAAAATAAAAAATTGCTGGCGTCATTTACTTCTATATTGACTGGCCGTCGGCGTAGTTGGCAGTGACCCTGCTTTACGCTCCAGGGTCGTGGGTTCAATTACCACCCCGAGTCTGGGTGTAATATATGTATATTATGTATCTATATGTATATTTACACAAAAAAAAATGTATCTTGCATGTAAAATATGTATCTGCTCAAGAATGGTTGGTTAACTTGTGAAAACTTTACTTGTCATTGAATATGTTGATGTGTACCATAATTTTTGTGTTATAAATACTGTTTGTTTTCCAAATAATAAAAAAATAAAAAATATTTATGTATATCAGTCGACTGTTACCTAAAACAAAGGCATTAAGTTGTCGCCTATCTTAGAAGACGACCGTGTGTGTACCAACGAGTATGTTAAAAAATCAGATTATATTTTATATTTAATATATTATATATATTTTGTTTAAATTATTATAATTACAACAGTTTCTTAAAATAATACTTTTATTGAATTTTCAATGTGTCACAGTAACAACCAGGAGATACGCACTGCGTGTGTGTGTGTGTGTAATATGCACCAACGGGCAGTCAGTGTTCAGTGGTTATGTTTCAACAAATAAACTCTTAAAACTCATAACCTCATCGATATTCGTCTCAACAATGAACATCAAAAGCGATCAAAGAAATACATTTTTCAAGTGTACAAAAATTACAATGCAAGACATTTTATCAATAACACTCTTAATACATCATTATAGATCACTGTTACTGAAGGCCCTCGAAAGGGACAACCATTGGAAACCGCAAACAGTAAAACAAAATACGCCGGTACGAGCCACCGTCTTTTGTGACTCGAGTACCTCCACAAAGGGTTGAAAACATAATAATATGAAATAAATTATACGCACAACATTGAAGAATAAAACAGCTACATCAGTAGATAAGTATTTCGATTTTTATTAACCTTTTAATTAAATTATATGTACAAGTATTTATATGTCATCGTTTCTATGTGTGAGTATAAGTGTTATATTAGTTTTAGAATAATGCTGTATGTAATTTTGATATTTTATATGTATTGTATTTGTTGTATCGTATTTTTTTATTAATTTTATTATTCGAATTATTTAGCACTTGTACGATTAGTTTGCAAACTTTTTAAATATAATTGTTATTAATATAATTAATTAAAAATAGATTCATATAATTATTTATTGATATTTCCGTATCATTGCACGTTATATGTATGTCTAAGATTTTTTCTTACTTTTTTTTAAATAAATATACATATAAATAATAATATATATTTCACCCTGATTTGGGGCGGAAATCATACCCTTAACCCTGCAGCAGAAAGCAGAGTCACTGACAACCATGCCAACGGGCCAATCAGTTAATTAGGAATTAATCAAAAACACTAGGAATCTTTCTAACAGTAATAAAAGCCAAAAGAAATATCTTAGAATGTTCGTATGTCTGTACCTAATTCATAAATAGAGATTTAAAGAACTATCAGCGTAGCAGACAAAGCAGATCACTCCACAGTTGCCCGTCAATTTTATGGTATATTATAGTAGTCATCATCTTCATCAGCCATCATCATCATCATCATCATCATCATCATCATCATCATCATCATCATCATCATCATATCAGCCATTGGATGTCCATAGCTAAACGTAGGCCTCCCCCATCGACTTCCAAAGTGATCGGTTTCAAACCATTGTTCAATTATAGTAGTATTACAATTATAAATGTGAAAATTTGTGTGAATAGATGAATGTATGAAACATAATATATAGATAGTTGAAGATCAATAATAATACAATAAACTACTTTAATAATTACACGACTAAAACCGCGAGACGCAGCTAATACATCGATATCGTGAATAGGCCGTTCACAGGCTGTATAACTCAACGTTATTTATTGCTGTATAATGATTTTGTATCAAATCTTTTTTGCAACTCGAGTGCAATCGTATTTTAAAAAATATACTTATTAAAAAGATTCACAAAGAGTATACTGCTTGAACGAGCTTAGGAGATAGACACTTGAGTTGTTTTTTTTTTTGTGAAATAAGCAGCTTTTGTTGCTAAGTATCCATCAAAAGTAATATACAACAATTTTTAACTAGAAAAAATTATAATTTTGTCTAAATAATAATTATTATAAAAAATGAATTGTTTATAAATATAATCTGTGCTCAAATAAGTTAATTTATATACGTGTAATAAAATTGTAACCGACCGATGTAACAGAAGAGATATTTAGGAATAACTAATTATATCTTATATCTTTAAACGAGCAATTCTTGTATATATATATATAATCGGAATCTCGGAAACGGCCCCAACGATTTTCATGAAATTTAGTATGCAGGGGGTTTCGGGGGCGATAAATCGATCTAGCTAGGATTTATTTTTAGAAAATGTCGTTTTATCCCTTTTTTTACGCAATTAAAAAATATCATTACAATACGAAGGTAAATTTCGCTGTCATTGACAAGCTTCTAATAGCTCGGATGGGAATCGGACGGATTCGAAATCAGAAAATCTGGGTTCGAATCCAGGGCTTTTTTTACTTTTTATTTTTTATTTAAATAACCAATTCCTATTATTTTACTATTATGTCGGTAAAATCGAAAATATTATTTATGTTTCATCAGTATGTAATGTATCTAAATATAATTTAACCGAGCAAAGCTCGGTCATCCAGGTACTAGGTATTTATTGTTGAATGAAGTTCTTTTTTAATTTTCACCAATTCACCCAAAAAGATGTTACAGTTCTGTTCATTTTCAAGTATTCATACAAAACCACGACACGAATCTTTGTATGTAGCTTTTGGTATCCCGACGACGACTACTGTCAACTGACTACTGACGACTGACTGCCAACTGGAGACTGACGACTGACTGGCAACTGACGACTGACGACTGACTACCAACTGACGACTGACGACTGACTGCCAATTGGCGACTGACTTATTTTACTAACGCGAGTGACATATTATACTATATTTGCTCGGACAGTGAGTATAAATAATATCTATATTCTAAAATATTTAATCCTGAAAGGAAGTCGAATCAATTAAGTTGCTAAAATAATTATAAAGTCGTTTTGTAATTTTTTAAACTTTTGTATGAGAAAATCAATTGAGATATTATAGTTTTTTATGCAACTGTTGTATAATAAGGGGTATTAAAACACGATTGTGGGTTTATCACACGAGGCGAAGCCGAGATTTTTTAAATAATACATACTTCCATTTTATTTAAGTACTTAAGTATTATAAGTCGGTAACATTATTACAGCAATAGAAGCCTAAACAATTATTTTTAGATTTTTTTTCGATTTATCTCTATACTTGTCACATCACGCGAAATCCGCGGCAGAAAATAAAATGCGATTTTCACAGATGTCATCCTAGATAATTAAATTCTGATCTAGTGTAGGTTAAATCTTTATACTCCATCTAGGAATTAAGTTATTACTAAATAAATAAGTGGGAAAATCGTAATAAAGTCATTATGTCACACATTGTTATTTTTTTATTTCGACTGTCGTTGTCTTTGCTATGAATTATGAATATAGACATCAAATATACAATAACAAATGTTTATCTATCGTTTACATCAAAGCAAGTTAAACCACATGAGTCAGCTAGTTTTTTTTTTTTTTTTTTCAAATAAAAATTATATAATAGAGCACTTGTGACATTGGCTGTGGCCTGTGATCACTTCAATGGTTACATAATACAGATACAATTTAGTATCAAGGTGATAAATAAGTGGAATATTCGTAAATAAGTCATTTTGTACACATATATACCTACCTAATTAGAAGATGAAGTTACGGGTCCGCTGCTACATATAATATTAAAATCACACATTTTTACATTATTTTAAATAATAGGAGAGCCTCTTTGTTGTTAACTAGCACCAATAAAAATGTTAACTACACAGTTACACCTTTTATATATTATTTTTTTCTATCAGCAAAGTGTATTCAATTCTTTAGTATTCAGAATCCGCCAGTCATCGGCATGTGGCAGTCAGAAACGGAACGCGGGTTCGATTCGAGTCATTAGCTTGTTTATAACGGTGATATTTAACCGAGCACAACAGAGACAAAGATGGTTATGTTTAATATTATTTTAAGACTATAGTATAAAAAGACAAGCCATCTTACGCGGTTTCTCATTGTTCCATTCTGACATATCTGCTTATAGAATTTTTATATCCTTTACTTCTCCTCTGTATATGTATATAGGTATAACAAACTTTTCAACCATTTATATTAGCATATGATTCCATTTCAAATTTTTATATGACATTTATTAGAGTAATTTTTGTTATGAAATAGTTCTAGTTAGATCAACGAGCTTGTTTCTTAAAAGTAAGTTGTCACTCACTCTGTAGGATTAAAGAAAACTATATTTTTAATACCCGTATCGCAATAGCGTAAATGTTAAATTCAATCTCAGAGATTATTTATTTATTTATTTAAATTATTAATAATGATAGTTGTATGTCAATTTTTTATTTTAGTATCAAATGTTTATAAATTAGAAAAAAAAGTTATTTTAAATACATTATAATGAAACGAGAAAATTAATTTTTCTAAGTATATGTGTATAATCGGTTTACAGAGGTAAAGTTTGTTTTAATTTTGTTTTATTTAATTTGTGTTGTACAATAAACAGTAAATAAATAAAAAAATACCTACATACAGTTATCGACGTATCTTTGTCATAAAATAAAGCGTGACAAACGGACAAACGTTAATACTCGTATCAACTACCAATTCGATTATACCGACAGCATTATACATTCTAAATGACATTTAAAACAGACATAATCCACCTCTATCCGTTCACGTCCGATCTGACAGACAATAAAAAAAAATAAACATTTTTTATCGAACGAGGCTTTATATGGAAATCGATATTAAAACACTGGCCGAAAACCTCCGAATCATCGTTTGAAAAAAAAAAACAAACGAAACTCAGCGTGGCGTAATTACGATCTTAATAATTACAATGGCCCGTAGGAATCAATCGGTCCTTCGCTGACGTTTCAATCAACATAGCATTGTTTGTATTATATGTTTAATATCCATAGATTGTGTTACCGATATACGGTTTTTTATAGCATTGAGATGACGGGCGATTTCTCTCGATCCATCTTCTTGTCTTATTGAGATGTTTTTATTATTTGTTATCGAGAACGCCTCGGAGCGGTCAGATGAATTGAAATACGAGTTTTTAGTGATTGTTAGCAAGTTTTTTGCGTCCTTATTGATTCTAAAAACAGCTACAAAATTCACTCATAATGTCTAATAAAGTAATGTAATTTTGTGAGTGGCGAACAAAGCAAACGCCCAAATTCTCGTATCCAAAGACCTCAACAAATAAAAGTTGCTTTTATTCTATTATTTCTATTTATTCCTTGCAATGACACACTTGATTAATTCACAGAAAAATCTTTATGGTTAATCACCTCAATTTATCATCTACATGTGTGGAAATCAACAACGATATAGTCGAAAGCAGAGTTGCATGCGTAATTCTGAAAATTACTGAACGATAATAATTGAAAATCGTACAGATTTACTCACTAATGTCTACGCACAGCGACGAGAAGATTAGTATCTATGTATATCATATAAACTATATATTTGTGAGAGTATACTACAATTTTGTTTAATATTTTCATAATAAACTATTTTAATACTACTAAAGTGCCTCCACGTACAGGTATAATATAAAAGACGCGGAATGTCATCTGGTTTCAATTTGCTGTGGATTGTAAATATAGGAGAAGCCTATGTAGAGCTTTAAAAGTCCATTTTGTTGTTTGGTCTGCTAAATATGATTGGTAACAAATATTATCAACAATGTTTGACATTATATATTTCTTAAGATTAAGCTAAAACGGCATAAAATTCTCTTCATATATAAGAACCTCTTAAGATTCTTTAGTTTATTTTTATTATTTGTTGTTAAAGCGTTTACAGTTATACATATATTATGAAAATTTTAAACCTACCTCATAGAGTTCCAAAAATAAAGTCCTATGACAAACAGACAGCAGAGTTGTAGTAAGAAGATTCCGTTGGTAGCCTAAGGCTACAGAATTACAGAACAGTGGTGGGGATCCAAATTCGCGACTGGGAGATCGCCCTGGTTTCATTCTACTTTGAGCCCGACTTGCCGATGGACTCGTACCTAGCACACCTGCGCCGGGTGCAGCGCGTGACAGGGGCTCGGAGTATGATCATTGGAGGCGATTCCAATGCCAAGTGCGTCTGGTGGGGAAGCCCCGTTACGGATCGCCGCGGCGAAGAGATGTACGGGACCCTGGAGGATCTCGGTCTGTGCCTCCTAAACCAAGGGGAAACCCCTACTTTTGACACCATCCGGGGCGGCGTAAGGTACAGCAGCTATGTTGACATAACTGCTGTATCGCTTGACCTTCTTAGCCTGGTGGACGGCTGGCGCGTGTGCGAGGACCTGACTTCCTCGGACCACAACGGCATATCCTTCCTTATTAGATCCAAGTGCATCAATACCAATAACATTAGGCAAACTACTAGGAAATATTACACGAGGAAAGCAAATTGGGCCAGGTTTGCTGAAAAACTGGGCCAAATTTACGACCTTAATCATTTTAATAAAGACCAAATTCAAAATTTAAAAACAGGACCAGAATTGGACAATATAGTAGAAAAATTAAATAATTCCATAGCAGAGGCATGCACTTGGTCTATACCACCTATTAAGAGGAAGGAGGTGTTATCTATGCCGTGGTGGACCGAGGAGTTGGCAGCACTCAAGCGCGAGATGGTCACCAGGAGAAGAAGGATCAGGTGTGCCGCACCGATTCGGCGGGACAAGGTTGTTGGGGAGTACCTGGAAATGAAGGAAAGGTACCGGACCGAGATTAGGAACGCGCAGACGCGCAGCTGGGTCACCTTCTGCGAGAAGCAGGATAGGGAGAGTGTTTGGGGGGGAATATATAGGGTCCTCGGTAGGACCACCAAGAGAGACGAAGATCCACCGCTGGTGGTAAACACTATGGAGCTCGACGCCAGAGGCTCGGCCCGACTTTTAGCCGAGACCTTCTACCCGGAGGACTCCAAAGAGGATGACTCCGAGGAGCACCGCCGGGTGAGGGTCCTGGCCGAACTTGCTGACGACGACACTTCTTCGGATCAACGGGACCCCCCCTTCACTCATTTAGAGTTGAAGCTGGCGAGTCGTTCCTTTGACCCGAAGAAGGCTCCAGGTGCGGACGGTTTTACCGCCGATATCTGTCTGCACGCGATTAACCTGGACCCGGACCTCTTTCTGTGCATCTTCAACAAGTGCCTCGAGATCCGGTATTTTCCAAAGCCCTGGAAGGAGGCCACGGTGGTCTTCCTTCGCAAGCCGGGAAAGGCCATCTATACGACTCCGAAGTCGTATCGACCGAGTGGGCTCCTTCCGGTGCTGGGGAAGATATTGAAGAAGATGCTTGTCGCCAGGTTGCAGTACCATCTTGCGCCCAAGCTTAGTACTCGCCAGTTTGGCTTTATGCCCCAGCGAAGCACCGAAGACGCCCTCTATACCCTTGTGAAACATATCAGGTACAATCTGGATAGGAGGAGGATTGTTGTCCTGGTTTCACTGGATATAGAGGGCGCCTTCGACAACGCTTGGTGGCCTAAGATTAGGGTCAGGCTGGCTGAGGAAAAGTGCCCCAACAACATCCGGAGGCTCTTGGGCAGCTACCTGAGCGACAGGCGTGTTAGGGTTAGGTACTTGGGGGAGGAGCACATAAGAGAAACC
Organism: Euphydryas editha; assembly: GCA_036937285.1. Taxonomy (NCBI): domain Eukaryota; kingdom Metazoa; phylum Arthropoda; class Insecta; order Lepidoptera; family Nymphalidae; genus Euphydryas; species Euphydryas editha. The sequence continues at coordinate 18,530,398 of JAUPFZ010000014.1, forward strand.
GGGAAGGGCTGTGTGCAGCGATCTATCGGCGGGCCGATTTTATGGAACCTACTGTTGGATCCATTACTTCAGGAGTTGGAGGCCAAAGGCGACTACGCACAGGCGTTCGCTGACGATGTGGTGTTGGTGTTTGAGGGTGAGACGGCCCTCGAGATCGAACGGCGAGCCAATGCCGCTCTCGAACATGTGAGGGCGTGGGGTGCATCTAACAAGCTTCTGTTTGCGCCCCACAAGACCAACGCAATGGTTGTGACGCGCAAACTGAAATATGACACCCCACGTCTTCGCATGGGCGGTGTCGACATTGTCTTGACGAACGAAATGAAGCTGCTGGGGGTCGTTATAGACCGGAAACTCACCTTCAACACCCACGTCGCGAACGTCTGCAAGCGCGCGGTCGCTTTTTACCACCAACTGGCCCGAGCAGCTAGGGCCAGCTGGGGTCTCCATCCTGAAGTTATCCGCACTATTTACAGAGCGGTGGTTGAGCCTGTGATCTTGTATGCGGCTGCCGTTTGGGCGCCGGCCGTGGACAAACTCGGGATCCGTAAGCAGCTGAACGTGGTCCAGCGAGGCTTCGCGCAGAAGCTTTGTAGGGCATACCGGACTACCTCCCTGAACTCGGCACTATTGCTCGCTGGGATACTCCCTCTCGACCTCCGTGTTCGCGAAGCCGCGACCTTATACGAGGCGAGGAGGGGTATGCCCCAGGACGTGATTGGGGATCGGGAGGTGGAGCGGATGTCCTCGGCTCTGCGGTCTCCGCACCCCGCCTGCCATATCGACCTGGAGTTTCAGTGCCTGGCTGACCAGGAACAATTTTTAGCAAACAGCGATAACGATTACAACATCTTCACGGACGGCAGCAAGATTGAGGGCAAGGTGGGGGCGGCGTTGTCCGTATGGACCGGCGCCGCCGAAACCAAAACCCTCAAGCTTGCTTTGCCGTCCTACTGTACGGTATACCAGGCGGAACTCTTGGCGATATGTCGGGCGGCGCGGATGGCCGCGGACCGCTTGGCCGGATCGATCGGGATATATTCCGACTCGTCATCGGCACTGCTCACTGTTCAAAATCCGAAAGCCCTCCATCCCCTGGCCGTAGAGGCGCGGGGACATCTGCAGAGGGCTTTGCTCCAGGACAAACGTATAAGTTTGTTCTGGATTAAAGCCCATGCAGGACTAGAGGGGAATGAGCGTGCCGACCATCTGGCCAAGGAAGCTGCGCTGAAGTTGAAACGCGCTTTTGACTACGACAGCTGCCCGGTTTCATTCATCAAGCGTAGCATCTGTATGCAATCGCTTGATGAATGGAACCAGCGGTATCGTAGTGGTGAAACGGCGGGCGTCACCAGGGTCTTCTTCCCTGACGCGATAGCCGCACACAAGATCATAGGTAAAATAAAGGTGGACAGATTTGTCACCCAGGTGTTGACGGGGCATGGCGGATTCTCCGAGTACTTGCACCGTTTCAAGTGCAAGGAGAGTCCGTCGTGCGTCTGCGACCCTGGATGCTCTGAATCTGTCTTCCACGTCCTCTTGGACTGCCCGACCCTCGGCTACGAGAGGCAGCGCCTAGAATGCCAAATTGGCGTAAAATTGTGTAAAGACATTTTGAGTGAAATACTTAAAAATGATAATGGCAGAGACTGTTTCCTACAGTTTTGTAAGAAATTAGCAATAGTGGTAAACAAAAGAAATAAGACATGAAAATTATGTTATGTAAATATAGTGTGTATATATTTCAGTTAACATAAAAATAATTGTCACTTAGAGTAGGAATAGTTCATAAGTTTTATATTTAGTATAGAATTTTGATTTATATAAATATAAAATAATGTTGTTAGCTATTAAGTAAAAATGTATTAGATAAGTCATGCCCAAAGAATTATCTGTCTCCGTAGCCTTAAGTCAAAATGTAATAGACCATAAGTTAAGTAGAAAATTGATACATTAGGTTGTAATAGATATTAAATTAAGTTGACGTTGACGAATTGTGTTAAAAGTAATAGATTAAGAATATAAAAAACCATGTAAATAAGGAAAATATGTATTAACCAAATAAAAATATGCTCCCCGCTCCCCCCTTCATTTCCCGCTGTGTTATATTAAGTCAAGAAAGAAAAATAGTAGGATAGCCTCTTGTTTTTTGTTGGGTAAATACCCACCTGGAATGAATGTGGATGAATAATAGAAAGAATTAGTATGCAGAATGGAAGTAGAGCACAAGCGCGAAGTATGACAAAGAGAACTAGCTTTAAAAAAAAAATAAAGAAAAAGAGTAGGATAGCCTTTGTTTTTTGTTGGGTAAATACCCACCTGGAATGAATGTGGAAGAATAATAGAAAGAAATAGTATGCAGAATGGAAGTAGAGCACAAGCGCGAAGTTTGACAAAGAGACCTAGCTTTTAAAAATTAGTACCTGTCTAAGAAAAGACTCCGAAAATTAAAACTCGGAGGTGTAGTATAAAAAAAAAAAATAAAAAAAAAGGCTACAGAATTATAAAAATTATATATTCTTAGAAATTAAAATAGAAGTAGGTCTATAAAAAAATCAACACTCAAATATTCAATATATTTATTTAATTAATTAAAACATAATTAAAAACTAGATAGCTCTTTCAAAATTAAAAATTACATTTCTTATAACATATTTTACAAAATGGTTTTATGTTAAATCTCATAATTATTATCTACAGCTATATTCTGTCAGAGACAATGACACGAGCAAATTTGTACAAATACATCGTTGTCTATGGCCGTGTTCCAAAATACACTGCGAGCACTAATCAGTGCCGTGAGTGGTGAAAAATTCGTTCCGTTATAGACTGCCAGTACACTGCCGCAGTACCATAGAGAAATATATGACATCATAAATCACCGCCATTTTTGTACTGAGAGCACTGGCGCTTTCCAGGTAAGGTGCTCTCAGTACTGTGATCACGTGATCAAAAAATATAACACCTCGAATGATTGTTATTATTATTAATTAATTAATTAATTTTTCTTGTTGAATAGAAAACATGTAGGTACATGATAAATATTTTTATTTGAAAAAAAAGTCGAAAAATGAGTATGATAGTATACTGAACTGCGTTCCGTTTTAAACAGTAACCAATATGGTACAATATAGCAAACTAAAAAAGAACGGCTTCGCAGTATACTGAAATGACGTCACACCTCACAGTGATCATAGTGTATTTCGAAACACGGCTAATGTCACATCTTCAATTATATTGTAACAGTATAGCATCTTAATATGGCGTGCTAAAAAACATGAGTTTACTTACTCTCTAAACATGAATCAGTTGAATTTCACTAATTGTAAGTAACGATTCACTTTTTATCGTATAGTGATTATATCTTCACTAACGTAATTTATGAAAATTACAATAATTCATGTTTAGAGAAAACCCTTATCATTTTAATATGTTTCAGTACCTACTTTTAATTTACATACTTTGGTTAAAGAACAACGGAACAATTAAAATTAAAAATGTATGTTTGATATCATCAAAATTACAAAGTTAAGTTACTTACACTTGATTAATCTAAGTTTAAAATAACTACTTGATCAATCTAAACAGACCACGACAAACATCAAATCATCGTCAAAATATAAAATATATATCGGACTTTTTTTAAATGTCTGTAAAATAATTTATATTTTTTTCAGACTTGACGTGAGATTTTCGATTATACCCCCCTCAGTTCAAACGAGATTTAATAAGATTTTGTTGGACCCCCCCCTTCATTTTAGGTTCACGTAATTAATGGATGCCCCCTAAATAGAAAACTAATAACCATTCATTATAACAACGTTAATACAAATATTTTTTATCCGTTCCCTCGCGATAGCGGTGCTTATTTCGTAGCCACCGTTATAATTACTCAATAAGGTGAGGTCGGTTTTTCAGCGGAACGTAGCGACTCCGGACCTCATAAATTAACGGCGATTACATCGACTATTGCAAATAAATAATCCCACTTATCTTATGCCTTATTCGTGAGGTGACGGATAAATTGTCGTTTCTTATGGTAATAGAATAAAAACGGACGACCGAGGTCAGTGTGAAATGAGTTAACTCGTATAATAAATTTATTGCACGCTATTTATTATTAAATATTAGAAAAATGTCTGCTTTTAGTTTATTGTCTGTAAAAAAAATGTGCATTTGGTTACATTTATAGAACCTCAATAAATAACTTACATTGGTAAACTTGTTGAAATTAAAATAAGGATAAAAAAATGTTTAAATATCTTAAGCTGATCTATTTTTAATGACATATTATATAGCCCGTCACATTTATTAAACATGAAGGATTATTTTATGCCTATTTGTACATCTCCGTAAATATCTGAAAGAGGAATACGTATAGGAAATTTTCCAAAAAGTAAAAAGTTCTTATTTCAATAAAAAAAGAATACTATTAAACGTATCGATAACAAATTAAGAAAATAAAATTCTATTAAAATATACCATATTATATTTTAATAAAGACATTTTTCCTTATAATTAATTCAAACATTTTACATCTTCCGAAGCGTCAGAGTAGGTAACCTTAAAACAAAAACAAAAATGCATCAATATCTTTACATGTCTAATTCACCGTATCTCTCGATCAGTATTTATGTTTGGCGTCATCGACGTCATGACCTACGTTATGACCGGCGTCATGACCAGCGTCAGCGGCCTGACAGCTGCGAGATTTCTTGACGTTAGATCTTTGATAATCACTTAAATGTCGACCTTTAGAGGCTTAACACATTGAATACGATACATCGTGATCTGATACTAACTATCGATCTTTTTAGAAAAAACTGAAATTGAACTGGGCAATGGCCTCTTCTCCACATAGGAGAAATGGTTGACGCTTAACCCACTGCGGGTTGGTGGCCCTACCGTGTGTAACGATCGCAAAGTGTCATGTGATAACAATCAGGACCGACAACTTTACGTGCTCTCCAAGACACGATGGGGAGACCTAAAAGGACACACATCCAGTCCAGAAACATATATTTGTACAAATACAAATATCTGTCGAGCGTGAACCAAACTTGCAACCGCCGGCGTTCAGGCGAATACTTTGCACCAATACACTAGAACGGTTTAGAAAATAACCATCAAATTTTGATGAGGCGGTTTCATACGTATTTTTTTTTATAGGCATTATTTAGGTACATTCAAAATTACTGTTACACGCTACATACACATTTACAAACTTGGGCGTTTTATACAATCACTTAAACATTTTACACAGACAGAACGAAATTTTATACCCTCACTACGGCAAGATAGATAAGATAGATGATAGATACATAAAGCTATAACAATTTCTTAAAAATCGTATATAAAACTAAATTCTGCGATCCAAGTCACCGCACCGTATAGCGTTCAGTGTGAATTGCATTTTAGATGAACTACGAATAACAGTTGTAACTAACAGTTAATTTGAAACTAAATCATTATTTCAATTTGTATTTTCTATTGAACCAATTTTTATTTAATGATTCGAGAGGAATAAGCTGAATATAACTGCTAAAACTCATAATTGAACAGTCTATTTTTATGTACTCATAAAGTATATATTAACATATAATTAGATAACAAACATGTATATATAGTACGATATATATCTTAGATATATATGAACTGCATTGAACTTAATCAGCCTGCAAACATCCCACTACTGGGCAAAGGCCTCTTCTCCACATAGGAGAAGGGTTGAAACTTGAAACATTACGCTGCTCCACTGTCGGAACTAATCATTGATAAATAATTAGAATTATTCAAAATTATTTCGTTTACATAAAAACCGTTTTTTAACATTACAACTTGCATTAAGACGAAGTAAATCCTTATAATATACGAAACAAATTCCAAAGTAAATATCTAGCTGGAATTCTAATATTTCGTAATATTATTGTTTTTAATTAAATTATGAATTTGTCTTTTGTTCATGTTTTAAGTCTATTTTCTAATAAACTGATATATATATATATATATATACATACTCATACTCACTACGGCAAAATAGATAAGATAGATACATACAGTTTTGACAATTACTTAAAAATCGTACTTAGAATATATATATATATATATATATATATATATATATATATATATCAATTACATCTAGGTACGCCTCGTACTTTGTTATGTGATAATAAATCATTGGAGACATTTATTGTTAATCATCAACATCGTAACAGCCAATGGATGTAAACATCTGAACGTAGGCCTCCCCCATCATCGCTGAGTGGGATAAATAAACGCCTCACACTCAACGGCCCCCAGTAGGATGTGAATCCTGTGTCGGGGGTCCGGAAACACACACAACACACAAGCACAAACGCCCAGACCACGACAAACATTTGTATGGCCTATACAAATATTTGTCATGTGCGGGGATCGAACTTGCTACCGCTAGCGCATCAGCCAGTTGCTGTGACCACTACGCCAACGCGTCGTCGGATTTGACAATAGGTACTTGCCATCCTTGGCAGGCAATAGCATTTTCTGACTAGATTTAAAAAAAATGTAATTTCAGTGACTGTGCGTATCGGATTTTAAGCGGTGATGCATACAGTTTTTTTACAGAAATCCCGATAAACATGTAACTGCAGGCGTAAAACAAAAAAAAGTTCAATCTTTTTCTTACACTATACGGCTAGACCATTTAAGTACGAATAAAATTAATTAATTTAATACGAGAAAAAACATCAATAAACAAAGATATATCCATTAATCAAGATACGATTTCATAATTTCGCGTCACGTCGGATCACCTCGGAGGAGATAAAATCTTCATCACAGCGTGCCCCGGAGTTGGTTACAAGTTATTTAATCACGCTCGATTTGACGTCTCATTTCGTATTGATTTTGGGTCACGATTATTTTATTGTTTTTAACCCTCGAATGAAGGGTGTTGTTGCACGATTCGTATCACGTATCGACAGATCTCAGTATTTATTTAAATGTGTGTTTTATTTTAATTATTTATAGTTGTTTGATTAATTGTTTAGCAGTTATAAAAAGGTTTCGCAGTATAAACAGTAGTGATAGATATGTATATAAGTCGATCTAGACATATGTACGACCTATATATGATCACACCGCAACTAATTGCGAATCTAACCCATTCACACATAAACATACAATTTTTAACTAAATAAAACCAGGTACGATATAACCGAAGGTTTTTTTTTTTGAAAGTGCTACTCTCAAATTGGGTTATGCCAAGATTTTTTATTTTTATTTTAAGTTTGTAGACTGTAAAATCGTTCCAGAAAAATACGACTCCTAAGAACAATGGAGTAGCAACAAAAAATTATTAGCCTCTATCGAAAGCGAAAGCTGGTAAAATCAGATAGTCAAGTATGATAATAATTATATCTCTATATTAAACAGCCTATGAACGTTAGATTAGACCTCTTAAGAAATATAGTATTAAAAGAAAGATATGATCGAGCCTATTGATTGTAATCACGGTAGAGATCAATTAATTTTCTGATCTTATTTTCTCGTCCTTAAACTGTACCTAAGCTTGAAGTCTTAAAAGGTACAAATATATGTAAAATTTTAAAGTAGGAGTGCGCCTATTATTTATATGCCAATACAAAAAAAAATATATTTAGACGTTCTAAGGTGAATCAAGAGAAGGCTTTTATTGCCAAAGATTCTGCTGATTGTCAATAATATTATACTCGTCATTTTACGATAGGGTTCAGTAAATAACGGTTGGGTAACGACCAAATTCTTATTAGACAGATTAAAGCTACACACCACACTGCCATTGCGGATTGGCTGATTGGCTTTAAATATATTATATTAACAAATTTAGCACTTAAAAATTCAGTCCGCAACCGTTCCTTCAAAAACCATGACGTGATTTATCCACTGAGTAATCTCGGCTCAGTTATTATACAACGAAGTTTACATTTGTTATCGTTAAGTATAATTTGTAGTACTTACATTAATAACAAATTTCTATATCTTCGTCATGTTTATTTATAAAAGCCAACAGATACAAAATTTTATCAGATATTACAAAAAAATAACGGAAAATTTATTGTTAGGAAGTTAATTAAAATTTGCTCGTTCCAAAATCGAATTATTTCGAGAATTTTCTAGAATATTCTAGAGCTTTCTAAGCTAACAAGTGTTAATGGTGAGAATGTACGTGGGAATGTCCTGAGCAATCACCGAATACCAGCGGAGCGGCGGCGCCGGCGCAGGCCCATAGTGCAGCGTCACCGTCGCCGGATCGGCGCACACTTACCGGCGACTACGATACTCATTTTATACTTGAAAACTTAATTAGGACAGGTTTATTGAGTTGTTTTAATTTTATATTTTATTTATTTTTGATATGTCTATGTATTTTTACTTCGTTTTAGTTTTATGCTTTAGAATCTAAAGTTTAGACCTTGTTTGACACCAGGGATGTGGGTTTGATTACTACCCGAGCCTGGGTGTAATATTTATTTATATAAGTATGTATTATTTTTATGTCCAATATTTAAAATAAAATAAATATCAGTCGGTTGTTACCTAAAACACAAGCTTTAAGTTGCCTACCTTAGGATATTATTTTTATAATACTTTATATCGTCCTAAGTACATGATTAGGCTCGATGACATGATAGAAAAAGTTCACTCATAATAAAAAAGGAAAAAAGAAGAAAAATTATTATAACATACAAATATTATATTTAAAAAATATTCCGGTTAAATACATTTTGGAAGGGTAGTTATATATTTCCTACTATGCTAATGAATGTTTCCATTGGATTTAATGAATTGTGAAAATTTACCTTAAAAAATTATTTTGCTTTGATGTAATTAAAGTGGCATTTAGCCATAACTATAACCATTTTTTATTTGAGTCCTATTAAACATATATAAAAAAGGTTCAAGTTAAAACAGATAAAATAAATTATAGTAGACCTACGGTAATCAAAAATGGCTGTCCGTTCTCTTTTTCAATGCTCATGATAAGAAGATACAGATTAACAATTGGTTATGTCAAAGAATGTTTCGTTTCAAGTATACAATAATTTAAAATTATAATTTTTTTTTTATGAAAACACATTAGGTGGGAGGGGGAGGGAGTCGAGCGACACCTCACTCACTCTCACGTGGGGGAGAGGGTGGTTTCAGCAAATATTATGTAATTTTTTTCCTCTGCATATGATTCTTCATGACCGTTTTCTGCCACCTCCATACCGTATCACTCCGGTTAATGGGCAACCGACAATCCCGGACCCTGAAGAGCACGACGGAAAGTCATTTGCTCCCTTCTTGATTCGCCACTGCCTACCGATTCAACCTTTGCACGTGTCGAATAATCACCAAAATTGTCTCACGTAGATAATTAATGGATGCCCCATTTATTTGTGAAAAGCGCTTACGTGTAACAACCGATCTAGTGTACTGGTGTAAGTGGTCACCTTAAGGCAGGCAGTATCCACTGGGTTCGATCCCCGTTCGGGACAGATATATGTTTTTGTAAAAATATTTGTTTCTGTCTGGATGTATGTCCTTGTGGGTCTCTCTACCATGCCTCGGAGAGCACGTAAAGCCGTAAACCCCAGTTGTTTTCGCTAAACCGCAATGGAGCAGCGTGGTGAAGTAAGCTCCAACCCTTATTTTATATGGAGATGAGGCATTTGCTCAGCGGTGGGACGTCACTCATTTTTTATGTTAATTAGATTATTATTTTATATTGTAACAAGCGCCGGCTGCGCCCGGGGTATGTGTATGTAACTAAACCTTCCTCATGAATCACTCTACCTACTGGTGAAAACGGCATGAAAATTCGTGCAGTAGTTTACCGCACAGACAGACAGAGAGACAGACTTTGTTTTATAATAAGTTGTGATATGTACATTTTGTTCACCTGACTTTGTCTGCATTACTAATATAATATGTGTGTACACAACGATTTCCTGATGATAATACATATATACTACGATTTTTTAATTTTTTTTTTGTGATGCAGGGGAATCCATTTACGGATGATATCCAGGACGCTCGGGTAGGCAGTCCTAGACCTATGTAGACTCGGCACTTTGGGAGTACAATAACGTACTAAACACTTGCGGGAGCCTTCAGCCGCTTTAATTGGAGGGTCCCGGATCTGCAGGCAACAGGATCCCTTCAATATATACTACATTTTACAATATATACTACGTTTATAGTGTAATAACTCCACTTTTGAGCGATGTATCAAGATAAAATTCGCTACAGATTTTAAGTTAGACCTCCAAAATTAAAAACGAGAAAACTGCATTCAATTTCGTGCAGCAGATTCTGAGTGCTGCAAGTGAGTGGAACAAACTAACAGACAAACAAAAATTATAAAAAGACAAACGTAGAATATCCTTTCTTTTAAGTCAGTAATATAGTGTTACATTTTAATAAAATTAATGAAATCCATTTTTAACCATGTCTTAATTGTTCAACAATACCTCAACTCGGTCGGCTGTTGACCAACTGATCATTTCGCACTCGGTTTTTTCGTCACGAACGGATCGTGATATAAAAAAATCCGATCACAAACTTTATTATGAAACGACATTGAATTAACACAAGAGGCCACCTTGCGGCTCTCATTAACACAAATGGATTCGAAGTCGAACGGACAATAAAAATCGCATTTACACAGAAAAAACCTTACTTGATTAATGACACAGTTTGCTATACAACCCGAGCAATGCCCGCGTTATACACACTGTTGTTTAGAATCACAAACATATAAATACAGATTATTTAGATTACTTATAAGTTAATAATTTATACATTCCACCATCGGACGACACGGCGCGGACAGGGATTTCATCCATACGTGGTCGACATTCCTCCGGTTCGTACCTCGCGGTTCGCATCCTCGTTCATTGTTAGAACTGCAAAGGAATGGAATTCTCTTCCTGCGTCACTGTTTCCCGATACTTATAATTTAGGGATTTTTAAGGCAAGAGTGAACAGGTATTATTTGAGTTTGCGTGCTCCACCTTAGACTTCATCGTTGTTTACCATCAGACAAGATAGAAGTCAAACGCACTCAAATTTTTTTGATAAAAATATATATATAAAACGATGATGACGACCGTTCTGGTGTAGTGGTGCGAGTAGTCACCTCAACTCCACGCGCCGACGGTCGCACATACGACAGTCGGATATACGGTCAACATATACGAAATCCTATCTTACACATTACGAAAACGTTATATAATTATAGTAGTCGTTGATAAAAAAAAAAACAAAAAACAAAAAAAAAAACCTACTTCACACAAATTGATTTTAAAACAAATATACTAGATTTTTTAAATACTATTTTTTATCCTTAGGGGTAGTCTTTTGTTCCTTAATTTTGACTTGAACAATGTGAAACAAACAAAAGTCCCCATCGTTTCATTAATTATAGAGCTCTGAGCTAACAAACTTACAAAATAAAACTTGAGAGCTATTCCTTTTTTAAATCAGTTAACAAGTATGCTTAATTAAAAAAATCAAAAAACCCGACTGCGTAAAATACTCTTATTATAAACTAAAAAAAAAAACCATTTACTAGCTTTCATTCGATACCCATATTGCTACGGTAAGAAAAAAAATTCAACTCCCCCCCCTCATTCCGCCATTTGCGGGCGCCATTTTGAAAATTTATATAGCCTATGTCACTACTACAATTCAGACAAATCCAACGACACCTCATATGTCAAAAACCGTCCAGCCGTTTAGGCTGTAGGGCGTGCCAAAGAAATGGACATACATACATACATACATATTATATACATACATACATACATACATACATACATACATACATACATACATACATACATACATACATACATACATACATACATACATACATACATACATACATACACTCGAAAAACATAACCCTCCTTCTGTCGCAGTCGGGTAAAAACGGTGCACTCCGCTCTTCAAAGCTCTGTGTCAGGCGATATCAGTAGTCGTAGTCGGTATTACGATACGAAGTCATTTCTCGATGGCACGATAAACGCGTTACTACCGATAAATACTGAAATTATATTGAAAGCCGTCCGAATGCTTAGTATTACGTTACTTTGAGTACATTTGGATAACATTTCCATTTTAAATAGTTCTTTATGTTTTTATTTGCTAAGTCCAGCGCTGTAGACGTCGAGTTGCTAATACAAGCCCGTGAATACATATACATATAAGTACAGCGCTGCGATATATCTAATGCATTACAGTAAACATTATATCTATTTTAAGTAAATGGTGACGACCGTTCTGGTGTAGTGGTGCGAGTAGTCGCCTAAACGCCGGTACATATTTTTATTTGTGCAAATACATTATACGATACAGATACTTGTAATTACTGAGAAATCTACTCGTAATGCTGTACGACCGTTCAGGTATAGTTTTGCGAGTAGTCGCCTCAACGCCGGCGTTCGCGGATTCAATTTCCGCTCGGGGCAGATATTTGTTTCTGCTCTGTCTCTCTCACGTAAAGTGGCGGATCCCGGTTGTTATCATAGACACAGACTGGTAACGATCGTTACTCTTGGTAGAAAAATTAACCGCCAACCCCCAGGGGAACATCGTGGTGGATTAAGTTCCAACCCTTCTTCTACATGGAGAAGAGGCCTTTGCCCAGCAGTGGGACCTTTACAGGCTGATTCAGTTTAGTTCAAATAAGTGTTTTCAAATTCGGATGAATGTATGTGAAAAATACGTTATTTTTTTTTTCATTTGGTCATTTACGAGTAAGCCTTCACAGATGACACGAGCACTAATGAAATGTTTCTTTATTTATTATTTAAAGTGAAGACAGTATACAATGCAGTAGATAGACATTTTATACTGAATTAACTGTAAATTAAAATTTTTGTTACAATTACTAAATAAATTTATTTTAATCATACTAATAATAAACATAATACTACATAATTAATTTATTTATTTTTATCATACATAACGAATCTGTTCCATATTCTATGTAATATATAAACTTTTTGCAAAAATAAAAAAGCAGTTCTGTAGTCGTTTTTATTATTGGAATTACTATTGCTACAAACATTGATCTTTATAAAAAAATTAATTCAAAATTAAATATTCTTAATTCTATATTTTGCATGTTTGACCAAATAACTGTTAGAGGTTATATAATATATAAATATTGTATACTATAAACTAGCGGCCTGCCCCGGCTACGCCCGGTGCACTCTATCTATTGGTGGAAACCGCATGAAAATTCGTACATTAGTTTTTGAGTTTATCGCGAATAGACAGACAGACAGACAGACGCGACGAAGGACTTTGTTTTATAATATGTAGTGAAATGATTGTACTGTTGTCTCTAACTATCTGTCAGAACACTACTTGCAAAAATTAATTTAGGAGTACCTAACTAACTAACAAGTTAATTTGCTATTCCTATATGAACTAAAACACTCTTCTGTTTTCTCCTCCTTAAAAAAAAGTAGTTGCCTTGCAGTGAGAAATATATAGACTTCTACAGATCTGTATTTTTTATCAAAGCAAATTAAAACGAAAATTTCTTATAAGCATGAAAAGAACTTTTAAATCGTCATTTTACAGACTACATAATATTCTTTAATTAATTAATTATTATGGTTCATTTGAAGCTATCACCATTCACCGATTCGGAGTTTTGATTACGCTGCGAAGAATCAGCAAGAAACTCAACAGTTACTCGTTTCAAAACTGTCAATATATTACTCAACCATTATAAACTCAGTTATATGTCCTGAACGAAAGACAGCGTACAAATTTAATTACTAGGTAGGTATAAATAATAACAAATAATTAATACGGTTAAAGAAAGAATATATTTTTATGTCATTGGTCGTATTTATTTTTGACAATCAATTATTAAACAATATAAAACGTAATTTATTTTCAATATTAATTTATCTATTTTAAACAGTGATCACAACATCGCTATAGGTATAAAAACATGATTTAATTTTAATAAGTTTATGAATTATATTATATTTTATAATTTTATATTTTGTGTATAATAACTTGTTGGTGTAATTATGTGATGATTAATTTAACTATAATTTTATTAACTTTTTGTTAACTTTGATGAGTAATTTTCATAAAACAATTTTAATTGAATTAAAGACTTTTAATGTTAAACATGTTATAGAAAGTTTTTTTAAGAAATTAACATTTATTAAATAAGTTAATAGTATAATATTTACGTCAGCCAACTGGTTCTAACGATATTGAATATTCAACGTTGATACACTGCAAAAATATATAATATTTACAATATTTATTTCGTCATAAGCATATAATTTTCTTTCTTCAGTACTAAGTATATTTGTATCTATTTTCATAACCAAAATTTTATTTAAAAATGCTATACCATTGCAATTAATCCATATTTAATCCAAAAATTTCGGTATAAATTCACTTGCTATAGAGCAAGATAGTAGATAGCTACTACACCACTGTGCATTAGAAAACTCATAATAAAAGTGATAAGCATAAAATAAAACATATTTGGATTCGAGTCAATCGATTATAATAATTGGTTTTGACATTCTAAAATAGTCTAGACTGTTATTGGGTGGGCGCCTCGACCATCTGACCATCATCAGAGTCTCAACGACATAATGATGGGTTCCACACTGCTTCTGTATAATGGCCCGCTTTTTACACTAAGGATTATCTGTCCCTCTCTTAATATCACCTGTCTCGTTTTAACGTGGGACGTTAGTTCAATTCAAATGATTTATAATCCATGTGACACATCTTGTGTTATAAGTTTGATGATCGTTAGGTAAATTTTTTATTTTTATTTCGTGGAACGAAAGTTAAGTGTGTTATATTGTTGAACTGTAATTGTGGTTTTCTTGTCGTTCTTCAGAATTTGATACTTTCGATATGTGATGACGCTTTGGCGCAGTGGTCATAGCGACTGGCTCATTTATTCGATTGCCGCTCGATACATTTGTTTATTTAGGTCATACAGTTGTCAGTTATACTCTGGGCTTTTGTCTGTGTTGTATGTCTTTCCGGCCCTAGACACGCGATTTTTATCCTACCCGTTTATTTATTATAATTTATAAGTTAGCTGTTCTGGTGTAGTGTTCGAGTAGTCACATTAACGCTGACGGTCCCGGGTTCGATTCCCGCTATCATAGACATCTGAGAGCGATCGTTACTTCATGGTAGGGAAATTATCCGACGACCCGCAATAGAGCAGCGTGGTGGACTAGGCTGCAATCAAGCTCCAACCCATCTCCTCTCCTATATGGAGAAGAAGTGGAACTTTCACAGCCTGATTCAGTTAATTACTTAGCCGGATCGATGTAGGTAATGTTTTGAGAAACTCAAGATTATACTAGAACAACTTCAGTGTTTTGTTTCTTTTTACAATAATAATACACAAGCTCAGAATATGAGGTGCAAATAAGTTGATAAACATCAATTCGGAGCCAATATAAGCGTCCCGCAAATCGAATCAATAAAACTCGGGACGCCTCCCTCGGGACAGCGGGACAGGCCTCCGTTATTGTTTCACCTTAACTTTGTAAGAATTGAAAAAGTTGCACCCTCATGTTGGTGTTGAGATATTATAAAATACGTATAAATACAGTTTCTCACTTTAAAATATCTTATTTACAGCAAGACTAGATTCCTTTATTTTTAAAGATAAAAACTAGTACATAAAACTATTACAGTTTATACCTGTGGGAGGGATGCGCTGTGCCGCGCTCCCGGCTGCATTGCTTGTTTCTCCCGTGAAACAGCTTTGCTGTGTTTCGGAAAGAAGAGCAAGACAGGCAGTGTAATTACTGGCACCGAGACTTAACATCATATGTCTCAGGATAGGCAACACATAAATGAGTTGGCTGGGCTAGTTCCAGGTAAACTAATTTATGTTCATGGGCGATGTCGACCACTTACCATGCACGTCTGCCAATTTGCCTATACAACTGTCATAAAAAAAAAAATAGTCCGTAATCACGACGAGACTACTGTTCTTCTTCTTCAATGTTGGCTTCGTTAAGGATTTGCCAATGTCGGAGTGTATGAGACGAGACTACTGCGGAGCGATGTGACAACTATCAGCCGTCATGGGCAGTATCCCTCTACCCTCCATCTAGTTCTTTTTTTGTCCAGCTCACCATTTATTTTCGGCTCGGCTATTCGGTTGGATTGTGTAGGTACTTGAAAATTGAGCCATGCTTAGCCAGATTCAAACCCGCGTCTGTCGAATAACTTCAAGTTAGTTATCGATAATATGTGACTTTATCTCCTTATAAATAAAACTTGTCATAACTTTGATTGATTGATTAATTGGTTTAACCTGCTGGTGTAAATCTATTAAAACCAATTAATTAATACATTAAAAATTACTAGTTACACTAACTAAATATGTAATAATAATAATAATAATAAATACTCTTTATTGTACACCATAAAGAAACATACAATACAAAATTAATATATACAAAGAAAGATGTACAAAGGCGGTCTTATCGCTAAGAGCGATCTCTTCCAGACAACCTTTGGGCATAGGACAGGGCATAGAGAATAAGAAACGGTAGGGAAGTGTACAAGAGTTGATAAAAGGTTAGCATTAAATTTACAATATACACATACATACATACTGCAAATACATATATAAATAATGCATACACACATACACATACAAATACACATACATATACATACATACATACATACATACATAGATACATATATACATATATATACTACAAATACATGTAAACACAAATATACATATAAACATACATACATACACTATAAATACGTATACTACCTATAGCCATACATATAAAAAAATAATAATCAAATAATATATTGTCAGGAGATGGTAGGATATTTATGACGTATTTAGTGACAAAAAAATATATGTAATTGTAAGAAGATTAAATTCGAGTGGTCCCAAGAATATTATCTTATCGAAAAATAATAAAACAATAAATATTTTATTATTTATTTATATTTAAATATGCAATATACTAACTAGGCTCCCGAACGATTTTAAGAATAATTTTACATAAAATGTCTTTATTTCAGTAAGTAGTTGATGATTATATTTTTATAGAACTTCAAAGATTTGTATTAGATAATAGTGTAATATATTTTAAAATACACACACGGTAATTAGACCAGGGTCGATAATTTTTAAAACAAAAAAAAAATAGTAGTAGGATGAAACCCATTAGAAAAGGAGGGGAATATTATAAAAATGAAAGGAAAAATAATTTACTATATTTAATGGGGGTGAGTTTTTAAGGGTAAAAACGGTTTTTCTCGATTTCCGGCAAAACTAAAAGTCCTATCGAAAAAAGTCAAATGGCAAAGTTGTAGGTAATAAAAAGATCTAAAACTTTTGTATTTACACTTTTTTCACATAACCTCAAAATTTATGTGAAAAATTCAAAAAACCAAGTTTTTGGTTTTTTATTTTTATCTTTTACAAAAAAAAAAAATTTTAAACAAAATTTGGTGAAAACTTACCTTTTTATGTCCCAAATACGCTGTAATTTATTTTATTAAAAATATTTATTTTTTCACCTTATTTTGAATTAATATCGAAAAAACACCCTAATTTTCAATCGAAAACTCACCCGTCAAAATATCAGCTTTTTTCAAAAAGTTGGTATGTTTTCTGTTCGTTGAAATCTCTACTTTTCGATGATGAAAAAAAAATATATGTTACTATAGTAAATCTTCTCAGAAAATGCAAAAAATCGAAAAAAAACTCGAATTCGATTTTTTTTTTAAATTATTATAATTTCATCTAAAAAATGTGATTAATTAAAAAGTTGATTTATTTAATGCTAATTACATTTATGTCATAGAAAATCTCATTATATATAAAAATATAAATGTAAATCGTACAATTAAATGTAGATACTTTATTCTGATTACGTTATTCATTACAATATTTTTAACAAATTAATCTTATGATTCATAAATACCTTATCTTCAATTCTAATCACTTATCCATTAGTTTTTGTTTTTTTATTAATATAATAAAAATATGTATAGTAAATATATTTTTAATAACTAACTTTTGGCTGATTTTCATGTATATTTCATATATTTTGAATATATCTGAAATATATTTGAAATGTAAAAAATATATATGAAAATCGGCCAAAAGTTTGTTATTACAAATATATTTATGATATATATTTTATATATGTTTTATAGATTTTTAAAATATTTTTTATGTATTTTGAAATATTTTTTTTTCCCATGGGATTAACTAAATTTGTTTGTGCAAAATTAAGGAGATTATTATTTTTTTATCTTGTTCTAAAACATCATTTAATTTCAATCTTTAGGTTATGTTACGTTAAGCATACTATTTTTTAAAGAAAATATTACGATTTTTATGTTTGAGTTGATTGATACAGATAAAAATAGAGATAGTACTTACCTTCCTATGCAGATTCGAAAAGACGTTTTTTTTTTTTTTTTTTAAGTAAACTTGTCACAATTATCTTCAAGAAACTCAGCGTGCACGTGTATTTTTGACAGACCCAGACTCGCCTAGCCCCTTCCCCACTTCTCCATGAAATACCTTTTGATGGGCTACTATTTTTCGTAGGTCACTCAGGTATATAATTTATCTTAAAATAGTTATAAATAGACATCTACGCATATAATTTAAAGAAGATTCGACAACTTTCTCCAAATATTGTAAATGTCTTATTAAATATTAATTTTATTAACTTATCTGTTTGTTAATTATAGTAGTATATTCTTATTTGCAATTTTTTTTTATCAATGTAACATGTAATCTAACGTTTTTCGTGTAATTAAAGTGTTAATTTTAATAAATAGCTCAAATTTTTTTCTCATCTCATCTCATCAGCCTATAGCAGTCCACTGCTGGACGTAGGCCTCCCCAAGCTCGCGCCAGACATCCCGGCTTTCCGCAATCCTCATCCAGCCAACACCGGCAATCCTGCGAAGATCGTCGGTCCAGCGGGTCGGAGGGCGTCCCACACTGCGTTTGCCAATACGTGGTCTCCACTCCAGGACACGTCTGCTCCAACGGCCATCGGTCCTACGACACAGGTGACCAGCCCACTGCCACTTCAGCGTGCTAATCCTCTGGGCTACGTCGGTCACTTTGGTTCTCTCGCGGATAGTCTCATTTCTGATCCTATCTTTGAGAGAAACGCCGAGCATAGCCCATTCCATGGCACGTTGAGCGACTTTAAATCGGTGGACCAGTCCCTTCGTCAGTGTCCACGTTTCAGCACCGTATGTCAACACAGGTAGGACGCATTGCTCGAAGACTTTCGTCTTCAAGCTTTGCGGAATCTTCGAAGTGAAGACCCGACGAAGCCCGCCAAATGCCGCCCAGCCCAACTGAATCCTCCTCTCGGCTTCCTTCTCGAAGTTGTTTCGGCCCAGTTGGATGGTATGGCCTAGGTAGATATAATCCTGAACAACTTCGAGGAGGATACCATCAACCGATACCGGTTTCGGTATGACATGCTTGTTAAACATAACTTTCGTTTTATCAAGATTCATACCAAGACCGACTCGTCGGGAAGACTCATTTAGGCTGCTCAACATTTGGCCTAGCTCCTCCAACGTCTCCGCAAAGATGACGATATCGTCAGCGAAACGAAGGTGAGAGATGTAGTCGCCGTTGACGTTGATGCCTCGTCCCCCCCAGTCCAGGGTTTTAAAGACGTCCTCCAGCGCAGTGGTAAACAGTTTCGGTGATATGACATCGCCCTGTCTTACCCCGCGCCGAAGGAAAATCGGTCTTGTCTGCTGGTCCTGGATATGAACGGTCATCTTCGCCGCGTCGTACATACACCTCAACACCTCGATATATCGCCAGTCGATATGACATCTCTGCAGAGAGTCCAGAACAGCCCAGGTCTCGATGGAGTCGAAGGCCTTCTCGTAGTCCACAAAAGCCATACACAGCGGCTGATTATACTCTTCGGTCTTTTGTATAATCTGCCGAACAGTATGTATGTGGTCTACGGTGCTGTAGCCTTTTCGAAACCCAGCCTGCTCCGGTGGTTGGAAGTCGTCGAGCCTTGTGGCGAGACGATTCGTAACGACCCTCGAGAAGAGCTTATAGACGTGGCTCAGAAGTCAGATAGGTCTGTAGTTCTTCAAAAGAGACTTATCGCCTCTTTTGTAGAACAGTACCACCACACTCCTGGACCACGCCTCCGGTGTGGTACCTCGTTGGATGACGGCATTAAAGAGTCTAGCTAAGGCCTCCAGGACAGGTCGCCCTGCGGCCTTAAGAAGCTCAGTCGTAACGCCGTCATCCCCCGGGGCCCTCCCGTTTTTAAGCTGCCCGAGCGCCGCACTAATCTCGTCGACTTCGAAATCCGGGACGTCTTCCGAATAATGGCGCAGCAGTGGTGCACGTGGATCTTCGGCGCCCTGGGTCTCAGACTTCTGTACGCTCGACGAGTACAGCTGCCCATAAAATTTCTCAACCTCTTCTCGGATCTGAGGGCGGGAGCAAACGGTTCTGCCATCAGCTGTTTTTAGCTTCGCAAGAAGACTTCTTCCCAATGGTTTTCGGAAAACCTTTGACCCCCTATTCTGCTCAATTAGAGTCGTAATGTCTCTTGTATTTGAGCAGCGGAGGTCTCTGCGTATGAGTTTCCTCACCCGCTTGGAAAGAGCCTTCTGCTGGCGAAGCTGCTTGAGCCGCGGGCATCTCGCGCCTCCGCCTCATCAGATCCAAGGTTTCGGGAGAAATTTTGGACTGCTTAACTGGTCTCGTCGACGTAAAATGTCTCCGACCCAGTGAATACACCGTCTTCACCACGTTGTCGGTCATCTGATCCACGTCGCCAGTGGTTTCCAGCGAATCGAATCGGTTTTGGAGTTCCAGTTGGAACTGCTCGGAACCACATAGTATTTGGGGCAGCGTGGGTCGGATAATAGATTTCATCAAGCGGACTCGCTCTTTGCGTAGACTTATATTCAGAGAGCCCCGCAGGAGCCGGTGGTCACTACCGGTGTTGAACCTATTAACCACTGAGACATCTCTGAATATATGCCTTTTGTCCGCTATGATGAAATCTATCTCGTTCCTCGTCACAGTATCCGGGCTCTGCCATGTCCACCGCCTTTGGGGCTTTTTCTGAAAGAACGAGTTCATCAAGAAGAGCCCCTCCGATTCGAGGAAGTCGACAAGCATCTGCCCCCTGCGATTTCTGCGCCCCAATCCGTGTGGTCCGATTACCGATTCGTCGCGGTCTTGTACTCCCACTTTAGCGTTAAAGTCTCCCATAACAACGTTGTAGAAAGCCGAGGTCGTGCCATGCAGAGCTTTCGATATATCCTCATACAAGGCTTCGACCTCATCGTCAGAGTGTGTCGAGGTCGGCGCATATACCTGTATCACTTTCAGGGAGTACCTGTCAGTGAGTTTAAGTACAAGGTACGCTACCCGGGTCGACACACTGCTGACCTCTACAACGTTGTTACTGAGAGTCTTGTGGACCAGAAAACCGACGCCACCTTGGGAAGGACCATCACCTTCACGGAAGTAGAATAAGTGTCCGGAGTCCAGGATCCTCGTGTCCTCACCCTGTCTTCGGACCTCAGACAACCCCAGAATACTCCATTTTATATGGCTTAGTTCTACTTCGAGTTCGGTGAGGTGATGGTCCAGCCGTAGACTGCGACCATTATACGTTGCCAGGTTCGTCACAAAGCAGCCTCCCGTACCCCGGAGATTCTTGGCACCCTCTGCCAAGAGGGTGCCAAGAATCTTCTTGGCTTCTTCACCGTTACCGCAGCCGCTGCCGTGGCCGGGAATAGTGGGGCCGCCGGGAACTGAGGGCCGTATCCTTCTGCGCGCACTCATTGGGGGTGATTGCCCATAGTCACCACGCTGGGCATGCGGGTTGGTGACCGCAGGGCCGGCTCTATCGCACCGAAGACGCTGCTGCCCATCCTCGGCCTGTGTATTTGAAAAGCCAGCATTAGGATGGTTATCCCGCCATCTATCGGCTTCAACAGTTCCAAGATGGTGGTGGAACTGTGGTATCCCTTAGTCGCCTCTTACGACACCCACGGGAAGAGAGGGGGTGGCTAGATTCTTGATTGCCGAAGCCACACAGCGAAATTTTTTTATAATAATTAAAAAAAAAATTTCGAATTCGAGTTTTTTTCGATTTTTTGCATTTTCTGAGAAGATTTACTATAGTAACATATTTTTTTTTGCACCATCGAAAAGTAGCGATTTCAACGAACAGAAAACATACCAACTTTTTGAAAAAAGCTGATATTTTGACAGGTGAGTTTTCGATTGAAAATTAGGGTGTTTTTTCGATATTAATTCAAAATAAGGTGAAAAAATAAATATTTTTAATCAAATAAATTACAGCATATTTGGGACATAAAAAGGTAAGTTTTCACCAAATTTCGTATAAAAAATATTTTTTTTGTAAAAGATAAAAATAAAAAACCAAAAACTTGGTTTTTTGAATTTTTCACATAAATTTTGAGGTTATGTGAAAAAAGTATAAATACAAAAGTTTTAGATCTTTTTATTACCTACAACTTTGCCATTTGACTTTTTTCGATAGGACTTTTAGTTTTGCCGGAAATCGAGAAAAACCGTTTTTTACCCTTAAAAACTCACCCCCATCCCCTTCCCGACCTCAGATCGCCCGTAAATTATTTTTCCTTTCATTTTTATAATATTTCCCTCCTTTTCTAATGGGTTTCATCCTACTATTATTTTTTTTCACTTTTTATTATTTTGAAAGGCTTCTACCCTGGTCTAAATAGGCTCCTAATGTAGGCAACTTAATGGCTTTGTTTTAGGTAACAGTCGGCTGATTTACGTAAATATAATTTTAGTAAATATACATATACATACGTAATATACAAATATTACACCCAGACTAGGGGTGGGAATCGAACCTAAGACTCTGGAGCGAAAATTAGGGTTACCGCCAACTACGCCAAAGGGCCCGTCAATTATTGCAATTAGGTAATTTCTCAGAAAGGATTTTGTTCTTGACACGTCGAATTGCTTGCGTTACATGGATTTATTTCTCATCTGCGTACAATAAAATATAATAATTTACTAAGAACTCGTCCAGTGTGGCGAAACCTTTAGCTTTGTTATGCTCTACAGATAATATATAAGAACTTTATTAGTTGAATAGATACTTAAAATGTTATTATTTATCTGTGGTTGAAATGAATTAAATAAATTGCTTTATCGTGCGTATTTACAATAGTGACCTTCATACGATTCTAAGTCATTATGCCATTATGTCACCTTGAATTTGTGTGGTTAAACTGTTCATTAAATTTGGGGTTTACGATTAGTGGGGTTTACGACTCATAAACGATATAGTGAAGGTTCTGTGGATCATTTTATTTAGTATATGTTAGCAATTATTGTAATAAAAAAAAAGAATATCCTGAATCAGCCTGTAAGCGTCCCACTGCTATGCTTAGGGCTTCTCTCCAAATAGGAGAAGGGTTGGAGCTTAATCCACCACACTGCTCCACTGCGGGTTGGGTGATATTTCACTAACATGAAGCCACGATCGCTATCAGATGTCTATGATAACAACCGGGACCAACAGCTTTACGTGTTCTCCGAGGCACGGTGGTGAGACCCACAAGGACACACACTCAGACAAGAAACAAATATTTGTACAAATACAAATATCGGCCCCGAGTGGAAATTGAATCCGCAACCGCTGGCGTTAAGGCGACTACACGCACCACTACAGCAGAACGAACTTAAACGCAAAAATTAAAATTGAAAACGTCGATCCTGATATTATAGCCTTGAAACAAACAAACATACACCTATGTTTTGTAATGTTAGTATAGCTATACAATTACACGTTAAATACCGGTAGTTTTATTTCCTCTATTCGACACGAATTATTTAGCAACATATAACCTTCTTTGTGTTTTACAAGTGAAAAAAGAAAATGAAAAGAAAATAACTCGGGTAGCGTTTTGTATTATTCATGTACCTACCATAATCCCATCATTACTTTTAAGTTTCACAAGTAATTTTTATATAGGAAAATGTAATTAGGAGCACCCTAAACATATCAACTTTTGTATAATACCTGTAATTATGAAATAGAATTTATATTTTATACATAAAAGAATCAAAATAAAATACATTATTCATGTAAGCGTCGACGTCCTTTCTGGTGTAGTTATGTAGTAAGTTCCATTATTATCGACGGTTGCGAGTTCGATTCCTGCTTGCTATTTGTATAAATCTCTCCCTATCATTTCACTATAATGTTTAGTAATACACACTAGTTAAAATCGAGTTTTAAAAACTTGTGAACAACACGTTTCTTGTATTGCGACTTATTTTAATTTATTTTAATTTTTAATTATCTTAATAGCAGACGTAATAATTGATATATATATATATATATATATATATAATATATATATTCTGTGAACATAGTCTGTCTACATCACTGTCACAGACGGAAAGACACAAGGACGGTGGAGTCCTGGTTACGTGACTCCTTTAGCATTTGGGAACTCTGACATAATAATTTTAAATTTAAAGTATAAACATGTAAATTAAACATCCTATGTTCGACTTAAATTGAGTCACCTAACTAGCACTCCGGCCCGGCACCGCCTGCTTCGTTTCCGCGCACAGGAAGGAACGCCGGCGCCGGAAATACTAGAGATTGGACAAAAATTGACACTCGCTACCATCAACCTGTTACCCTAACCTCTTAACTGTTACGTCAATCGATATTTACCTTTTTTACCCCTTACTCAATAATGTTAGGTATAAAACGCGTTTCTAAAAAAAAAACAAAGATTACATATATATATATTTTTTTTAATATATTTATTTTTGTTTCTCTTTCTGTCAAATAATCAACATAATTAAAGTCCCCATGAGTATATGAAATTATCTCTGAAGCGAAGCGAAATTATCTTATAAACAAAAAAAAAGTTTTTCAATATCGGTCCTAAATTAACAAATATATCAACGAACTTTCAAAAAAACTTGTAGATGAACATAGAACCTCTACCTTTTTCGAATTTAGCTAAAAAATGAAAATATCGTTTCGTCCGTACATCGTTACCGACATTAAGTCATAAGGTTATAAAAACGCGCTTATTAAATTCAACGAGTTATGATAAAACATGCGGATGCGACCTTTTGAGTTAATAATTTCACAAAACAAAGACGCATTTTTGCATTGTTTGCCAATTATTATTAATCTAGTGTTCCTAGTGGGAGAATTTCTTATATCAATTTGTTTGCATAGAAAAAGTGTTTGATAATTTTACGGTCAATGAATTTTTCAAAGGAAAGACAAGACAAGATATGTACATCCAACCAACCATTACATTTTAACCCCACTTCTATAAGAAAAGAGGCCTAGGAATAGAGTACGTTACAGGAATATAAAAGAAATAAAAATGAAAAATTCACATTTTTATTTTATTTTAAATATTTTTTTTAATTCTAGTACGCTTCAAAAGAACTTTTTTACAGTCATTTTGCATAGTAATTACTTATTATTTAATTAACTGTATTTAATATGAAGCTACTGCCGATTGGGAATAGTTTTAGCTGAAAAGAATCGCCAAAAAACTCTGCAGTTATACTCTTAAAAACCGTTAATACATTACCCAAATTTTTCCAAATTCAAACTCGCCAGTAAAGAAATCTGGTCACTAATATCAACATTTATCAATCAATATTTATATGTACAGTATGCACATACGGAAACGTACGTATACCAGTAAAAAGTTACTACAAATCTATAGAAACTTTTTACTAAAAGAGGCGAAATATCCGACAGATGCATGTTCTTATATAGTAATTATTATTGAACTATCTAGAAATTTCTATTTATTTTTCTCACTTTATTATTTCCACTTATTAACATTCCTATTTATTCAGACTTTCCTTATTATAAATTCAGCATCAGCTGTCAACAAATAAAAAATGTTGATTATTATTTAAAAAAAAAAGAAAAAATTTACGGATCATACCTTCAAACGATATGGATTCATGCCTTTTAAGAATTTTAAGCTTAGGGCACACGGCGTAGAATATTAAAAAAAAAATCTCGTTTAACAGGTCATTTACTTCTTTAAAAATAAAAAAATATATATATAATACTCTCAGGCATAGTGCGATGTAAAATAATGATGAGTAAAAATATATGGACGTTGAAACAAGTCAAGTGATTAAGAAGTTTTTACTGTATCAACCTTTAACGTAACTTTCTAGTAGCTGTCATGCTTTTGTATCAAACAAAAGAAATATTTGTTCTCACATTTATTTTATAAAATTACAAATTACAAATTATTAAATTTGTTATAGAATTTTTAAATGATACGAGGTAATTGTTGCACACAAAAACAACGAATGAAAATAATACTTAAGTTGGTTATAAGCGATTATAAATGTAGTACTCGGTAGAACTCAACTGAACTGAATCAGCCTGTAATCGTCCCATTGCTGGCAAAGGCCTCTCTTCCATATAGAAGAAGGGTTGGAGCTTAATTCATAAGGCTGCTACACTGCGAGTTAGCAGATAATTTCCCTACAACGAGTAACGATCGTTATCAGATGTCTATGATAACAACCGGAACCATCGGCTTTACGTGCTCTCCGAGGCACGGTGGTTAGACCTAAAAGGACATGCACTCCGACCGGAAACAAATCTTCATGCAAATACAAATATCTGCTCCGAGCGTGCTGTTACGTTTGTAACTAATTTTACTAAAAATAAAAATATTTTATGAAATTGCTATCAAAATAAAATTGAATAAATAAATCCTGTACTGATTACCAAGAACAAAGTTCTTTTTTTTTATAAAAAAAATATTAATATTAATTAGTTGATGCAACAATATTATTTATATTAAGAAAAAAAAACTTAAAAATACAGTCAAAGATAAATGTGACAAGTTTTTTTTACTGTCCTGCTGTTTTACATTGTATAAATTATAAATACAATTTTAAATTAGCTTTTGAAAGTAGCGAACAACGTTGGCTTTTAAAACTTATAGCCATATTAACATGTAGCAATGTTATGGTAATTCATAAACATTTTCATCACCTACTTAGTACTTTGAAGTATCCAATAATCGAATATT
Organism: Euphydryas editha; assembly: GCA_036937285.1. NCBI lineage: Eukaryota > Metazoa > Arthropoda > Insecta > Lepidoptera > Nymphalidae > Euphydryas > Euphydryas editha. Next base: position 18,557,557 of record JAUPFZ010000014.1, read on the forward strand.
GCGTCGTTCATCAAAATATTAACCTTTTTATAGCTTATCGCGCTTTTTGTTAATATTCTGTTATTACATAGTTTTTATTCTATTACTTGACGTTTTGAACGCTCTGTTATATTTTGTTTTGTTTCATTTTGTCCCATAAACTATCTAACTGGTCCGTCGAAATATCAACAAAATCGTCAAAAACAAAGAACTATATCGTGGTATGTACCCGTTTTTATCTCTAAAAATAGCTATGTTTGAAAACCACGTGTGTTTAAGCCTAAGAGATTAATTACATTGTATAAGGTCAGAAAATATATATCATCGTCGTATGCGATCAGTTATGGACAGGATGGCAGCTGTTAGAGATTACAGTAAGTAAAACGTAAATGCAAAATTGTCACGAACAATTTTTTTTTCCATACTGCACTGTATCAGCCTATAAACCACCCACTGCTGAGAAAAGGCCTCTTCTCCATATAGAAGAAGGGTTAGAGCTTAATCCACCACGCTGCTCCAATGCAGGTTGGCGGATAATTTCTCTACCATGAGTAACGATCGTTATTAGGTGTCTATGATAACAATCGGGAACTACGCCTTCACGTGCTCTCCGAGGTGGGGAGACCTACAAGGACATACACCTAGACTAGAAACAAATTTTTTTACAAATACAAAGGATAGGGAGAGTCTCATAGGGATAAGCAAACCCTTTATACAAATAATTCAAAACGAGCCACCTGAGACACCCTGGTTCTATAATGCACAGTTAAGTCGACAAATGCTGGTTAGTAACCAGACCTGGTAGTAGTTTAAGACTTCGAACCGGGCACATTGCAATGAATGCGTTCCTGTTCATGATGAAAGTTGCTCAGTCTCCTAATTGTACGCTATGCAATACAAGAGAAGACGTTTACCACGCATTAGTGGAGTGTGCTCGTGTCGGAGCCGAACGAAGAGTATTGGAGTTGGAACTTGGAGTCAATTTTAGGTGGATTGGATTTTGTAATTCTTTTTTAAATAATCCTACATCTAAATTAGCGATAAAGATCTATTACATGTATAGAAAATTAATTAAATTAAGAGAACAGTGACTTTGTAATGAAGAACTATGGGGCTGACATAGTCACCAAGCGACCAAAGCCTCTTTTCAAATAAAGATTAAAAAAACCCTTTATACATTACATATTTCTGTGAATTGTACATTATTTTTGTAATTTTCTGTAGGTACGTATAATAAAGAGTAAAATAAATAAATAAATATCTGTCCCGATTGGGAATTGAACCCGCGACCGCCGGCGCGTAATTTGAGGCGACTACTCTCACAACTACACCAGAAAGGTCGTCATTGCAACCATACTATTGTTACAATGATATTTTGAAATATACTATTTCTAAGTTATATTATTCCAGATGTACATGAACTGTAAATTATAATATGTACATCCATATGTATGTGTGCACTTCAGTTGAATGCGCATGCGACGTCTTAACTAATAAATAATTGAATACTATTTATATAAAAAATTGTAATCTGCGAATAATTCATTATTTTGTTTCTTATACTTTATACTAAGAGGTTTATTTTTCTTGTGTGCTTATTTTTATAACATTAAAAAGTATAATTTAAAAAAAAATTAAATATATTCATTCAAAGTTCAAAACTATAAAAGCTCGTAAGCTTGTAAGGACTTATGCCTAAGACCGTAAAAAAAGCTTTGAAATTGTCCATCTTTTAAGTTTTCTGCGCGCTAAAAATATTTGAAAGTCGCCTTAATAATTTTATTTTATTAATTTTTTTTATTGCTTTTCTGTGTAGTAGGAGAACACTCATCTTGGGGTGCTACAGTCGGTGACCTCCGCGTGGTGCACCCTGGAAACGTAGGCAGCAGCAGCTGCACAGTTGCGATTGCGGAACTGCTGCTGCCTACGGCTAACGACCGACTCGGGGGAACGCTGGGTATGCGATTCAGCGCTCCGGGGACTGCTCTGTCACGCAGAGTTGCCCCGCTGAGCGGCCGCATGGCGTGAAGGGGACAGCCGTCTCCTCGGGGGCTCCGGTGCCACTGCGCTCGCGCGCGGTGAAGTAACGGAGGACGGACGGGTCTGATGTGCACTCACACTGCCGTCAGACAGAACGGTTAGGCTTGTCTTAGTCGTTCACCGTCCTCTCGTAATCCCGCTACGTGGTGTCGTGGTCATGTCTCGCGGCTACGTGCGGGACCGAGGGTCTTGCCTTAACCGGCCGGACCGCGAGGAAGAAAACCTCTATAAAAAATTACCCCGAATCCTAAGCGGCGACGCAGCGCGAGGGGATGCATGGCTGACGGGTGGATCAGTCTCGACTGCGATCCTCGTCCGGGTACCGGCCGACACCCGTGACGAGTTACGCTAGGCTTACCCAGGTACAGGGGGCACTGCCTGGGTGGACCGTCTTTCCCCCATACTCGTGGGAACAAAAATGGAACCTATCACTGTAAAAATTTTTAGAAAGAAGGATGCGGGAGAGGAGTCGACTCCTGTCGACTCCGACGATTATAGCTCGGCAGCGACAGCCAGCGAAGAGGGTAGAAGAGGCAAGAGGCCGCGGTCGTCCGGCGGGGGGAGCTTGATCCTCGCCGGCTGTAAGAGGCGGATTATTGGGCAGGACGAGACCTGCACCGAGGCCGAGAAGGCCATCCTGGAGCAGGCACGCGCGGCCGAAGAGGGGCGCAGAGCGTTGGGCGTCGAAGTTGGAGATCCGCGCACGGCCGACGCTCTGGTGGATCAGGCGGCCACAGATGTGGACCTGATGTGTATGGTGGCGACGAGGTCGTCCAACCTCAAGGGCACGTTACAACGCGCCCTGAAGGATGCGGCGGCCTCAATAAAGACGGTGGTCGAGGCCCTCAGGGAGAGGACAGCCTCGGAGGAGGTGCGTCGGCTCCAGGCGGAAAACTCAAGCCTGAGACGCGATCTGGACGACCTCCGTAGGCAGGTGGTGGAGCTAAGAGGGCAGCGCTCTCAGCAGTCCGCTCCCACCTGTCTACCAAGACCAGAAGAGGGCCTCGTCGAGAAGGTTAGCGCGTCGGTAATTCGGTCGGTGGGGCGGATGATCGATGCCCGCTTCGCCGGCCTTGAAGACCGCCTCCTACCGGCGAAGACACTCCGTCCTCCGCTTGCGGCGGACAGGAAGAAGAAGGAGAGGACGACGCAGAAGGCGCCGTCTTCTAGCGCCACCCCTGCTCCAGTGAAGAAAAGACGCGCACACGTGAGCGAGGAGGCGGCACCCGCAGCCCAGACTGGCGACGGTGAGTGGACTACCGTCGCCAAGCGGACAAAGAAAAAGAAGACGGCGCCTAAGAGCTACGCTGCCGCCGCCGCCGCCACTCCGACCTCGAAGGGACCGCAGCCGCAGCCGCCGGCGAAAAAGAGGAAGGCCAAAAAGCCTAAGCTGTCTGCCTCCCGTTCTCCGGCAGTGCTCGTCACGCTTGACGAGTACGCTGAGAGCAAGGGCGTCACGTACTGCCACCTGCTCAAGCAGGCGGCAGATACGATAGATCTGGCCGAACTCGGCATCGTCGGTGGGCTCAAGCTGCGGCGCGCCGCGACTGGGGCCAGATTGTTGGAGCTGCCGAAGGGGCAGACCCAGGAAGCGGCGGGACGCCTGGCGGAGGCCATGCAGGAGGCGTTGGGGAGTATGGCGAAAGTCGTCCAACCCATAAAGCTCGCGGGTGTGCGAATCTCTGGGCTGGACGACTCCGTCTCCTGCGAGATGGTGACCGCAGCGGTGGCGAAGGTGGGCCGGTGCGATGCCGGCTCGATCAAGACCGGCGCAATCACAGTCGGACCGGGTGGGTTGGGGTGCACAGTCGTGCGATGCCCGATCCCAGCCGCCAAGGCCCTGGCCGAGGCTGGCAGGCTCCTAGTCGGCTGGACCTCAGCCAGAGTGCAGGTCTTAGAGCAGCGCCCCATGCGCTGCTTTAAATGCTTGGGAATCGGGCACACTCGCCCGACCTGTCCGGCTGCGGTTGACCGCAGCGGCGCGTGCTTCCGGTGTGGCCTCGAGGGGCACATCGCCCGCAATTGCACCGGGGCACTGCACTGCGCCGTTTGTGCTGCCGCCGGCAAACCGGCGTCGCATTTGATGGGGGGACGGGACTGCCACCCCCCCAAATCGAGAGGTAGAGCGGCCGCGAAGACCCCGGCCGCTCCCCAAAGTCCAATTATCCAGGTCACGGAGGAGACTGCGGCGATGTCGTCATGACCTGCCGCAGTTTCCCCCGTTCGCCGGTCCCTGGAGAAGCGGAGATAGAGCGCTCACGGTGCCCGCGAGTGCTCTATGACCGAAGGCGGCCCGCGTAGGCGAGCCAACCGTCGGGGTGTCACGGTGGCATGCGCCAGCGATCCCGTGGCGTCCTTGTACGACGACGAGGGCACCGCTGTGTTTTAGTGGGTATTCTGACTTTGCAGTCAGCGAGTCCCACATACTCGTCACCTGCGGGTGGCAAAAAAAAAAAAAAAAAAAAAAAAAAAAAAAAAAAAAAAAAAAAAAAAAGGAGAACACTCATCTGTCTCCTTTTAGATTAAGATATTCTTACAGACGGAGACAACGACCTCAACGAGCATCGCTGACATGACTGTCGCAAGTAAACACTGAAAGCTCTCAAAATTATCGATGTATTCCTGTGACACCCCAGGAGGTAGAAACCAGGTGTGATTGTAGGCGTTCAAGAAGCTCCGCGATCTTTCCCAGATTCTTCTGTCCCTGAAGAAGAAGGTCCTATTAGTAGGCAAATAGATTATATATATATATATATATATATATATATATATATATATATATATATGTGTGTGTGTGTGTGTGTGTGTGTGTGTGTGTATACATTAAATTATATTTGGTAAATAAACCGATTATTTAGCTCACATTTAAATTTTGTTTATTGAAATAAAGCAAATACTGTGAGAATCCTACCAAATAATAAATTGAATACCAATTATGAAACAGCATAAAGTTGGATTAAATAAAACCGAAAGTACTGTCAGAAAAAGATTACAAAACCTATTTACGCTTGAAGACGCCAACTTTTTTTATTGAAAAAAAAAACTCATATATATTTTTATGACGTGTTTCAATGTGAACTTAATATGTTATAATTAGTGTGACATTTATTAAAACTATACTTGTAATAATTGTAACGGGAATAATGTGACCGTTCTTAATTCTTTAAAACTGAATTCTTTTGAAACGAATCGGTAATTATGTTTTGTGAATAAAAATTAGTGAAACGAGTTTAATATACCGCCACCCGAACACACTCACTTGTCTTTTTTTTATTTTATTTTATATTTATACACAATTACTTAAAATTATAGATCCCATTATTTTTTATACACCCAAAAACAAAATTTCTATATTTAGGATTCAAGTATGTATATTCTAAGTGTAACCGCCTATTGTTAATTTTGTTTTCCGCCATTATTTCTAATAACCCCAACTAGTTTAAGCGTGTATTTCCAGAATCTTCACTTACAGTAAGTGACGTTGATTAGCTATAAACTAGTATTTTTTTAAATATTTTTCAAATTTTTTATTTTTCATGACAACTAAATATTCTTTCAAATTTGAATCTGAGATAACAGATTTGACATTTATGGGTATATTACATTATTTTTTTACGCTCGCAACTTTTTTTGTGAATAGAAAACAGGAAGAACAAAAACTAATCAGACCGGTATTTCGTTCGTGTCAATTTAAACCCATAACTTTGCATTTAAAAATCACGTATTTTATACTTAGGAATCTCTTCCGGAATCATATTATAATGAGTGTACCTACCCACCATGACCAATGCTCAAAAGATAAGAAAGATCAAGATTGTAATCTAGAACAACTGTAATTTTCCCTATTTTCTACACAAATCCCACCCCCTACCCTCGTTCTCAGCCCGCGGCGCAGGATATTACAGTCATTAGAAACCCAGCTAATATGTCGTTTGCAGATATTTCTCACTGACATTAGATATTGACACCGCAAATATTGCTAGTAATATATTTTACTGTTGGCGTAGTTGGCAATGACACACCTTTCTTAAAGAAATCCCTGCTTAAATACTGCTTTCATAAAGAAATCCATGCTTAAATATATTCAGGGCCTTTTCTCTGGTTGCTGATAAAATTACCTGATGTATAACGGTATCCTACAGATAAAAGTATATGATTTCTTTTTATTTTCCACTAAAAAACTCAACTTAATCTGTCAGATATTTCCATTTACAACTTATGAATAATAATAATAAATAAATAAATAAATAAACGTCTCACACTCAACGGCCCCCAGTAGGATGTGAATCCTGTGTCGGGGGTCCGGAAACACACACAATACACAAGCACAAACGCCAGACCACGACAAACATCTGTATGACCTATACAAAAATTTATCATGTGCGGGGATCGAACCCGCGACCGCTAGCGCCTCAGTCAGTTGCTGTGACCACTGCGCCAACGTGTCGTCATCCAAAAGTTGTAGTTTATTAGTTAAAATGAAACAGACTCTAGAGGGCTGTTTTACCTCCTGCTGATAAACCCTATCAGTAACTTATATGCCAGATAAACTATAAAAACAACCGGTGAAGAGGCCCTTATAAATATGTATATCAGTCGGCTATTACACAGGCAATAAGTTGCTTACCTTAGGAACAAACGACCGCGTGTGTATATTAAGCATATTTTTTTCTTTTTGTATTAACTTTAAATTGTCTAGATAGAACACACGTCTCTTATTTAGACGTTGATAGCTACGCCATATCATTTATTCGTTCCAAATAAACTTAATTTTTTTTTTCATTATTTATTTGAATTTCTTATTTAATAATATCTATATTTTGACTGGCACATTAACACAGTGGGCAATAACCCTGCTTTCTACTCCAGAGTTGTGGATTCAATTCCCATCCCGAGTCTAGGTGAAATATATATATATATATATATATATATATATATATATATATATATATATATATATATATATATATACATGGCTGTTACCTAAAACACAGGCATTAAGTTACACATTTTAACTTTCGTCCCCTCTCCGAAGAGAATTTTGTACTGAATTTCGGCATAAAAATTATTCAGTAAATCCATTCAATTGTAACGGTGTGATGAGCGGCCATGATACAAAGAAACAGAGAAATAGACAGATAAAATTTAAAAGTTATAGTTTTGGTTTCACTATCGATTATAGAGAACCCTCCAAAAAATTATAAAATATGTTTAATGTACAGAAGATCACCGTCATCTATTACTTGGATTCAGCCTTTATGTCATATCAAACCCGACAGCGGCTATGGGACAGAAGGTGATCTGTAGGACTATTACGTAACTTGCGCGATCGCGAGAAATCGCTGTGGTGTCGAATTTCAATACTAATTGAGGCTATAATTACGTCCCGCTGGTTTAGTCTTATACATATTTGTATTTGGTCAATATGTAGGTACCTACTCATTAATGTACCAACTGCGCTAATTATAATAAATCGTAAAACTGTATCTGTATCTCAATAAGATTACTTGTGAACATACTCTTTGTCTACGATTACATTCGTTGAATTTTACATTTGCTAGTATATTATTTTTTTGTTTACAATTTTATACGACAGCTATGCATTGCTTTAAAAGTGTAACAAAATAAAACAGTTGGTAAACCAAGGTAACAAGGTAAAAAGCTATAACTTCAATCTCGATATATTTGACGACTCAGTCAGGCAACTGGCACTTTACACAGCGGTCGCGGGTTCGAATCCCGCCAGGTGCAGATAATTTGTATGACGAATATAGATGTCTGCACCGGGTCATGGATGTGTATATTTATGTACTCGTATATATGTATTTATATAAATTTATTTCCGTTCCTAGTACCTGTAACACAAGTTCTTACGAACTTATCACGGGGCTAGGTTAACGTGGTGTGATTGTTGGTTAATATTTATTTATTATTATTATTTATTTTCAAACAATTTACTTATTATATCTAAGTATAAGAATTTGAAATTTTCATTTTCTTACTCTGATGTATAAGGAGAAAGACTGCTGAAAATTTCAAATTTTAAAACAACATTTAACAAGCAAATATGTATATAATAGGACTTTTTTTGTGACGCAGGGGAATCCATTTACGGATGATATCCAAGACGCCCTGGTAGGCAGTCCCAGACCAATGTCGGACTCGGCACTTTTTGAGAGCAATACCGTAACTAAACTCCTGCGGGAGCCTTCGACCGCTTTAATTGGAGGGTCTCGGATCTGCAGGCAACAGGATCCCTCCAGCGACAGGCTGGCCTCGACAAAAAGGCCAGACTTCTCCTCCATGGGGACTGTCCGGCTCACCTCTGAACAGTCCCGACGACGCCGTGTCTAGCAGAACCGGGTTTCCATCCCGGCCCGACACGGTGACAGGGGCATTACTGGAGGCGCATTAAGTAGCGCCTTCTACGCAATGTAGGTATATGATAGGACTACATTAATCTGAGATAACTTAAAAATAAAACAAAACAAATAATAAAGTCAGTGTAATCAATAAAGTTTATATAAATATTCTAAAGACGACATACTTACTATATACAAGTTTTAGACCACCAATAGAATTTAAAATAAAAACGCCAATTGTCTAATAGAAATACTTACTGAATCACTTTATATAATATATATTGCACTTAAAAATATACAGATATACTTCAAATATGTTAGATTGATGGCAAAGGAGGACTTATCTCTACGAGTAAAAGACATTTCTTTCTATGGCTATGACAAAAAGTGTCGTATAACGGGACAGACAGTTCAAAGAATACTTAATTTTTAAAAAATGTTGAAAAAAAAAAACAACACGAAACTATTTCTAAATAAATTTTATATATAAATATAATATTTCATGTTTATACAAATAATTAAAACTATACTATACTAATTAGAACATATAAATATAGATGCATCCATTTATAAATATACAATATACAAATACATATATATAAAATATGTAGGTATACACATGATTACAATATATTGACGAGTGAAATGAAGTGTTCCTTTAGTTAATGATTATAGGAAACAATGGAAGGGCTTCTTTGGTTACTTTTGACTTACTTTTCTTACTGTATACAAACTAGAAACCCGCGACTTTGACTGCTTTGATTATTATATTAACAATATATTGTTAGATGTACACACACTTTGTAAAATATTAGATGTACCAACACTGTCAGATGTACCCACATTTTGTAAAATCACTATGCCGGGTAGAACTATAAAAGCATGCACTTAGCGATGCACTCTCTCTTCTATGCCAGACAGACAGACAGACAGACAGACAGACACTCGGAACAGACGCATTTGAACTACCCGGTATACGTGAGCCATTTTGTGATATTTTTATAAAGATTTAACATTATATTAATGATTTCTTATTTAAAAGAGTAACTGCTGAGTTTCTTGCCGGTTCTTCTTGGCAGAATCTACATTCCGAACCGGTGGTAGCTTCACAATAATTATAATCAATTAGTATAAGAAATAAGTAATATTTTGTGATAAAATATACGACGAGATCATACTATCCGACTTTATTCTTATTCCTTAACTGAAGGTAGTTAGATAATTATTTTAAACAAAAAAGTAAAAGTTGCTGTTTAATTATTATTAACCACTTCTGATGCTAAAAATATGTATATTAAGCTAGCAGACACTTTCTGCGAAAAAAACCACTTCGAAGACCTAATTGAAATCTATCCAGCAGTGTTTCCGTGTAACGATATTATTTTATTTATATATTAATATAAAATAACATACATGTATAAATCCTGTGACAGTACTTCAATTTGTGACCAAGGCTCCCCTCGCAGACTCAATCGAGATTATTGAGTTGTCTCGACAGAAAACAGCCCTAAATCACTTTGCCACAATGCGGGGTCGTTCTCTCATCTTACACTTTTATTGACGTTTTTTCAATCATTTTATATCAGCGCAGTCACAAATGTCTTTATATATTCTCATAAAGTGAATTTAATTTATATAAATAATAATTAATTTGTATGAATACTGCTCGTAGCCGTTAGTAGTTAGTAGTCGTATCTATAAATCTAATATTATACATATTATGTACATTGGGAAATATAAGAAATATTTATTTTGCACTGTACAGTATACCCTTCTCCTATATGGAACAGAGGCCTTCGCTCAGCAGTAGATGGCTTACAGGCTGATACAGTACAGTGCAGTACAGTACACCAAAAGTATAAAGCTTCCCTAGAAGGTAATTCCGTAAGACTGCACACCGATTTTTTATTCCAATCTGCGGTTGTCTCGTGTTCTTACACGTATTTAACCACAGAGCTAAAAGTATAAATATTTTTGGGTATTTAATGGTTTATTTCTCCAATTAGCGGTATGTTTAATAATTTTTAACCTACCTCAACGAATAGGTATTATACCAAAATATATTTTTTCCGAAACTTAACTGGTAATGCGCTGTGCTCTGTATCTTTTCATAATCCAATCAGACAAGATATCTGTAAAAGAGATGAGTATACAACAAAATTAAATTCAATTGGGCGTAGATAAATGTCTATCTGACTATTGTCATCAAATTAAATAAAAATAAATACAATCTTAAAATGAATCACCAAAAATTTATACTGAATTTAATGTACTCTTGTCACTATACTTATTTTATTAACAAAATTTCAATACCTAGTCTCAATTTATACTTTGCTCAGAGGACAAAGGGGTCACATAGAACTCTGAGCTCTAAACTGTATGTAGGCAAACATATGTAGATGATTATAATCAATATCAAGATTCATATTATCCTCAAAACAATTTTTGCAAGAAAATTATTAAATATCGCCTTTCCAATATCAATTTGGACGAATAACTCTTAACTTCACATAATAAGTAGTTAATTAATTTGTTATTGTTATCTTTTATTCTGTTAATAAATATTTATAATATAAAACGCTATCAATTTAATATTTTATCAAGCAAATGTATAAATGTTATGAAATACGTCTGTTTTGTCACGAACGACACGTTAAAGAAGAAAAGGTTTAATACATTTAATTTAATAAATATGTAATTATTTAAGGTCTAATCCATGCCACAACTGGTACTCTTTATCATTCTCTTCTTCTTCTATCTAACAATTCTACTATCAAATACCATGCCTGAAAAATCTTACCACTTCATACACCATGTATTTAAATCAAGATCTACACTAAATATTTCAAATTATCTAATTCCTTTAGACCAAATTCAACTCCTAGTAGTTAAACTTAAACATGGAGGGGAAACTGGTATGTATCGATATTCTAAGTACCTACAAGTATAAATCCATCCCTTCACAGTCGAGTAACATTAGGACAACACAAAAATTTAGAGTTTTTTACACAAGATGATGCGATAAAGTATGATGCAATATAAATTAAATTACAAATTAAGTTCAATTCATTATTCTAAAAATTTTATCCGTTAGTAGACATAACACAGGCTGTAAGATGGCACAGACATAGAGTCGACATATTTACCTGCATTCACTTAATGGCGACACTACCCTACTGCTTTTGTTTGTGGTAAACAAAAAAAGTTATTATAAAAAAGAAACAAATTGTTGTATTAATGACAGAGTAATTTCCGTAAATTGTGTTGCTTACGGATTAAGTAGCATTACGGTAAAAAAATATTTAGAATCGCTTGAGTAGCTTGAATATTTATCCATATAAAATAAAACAAAAAATCAGAGTATTATTTTTTGTTTAATAATAATAACGTAACTCTTTAATGTACACCATAAGGAAATAAGAACTATCAAAGATTTAATATGTTTTCTCTTTTTTGTCCGTCGTAATATATATTTTGTAATTTATATTATTTGTATGTTTGTATTTTATGTTTCACATATTATAGCTTTTTTTCAATATATTTTTAATATTGTGGTAATACATATACCAGCAAGTTTTATGTAAATTATTAATAAAATAAGCTAGTTCCAAAAACATATGTTCTACAAAATACTATACATACCATCACTTGTAAAGCAATGGAAACACAATTTCGAGTTAAGGTACAACAGGCTACTCTTAACGTACCTACAAAGTTAATGGTCTAATAAGATAATAGATTTTTTCTGGACTAGGTATTAGGTACTACAACTTCAATACCAATATAATCCCTTTCTCGAAACTATAAAACCTCATATTTAGATGAAGTGCATCTGAGAGCATCATCAAAACTTATTCAACATTATAGACCACTGTTTTATTGACGACCGTTCTGGTTTAGTGGTGCGAGTAGTCGCCTCGGGTTCGATTATCGCTCGGGACAGATATTTGTAATTGCACAAATATTTTACAGGTCTGGGTGTATGTCCTTGTGAGTCTGCCCACCTTGCCTCGGAGAGCACGTAAAGCCGTCGGTCCCGGTTGTTATCATAGACACCTGATAACTATCGTTACTCATGGTAGGGCAATTATCCGCCGACCCGTAGTGGCGCAGCGTGGTGGAATAAACTCCAACCCTTCTTCTATATGGAGAAGAGGTCTTCGCTCGGCAGTGGTTTGTTTACAGGCTGATACAGTACAGCATAGTACAGTACTGTTTTATAAACGCCTCATACTCAAAGATCCCTAGTAAGATTAAATGCGATGTCGGGTGTCCAGAAACGTAAAACAAACAAGAGCCAACAAACTTAACCAATACGAAAAAAAAAATTAAAAAACCTGACTGCGTAAAATTCTCTTATTATAAACTAAAAAGAATAAAACAATTTACTAGCTTTCATTTGATACCTATATTGCTACAGTAAGAAACAAAATTGAACTCCCCCCCCCCCCCCCCCTCCTCATTCCGCCATTTGCGGGCACCATTTTGATAATTTATATATAGGCTATATATGTCACTACTACAATTTAGACAAATCCAACGACACCTCTTATGTCAAAAACCGTCCAGCTGTTTGGGCTGTAGGGCGTGCCAAAGAAATGGACATACATACATACACTCGAAAAACATAACCCTTCTTCTGTCGGGTAAAAAAAAATTGAGACACCGCAAGAGGCGCCTAGCCGAACTATTATTATTATATTCCTTTTGTTCGTAGTATTCTTAACGCCTGCGCTACAATGAAATACGTAATTAACAGATTATAAATAACAAAAAAGCAATGGCTACTTAACAAAAGTCGAACAAGTAAACGAGTGTTGTGGTGAATAGTTTAACTTATCTTAGAGATAGTTAAAGTATTTACTTGACTTCCGGCTTAACTCCGAACAATAATCTGTATTAGGGCTGCCAAAACTAACATAATAGGAAATTAAATATTATTATTAATTTTTTTATTTTTTATTTTAATAACATTTCAACAAAAGTGGTTCTCTATATATACCTAAAGTCTGTCCATTCGAAGAAATTCGTTCGTTTTTCTTTAAGAATTTCATTACGTTTAACTTGTTCCTTAGCTTACAGTGAATTAAAAATATTTAATTATAGCCTACGTGTTATTATGGATGCTATTTGTCTAAATAAAGTCAAAATTACAAAGAAACAAAATCAAAGTACAAATTTCTCGAACTCGCCAACTATACATAGAAGTTAAATGTATTATTCTGTAATATAATTTAAACAAATACTAGGTATAATTTAAAATAAAAACCCATATTTATTATACTTATATAAAATTTTTGTTTGAACGCGTTAATCTTTGACTATTCGGCTTCCTAATTAAGCTAATTAAGCCTGTTTAAAAAGTGAGATTATAGGCTTTGATACATTACGTTATAACTTAATATGAGCGTAATAATTAACGTAAACACAGATAATACCACGCACGTTTTTAGTTCAAAAATTTAAACTTAAAACTTATAAGTTGACAAGATAGAAGTCAATCACCAAAATATATCAGCTGACATTGTAATCACGTGTAATTTGATACGAAAATGAGTAGCGAATTATCTAAATTAGTGCATCCGTAACACTACACTCGCAACCCGACGCGCCCCGTCCCGCGGGACGTCGTCGTCGTTCATCCACTGTGAAAATACGCTAAACGTATCTTATGCCTTCCGACTCTTTGACAAATAGCGGTTAATTGAAAACGGTAAGTACGGTTCGAGTCATGAGCGAAATGTTTAAACTTAATATTATTTTTTTATTTTCATAACTTCAATATTTCCAAAAAAACGTTGTACTATACAACCAGATATTTGCTTTACATTTATTTAATTTAAATTCGTACATATATCTGAATCATTGCATCTGGAGCCGAACTAAGAGACCTGTGCATCATCTGTCAGCGTCATATTCCCATATTATTTGTTTTATCAGTTTAATTATTCCTTTAACAAATCTTACATCATTCGAAAGCTATATATGCAGAAGTAAAGGCTATAAATGGTCATTCTAGCACTCGAGTGGAAGTTAATTGTCATCGTCGGTGAAACAGCGGAAGATCTAATCATAAATGTTAGTATCTTGCGCTCCAGCCAAGCGTACGGTGACTAAGAATTATTTGACTCTAGTTTTCTAATCTCTCAGTATTCAGATTTTTCATCTTCTCAGTATTTAACAAAAAAATACAGTTTCATAATTATTGTCATGTGCATAATGTCGTATAAAATCGGGAAGAAAGTGGACAATATATAATATAAACTATATAAAGGTAAGTAAAGTTCGCGTTTAAAGTTTAAGTTTTGAGATAAGTTTTCGGCAATTTTACTACACACAGTAAACTTAGATATTTTTAATCGGCGATTCCTGCTTCATACAAGCAACCTTCCTCTACTTAAAAATTCTCAAACTTCGAAGTTATTTCGTGGAGAAAGTATTGTTATATAAATAATTTTATTGTTCATTTATTCCAGTCGGACTGGAGTAGATGCCGCGTCACAAAAATGTCTATAGCTCATAAAACAATTAAATTTATGAAAAAATCTTTCAAGGACATATTCTTGAATGTCAAAACTTTAAAACTATAAAAAAATTGGATTTTTTCAAATTTCTAGACTGCAATACCCCCTTAAATCGATTAACCGTTACGTACCACAATGGAATATTTTTTAAAATTAAGTTTTTTTAAGATCTGATTTATACCCAAAAAACCTCAACAAAATACCTTTGGTGCCATATGAAATGGAGGAGGCCTACGTTCATCAGTGGACATCCAATGGCTGATATGATGATGCCCCATACATTTTAATTTTAAAATTTATTCCATTTTTACTATTTGTCAACGGACGAATGGTATTAATAAAAAAAAAAAACATATAATACCTTCTTGAAACTAATCTGTTAAAAATGTTAACTTATGCCAAAAAAGAATATAATAAAAATTGAATCTGCTTTACATCATCATTCTTTCATTACTTTAAAAAAAGTAATCGTTTATAACATAGACTAAATGACAATTATGTCTACACGGAGGGAATTGAGTGTTGCCTCTCACAACAACTTTGTAGCCACCCCTGGATTGACAACGCTAAACGCCTCGACAAAACACTACACAGTAAACCTAAATGTTTTCATAACACAGTGGTTATTAAGAATTGCCACTTGGGAAAACTTGAATTATATTTCCTTTAAGTTTCATAAAATTTAGCAAAGTTTTTTTTTTAGACGGAACGTCGATATACTTTTTATTTAGCACTGACGATGTGACGACCAGCATTTTACAAAACATTTAGTTTTCATTGTTGATTATTAATAATATTAATCGTTCTAATTATAATTTAGATTTTTTTTAATTTAAAATATTAAACGATATTTAAGAAACAATAAATTAAATATGATACTGTTTTCTGATAAAAACAAAACATTTAATTAATTACATATAAAATATTTTAATTCTAAATATTATGAATGATATTAAAACAAAACGTATATAATAATTGTATACTTTTCATAATATTATTTTAAATTCTTTATCATAATGCACATTTTATTTAAAATAATTAGGACTATACAACTTTCAGTCTATTAAAGCCATAAACAAAACAAAAAAGCGAGACTCATAAACCATAAACATGTATCAAATTACAACGTGCTTAACGCCACACTATAAAATGCGAACTATCAAAACATTGACAGTTGTTTATTTGTACGCTTAGGTCACTATTATAAACAATTTTCTAGATTTTGTATGTAGAACTATGGCCTATCCAGAAAGTTGCAAAATATCTAGATATTTTATTTTTATAACTAAATCCTTTATCTTTTCCTTTATCTTAAAAATTTTACAAGGGCTCTTTCTTGAAGGTTCGATCTCAACCGCACCCACCAATCTCCTTTGTGTTTCTCCATCCTACGTAACATTAAAAAAAACAACTATGTTTTTTTCACACTGAAAGCTCTTAAATCAAATGAATGAACGAATGATTCCTTTCATTCATTCATTTAGACTTATAACAATGTATTTTGGCCGTGTTCCCAAATACAATGCGAGCAATGCTCAGTGCTGTCACTGGTGAAAATATATGTATAATGTCATAAATCGCCGCCATTTTTGTACTGATAGCACTGGCGGTTTCCAGGTAAGGTGCTCTCAGTACCTAATGTGTACGCGATCAAAAAAATATAACAGCGCGAATGGTTGTTAATATTATTAATATTGTTATTCAAATATGTCAACAATATTCAGATAATAATTTTTCTTGTTGAATAGAAAACATGATAAATATTTTCATTTGGAAAAAAAAAGTCGAAAAATGAGGATAACAGTATATATTAGACTGCGTTCCGTTTTAAACTTCTTCGTACTTCGGATTACCTAC
Organism: Euphydryas editha; assembly: GCA_036937285.1. Classification (NCBI taxonomy): domain Eukaryota; kingdom Metazoa; phylum Arthropoda; class Insecta; order Lepidoptera; family Nymphalidae; genus Euphydryas; species Euphydryas editha. The sequence goes on from JAUPFZ010000014.1 coordinate 18,574,319, forward strand.
CTATACTGAAATGACGTCACAACTACCAGTGCTCGCAATGTATTTCGGAACACGGCCTTAGTTTCTTTTCCATTCTAGGTGACATTTGCCTTATCATCAATGGTATTTTGCCTATTGAAAGTCATTAATCTAAATTTTTTTTAAATGTTGATGTTCAGATTAGGTAGGTATATTAAATTATCTAAAAACGTCAACTTTTTTAAACATAAGTCAAAGCTAAAACTATAGTCTTAATCATACTACCCTATATATGTTGTTGCAGTGGTAGTTATTGTAGTAGTGATATAGTAGTTTTATAATAATAGATAACACTTTTGCGTGCTCCGTCCCTCGGTGATGGATCATGGTATAATGCTATTAATCACAAACCTCCATCCGGAAACTAATTATGTTAAAAATAATTCGAGGGGTGCATTTTACACGTTCTATGTCCACTCTATTCTAACAAAATCAAAATAAAAAATACAATTTTTTCAAGCAGGCCTCAAAAACAATTTTGAATCGTCATTATTTAATAATAAATTATGTTAATGTGGAGCTACGATCGGAATGTATATTCTGCTTAGAAGAAACAACAAAAAACCCTAAGCAGTTACTCTTTAAAAATAATATCAATGATATAAATAATTAATAATAGCTAAGGTAATGGCAAGTTTTATGTGTCACGAAGTAAAATAATATAACACCTACTAGGTAACCCGTGCGAAATTTTCGCACAATATTGTAGTCAAATTACTTTAACGTGAATAAAAGTAAATGTATGAGATCTTGATGTTCTAAAAAACACCTTTTAGAAATAATAGGTATATATGATCGTTATCGTTTATCTTAGTAGGTAATTCAAAACATTAAAGCTTTATAGAATTATGCATCTACGTCGATATTTATTAATTTGCGTGATATATCAAAAACACTCCCATAAAATGTAAATAATGCCACAGCTATCATATTAGTTACGAAAATTATTTGAAGATGATGACGTTCATGTAGTTGTAGTGTAGATATAGTTGAATACACAGTCAACAGATGGCAATCGTATCGTTATATTGTATATTTTGCAATAAAAGCTGAGAACATAAGCTTTAAAATAGTATATGACTTATTAATTATGGTTTGGTATTTAAAAAGATCTAAGCTCTCTGAGAAAAAACACATGCCATTGTGGGTTTCCCCACCGTGCTTCGGAGAGCACCTAAAGCCGTCGGTCCCGGTTGTTATCATAGACACCTTATAACGATCGTTACTCATAGTAGGGATATTATCCGCCAATCTGCAGTGGAGCAGGGTGATGGATTCATTTCCAAACATTCTTCTATATGGAGAAGAGGCCTTTGCTCGGCAGTGGGTTATTTCCAGCCCGATACAGTAATAACTTCTTAGCAAAGAATTAATCCTTAGTAATAATAAATTAGTGAGAAGATTATTAGAAACCAACGCTATTTTTATTGATATTTTGATTTAAATTCGATCGAAATAAAAATGAACAATTTATAGAAAAAAAAAATCTCAATGTCAAATTTATACAAATAAAAATTATATTGTGTTTGAAAACTGATTAAATCATTAACATAAACTTTAATTGACTCTAAAAATAAATTTGTTCAGGTATTTCCCTATGTAATCAGATATCTTTATTAAAATATGAAACAAAAACCTCTGGATAGCAAATATTTCATTTCTAAATTAATCTATGACATGACGATATAAGCACTAATGGCTTTTTTTCTTATTTTCTAAAATCATTTAAAAAAACTTACACTTCAAAAAGTATTCATTAGAAATCTATAAGGCGCCTGTTTTAGACAGCTGTCAGCACGTGGAAATAAACATTCGAACAGTCTAACTGGCTTAATCTGTACATCTCCAAAGAGTTTGTCAACCAATATAAACAAAAAGGCCTGGCTGAATAAGTGTAAGACAGAAAAAAATATATTATAAGCTGTCACATTGTGTGACAGCGACGGCGGGAATACGATACGTCAATAGGCCTACAGGTAAAATATGTAACAATAACTTAGCGTTAAAAATACTTAGACATGTATGTATATACTTTTTGTAATTATTGCTATAAATATTTTTATAACTGCAATACATTGCGATTTCTATATATGGTAAGGTAAATCCAACAATGGTCAAATGTATAATTTATCATAATTATGACGAAATACTTTAAGTAATAAATATAAATTCAAGTATATAGGTACGAACAAATTAATATCGTTTATTATATAAAAAATTTATATACTATAATTATACTTATTTTTGTTAGAAAAATTCATTTAACTCATGTCCTCGTATTAAAATTTGCTAGCTTATATTATAAAGCACATTTATATTATAAATCACGCTAGACACGCATTAACTACCAATTTGTCAGTTTATCTGTTTTAGTAGCAATTAACTTGTCTTTTGGAAGACCAGCCCAGTACAGAATTTGTTTTAGAATTAAAAAGAAGTAAGTGAATTTTTAATTTTGACAGCTTGCTTACCAACTTAAATATATGCACTTTTTTAATATATTTAATCACGATTATAGGTATTATGATAACACGCTTAAATTGGTTTTTTGTCATATTGCATGCCTCATAAGCGAAAAGTAGAGGTGGGCTCTACTCTAATTTCACTCAAAACAAGCGATATTTAGAACTTAAAATGTCTATTTATCGTATATTGCACTTGTAAAATAATGTATACACACACATGAAAAAACACTATTTTAATACTCATGATACTTTTAATGCCACTTTTGTTATTTAAACTAATTAAAACTGTTAAAAAAGTTCTGTCTGGACGTCCGTGCGTCTGTATGTGCGGATCCTGTATGTGGTCACGATAACTACCGACAGACTTCACTAATCGAGTTCTTTTTTTTTATTACGATTCAGTAGGTATAGTTAGGAATAGAACTCTATTTAATTTCACCGTCTAATTCGATGTGGTTTGTTTTTAACAATTTTATTGTGAAAAATGAGATTATGAGGCGTACACTTTTGGATTTTCCAAACTATTTTATATTTTACATACACATATTTTACTAATATAATCGCCGTCTGTATAAAAGTAATCAATTTTTGAAATGAAAACTAAAGGTACCTAATATATATATATATACATAATATTTGTATTTATTTTTATATATCGATTGCGTATTTACGATTGTAATTATTACAAGAATTCGAACTAGTGCCAATTAAATTAATTAAACCAACCTTATTCGAAGTAGAAAGCGATCTTTAGTACACATGTTGCTAAAGTAATGTTTTTATTAAAAATAATCCCTTACAAAGTATAGTTATTACTGCTTATTAAAAAAAAAATGGTCACGTAATAGTGAAAATTATATACTGATTCATACAGGCACATACTCACGAGAGTTTCTTAAAATTCTTTCTCAGTTGATCTCTTTTACTCCTAATTGACATCTGTGCCAAATTTTCAAAGATCTTGAAAGATGATTGATTGAGATTTCGTGATAGGTGAGTGACCTTTAGCTTTTAAATAAAGGATAACATTCAAACTTTTCCCACCCTTTTCCCACAATTTTTAAGCTCAACTTTCGTGTGTCAGACTATATATTTAGTTGTGTTACTTTTTGTAGATGTGAAACTTTTGTTTTTAATTATATATTATATTGAATGTGAAAATTGTTAAATTATTAAAAATTAAAAAAAAAATACTGTTTCAATAGAAACCTATAGCACACTACATGGTATAACACTACATATAATTGTGTAAATGGATCATTATTCTTTAGATTTAAAAAAAAATTTGTTCATTAATTTAATTTTTTTAAGTTGAGTAATGCTCGTTTTTGCAAAGGTGAAACGTTACTAATGAAAAAAAAATTAAAAGTAGGTACGTTAAATGATACAATATTATGTACAGTTATATGAGCACAAGGTGGGCAGCGGTTAAAGCACTAGCTTATGCGCTGTTAAACATCTGTATGGCCCATATAGATGTTTGTTGTCGTGGTCTGAGCATTTGTTTGTGTGTGTTTTGTGTGTGTATTTCCGTCGACTTTCATATAAAAAATATCGAATTAAAATTTTTTACGATTTCTTTTTTTCATAGTAGTCCATTACATATAAACATGACAAAAAATCAGCCAAATCGAACGAGCCATTCTCAAAGGAGCTTCGTTCAAATATACGCCGTTTTCTTATACAAATTATTTAAACAAGTAAAGTCGGTAAGTTTATCTAGTTTTTATAAAATAAATGAAACCCGTCTTGCGAATGCAAATAAGAGATTACAGTTTTTCATACAAACCGTTCGACACAGCGCAATTAACATTAACATCAAACGTACCGCGACTCTGTTCGTTTTTTAGTACTTTTGTTATCATAATTGCTTTGAACCACGCTTGTGAACATATTTCTAGGGGTGAATATAAAATGTGGAAAAAAATTGTTTTACTTTCAAATTATACTTTTTATAATATATTTCTTTATGTCCTTACTTCTTCCTAATATTATAAATGAAAAAGTTTGAATGTTTAATTGTTACACAACAACGTCAAAACGGCTCAACGGATCTGTTTGAAATTTGCCACACAGATTGATTATAGTTGGGAATAGCACTAAGCTTTTTATATCGGATAAATGTTGGTTCTTATAGATTTCCACGTGAACGAATTCGCGAGAAGTCGTCAGCTAGTAAGTCTATAACAGCTGGGTTAAATTGCTTTTAACCCAGCTGTTGTAAAGGTTTTTTATTGCGTACGTTATAATATATTATTGTTACAACGTTTAAAGTCTATTTTTTTATAGAATTAATAATTAATTTAAACATTTATGGACCTAATCGCTATTATTGTTTTTATTCGACGAATCGTTGGCACAGCGCTCACAGCAACTGTCTCTTGCGCTAGCGACCGAGGCTTCGATCCCCACTGTACGCAGTATGTGTGTATGGGCCATAGAAATGTTCGTCGTGGATGGTAACATTAAAACGTCAATTACCTGTGTTTCCCACGGTCTAAAATACAGGTCTTGCAACGAATTCCAATTTCAGTACTGAGAGATTAGTAGAATCGTGTTTATAACTTTTCTTTCGCTTCAACGCCGCTGTACGTCGTTGCTATCGATGAGTGCGGTACGCACGCCGATTGATTGACAAGCGACTGTAAGCGACTCAGTCTCATTTCTCATTATCAATCACACGGCGTATATTTTTCTCTCCCAATATTGTGTTATTTAATAATTGTTTTGCGATTTTATTTTCATTTTTGTTTTGTTATTTAACTGTTTTGTTTGGATTTGACATTGTTCAAAACATGATTTGACTTCGTTGCACAGCACACCCATCAATCGTCATGCCTCTGGCGGCCGTAAATGTAAAAGAATAGCCATCATTAAGCCGGCGTACCCCCACTACTGTCGTTGCAAGACCTGTGTATTAAATCATGGTGTCGCCGGTTGCTGACAAAAGCTATCTGACGTATAACGCTGTCTACCAGATAAAAACGTCAAATTTCTATTTTTCACCATCAGACTCACTTTATCTGTCAGATTTTTTTTTCGTAACCGGTCGATCCAAAAGTTGTAGTATATTAGATGAGGCGAAATAGCTCCTAAGGGCTTCTCTTACATCCTGCTCACAAAGCCTATCAGTAACTTCTGTGCCTGATAAACTTTATCAGCTACCCGTGAAGCAGACTTATAACTACTCTGTTCTTCTGTCTCTTAGAAATACTCTATTTAGATACCTACGTCTAACAATGGTTTACCATGTGCTAGTGATTATGGAAATCTAAAAAGTTATATATTATGTGTTTTATCTTTGGTTTAATAAATTTTATTTGTTAATTTCCCCATTGTTATTATTGTAAGTTTATTTACTTTCTAAATAATGATTTCGTTATCGATGTATCTATATTTATGTAAAATCATATTTTATAGGAAATAAAAATAATTTAAAAACCTTTTTGTAAAAAGGACCAAGTAACCTATTTCACGGAATTCATAATCGGGATCCTACTAATATCATAAATGCGGAAGTTTGAATGGATGTTTGTTACTCTTTTACGCAAAAACTAGTGAACTGATTACAATGAAACTTGATAGATATCTATAAGCTGGAGATCCAGAATATCACAGATATATTACAAAACACACTTTTTATTCCGAAATTCCTACGGAATCGGCGTCAGCTAGTTTCATATTATGTAGGTATATATACCTATATAGGTACTTACGAGTACGTATTCTATGTTAAAAATTAGATAATTTCCTCTTTTGTTTTTTCGCAATATAATTATTTAAAATAAAAATATTTATATATATTATCGCCTATACAAAAGAATGAATTATTTTATCTTCCAAATCCGTACTTGAGGAAATTTCTGCTGAGTAATAATAAATAAATAAAAAAAACTGCCACAGGTCACACATTCAGTTTTATGATCACGATAGTTTAATTGAACAATGACAACATTTTAATTATTTTTACGATTGAATGAAATATCCATTATATATATATATATATATATATATATATATATATATATTGTACAAACATTTGCAAGCTGAAGTGGCAGTGGGCAGGGCACATAGCTTAGTAGAACTGACGGCCGTTGAAACAGAAAGGTTCTCGAGTGGGGACCACGTACCGACAAGCGCAGCGTCGGACGGCCGTCCGCGAGATGGACGACTTGAGGAAAGTTGCCGGAAACCGTTGAATGGAGGCTGCTTTGAACCGGTCGCTCTGGAGGTTGATGGGGGAGGCCTACGTTCAGCAGTGGACATACAACAGCTGATATGATGATGATATATATGTAATATATTATAATATAATACTTATACATACTTTCTGTCTAATTTAGAGTAAATAAAATAGATTAACAAAAACGGCTTATCTATTTTTTAAATGAAATAGAATTTGTATAGCTTCTATTGTTAGCAACTGGCCAGTAGTGCGGTCAGACGATCATTTCCAAAATCTCACCCTTCTACTCTATTAATGTAGGTAGGTATATTACTTAATTATATGATAGAATTTAATATATGTATATTGTATATTCATAATATATATAGGTACCGTTTTCATGATTCATTTCACTTATAAGTAGATAATATAATAATATTTTTTTAATTAGATTATAAAAATATATTTATTTTTAATTTATAATATACGAAATTGACATAGTTTCGCTCATTTGATTTGATAATAATTTTAAAAAGTAACTTTACCCAAATCTTACCCTTTTTAAGATCTTCGATATTATTTGTATATAGATTGGTTGCCTTATTAATATTTGCAACGGTATATAAATATTACGTGTGAATTTATTGCTTTTAATTAAATTACATAAATATTTAGTCAAACGCCATTACATTAATAAGCAATCGTCTCTTTGTTTAATTCACGCTTAATAGACGATTAACTGTAATTAAAATTAATTACAAATAATATTCTGCAATGAATACAATCGAAATAGAATTTTTAAATTATTTTGTAATTACTTTTTTAAATTAAAACTCCAATTTATGTTATTTTAGTAATCGACCAAACGCGATGAACTATTTTAATTATAATGGAATTTAAAAAAAAAATCACTTTTTTCCATTTATTTTTCTTTTATTTGAAATGTCATTATTCTTTGTAATTTAAGACTCCAGTATATTTTATTTTTACAATCTGCTAAGCACAATGATCGATTAAGGTTTACTTACGCAATTTTAAAAATGTAAAGACGGACAAATTTCAAAAAATTGAATATATCACTCAAGGCGTAATTAAAGCGACTTGTCCACTGATCTCCTTAAACGTACGATTACTGAGAAATCATTATTCATTTAGGAATACTTGAAAGTGAGTAGGCCATATATGTGTGAGGATCGTTCGACCGCATTGCTGGCCAGTTGCTAACAAATGAAGTTGGTAACTAGAAAAAAATCTACATTATTAAAAAAAAAAATTAAACTCTTTTGTTAATCGATATTTTTTTACTCTAAATTAGATGATGATTTTGATGATGATGATTATTATTAATTTTACGAATAAAATATAGTTAATAACAAATTAAAAATATATACCTTTATTAAAAATTATACATATAATAAAATGGTAGGAAAGTCAAAACTGTGACTACATTGAATTTTTTTTTAAAGAATACATGGGGTGTTTTCTACAATCGATAGGTACCGAAGCCAAAAAGATAGTTTTTAGAATTTTTGTATGTTTGTCTGTATGTATGTCCGGGATAAACTCAAAAAGTAGGTACCTACTGCATGGATTTACTTCAAATTTGGCACGAATATTATTAAGAAGTCGGGTCAACATATAGGCTATATATTATCACGCTATCACCTACGGGGAACGAGGAGTGAATCTTTATCTCTTCAACGCACTCTGTAACAACGTGTAATCTAATAGCGTTCACGCAGACGACGTCACGGGCAGCACCTAGTAATAGAATAATGAAAAAAGGAAAAACAAACACTATTAATACTTATCAATTATATAAAATATCTCAAACCAAATGTGCCCTTATTTTAATATACTTTGTACCTTTCCTAGATCCTATAAAGTATTCTTAATTCAATGAAAAATATCTTATAACATCAACACACACACACACTTTTTTTAAATTCCTGTCAATGAAGGTTGCCTGGTTGCCTTGATATAGGTAGCCTAGGTACACCTGATCATAACTTCGGCAAAGTACCTATGATACATAATCGGAGCAGTGACAAGTAATGTCAAGGCGTGTAAAACCGCGTGGTTTGACTAGTAGGTACCTAGCCTATAATATTTTTATAATATCAAGTAAACAGAAAAAAAATACTGTAACTTTATCACCTAAAATCAAACCTTAATAATTATTATATTAATATAACACTAAAGAAATAAATGGATTTTGATCTAAAAAAAAAGCTTACAAACGTTAAATATATCTTTTACAAATAAATCTTTTACAAATAAATAATATATCTTTTACAAATAAATATTAAAATATAGTTTTTGCTTTTATATTAATTTAAAAACGAATTATTACTAAACTGTTTTAATAATATTCAAGATTAGTTCTTTGAGTAAAGTTTTTTTTTTTAATATTATATACGTCCTACTAAGTACATTCTTTCATTAATATACAATTACGAGTATGTAAATTTGCAAATATTTGTAATAGACATATATTTGATCATTTCTTTTATTTATCATAAATATTATGTATATTTTTATTTTTATCGTTAAATTTTATCAAAAAGATAAATTATCCAGGAAATCTAAAAGTGTCTTTATACTTTTTCTAAAGGTAAAAAAAGGAACGATTCACATTAAAGTTATCATGGACATTCATCAAAAAGGTTTTCAAAATAATACAAAGTAATTGTTTATGAATATAATTTTATTAACAATTTTAGTTTAATGACTCGTTATCATATTTACAATTTTAAGATCATTTATTTTACATTTTTACAAATCTCCCAAGAGTCTATGTCTACTCTATACATCTCTCCAGCGTATGCACAAAATTATATTATAATAAAAAAGAAAAAAAAATCTATTTAATATAAAACTATAAATATTGTTTAGGGTAATTTTTTTTGTAAAGCCGTAATTTTTCTTTCTAAATATTAATAAGAAATGCTGTAATAGAAACTTTCAGTGACATCGTTATTAAAAAAAAAATGTAGCCCGGTAAAAAAAAATAACTTATTGATCTTTTTATAAGCTGTAAAAAAGAGGAATTAATCACACGAAAAAAGGTCGCGTAATAGTAGTAGATAGATTAATATAACTTTTTATAAGTATAAGTTTTCTTATAAATTTGTAATTCGTAAAATTATTATCCGTAAACCGACTTTACAGACAGACTTTTTTTTTAAACATTTATAAGAGTAAAAATCACAATGAGTTCAGCAGATGAATCTGACATTAAACTTACCGAAGACGAGATTATTCGTAATTTTGATGATGAAGCCACATTAATAACGGAAAATTTATTGTCTCAGAAATCTAAAGGAGGCTATATTTTCGCGTAAAACTGCAAAATAGGCGATACTTAAGTGTTATTCTATATCACATAAGAATTATTTGTGCCTATTAACGTTCTTGAGGAGTAAACTCCAGTCGGGCATCGAAGTTGACACACACAGTTATTTTTATTACATTAATCGGTTATTTTATGTTCATTTTTAAATTGTATTAATGTGCCTTTTTAATTTAATGTAACATACTATTCCATGTATGTATTGAAAAAAAAACGTAAAATTGAAATTGCATATAATGAATAATTAATTGAAATTAAAAAAAAAATTAAAACATTCTACTTCAATTTAATTAATAATTGTATACTATTACAACAATGTTAAATGTAAATTTATCATTTGTTAAGCGTAATAAAAATAGATAAAGTACGCTCTACACCGTTTTAAATGGTAACATTTATTTAATTAGCATAATAAAGAAGAAGAAACGATTCACATCAAGTTATTAAAAGAAAAGCATTTACTCTTTTAAAAGTAAATTTATACTGACGTAATTAATTTTTTTAAAGTAATTTTGTATTCTATTTATTTTAATAATTTGTATCATATGTTTGTGTCCGGTGAACCGTTACTAGTAAAAAGATAATTATATGTACCTACACATTAGTATTATATTTTAAATACAAAACGAAACATATTTGAACCGTTTAAATAACTCTTGAAAATACATTTTTATTTTTATTTTAATTTCATAAAACAAAATTTAATTTTTTAATAAGTTTGATAGTAAATTTAATGTCGTCGTATTTTTTATGTTATGGTTGAATGTTTGTTTGATAATAAACACATTAAAATAAATATATTAAATTTGACTTTACATAAATATCAAAAAATCAAACTTTCTATCTTTTTAAAATCATAACCAAATACACAGATAAATAAGATTAAGAATGATGAATAGGGATAGAATGAATGAACGCATTCGAAATACCTGCATTGTTCAATTTATTTATGATAATAATATGTTTAAAAAAATACAACAGAAAAACCATAAGGCATCGACGTTTAGAATTTAAAATTACAAGTTTTTATGTTTTATTATTAACGAGATATTAAAAAGAAAGGAAAAGGAGAAATGCTTTATTCCAATCTCATGTCACAGTCAATGACAATTCCTTGAAAAAAACATAATAGCCTATCTGTGGCAACACTGAATGGGTTCAAAACAGCTCACCACATTCCGTTAACACTACACACAAAGACATACCTTAATGTCCTAGCCATAATATTTTTGGGCATAAACTGAACTGAAATTAATCAGCCTGTAAACGTCCCACTACCTGGGAAAGATTTCCTCTCCATATTAGAAAAGGGTTGGAACCTAATTCACCACGCTGCTCTACTGCGGATCGGCGGATAATTTACCCTAACATGAGTAACTATCGCTATCAGATGTCTATGATAACCGGGACCGACGGTTCTGCTCTCCGAGGCATAATGGGGAGATCCACAGAACCCCAGACCAGGAACAAATATTTGTACAAATACAAATATCTGCCCGAATGGAAATGGAACCCGCGAATGCCGGTTTTGAGATGACTGTTAGCACTAATACACCTGAATGGTTGTCATAATGCTATCGTATTTTTGGGCACACTATTACATAATTATATTATAAAGACGCAAAACGGGATGTTTAATCTGTATGCTGTGTACTGTGATCAGGGCGCTTAACACTGCCGAAATATCGGGATCTTAACAAAAAACATGATAACTACCCAGTGTTACGTCAGTGTTAATGACCATGACAATTTCAATTTAAATAACTTTTTAAATTGACATTTAAAAAGTTATTTAAATTGATTAATTCATATAAATGGGAAACAAAGACTATATAGATATACCTAAATACCCATACAGTTATCTGATAGATAAAGGATATTTATCGCAATTAAAAACTGTTTTGATAATTAAACATCAGTATCATTTTATTCCACTCATAGTTCTTTTAATAAAATTCGGTCGATTATTATGATAATTTATAAAGATTAAATAAAAAATATACAAAATATTTAGTAAAGGTTTATTTGAAAATTTAAGTTCGGGATCTACTACGCGCTAATCTCTAGATCTATTGGATCGATATTTTTTTTGTGTGTGTATTAGAAAGTTGTTAAAGTTGGTCGTAAATGGGCATATGATCATAATATGCTATAAATCATCGTTATATAACGTGTAAAGCAACTGTTTATAAATATGAACCTATCTAACCAGAATCGTAACTTGTCATGGCTTAGATAACAAAAGGTCTCCCAGTAATATGTAGTGTTGCTTTTACTAATATTATTTTCAACAAAGAAGGTTTTACATCTCTTTATTCCGTGTAAAACTTTTATACGTAAGAGCATTCGTCGTTACTACGATAATTATTTTAATGTAATATTGTTTACATAAACTTTAAAAAATATTGACTGCCAGATAATAATTTTATTTGAATAATTAAAAACGATTTCTAGCAAAAATTATAAAATAAAAAACAAATAATTAAATACCGTAATTAAAGAATATTAATTTGACAAATAACAATGAATAAACAATCGTCTCTGTTGTAAAACGATTAAAAACTTTTGAATTTTAATGTCACAACATTTTATTAATTATTATTTAATTAATATAATTCTATTTAATGCTATTCCCAATCAATTACGTGAACAAAACGTGACGTTATTGTTTTTTTTTTTTTTGCATCTCGTTTTATATGTATATTTTAACTTTTAATGTTATAAATTATTTATAATCTGACCTATAAAGAGGATGAAAAAAATCGTGGTTTTTGTAAACAATAGTTAATTATATGCAGTTTTTGATGAAGTACCTACGTCAAAATTGATTAACATTTCAATTAGGCTTGTTACTACACAGACGCCCCAGGCGGTTCCACCCACATTGACATTTATGGATATTATCTTCACGTGATTTTTTAAAGCCTATGTCACTTCTGTATAGCGAAACCTTTTCATAGTGGAAGTAAATTTTTAAAAATATTTTTATTAGTATCAGATTTTATTCACTATAGACAAAAAACAAAATGTGTTTTTTTTTTAAATATCAATAAAGAGTTTAAGGTTACATTTGTGTGCACACGTTATCATTATCATTTAATAACAAGTTAGATTTATGTCTATCTATTTTGTGCATTTACATAACCAATGGATATAAGCTATAAATATTAAAGTTTATGAAGATATTTGCTACTTAATGAAAAAACTACTACATCGATTGCGACGAGACTTGCTAAAATGTAGATAACTAAAAAAAGGCTTGAAATGTCATCGAAATCAGTACAGGTTAGTAATATGCATGACAAAATAATTTAATTTTGTTGTATGTACCTATATTTCTGTGTTACTTTTAATACGAGTATATCTAGATTAGAGAAGATAATGAAAATTGAACCTTATTCTAATTGATAATAGTTCAAATTTTAAATACGATACATTTATCAGACACGTTATTTTAGTAATTATTTTTTGTATTTGCAATTATGTTAGCTGAGTGATGACCGGCAGAGAATAATAGTCCCGACCTCTTTTTCGCCAATGTCGTAAAAGGCGACTAAGGGTGCCTGTCCATTAATGCAGAGCGAGGCGGAAAAAAATATTAAGAGGTCAATGGGCCATTTTATAAATAAACACAATAATAAAAACGAAAATTCGATCACATTTCGTTTAGAGAGTTGCGAAAACTAACTTATTTTTTCCGTTTTATTAATGTCTTCTCACTCTCTCTCTCTTTGTCTCTCTATTTAAAATCTGTATGATAATCTTTTGTTCTTTTTTTCTCTCTCATAATTCTAATGTTGATCTAACTCTTTCTCTGTTAAAGCTATCATTATCAGAAGGGTTATTAATGTTACGTGGAATGAGATGTGTCAAGTACGTACTTGAGATTATAACAATAATAATTAGTTTACACAGCATATCGGTACCCATAGAGTTTATTTCCTAGGTGTTAACTTTACCGAATTCGTCAAAAGTAATCTTATTGTGTTACTGAAAAAATAAATAAATTTACTAGTCGGTGAGTCCAATTCGATGATAAAAATTAACAAAAGCGATGATCGTTATGAGATGACAGGGAACGACGGGTTTTCATGGACACTAAGACAGACATTCAGACCAGAAACGAATATTTGTACAAATATTAATATCCGCTTCGACCGGATTGAGACCGGGATTGAACCAGCGACTATCGGCATTATTGGAACTTGTGTCACTACATGTGTTGCCTTTTCTACAATACGTAAATAACTTAACAAAAATATTTTTTTTGTCCTATAATATACTGTAAACAACGCACTTGAGCAAAGGCCTCTTCTCCATATAGAAGAAGGGTTGGAGCTTAATCATCACCTACTGTGTAAATCATCATACACAGTAGGCACTGTCTAACACAGCACACTTTTTAGTTTGTTAACATTAATTCAATTTAATTTCAAGGTATTTTTTTTTTCTTTTTTTTCTGTAACGGATAATAAATAAAAATGTACAACTAAACAAAAATCAACTAAACCAAAATGAATATGATAAAACGTCCGCCATTAACATTGGCGATATTACTCGTAAATTGTTTACATATCCTAAAAGTTTTTAAAAGCAAATTTAATGCAATACTTTAACAATTTTTAAACAATTGAATCGTATTATTAATCTGTAGCTATTTTAATTGCGTCACGATGGTAAATATGTGATTTATCAAATGATATAGTTTCACTAGATGATACCCGCGATGCTCTGCTTTGCTCATTATACTAATAATGTACTTTATGTGCAAAGGAAAAAACATATAAAAGGCTACAAGGTAAGAAACACATCATTGAACAAATAGTGCTTATATCCTTGTATCGTATAAGTCTATCAATTTCTTATTTTAATGAAGTTATCGTAATATGTTTTAGATAAAGGCCAATTAGGTATATATGAAATAAACTTTAGAAGACTTTCGAGTAATTATAAGTATTTAGAAAAGAAACCATCATACAAAACGATTGACATGTGACAATTACAAAATATATTTAAAGCTCGGATCTGTATCCACTATTATTCCTTAAAACGAACCCGTTCAATTCACTGTGTCATATCGACATTACCTAATTTTTGATGGCATTGTAAACCCACTTTTTTGGCCAATTTAAGTTAACTAGAACTGAATTAGCGGTAATTACTGCTAGCGTGATTAGAAGCAATAAATAATTTTGTTTTCAAGACTATCGTATTTCAGTGGGAAACAATCTTAACATTTTATTATATGTTTTAACCGACTTCGAGAAGAGGAGCTCAATTACTGTATTTTATATGTGTGTGTATGTAAGTGTTTAGTATATATTTAGAAACATTTTCGCCAAACTTAAGTTAATCCTTGAGACCATTTCTTTAATAAGATTAGACCCTATTTCCTTAAAGATAATGACATCATTTTTATTAATATATTATACAACTAAGGGTGTAAAAACTGATTTTTGAGATTAGTTATTATTTTTGTTAAAACAGCAACTTTTATTTCAATTCAAATAATGAACAACGAAATAACTTCAATCGTTTGTTCAATTGTCGGTTATATTTCTAATGTCTCTAGTTACAAACTGTTACATAATTCTCAATTACTGTACAGTAAATAATTCGATCGGTACAACACCAGAAAAGTATTTTACTAAAAAGTTTAAACAGGTAATCAAGATATTTTAACATCCAAATTGAGCTGTGTATGTGTGTGTATGTAACTGAACTGACATGAATTGGACAGTAAAGCAGATCGTCTAGTTCATTACGCAGTGAAAATATCACGTAAATTAAAAAAAATCAAATTAATATCCTTCTTCTTTCAAGTCGGCTTAATACGTTATGCTATATTGATCCCTTCCTATCATTAAAATAATTGTCGTATTAAATATTCAGTTCGCATCTATATTTAAATTATAAACGTTAAACTCAATGTGTTAACGTTAAAACCATTGAACCGATTTGATGTCTATTTTGTTGACCTACCTGAACTTTCTGGAAAACTTTACGTAA
This sequence comes from Euphydryas editha, assembly GCA_036937285.1. NCBI lineage: Eukaryota > Metazoa > Arthropoda > Insecta > Lepidoptera > Nymphalidae > Euphydryas > Euphydryas editha. Next base: position 18,590,328 of record JAUPFZ010000014.1, read on the forward strand.
CAAGTTCAATGACCTTAAACATTGATTAACTTTTTTTGTTACTAAGTACTATTATAATATTATAATTAGAATTTTCTGTAGTGGTGCGAAGGTTCCATAAACGATAAAAATTTGTATTTAGGCAAACATTTTCATCCAGTCTGTCGGTGCTTCGAATAATGATAACGATCGTTACACATGGTTACCTTTGTATATGGAAACTAGGTCTTTGCCCAGCAGTGGGATGTTAAAAGACTATTAGAGTCAGTTCCATTAGTTAATAAATAATAATAATAAACATGTTTAACATACACACACGGTCGTCTGCAGTTCCTTAGGTAGGCAACTTAATGCCTGTGTTTTAGGTAACAGATGACTGATATCCTTTTTTTTTAAATAAATATACATATTAATAATACATATATAAATAAATACATATTACACCCAGACTCGGGACGGGAATCGAACCCACAACCCTGGAGCAGAGCACAGGACCACTGCCAACTGCGCCACGGGCCAGCCGATAGTTAGTTGTAACCAAGTTAGTTATAACCTAAAATCGCTTTTGACCCAAACGCAGTAATAACTATATACCTAAGTAAGGAAGCGTAAGTGAAAATCCTAAACTAGCTTAATCTTTTTTACTTTATTCTGGTATTTGGACTAAAGTATTAATTAACTAATTTAACAATAACAGACGGCTCAATGATGTTATTTGTAATTGTTATGACATAATTTACTCGAGTACAAATGTAATGTAGGTATTATGTAATTATCAGTAATTAGAGAATAAATAAAGAAGAATTCTTTTTTTGTTGTTGATCGACAACCCTCAATTAATTTCATGTATGTGTGTGTGTTAGCTTTGTAATGTCTTATTATTATATTCATCTTAAGAAATATACTTGTAAGCACGCTTTTGACAACTGTCTTTTTATATAAAAGTCGTTACTCTCCTCTCTCTGTTTCCGCGCATCTTTATTTTAAATCACGCTACGGATATAGATAAGATTTGAGGAATAGAAGAATGATAAACTAGAAAAGTTTTTAAATTTCTAAATTATAAGAGTTATATACAAAATCAATGAACTGTAACGCTATTGTTTTTACGATATCTAAATGTTGTTTTAACATTATTTCAAAACTAACCGGCTAAGCCTTAGAAGTAACATAAAATAACAAAATAATATGCCTTAACATACACACACGGTCGTCTGTTCCTGGAAGGAGGTGGCCTGTTTTAGACAACAGCTGACTGATTTAAAAATTTATAAATGGATACATATATACTTAAATAATACTCCTGAGATTGGGGTGGGAATTGAACCCACAACCCTGGAGCGGAAGCAGGGTCAATGCCTACTGCGCTAACGGGCCAGTCCAAAAGTCTGTGATGATAGCACGTGTCTATCTCCTAAGGTACACTGAGAATAACAATTTTTATCTATTAAAGATTAGTAAACGGTAGAGTCTTTCTAGTGCCATTTATTGAGATATTTTCCTCATTTATTATAAATCCTTATTCAAATAGGTATATGTTTGTTATTTTGAATGTTTAATATAGTTAAAATATTTCAAACATTAAATATGCTTTATTCAAGCTGGCTTACGTAAGCAATTTTGTAAAGTAACGTAACAAGTTAGTCATAACAGTCTCATCAGCTTGCAAAACGATTATTATGTTAAGAGCGACCGGTCAGGAAGTCAACAGTTGTTCATTTCAAATATTTCAATACAAAGTCGTATTAATTGTCGTATTAATCATTCAATACATGTCAGGGAGACGGATTTAAGAGCGGGAGCCGCTTCGGAAAAAGCTGAAATGACTAAACGGTACAAATATTCGTCACTTATCGTACATTATGTTTTTGTTTGCAGGCGAAATACTTGGACTTTGGAGTACCAGCGCAAAAAAAAATCTGAAAGAATGACCCCCATGACTCATTGCCTCCACTGGTGACAGAAGGGACCATCCCTTCCATCACCAATGGAGGCTTTTTTGCCCAGAGAATCGGAATTGCGATTCAACGGGGAAATGCTAACCAGCATTCTTCGTACCATTCCACGCAGACATGATTTAAATTTTAAACCAAAACTGTCTGTAAATAATTATTTTTTGAGTTTTGCCTTGTAAATATGTATAACTAAACTAAATTAAAAAAATTTTTCAATAATTGTCTATCTTTCTCTATGTCTCGTAATATGCACTTCTCTATACTTAAAGTGCATAATATTTAGTACAGATTATAATTTTTTATCGTTTGGTATAAAAACTTATTTAATTGCATACCATTCATATCTCTAATAATACTGTTAAAGAGAAGAGTTTGTTACATCGTCATAATCTTAGGATTAGTCGATTCTATTTTAATTTTTGTTTCTTATTTCGTTTCGCCTATCCAATTTCTATTTAGCGTAGCCAAAAATGTCAATGTGTTTCCACTAGGAAAGTAGCCCGTTTTTTATAAGGCGTCTTCACGGACATAGCTTATTGTTAACCGACTTTTTCGGGCAGTAACTTTTTCTCGAATCTATGTTTCTTACGGAGAAATAGTTATTTTCATATTAAACAAAAAAGTATTATGATGATGTGATCATATACCATGCCTACGTTAGTTCCGGATTTTACAGCTTTCTAATGATAGAATAAATAATTATTAAAATCGGTTCAGCAAGCTTAAGAGTTAATTAGTTATAAATAAATAAAAAACAAACAAATAAATAAGTTTTGTTTTTATAGTGTTAATAAGATACACCGTTATATTGACGTAACGTCATTGAAACAATGTCCACACATTTTTTTTTAATAATACTGATACGTACCTACCTACACAAGATATCTGTGAGTACTTTATAACAAAAATAAAAGCGTAAATATTTAATTCTTGTAAATCTATCTATATATATTAAACTCAAAAATTATATGAGGAAAATTAGGAAATTCCGTGGGGACTGAATTTTAATATAGTAAAAAAAAACTAAATTAAAACTTAATTAAAGTAAAAGAAAATATTAAAAATTGTTTAAAACAAGAAATATCTTGTGTTTAACAGTTCGTGCTAACGCAATTACTAACAAATATTTTAAATACAAGTAAAACAAGTTAGCAGATATTTATAAAATAGTACGACGTTTTTTTTTTTTTTTTTCATAAAATTTTTAATCAACAACATAACGCAATTTTAATACAAGAAAATTGTAGTCACATGATTGGAACACATAAAAAAAATGTACGTTTTTTTAAAGTTTATAAATCAATTGCAACGACTATAATTATTTTTACGTCCTGCAATGCTAATTAAATTAGATCATTGTAAATAAATTTTTTTTTTCCGTAATGAATAAAAATCTTGATACTTGTTTGATATACATAAATTAAGACATTATACAAGGAAAATGACTCAAGAATAATGTGAACATGTCCACAGATCTAGTTACCTGTAATTAACGGTTATTAAGAGTTTTGATACAGTTATTATAACCTTCGTTAAGATAATCACTAAATAATATACCTATATAATTTATTATATATAGTTATATATATTATTTAGGTAGTTTAAATATGTATTAGTTGTGTTGAAGTGAAAGAATTATTACAAGTATTGTATTACTATGTTATAGAGTTTGACTGTCTCGTTAGCGCAGTTGGTAGTGACCCTGGTTTCTACGAGCGATTCTGGGTGTAATATATATTTATTTATAAATATGTTATTTATATGTATATTTATTTTAAAAAATGGATATCAATCGACTATAAATTACAGGCATTAAATTGTGTACCTTAGAAACAGGCGATCATGAGAAGCATATTTATATTTATTTATACATAGGTATTATGGTAAAATATTGAGCTTTCGCGATAATTAGTTAAAAAAAACTTAAAAACCGTAAAAATGGGCCCATAACCTAATGAAACAACGTGATGTTTATTCGACTCGGAAGTTCGGGACGAACTAATTTATTCACAGATAAAAAATATAATGTAATTATTAAACAAAACGACCATTCAACCATAACATAAAAGTCAACATTTATTATATATTCATAATTGTAACAATTCACGCATTTTTCAAACGTGGTAATTTTTCTTTATCCCATACTTTAATTTTACTAAAATACTCTGAATACTGTAGGTGTGCGCTGGCTAATAAATATTAATCAACGTTCTATATATACCTATAGAGAGTAATACTTAGTTATATTTTCGTAATATGTCATATTTGTGTAAAAAAATCATCTCAACATTATTTAAGTTATTTTTTCTTTTATGAATTAGATATGCAACGTATAAATATATCATGATTGAAATTAAAAAAAGCTATTTATTTATATAAATATAATAAAAGTAAAAAATCTAAAAGCACCATTTATTTGTGCATTTGTAAAAAAACTTTAACTAAAAATATGTCAGAGTCGGGCGAAAAACTTAAACTGATTTGTATTTAAAATCTTTTGTAAATTCATACGTTAGGCCTTTTAATCTCTCTCGTCCTTTTCACTATCAACCTGAAAATTCTGTTACAGCATTTCTTTTATTATTATGATATTAATAAATTACAGTCAACGGCATCGCCACATCGCTGTCTGAACCTAACGTTGCTAACGTTATACTCAGGTACAAACCTTCTATATATTCAATAATATAATTCTACATCGAACGTAATTATCTACACATCTTAATATATTACAAGTAAAAGTCAATATAATAATATATTGACTTCATTCAATATAATAATATAATATATTTATATAGAATATATTATATCATTATATTGACAAATAAAATTGATAAATAAATTCTTCCTTTAAGACAAAACGAAAATATCAAATAAAATTTAGGTAGAGTCTTTAGAAGCTATTAATCTAAGATAAATAAATGATTGATTATTTATTAAATAAACTTTTTATTGACCCTCGCGGGCAGGTAATGATTTGCCACCGAAAATTAATTCTAAAAATCAACTCTGTCTGATCATCGAGGAGGGAGGACGACACTTTTTCCGAATTCACTAAGCTTGTACATACCTGATGCGCAGAAATGTCGATTTAACTTCAAGCACTCGCTCAACACTAAACGACAATGATACCTAGTGAACTTTATAACGCCTCAACACCACATACGGATTTCACGGCATTCACGGAGCCGCAACTCTAGCTAATCGAGCGCCCGGTCCGCGTCGGAACCTCACTGACGTCCGTTGGCCGGCGCTGCGCCAGCCATGTCGTGTCACCAGAATATTTACACTATCAGTCTGTAGGAAGCCGGCTACTCCTCGTCGACGTTGATCTCGGAGTCGGCCGAGTCCTCGTCGTAGGTGGAGGAGGATGCGAACCCTCTGCCGAGAACTGCCGAACGGTTCTTGGCTGCGGCCGCGCGGTCTCGCTGCCTCCGGTTCTTGAACCAGTTGCCCACCTGCGTTGGCGTCAGCCCCGTTGCTGCTGCGAGCTCACGTTTCTTTGTAGGGTTCGGATAGGGATCTTGCAAATACCACTCGCGGAGGAGTGATCGCGTCCGCTCTTTAAAACAGTGTGTCTTCTGCTCTCCATCCCAGATCGTCCTGGGCAAGGGAAACTTCTTCCGCACACGGTACTTGTCGACGGGACCGAGCGGGCGTCCGCGCAGCCTCTCCGCCTCCTGGTAATGTGCCTCCAGCCAAAGTGCTTGTAACTTCGCGTGACTCTTTCGCTGGAACCGGTGCCGCTCGAGAATCGAGTAGAGCTCGCGGTGGCGGCCCGCGTGAAAAGCGACTACGGCCCGTGCACGCAGCACAGCTTCGCAACGCTCCAGTTCAGCTACGTTGGGGTGCGCGACCGGTAGAGACCAGAGAAAACGCGCGAGCCGCTCTACGTCACCGCTCTCCTCAAGCGTCTCGCAGACGGTGGCTACCTGAGTGGCGCTAAAGGAGAGCGTGGGCAGCGGCAGTAGCGGTGTTGGAGCGGCCAGTTCAAGGGCGCCCAGCGTGAGCGGAGCAGGTGGATCAGTGCAGGCGGTGGGCTCAGCGGCACGGTCGGCCGCGGAGGGCCCACGGTGCGCCTCCAGGATGCACGCGTGCAGCGCCGCCGTCGTGGACTCGTCCCAGGAGCCGCGCATCGGTGCGAGTGTACGCGCCGGAGTCGCGCGCCGTTTGAGCCGACGACCGAGCGCGCGCCGGGACCGGCCGGGGGGGCGTGCTCGGGGCTGCGAGCGATTGGCTATCGGTTACGGCGTGCTCGATGCGGCAGCCAATCGCGCGCGCCTCCCACCCGGGGGCCGGATAGCTTTCAACCGCGCCGTGGCGCGTATCCGGCGGGCGCGTTTAACGAGGGCGGCGGGGCGCGGCCCCCCCGCGCCGCCATGATCCGTCACGCACACCGCACGCCGCCCGCGCCCCGCACCAGCCCCGCGTGGCGCACGTCGTCCGACGCGCCCTGAGCCGCGACACCGCCGCCGCCGCCGCTTCGATAGATTACCTGTGAGCCTGCAATTAATAGCCTCCATATATTCATCCGGGTGGATTACGAGCTTTTATTTGCCCGATGTGTCGCTACCGATCGATAAATTATCGGTTAATCCGCTTCGCATTCCCGCCCACTTAATTAACGTCCAGGTGATCGTTAAAACATTTCAAATTATTTTTCAATGACGATATAATTTACCGTCGTAATTACCAATCAAATTGATGTAAAACGCGCATCACCGCAGCGGAGCGCCGCATAACTTCACGGTCGCCGAAAGGGCTGCGGATTATTTCAAATATTCGAACAATTCGAGTACGTAAATGTAGAGATAGTATGATGATAACTTATTTAATCATCGCACGTTTATGAGGCGAGCGTGTTGTATTTATTATTCATATTTTATGGTAGAGTCTACGTGTACAAAGAACACTTTAAGTTTTGATACATGTTGACGCTATCATTTTTCATACACCGCATTTAAATTTATTTCTGTACAATCTTATACCAAATGTAGAGTTACTCCTATTTGAAATAAAATCTTTGCAAGCGTCAAGTTGGTACAGTCACACTACAGCGCGAGATTTCACCGTGAAAGCCTTTCCACAGTATTAAGTTATTGAACGGCAAACCACACCCCGCTGTAACTCACCCCCACCCCCAGGGGGGGATCGTACAGATTACGGGAACGATATAGATTTTCGCTGCAAATATAGAATTTTTTACCGTGGAATGGATTAGGTCTCTATTGATGTTCATATAATTGTCGATGTGGTCTAGTTCCTTGAAATGTTCTATTTATTGTTTGTTTTTTTTTTTTCTTTTTACTTTGTTATTTATGTTAGTGTTACGATAAATGCTTATTTTTTCAACTAGGAAGGTAGGTGGGTACCTACTATTAAAGTTTTTATCTGTAAATAGGCATCTAAATAAAAAAAGAACAATAATCTACACAACAAGTAAATTGTTATAGAAAAAAAAAACGTAATTTCAATTGAAACAGAAACAAAGATATTCGAAATATTATTATTGTTCTTAATTTAATAGTACATTTCGTATCGACAGTTAAAATTATTTTCATTGCTATTTATAAAAAAAAACACGTTTCGTTATTAAAATAAAAGTTTCTGCATTATTAATATACAATTAAACAGCTTGTGGGAGCTATTTTAATTTATTTATAATTTAATATTTTCTCTTTAACATTGAGAAATAAAAATATTTATTCACTTATTCGTGAAATATACAGTTTAGTTTTACATTTAATAAAAAATAAGTTGTTTAAATTATGCATAAACCATGATTGGTAGTTGATTAAATTTTAGCAATCTTATAATTATTAACTGCTCACTATAAGAAGCGATAATTGTCAACAATATAATATGTTTTTAAATGCTTAATGATTATTACTATTAAAATAATATATTCTTAACTCTACAAAAACTGTAGAGCTTTTACATGTTTATCTTTCTTTACTAACATTTTTTTTGAAAATTGTTTTTGAACATTCTGGTGTCACCTCAACGCCGGCGGTTGCGGGTTCGATTCCCGCTCCAACCCTTCTCCAATATGGAAAAGAGTCCCAGTAGTGTGACAATTACAGACTGGTTCATTGATTTCCATTGAAAAACACACCCTTTGATAATAAATACATTTTCTCAAGATTGAATTTTGATACCATTTAAAAGACGTCGAATTTTCGCAGCAATTCGATAGTTTGGTTCGATTTCCTAGTTCATTCCCCACTCATGAGATACTCGTAGGTAGGTACCTACATAATCTATATTTATCTTAAAAGTACCTTTTCTTGATCTAGGCAATATATCATACATCATGTCATGTCATCATACATTTGTATGGTGTATTGCGGAAACCTTAAATACTGATGATATAATATGATTTCAATATATTTTACTTTTATTTTATATTAAATATATTTAACTATATTAATTGGATTGCTTAATTATTTGACAGATAATTATAATATTAAACATATTTATTAATACAAATTATTGGTTAGGTACATTTTATAATTAAAACATTTTATTTTATTTTATTAGTAGGTACTTTGCTATTTTTAATATTTACCGATAATTTATTATTCCAAAAATTGTATTGTAGATTTTTATACTACTTGTATCCCTTATAGTACCTACCTAATTTAAAAAACACACCCACTCACAAAATATACAAATAATTAATTAAACAATAAATATATATAAAAAAGGTAGAGGTAGAGATAGGTGTATCTATGTGTATATCTATCTGTAGATGCTATTGTGTTAAATTCAGTCCAATCAGAGTGATTCTGTTACTCTAACAATTTGCAAATCTACTTAAGAGCTTCTCCGAGATTAATTTAACTTCAAATAAACTTCACTTAGAGCCCCAAAATAACGCTCAGGACGTTAATATATACATAGAATATATTTACTTTTATATATGACAACGTTACTATTGTATTATACTGTATATAAATAAATAAATATGTTTAACATACACACACGGTCGTCTATCCCTATTCATAATAATTCAGTTTCCTATATAGGAAACTGAATGACTGTGATTTTGGGAACAGCCGACTGATATATGTACATTTTTTTTACGTGATAACGTCTTGTAAATCGATTAATGCCGCGTGTACGCACGAAAAAGCATGACACATTGTCACGTTCCGCGAGCGAGAGCGTAAAATAAGCGATAGAGAGACACGATCGGCCTAAGCGTTCGGTTTGGAAATGAAAAAATATAACGCAGATTGGAGGATTTTAAATATCATACTTGTATACCTATTAGTTGCAAATAAATTGTTAATATCACATTGTTATTTCTAATTAATCTGTATAATACCTATAAGTAATAAAATATTTGAATTAACGAGTGCAAATAAATATTAATTTATCGCAAAAAATTGTAATTAATTGAATTAACTCATTCTTTGTGTTATACAAAATAATGATAACCCAGTGATAATAATACAATTCAATTCATAAAAGTATGCAATTTTTTTCCAATGTTTTCTTATGACGTTATCACGTAAAATTGTCGTCCCTAAACCGACTTTACAGACAACCAGTTCTTTTAAATAAATATACACATAAATAATATATATATATTACACCCAGATACAAGGCGGAAATCGATATATACTAAGTACACCCAGACTTATTGTATTTAGAGCAGGAATCGAACCTACAGCCATGGGACAGAAAGCCGGGTCACTGCCAAATGCGCGAACGTGCCAGTCATAATTATGTTCAATGGATATAATCAGACTTGTTACAGTTTTATTACGAATACAGATTTTAAATTATCTTATTATTCAAAATATTTTTAAGTATTAAGGAAAACATATAAAAGTGAATCTGAAATGAAACATATCTCCCTTACTTATTTATTTAAATTGATTTTTATTGTAATTGTTAAAATGGAATGTTATTATTGTTATTTTTATTATTTTATATACAAAATACTGTGGTATTATTATAATGTTTTTGGTAATCAACTTAACTAACGTATTGGATTCCCTGGAATGTTAGATATAAGTTTTTATTCATTAAATAAATAAATAAATTACTTTAAGAAAACATAGGTATTTACGTACAAAAATTAATGAAAAGAACTTACCTATAATCAAACAACGTTTCCCTCGCTTTCACATTAATGTTCGATAAACGGACACGCTACTAGTTTTTATAATCCGTTAAAACTTGAATTAATAAATAAGTATATACACCTGTAACATATCTAGAATTTAAATATATTAAACACAATTAAATGCATTAAAATATAGACTATGAACCGAATCTGTGTTTGGAAAATAATGCTTTATTTTTTTAACAAAATGTTCAGCTACGTATGACGTCACAGAGCGTTGACGTGTGATTGCTGCGCAGACGCATGACAGCTGCCCGTTCGCGTCACGACATCTCGTGTCAATGTTCTTTCAAACACCTATACGTACTTTATTTTGCTGTAATGTGTTATATTAATTACAAATATTATATATACACATAGATGAAAATTACATACTTGACATAATATATAAATATGTAGTGCATTTATTTTGTAACATCTATACATATAATAAAATGGTAGGAAAGTCAAACTGTATATTGATTTTTTTTTTAAAGAATACTTGGGGTGTGATCTACAATCGATACCGAAGCCAAAAATATAGTTTTTAGTATTTTTGTCTGTTTGTCTGTATGTACCTATGTCCGGGATAAACTCAAAAAGTACTGTATGGATTTACTTCAAATTTGGCACGAATATTATTAAGAAGTCGGGTCAACATATAGGTTAGGTACATATTATCACGCTATCACCTACGGGGAACGAGCGAACCTTTATTTCTTCAACGCATTCTGTAACAACGTGTAATCTAATACCATTCACGCAAACGACGTCGCGGGCAGCAGCTAGTATGAAATAAATAGATAAAAGCACTCGTCCATGTATATATACAAATTGATTTTATATAGGTAAATTAATTTTTAATTAAATAAAAATTATCATCATTAAAATATTCTAGCAAAAGCCAGAAGCACATTCCTCAATCCTTATATTGATCCTACTATCCTTTATCCTTTTGGCTAGTACGAGAAACTCACAACGACCGTTCTGGTGTAATGGTGCGAGTAGTTGCCTCAACGCGGCGCGCCAGGGCGGGCGCGGGTTCGATTGCCGTCCGAGACAAATATTTGTATTTGTACAAATATTTGTTTCCGGTTTGGGTGTATGTCCTTGTGGGTCTTCCCACCGTGCCTCAGAGAGCACGTAAAGCCGTCGGTCCCGGTTATCATAAATACCTGATAACGAACGTTACCTATTATAGGGAAATTATCCACCAAACCGCAGTGCAGCACCGTGGTGGATTAAGCTCCAACCCTTCTGCTATATGAAGAAGAAGCCTTCGCTCAGCAGGTGGCTTACAGGCTGATACAGAGTAACTCACTCATAGAGGTATTATTACCTCTATGAACTCACTTGGAGATTTTTTTGATAATACAGGTCTGCGCTTGATTGCGAGCGATTACACGACATTTATACATAGGTATAAGCGATGATACAACCTAAGGTAGATCGCGTTTGCCTGGAAGATGCCTTGATCAATAAGTATTATTACTCTTGGTTAGAAATTTATGGGCTTGTGGAGCAGTGTAGCGAAATAAACTTCTTACATAGTGTACCGTCGCCCAGCAGTGGCCCTTACTCTTTTTTTTCAAGTTCTTTTAAAAGCCTATTTAAATAGAGTTTATTTAGAGATTGCGTTTAAGATATGTAAATATGTTTATTTATAATACACATAAACTTATTTAGATTTTACATAAAAATTGATACAACAAACTTTTTAATCATAACTTTGTTCTTTTTTGTTTTAAAATCTTAGTTTAAGGCTTGTTTAAATAATGAATTAATAATTAGGTTTGAATACGTTAAGTACAGATTTTACTTTAGGTACGCGCATTTTTTTTTTCTATATATAAATATATTTAATAATAATCTATATAAATTAAAGTACTAGTAAGATTATATTACAAAAATGTCTATTGTAATCTTCGGAAAATTGGCTTACCATTTGTTATTAAATAAGAGATAACTCTAAAGTAATGGTTGAGATTCTTCTGTGCCGGTCACAGAAGAATCTTTACTAAATAAAATATATCTCGCTGTATTTTGATATTTTCATTACAAAGTAATTTAAAATCAATTATTGATTATCGTATTAATTGAAGTTAAGTCAAGCAACGACGTTAATAGTGGTGATGAATGTTAAATTAACGCTGACGCTAACGGCTTCGATTCTCGTTTGGAACAAATATTTGATATTATAACTTGATCAATAAGTATTGTTACTCTTGGTTAGAAATTTATGGCCTTGTGGAGCAGCGTAGCGAAATAAACTTCTTACATAATGAACCGTCGCCCAGCAGTGGCGCTTACTAACTGCTTCAGCTTATTTTAAACCAAAACTATTTTAGCATGAACTCCGAGAACATTACAATTACAGTTTTAAACAAATAGAGCCGTTTTAAGATTTAAAAAAAATATCGTCATTATTAATATAATTATAGAATCCTAATATATAAATATTTGTCAACATTTTTTTTTTTTTTGTTTCCCAGACAGAAAGTATTTCTAACAATTTTTAATATACCTGATCTATTTTTACATAACTAATGAAAATTTGTTCATTTAATATTATATTTTTTTATATGACAGCTAAATTTCTTTATTAATTATTATTTATTTTACTAATGAAAAGTAATGTAATAATACTATATTAATCCATTTAACGGTTTATTTTACGTTTTTAATATTGTAAGTAATTTACGAACACTGTAAATAATTGGTCGATCTTCTAAATACCGATGATGCTCACTTTTATAATATTTTTCTTAATTTTTTTTGACTTTAGATTTTTTTTTTTTGACATTTCATAATTAGTTTCTGACGTTAATTTTTGAATTTAATCTAGAATATTCAATATTTTTCAATTAAGTAGGTTACGATTATCGGAAGATATTTTATTTATTTATTCATACGTTATATTTTATATAAATAAATAAATATTAAATCATTTATTTTTATTGTTAGGCTGTTAGGTTTTTTAAAATTGTAATTAAGTGTATTAATTAATTTAATAGAGAGTAAGTAATATTGTATTAATTAAATTATTTATTTGTGACTTTATTTAATAATTATTTTTATTCATACGATTATCGTATAAATATATTTTTTTATTTTTTTATTTATATATTATTTTTTTTGTTTTTTTTAAAGTCGTACGAATAATTATTTTCTTATTCATACGATTGTCATAGCAACAGCCTAATTAATAATACATATTTAATAAATCAAATAACTTAAAAATCGTTATTCAGTTTATAATAAAAATAATATTTTTTACTTATATAACTTCTTACTAATAAAATACAAATAACGTAGAAACTTGGTGGTTCGTAAGTGGCTCCTATGAAGAATATCCTCTGGTGTTATGAGCGGATCGTGTCAGGCTTCTGTTCCCGGGGGTGGGGGATGGATCGATACGGGGTGGAAGGGTGTATCTTTGTTTGGATATAAAATCTTAGGGGTGTGGTCTATACCAGGGATTCTATGATTTATGACGTTGGAATATATTTATTTTATTTTTGGATTCGGTTGCTATAACGAACTCTTGAGCTTAACTCGTAAAATAAATTATTTATTTTCATCCGTTTTTTATTTATATATTTGAAAAAGCAGGTTAATTGTAGGAGTTAGGTCATGTTTGAAATTATTTTTGGCTATTTTTTCTATATATATATTTTTAATTATATAGAAAGATATATTTTATTTTACATCACATACCTAGGTATATATAAAACGCACAATAAGGACTGATGACCGATCTGGTGTAATTGTAACTAAAGTTCCATAAACTTCCGACGGCTACGGGTTCGATACCGCTCGGAGCGCATATTTATATATGTATAAATATTTATTCCTGGTCTGGATGTATGTCATTATGTCCCAGTCATCGTGCCTCGGAGAAAACATATAACCATTCGTCCTAGTTGCTTACTTACTACTACCTAGTGCTCCTAGTTGTTAGGGATAATATTCACCAACAACATAGTAGAGCTGCGTGGTGGAATAATCTCTAAGCCTTCTCTTGTATAAGGAAGGTTTGTGGTTAGCAGTAAGATATTTGCAGACAGTTTCAGTTCAATTCAGTTTAGCACGATGAGGTAGGTGGTCTTATCGCTTGATAGTGAGAGCTATTCAAAATATATAAATATTAATAAAAAAAAATAATAAATAAATAAATATATTTAACATACACACACAGTCGTCTGTCCCTAAGGTAGGCAACTTAATGCCTATGTCTTAGGTAACAACTGATTGATATATTTTTTTTGATTAAATATAGGCACCTATATACTTATAATACATAGGTATATAAATAAAGATATATTACACCCAGACTCGGGGCGGTAATTGAACCCACAACCCTGGAGCAGAAAACAGGGTCACTGCCAACTACGCCAACGGCCAGTCAAAAATTACGAGTATAAATTATTATTTATTAAATTCTAGCTTCTGCCTGACGCTCTGCTCTTCCTGTGTTATTTCTAATACCTCCAAAAATATGTGTACAAAGTTTCATAATGATCGGTTAAATAGTGTTCGCGTGAAAGCGTAACAAACAAACTTACATTTCACATTTATTATATTAGGGATTATAAATTATGTTGTAATTTTGGCGACGCGTTGGCACAAAAACTGCCTGATGCGCTATCAGTAGCGAGTTCGATTCCCGCACATGACAAATATTTGTGAAGGCCATGCTTGTCCTGACATGTTTTATCAATCATACAGATATTTAACGAGGTTTGAATGTTTATGAAGTTGTGAGTGTATCAGGACTCCCGTATTAGGATCCTTCCGTTGAGTGCAAAGCGCTTATGTTATACGTTTTATAAAAATTATAGTTACGAACTAAATGTTAAAATTCTAAAAGTATCTCTATTGGGAATTGTTAATGTGCGTTATATTATGGAGACGTTCGTCGCTCGCCTTATAGGGAATACTTTAATACGTTTGCTAGAAAACATTTTGTTATAAATTATTCAGTATACTTAATATGGTATAACGTTGAAATTAAAACAATAGTTTTTTGAGTAATTACAATAATAAAGAATTTTCAATATAATTATTTATTTTTTATATCATTTATAAAAGTCAAATTGGTTCATGTTCATAGTTATTTTAATATACGACCGTTTAATGAATAAATTAATTTAAAAATAAATGAATAATTAACATAGGTATGCTAGTTATCTTATAGGGACTCGTAGTATAAAATTGTATAATTATTTGACAAATACGTTATAGATTTTTATGCTACTTTATTCATTATTTATTTATTAAAGAAAATATTTATTAACTGACTTTAGGAAAGGAAGTTCTCCGTTCGACTGTTTGTGTGTGTGTGTGTGTGTATGTTTATGTGTTAGGCGGTATTTTCAGAGATTGTCAATCGTTTTTATTCTTTTCTCATAAATATGATATATCTCAACATTTAATTTAGTTAATAAATAATAAATATAATAGTAATAAAATTTCATCAATTCCAAAAAGCAAATTATTGAAAAATAATTAGCCATATAAAAAAATTTCATTGTAATTTGAATTTTTTATTCAATAAACTGTGTATTTAATGTAACTGATTTATTTAAAAAACAAAAAAATAATAATCAAAAAAAAAAAACTACACTGAAGATTAAAAAGGCAAAACTTATTCAGCTCAAGTTTATTACCATATACGTAGCACTTAGCAGTTATATGCAGATCTGCATTTTTTAATTAAGCCAGTTATGACTGCGACTACTATGGAAACCATTAGAATAATCGATTATATTATTAATTACATAAAAATGAATTCTAATGTTTTATATATAGGTAGTATATTTTAGACTCGAGGTTTTCTTTGAAAGTATAACATAAGGAATATTAAATAATACAATAACACAAGTACAAATAGATTCTATTATATTTTAATACACAATTGTTATAGAAAAAATGATAGATATATTGCTCAAGCTTATCTAAAAATTAATTAAAGGAGCTTATACCTCAACACTAACCATTACATATTATATTAATTTATCGTACCGGTTTCTCTTTATGTAATCGACATTCCGAATCGATTGTAAATTAGTATTGTTGTATTAATAAAGATAATTTCGAATCGTATAAATGACGACCGAAGTCGCAAGTCAACAGGTGGTTGTCTTCTAATAAAATATTTGTGTAAAAACTTCACACTGTGTTGACATGCGACGAATTCATAAATGCATACGAATGTACCGCAAAGAACTCGCTACACGTGGGACTTCACAGCGCATGTGTGACAGATCATAGTGTTAATTTTATGGCATTCTGTTTAAAAAAAAGCGATAGAATCCATTGACATTATTAATACTGTCGTCGCGTTCCTTTGAGAAAATGAATAATACAGTCGTCAGTAGAAAACCTCTTACAATCTTACTAACCCTACTAGTTTATGATATTTAAAGTATGTGTATGGATAAATGTATGGACGAATGTTTATTTTAATTTTGTGCACATATTATTATTAAATCGATTGCTTCTATAGCTGAATATCAATAATAACAAGTAGGCTACACTATTTCTCCTGAATTTTCCCACGTGGCTGACAATACCCGCCGTATAAGATAAGCCGTGCGATGACCGGCAGGAAGAATAGTTCCGACCTCTTTCTTGCCGAGGTGTCGTAAATGGCGACCAAGGCCATAGCGCTGCGAACAACTATACACCAAACAGGAAAGGACTGCAGCAGCGTCACCAGAACTTACCACAATACACTGCACTCGCCAACCCTTACTTCACTTCGCTATCATCTTAATTTTTTTTATTTCGGAGATGTTTTTTAACCTCCTGCCTCCAGAAACTTTTTTTTTTAAATTAATTCACCAAATTCACGTGAATTGGTACTTTAGGTAGTAGATGTCTGAGAAAAATAGTGAAAAAAATCTAAAGCCGGAAAACTACGATTTCCGCTATGTACTTTTAAAAGGACAATGGTTCTCAATGAAGACAAAATTATGATAATATTAGTCACACAATCTGTCGCGAAAATAATGAATTATGTATAGTACTAAAACTAAGTGATGTGTAAATGAAATTATATTTTATGTTATCTGAAAATAAAACAAAAAATCAAGAAAAACTAAACTTTTCTCTTCTAAAAACTAATTAAATCAATCAATCTGAGATCTTTTTTTTCTTTTTAGAAACGTCTTACCACTATTACTGTTTTAACTTATTTAATATTTGTGAAAATCTACATAGCACTTTGTCTCAGCAGTTAAACATAAAAAAAATGTTACATTTTTCGCAATAAACTTTGTTTTTTTTTTTTTTTTAGAGCAGCCCTTTATTCCACAACGGTTTTGTTTTTTACTTATTGCAGGTAAATGTGCAGCTTAACCCTGTTGGTTTTCAGTAAAAGGCAAGGGTACAATTAGAGGCTTCTTTTTTTTATGCTGTGGCAACAGTTCTTCAATCTCATCATCGCTCTCACCAGCAGTACTATCAGCATTATCTATCATCATTGATATATTTCACCCTAAATTGAGTTTGCACTCTCGCAACTGTTCTATTTGTTTTGTCAATTTTCCTTTACCAACTTCTACTACTTTGTACTGCAACGAAGAGTTTACAACAGCATACCACGAGTTTATATCGCGATTTCGAGTTGTCTCTCGTGTTCTCACTTGTAATACTGCTTGATTTCTGCCTCTTGTTCTTAACACTCTACGTCCGTTTGCTCGTCTCAGGCCCCTTCGACCTCACGAAACACCACGCCTAATGAATGAGCTATCTGAGAGTGATGGTGAAGGTACAGGTGTGTTTGTATCGAAATTTAATCCTGTGATGAGTCATCAGAAATTTCGGGGTGAATGTTTTCACTACTTGCTACTGGATTAAAGTCAGGATCTTCATCAGAGTCATCATTAAGTGGCTCTATGTCAGATTCTTCATGTGCCTGAAATTTGTCGTCTTCTGTTAAACCTGTAAAAATATAATAATATGATTTAATTACCTATGTGCTTTTAAAAGAACCTGGGTTGGCAAAGAAATTCGAACTTTCTTGACAACCCTTGCCCTTTTAAAAGGACATACATCAATAACCCATAAAAAGTATTCCAACCTAAACAGATTTTTGTAAAATTACTACTTATTCAAGCTTTTACATATCTTTAGTGATGACTTACGGAAAATAATCATAGATATAGTTAAATTAACGAAGAAAAACTGGAATTAGCTCACCTCAGCACGAGCGCAAACGTACACCAGCCACGTCGAACGCCATTTAAAAAAAAACTACACTTGATATTTGGACATTTAATTTTTTTTTACACTCATAATTAAATTGTAGATGGCGCATCAACGCGCTTTTTAACAAAATTTGAATAATGAGCGCGTCAGATTTAATTTTTTTCGATGTTCTTTATTTAGGCCGCTGGGGGGCAGGAGGTTAAGCCAAGGAAAGAGATAAAAGTCACTGCGGGTTAAATCTGGCGAATAGGTGTTCAAGCAATTTGAATCCCATTTCTTGAATGGCAGCTATAGCAACTGGGGTCAGTCATTAATTGTTTCAGTCATTTGTTTTATTCAAATTCAAATTCAGGATATGTTATCAAGTTAAGTTACCGTTGTATTTTTGAATCGTAATTTAAAATATCTTATCATCGAAATGATGCTATCACCGGTTTGTGGCAAGAAGCAGCAAGAAATTCACTACCATTATACCTACACCTTAGCAATAAATTTTGTAAGTTCTGCTATAAAACTAACTAATTATTACTTCCTGTGCCGTTCAGACAAATGAATAATTGATAAACCATTTGTTTAGCAGTTGCAAATGTTTTATTGAAGTTTAAAAGAAATACACATGTCTAACATTTAAAAAAAACATATAGGAATATTAACTAATTGTAGGGGAGCATACTATTTGAGAAGATAAATTATTTAAATTTCATCGTTATATAATGACTTTAAATAACCGACTAAGGTTTAACAAAGTCTTGCTTGTTTCTCCCGTGAAACAGCTTTGCTGTGTTTCGGAGAGAAGGGCAAGACAGGCAGTGTAATTACTGGCACCGAGACTTTAACACCTTATGTCTCTGGATAGGCAACACATAAATGAGTTGCCTGGGCTAGTTCCAGGTAAACTAGTTTATGTTCATGGGCGACGTTAACCACTTACCATCAGGTGGAACGTCTGCCAGTTTGCCTATTCACTTAACATAAAAAAAGAAACTAAAACGAGTTAGAAAAGATTTTTATATCTTCTGTCAATAATTAATCGATGTGCGTAATTTTTATAAGACTTCAAACTATTATTACGCTCAGGACATAAGAAGTAAAGTTAGGATCTTTCATTATACAAATTTACTTTAAGAGCTTGTGAATTTATGAAAACCGACATAACAAAGTATACCGACATAAAACCATTTCCTCTGTACCAAAGTTATCTTGAAGAGAACTCTTTACAGCGATATGGCCAACCTTTGTACCAAATGTTAATTTACTTTTTTTTTTAAAGTAAAAATTACTCGTCTTGGTACACAATAAAGTATAATAATTATTTTTATTTTCAAACCAACATTCATAGCAGTAGAAAAATAATATATATTTTGTTATGTCTCCATAGGTCACAAAAACAGATAATACTGAACACTTCAACAATGTCAACTACACGCTTTCCGAGGCATTGAACAAAAGCCCATTCTGATGTTTCATTATATGAAAGAATGAAGACTTCGAATCTAACGTACGAAATAAAAGCTGGAACAAGCTACCGAATACAATATGCCGTTTACATTTGTAAATTTAAAAGACACTTTGAAGTAAAATTGCAACATAGTATATTTAAACGTTCACGCGGAATTTCCGTGTCAAGGTAATATCGACTTTAGTGCGAAGATATAAACCGGTGAATATCGACGTGGGTCTCTAGGACCGGTGTTTTTAAATTTGCTGTGAAACAATGAGCCATACGTCAAGAGATGCTTTTTACTGCCGCCAGATATCGCTAGCCGTTTGACACACGTTTAGCAAAAATGATTTGGAAAATGTTATATGCGTTTCTCAGTTTGGTTATATTTTGTATTGCGTTATTATACAGACAGATTTATTGTGTATTTTATAATATATCGATTTAAATGATTATATGATTTTTATTTGTTATGTATTTAATAAAATACAATAAAAATAACATGACATAATAGGTAAAACCGGTTAGCGAATATACTAAGAATTATAAATAAATTTGCAGTAATAATAATTAACATAAAAATAATTAAACTTCAAATACAACCCAAATATACATGGTCGTTTTATACATATATATACTTGTACAATACATATTTTATTTAAATTACCTAAATTGAATGTTTTGAGAGTAAAATTTACATCTTTTTACGTCACTCACCGAGTTCATCATATCGAGATCCAAATGACCAAAGTCGCTACGCTCAATTGACGTCACAAAGTCAATTTTAAATCATTCCAGCTACCCTAATATTTGGATATAGATGTAACCCTATCTGCGACCACAATCAAAAGACTATCAACCGCCCGACTGCATAACAAGAATACCAAAAATGAAACCGAAATGATGACAGTGAATGTAACCCTTCAGTACGGTTAGTTAGCTGCGACCGGCGGTCGATCAGACCGAACGGAGCGAACTGATGCAGGGTGCGGTCGCACTGGACACACTTCTATCACTCTTCGGTAATTTGTATACTATAATATATAAAAATCGTCACAATTTGACATTAGCGGCAATTATAGCAGAACTAGTTGAAGTTTTTTTTTGGGGAAAAAAAATTGACTATCTGACTGGACTAAGATTCTACTGATTGGACTTATTAAATTCCTTCTGCGTAAAAATGCCGGTTTATCTACGTCCATAAAGCTAGAATGTTCAAATGGGCAGAATCACTTAATTTTATTATGAAAAATAAGTGCTCATTTAGTGCTAATTTAATGCTGCAAAATTAAATTTTACGCTCCAATAGTTTACCGAAAAATTAGAAAACTGCTAACTTTATATTAAGCTAGCAGTGCACTACTTCTTAAACGCTAACCGCAGGATATAGCATCAAATCGAAATGTAGATAATTTAGTGCTCAATTAGTGCTAATTAAATGCTTCAAAATTAAATTTTACGCTCCAATAGTTTACCGAAAAATTAGAAAACTGCTAACTTTATATTAAGCTAGCAGTGCACTACTTCTTAAACGCTAACCGCAGGATATAGCATCAAATCGAAGTGTAGATAATTTAGTGCTCAATTAGTGCACCTGACATACGAAGACAAAAATATGAAATAATAATAATAATAATTTTTTTCATAACTGAACTTGCTAATTTAACAATATGAGCAGAGAACCTGCAGAAAACTTGAAATCTAGGTAAGTTATCGCCTAATGACCTTAATGAATAATTAAGTGCTCAATTAGTGCTAATTTAATGCTGCAAAATTAAATTTTACGCTCCAATAGTTTACCGAAAAATTAGAAAACTGCTAACTTTATATTAAGCTAGCAGTGCACTACTTCTTAAACGCTAACCGCAGGATATAGGATCAAATCGAAATGTAGATAATTTAGTGCTCAATTAGTGCTAATTTAATGCTGCAAAATTAAATTTTACGCTCCAATAGTTTACCGAAAAATTAGAAAACTGCTAACTTTTAATTAAGCTAGCAGTGCACTACTTCTTAAACGCTAACCGCAGGATATAGCATCAAATCGAAATGTAGATAATTTAGTGCTCAATTAGTGCTCCTGACATACGAAGACAAAAATATGAAATAATAATAATAATAATTTTTTTCATAACTGAACTTGCTAATTTAACAATATGAGCAGAGAACCTGCTGAAAACTTGAAATCTAGGTAAGTTATCGCCTAATGACCTTAATGAATAATTAAGTGCTCAATTAGTGCTAATTTAATGCTGCAAAATTAAATTTTACGCTCCAATAGTTTACCGAAAAATTAGAAAACTGCTAACTTTATATTAAGCTAGCAGTGCACTACTTCTTAAACGCTAACCGCAGGATATAGCATCAAATCGAAATGTAGATAATTTAGTGCTCAATTAGTGCTAATTTAATGCTGCAAAATTAAATTTTACGCTCCAATAGTTTACCGAAAAATTAGAAAACTGCTAACTTTTAATTAAGCTAGCAGTGCACTACTTCTTAAACGCTAACCGCAGGATATAGCATCAAATCGAAATGTAGATAATTTAGTGCTCAATTAGTGCTAATTTAATGCTGCAAAATTAAATTTTACGCTCCAATAGTTTACCGAAAAATTAGAAAACTGCTAACTTTATATTAAGCTAGCAGTGCACTACTTCTTAAACGCTAACCGCAGGATATAGCATCAAATTGAAATGTAGATAATTTAGTGCTCAATTAGTGCTAATTTAATGCTGCAAAATTAAATTTTACGCTCCAATAGTTTACCGAATAATTAGAAAACTGCTAACTTTTAATTAAGCTAGCAGTGCACTACTTCTTAACGTTAAATAACTATTGGATTTTACTACGTTAATAAACTATTGGAGCGTAAAATTTAATTTTGCAGCATTAAATTAGCACTAATTGAGCACTAAATTATCTACATTTCAATTTGATGCTATATCCTGCGGTTAGCGTTTAAGAAGTAGTGCACTGCTAGCTTAATATAAAGTTAGCAGTTTTCTAATTTTTCGGTAAACTATTGGAGCGTAAAATTTAATTTTGCAGCATTTAATTAGCACTAATTGAGCACTAAATTATCTACACTTCGATTTGATGCTATATCTGCGGTTAGCGTTTAAGAAGTAGTGCACTGCTAGCTTAATATAAAGTTAGCAGTTTTCTAATTTTTCGGTAAATTATTGGAGCGTAAAATTTAATTTTGCAGCATTTAATTAGCACTAATTGAGCACTAAATTATCTACACTTCGATTTGATGCTATATCCTGCGGTTAGCGTTTAAGAAGTAGTGCACTGCTAGCTTAATATAAAGTTAGCAGTTTTCTAATTTTTCGGTAAACTATTGGAGCGTAAAATTTAATTTTGCAGCATTAAATTAGCACTAAATGAGCACTTATTTTTCATAATAAAATTAAGTGATTCTGCCCATTTGAACATTCTAGCTTTATGGACGTGGTTTATCTCTTACATAAGCTATAAAATATCACGCTGTGCATGTAAAAGTAATACTACGTCGGTTGTTCAGTATTAAAATTTATTTTGTTGTAGCGGAAGCTTTTTTAAATAGCTAATTAAATAGCAATAGCTTCGCTTCCCGTCGAACACAACCTTAATGATGTAATCGTACGTAAAATAACGCTAAATTCATTTCAATAGGCCATCGGACATCAAAGTTACTTGGACTATATTTTGCTCTATATAAATAAATAAATAAATTCTAATGTATACTGTACTGTAATAGCATGTAAACGTCCCACTACTGGGCATATGGTGTCCTCGTATGGACGAAAATTATTAGAGCCACCCACGCAGCGGGTTGACAAACATATGTCACAGAATCTTATATCTTTAAACGAGCAATTCTTGTATATATATATATATATATAATCGGAATCTCGGAAACGGCTCCAACGATTTTCATGAAATTTAGTATACAGGAGGTTTCGAGGGCGATAAATCGATCTAGCTAGGATTTATTTTTAGAAAATGTTGTTTTATCCCTTTTTTTACGCAATTAAAAAATACCATTAGAATACGAAGGTAAATTTCGCTGTCATTGACAAGCTTCTAATAGCTCGAATAGGAATCGGGCGGATTCGAAATCAGAAAACATGGGTTCGAATCCAGGTTTCTACAGCCCAATCTTTTTTCCTTTTTTTTTTCTTTTGAATTAATAGCTTTTTTTATTTTTTATTTTTTATTTAAATAACCAGTTTCTATTATTTTACTATTATGTCGGTAAGATCGAAAATATTATTTATGTTTCATCTGTATGTAATGCATCTAAATATAATTGAACCGAGCAAAGCTCGGTCATCCAGGTACTTTCATTTAAAACATTTAGAAAAATAGTTTTTTCTTAGGCCCTATTTATTCTTAGCTAACTAAGGTACTAGAACTTTTGATTCACAGGTTACGAATTGAAATATCTGAAAGGTATACTGGAGTTTGGTGCTGAACAAGAAAATTATGTCATAATATGCAACTGTTGTATAATAAGGCGTATTAAAACACGAATGTGGATTTATCACGAGGCGATGCCGAGTGTGACAATAGTATCACGTGAGTGTTTTAATACCTAATTATTAACAGCAAACAAGACTTTATCTACACCCATAAATGAATCCGCTATAAAAGAGAAACAAAAAAAAATATCGAGTCAAAATGGCGGGGATTCGAATAACCTACGTGTTTTTTTACAGCGCGCGGCGTTTTAGTAGTGAAACGCGCATAGACAATGTTCTTTTTTTTAAATTCATACCAATGTTCTTTTTTTGAAATTCATACAGATACCACGCATCGCATTGAACAGTAAGAATGTGGCTGTCTGTTGAGTAAAACCTTTGCGTAAAAGGGATCGAAAAAAACAAACAAAGGAGTGTTATTATGAAATTCAGTACATTATATCATCCGTTTGGATGATATTATTGTTATTAGGACATTGGGTGTTTTAATGTTGACAATAAGTTAACTTTTTTAGTATCTTTTATAGAGGATTTAAAGCATGGGATTAGATAAACTATCTGATGGATAGCGTTATATGTCAAATAGCTTTCTCAGCTACCGATGAAACAGGCCCTTCGACTCGTACGCTATAGATTCATTCTATCATGAAATCTATACCTATTGAATAAAAATGTCCGATAATAATCAATTTTCTTGTATAGACAATAGTCTTAAAAACAAGCGATCGGACGGCCAGACAGACAAATATTACTAAAAAGTAATCCCTTATAGTAAATAGTTAATCCCTTAAGCCTTTATGGAAACTTTTAAGCTGGTATGGAAACCAAAAAAGCATAAATGTTAACTAAACTCGAGTCGTAAAATATAATAATATCGTCGACGGTTTGGCACAGTGGTCACAGCACTAGCTGTTGCGCTGACTGTAGCGGGCTCGATCCTCGCTCATGATAAATATTTCTATAGGCTATAAAGATGTTATAAAGAGTGAGTGAATTGGGGTTGAAATAATACAAAGATCACAAAGAAAACGCCTTTTATTACTCTCTAAAAGTAAATCAGTGGAATTTTAATTAATTACGTTAGTGAAACTGTATTCACTACATATCAGTGAATTTCAATAACAAGTTAATGAATACTCACCAATACACATACAAATATTTATTGATCAAATCATATCAATCAAATTCATATATTGAATAGTCACTAATTCTGCGTGGTACGATTCTCACATTTATTTTTATAAATCACATTCATTTTTTAATGAATAGTCACTTAAAATTTGTGAAATTCCACTGATTCACGTTTAGAGAGTACTCCGTACACAAAGTGTATGACATATGTACCTGCTTGTATATAAACAAGAAAAAAAATCAAAATCATACAACGTAACATCGATAAAGAAATGCCTTTAAACTGAAAGCAACTTAAAAATCATAAAATCTAACGACAGCACTAGTACGAGTACATATCAGTTCATAAAACCCATAGCCATAGATTCTCTGATGGCGTCGGTACACCCATTGTGAGGAACACCCACAAAGGCCACTCACTCGGTAGGCCTTCTGCTGTTACGCGATGTTTTGTTATCACCGTACTTTGCTGAGATCTAAGTAATGAGCGGTGGCGATTGAACAAGCAGGTTTAATTCATTCATATTTCATCATATTTTTATTTACATTATCTCATAATTGATTTATACAGATCTACGATCTGAGGTCGCGGTTTAGACTTAGGCTCTACTATGTGTTTTTATTGTGTGTGTTTCCAGGCCTCCAGCACAAGATTTCATACGTCTGGGGGCCGTTGAATTAGACGTTATTTCGTTTTTAAATCATATATAACTTTTTTTCCTTCTGGCATGATTGGTCTTAAAAGAAAAAGTTTTTAGTAGAAGCTATCATATCAACTCAGATACGTGTCAGTTGGTTTACAAGTATACACGGACAGACGAACTCGGGTGTATCAACAAAAATATATTAAATACAAGTATAAATAATATAATAAGTAAGGATAATAATAATATTGAATAAGAACTCTTGATTGTACATCAATAATAAGCAACAATACCAAAAAAAAAGGAAGTAAGTAGAAAAAGCGGCCTTATCGCTAAAGAACGATCTGTTACAGGCGTACGTTTAAATATGTATATTATACGTACCCTTAGTTAAGATTATAGTTAATTTAAAATACAACAAAATATGAAGATCTACTACAAGGCGTTGTCTTGACAATGTTTCTGTATAGACTTTAAAAATACTAATAATGATTTTAAAAAAAAATCCAACAGTATATGATTTACACCAAGCTCAAACACCATACAATTCGTAGTGGCCTTTGTTCGCTGCAGTTTAGCGAAAGCTATTTCGTGTTTTACACCTTGCCTCGTCCGCTCGTCCTGTAACATAACCGATTGCGATTGACAACTCATACACACAACGTAACAGAAAAGCTCTATATATACATATAGACACATGAAACCGTTCTGGAGTAGTGGTGCAACTAATTGCCTCTCGGGACAGATATTTGTATTTGTATAAATATTTGTTTCCGGTCTGGATATAAAATGTTGTTGGTCCTCTCACCGTTCCAGCGCTTTAAGCCGTCGGTCCCGGTTGTTATCATGGACACCTAATAGCGATCATTAGTCATGGTAGGGAAATTATCTGTTAATCCGCAATAGAGGAGCGTGATACCTCCATTCTTTTTCCTTTATGTAGAAGAAGCCTTTGCTCCGCAGTGGGACAGGCTGATTCCGTTCATATGAAATATGCATATGGTAAAAATCTACATATGGATATATATTTTTAATTAAAAACACACGGTCGTATATTTTTAAATTAAACAACTTAATACCTGTGTATATCATTCAATAGTGAAAAGGTTTTAAGTTTTTCAACGTAAGCAAGGTTTCCACACAATGTTTCTAGTCACCGCTGTGCAGTAAATAAAACTTATTCATACTAAAACATACTAATATACATGCATATAAATTAAAGAAGAAACATAGATTTACCATAAAAGATTAAGATAAAAACCCTGAATTAGTTTATTATTTTTTCAACCGAGTATTGGCAATGCGCTAAAACACTGATTTTGAAAGTTTTACAATTACACATATTGTATCACCGTGTCCAACCTCCTTCCTTCTTTATCTTAGTACGAAGAAAATGATAATTTAGCTTCTATATTATGCAATTAATTTATATGGGGGAGGCCTACGTTCAACAGTGGACATCCAACGGCTGATATGATGATGCAATTTATATTATACAAATTGATCACTCTCACATAAAGGCGGAATAAAATCTGTAAAAAAAAATTGTTAAAGTAGTTAGGTAAAGTGGTGTGTTTTTTAGCTTAGCGTAGGAACCGAACCCACGATGTTGGAACGGAAAGAAGGGCACTGCCAACTGCGCCAACGAGCCAGTCAAAATTAATAAACATACGTAAACATATTCGTCCGTTGAATAAATATACCTGTACTGTACTGTATCTGCCTGTAAACAGCCCACTGCTGAGCGAAGGCCTCTTCTCCATATAGAAGAAGGGTTGAAGCATAATCCACCACAGTGCTCCACTGCGGATTGGCGGATAATTTCCCTACCATGAGTAACGATCGTTATCAAGTGTCTATGATAACAACCGGGACCGACGGCATTACGTGTTCTCCGAGGCACGGTTAGGAGACCCAAAAAGACATACACCCAGACCGGAAACAAATATTTGTACAAATACAAATATCTGTCACAAGCGGGAATCGAACTAGCGACCGGCGCGGTAGCGCGCAGCGTTGAGGCAACTACTAGCTCTATTACACCAGAACGGTCGTCATGAACATGACAAACACATAATTTAGAGAAATATATTACAACTAAATATTGTATATTTTTATAATGTACCTACTAGTTGATACCCGCAAGTATGTCTGCGTTACTTAGGTATTATATTAACATTTCATTTCTGCTTCTTTCATTCGGCAAGAAAACGCATATCACTCAAGACGTAGAGCTTATAAATATTTTGTTTCATAAAACTTAAATTTCTAAACTTAATGAAGATATCGCAATATTTTTTAAATAGATAGAGCTAAATATAAACAAATAACATTAAGAAGCCTGAATAGACCTCTGTCTATCCAGCAGGTTTTCACAGTGATACAGACAGACCTCCGTAATTTTAATGTATATAAAATTAAAATTATTTTAAAAGTAAAAATATTTGAAAATACTCAGACAGATCTTTAACAGGTCTCATAAAGGCCTAGTCTCGTTTATAAAAGTGAGCGACCGCAGCGCACAAAAGGTACTTGCGCGCGCGCAGCTATCAGAGCACGTCGCCTTATATCAGCCGGCGATTAGTTTATGTGACACTGTTTCACTGGACGCTTGCGTGTCTTACGAATCTTTAGATGTGACGAAATAAAACTATATTTATTTTAATGAAATTTAAATATACTCGATTCTCATTTCTTATATATTTGTTATTCAATAATCAACATTTATTTATTGTCTGGGTGTAATATATGTTTATTTATATATTTATTATTTATATTATGTATATTTATTTAAAAAAATGTATATCAGTCGGCTGTTACCTAAAACACAGGCCTTAAGTTGCCTACCTTAGGAACAGACGACCTTGTGCGTGCGTTAAACATATTTATATTTATATTAAATTTTTTATTTTTGTGTTCGCTTTTAATATTAAGTAGTAGTTTTCTAATTTTGTTTCTTTACGCTTAACTATAGATATATTTTAGCGTAGCTTATGTAATGCCCAATATCCATTTCATAATATTATATTTAAGCGATGCTACCCCATTTTCTTGAACAGCACACGGGAGGGAGGTGGTGGTCGCGGTGTCGTTGGACATCGCGAACGCCTTCAACAGTCTCCCACACGCGATGATACGAAGGGAAACTGAAATACTTCGGAGTGCCCCCGTATCTAGGGAGGCTATTGAGGGCGTACCTCTCCGATCGGAGGGTAGGCCACGAGAATCGATTGGGGTCCATGGAGTGACGGCGAATCGGCTGCGGGGTCCCGCAGGGATCAGTTTTGGGTCCAAACCTGTGGGACATCGGTTACGACTGGGTCCTGCGAGAATGACAGCCTCGTTTACTCCCGGGAACGAGACTACAAGGAGGCGGTGTAGCTGTCCGAGATCGGACTATACCTCATGATCAGCCGCATAAAGAGTTTAGGGCTTCGTGTCAGGATTGACAAGACCGAAGCCCTACTCTTCCGCGGGACCGGCCGCAAGGGACCTCCACCGGGGTTAACCTCCAGATCGGAGAGGGGAGGGTCAGGATGGGCCACCAAATCAAATATCTGGGGCTCATCCTCGACGGAGGGTGGACTTTCGGCCCACACTTCACTATGGTGGGACTAAAGGTCGTGAAGGTGGCGAGTGCACTGGGCAGATTCCTCCCGAAGCTCGGAGGACCCAGCGCCGCCTTCAGGCAGCTTTACTCCGGTGTCTGCCGGAGTATGGTGACGTACGGTACCCGGGTTTGGGCGGATCGCCTCACTGCGAGGAATAGGGCTGCGCTACGCTCTGCGCAGAGGACCATCGCGGTGAGAGTGATCCGGGGGTACCGTATGGTATCGTGGGCTGCAGCTACTGCTCTAGCCGGCGATCCCCCGTGGAAAATCGTGGCGGAGGTTCTTGCCGAGACCTACTCATACATCTCGGGTAGGAAGGCTCTTGATGAGAACCCCACATTGGATTCCCATTCCTACGGGTGCGTTGGATAGGGCAGGAAGTGCTAATGCGAAGGTGGGGGGAGGACCTGGCGAAGGAACCGTATGGCACACGCGTAACGGCTGCCCTGCGGCCGGTCCTTGAGTGATGGATGCGTAGAAAACGGAAAACTTTCACCTTCCGTCTGACGCAGGTTTTCACCGGGCACGGTTGCTTTGGTGACTACCTGTGTCGGACAGCCCGCAAGGAGCCGACGGCTGAATGTCACGATTGTGGCGCGGCGGTGGACTCTGCCCAGCACACCCTTGTTATGTGCCCGAGACGGGTGGCGCTGCGTCAAGGCCTGACGTCGATCCTCGTAAGAGACTTGTCGCTCCCGAGCGTTATCACCGCGATGCTCGGTGACGACGAGTCCTGGAAGGCGATGGTCTCCTTCTGCGAAACAGTAATGTCCCAAAAGGAGGCTGACGAGCGGGTGAGAGAGGAGTTCGCTGACGTGATCTCCATTCGCGGGCAACGAATGGACGTACGTAGGAGGCGCTACTTAATGCGCCTCCAGTAACGTCCCTGTGCCCGTGTCGGGCCGGGATGGGAACCGGGTCCTGCTAGATACGGCGTCGTCGGGACTGTTCATCGGTGAGCCGGACAGTCCCCATGGAGGAGAAATCTGTCATTTTCGCCGCGGCCAGCCTTTTGCTGGAGGGATCCTGTTGTCTGCAGATCCGGGACCCTCCAATTAAAGCGGCTGAAGGCTTCCGTAGGGATTTAGTACGGTATTACACTCCTAAAGTGCCGATTCCGACTGCCTACCGTCCGTACCGGGCGTCATGGATATCATCCGTAAACGAATTCCCCTGCGACACAAAAAAGAAAAAAATTATGAACAGTGGTCTATACTCAGCCAAGCCACAATGGAACCACGATAGGTCATGCGTAAAAAAAATTCTGTAAAGTTATCCTCTATTTAAGTTGAAAATAAAAATAAAACTTGAATATTTTAGAATCTCTTTTAATGTCTTAAAGTATTATCGATAAAAAATCGCATTGTGCTTACGTATATTACGTCGTTCTCGTCGTCGTATCTGATCTAGGATCTGATACGGATGAGAATGAGGATGCTGAACGTTGGCATTCTCTATCAACCAATCCTATTATGTATAATATATTACGAAGAATATGTTACGAAGGCAAGAAAGTCAACAGTTACTTTTTAAAAAAATGTCAATATAATACTCAATTATTAAAAAATTCAGTCATATGTCATACGTCCTTCATGAAATGATACAGAGATATAGATCCCCCCCTCCCCAATTTCAAAAATATTCTCAATGAATGAAATTGGGCTTTTTACAGTTTTATTATAA
The DNA here is from genome assembly GCA_036937285.1 of Euphydryas editha. Classification (NCBI taxonomy): domain Eukaryota; kingdom Metazoa; phylum Arthropoda; class Insecta; order Lepidoptera; family Nymphalidae; genus Euphydryas; species Euphydryas editha. The sequence continues at coordinate 18,621,571 of JAUPFZ010000014.1, forward strand.
GTTTAGATTTATTAATAGTATTTTACAATATTTTACATATTTATAATTCAATATTTAAACTAATTATTTACAGACAGTTTTGTTATAAATTACTCAGATTAATTAACAGTATAATATCATTTATCACTCAACGTTCACTTGAAACAAACAATTTACAAAGAGTATGTATAGGTAGGTATTATCTTGGTTAAGAGTTCATTAATATATTATTTAACATATTCCTTATGAGTTTACTGTATTGTTTTAAGAACATAAAATCATAAACGATTCATCTATATCTTCTTAGCTCTATAAAACCTTTCTAACAATCGCATAAAATTTGTAATATCTGTCCGTACATGAATCACGGTGTAACAGCGCGGTTTCAGCTGCGCGGCGGCGGTCGGCGACTGTACTTTATCATATGGGCCTTTATGACTGCGTTAATAGTCACACTCGAATCCGCCCATCAGTATGAATTGACAGTTCTGGTGTAGTGGAGAAGATGTCATAAAGCTGACGGTCGAGATCCATTTCCGATCGAATATATACCCCAGTGCAGGGATGGCGTACCTTTATACATCAATGTGCCATTTTTCTAAACAGATATTTACGGAGATCATAGGGCGTGCCATCAAATACTTTTGACTTTATAATTATTGTGAAACTAATAAAAATAATAAATTGTGTCAATCAACTCGAAAGTCTTTATCCTGTGTCGGAAGTACACACGAAAAAAAGTCATCCCCCGTACCTATGTTAACAACCACAGGCTATGCTTATTCCTAAAAAAAAAGTTCGTCGCTTCTACGTATCGATATTACTCGATAATTATCGGATGAAATTATGCCCCCCTATAATTTTTTTTCTTAGTGCATTATGAAATTCGTGATCGGTGACGTGCCCAAAGTATTGTGTCGCATGCCAACAATGGCATGCGTGCCATTTGTTCACCATCCCTGTCCTAATGAGTCTTTCCACCATGTCTTATATATATCTACATTTACCTTTAATAAAACTAGCAGGACCAATACGTACAGAACATTGAACATTTTATTTATTTTATTATATTTATTTTTGGAGGGTAATCGATCGAATCACGTCAAAACTACGGAATGTACTTATTTAAATGGAACTAGACACAATTTGAGTTCATGCTCCTAGCTAAGACACTAAATGCTTTTTATTCCATAACTCAGAACGATTCTTTTGGGTGAGAGGATGAAAGTCAAAACGTGTAATCGTGAACGAAATCGCGGGTACAACTCGTAAATTATAGAATAAAAATTATCACAAGGAACAAGTCACACGACACGATTGGAATAAAATCAAAACATTTATTTAACATACATTTCGTAAAATAATAGAAGTGTTGATCACATAGTTTTTAACCGATTAAAAAAAAATTAGAACATCATCAACATAGTCAAAGTCAATTAAATACGCATTATTAGGGATAGCTCAAAAACTACTGGTAAGACCTCACTCAAATTTAAATGGGATCACATTACAAGCACCAGCTTTCGAATAAAAAAGAATCATCAAAATTAGTACACCCAGTAAAAAGTCATGACGTAACATACATTTAAAAAACAAAACCTCCATCCATTTTTTTCCAGAACCCTCTCCTTTTTTGAAGTCGGTTAACAATTCTCATAGTATTACATAAGTATGTAGTAAATAATCTCAAGCCGAACATGTCGCTACCACGTCGAGGGGTGTAATTAACATCTAGCCGCATTAGCTAAGTGCATTAACAGTAAATAAACACCGCGATATTTGACGCGCAGAGTTAATCTCGGAATCACATCTCCATTACACGATACGACACGAGATTTCTTCGTATAATGATTTAACATTAAGCCGATAATGTCGGGATAAAGCATAGCCTATGTGTTATTCTGGATCTCCAGCTACCATGGTTCAGTCGTTTTTGCGTAAAAGAGTAACAAACATCCAACCAAACTTTAAACTTTACGCATTATAATATAACGTAGGTTAGGTTAGATAGGTAGGTAGGTAGGTATTATTTATATTATAAGTGCGAAAGTTTGTTTGGATGTTAGTTACTCTTTCACGCAAAAAGTACTGAATGAATTTAGATGAAACTTTACAATAAAATGGCTTATACATCAGAATAAAACATAGGCTACAATTTGTAAAGATTTTGTGTAATTTTGCCATAATATAACATAGTTTCAAAATTATTACGCGAAAACGCGTAAGTGACGCCTTTACTATGGCGCTTACGACTTTCTTTTTGCGAGAATTCACAAAAGTGTCGAACTGAGTGGAGGAACTTTTTTTGTATGAAAGTTTTTTTACTGAGAGTTGTAAGAATTGGATACGGATCGCTTGAAGCCTGAGGAAGGACATAGGCTACTTTTTATCAAAGGGCGGAAGCTAGAACCTAATTTAATAAATGTCGTATCGTTCGATCGTAAGTAATGGTCACACTCACGTATCCCGTGATCTCGTGACGTTAACATTTGCTCGTGGTATTAGCATTCAATAAGCCGTAATCCCACCGACGCAAAATAAAATTTGATTTTTTATATTCTGTATGATAATTAAAAATAAACAATGCTTAAAATTTATTATAAATCGACTGGAAATCCCGTACGGTTCCATCCGCTTCAAGATTAGATTTTTATAATTTATTCACAATTTTGGTTACTGTTCTTATCCTTTTACTAATAACGGGATATTATATAGCCCACTTTAGAGTAATCAGGCTGATATACTAGACACGTGTGTGACATAGTACCTACCCTAGTGTTGTAATTCCAAAGAAAGGTTTTTCAAAAAAAAAAAATAAACAAAAAAAATCTTTTTTTATTTATATCTTACTTATTGTTTTAGAATGTTTTATTTTTTTTTATTTATGGTAATAGTCAAGAAGCGAGAAAAAAATATTATTTAAAATTGGAAAATAATTAAAAATAAAACGAACTTAAAACTCTAGAAAGTTTTTTTTTTGTCTTTATAAAGTAACATGATGACACGATCGCCTATTTCTAAGGTAATTCTATTGATATACAAATTCAAAATGTTTACAACAAAAAAAAAATTAATACAGTAGGTAGTTATATTATATTCTCAATAATGAATTATCGATTTTCCCATAAGATTATTTATCATGAAAATTAATGTAACTGTTTCACCTTAGTTCTACAAGTACCTGCAAATGAAATATCTTTACTAACAAGCTATGTATTTGGAGTTTTGAAGATACCAGTGGTAGTAAATAACCATACCTAAAATAATAGGTAAGTTGACGACGTTTTGACGTAGTGGTCACGGCAACTGACCGTTGCAATTATTGACAGGGAATCGCACCCTTCTCACGTTATTTTTTTTTTTCATTTATTGATGTTTTTTAAATATTTTTTTTATGTTTTCATAGGCCTTACGGATAGTAATAATAATTACACTTTATTGTACACCAAAGCAGAATATACAAAATAAATTAACATGCAAAAGAATGGCATGGTAGAAATGGCGTCCTTATCGCTAAAAAGCGAACTGTTCCAGGCAACCTTTTGGCAGAGGAAATGGTCATGTATCCGTATAGGTGTACAAATATTAATATAAGTATTTATAGTAAATATATAAGTACATATGCGCATAATATTTACATACGCAAACAAATAGTTACATGCATATATAAATACATACATACCTACATTATATTTATATACCTACAGTATTTTTTTTAAATGCAAGAGTTTGTATACGTCGAATAAATAAAGGTAAGGAATTCCAAATGATGAAAATTACACAGATATTTGTATTGTATGTATTTCTAAACTCCCGATACAAAATTATCATTCTACAAGGTGTCATTGAGTTTTAGCCATTTATTATTATTATTTATTTAAGTAGGGAAATTAATCTTATTTAAAGAATTATTAACATTATCCACCCTCAAAGATTTTAAAGTTCGAAGCATCGCTTTGTAAATTAACTATCGTTATGTCTTAGCTTAGAATAACAGGCAGAACTTATCGAAAAAACTCTGGGTATGCTGAGTAAAAGAAATAATATATTTTTATTTTAAACCCTATACCTCATAAGCGTTATTACAGACGGTTTTCGTGGAGAAAGGGCGTTAAGCTACCGTTGTGGCTGCCCGTCAGCTGTCAACTGTCACTCAACAGACGGATTTACCACCCTTGTTCACCATCCCCTTCTAAAACATTCAGGTTGAACGAGAGGGAAGAATTCGGTACATGCGGTAGCAATCTCTCGTTGTTTTGTTTAAAAATCTCGTTACATTTTAGGGTTCTGTGCTCGAGTAAGTATTGAATGTCTCGAAATACAATTGATCTCATTTGCCTATTTAGTGTTAATATATATTTTTACCCGATTGTGGCAAATCCCAACAGGAAGATTATTTTTTTGACTTGTCTGTATGAATGTATGTGTATTGGGATTCGGTATTTCGGGGGAAAGCAGTATGGTCAAGTCATATGTTCTGTACAACTTAATGTATGTATCTCTATCTATATTATAAATGTGAAATGTAAGTTTGTTTGTTACGCTTTCACGCGAAAACTACTTAACCGATCATCACGAAACTTTATACACATATTCTTGGAGGTATCAAAAGTAACATAGGACACTTTTTCTTTTTTTTTTGGTCGCGATGACCAAAATCCACGCGAACGAAGCCGCGGGCAGAAGCTAGTAAATAATAAATGGTCAAATCTGTTGCGATGGACGCCTCATTAGATTCTTTTTTCAGACAACCTTTCTGACGAAGTTGTTATCATAGACACCTGATAGCGATCGTTACTCAGAGTAAGGAAATTATCCTCCGATTCGGAGTGGAGCAGTTTAGTGGATTAAGTTCTAACCCTTCTCCTATAAGGTGTAGACGCTTCTGCCCAGCATTGGGACGTTTACAAATTGATTCAGTCAGTCAGATTCTTTTTGATATTGTATATCATTACTAAGTAAATAAATAGTAAAAAAAAAATCGAAGTTTTGGATTTTGGTCACCATAATATATCGTATTTTTTCCTTATCTATCAATTGAGGAATCAAAATAAAGATTTAAAAAAAATCGAAAAATATTCAAACTTTTATCTTTGGTCAAGGTGGAAAAGTTCGGCAGTGGCTACGATTAACACTCTGCATTAAAACGAAATAATTAATCGTATGACCTTTGTCGTACATTCTGTCGTCTTCCGATAGATACTAAGAGGAAGCAATACATATATGGATTAAGTTTACTTTTTTTATTATTATTATTATTATTAATTATTCAGGCAAGCAGTTGATCAACTGATAAGTGCCTGTATCCAGCGACATCTATTAGATTTTGCAATACATTTATTTTTTTTTTATTTTTTCATAAATTTGTCCAGTCTATTCTTAAATTGGTTTATATTTTTGGCCGTCACCACTTCCTCAGGTAGCTTGTTCCACATATCCACCACTCTATTGCTAAGAAAGTAGTTATATATTTGAAACAAATAAAATTTGAGACTATATAAAATTTCATCCCTTATTTCACCATTTGCGTTGTATGTATTTCCAATTAAATAGAGACCAATCTCTTGAAACAAAAATAAAAAAATACCCGTTATCAGTTGATAAATGACAGTGTTCTGAAGTAAAAACATACAAAAAATACAACCGAACTGACGACCTCCTCCTGTTTTGAAAAAAAGTCTCTTAAGTCGGTTCAAAATAATTTTTTAAACAAAAAAAAACCACATACAACACAAATAATAAAAATAAAGAGAAGCATGCCTTTTCAGCGTTTTTATCTTTTAAAATATTCAACGGTGAATTATATAATATTGAATATTATAATATATTAATAATATTGAACCTTTCGCATGGTAATCCATCTCAAACTTGACGAGTTTTTTATTATTAGTGGTAATGTTATCTATACCTAAATTCTCCATAATAGCCGAGGATGGGAGTGTGTCATTTTTAAAGCAAAAAGAACGAAATAAAATATTTATTTCATTAATATAAATAAATAAATAATTTAGCGTTTTTGAAACTTATTCCTCTTAAGTGTCACTCAATTAAGAACTTAGGAATGAAAACCTTAGATCATATAGTAAACTATAAAAGCTTCATAATTATAAAACACCTAAGATTTTTCGTAATAATATTTTTACTACTTATTGCTTACCTACAAGTTGTTAGATTACTGTATAATCACTAATACCATAAAATCATCATACCTTTAAGTTATTCACCCCATCACCACGTTTACAAATTAATCACCAAATAATGGAGTCGATGTAAAGAAGATTTTCTAGTATCGTATTATTTTTAACGACAAATGAAATTCAATCTTAACACAAATTAACAATGCTTACATTCAAATGACGAGCAATTACAACATCTTTAACATTTATCGTGAAAAAAAATTAGTCAAACAATTATGATTTATATCTGTATTAAAATAGAGGCTTTATTACGATAATAGTATTATGTGAGACGCAAATACATTATTGTATATCGAATGACGTATGATTAATAGCACATGAAATATACTCTATTCGTATTGTTTTAAAGTTCATAATATAATTAAATATTTACTCAGTTGTAGGAAAAAGATTAGAAGGGGGTTCAGCTAATCGCTTGTGGGAGCTTTCGTGCTAAGCTCATCGGGTTACTAAAATAATGTTTATGTTTACTCAAAGCTTATATTTGGTGGAGGGAATTAAAACTATATGTGTATGGGATTTTCATGACCCCATGGTGTTGAAACACCCTCGGACGTTTGAATGAAAGTTTTACTATAATACAGTTTGGTTAGACAACTAATTTATGGTACGAATAGATTTCAATGTCAATTTAAGTTAGAAAATAAAAATATAAATTAGTAGAGAAGAAAAAGCGCTAAAGAATTTTGTCACAGTAATTAATTACATGATAAATGAAAAGAGTTAAAAAAATCCCAGGAAGGAATTATCTGGACAAAAGCAACACAAGACCGTGGTTAACGCCCCGTGGGTATTCCTATGCATTAGGTTTAGTTCTATCTCTAGCAGTAGAGGACCATCAATTAAGACACTGAACAGATCTACACGAAGACTTTCTATTATCTTTTATTTTGACATACATCCCCTCTCCCACGGGAACTGTTCTGAATTTCAGAATAAAAAGTAATCTCTTAGCTCGTAGTATGGAATCAAATTATGCACAGTTTCGTTCAAATTCATTGAGTAATTTCGCATGATGCACGACAAGACAGATAGACAGACAAAAAAATGAAAACATTATCAATTATAGATTAAACGCTTAAAAAAATATCTACAATGTACTCTCTAAACTTGAATCAGTGGAATTTCACTCATTTTTAAGTGATTATTCACTTTTTATCAATGTGCGAATCGTATCACACAGAATTAGTGACTATTCGATGTATGAATATGTAAATATCAAAGTCCACTGATTTTATCATTGAATATTTGTATATGTACATATTAGTGAGTACCTATTCGCTAACTTGTTATTGAAATTCGTCGATATGTAATGAAAACAACCACCCTAAAGTAGTAAAAGAAAATTCCACTGATTCATGTTTAAATAGTACAGAATTGGACCTCTTCATCATCATCACCATCATATCAGCCATTGAATATCCTAGCCTGTCGACAACCATTTTGAATTGGACCTAATACAATATTATTATGTTTTTATCTACAAAATAAAGTAATATATAAATTACATTTGCGAAATTAGAAATTTACGCACAAGCATATTAAAAACATTTTTTAAAGCAATCAACGTACGGTAACGCAGTGAAACCGCCAATGACATACGAATTTGATATAGTCAACGATATTCAGTAAATTATTATCAAAGTAGAATCTATTCCACGAATAACGATAGAAGACACGTTTTAAACAGGATCACCGAACCGTTTAGCCGGACAAAGACCGATCACGACACACCGATTACTGTCGACATACTGGCCTGCATTGACAGCTCAAAGAATGCATACAAGATTTCGTTTGGTGTAAATAGAAATTACAATAATATTATACGGACAGGAAAAAATTCTTCTTTTTTTTGTTTGTAATCGATAAACCATTATACTTCTGAATTATATTCAAACTTAACGTATAAGTAACTGAAGACTTAGACTTATAATACGCTATCATATTACCTATAATAGAAAATAAGGTATATAGATAATAGAATTTAAAATTATGTACAAATAAAAATATTTAAGACTTAAAAAAATTAAAAAAATGTTATTATTTATATATTAAATAAGTCAGTGTTTGGGCTCGCGATTTATAGAGATCTTAGTTTAAGTCTCGTTGTCTAAATAAGTAGGTACGCATTAAAGATAATGATAATAACAATCTAAAAATGTTAATAAAAAAGGCATGGGCAAATAAAGCCTGTGGATGCATAGTTAACTAAAAAAAACATTACCTATACAATAATGCTATACATATTTTATCCCAAAATTCTAACATAATATCTTAGTTATTTAATGGACTTACGCAGGTATAAGGCACCTATAACAAAAACAATGCTGACGGCGTTAGGTTACGATCTATATCGCTAACAATACTACTATCGTTCGCAACTTACTCCTTCGCACCTGGTCGCACCTTCATCAAATAAGCGGATTATCCACAATATCCGTACAGACGGACGCCTCTGAACGGAGCGATCTTACTTCTACACACTCGATTATGACCACGTGACAATACCACGATCAATTGTAAGCTTTTAAATACGTTTTTTTTTTTTAATATTATACGTGCTTTGACCAATGTGATGTTATAGATATTAATTTCGTTTCAGATTTAAACAGTACAGAAGTGAGATAAAATTAGATTACTTGAATGGTAATTTTTTTTTAATTTTTTTTGTTTTTAGATCGTCGGCTCGTATAAACAAAATCGTCAGAAAAATTCTGTAATTAATATTCTGTACAACTGTTACTGAAATAAAGACTATTATTGTAAAATTAATACGTTGGAAAAAAAGTCTTTTCGTATTTTGTATGTATAAAATTGAAGAAAAATCTCTTTAGTTGTACTATTTGTATGTAGTTAGTTTTAATATCATTAAATAATTACGAAACATTAAGAAAGAGAAAAATTAAAAGTAAAAAACACTTTCCCGTCATTTTTCAATCGCCTTTCTGTCCGGCAAAATGAGTGAATCTAACGAAGAAATTTGATACATTCCAAAGTTTTTTTACAAAAAAGAGGACAAATGCAAATCAAGCCACACAAACATATTTATGACGTTTATGGACCTAATATAGATGTGTCAGTAACAGTAGCTAAAGTCGGTTCAAGCGTTTTCAGTTTGGGAATTTTGATGACAAAGTTGCAGCTCGCTCTGGTCGCCCTCATACGAATAAAGTTAATGCCATTTGTGAAAAAGTGGAGCAAGATCGACATATTAGTAATTAAGACATAGCCGAGGAACTGAGGATTGACCACAAAACAGTTTTGACGTATTTGAAAAAGTCTGGCTACAAAAAAACTTGATACGAGTATTTTGGTGCCACACGAGCCAGTGGGCTCGTGTGGAACCGTTTCAGTGGAAAGAAACCTAATGATTCGTGTACTCTTTTGCGATTCTCTATTGAAACGTAATGAAACTGAACATATATATATTTCTTATTATACACCGTTCTGGTGTAGTGGTGCGAGTAGTCGCCTCAACGCCGGCGGTCGCGGTTTCGAATCCCGCTCGGGAAATTTATTTCCAGTCTGGATGTATGTCCTTGCGGGTTTTGCCACCATCCCTCGGAGAGCACGTAACGCCGTCGGTCCCGGTTGTTAATATAGACACCTGATAACGATTGTTACTCGTAGGGAAATTATCCGCCAACCCGCAGTGGAACAGCGTTGTGGATTAAGCTTCAACCCTTCTTCTACATGGAGAAGAGGCCTTTGTCAAGAAGAAGGTTGTTTACAGGCTGATTCATTACAGTTCATACGTATTTACAATGCAGAACTTAAAAACTAATTATTTACAGACTGTTTTAAATTAAAATCAAAAGTATAAATAACGTACGTATGGATATATTGTACCTAGTTAAATAACACCGATAACAACCTATAAAATGTAAAATAAAATTAAAAGGAATATATTTAATTAACGAACAATAACTTCGACATCGTCTGTCATTCTTAATATTTTCAACATCTTCCGTAACACAAAACTACAAATAGTTGTACAGTAGCCAGTAACCCGATCCGGTTCGAACCGGAATTATCCGCTAATGGGGGGTAATTGAGCGGAATAACCGCGTTACAACCCGCCACCCGGCGTTGGCTTACATCGTTTAATATAATATTAACTCGTTAAAATCACTTGATCGAATTACCATTGATAATAAAGAATGGGAATTTAATTAAGAAATTATGATTTATTATCTGTCAATATTAGTATTTTCTTAAAGAAACTCAACAAAGTCATGAATAGTGAGAACTAAATTAAATATTAAGAACATTTGAATAATACATAAAGTTTAACCAACATTCCCACAAACAATTTATAGAGAATTATCTTTAAAAACTGAACTCAGATAGAAATCTACTGGAATCATTTAACATCTTCTACCTCTGTCTTGCAAAGATAAATAAATTAAGCTGGATCTATCTATCTTTGTCTAACAAATAGAAAGTAACTAAAGCCAGGGCGTGTTGCACAGTACATTAGTAAATATCATATGAATCGTGATTATGGCGTCCCCTCACCGTGAATGCCACATAGTATAATTACGCGACACAATGGGGCTGACAGGAATGCAGTCGTTACGTGTCGCTTGTGTCGTTTGTGTCGCAAGGCGCGACGGGTGGCGGTGCTAGATGAGAAAATGGCCGAATTCATCGCATAAAAGATTTTGTTGCGAATGACGCAATTGTAATAATATCTTTTAGGGACAAAATTGCTAATTGAATATTAACTGACATGAGAGTGTATTCATTCTCATAAAATAGGTATTTAATTATTTCATCGTGTACATTATACATTTTGTTAATAATATTTTAGACACTCTTTTATAACCCAAAACAAAAATAGGTATTTAATAGAAAAAAGAACAAAAAGTATCGTTATTTATGTACAAAGGGCTGCCTTATCGCTTTTTCATTCACGATTTCAAATTTTAAAATGTAAATTGTTGCAGGTAATCTAACTTCAGTATAATGCTACAAAAACATGAATTAAATTATAAGTCAGTTTAATAAATGCATATCTCATTTAAATTAAAATAAAATTCTCAAATTAAATTTAAGGTTCTACATAATTCAGATTTACTTAATATTCACCATAATTAAAATAATGTTATATAATAAATTATATTTTGTATAGGTATAATCGAAAATTGTTAACTTAAAGGTACCTATACCTAAAAATAACTGCACATAGGCACACTTAAGAAATTACATACCTACGTAAATATTTTTTTTTAATGTCATGTCTAATAAAACGCTGTTCTTAATGTTACAATACGGTTACAATACAGCAGTTGTATTGTAACTGACGTCAGGCGAGGGGTCTTAATAAATAGAATTACGTATATAGCATCCGTTATCGCTTGTCAAATTAATAAAACTAATATGAACACCGCATGATATCTTTGTACAAAAGTTAAAAAAAATAAAGTTAAGAGCTATTAATGGAAATTATATTTAAAGCTCATCGCCAGTGGTTTTATCCGCCTAACTTCTGATCCTGTATGAATATAGGAATAAAAAGTGGCCTATATATGTGTATTAGTGAGTATTTATTAACTTGTTATTGAAACTCACTAATAGGTCGTGAATACAACTGCTTACACTAACGTAATTAATGAAAATTTCACTGATTCATGTTTAAAGAGTAGTATATTATATAAACATAGACAATATTTTATAATATTTTTCGGTTGGATACTAATCAATGTATATTTTCAGACTTAAAAACCTGTCTGATTCTTATAATACACAGAAATAAAAAGAGAACACTTATCAGTATTTTGACATAAAATTTTATAAAGAAAACTTTAAATACAAACGCTCCTTCAACATTAACATGTCAGTTAAAAAAATTCGCAGATTAATAAAATATAATAATGGATTTATTAAATCGATTTCAACGCAACTTAAATGATATCAGATTTCGTAACAAGAAATCGATTTGACCACAATACTGTGGTATCTATAGGAATGAGGGTATTTTAACACAGATCACAAAGAATGTTGAGTAATATGATATTTCTGTAATGTCTATAACAATGCACTGATATTGAATACTAATATGATCCCATTTGCTGAGTTTTTTCTTTTAATTTTTGTGTGAATCGTAAGGCAACAGATTTTTTTTACAAAATGGTGTTGGTCAATAATTGTAGATATTAAAAATGTTAATAAATAAATAAATAAATATTAACCAACAATCACACCACGTTAACCTAGCCCCGTGTTAAGTTCGTAAGAACTTGTGTTACAGGTACTAGGAACGGAAATAAATTTAAGATATAAATACATATATACATAAATACACGTCCATGACCCGGTGCAGACATCTATATTCGTCATACAAATTATCTGCACGTGGCGGGATTCGAACCCGCGACCGCTGCGTTAAGTGTCCAGGTGCCTGACCACTCGACCAGCCGGCCGTCGCTCAAGCAATATTTCGCTAGTGTAATAATTTTATATTTTAGAAGTTTTTTATGTGTATATCAATATCTTTCAAGAACAATTTTGGTAAAATGAGACTAATAAGAGGCATTTTAATATATTAATGTCAAAAATACATATTCATATAAAATAACCTACACACTTCTATACCATCAACCCATCTCGATGAAAAGTAAATATATATGATTTATTTTACGAAAAACGACTCTACCTACTCTACTAGTCCTCCTTCCTCAAACAAACGAGACATGCTTAAATTATTATAATTATGTCGCATGTACCGATTAATCGGTTTCCGAGTATCCGGCCATATTCGTAGTCGGCGACCTGTCGGCGAATAGGCAGCAATTAGGTGGCAAAAATCGCTGATCGGCCGTTTTCTTTATTCATATTTTTATGCTAAATGTAATTATAAATAATAATATACTAAATATGTTTAACACACTCTTAAGGTCGTCTGTTCCTAAGATAAGTTAGGCAAGTAACTTTTACAAGGACAGCCGACTGACTCGTGGCGGGTATCGGCCTCACAAATCTGAAGCCGAAAGCAGGTTTACTGCCTACTGCACCAAGGGGCCAGACAAGTCTGTGATAACACGTGTCAATCTCCTAAGGTACAATCACAATAACGATGTTGGTCTATTAAACATTAATAAAAGGTAGACAATTTCAAGGCTATTATTTATCAAGCTATTTTACTCAATTTACTATAAATTCTCATACAAATATATTTTCGTTATTTTAATATTTAATACATTTTATAATTTTAAAACTTACACCAACGGGCCAGTGAATAGAAATATAATAATAATCTTCATTCATACTCATTAAAAAAAACTGTTTTGATTTACTTATTGACAAAAATTTCACCATCATCGAGCTAATATTGTACCTATCTCTGGATTAAATTAAGCCAGCAAGACATTTTTTTAGAAATTCTGTCCATAAGCGGGTCAAATAGAGGATGAAAGTAGTATTTTTTCTTTGTTTTTTTTTAGGTATATATTATTATAAACTTAAACAATGTAAAGGCACAAACTCCTTTGTATTTAACAATGAAATTCAAAAAAGAACCTAAGATAATGCAATTTGAACAAAAGGATGTATAATCGGTATGGCCAAAGAGTCAGGTAGACTGTTAAACTTATAGTCGGACTATTTCTACTACTAAACGGAGCTTTTTAACCAGCAGACTCGGTTTAGGCGTAAAAACAGCCGTAAAAATATGTTTAATGAATTTAGATATCTATTACTACTATTACTACTAATACTACTACTAGATCAGCCGTTGGATATCAACTGCTGAACATAGGCCTTCCCATCATCTCTAGAGCGGTTCGCCAGTACTCGCCACGCTTGGCAGACGGGTTGGCGAGCGCAGTGTATTGCGGCAGGATATGGTGACGCTGCCCATGCCATCATGGTTGGTATACAGTTGTTCGCACGACTGGCCATAGTCACCTTTTACGACAGTCGACACCTCGGCAAGATAGATGTCGGGACTATTCTTTTTTGCTGGTCAACGTGCGGCAAAAAATATCTTATCTAAAATGTCTTTATATAATTAAATTTAATTGAACATTATTTGTCTATCGCTTAATCGAATGGCTGAATAACATTTTGCGTTACAAAAAATGTTAGACTGATGAAATGAAAGCCTGGCAGCGGCGAAAATTGTACTATAACGACCTATACAGGTCGACAGGACATATACATATCCAAGTACTCACTTGATAAAAATCTCTATCTGTCTTAAGGATGATACAGTGGTTAAAAATTTAACCGGAAATCTTAACCTAACTTAAACATTTTTTAAGTTTTAGTATATTTTTTTTATTCTTCTATATGCCATAATACTACTTATTTTTATGTTAGTAATTAAACTTTTACCAAGAATAAATACAATATACCAAACCTAAAAACCTAAAAATAAAATTAATCTTAACTATGTACAATTGACGGCATTATCGCTAATTAGCGATCTCTAACAACTCCAGACAACCGAATCGCAGTAGTTAATATTGTGTCACAAAGTATATTTTATCTATATCCTTAATTTACAGTATTTCAATATGAATGCCCTCTATACCTAATATTAACATTAATATTCTTGTAAGAGAGTCACCGCCGCGTGACGTGATAGTCATCTACTCAGCATTGTGGGCGATTAAACCACATTTGTTAATATTCCCTTTTATAATAGGAGTTCAGACTCCGTGACTGTGTTTGATGATAACTTATATTAAAACGGAGAATATTTTCAGTTTATGAAAATTTATCATTCATTTAATTTATTCATTTGGTTTAAGGATTTCTAGCTGTGCCAAAAACGCACAGATAATGTCGCCATAGTCACCTAAGATGAAGAATAGGTAGGTAGTAGGTACACGAAGAAGACTGATCGATGCGTCGATGCGGTCCAGGTTATAAGCTTCGATAATAAATATAGAATTATAGACAATAGAAATAATAATAATAATTTATGTGGAGTAGACAAACATATTTTATATTAAAATACCTAACCAAATATTTAATGACCACAGCCGCCAGTAAAACTAAAAAGTAACAATCGCCATCAGATGTCCATGATAACAACCGGGACCGACGACTTTACGTGCTCTCCGAGGCATGGTGGAAGACCCACAAGGATATACACCCAGACCAGAAATAAACATTGGTTCAATAAAATCTGCATCGAGCGGTATTCGAACCAGCGACCGCCGGCGTTAAGCCTGTACTGTACTGTATCAGTCTGTAAACAACCCACTGCTGAGCGAAGGCCTCTTCTCCATATAAAAGAAGGGTTTGAGTTTAATCCACGACGATGCTCCACTGCGGATTGGTGGATAATACCAGGAGTAACGATCGTTACCAGGTGTCTATGATAACAACCGGGACCGAGGGCTTTCCGTGCTCCTTGAGGTACGGTGGGGAAACCCACAAGGACATACCCCCAATCCAAAAATAAATATTTACACAAATACTAATATCTGTCCCGAGCGGGAAATGAAACCCGCGACTGCCGGCGTTGAGGCGACTACTCGCATCACTACACTAGAACGGTCGTCCTTAATGAAAAGGTTTACTTAATTTTTACTTATGTTTAAGAAAGTATGAAGTTTCTTGAGAGAAAATAAAACATTACGACATCGTCATTATGTAAATAACGATAATATAAAATCACATCTCTTACAGGCGTGATGAAAACGTAGACTCACGTAATAATAGCTTCGCGCCGTTTTTACAGTATTGCCAGCTTTGTGTACAATATTTAGTATCTAAATTAAAATTTGAAAAATTATACATAACAGTTCATTTTTTTTTTTTTTTATTATTGGATGTAACAAAAATAACGCAGTATAATAATTTCATTATACATAATTTAATGAAAAAATATTAAACGATACATATTATACTATTACATATTTTTTACTATTGAAAATTGTGTTAAAAAAATAAAATATTTTTATGGTTTTTGATTTTATCAACATTTTTTTCTAAATTTTGGTTTTTTTTTAAAGTCTGGCAGCACAGTTCGTTACAGTGGTTGATTTAGAGAAATACAATAAACTCCTTTGTTGTATTAAGTCTCACAATACAAAATGTTTTACTAAGTCATTGTAAGCCTCAAGAAGTACAACTGTAAGGACGTATGCACACTAACGTAAAGTAAATAAAAATCTTATTTCTATTATAAATGCGAAAGTTTGGATGGTTGTTTGTTACTCAACCACGCCAAAACGGCTAAATCGATTACGATGAAATTTGGCATAAAATGGGGTATAATCTAAAATAAAGCAAGCTACTTAAGACTACTTTCTATTCCGAAAAATATACGGTTAACATGTGATATATTTTCACCTGAAGTCACAAAACAGCTGGATAATACATAAATAATTCTATCCTCGCTTTTTAATATAGTAATTTAAATTAATATATTATTAAAAAAATATACGATGTGCGAAGTAAAGTTTATTACAGTTACTAAAAACTATATTTATAAATCAAAACAAGAAGATCTGATAAAATATTAATTACAAAGACGCTGCCATAGATAATTACTTTAAGATTATATTACACGTAACATTATTAATTTACAATATATTGTTTTTGCATTTTTATTGTTTATCAGTGCGATGACCGGTGGAGAAGAACAGTCGCGACCTCCTTCTTGCCGAACTGTCGTCAATGGCGACTAAGGCTAGGTATAGCGGTGCAAAGAACTGTACACCAAACAGGATGGTGATAGGCAACAGCGTCACCATATTCTGCCACAACACACTGCGCTCGCCAACCCGCCTGCCAAGCGTAACGAGTATTCACAAACCGCTCCCAGAGATGCCATCATCTTCCTCCATGGGAGATCTACATTCAGCAGTGGATATCGAATGGCTGATGTGGTGGTGAATTTTTATAAAAAAAATATACAATCTGGTACAATATTTATATTTTATAGAATTTAATTTATGGCTTATTAGTATTGTAGGCTTTTTTTCAATAAGATACTATTTACAAGATACCCTAAATGATCTCCCTCGTGAATAACGATCGCTGAAGGTCTAAGATAAAAACCAGGACTGACGGATTTACGTCCTCTCAGAGGCACGGTGGGGAAACCCACAAAGATATACAAGAAATAAATATGTACTAATACAAATCTCTGCCCAGTGCGGAAATCGAACCTGCGACTGTTGGTGTTTGGGCAACTTCACGCACCAGAACACCAGAACGGTTGTCAGCTTGAAAGAAGTTTCAATTATTGACTTACAAAATATCTTTAAATCTTATCTATAAACTATACCTACCTACTTATCTTTGGATACCATAAATAAAACCACCAGTTTTATTTCTAACTTGTCACACAAATGATATTCATCTACACGGATATCTTTTTTTCTATTTTTATCTTAAAACATCTTTGGACGTATTTAATACACGCTCTGTTAATTTTAAGATACGTATTATCCTTAAACACCTCTAAACAAACATATTTTTACCGAAATATCGCAAAAAAATCGATTTTATTATTATGGCAATAAGGTATAAAGTATGTTTTATAGTTGGAAATGTAGTTGTCATTAAAATCACACCTTCGTGGTAGTTTGAAAGGGCACTAAAGCAATCAAAATATCGTAAAGTAATCTCTTTGTTAACAATGAGGATTTTAAGATCTGTATAACAGGCCAGTGTGTCGTTTGTGAATGTTTTTTTTTTTTTTTAATTTTATTTTATATTGTTTTATTTGAAACTGTAAAATCCGAAAAAATCAACTTGTGTTTTATTTATACTGTATTATATTATGACACTTTCATTATATTACACTACATTTACACTTTTTTATATTATCACTTATTTTCTTTGATTATTTTTTTTCGTAGTTAGTCAAGTATTTTAAAATAATATTATTGTTATATATCGTTGAGTTGTCGTCTATAATATTAAAATCTGTCTATTAAAATAAGCCAAAATACAGCAATTATTGCAACAAGCTGACAAATTCATCTATTATTGTTACTACAATTTACCTAATAAATAAATAGATAAATTATGCTAACTTTATTGTAGGTCATTAGAATTCAACACGAATACTAACTAATAAATATTAAAAATTATAAATTACAAATTAACCTAATTAGTCACTTATTTAAATTAAACGAACCGTGAATAAAATTAATCTGAAACAATTACAAATGTAAATATTTAACAGAAAATAGTACCTAGTAAAACCTTTTTTGTATATACAAATTCAAGACGGTAATTTTGACACCATTAAAAATGTTGCCACCGTTTATTATCTGTGGCGATATTATTATTTGTGACGATATTATTATCTGTGTAAGTATTATTCACAGATTATGTAGGGATTATGGCTCAATAGTATTGTTGTCATGTCATTGTCTGTGACATTATGTGCGTAAATGTTTTTAGGGCTTCACACCTCGAAACAATTTTTCATGACGCTTTACTACCTTTTTTTAATTCCATATTACGTTATATTTATGACTATATATTCCAAAATTAAAAAAAACAATAAAATTCTAAAGTAAATCATTTTAAAAAAATTGCTATCTTATAACAGATTTTGTGGTTGGTTTAATGATATCGGTGCAACATTTTATTTGTCTTTTATACATAATACATACATTTATAACGCATTAAATATAAAAAAAAATAACAAATAATGAAATATATATTATTAATTACTCAAATTAAAACAAGTATGTTAAATTTAAAATTTTTGAGGCAGTCGTAAACATTTGACAAATAAATAATAATAGATATATTTTAATCTACAGAACCCTCTTAAACATGTTTGAACTTTTTTTTATTATTGTCACTTTGCACGGATTATACTAAAATCGGCTCGATGATGGCGTGAACAAATATTTGTAGGACACTCGGAGACGCATCATAATCGGCCCAGCACATGATCGCTCCTATTATATCCCGTATAATATCTATGTGTATCTATGGGGAATCTTTATTTATTTAATGTATCTTTATTTGATATATCAGATCAACGTTAAACTCTGACATATTATTTTTTTTATTACGCAGATGTGTCGCGGGACTTAACTTACAATTAGTCATATGGTAGGTATTTAAAAAAAAACGGTTCGCGAAGTTTGTAGTGGTCGTAGTTTTAATTTCTCGTCTTCGTAGTTGTGTTAGATCTAGCTTTTATCTATTTTAATAATATTATATATATATATATATATATATATATATATATATATATATATATATATATATATATATATATATATATACAGGGTTAATTCTAAAACACCAGCAACCTCGCAGGACAAGATAGCTAACATTATGTACAACAACATTTGTTCTACCACTTTTGTTAATTTGTTAGATTTTATTTTCATACAAAAATAAATATTAATTTAATTTTTCGCGTGAATGCAATAAACTCTACGCGCGTCCCAAAGATTAGGTAAATAACGACCACGTACTAATGTGAGGGGAAAGGTAGGAACGGGGCGGCGCTAGCGCCTTTGAACTTGACCTATTTAGCCAGCCGCGGCAGTCGGCGGCGGGCGACTTTGATGCGCGCGCGTCATATGATTTTGTGTGCTACTCGTATTTATTTTATTCGTATCGATCGATGTATTGTACCTGTACTAAAGTTATTTTATAACCATGGTACCGCCGCTATTCTAATGTCGAATACACGGAAATGGTGAGGATACTGGCTAGGTGTGATGACAATGTGTCGGAAGCCTGTCGGCAATATGCAGCTAGATATTCGAACTTACCTACACCGAGCCGTGAGACAATGTCAACTCACCGAATCTGACAAACTAGCACGAGTAAATTTTTGTAACTGGTTCGGTTAACTAAAATAATTTGTGCGTTCAATCAAATTAAAACTAATTCGGAAGTGTTAGCACGTGTTAGTGAACAGCTGATTTTTAGGTGTTGTCTGTGTGTTGGTTGTGATGGTGACTATTTTGAACGCTATCTGCGCGATACGCACCGACATGCGCGTTACTTTAACCTTAGAGGTAATATTTCGTTTGTAAATATTATTTTATTGTCAATTATTTTTAATTTTTTAATTATTGTAAATACGCTGATTTCACTTTTGAAATACTTATGCCCGCCTGTATTTAACAATAAAAAGTGAATAATACCTAGCTACCAATATTTGATATTAAATTGGTTTAATTAGACTTTAGTAAACGTTAAAGAATAATTACCTACGTTAATAATTTTCACATATTTTTTTATGTTCAGAATTCAGATACCTAATCTACATACCTACATTTTTATAGTATTGGCGGGCATACGGACAGTCGAAGCCTTTTGATGACTAGGTACCGGATGTCTACCGCACAACTGGTTGTGCTGTAACCTCTGGAGGTTATGCAGATGTGTTGCCCTCCTATACATACGATTTATTTGTTTTTTTATCGTTTAATATAGCCAGTTCTAAGCCTGGTAAAGTATGAAAGGATTGTGGACTCAGTTTACGTATTGCAGGGACATGACAAAACAGAAATTTGATTATTCACTTAAGTCACTGCGATATACATACTATGATACTGCCCACAAACCCACCAAGCAATTTATATTAATTTTATTAACTAGAATTATCGGGCAGAGAAAGTGTTATTACTATTATTATGCAAGCGCGCCCGAGCGTCGCGTCATCCTTTCGATAATGAATGAAACATAGACTCTAAATTTCAGAGAAGTACAATAAAAGCTTAAAAAATCATTTTTAATTAATGTATTGAGTTATGTCAAAAGTCGTAGAACAAATGTTGTTGTACATAATGTTAGCTATCTTGTCCTGCGAGGTTGCTGGTGTTTTAGAATTAACCCTGTATATATATATACCAAATTTCAAATTCCACGCGTATGAAATTCCATGATTTAACAATTATATAAAAATATATTTGTCATTGCTGTAACATTAGATATCAATTAAATTATTTATATACGTTTCTGTATTTCTTTATTTTGTCAGAGCCTAGCTGAAAACATGTATTTGTATTATAAGTTAGAGGTAAATACAACACACATTAGGCAATTCAAAAATTTAATCTGTTAAATAAAAATAGATAATCAAAAATCATCATATCGTTATTACTAGTAGGTATTTACAAAAATATTCGCCGTATCTTAATATATGTTAATGATACCTACACATTTCATGCCCAAATACGGATCATTAAAAGCTCGTCAAATTAACTAACCACATACAAATCTTTAAGCAGTGAGTCACAGGCTCACAGCTCCTTCTCATTAGTGAAATAATCCTTCACCGAAAGAAAGCTGAACGGTTCTACAGCTCATAATCCGACCCATTCATCTGAATGAACTATTGTTGTATGAAATCCATAAGAAATATACAAATATAATATTGTTAAGCATGTAAATATACGCGATTTTAAATTCTATCATTAAAGAAATAGAGCTGTGTAATTATTTTAGATTTAAATGTAAGTTTTTAAAAGAAATTTCGACGAAATGTCCATTGTTGAAAATTGGGTTAGTCATACATAATCCGTCCTTAAGACATCCGGGATCCATTACTAGCCTATTCTATGTCCACACATTAAAAAGCCTGACTACATCTCCTTTGGTCGTATCCGGAAGGATTAAAGATTTGCATAGAATATAGATTATTAATAGTACAAAGGGTAATGACAAAAAAAAATTACATTAAAAATTATGTTTCTTGCACAATATCTTCTCTGTGGTTTTAGTTATTTTTCAAAGTAATTTTCTCACGAGTCTAACTTAAAAAGAAATTAACCTTAATGACTTAAACGTAGAATGAACTAGGAAAAAGTTTATCTTTGGAAGCAATGTCTTTAAGAACAGAAACTTCACGCTTAAAGACAAAATTTGAAGACGCTTGTACTTAAGACTTCAGGTAGACACTAAATGCTTATTACGGATATGTTGCCACTGTCTTACGCAGGCTTAACCAAATTTCGTTCATCATTTCGTTCAAGCATCATTTTTAGAAAGTGCTATAAAAATATTATTTTAGTAACCATCATCATATATTTCATACTAGCGACTCATCCCGTCTTGACACGGATAGTACATAATGTCCTTGGTGATAGCGAAGGGCGTGGTGCGGGGCTGGTCGCATCAAGTGAGTCCCGTCATCGGTGTCAGAAACGCACTTAAATTTAATTAATACTGTATACGTCTAAATACTTGTAGCTTTCCAATTATCGCTTTGCACGTGACTATTTTTTTTATAAGTTAGAATGGGTATAGTCAGGTATCCTTAAGAGATAGATATATGCCATCGTGCAGTTTTCTGTAGACCTATAAAAGAGGAATAATTCCAAAATACATAGTTTTGTTATATCTCAAACGGAATTAGGCAGCGTCTTCGATGAAAGCTCCCAGGCGTCTTCCGACATTTTCAACAATAATCGTCATATTTCAACCAATTATCCAAAATATTGACGGATTATACACTCAACCCATCCTCACTAATCACTCTATCTATTAGTGGAAACCTCATGAGAATCCGTTTAGTAGTTTTTGAGTTTTTCGCAAACAGACAGACAGACCAACATACAGCCAAGCACGAAAGGACACTTTATTTTATAATATTTAGTATAGTCACACAAGTTACAAAATAAAATCTCTTATTCCTCGATTATGTAAGTTACTAAAGGAATTTCAAAAAAAGGACGATACGATAGATATTTTTTACGATAAATTATCGGTTTTCACCGTTTTCAAAACGAAAATCCACAGAGTCATGTACCCAATCTCTACTGAAATCTCCTAAACTTCCTAAACTGTAACAACAGCAATGTATTTAATTTAATTTAATTTTTTTAATTGGATTTTTATAAGTATAAATTATATGCTTCTCATATTCACTATTTATGTATTTATTTTATATATGTACGCAAATCATATTTTTATGTTTTTTTAAATACACTATTTTTATTTCCCACGCCATACTTATAAACGCATAATCCTAAATAATTATCGCAAAGTTGTTTTCAAAAATTATTATAATAAATTATATTATTTTTATTTATACTAAATTATAATATTAGTTTATTCTTTGTTTATTTCAATATTGTCAATCAAATGCATGCTGTGACTACCTATAAGTGAAACTATATGTAACTTGTACTCTAAGGTCCTAAATGTCTAATTTTAAAGAACATGTAATTTTGTTGGTAGTCCTATTACAAATAAATAAATAAATAAATAAAATAAATAACTAAAACAAGCGCGAGTCGGAATGATCTATGAAGGGTTCCGTAGCAGCAAGTCGCATCATATAAACTAGTATTTCGTTGTAACTTTGATCGATGTTTTAATAATAGTGTATTTTTTTATAAAAAAAAAAAAAGAAATTACTTACTACAATAGATTTCGTTGAAACCAATTTTCGGTGGAAGTTTGCATGGTAATCATATATTTTTTTGGTACATCATATATTTTTTTTAGTTTTATCATTCTCTTATTTTAGAAGTTACAGGTGGGGGGGACACTCATTTTACCACTTTGGAAGTGTCTCACGCGCAAACTATTCAGTTTTGAAAAAAATTATATTTGAAACCTCAACATCATTTTTGAATACCTGTTCATAAATACCCTACACGTATGGGTTTGATGAAAAAAATATTTGAGTTTCAGTTCTAAGTATGGGAAACTCCCAAAATTTAATGGTTTTTTTTTTGTGAAAATCTTAATGCGGTTCACAGAATACATTTACTTACCAAGTTTCAACAGTATAGTTCTTATAGTTTCGGAAAAATGTTGCTGTGACATACGGACGGACAGACAGACAGACATGACGAATCCATAAGGGTTCCGTTTTTTGCCATTTGGCTACGGAACCCTAAAAATTGAGTGTCTGTAAAGTGGGTTTATGGACGATAATTTTACGTGAGGTTACTTTTATGAATTGAATTGAATTATTGTAACTGAATTATCATTATTTTGTATAATACAAAGAAGGAGTTAATTGAAAATTACATTATTTTTTTTTGATAAATTAACATTTATTTGCACTCGTTAATTCAAATAGTTCTTCTCTTTTACTCGAACGCATTTGCCGATGGAGTGCAAGGAACAATGCGTCACAAGCCGAACGCTTCAGCCGAACGTGCCTCTTTATCGCTTGTTCCGCGCTCTCACTCGCGGAACGTGACAATGAGTCATGCTTTTTCGTACGTGCAGCCGGCGTTCATTGATTTATAGGACGTTATCGCTTAAAATACTTTTGATACAATACGATTACATTTTTACCTACGTGTAAGCAGCAAAAAGGTAGTATAAGCATATTTGAATTTAAAAAATATACATATAACATTATAACAATACAACTATTTTTATTACCGGAGAAACGAAAAAACATCCATACAGACTTCATGGTAACAATATATTTTGGTAATCTGATACGTATGTAACTATTCTAAAAATGGAACACCTACTTCAAAATCCATCAATCTAAACTTAAAAACCTATTATTTTTAAATAAATAAATAAACGCCTCACACCCAACGGCCCTCAGTAAGATAAAATTAGGTGACCCGTGCGAAAATTTCGCACAATATCGTAGTCATTTAAATATTGAATATATAAACATAAATATTCGTTTTATTATCGCTGATAATGCAAGTCAAAGTTATTGAAATTAGAATTAATTACCTATTTTAATACGTTGATTTTATCTAATTAAGAAAATTAATCAATTCACATGAATGAATTGTCAGTAATAATTTGTATCGTTCTTAATAATTCAAAACGTTAACGCTTTATAATATTACACATGTCGCACCTTTAAAGTAAAACCGTTACTAAACGAAAATTTTCATGAATTGAGTTATCAATGCTATCTATTTTAAATACACGTAAACTGCAAGATAATCTTGTCTTTTTTGTAAAATGTCGTATTTTACGCCATTTAGCGATAAATTAAAGCGTTACTAAACCGAATTATGATCGGCTCACTAAATACAATATTGTGTCTATACCAATAAGAACATGATCGTAGAAAAGAGATGACGGTAGTTTAAAACAACAGTGTACTCAGTAATCATAAAAGGAATAAAAAACCATATAGTATAATATATGGTTAAATACTAACATACTAAATCCCAAGAATAATCCCATTGCCTAAGACAGTAACAATTACTTTTAATTTTTTATATTTTTTATATTGCTATTTTCAGTTGGTTTGTTTTTAGTCAAACTAGATATTTATAAATGTTTTAATTAATAATTAAGATAGTAAGATACGTAAATGGCGTGATTTAAAGGTTCAAATTTCTTAAGACTGATTGATAAATAAGTATACCAAATGATTGTATGGATCACTATTTTGTAATAAAACATTATTATTTTTGAATATATATTTTTTATTTATTTAGTAATATTATAACACCGCTGATTGATTATGATTTTTAATTTTAATGTATAAAAATATTATTGCATTATGAAATTTTAATAGTTTTCTATTTAGTAACATGCACTGTAATTTCATAGTAATATTAGTAATATACCATAATGAACAAATAAAATTAATGGTAAAGTGTTACTATAATAATATAAATCAAAATAAATAATGCGTCGTCTTATAGGATTCTGGACTCAGATTTTATTGAGAAAAAACAGTGACATTTTTCAAATATTGGCTCTCCTGTAAAATTTGATAATTTCGTTTAGTAACGGTTTTACTTTAAAGGTGCGATGTATCTATGTCAATATTTATTAATTTGATGATGATGATAGATCAGAAACACTCGCATAAAATGTAAATAACATAGTCATACCTAGCTGTTATATTAGTTACATAAATTATTCATATGTATTTGGCTCCCCATGTACTTGTAGTGTAGATATAGTTGAGTACACAGTCAACAGATGGCGCTCATATCATTATAAATAATAACAGTATCGGAATACTTGCGCCGCCAGTGGAAAAAAAGAGAACTGTGATCTGGGTTTATTATTGTGTACACAAATATTGTGAAAAATCCTATACCGTTCGTACTCCTGGTATCTATACTCCGTGGTTAGATTCACTCATTTTGACGGATAAAAAAATCAATTTAGAAATGAAAAAAAAAACTTTTTATTTTTCTTTTTCTTAATATCCTATATTTTTATTGATATTAAAACCAGCTAGATACAAATAGTACAACAAAGATAATTTTCTTCAATTTCATACATACAAAATACGAAAAGACTTGTCCCTGACAAAATATTCTCGATAAAGATTATCATTCGAGACTATAGTTAAGAGATTGCAAAGATAATTAAAGCTTGAAGCGTCATCTCGCTCCGCTAATAATCGCATACGGGTCTCGTTACACAGGTAGCAGTAATTACGCCTTTGAGAGCCGAGCCGGGTGTGTCTAAACATTGCTCCGCTCGAATTTAGCACTAATTTCAGGCTGAGGTGTAATATCAGGATTCTGTTAGTGAACACAGCCAACAAACTATTTATTTGATAGGAAATTTCGTTAATTCGATGTTCAATTTAATTTATTGGCACGCTATTTATTTACATGAATAAGAATTAGTCAATGTTTTTATTAAATAGAATACTAATTAGTATAGTATATATCTTCTTTTTTATTTATTTATTTATTTATTTTATTTAATACTTTATTACACACAATAATGAAGTAACATTGTAAAATATTTACAGCAAATGTGCAATGGCGGC
The DNA here is from genome assembly GCA_036937285.1 of Euphydryas editha. Taxonomy (NCBI): domain Eukaryota; kingdom Metazoa; phylum Arthropoda; class Insecta; order Lepidoptera; family Nymphalidae; genus Euphydryas; species Euphydryas editha. The sequence continues at coordinate 18,648,379 of JAUPFZ010000014.1, forward strand.
CTTATCACTAAAAGCGATTTCTTACAGGCAACCATGAGTAAAGGATTTCTGGACACAAAGCGGTTGATGCGTAGAGTACTAGTATCATACATACTAAGTTACATACATAAAATAGTAGTTTAATATAAATATATAATACATACACACACATACACATACATACATAGATACATACATACATACATACACATATTATCCATACATAGATACATAAATACATACATACATACATACATACACAATATAATAACCGTAAATTATTGACATACAGCGTTGAGTAGGCTATGCATTTTGTGTTAGATAATGCTGTTTAACACGACGTTTAAATATATCAACCGATTCAGATCGTCTAATATCATCCGGTAGCGCATTCCAAAGTTTCACTGTCTTAACAGTGAAAGATTCACTGTAACATTTTGTTCGATTCAGAGGCAACTCGAGTAGATTGTTATTTCGGGACCGAAGGTGATGTGGGAGTAGGGAGTTTGAGCCCAAGAACCTAAATCGTTCCTTGAGATATAGAGGAGTAACAGGATTATAAAGGATATTATAAAGGAGAGAGAGAGAGTGTAAATGACGTCGCTGTCGTATTGTTAGCCACTCAAGTTGTGTTCGGTATTGCGTAATGTGATCATACTTTTTCAAGCCGAAAATGAATCGTATTATAAGATTCTGTAGGCGCTCAAGTTTATTGATCAGTTGCTGAGATAAGTCGAGGTAACAGGAATCAGCATAGTCGAGTATAGGCAGAAGAAGGGTGTGAGCCAGAGATATTTTAGTTTTTGTTGGCAGCAGATTTTTCCACCTTCTTAGTCCACCAATAGCACAAAAGATCTTACGGCTTAGTTCAGCAATGTGGGGCACCCAGGACAAAGTACTATCCATCAAGATACCCAAGTTCTTTACCGATCCACAATACTCCAGACAAACACCATCAAATAAAATTGAAGGAAGAAGAGGAAAGTCAATTTTGTGAAGTTGTTTTGAGTTACCGAAAATACATACTTGAGACTTACTAGGATTTATAGACAACCCAAACGATTTACTCCAGGTACTGATAACTGTTAGGTCGGAGTTTATATCGTCAATAGCCCGAGCAATATCGTCTACAGTTGCTGTCTTATAAATCTGTAAGTCATCAGCGTAGAGATGATAAGATGATGATAAGTGTTGAGTGAGAGTGTTGATGAAGATGGAGAAAAGCAAAGGAGAAAGCACTCCACCCTGCGGGACGCCAGCACAGATAGGAGAAACTGAAGATTGCTTCCCATCGAGACTAATAGATTGTCTGCGACCACATAAGTAGGAATGAAACCAGTCCGTAGCATTTGAGGAGATATTTATGGACTTGAGAACTGCTAAGAGTATATCGAAATCTACTGTGTTAAAAGCGTTAGAGAAGTCTAACAGAGCAAGGATTGTAATTTGCTGGTTGTCAATTCCGTACCTAATATCATCGCAGACCTTGTTGAGTGCCGTAACTGTACTGTGCCCGGGGCGGAAGCCAGACTGGAAAGGGGATAGGATATTGTTGCTGTGTAAATGTGAATATAGTTGTTTGTGTACAATGCGTTCAAGAACTTTAGATAGAAAAGGAAGTATTGAAATTGGTCGATAGTGTGAAAATGTTGTAGGTTTGGATATTTTCGGAATAGGAATGACTAATGCATGACGCCACACATCAGGAAAAACGTTAGAAGAAAGAGAGAAGTTAAATATGTGACATAGGATAGGAAGAATAGAATGGAGAGATAATAGTATCATACGCCGACTTATGTTGTCGCTACCAGTAGCATCAGATTTGATAGCTATCACATGTTTGCGTACCTCCGCAGTCGTAACAGGTGTGAAATGGAAGGTTGTAATAGAAGGATCAGGTTCTAATGATAAGGACTGGATAGTATTCATTTTAGAGCCGCTGGGTATCAAATTAACAGTTGTAAAATGCTTATTAAGCAAATCACAATCTTTCATCAATTCTTTTTCTTCTTATCATCAATTCTTTTTTCTTTTCTTTCATAAGTAGAGCGTTGATTTTTTCTTCTAAACATTAGAAATAACAATATTATTCCTTTTATTACACGAGGTCCATTTCGTTTAAACTTCAAACTATTCTAGACGATCCGTCCGGCTACATAGAGTTTAATTTAAATTTTTATAACCTATACTCACCACCCATTCTTTTTTTTTAAAACAAACTGACTACTTAACACTATGGCACAAAAATAACGATGCTTGAACGAGCTTTATTATAAAAATAAAGAAAAGTTGGCATAGGTACAAGCACCGTGTACGTAAATAATTTATTTTGTATTTAATAACTTCACAAAATAAATCTTTTTACTTAATTTGACAAACAAAATAAACAATACAAGAAAAATACAAAAAGGTATTTTTCATAGCACGCACGATATAAATAAATAAATTACAATGTTTGCTATTTAATTTCTTCATTTAAATTTTTAAAACTCGTTAGTAGCTCTATCTATCTGTCTCCGTCCTTTCTAATTTTAATTTAGCATATACATATATTTCGGTAGGATTCGCTTGCGTTAGCTTTGGTTAACACACGTGTTAGAGAGATTTTGGTGTTTTAGTTTGTGTATATTACTTTGATTTACAAGTTTGTAAAGTGAAAATAGTTGGTAATTGGTTATATTATCTATTATTAACATTCATAAGGATTGGTAAGTGTTTTTATAGTGTATATTACTTTATTTTTATTTAGTTTTATATAGTAGGTAGTTTTATTATTTTTTTATTTCTTTATATTATTTTTTAAGATGGATTTAGATCGACCTCCCGATCCCCCGGATCCAGATGGGCCACAAAATCCACGGAAACGTCTGGCAACTGATGACTTATCCACATCTAATCCCTCATCCAAAATTACAGTTAATCATCCTTCCACTGCTATTCCTTCAATTCAAACTGTATATGTTCATCCTTCATTTTCCGAGGCTCCCAAGAGCTATACAGATGATGACAAAGGTCCCTTCATAGTCCACGTCTCACGAGAAGTGTCGGATCCGGCCGCAGGTACAACCCTCCGGGCCATCAAATTCGGACAATTCCTTCATACACACAAAATTAAGTTTATAGTTAATGATGGAGTTAAAAACATTGGACGCAATAAAATATCAGTTCAATTCTCCTCTGCAGAAGCAGCCAACTCTTTTACGTCCAATCCCATTCTAGAAATGTGTAAATATAAAACTACTGTACCGACGTACAACATCACTAGAATGGGCTTAATCAAAGGTGTCCCCGTAGACTGGTCTATGCAGGAACTGGTGGAATCTCTGGAGCTTCCTTCTGGATGTGGAGAGGTCATCAAAGCTAGACGTTTAAACAGAAAAACAAATAATGAAGGAACTATTAACTGGGTACCAACCCAGTCTGTTGTCCTAACTTTCAGGGGGCAATTGCTTCCTGAAAAAGTTTATTCCTACCACACATCTCTTCCCGTCGAAACTTATAAGTTCCCAACAATTCAATGTTTGAACTGTTGTCGGTACGGCCACATTAAAACACAATGTAGGTCTAAGCCGAGATGTTTTAAATGCTCGCAACCCCATACAGGTGAATCTTGTGATACTGCTGAAGACAAAGCTACATGCCTACACTGCTCTGGTAAACATTTTACCACAAATAAGACTTGTCCAGAGTTCTCCCGCCAGCAGTCCATTAAATGCATAATGTCTCAGGAAGGTATTTCATATTTGGAAGCATCCTCCCGTATTCCCCCTGCTAACAGATCCTATGCAGATGTGACGAAGGAAATGTTCTCTCCTGTAGTATATCCCTTTAATAGTATCCCAAAGTCTAATCCAACCTCTCCTATTATTCCAATCACTTTACCTAATCGATCCTATCGCGAAACTGTTGTCCGAACTCCTCGTCCCCATGCCCCCTTGGGAAAAGGGTATGACAAACAGGCCCATAATACCATTATTGGTAACTGTCCCTCTTCTCAGCCTAATGGCTGTGCTCTCACTAACAGTAACAATCCTACTCCTCCCTCAAATTATCATAATCTTTTACAACACACTATTGAAATTCTTATTTCCATCATTTCTACTGACTCGACAATACCGACCAACGTTGCCAGTTCTTTATCTCTACTTTTAGACACATTAAAAAATGGCCCAAATCCTTCAGTGGAACTCCCAAAGCCTACGTCCTAAAAAACACGAACTCCTCACATTAATAAATCTCCATAAGCCCATTATTATTGCCATCGCTGAAACATGGTTGGTGCCAGGATCTCGGTTCCGGGTTCCAGGTTTCTCCTGTTTTAGGGATGACAGAAGTGATGGGTATGCTGGTAGTGCCATCTTAGTCCGGCACTCCATTCCCTTCTCCCAAATCCCTTTACCTCCCTTCAGTCCTCATATAAATGCAGTCGCTATTAGAGCTTTGAACATTTCCTTCCTCTCTCTGTACATTCCCCATCCTTGCTCCTCTCTTGGTCCTGAATTACGCTCCATATTCTCTTCTCTCCCGAACCCTATTCTTATCATGGGAGACTTCAATACTCACCATACAGCATGGGGTTGCCATTCTGTTGATAGGTTTGCTCCCGTGTTGGTGGACATTATTGATGATGCCAACATCTGCATCCTAAATGATGGATCGCCTACACGTAGAGTTTATCCTCATCAGAATCCTAAATCTGCTGTTGATCTCTCTCTCTCCTCTCCTTCTCTCTCTTCCCTTCTCTCCTGGAAAGTCCTACCAGCATCTTTTGGTAGTGATCACTATCCCATTCTCCTATCTTTATCCTACCATTCTATCCCAGTAAATAGACCTAGTCCTCTCCTTAAATATAAAATTAAAAACGCCAACTGGCCTGCTTATTCTGTATCCGTTGATAACATATTGAATGACCTTCCTGATTTTATAGATAACGGAAATGTCATTTTTTACTATGAACTTTTTTATAACGCCATCATCTCATCTGCCAACAACCATTTCAAAAAAAAACAGAGTAAGCTGCTTCCCCATCTCCCTTCCCCATGGTGGGATGAGGAATGTAGCTCTTTAATAAGGGAAAGATCAGAAGCAGAGCAATCATACTCACTATCCATGTCTGTCGAAAGTTTCATCAAATATCAGCGCATTAATGCTAAAATTAAAAGAATATTCCACAAAAAGAAAAGACAAAGCTGGACTAAGTTCTGCGAGTCCCTTAGTCCCAGATCTCCTGCTCGCATAGTCTGGTTAAATCTTAAGAAATTTCGTCGATCCCTCAGTTATAATGATCCCCTTTCCAATAATCCATCTGATTGGCTAAACGATTTCGCTGATAAGCTCGCTCCTCCTTTCGTTCCATACCAGGATTGTTTTTTAAATTTCACACCGGCATCTGTTTCTAGTCATATGGATGCCCCTTTTTTCTTTTCGGAACTGGAATGTGCATTAAACGGGTTAAGGGACACATCACCTGGTGAAGACGGTGTGCCTTATTCCTTTATTGTAAACTTAAGTGATAAAGCAAAGAATTTCTTCTTAAACATAATTAATGCTGGTTTCATACAAGGAATCGTCCCGCAATCTTGGAAGTCTCAAATCATTATTCCAATTCTGAAACCAGGTAAGGATCCTTCAGATTCCAATTCATATAGACCTATTGCTTTATCTTCTACATTAGTCAAAATTACTGAACATCTTGTAAAAAACCGCTTGGAATGGATAGTGGAAAGCAGTAATATCCTCTCGCCCTTTCAGTTTGGCTTTCGGAAAGGGATGAGCACTTTCGACAGTTTAAGTATTCTTTCCACAGACATTCGAATTGCCTTTGCTAAGAGTGAGTACCTTGTGGGTGTTTTTCTAGATATCACCTCCGCATATGACAATGTTCTTCTTCCGGTACTCAGGCAGAAAATGCTACAGCTGAGTATTCCTCCGAGGATAGTTCATTTCATCTGCAATCTATTATTTTGTAGATCCATTGTGGTTAAACACCAGCACACATCTCTTCCCCCCAGACTTGTCTGGAAAGGTCTCCCTCAGGGCTCAGTCCTTAGTCCTCTGCTCTACAGCATATACACTCACGATCTCGATCTGTCTGTGAATAGTTTCTGCAACATTCTGCAATATGCGGATGACATCGTATTGTATCATAGATCAAATTCCGCGGATGATTTAACATATCGACTAAATTCTGCTTTGCACTATCTAGACCAATGGCTTTCAACCCATGGCTTATCTTTATCTGTCCCTAAGAGTCAAGCGGTGGTGTTCACAAGAAAAAGAAACATCCCTTCTTTTAACTTGTTATTGGGGAATCAACATATTCACCTCGCAGATAAGGCCAAATTCTTAGGTGTAGTTCTCGATAACAAACTGAATGGATTTTCTCATGTAGAATATGTTGTTAAAAAATGTGAAAAAAACATTAACGCCCTCAGAGCAGTTTCAGGTGTTTGGTGGGGTGCCCATCCTTACACTTTAAAACTTATATACAACGCTGTAGTTCGGAGTCATCTGGACTACGCTTTATTTATTTTAGACCCTCTTAGTAAATATATTTCGGAAAAGTTAAACAAAATTCAGTATAAGTGCTTGAGAATCATTCTAGGTGCCATGAAATCTACACCTACTAATGCGTTACAGGTAGAGTGTGCTGAACCCCCCTTACATTGCAGAAGAAAATTTTTATGCGATCGTTTTGTCATTAAATTCCTGCAACTGTCTACCCATCCTCTCTGGTCCCGACTAAACGAACTATCCCATCTTTGTTCCAGTAACAGAACCCCGTCTTACCTATTAGACAGCTTTCTTGAATTTACCAGGCTACCCCATCCTTTGACATCTTTTCCTTCTAACCCTCTCTTTACTATACCGTTCCAAGCCCTTGTATACAACCCTCCCGTTGTAACAGAACTTGGCCTGGTTAAAGGTGCATCAGATACAAATATCAATTTCCAAAACTTAGTTCATCAAAATTGGTCAGAACATCTTCAAATTTATACTGATGCATCTAAACTTTCCCCTGATAGTTTTGTTGGTGCTGCTTGCTGGATACCAAAATATAAAATTATACTACAATACAAGTGCCCTCCCCAAACATCAGTGTTTACTGGTGAAGCAGTTGCCATTCTGGAGGCAATTTTATACTGTCTCTCTCATAATTTACGACAGGCAGTAATCTGCACTGACTCTCTCAGCTGCCTGTTTAAAGCTGATCCGTTTCATAGTAAATTAAGAATTTCTATTATTTTAAAGATTAGAGAGGTTATGTTCTTATGTTACCAAAAAGGACTACAAATTATTTTGCTATGGATTCCAGGTCACTCTGGCATTCCTGGTAACGAGACCGCAGACTCTTGTGCTAAAATGGCTGTACATACCGGGTCTTTAGAACACTTTAGTAATTCTTCTGATGACTTGCGGGCTTTGGCGAAAACTCATCTTGACAAGGCTTGGAATTCTTACTGGGTTGAATCAAAATCGGTTAAGGGAAAATTCTACGCCGCCATACAACCTGATATACCAAGACGTCCTTGGTTCTTTCTTCTTAGACATACCGACCGTTGGGTGATATCCACAATCTGCCGTTTACGTCTTGGTCATTCAAGCACTCCCATTCATCTGGCAAAAATTAGGGTACGAGACCACTCTTTGTGTGAATGTGGCCTCGACGAAGGTTCAGCATCCCATATCCTCTTCAATTGTCCTAAACTACTTTATCCTTTATACGATGTCCTTCCTCGCAAAATCCCCCGTCCTGTAAATATTGAATGTTTGTTGATGCTTGTGTTTAGTCCTTACTGTAAATTTTTATGTAAATACATTAAACGTAACAAAATTAGGTTGTAAATATTCTTTGTGTTGTTGTAAATATAGTTTTGTGATTGTCTTAGCATAACATAGTTGTATATAATATATTACTAATTTAAATTTTTGTGTTGTTCTAGGTCTTAAGGGTTTTAAACTAAATTACTACTATTTTCCACTCATTTTCTTTTTCCCTCTTTAATTTAACGAAGGCTATAATCTCGACCGCACCGATCAATCTCCTTCGTGTATTCTCCATTCTACGTGACATTGGCGAAATCATCTGTGCTGTTTTGGCACCAGTGAAAGCCATCAAACCAAAAGAAGTTGAAGTTGAAGTACATATATTTCATATAGATGGCGCTTTACATAAATTTTGTTAATTATCAAACATTTGTTACTAATTTTATTCTCATAATTTTACCTAAAATAAAACTTACACATTTAATAATTCTGACATACTTAAAACTTTTGATTATACATTTAATTTTAAAATAATTTACTGATCGTTTTTGATTTTTATTGTGAATGTCAAATTTACAGATGTCATCATGTCAGCATGGCATTTCTGTTTTGAAAATTTGAAGAAAATAAATGCATATATGATACTGGCAATTCCTCAAGGGAGCTAAAGCCAAAGAAGAAGAAGAAGTAAATGCATATCGGTGTTTACTGTTTTATAGTGAAAACAAAAATATAAAATAGGAAGAAATTGACTTTACTTAAAAATGATTGGAGTCAGATTGAATACATTTAATGATAACTCAGGGGAACCAGAACAAGATGCTAATTCAGCATTAACCGAACTAGACAAGGGTAAATATTAAGTAATCTTAACCTAATATAACAAATTACAAATTACACAAATAACAAATTATGTTTTTATAGGTCTCAGATCTGGTAAGGTCGGAGAACAATGTGAAGCCATCGTCAGATTCCCGAGATTATTTGAAAAATATCCATTTCCAATATTAATAAATTCTTCGTTTTTAAAATTGGCCGATGTGTTTCGTATGGGTAACAACTTCTTACGTTTGTGGGTTTTAAGAGTGTGCCAGCAGAGTGAGAAGCACTTGGATAAGATATTAAATGTTGACGAATTTTTGAGAAGAATTTATAGTGTTTTACATTCAAATGATCCTGTGGCCAGGGCGCTAGCTCTGCGTACTCTCGGTGCGGTCGCTGGGATAATACCAGAGAGACAGAATGTTCATCACGCAATTCGACGAGGCTTGGAGAGCCACGACAATGTTGAAGTTGATGCTGCAATATATGCTACCACAAGATTTGCGGCACATTCAAAGTAAGAATATATAACTTGTGAATGCAACTTTTAGTTATAAAATAATGCTTCAAGAGTTTTCAAATCATTGTTTAATAAGCTAAAAGCAGTTTTTTGTTAATTTTAAGTAACAAATTCAAAATCACATTTGCATAGATGTCAAGATACCTATTGTTTTTCTTACTTCCCAATTTATATTACAAAAATTATTTATTTTATTACTCATATTGCTTTTAATTTTTTTTTTTATTCACTTTACCTTCAAAAAAATATAACCAAATGTCTCAATGCCCTAATTGTAATTGACTTTTTTAAATATTTTTAGCTCTTTTGCAATGGCAATGTGCAACAAGTTATCAGACATGGTGGAGTGTGAGAGCACAGGAGCTGAGCGCAGAGCCAAACTTGTTAGAGCATTGAGAACTGTTCATGGAGGCGGTAAAAAGTTTTCCTTAAACTATTCGTTTATGTCTGTATAGAAGAAATAGGCTTAGGTATTTTTTATCCGTTTTATTTAGTAAAACTATATATTTACATATTATTTTTCCTTAATACTTCATAGCTTAGTTGTCATCAACTTGATAAAATTATACAAGCATGGAAAGTAAAATGGAATTGACAACTGTCGGTGTAATGGTGCGTGAAATTGCTTTAACAGTCACTGGTCGCATTTGTAGTTGTATAAATATTTGTTTCCGGTTGAGGTGTATGTTCTTGTCGGTCTCCCCACCGTGCCTCAGAGAGCACACAAAGCCGTCGATCTCTGTTGTAATCATTGACATCTGATAATGATCGCTACTCATAGTAGGGAAATTATCCACCGACCGGCAGTGAAGCAGTGTGGTGGATTAAGCTCCAACCCTTCTTCTATATGGAAAAGAGGCCTTCGCTCAGCAGTGGGTGGCTTACAGGCTGATACAGTTACAGTTAACTAATATATAATATATTTTCAAATGTTTTATGAAGTTGTTTGGAACATTTTATGAAGTCTGTGACCATTTCATAAGATTATTTAAAATGTTACATAAAACTAGGAGTCATAAAGTTGATTAATATTTTCAGCTGTCCGAGCCCAAGGTGTACTGAAGCTACTGAGGTCACTCTTAGAAAGATTTCCATCTTCAAGTTCAGTTCGTGCCGCGATCACTGCTCTTACTGCTATTGCTGCCGATACAGTTGTGCATGTTCCAGATCAGGTACAGGAATTTTAATATTCTTAATTTATTACATATAATTAAGTCTGTATTAATATAAAAAATGTTTTGAAAGAGAGTTTTTTTAATGTGGTCATTTCAAGAAGTTCAGATATATTTTAATTTCACTCAAATGTCATGGTTTGATGAATTAAGGAATATTGTTATGAAACATTATTTAAAATAGGAAATGTAAATAAAAAATCATTAATTTAAAGAAATAATGTAACATAAAAACAGTAACATAATAAGAAAATTTTACACAAGTAAGATGCTGAGATAAATATATGTATATGTAGAGCTGTTTAATAATTAAATAGTTACAGTCTTAGTTAATAAATGTACATAATTTACTACACTATGTATATAGTATATGATTTATTACATATTTGATTTCTTTTTAATATTAAAAATAAATATTTAAAATAATGTAAATATTAATTTTCTAGGTGGAACTGCTCCTAAATCTAGCAATGAATGATGCACGTTCAGCGGTCCGTCGAGCAGCTTTACTCGGTCTCAAGAAGTTAGCGGAGCATGCAGCTTTATGGCCAGCTGAGTGCATACAGAACTTGGTGCATGCAGCCACTGATACACAAGATCCTGAACACACCATGCTCTGTTTACAAGTTATGCAGGTAAAGCAAATCAATTTTATTTTTTTTACTTTTTAAATATGTATTTATCATAGTATTTTAATTAAGAAAATGCCTTTACTCCCACTGCTTGCCAATATCTATTATGAAAAGGAAGGATCCACTTTAATTCTTCCTTTGTCTGATACACATGCCTCCAAAATCTAATGTTGTAATGACAAAAATTTCCAAAACCAGCTTAACTTTCTAAATCCTTGGATAATTTTTTTTTTCAACTGTTAGTATTTTCAAGAAAAAATAAAAATACATTCATTGATGCCTACATATTTGGACAGAATAGATTCTGGTCTTTTATCTAGTTATTTGCACGGCGGCCTCTAGTATCTAGTTCTCATGTCACACCAGCCCGACCTCGGCTAGCCGCGCCGCCTCTTTGAAATCACTGATCCCTGCGGGACACCGCATCCGACTCGCTGCCACTCCACGGACCCCGACCGGTTCTCAAGGCTTACCCTCCTATCGGAGAGGTACGCCTCGAACAGCCTCCTTAGATACGGGGGCACTCCGAAGTATTTTAGTGCCTCCCATATCACCGCGTGCGGAAGACTGTTGAAAGCGTTCGCGATGTCTAACGATACCGCGACCACCACTTCCCTCCCGTGTTCCGCCTCACCTGTCACCGCCCGCAGGCGTTTGAGGGCGTCGACGGTCGACCGGCGTGCTCGGAACCCAAACTGGAATTCTGACAGTCCAGGTCCCGAGCCCTCTTCCAGGTGCTGAACGACCCTGGAGGCCACTATTTTCGTGGAAGCTAGCTGCTCCACCAGTGGCACCAGAACGTCGAGAAACCGTTCCAGGGCCGCCAGGTCACGATTCGGGGACAAGTAGACTCCAACGAAAGCTACCTCTCCCCGAACCACCGCCACGTACCCGCGGTCCCTCGCCTTGACGAGGGGGGGGGGCGACTCAAGGCCTCACCACGATCGCCACCGAGTCCTCGGTGTCCCTCGCTCAGTGTGGGCTAGAGTGGATTGGCGACGATCGCGACGTCAATACTCCACTCCGCCATGGATTGCAGGAAAAGGTCCCGGACCCCGGCGGAGTGGTTGGCGTTCGCCTGGAGGACGCTGTGATGACCAGGCATCACTCGGCCATCTCAGCGTCCGCTGTCTCCATTCGGTTTTTACGTGGGGAAAATCCATTATAGATACCACTCCGGCGCGGGTGCACCGAAGTGGTTATGCCCGACTCCCGCGGGCTAAAAACCCCACGTGTGAGCAGTCATCCGCCTGGGTGGGGCCAGATGGGGTCGCGCTAGCATTCACCACCTCGCCCCGGCGGTAGGCCCGGATGAACATCCGGGGCCCCGGTACAAGGTGGGTTGGCCTTGCTCACAACAAAGGCCACCCCTCAGACATGTAGGGTCGCGCTGTTAAGTTGGTCGAAGTCCCCCGACTATCGGCCATCGACCCCACACGAGGGGGGAGGAGGTGGGCAAACCGTCTCCTCCTTACCCCCGTGCGTCTGCGTCGGAGCGGGTCAGCAGAGTCGTCGTCCTCCCTAACGCGCTCCGCGGTCTCCTTCTGCGTCATTACCTCTTCGCAGAAAGAGACCGCTGCCTGCCACGATCTCTCACTGTCAAGCATGGCTCTTATGACGCTCGGCAGTGAGAGATCCCGCCCGAGGACCGCTGAAAGCGCGCGACGCTGCGGTTCCCAGGCGGCACACATCTTAAGCGTGTGGAGCGCCGTATCCTATGGCGCCCCACACGCGTGGCAGACTGGAGTCGCCTCCCGTCTGGCGATTTTGTGCAGGTACTTACCGAAGCACCCGTGTCCGGAAAGCACCTGCACCAAATGGAAGGTCAGCGACCCGAACCGCCGCCTCACCCATTTACGAAGGACCGGCCTGACCGCGTCCACCGTCCACTGCCCGGGGACCGGCGGGGCCAGGTCCTCCGTCCGCCGCCGCAACAGGGTGTCCTGCACCTGCCTCCGCATGCGTGCGACCTCCTCCCACGTCAGGGTTTCCCCCCGGGATCTCCTCGCCGCCACGAAGTGGTATATTTCAGCGAGGATCTCCGCCTGTAATACCCAGGGGGGGGGGGGGCTTTGTGGCCTGCCTGACCGCAGCGATACAGAGTGCTGCGGTCAGTGCCACCTGAGCACGCGCCTGCAGCAGCTTTTTGCCTGCAGCCGCCGGGAGCTCAATGTGGGCTAACCTCGGGCCCCTTTGTCTCGTGCGTAGTCCCAGGGAACAGCCCCTTCCTTCGCCACCGCGATAGCAACTCGCTCCGCGGTGGCTACGTCGCTCAGGCCTGAGATTCTGAGTTCCGCCTTTTTCTCAGGCCTGAGCACCTTAACCTCCTCCGCCAAGGCCTCCCTCAGGCGAGCGGCTAGGGCATTGCCTTTTCTTCACTTGTGGAGCCGGGAACCTCGATGAGGCGCGCCCTTGTCGCCAACTGGCGGATCTGGAGCGGGCCGGTTCCCAGCTTAGGTTGTCTTCCTAGCCGCTGTCTCCAGCCGTAACTTAATTATTACGGCCGATGAGCGAGGGAGCGCTAACTTCGGCTTTAGAGCCTCCTTCTTCTTTTTTGCCAGCGCCGCTGGAGCCGACGGTTTCTTAGGCGCCGCGTTTTTTGCTCTGAGGTCATCTGCTTATTTGGGGCCGACTTGCGCCGGACGACCTCAGTCCAGCTAGCCGCCGGCTCCGCCTGAGATTTGGCCACCTGGGGGGTCGCTTCCTTAGAGGTGGAGGAGCTAAACGCGGTCCATTCCACCTCCTTCCCCTTTCCCTTGCCCTTCTTCTTCCCTTTGCTCGATGCTTGGGGAAGGGTGGGAACTCCTCCCGGCCCGCCTGCGCCACCACATTCGCACTAGGGGCCGTCGAACCCCTGCCCTTTTCCGCCAGCGTGGCCCTTGTGGCACGCTCCAGCGGTGCGCTTCTCCGGCAAGAGGAGGGCGGCAAAAAGGGGCCGCCGGGAGCTGTGGTGCCGAAAGGCGGCCGTCCACAATGTTGCTGACCATATGCGCGATTTCGTGCATAAGGTCGGCACTTCCCTTCGTGTTCGAGGATTCAACGGCCTTTTTGCGGCTGTCCTCGAACTCACTCTTGTAGGAGCGGACCTCCTCTCTGACCAACTCCAGCTGTTGGCGCGAGAACCGACTGTTGTCGGTCCTCAGTCGGCGGACCTCGTCTGGACCACCAGGGACTCCAGTACTTGCCTGATGGACCCGACGGCCTTCCTTATCTTCGTGGTATACCCTCCCCTGAGCTTCACCGACATTCCGGCTAGGCTGAGGATTAGATTCAAGTTCGCCTTCGAAGCCACCATTAGTTCCTCGGCTCCCCTCCCATCCACATCGTCGAATTCAATGGGGACCTCCTCCATGTGACCCCCCACCTCCTTCTGCTTACAGAAGGCCCGCCTTTGGAGGGCCGCTACTAGTCCGTCCTCGTGGTCACGCTCTACGCGCTCCCGCAGAGCCGCCCTGGCGCTGGTAAGCGTGTGCGTTTTCCTTCGTTTGGCTGCTGAGCGCAATTTTGTTTTCGCGGCCACACCTACCTCTCTCCGTGACGGAGTCATCCGAACCCCAGGAGTAGAGACTTTTCCTCCCGAGGTCTGTTTCAGACAATGAGGTAATGGAGATGTCCTCCAGTACCTCCATTTCTCCTTCTGATTGGCCCTGAGAAGGGCCGTTGGTTTGGCTCGAGAAAGGCCTTTGGGACGGCCCTAAGAAGGGCCGTTTGGTTGCCCCTGAGAAGGGTCGTTGTTAAATCTTCCTTTACAATTACAATCGCGTGAAGAAAGCATCTCGTCACAATAGTCAGAAAGATAACACTCTAATACACCCAAGTACGGTTTATCGCTTTCGGTCACCTGCCTGCCACCTGCGTTACCGGGATCAGGTCAGGGGCCAGGGAAGAGGACGGGGATGTACCAATAAACACTTGGGGACTCCCCCAGATCCTGGTGCGCTGCCCGGCGGTGTGCGCGGCGGCCGGCAGCCCGCGCGGCGGCTCGCCCAGCGCGCTGCGCCAGTTCTGCAGCGAGGCGGCGCTCAGCGTGGAGCTGCGGCAGGCGGCCATCGCGGCCGACGTGCTCTCGCGAATTGTCGTGCACTGGTCATTATTACACTCATTATTACATTTCTAAATATAAATTACTAGCATCCGCCCGCGGTTACGCCCACATAAAAGTCGGTTATCGCATTCAAAAAAAAGTACTTTATGTAAGGGCCGATTTCACCAACGTCGTATAAATCTTATTCCCGGTATAAGTTGTCAGTTAGTCGCGAGTAAGCCCATTTTACCTTTCACCAACATTTAACCTAGGGATAAATTCTCTATACTAGAGTAAAATGTTATACCGCCGATTTCGGCCGAGTAAACCTTTATTCGTAGATTAGTAGTGTCATTGTCTCTGTCACTGTGTATAGCATTGACTATAAACTCAAAAATGGCACGTCGTTTGATTGCATTATACGAAACCGATAGTGATGACGATGATATTTATTTACCTCGCCCACGATGGTTTAAGGAAAGGGCTAATTATTTTTTAGACTTAGACGACCACGATTTTGTTGATTGATGTGTTAAGATTTCATTTATCAAAGTAGGCAGCATGGACTTTACCGGCAAAAATCGAGCATCATGTGAAGTATCCAACAGACAGTTGGGTGTTCTAATCAATAATTTATGTTAAATATATGCATTAAAATATTTCATATTTATTGCATTCCATAATTACAATTTTACAATAAATGGTACTCAATTATTATTATAGATTATATAAAACAATATTATAGATTTGTTTATACCAAATAAACAAGTTCAAAACAACAAAACCAAACTAAAAAGTGCACACAGAATCACTGTCAAGTTAACGTATTATCCGAACAAATAAAAGAATAGCAGCGCTATTGTGCAAGTATACGTCAAACTGTCTATTTTACTTGGGTGCATTACGCATTCATTCAATCTTTCGGTCAACTTCACAGAGTAACTATGCGAGAGTAAGATATCTATAGACTAACGTGGTGAAACAAAATTGAAGTTAACCATCGAATAAATCGACAGAGTAAAGTTATACTGCGATAGCTACTCTAGTATAAATTCGGTGTTGGTGAAATCGGCCCTAAGTATCATAACTAATACCTCCAAGAATATATGTAGAAAGTTTCATGATGATCGTTTAAGTAGTTTTCGCGTGAAAGTGTAACAAACAAATTTACATTTCACATTTGTAATATAATATTAAGGAAGTGCTCTTTCGTAGATATCTTAAGCTTTGGTCTCTTGATCGTAACGAACAACGCTGCGGTATGCGGCATGTGGTGCCGGACACCCATCCCGGACCGGGACACATAATCGTATGAAAAACGTCTAGTCTCTTGTTCCGTAGCAGTATACATCAGTGGCGAAGGGTAAGCGCTGTGAAGTGGGGAGTGGGTAGGGGTCACGGTCACGATTCTTTGTCAACCAAAAGATTTCTTTGAAGATAATTGAATAGAATTAGTCCGCATTAATCCTTCATTATATAAAAATAAAGACAAAAAACATGAAAGTTTAATAGTCAAAGAAAATTACTAGAGGGAGATAACTGAGAAGTTAAATAAAACACTACTTTGGTAGCTGCGGCAGAATCAATTGACCACTTCTCCGCAGAGACGGTAAACGCTGCGTCGTAACGCTGTGTTTGAGCCCCATACCGCGTTGTGCGTTACAATCAAGATGCTTTAGTCCGATCGTAGTTAGGAAATGCATCCATACTACGTGATCCGTTCAGGGGGGAGGAGGTCTTCAAAAATACCACGCTTGGTCACGGGGGCAGAAGGGGAGCAGAGGGGATACTACGGGTGGTCATCGATGGGGGCGGAGGGGGGAGTAAAATGTAAAAATATTGGTACGTTCCCTTATGTGGCGCTTCTGGAAAGAGCTGAATAAAGATTTCAGTAAAAAAATGAATTTTAAATTCTCTTCTCATGATAATTTTATAAAATTATATTTTTTAAATTTTATCCGTACTCCATTTCATATTGATCCATAATGTCATCATACAATTATATTTGTATACAGTCTTGTTTAATTAAATACTAAAAGCACCTCCGACGACCAAAATGTATCCTCTGATGTGACCTAATTTATGAATAACCTTAACTACTCCAAACATTGTCACAGTTACGAAGAAAGTCTCCCAGTGGAAGGAGCCGACCTGATGTTGGCGCTGGAATCTCTTGTGATTGCGACCGGCATTCCGAATGGGTACAACAATATAAGGCCTCTGCGCATAGCGTTGAGATGCTTGGTAAGTTTATACATACCTATTTAAACTGTTGATGTATTTAAAATTTCGCTCGTGAGAATCAGTTCCTGTTACACAGTTGTAAAGGGTAGACCATCGTCCGCCAGACCTTGAAT
Source organism: Euphydryas editha (assembly GCA_036937285.1). Classification (NCBI taxonomy): domain Eukaryota; kingdom Metazoa; phylum Arthropoda; class Insecta; order Lepidoptera; family Nymphalidae; genus Euphydryas; species Euphydryas editha. The sequence continues at coordinate 18,665,652 of JAUPFZ010000014.1, forward strand.
CTCCCGCTGGAGTTTTACACCAACCTGCTTTTGGTCTTCACAGAATCTAGGTAGAATGTTTTTCCAAGAGTTCAACTGTCCGATGATGACAGCTATGTTTTCATGGTGACACTGTAGAAGTCTTTCCAAACGCTTTTTTAACCCTGGATCTTACAAAACTGTTCCCAATTGTTAATGGCTGCTTTCTTTGCCCTCTGTCTGTTAATATCCCTTACCAGTAAATACTCTTTAGCCATAAATTGTTTGACTGGGTGCTTTTCCTAAACAAGTCATTTTTAGGTTTTCTAAAGCGGCTGACCACCATGGTAGCTTAGAATCGCTTTTCCATGCCTTCACTGTTCACTGCACATTTTATATTATTCAAGTGTTTACGCACGATGCTGAAAGTGAAGGCATGCAGTGGATGTTCGATGTAGAGATCTTTAATCTCCTCAAATCCAGCCTCGAGAGTTTCGGGAAGTTGATTTCAGCCAGGGCCTAGGAGTGCAATATAAATTGTGCGAACAAAATTCTGCTTCTTAGTATTGAAATTCGAAATCGATCGCGCAAGTAACGTAATAGGCCACCGGCCGCAGGTGATGCTGAGCACGGCGGAGCCGGCGCTGTACGCGCAGCGCATGGCGGCCGTGGTGGGCGCGCAGCTGCGGGCGGGCGGCGCGCGCCTCCGCGCCCTGCTGGAGGCGCTGGCGGCGCTCGGCGCGCTCGGGGCGCCCGCGCTGCCGCACCTGCTGCCGGCGCTGCAGCGCGCCAGGTGACCGCCCAACTTCTCGTTTCTAGCAACATAACTTCCGTACTTTCAAAGGACGATTAGAGGGACATTTTCTAGGACCTATTAAACCCTGCACCGCGTCAGATGAGCACCGACCTATCTGCGACAACAAAATCTTCTTCAAAGGAACTTCTTCTCGTTTCGAGCGGCATAACTTAAGTACTTTTAAAAGAAGGGCATTTTCTAAAACCTATTAAACGTGAAAAAAAATGCTTTGCGTTAAAACTATTTATCCTTTTCTATACAGGGAGGACTGCAAAGACCCATCGTACGATGGTACGACTCTCGTCCTGATCTGCACCGTTCTACTACAAGAGAGGGCGGGTGCCGCTCTAACTCGTAGAATTAACAAGGCCTGGGAATTGAAGATTAAGGATGCTATCCAGGGAGCCGACGGATGGACGAGATACAGAGTGGCCAGGGCGGCTTTGAGGTTCGAAATTGAATTTGTAGATAATGAAATAATGGTCATAATATTTATTAATAAAACATTCTAGACCAGCGAGTCGCTTAAAGCGTAGATAGAATTTATATAAGAAAAAAAAAATGCTTTCCACTGTGCTACTAAACCACAATTTAATTTTATTTAGTACAACTCAACAACCACTAGCGTTATATTTCTCGGATAAAACTTAAATCTAATTAAAAAAGTCTAAAATTCTAAAAAAGAAAAAAAAAAAGTGTGCATCTCGGGTCGGACGACAGAAGTAATAACTTAAACTAATCTAAAATTTAATATTCAAATTAATCATTATTAATTGTATCAATCAATCACTTTCAAAAACGGTGATGATGATTTATAATATTCTTAACGAACTAACCTGCTTTTGTTTTTTTTTTTTCTATGTCATATTTTTTATTAATAAATAAATAAAAAATAGGTTTAGGTTAATTTTTAATATCCTTAACGAACTAACCTGCTTGTGTTTTCTGTTTACCTGGTACATGTACTTTGTTACTGGAAGAAAAATATTTTCTTTTTGACGTGATAACGTCTAGTAAATTGATGAAAGGGTGCCCGTTCGAAGAAGATGACGTCATCATTGTCCCAATTAGTGAGCGAGAGAGCGGGACAATGAACTAGAAATGACAGCGGCAAATGGCGGGAAACTGTTTTGTCAATATTGAAGTAATGTCAAATAGTGAAAAGTTGATAATATAATGTAATGTAATAATATAATTTAATAGTATATAAGTAAATAAATGTAAGTTAATAATAAAAGTTAATAAAATCATAAAATGGTTACCATAGTTTATTACAACAACAATTGCAGCAAAAAAGGTAATTAATTCTTGCATTTTAAGAATCCGATTAGCGATATAATCTCATATATTTGTTCTTTGATTATGAAATAAGTAGCATCGGTGGGCGAGTGCAGTTATATTATAATTTTGACTAAAAATTTATTAGGACTCATATAATTACGATCGTATAAAAAGTAAACTGTTTTTATTTAGTATATTTTTACAATTTTCATAAGTGGTTAATGATAATCTAATTTGTTTTGCTAACTTTAAGTTATTAAACTTAGCTTCTTTATTAAACTTGATTATTTCTTGTATTACATATCAAAGTATTTAACTTTATTTCGCTTTTATATTAAATACAATTAATTACCTGTAGCTTATATATATATTATACAAAATAATGATAATTCAGTGATAATAATTCAATTCCATTCATATTTTCTTATGACGTTATCACGTAAAAATTATCGTCCGTAAACCGACTTTACAGACAACCAATTTTTTTTTCTGATTTATTTATAATATTTAAAAAAAAAAGTTTGAATTTCAATCTGTAAAAATTTTTCTATTCTCAATAAACAAAAATAGTATTAGGATGAAAAAAATTACGATCTTTACCAATTTCATTTCTTTTTAACCATTTAAAAAACAAAAAAAAATTTAACATACCACATTATTTTTTTTTAATCCGTGTACGTAACTACTTACCTTTATCAGTCAATTTAGACAGACTGGCGCCATAATGCGTTACGTAACGAAGGGGTTTACCCGCCCTTAAAAATTTATCACTTCGATAATATTAATAATCAAATAGGACTTATACTACTTACTTATACTATTTAGCACTTCAGCAGATTTTCCTGTTATAAAAATTAGTCTATGTATTAAAAGAAAAAAAAATTATATAGATATGGGCATCAGAGGTTGGCTGCTGATATCCTAAAGTGTCTCTCCGAAGAAGCTCCAAGCGAGTCGGCGCAGCGGTGGCTGACTGCTCTCTATCGAGCTGCGAATGCTGATGCCAAACTTATAGAAGAAGGTAAGCGTATATTGTAGAGTACTGTAGCAAGTAGTAAATCTCCTGGCCAAAGGTCTCTTCTCTTCAGATGAAAAAGGAGAGAAACTTATCCGCTACGCGGTTTCAGTGACGTTTTCTCATTATATCTGTCGCGGAAATTCTCTCAAAATACGCAGATTTCTCAAAATATTTTCCATGACCAAGATAACCATAGATAAGATAGCCATAGTAACTGACTGGTCACATGCAGGTGGTGAAGGAGGCTCTCAGTCTGATTCGTCGTATAATGGGATAGTGTAACGAGGGTGTTTAAGTATTACGCATTGCAATTGTTGAAGATTTTTGTCTTCTCTTCAGGTGGTTTAAGTCCTACGTTGAGGGTAGGTGCCAAACTGTGCTTTTAAATGGATACACGTCTAGAGCCATGGGGATAAACTCGGGAGTGCCTCAAAGATCGTTATTGGGGCCATTCCTATTCAATATATTTATAAATGACGTCTCTAGTTGTATTCAGTACTCCAAAATCCTTTTATATGCCGACGATGTTAAGATCATGTTCAGTCGAAGATGCTTATCTTTTGCAAAAAGACTTGCATAGCTTCCAAGACTACTGCTCAAAGAATAAGCTTGATCTTAACTTCTCAAAGTGCTATATATGTTCATTTACTAGAAAACAAAATCGTATTCAATTCCCTTATCAACAATGTGGTACTTGTCTTACCAGAGTGGACATGATCAGGGACTTAGGCGTTATTTTTGACTCTAAGTTCATTTTTGATAAGCACATTGAGAACATCGTCGGTAAAGCCTCGAAAGCACTGGGCTTTACGTTTTTAGAATTTCTTCAGAGTTTAAACACATAAAGACAATTAAGATTTTGTATTGTTCCTTTGTTCGGAGCCATCTTGAATACGCATCTCAAGTTTGGAATCCGACTTACAAAACATACATAGACCATAAACAAATAAACTTGTAAGACTTTAATATCCTAGTTTAAACAATGTTATATAACGCGAAATCCCCCTTTCGGCCTTGTACGCATTATAACGTTTTACAAGACCCCTACCCCCTAATTGCGTTATGTAAGCTCGAATTTACTCGCAGGCATACCGGGGCTGGAGGCGGCCAGCGCTGGCTGGGAGACGTTCGGCGACGGCGGCGTGGCGCCGGGCGGCGCCTGCGTCGGCTGCAGCGGCTGCGGCGCGTGCACGGCGCTCGCGCCCGCCTGGGCCGCCGCGCGCGCGCACGCGCTGGCCGCGCTCGCGCGCACCGCCGCCGCCGCGCGCGCGCTCTGCACGCAGCCGCCGCCCGCCATCGCGCTCGCGCATGCGCAGGTACCGCCCCGCCCGCCCCTCTCGCCCCGCCGCGCGCGCTCTGCACGCAGCCTGCTACGTGCCGCCTAAGTCGTGCCCGACAATAACTCGGGGCACGTACTATGAAACACGACTACGCGTGGCAAACCTTATCAGCTTTTATTGTTACACACAATCCTAACAGCGCTTGTGTATGATACATGTATCATATTCTCTCTTGAATTTATTTCGAATACTCTAGGTTTTGTATCGCCTAGAACCTGCAAATTCACAACTTAACATTATATAAAAAGTATATTTTATTTTATCTTTACCAAAGATATACGTTGGAGATACTAAAGATAAAATGGATATAAGCTGTTAACGAGATCCGTCTGTCGATAAGAGTACTGTATCTCACCACTAACGCGACCCCTCGCAGGCGGCGCGCGACCCGGCGGCGAAGGCGGGCGCGTGCGCGGGCGCGCTGCGCGGGTGCGCGCGCGCGCTGTCGGGCGTGGCGCAGCGCTACGCGGCGCTCGCGCGCACCGCCTTCCACGCGCACGACTCCACGCTGCGCCACCTGCACATGTATCCTTTTACGTTGTGTCCGGTTTGAACCGACTCTTACGTCTTTAAATATTTATATAAATAGTCTGTTTTTATTAAAAGTTACAAATTTATTATTTATGCAACTGTTCTATAATAAAGGTTATTATTAAAACGCGAGTGTGAGTTGAGTTCACATGAGTGTTTTAATACCTAATTATCAACAAGTGCATACGAGACTTTATCTACACCCATTATATTTTTGTAAACAAAACAATAAAAATATTGTTGAAAAATGGCGGGGATTTGAGTAATCAAAATTTTTTTTTTTACGGCACGCGGCGTTCTGGTAGTGAAACGCGCGTGGATGACAATGTTCTTTTTTTTAAATTCATACAAATACCACGCACCGAGCAGTAAGAACGTGGCTGTCTGTTGAGTAAACCTTTTGCGCAGAAGGATTAAAAAAAATAGTGTTATTATGAAATTCAGTACAACATTATATCATCCGTTTGGATGATTCATGATATTATGGTTATTAGGTCATTGGGTGTTTTAACGTTGGCAATAAGCTGTTTCAGAATCTTTTATAGAGGATTTAAAGTATGGGAATAGATAAATATACATAATTTTTATTTTTTAATAATTATAAGTAATAAAATATAGTAATAGGTAAGCCAAGTTATTATATATTTATATCCTCTTAATACACATTACCACAAAAAAAAAATTAAAAGAAATATCGTCTTCTAATATTTTATGATGATATTTTACCTGACATAAAATTCAGATCGCAGCACACGTACGCACAAATGGCCCAGTTTCTAGACAGGATAACCTCAAGTCAACAAGAACGTCCTGAACCGGTCACGGAAATAAAAGCGACGAGTTTGGAAGAAACCATAATGCTGGCGCCGTCTGTCGCTCTCGCCAAAATCTCCGCTAAACTTTTTGATAATCCTACCACAAGTCCTGGAATTACTCATAGGGTAAGTTAAAAGAACATTCTGAATTGGTGACGAAAGACATAAGACACTTTTTAGAAAGATACAAAATCTCGATCAAATTGCTTTTATAATTCCCATCACTAAACCTGTAGTCATTTCGACTTAAAATTTAGCTAAGATTGAGTTAGGTTAAAAAATTACCTACATTGATCACGATTTTAGCAGACAATATTATTTTGGCTCTACTATCGCTTTATAAATGCGGTAAAAGTAAGATGGTAGTCAATGTTTTTGAAATTTTATACTTTGGGAAATTTTTGTCTTAAAAATGAGTAAATACTTTGATCGCCGTTTCAAAGCCATGCCGGTCAGCATGAAATAATAGTTTACCTTTCGATTAGATTCGTGTAGTTCCACAAGTTTAAAGTAAAATTTGCAGTAACAGCGGGCAACTCAATTCTCAAACCCGTTTGTTTGTCTGACGCTATCGCGCTATGCATATACTAGGGTTGGTAACTCAGCAAAAATCCTTTCGTTAAACTGTTACTCTGGCGTAGCTGCACTGCTTACTGGACTGTTAAGAGGTAAGCCGGACAGTGCCCATGGAGGAGAAATCTGGCCTGTTCGCCGAGGCCAGCCTGTCGCTGGAGGGGATCCTGTTGCCTGCAGATCCGGAACCCTCCAATTACAGCGGCTGAAGGCTCCCGCAGGGGTTTAGTACGGTATTGCACTCCCAAAGTGCCGAGTCCGACATAGGTCAAGGTCTGCCGACCCGGGCGTCCTGGATATCATCCGTAAATGGATTCCCCTGCGACAAAAAAAAAGCTGCACTGCTTACTGCATTAAATTTATACAATAGCGCAATAAAACATATGTATGTGCCTTGTATTTTAATCAAATTTTACATGGTCTCTCGAGTCGGATATAATGTTTTGTTTTCACTATAGTTTAGTTATTTACTTGCTATGCCCAAAAATCATATACAGACTACAAATGAATGCTATTTTGCGTGAAGAATTAATGCGTAGTGAGCGCCATCTGCAAGTTTCATTTACAAGCTAGTAGTAGTATAATTAGCAATTTAGATGACTGAAAGATAAATATGTACTTAGTTTTTTTTTTTTAAAGTTTATAAGAAAATTATATTTAAGTAAATATATTTAAATCTGCAATTTATAAAAATATAAGAAGATTCGTATAATGCTATAACTCTTTAATAAACCCTAAACGTAAACAAAATATAAAACCTCTCAGCTCAACACCGTTCAAGTTCTTATGGGACCATTCATTTATTACGTAAGACGATTTATGGGGGTAGGGGGGTTACGTAAGATCACAAAAATGTGCAAAGTTAAAATTATACTTTAAAAAAGCGCGGGCAACCGCACGAGTGTCGAGGTTTTCTAGGATACGTATAGGTAATACATATTAGAGATGTTCCAGTGGCAGATCCCCTTTCGGAGTGGGTTTTATGCCCCTGAGCTGAAAATCTTATGGAGGTAAAAATGAATAATTAAAGCTAAAGTTTATTACTACCAAAAAATAAAAATTAGTAATACCTTTGTAAGTACAAATAAACATTTCTAAAAATTGTTACTTTGAAAAATAAACATTAAAATTAACCAAACGTGTATTCATTTTTTCCTTTAGATTCTTACGTAATAAATATTAAACAAGGGGGAGGGAGTCGGCCTATTCTTATTTTTTCTTATTGTAAGTGGTAGAGGGTCGAAGACTAGCAAATCTACGACTAGTATCTTACGTGATAAATGAATGGCCCGTATGGAACTGCGCTGTGCGCCAACACATTTTGAGAAAGTAAATTGACAAATCCAACGCTTTGAAGTGAGTTAACGCAATTGCGCGGTTCAGCGAACTAGAAATATTGTGCAGTGTTACACATGTCTAGTCCACGGTCTTATACACAGGTCTTGCAACGAAGCACAATTTCAGTGGTGAGAGATTATTACCATCGTGTTATAAATTTTCTTTTCGCGTCAAAACCGCTGTACGTCGTTGCTATCGATGGGTGCGATGCGCACGCCCGTTGGGTGACAGGTGACTGTAAGCGACTGAGTTACATTTATTAGGTATTGTCAATCAGAGCCCTCTTTCCCATTGGGCACTTTGGGCAAGTGCCCAGGGCCCCGCGATCGATAGGGGCCCCCTCAGATCAAATAAAAAGTCCCTAGTTCCTGTCAGATCACCAAACGATAACCAATATTTATTACCAAAAAACTTATATAAATCGAACCTTTTTTTTTGTGACGCAGGGGTATCCATTTACGGATGATATCCAGGACGAATTTTATTATGAAGATGTTAATGAGAAAGAGTTAGAAATAGAATGTTTACATTTAACAGAATACTTAAAAATTGTTGACAGTGAAAATAAAGATTCTATATTAAAAATGTATCAACTTTGGAAAGAAAACAAAATTGAAGACACATTTCCAAATGTAGAAATCGCATTGAGAATATTTTTAAGTATGATGGTAACTAACTGCAGTGGGGAACGCTCCTTCTCCAAATTAAAAAGAATTAAAAATGATTTGAGAAGTACAATGCTTCAAGAGAGATTAACCAGTTTGTCGTTGATGTCCATAGAATCTGATGTGCTCAAAAGCATTGATTTTGAAGAAGTGATTAACGATTTTGCCCATCTGAAATCTAGAAGGGTTCCTCTTCAAATAACATAGATCTTTAAGCACTAACCTGCAAATGCTAAAAGAGTTACTTTTGTTGACTATATTACATTTATCTATTCGTTTCATGTGATTGTTAATAAAAATAAATATTTAACCTTATTTATCTACTTTCTTTGTCTTTTCTAAAAAAATAGTGTTCTGTCAAAGTCATAGGGGCCCCATTATCCTAATATGCCCAGGGCCTCCAATATGTTAAAGACGGCCCTGTTGTCAATCATACGGCGTATATTTTTTACTCCCAAGTATTGTGTTATTTAATAATTGTTATATCGTTTTGTTGGGTTTTGCGATTTTGTTATTATTTTTCTTTTATTAAACTGTTTTGTTTGAATTTGAAAAAAAAATCAGCATAATTATTACGTGAACGTTCATAACCTTTCAAAATGGATTTACATTTTCGCATGCGTATGATAGAAAAACCACACCCATCTATCGTCACGCCTCTAGCGGCCGTAAATTGAAAAGAACAGTGCAACCATTAAGCCGACGTACCCCCACTATTGACGACCGTTCTGGAGTAGTGGTGCGAGTAGTCACCTCAAATCGCGCGCCGGCGGTCGCGGTTTCGATTCCTGCTCAGGACAGATATTTGTATTTGTACAAATATTTGTTTCCGGTCTGGGTGTATGTCCTTGTAGGACTCCCCCCACCGTGCCTCGGAGAGCTCGTAAAGCCGTCGTTCCCGGTTGTTATCATAGATACCTGATAAAGATCGTTACTCACAGTAGGGAAATTTTCCGCTAACCCGCAGTGGAGCAGCGTGCTGGACTAATCTTCAACCCTTCTTCTATAAGGAGAAGAGGCCTTCGCCCAGCAGTAGGTGGTGTACAGGCTGATACAGTACAGTACCCCTGGTACTATTGTTGCAAGAGCTACTGTTGTTGCAAGACCTCTGTATAAGAGGTCGGACTAACGGACTAACGGAGAGTCGTGGGCCGCAGCACGCGGAGGCCGCGCTGGCGGCGGTGCGCGCGCTGGCGGGCGGCACGTGCTGGGCGCGCGACGCGTGCGGCGGCGGCGGCGCGGGCGCGCTGTGCCGCGTGTCGCTGTCGCCGGCGCACCGCCCGCCGCCCGCCGAGCACGCGGCCGCGCTGCCGCTGGCGCACCGCCTGGCGCTCAAGCTCGAGGGCGTCGTGCTGCCGCCGCCCGCCGGGTCAGTGTGCGACAAACCCGCGGGACTGTTACGTAACTTCGTGTCGAATTTAAATACTGATTGAGACTCGGCTAGTATTGAAATTCGACACCATAGCGATTTCTCGAGTTCGCGCAAGTTACGTAATAGTCTCACGGTTTAACACTAAATTTTTCTGGAACTTTCTACACTTCTTTTTCTTTAATATATAGTTAATTAATTAATTATGACAATTTTAACTTAGAATTGAACAATTTCAATTAAAGTCAAAAATCCTTAATTCATTCAAGTAGATTTTAAATGCACCTTTGAATTATGATTCTACAGTAACGTGTTATGTTATTTTAAAGTTTCCACCTATTCGGAGTAATATGTAAATTTTATTAAGAAAAACCGGCCCAACTATTACTGTTTTAAAGATTGTAAATAGATTATTCAATATTTTTAAATTCAATCATATGTCCTGCGTGTGAGACAGCACTCCTAAACCATCACACATCATTGACACTAATATAATTTTATAATAAAATATGTGTTAAGGGCGGGCCCCTTAACACATATATATAGCGTTATACTTATAGCGTTGCACTGATATCACTTAAAAATAAAACTACCGGGTTGATGCTGGTTAGTCGAGATTTACTGCACTAATTTAAACTAAGAGTGACCGGTGAGGCCCGTTTCGCTCAAAAAGCAAATATAAATTCTCCCTTGCTGAAATTAATAGAAAATTATCATAAAAACCGTTATACAACTGTAAAAATAGATAAAAAACTTAGCAAAAAGGTTCTTACAGAATCTGGTACCGCACAGGGTTCAATAATTGGACCTACCGAATATTTGATTTATGTAAACGATATGTGCAATGTAGTAAAGATGTCTTCGATGTACCAATTTGCTGATGACACATGCCTGTTGTCAGCCCATAGAAACTTTGAGGCACAAAGAATAATACAGGCCGACTTTGATTTGGTATGTAAATGGGCACACGATGTCGGATTGGTTATAAACAACCAAAAAACCAAGCTTATGCCTATACGCTCATCACCAATCCAATCATATTCGCACATGAACACAACTGTCTACATACAACGGTATATTATGTACTTGCAAAAACTTAGAACAAGTCAAAAGTCACAAATATATAGGGCTCATAATTGATGACAGACTCAACTGGGGAAGTCACAAAGATTATGTCTGCTCGATCCAAACTGAGATCGATAATGAGTAGAATGAAAGTTCTCAAATATAAATTGCCCTATAAAATTCTAAGATTAATATACTTATCTCTGGCGGAGTCTGTCATTGGCTATGGGTTAAGCAGTTACGGACGAACATATAACACATACATCGAGGACATTCGTAGACTACAAATTGCAATACTTAAAATAATAGTACCGAAATATGTACAAGAAAAATATAAGGAAAATGCAGATAAATTATTCAAATACTGTGCGTGTATGAATGTCTTCGACAAATTTAAATATTCTATTTTAACAGAAAATAATAACCCAGAATACTTAGTAGAAAAAACACGATCAATATATTTAAGACCAATTACTTACAAAAATAAATATCACGTCCCAAAAGTAAATAATGTATACGGAACGCGTAAAATAGAATATTTAATTCCGAAATTTGTAAATGAGTTGCCTGAGGAGCTAGTGCAGATGTACATTAAAAAGGAAAAATATAAATCAAAGCTAAAACATTACTTCATCAACTCTAAAATTATTAATTAATGTAAAAACCTAATTATTCTTGTGTGTTGTGTTTGCGTGTTTTTTATCTGTAAAATATTACTTGTACGACTCACCTTGCCCAGATAAACCCTGTGAGGTTTTCGTGGCTGGGTTTTTGTAAAAATATAATATGTACTTTTGTGTTTTGAACAAATAAACAAAAAAAAAAAAAAAATCCGATTCTCCATAATTCTCAAATATTACATGGTTTGGAACTTATATGAAGACTTCTATGTTAACTAAAGAATAGCGCGATTTAATAGGGTATTCTACTATGTTTGAAAAAGTACTTCAAAATGTTAATTTTCGTAATAAAAAGCCACAAAACAAATTATTTCGGCAAAATAAACACGCTTTCTTGCCATAAAATTAAATTAAATTTTAAACCTTTTTGATTCCCGCGAAAACGCGGTCACCTATTTTGGTGACGTAATATGCGTAAAGTTGTGTTCCGCTATACACTGAGAGCACTCTGAGGTGTGACATTAATCCAGTATACTGCGAAGCCGTTACTTTTTAGTTTGCTATCCTGTGCTATACTGGTTACTGATGATGATGATGAAAACGGAACGCAGTCCAGTATACTATCATCCTAATTTTTCGACATTGTTTTGAAATACTCACCGGCACGGAAACTTGGCCAAGTATAAAATTTGTGATAACTTCAGTTTTTTTCAGTTTACACTACAAATTTAGGCCAATTTTGATCGTTGTTCATCCAATTAACGTCTTTAATCATTTTTAAGCATAAATAATGTTCTTTTTAAGTTTATAATGAAGTTTAAGCACAAAATCACATTTACACAAAATTAAACACTGCAGTTTTGAGCACTAGTAATTAAAAACTGTTTGATCTTTGGTAAACTTTTTAACTTTTTAATATCGCGTGTTTCCTCCTCTAGCCCTTATGACCGCCTGCATTCGATCTGGCATGCTTTGGATGACATTTTTGATGTCCAATTGCGATAAGTCGCGCCATGCAGTCAGTGCGGCATCTCGAAGCTGGCTAAGAGTTTGTGGTGGGTTCGATGCTGTTTTAATTGTCCTTTTTAGCTTATCCCAAATATGCTCTATTGGATTTAAGTCGGGGCTGCGAGCTGGCCACTGCAATTTTTGAATACCAACCTCTTGAAGGTACTCATTTACGATATGAGCGACGTGTGGACGTGCATTATCATGCATTAAAATGAATTGATCATATCCAATAAACCCTCCAAAGGGTACAACATGTTCTTGAAGGATATCCTCGATATATCGTGTTGCAGTTAGAGCGTTATTGACGATGACCAATTCTGTACGTGCATCAGAACTAACGCCACCCCATATCATTATAGAGCCTCCACCAAAACTCACTGTTGGAGTGGTAGTAATCGCCAGATATCGTTCACCTTTCCTTCTCCACACACGTTGTCGACCATCAGGTGCATTTAAAGCGATCCTGCACTCGTCCGTAAACAAAACTCTTGCCCATTGTTCATGAGACCAGTTAGCATGTTCGCGGGCAAATTGAAGTCGAGCTGCTCTATGCTGTGGGAGGAGCTGTGGGCCACGGGCTGGTCTTCTCGCTCTTAAATTAACTTCCTCCATACGTCTTCTCACCGTACGCTCACTAACATTTACATTCCTAGAGATTTGAAGCCGCTGCTGGATCTCGACCGCAGTAAGGAAGCGATTTCTTAAAGTCTCTAACACGATAAAGCGGTCGTCACGAGCTGACGTGCAACGTACACCACCACTACCTGGTCTGCGTGTACAGAGGCCAGTCTGTTGGTACCGTTTTAATGCATATTGCATTGAAGAACGTGGTACGTTAAGGATAGTAGCCACTTCACGATGGGTCTTCCCTTGTTCCACTAATGACACTGCTTGTGCTATCTGACTTGGTGACAAAGGCATTTTTATGGATCCTTAGGCGCCTTTAGATGTTTATTTATCACAATAAAACCAAAGAACTTCGGCAACTTAACACTTACAAATTCCACAACACAATTCAAAATGTAGAGTTCGTCGGATAAATGACACAATTCAACTAAACTTCAGAACCCAAACCATAATGCACTTCAACTTAGTTAATTACCCTCTTAGGATTAACGTAAACATTATTTCTACCCACTTATACAATAAAAACAAAGTTAGACACACTTAAAATAATTTTATCGCATGTTATGAGTTTGGCCAAGATTCCGTGCCGGTGAGTGTAAAATATTTATCATTTATACGTTTTCTGTTCAAAAATTAATTCAAAGATATTCAAAAATTAATTTTTGAATATTGTTGACATTTTTGAATAACAAATCATTCGTGCTGTTAATTTTTTTAATCAGATGATCAAAGTACTGAGAGCACCTTTTTTCGAAAGCGCCAGTGCTCACAGTACAAAAATTATGCTATTTATGACGTCATATATTTCTACATGGTATTGCGGCTGTGTACTGGCACTCAATAAAGGAACGAATTTTTCACTAGTGAGAGCACTGAGCAGTGCTCGCAGTGTATACCGGAAACATTGTCTTTACGACGTCATATCATGGCGGTTCGTGTTTTAGATCACGTGATATACAGATTAAAAATTACGACTTAATTTCAATATAATAAAACAATAATGTGCTTTTATGACTCAAAATCAGAATATTTAAGTATATTTCTACATAAATTTTAATTTTTATCAAATCTCATAATTTATTTTTCACTACCGAAAGTACCCTATTCAGTAGTGACGCTCTCTTGTAATTAATAGAAAAACTATACAACACTAATTATATTAAAATGGTCATGAACAATGTTTTAGAACTTTTAATGTAAACTTTAAATTTATTGGCAACTATATAATCGTTTGTGGAATTTTATTACTGGGTTGCACAAAAGTAATGAGACACTAAAAAAAATTATACGTTTCCTTTTTTAAATTTCTTTCTATAATATTCTAGAAATAAAGCGTTCTGATGTGGGCGTATAAAAAGCTTTTCTCGCGATTGGTTTAGACAGTTTGAAAAAAAATGGACAAGCTACAAGTTCGAACACTATACTTGCACGAGTACTTGTTAGGCCTCAGTGCGCGGGCTGCGGCTGACAATATTAACACTGCATCGGGCGCTGAAAGTACAAGCCATGCGACGGTGTCTCGGTGATTTGACGGTTTTAAATCAGGAGACAGGAGTCTTGAAAGTCAGCCACGCTTAGGACGACCACACGCAGTGAATTATGACAATTTACGTCGTGAACTGCAGTTGAATCCGGATGCTACCACTCGTGAATTAGTGAAAACACTCAATGCAGTCACCACGCCGTGGAATACCATCTGCATGAGCTTGGGTATCGAAAAGTTTTGGCTCGCTGGGTACCGCACATCCTTACAGACACCAGTCGTGCATTCCGTGTCGCTATCTGTCAATCACTTTTGCTGCAACCCTGACGTAAAGAGTTTTTGTCTGATCTGGTTACTGGAGATGAATCATGAGTTCATTACGCTATCAATAGACGTCGTGCTTTTTAGCTGCCATGAGGAGAAACGCCACCAACTCAACTGAAGCTGAGTCAAAAGAACCGCTTAAAAGTTCTGCTTTGCTGTTTCTGGGACGCGCAAGGCATACTGTTTTATGAACTATTACACAATGAAAGTATAAACGCTGACAAATATTCAATCCAGCTCACCAAACTATCTGCTATATATCTATCAAGAAAAAAAAAGACGAAGACGAGTCAATGTATTTTTACAACACGATAACGATCGACCTCACGTCGCATCTACTGTTTGCCAACAGTTGAAGAACTTAGACTGGGAGACGATACCCCACCCAGCTTATACCCCCCAGACCTCGCCCCATCAGAGTATCATTTGTTTAGAATCCTGAAACAATATTTGCGAGATATAAAAATTAATGATTTCTCTGATGTAGAGGCGGAGTTGAACAAATTTTTCGAGGCACAGCCATGAGAGTTCTGGGCGAAAGGCTCCCAAACTTTTCTGGATCGTTGGCAAGAAGTCTTAGATACTAATGGTCATATCACACACTAATCACATCATTGACTAAGCTTTTTGTATTGTAATAATAGTCAAAAATATAAAACCTAAACCAAGTGTCTTATTACTTTTGTGCCAACCCGATACATAGGTATATGAATACTTTGGCCTAGGAAAGCATTGATTACTTCATAATAATTAAGATTTTTTATGTCATCACTATATATTACTAAAACTTTTAACAAAAATTTGGAGATCATTTATATATATTTAATATAGGATAGGACCTAAAATTGATCCCTGTGAAACACACATTTTCAGCACAGACCCAGAAAACTGTTCCTCTTATTGAGTCATGGTAAATTTTATAAAACGAAACGAGTGACGAACCTTACACACGAACTGAAAGACGTCGTCGTAAATTTGGTGAAATAAAAGGAGAAAAAAAAAAGTTTATATTGACAAGACCAATGTGAAAAAAGGTTAGATTGTTTACGTTAGATTGTCAGTTTATGGAGGAATATATAGGCCATAAATCGTCATATTAAAACTCGTAAAATGGGAACTGTAGCCAAGAATATCAAAAAGTCAACCCTTGTAAAAAGGACTAATTTTTCTGTGCCACCATCTAAGACTAAATATTTCACAGGAAAAGGAAACCGGTACGTCAAGTCAAGGGAGTTCAGATAACCGTCACAGCGACTCCCCACCCGCGCACTAACGAAAAGGTATTTAATGGTGTTTCACTTACAACAATTACTTAACATATTACATTTTTAATTTCTAATATTCGCAATACATAAACTAACCATCCATAACAAAAAATCTACATCGATATTTTGAAACACGATTATTTAGATGTTACCAACCTTAATAATATTTTTCCAGCGGCTTGCTAAGAGATAGAACTCTCATTCAACTATCTTATTCCACAACATTACTAACATAATCGTGTTGAGAAAGAAAAAAATACTGAAATTAGTGACATAAATCATTAGAAGCACCACCTATCGAAAAAATGAGCCTGTAATAAGCCTTCAACATAATTTATACCTTAAATCAGTTATTTCAATCAGTGATACCACATTTACCACTTGATTATAATTTTTATGTTTGTTGATGTGGTATAACGATGGAATAGGTAGTCAAATAAGAAAGTAGAGGGAGTAAAAAGTGGTAAGTCGCTGGTGTTATCTGTGGAAACGCGATGTTGCCTATATTCAGACAATATGCCTACCTCATAATTTAACTTGAAATCTTTTTTTTTTTACAAACTATTGTAAATATCACTAATGGGCAAAGGCTGAGTTCCTCTTTGTCAAATTTAGTTTTTCTAATATTAAGGAGATAGTTTGGAGCTTAATCCGCCACGCTGTTCGAATTAGAATTGTCGAATATACCAATTTTCAGTTGGTTTTTTTTTTTCAATCAGTTTTCTCATGATCTGTTTTTTTAATGCCGAGCACCAGATTAAATTATAAACGTATTTGGTACTTGAAGATTGAGCTAGACGAATTTGAACTTACACTATTTTGGTCGACATCAAATTATTCTCCAATGGCCTCCAATGGCTGGCAATGGTATATTTGAGAGAAAGGGAAGCCAGACAGACTGGCGGTATAACGCGTTACGTAACGAAGCGGTTTACCCTCCCATAAGAAGTTATCACTTCAAAAATCCTACTAAAAATTAATTTTAAATAACTATCACATTCCATCTAACCTCATTTACTAATATTAAAAAGCAGAGGTCCTTGCAGACCGTGGAGCTGACGAACGTGCCGCCCGTGCTGACCGCCGTGCAGACCGTGACGCCGGTGCGCGACTTCTTCTCGGCGCAGCAGCTGGTCAGCGTCAACACGCCCGGCCTCTACACGGTGGCGGTGGAGGCCGCCTTCGTCGACGACAAGGGCGAACTCTGGCAGACGGGGCCGAGGACTGCGATCGTTATTAAGGTACTGTTTTTGACGTGATGACGTCTTGTAAATCGATGAACGCTGACTGCACGCACGAAAAAGCATGACTCATTGTCACGCGAAAGATGCGCTGAATTCAAATTCAATTTGATTTAACTAATAAACCTTCGAAATGCACTTCACTCAGATTCAGTGCACAAAGATTCATCGCATCGAAATATATATATATATATATCTTTATTTATTTATAATAAGCTATTTCCCAACAGTGGGACGTTTACAGGCTGATTCAGTCAGTATATAAAACATGTCGTAATAAAATATTTTTATATTAATTTTTCAGGCTCACGAAGATCCGAGCTCTAAAGGCAATACGCAAACAACAAGAGGACGATTTTAATTAAGAAATAATTTAATTTTAAGTTTTAATTAATTATGTATTTGATATATTAAATCATTATATATATCACATCATTTTATTTTTATTCTCATTAAAGTAATTGATTTAGTTAGTTAAAAGATACCTGTTTTATCGTTCTTCTTGAGATAATAAAGGTAAATTTTGCAAGTTAACTGTTCGTTTGAAAAAATACTCTTGCGATAGTTATTCTATTTATTGAGCAACTTAATAGGCCGTATAACATCACTTTCCTATGCAATGATCTTTTATATTTGAGAGTATTAAAATTAAACAATTCGGAAATAGAGGAAATACCAAAGAATGAGTTTTCAAGTTTAATGCTCATTCACTTCGAACTGGAGAATAATAAGAAGTTGAAATAATTCAGCAATTTAACATTTGGTCGACAAGTACTGTTGGACACGTATGATTTTAACGTAGTAAATCTTACATTAAAGTAGGCGAATCTGTCCATACTTGACGTAAGTTTATCAGGTTTATTCGGAAGAGTTAAAAGGCTGGACTTACAGCAGAATCTGTAGAGAATCGACTGTCGGCTTGCTTGGATATGCAATTCGCCTATAGACCCAGATTTAAGAGAGGATTTAAGGTATTTTATCCTAACATCAGTAATTGTTTTTCTCAATTTAATTAAACCTTTAACCATCCCTTTACTTGCCTACTACTTGCTTAAGCCACCATGTTACTCCATTATGGGTAATTGGCAGATAAATTCCCTATGAGTAACGATTGCTATCAAATGTCTGTGATAACAACCAGCACCCAGGGCTTTTCGTGCTTCCCGAGACACGTTGGGGAAACCCACAAGGAAATACACCCAGACCGAATGATTTTAGAAGAAAAAAAGTAGATAAGTTATACGCGAACTGCAAGTGGCAAAACTTTGCTAATTAGCAAACTTTAGCTCAGTCATTGCAACTCTACTTTCGTGTCAACCGTCTTTTTTTCGCGCGCTACTATAGCCGATGTTATAGGTACACCGTCCTTCTCCAGCATTAACTTTCTTTTGTGTGACGTTATAATACTACCTATGCGTTTTATGTGTATGTGAGTCGTGCAGCGGCGACCCAGCGTGCCATTTATAAACATCGAATGTGATATAAGTAACCTATCTACCTCTTTTTCTTCTAAGATCATTGCCCAGACCAGAAACAAATATCTGCCCTGAGCGGAAATCGAACCCGCAACCATCAGCGTAAAAGTGACTTCTCGCAAAACTACACAAGAACGGTTGATTTTTTATACATATAGTAACAATATTATAAAGGAGAAGATTTGTTTGTGTGATTCAGAACAACAATAACAAAGAATAGCGAAGCTTTAGTGACATTACAAGAAATTAATAATATTATTAATTTTACGTAACTTAAAAAAAAATAGTGAAGTATTTTTTTTAATCTTTGACAAGCTTAAAACAGACGAAATAACAGGCTAAAAGTAATTTGTAACAGAGTTTTCCATTTTCGCTTCGAATTAAATATGTACGCTAAAGGAAGATAAAATAACATATAATTATAATAGATGTGTTTATATTTCTGACTTCAAATCGGAAAACTTGTATCAAGACTCTTGTAAACAGTTCTTGTTTGTGTAATAATATATACCTAAATAGCTTAATGATAACCTAACGATAAGAATACCGATTACTCTTACTCTGAAGTCAGACATATTCACTTTAAACTTAAACAAAAAATAACAATTGGACATTCCAATTTAATATTCAATGGTCGAGTGGTCAGGCAACTGGACACTTTACGCAGCGGTCGCGGGTTCGAATCCCACCAGGTGCAGATAATCTGTATGACGAATATAGATGTCTGCACCGGGACATGGATGTGTATTTATGTATATATGTATTTATATCTTAAATTTATTTCCGTTCCTAGTACCTGTAACACTAGTTCTTACGATCTTAGCACGGGGCTAGGTTAACGTGGTGTAATTGTTGGTTAATATTTATATTTATATTTATTCCATTCAACGTGACACTTTATATATGAGTAGAATGAAATTCTATATGAAAACACACGCAACACAAGCACACAACCAAAACAACGACAAATATTTGTTTACAAATCAATAATATACTACCTAGAGAGAATAAGAACATCATTTACAAGTTACAACCCTGTCGTTAGAATGTGTCGCCTTTATAATGATGTTGTCGTCGAAAATAAAGAAAATATTAATATTTATAATAAAAATCTAAATTTACAAGAGAGATCTTAGCTATTCTTATCAAGACTGATCAGTCAATAGCATAGATTAATAAATAAACTACTACAATGTTATATAATATATAATAGCTTCACTGCTTTGTTAAATCTATACTAATATTATAAAGCTGAAGAGTTTGTTTGTTTGAACGCGCTAATCTCAGGAACTACTGATTCGAATTGGAAAATTCTTTTTGTTGTATAGCCCATTTAGCGCGAAGAAGGCTATAGGCTATATAACATCACACTACGACCAATAGGGGCTGAGCAATAATAAGAAATGTTACAAAAACAGGAAAAAATAATATTTTTTGAGAGCTCCATTTGCGTCCTTTATTTTTTGTCTTCTCGAGACATTTTAACTATAGTCCCACTTTTAAAATAAATATAACATCACTCTTTTTACTGAGAATTTTCGAAAAAACAAAAACCTTAATAATACGACCCAGGAATCAAACCTGAGACCCCTCGCTCGGCAGTAAGCCTTGCGACCACTCGACCAACGAGGCATGTACCTACTCTTAATTGTTTAAAAATATTTAAGTACGTTTTTTCCTCAAATTAATGCGGGTGAAACCGCGGGGCACAGCTAGTTTTTTTTATAATCATGAAGTGTACACGTATTTTAGGAATATAATCCAGCCCTAAAAAATTAATAACGATCTATATTATCGACTATCGTATTGATTATTACGAATACGAGTAGTGATACGAACTTAGAAAACACATCACATTCTATAAAAACAACTGACAACAAATAATGATTCATCGAAGTATGTACCAACATCATTATTCACACAACATACCCACCATTTTGTAAATGTAACCTCGATCAATAGTAAAATCATTCTTTTTATCTTTTAAACTAATATACATATATTTTATATAACATAATAAAGTCTAAATTTATACTTTCAGATGCTCCATCTTATCTCTATAATAAAAGAATTTCCGATATGAATGATGAAGATTTCGTTTGTCTCAAGTCTAGATGGGACGGATTTGAGATCGGTATGACGATAGGTCTCGTGTTATACGCCTTACTGATAATCGCGACCGTTTCATGGATTTCTGTGTTTATATACGAGCCATCACGTACAGCGAATAAACAAAAATATTCTCAGATACAATAAATAATTGACGAATTTTATATTAAAATTGAAAATAAAATCTTTGTTTTATTTTTGTAATCTTTTGATATGTTATATATTAAATTTGGTTTCTATATGATACAGTTTTTACTAAAATGTATTAACATGCAAAATATGCAACGAAATATTGTTCTTAAATAATAATAATATTTTATCTGTTTAACAATGAAAAATATAATTTTAAACAAAGAAATATTTTTAATGTCACTTCAACAATATATATAGAATTACCTACTTTTATAAAGTAAACAGAGTGAAATGACCAACAATCAAACAGGTATCAGTGATAACGACTATCTGACGTCGCCGCGATAACAATAACCACACACATACCATAATGTACTCGGCACCGGGCGAAACATCACATAAACAAAATGCGAACTTTTTACGTAATCTTCGCTCTTATAGCATATAGTTTTAAAGTTCAAAGTTCCACGATCTGTGACAGTGATTTTTGCGTGTGCAGACATAATAATAAAAATGACTTGGACCTTGCTGCTGAACATGTCGACTGCTCCTACGATCCTTCAGTGTTAAAAAAAGTCTTCGAGCTACCGGGGACGATATATTCGTTGGACTTATCGAGAAATAATTTAACGAGTGTACAACCTTCGCGTATTCTCAAATCCACAACAATTGCCGAATTGTACTTAAATAGTAATCAAATAAAAGAAATAGCAACAACTGCGTTACAATTGCCAAACTTGAAGAAATTGGACTTGAGTTACAACGAATTGGAAGTCCTATATGAAGATACCTTCAAAAATATAAAAAAATTAGAATATCTTAATCTAGCTAATAACAGATTTAGCTCCGTAGATACGTTATCTTTCCATCACTTGGGTGAACTGAAGGAAATAATTCTGGATAATAACAACTTAGGACCAAGTCTTGATGAAAATAATCTGTTCGAGCGCAATGGATACGGACTCACGCATAAAATACAATCACTGTCGATACGGGGAATAAACCTTGACCACGTCGATGACAATTTCTTTATTTATGTGTACGATTTGAAAAAGTTAGTGATCTCCAAAAACAATTTAGTTGAGATATTTGATGTGCCATTCACATTAGAGTATTTGGACTTATCAGATAATCCCATAACGCAGATATCGGGTGAAGACTTTTCAGATTTAGTAGCTTTGAAGGTTTTGAAATTAAACAATCTTCTGATAAGGGAAGTACCTGATTACGCATTTTCTGCATTGCACTCACTCACTGAATTGGAACTTGAAAGAAATAGAAATCTAACGAAATTCAGTGCGACAGCATTTGGACAAGATGTTCTCGAAGATGCTGATGAGTTTACGTTAGAAAAACTTTCGTTAAAGGGATCGAGGTTAAAAAAGTTAGATAGACAATTACAAATTCCATTTGGCCAGTTGATAAGATTAGACTTACAAGGAAACTTTTGGAATTGTGATTGCAATCTTGTTTGGATAAAGAAATTACAAATACATCCTGACGATTACGAACATTTAAGGTGAGTAATAAAAAAAAAACGAATTTACAAAATCATTATTAGACACAGATAATAAAAAAGTAATTGTTCTAAGCTGCAATTAATATAATTACATAAAAATCTATTTTATTGAATTAATTTTATTAATAATAGCGTGTTTCACAAAATTACGATTAGATTTTTTTTATATATATATTTTTTTTCTATTTCAGATGTTTTACACCAAAACCGTTATATAACAGTAGACTATTCGATTTAAATGAAACGTACTTCTCGTGTCCTGTAAAAAGGCAGCGCGTCAGCTCAATAATAGCTGTAGTGGCTGTCTGCATACTATTGGCTACTCTAGCTCTGTGGATATTCCTATTTTTACCGAAATATCAATCTAGATGTAATTTCGTTCGAAACATGGCGACACCAACTGCAGGTTATACGGCTTTGCCAATCACTACTGTGACAGGTATATAGAGAGACCCCAACCAAAAGGACTCCCGTTCGTAACAATAACTTAACAATGATCTTTAATAAGTAATTAAACTTATTATTCATTTCTCGGAGTATAGATTACAAGAAGTCCGAACGTAATGTTGAAAGAACGGCATCAATTTAGGAGACAGATATTTTACCGGCAGGTTGAACTACTTTTCAAGAAGTAATCGTTTGAATACTTATAAACTACTTTTAAAAAAATTGAGAAACGTGGAATTAATATTTAATAAAAATTAATTAATATTTTATATTTAATTAAATTTATTTTTATATTCAGTATTCGTATTATTTGTATAATAATAATAGTATCGGTACGTCCTGAATACTTGCGCAGCCAGTGGCCAAAAAAGCGAACTGAGATCTGGGTTTATTATTGTGTATATAAATAAAGTGAAAAATCCTATACCTACCGTTCGGACTCCTTGTAATCCCTATACACCGTGATTCATTTTTAAACCAAAAATTACAATAAAATTTCGGGGATAATTTATAATAAGATTGTAAAAATGTATAATTGTAATTAAAACAAAAAATCTTAAATAATCTTAATAAAATGATATTTTTAAGTTTTTTATTTTACACTTTATTATTATATGTACAGTATTATAAAAATATACATGTCATTGAAACACAATTATAAAGGTGTGCTTATCTCTAGAAGAGATTTCCTCCAGCACAACCGAAAAGGAACTATTTCAGATAGAAATTAAAAGATGGTAGACGTACAATTTATAAAAGAAAGATTTAAGGTTTTTGATACCAAATTATTTTTAATATAAAAAAAATATATATGTATCGAAATTAATGAATTTCGCGATTGTAGGGATAGTGAACATCGCTTAATTTCAAAATACGTGTTGTCTTTAATTTCTGCAATTTTACGATCTCTGTCATTATTATGTTATATAATAGTTTATTTATTTATTTATTTTTATTTTTATTTTAACTGTGTATCATATGTTAATTATGTATATAAGAGAATTGTATTACTTTATAAGTTTATAATAAAAAAATATATTTATAAGTATATTTTTGTAAAAAAAAAATCGTTTCTATGTCAGCTTATTTAATCCGATAATTAAATCGAAGGGCAATGAATTATTTTATTTAAAAAAAAGACAAATAAAATTCACTTTATATATTTGTAAAATACAAAAGTGTACAAACTGGTTGAAAAATGTTAAAACTGTTACATATCAAAGTTGTGCTTTTAACTTCCTAACAAACATCCTATTCCATTCCTAAAAAACAATATTTGTGCTTCTTCGCCTTCCATTGAAATTGCTAAACTGCCACTCGCGACGTCACAATAAAAAAAAATACATAAAAGGTATAACTGTTTTGTTAAATTTACTGTAAAAAGTTTTACACAAATGAGTCTATATTTAAATTATTCTAAATTTAAAACTGGTGTCACAAAGTTTACCATAGATAATCTTCAATTCAAATTATTTTCTTTTACATTTCCTTAACTAGTAACTATAAGTCGACATCTATGCACTTATATTAAGCAGGCACAAGCGTTTTACAAAGGCTGCGATTTGAGCAAGACGACGCTTAATCAGTCTAGAACACAGGTGGAGGAATCTTTGATAAATTACATAATAAAAACGATATAAATTTAATTACATTTTGGTTATAACATAAAAAAGACAATGGTTGTCTGTAAAGTCGGTTTACGGACGATAATTTTTACGTGATAACGTCATAAGAAATCATAGATGTAGAATTGATGTACTCGAACGCGGTCCGATGGAGTGTAAGAGAGATGCGTCATAAGTCGAACTGATCGGGCCTCTCTATCGCTTGTTCTGCGCTCTCGCTCGCTCGCGACACGTGACAAAATGGCGTCATTTTTGAAAATATACCCGATAGCTTTCATCAATTTACTGTTATCACGTCAAAAACTGGATAATTTATTACTTTTAATATTATGTTCATTTATTACTTGTAATGTAGGTAATTTACTTACTAAATCGAAATTAAAAATGATACTTCTTTAATCAAAAACTGAATTTAACTGTCAAACTTTAGTAAATAATTGTTTGCTATTGTTCATAAAAGATAATAAACAAAATTATCTTCTTACATTTATTAACTACTTATTATTTTAATTAAAAACTGATAAATAAAAAACTATTGCGCATGTTCCATTTCCGTTTCCGCGCATGTGGTCTGTGGAATGCATAGATTAAAAAATCGTATAAAAGTGATGAATTATCAATTAGAAGAGAGCGCGCAAACGTACCCACTATGGAATAAGTTTGAAAAGAAAGGGGTGTTTTTATCTGTGGAATTTTACTATGAATAAAAAAAAAAGTCAAATCCAGACTACCGACAAAAAATCTGGCATTAATATATTAACTTTTTTTTTTTTAAATATCCTGGTACCTCCACTGTGATTCACAATATCCATTCCTTAAAATATTTTACGATTCGTTAGGATATGTTACAATGAGCTTATAAGTGAAGCGATCTTTGGTCAATTTAGCCAAGAATACATCGAAGAAAATACAAGCTTTACATTTTATTATAGTAATGTATATAATTTCCTTTTAACAATCAAATACTTGACTGTACTGCGTGTTTGACAACTTGATATTAACATTAATTTCCTTGCTATTCAAAATTTCATTACAACTTTAACACTAAACCTACCAGAGCGGTCAAATGACTGTTTAATTTGACTTTAATTAAAATGGATAAATTCTAGGTTTACATTTTCCATGAAATTATGCACGATTTTTTTTAAATAATATATAGCTAGGTACTTAAGAAACCTATAAATCTAGAATTTAAAAATTTCTATTAGTCTCAAAATCGGTCATTTGACCGCTCTCGTAGGTTTAGTTTTATTAATATGGAATGTCATACATAAAAAATCAGTAGGTATTCATGAAATTGTAAACAATTCAATGTTGCAATGTACAAAAACTTTCATTTTATGATTTTTGATGAGTTAATTTTTTTTTTTTACAAATCATCTATGTAATATTACAGAATGCCCATACACCATAAAATACAACCTCATAATCTAAACCGCAAAAAGTCTAGAAAATAGACGAATGTTTTAACATTGCCTCGTGAATAAATATTTATTTTAAATTATGATATGATCTTAAACCTACATATAAGTTTATACAATTAATTATACTATTATATCAATTTTTCTAGCCGCTAACTTAGTGCAAAGCACACTTTTGAGAGTCACTCCCCCCATTCACTCATAGGAATAAAAACAACCAACTCTGAAAGAATCAATTTAAATATTCGACAGATAAAAACAATATGGAGTCTCTGATAAAAGGATTAATGAATTTTATAATATCATGTAAAATGGTATTATTAATACTATAATATTGTGTGTCCAATATTTATTTTAGCTGTTCAAAAAGTATGAAGCATAACCTTCAACTTAAAATTTAATACTTAAGGAGTTGGATTATTTTTTGCCAGAATATATTTATTATAATAAGACATAGTCTTGAAAATATACATATACAATAATACTCGATTCAGCCGGCTGTTTGTTTATCATAATTACAATTATAAACTATTTTTGTGACAATTATTAATATGAACATGAAATTTTCAGATCATAATTCGCCGACTAACCTAAAAATAAAACTAAATTCTATTGACTACTTAAACTAGGTTTGTGTTAAAATTTGTGCATTAAATCATTTACTAAACTAATTCTTACAATATCACTTAAAACAATAAAAATATGACACAAATGTACATAAATTGTAAAAAATTGTAAGTTTTAATTATATTAAATGCATTTTTCAAGTCTTCTTCAAACATATTCGCTTCGAGACTATTAAAATGAGATTCGTTATAATTTCTTCATTGCACTCTTGAGATTTTAACGACATTCTCTTATTTACATGTCGGTTAAAACTTTAACTGGGTTTTGAGTATTATAATATCAGTCTATGTATAGTCTATTTTTTTAGGATAGTCCAAAAAGGTAAACAAATATGGCGTATTCTCGACCACAGACAAAATAGATAAATATAGAGTAATAGTGTAGTTTATTGAAGTAACACAAAGAGCAAATGAATGAACAATATTAATAAACCATTGACTAAAGTAAAATTCATTTTACATTCAAATATTTAACGATACCATATTGATGAAATTATTTAATAAACTGATATTAATTGAATATATTAATTATTAATTATATTGAATTTTTTTGTTCAGAATTGGTAGAGGTACTGAGTTACGGAAAAAAATATTTATCGAGCATCTTTATAAAGGCGCCATTCATTTATTACGTAAGACGATTTAGGGGGGGAGGGGGGTCGACCATGTCTTATTTTTCTTACAAGAGGGTGGGAGGGAGTCTCGATAATTCTTACGTAAGATCACAAAAATGCGCAAAGATAAAATTATTGTTTGAAAAAGCGGAGCATCCGCATTAGTGCCGAGGTTCGCTCGGATGCGTATAGGTAATATTAGAGATGTTCCAGTGGCAGATCCACTTTCCAAGTGGGTTTTGAGACCCCGGACTAAAAATGTCATGTAGGTAAAGATGAATAATTAAAACCAAAGTTTATTACTACCAAAAAATAAAAATTAGTAGTGCCTTTGTAAGTACAAATAAACATTTCTAAAAATTGTTACTTTGAAAAATAATCATTAAAACAAACCAAATATTTATTTATTTTTTCTTTTAGATTCTTATGTAATAAATATAATCAGGGCGGAGGGGGTTGGCCTATTCTTATTTTTTCTTATAATAGGGAGGGAGGTGGTCGAAAACTAGCAAAATTCGTCTTACGTAATAAATGAATGGCCCCAAAAGACAAATTTATAAATTCATATTATTTCATATTATGTAAATACAAAATACCTCTTAGAAGTCTTAGAAATTAGTTGCTATTTGACTGGAATGGATAAATAATATATTATCACTGATTTATTTATGAAAATATTAAAGGAAAATATTTAATACAAAATAAAACGCAAATAAGCAACTTATATTTCCTTTGTTCGTACTTGACGAATCTCTTCAGTCATTAATTATCAATTATTAATTACTTCAATTATCGAGTAATTATTTTGATAGGTAGAAGTGCCGACTCTTTTTTTAGGAATAATGTATAGCCTGATGGAGTAATAGTGGTCTGTATGTGGGTATTTGTATTTACTATAAATAAAAAAAACCTTGTGCCGGCGGTGCATTCTGTAACATCTAAACAAAAGCACTGATAACATTGTTTTTACGATGATCTTATTAGGTAATCCTAAGTGTCTTCCTATAGTCCCACAAAATTTTCCTGTGAATTACAGTAAGTTTACTGTTTACTTATATTACTATACTTGAGCCAAATTCGATGTGGAATTTATGTAAACAAACCAAATGTCATCGTGGATAGGGTTGTCACACTTTTAGTAATGAAAAATTGTAATTTATCAACAATTTCCTAGTTATACATTATTAATTTTACTTTAACATTGTTTCCTAGAACTTAAATTAACCGCCAAATACGTAATATATAAGAAAATTTGCTTATAACAAAAATTAACAAATTTGTAATTACTAATATACATCTAACAACCCTAAATTTTTGCACTGACAGGAAAATTTCGCAGATAAGCAACATTTGGTCTTTTTTGATCAGTCGTTATATTGTTAAAGGTAAATTGTTATCGATTGTTATACACAATTTCAAATATTGTAATTATTATGTTTATTCAACGTAAGTAAAGTAAAATAAATAATAAAAGAGAATGAGTGTCTGAACATAGATTTTTAATCATATTAAATCCGTTTTAAAACAAATATTGTTTTATTTTGAATGCTACTCAGCGATAGTGTAGCTATTTTTAATATAGGAATATACATATTTATTAAAATATTTAGAAATCATTCAGTGGGAAATTAGTATTCCCACGTTAACAAGTAAATTTTACACATAATTATAGATAATATATAAATATATCTAATTTCTGACTTATTTATTTCAACTTTTATGTAGCTTGTACTACTATGTATAAATATTAAAAAATATAATTATTATAATTATTTTCCAATAGTCTGTAAACATCTGCCTATGGTTGGTTGCTAAGCAACGGTTTGTTGGTAAACATTCCATATCGAATTTGGCTGAAGTATAGTACTTTTATGCCAGTGCTATGTGCTATACCTTTATATTATATGGGTTAGCGTTAAATATTCAGGGTGGAATTTATATACAGAAATATTCATAATATAAAATAACACCTTTACAATAAACACTTTAATATAAAACATTGACATTTGCAATATTTTTTACGCTCAACATAAAAAAGAAAAAAAAAGAATATATAACAAATCGCTTTATGGTAACATTGTTTTATAACTTATTAACAAATTGTAATTTGTGAAAATGTAAAATATATAAATAGTAAAGAACATGGAATATTTTATCATTCATTTTGTTCATTCACTTATACTCATTCACCTCTAAAAATATAATGACCACATCCCTATTTGCCTTAAAAAAAAGTTGTTGAAATGACATATTAAAAAATATGAATTATCTGTATTCTCGATATTCGTATTTTATAAGTTTTTATGTGTTTAAATGATAAATTGATACTTATTTTTAGAGAAATTAATAGTAAATGGAGTTTTACAAATGTCCGTAAGCTAATGTGTTGTGAAAGTGAGTGATAAATGCGGAAAAATCCTAAATTACGTATTGACAGGGTTTGTTTACTAAATTGGACTATTCTAAAAAAACGGGGTATAAACCACTCAATGTTTTATCTTTATTATAACTAATTTTTAAATTTATTTGATCTTTAACTGCATATTGGTACATATACAAACAATTTTTTTTAGTATTGCAAAATTTATTCACTTAAAATATAATCATTATTAAAACTCAATACAAAAACGTCAATACTGTTTTAAAGTATGTATTTACGGATGGACCATTTCTTCTTATGTTTTTTTTTAAACTTGACTTCTTCATCTGACCTAAATATATTTTAGCAAGACAAGATTCTTAGCAATTAAGCGCTTTTTTGATATGAACACATATCTATGTATATAAATTTTGAAAGTATATAAGCTTAAAAAAATGTCTTTCTCGTCTTTAGTGTTCATTGTGAGGCGTAGGACATTACGGACTGCGTATCAGTACAATACTATACCAATCCGTATATACCCCATTATTGGACAAAGAAATAATAGAATCTTAACCTGCCATGCTGCTATAATATGAATCATTCCATCTCAGAATTTCTGGTGCAAATTCCCTCTTTACGTTTTCACTGAGAATTAAATAAATTATTTGTAAATTTTGCACTTGAATATTCAGCATTACCTAGATTGACACTGCCATGTTTCAGTTAGGTTTTACTTGTTCAATCCTAAATATTCAGTACATTCCACTGTACGTATATCGAACTAAAATGCCACTGAACAATGGTAAACTAAACGTAACCCAATTGTCATACTAATCTATGTCCCTCTGAATACTCCTCCTGTCAGACCGAAGTCTCAGAGTTCAGCCGGAGAACGAACCTGTTACTTTTCGGATCGACGACCTCCTCTGTTAAGCTGAACTTGGGCAGCTGCTTTATGGAACATATGAGGGATACGTCACCTTGTCGGAGTTGGAAGTCGATGTTGTTCGCCAGAGGGCGCGCGAGAAGCTCGTCTGATATTAGGGACCAGCGCTGGACTGGCCTCGTTTCCTGTTCCGCCGCTAGCACCGGACCTTCCACGAGGAACGGCTCCAAGAAGGCCCGGGGTGAAGCGTCTTGTGACAGGCAACGGGCCAGATGGGCTAGTACCTGGAATATGTAAATCATTCTTCATTAACTTGAAATTAAAATTCTTAAAATATAGGTCCGTAATTGAGAAGAGCTATAAATAAGGTAAATCTTATAACCGCAACATTTTTTGGTAATACAAAAATATTACATCTTAAATCATTTATAGTATCTTATTTCCACTGTACTATAGCACAACGGCCTGTAAATAGTGTAAGGACTGCTAGGTCTAGACCCAGATATGAGAAAGTCGAGAAGGGAAGAGGGTAGAATGTTGCCTTTTCTGCTATCTAGGTCATTCAGAAATATTAATCTGCTACGCTGCTTCATAGCTATAATTGGCGGATATTCAGAGTCACCGCCGAACTGAAGAAATTTCAAACAAGTTTAGGATTTAAAAGCAGTCTTAGCTCGAAAAGAAGCGTAGTAGTATAGTGACCGTTCTGGTGTAGTGTTGCGAGTACTCGCCTTAACGCCGCCGGTCGCGGGTGCGATTCCCGATCGGAGCCGATATTTTTAATTGTACAAATATTTGTTTCCAGTCTGGGTTTATATCCTTGTGTCTCTCCACCGTGCCTCGGACAGCACGTAAAACCGTCGGTCCCGGTTGTTATCATAGATACCTGATAACGATCGTTACCCATTATAGGGAAATTATCCGCCAATCCACAGTGAAGCAGCGTGGTAGATTATGCTCCAACCCTTCTTCTATATGGAGAAGAGACCTTCGCTCAACAGTGGGTTGTTTACAGGATATACATATAGATACATTACACTACAGTACATTCAATGCACGCTAGGTGGCGCTCTAAAGAATTATTGACTTTTCGATGTTTTTTTTTTTTTTACTATACGTCCACAGGCTTTATTTGCCCATGCCTTTTTTATTTACATTTTTAGATTGTTATTATTATTATGTTTGATGCGTACTTATTTAGACAGCGAAACTTAAGCTAAGCTTAGAATCTCTATCTATCGCGAGTCCTTGCACTGACCACAAATTCACTTATTTAATATATAAAAATAAACTTAACTTACTTAAAAAATAAACTTAACTTAATATTTTTTTTATTCTTTTTTTTTTTTTTTGATTCTATTGTGTATATAGGTACCTTGTTTTATATTTTCATACTATCCTATATGCATTCTTACTACCTTAGCCTATTTACATTCTTTCGTTTACATGCTTTAAGTTATATTTATCTAATTTTTGGAACCAATAATACCAGATCATTTTGTTTAAGTTTCAGCCATCACATCTTCACCACCAGTCTTGGTTTGCAATCTTCGATTTACATTTTTTTTTTTTTCATATATCTGACTCCGTCCCAGTCTTCCCCGAGAGACTCCTCAGCTGTTCGAGCACATTCTCAATGCCGGCGGTATCTCTTTTTTTCGATGTTTTATTCTTTTTATATCGATGTCACATCGAGATGTTATCGAAGTGCTTTAACCTTTCTTCTATATGGAGAATAGACCTCCCCCAGTGGTGGGAAGTTTCAGAAAGTAGAGAAAGTGGGCCTAATTCAGTTCAGTTCAGTCATAGCTCCGATTACGATATTAAACAATAATGGTGGCGGTTCGCGCCGCGGCAGGCGACCGCGACAGGAGAGACAGAGACAAGAGACCGCGACAATTTATATCATCGGTCGTCTCAGTTCTGTTGTCTCTGTCACTCCTGTCGCGGTCGCGCGTCGCGGCGCGTACCGCCTCCACAAGAATGTAACAATGAAGGTTCACTCACGGAGTCGGCGGAGTGTCGCGGCTGCTGGCGCGTGGCGCGCAGGTACTTCTGCAGCGCGCGCGCCAGCGACGGGAACACCGCCTGCGCCGCCTCGCGCGGGCCCAGCGCGCCGCCTGCCCGCCGGGACCACGGTTCAGATATTTATTGAATAGCAACTAAGACACCAACAACAACAACAAACACCATTTGATTTTTGGACATAGCAAATAAATAAACTATATTAAAAATAACATTTAATCCGACTCGAGAGACCATGTAAAATTTGATTGAAATACAAGATTAGTGCTTTTACCCCTCATCGTAAGTACTCTCAAATAAATAAAAATGAAAAATGTAACGAACTTAGATAAACTAAAAATAAAAAATATGCGCGAAGGCGTCCTCGGCGGCGGAGTGAGGCGCGCGCGCGGCACCGACGCGGCGGCCACGCGGCGACAGAGCGAGAGAGGGCGCCACGTACCGTTGGCGGCGGAGAGGCGCACGCGGCGCACGTGCGCGAAGGCGTCCTCGGCGGCGGAGTGAGGCGCGCGCGCGGCACCGACGCGGCGGCCACGCGGCGATAGAGCGAGAGAGGGGCCACGTACCGTTGGCGGCGGAGAGGCGCACGCGGCGCACGTGCGCGAAGGCGTCCTCGGCGGCGGAGTGAGGCGCGCGCGCGGCACCGACGCGGCGGCCACGCGGCGACAGAGCGAGAGAGGGGCCACGTACCGTTGGCGGCGGAGAGGCGCACGCGGCGCACGTGCGCGAAGGCGTCCTCGGCGGCGGAGTGAGGCGCGCGCGCGGCACCGACGCGGCGGCCACGCGGCGACAGAGCGAGAGAGGGGCCACGTACCGTTGGCGGCGGAGAGGCGCACGCGGCGCACGTGCGCGAAGGCGTCCTCGGCGGCGGAGTGAGGCGCGCGCGCGGCACCGACGCGGCGGCCACGCGGCGACAGAGCGAGAGAGGGGCCACGTACCGTTGGCGGCGGAGAGGCGCACGCGGCGCACGTGCGCGAAGGCGTCCTCGGCGGCGGAGTGAGGCGCGCGCGCGGCACCGACGCGGCGGCCACGCGGCGACAGAGCGAGAGAGGGGCCACGTACCGTTGGCGGCGGAGAGGCGCACGCGGCGCACGTGCGCGAAGGCGTCCTCGGCGGCGGAGTGAGGCGCGCGCGCGGCACCGACGCGGCGGCCACGCGGCGACAGAGCGAGAGAGGGGCCACGTACCGTTGGCGGCGGAGAGGCGCACGCGGCGCACGTGCGCGAAGGCGTCCTCGGCGGCGGAGTGAGGCGCGCGCGCGGCACCGACGCGGCGGCCACGCGGCGACAGAGCGAGAGAGGGGCCACGTACCGTTGGCGGCGGAGAGGCGCACGCGGCGCACGTGCGCGAAGGCGTCCTCGGCGGCGGAGTGAGGCGCGCGCGCGGCACCGACGCGGCGGCCACGCGGCGACAGAGCGAGAGAGGGGCCACGTACCGTTGGCGGCGGAGAGGCGCACGCGGCGCACGTGCGCGGAGGCGTCCTCGGCGGCGGAGTGAGGCGCGCGCGCGGCACCGACGCGGCGGCCACGCGGCGACAGAGCGAGAGAGGGGCCACGTACCGTTGGCGGCGGAGAGGCGCACGCGGCGCACGTGCGCGAAGGCGTCCTCGGCGGCGGAGTGAGGCGCGCGCGCGGCACCGACGCGGCGGCCACGCGGCGACAGAGCGAGAGAGGGGCCACGTACCGTTGGCGGCGGAGAGGCGCACGCGGCGCACGTGCGCGAAGGCGTCCTCGGCGGCGGAGTGAGGCGCGCGCGCGGCACCGACGCGGCGGCCACGCGGCGACAGAGCGAGAGAGGGGCCACGTACCGTTGGCGGCGGAGAGGCGCACGCGGCGCACGTGCGCGAAGGCGTCCTCGGCGGCGGAGTGAGGCGCGCGCGCGGCACCGACGCGGCGGCCACGCGGCGACAGAGCGAGAGAGGGGCCACGTACCGTTGGCGGCGGAGAGGCGCACGCGGCGCACGTGCGCGAAGGCGTCCTCGGCGGCGGAGTGAGGCGCGCGCGCGGCACCGACGCGGCGGCCACGCGGCGACAGAGCGAGAGAGGGGCCACGTACCGTTGGCGGCGGAGAGGCGCACGCGGCGCACGTGCGCGAAGGCGTCCTCGGCGGCGGAGTGAGGCGCGCGCGCGGCACCGACGCGGCGGCCACGCGGCGACAGAGCGAGAGAGGGGCCACGTACCGTTGGCGGCGGAGAGGCGCACGCGGCGCACGTGCGCGAAGGCGTCCTCGGCGGCGGAGTGAGGCGCGCGCGCGGCACCGACGCGGCGGCCACGCGGCGACAGAGCGAGAGAGGGGCCACGTACCGTTGGCGGCGGAGAGGCGCACGCGGCGCACGTGCGCGAAGGCGTCCTCGGCGGCGGAGTGAGGCGCGCGCGCGGCACCGACGCGGCGGCCACGCGGCGACAGAGCGAGAGAGGGGCCACGTACCGTTGGCGGCGGAGAGGCGCACGTGGCGCACGTGCGCGAAGGCGTCCTCGGCGGCGGAGTGAGGCGCGCGCGCGGCACCGACGCGGCGGCCACGCGGCGACAGAGCGAGAGAGGGGCCACGTACCGTTGGCGGCGGAGAGGCGCACGCGGCGCACGTGCGCGAAGGCGTCCTCGGCGGCGGAGTGCAGGCGCGCGCGCCGCTTGCGCACGCGCCGCTCGCGCTCGGCCTCCTCGTAGTAGCGCTCGTTGTGCGCGGAGCCCGAGTCGCGGCGCCGCCCCGCGCTGCCGGTGCACGACCCGCCCGTCGATCTGCACCAAAATGTTACACAATACTATAAATATCTCTATACTATCCTGTATCAACATCAAAACAACCTATTTCTTTACTAAAATAAGTATCAATGTATTAGAAGACGTATAAAATAAATTCGTATACAAAATTATATATAAATGTTAAACATATTTTAAAATTTTGGAAATGTAGAGAGACAACTTAGAATTACCTAGTTTGACCTGAAGGTGTATTTGTATTTGAATCCACTTCGTAGAACTTTATACTAGCTTGTGCTTTCTTTTGCGACTTGGATATAGGAATCTTCTCTAGGTATGGATTGTATATTGGAAACTCGGTGTAGTATTTCTGCAACACCCACACTGCGGCTCTCTGTATACTCAACTGGCCGATAGCATATGATCTGCTTTCTCCATCGGGACTTCTCACAATTTTAATATAATAAACAGGTTCCAGATGTCTTATCTCCATCAAGACGACCCCAACGTAATGTATAAAAATTAATGTATCACCAAAACTCGACACATACGAAACTAGAGAAGTATAATCCATGGCCTCTTCTCCAACAGATAAAGCTTTGGTTGCTTCATTTATTTGCACAAAATAAAAAAGCCAATAGGAAAATGTACAAACTGCTAAAATTACAAGCACCATAGCTCTGAACACGAATATTCTTGGCAATATGGCATTTCGTGGACGTAAAAAGACAGCCCATATACCAATTGCTAGTAAAACTAGTTTGAATGCTAATGACAATAATATACCTTTACACTCAGCAGTACAAGATAGCAACTGTATTATCTGACTGGGTTGAATGGCCTTATTTTCAGACAGACCTGGAAAAAATCCTAATTTAGGTAATACAACCATAGCTAACGGACTCACGAAGGAGACAAATGACAATCCTAAGGCTATAGTGGTCCCGAAATATCTCGAACAAACAAAACCTATCCCATTGTCAGATTCCATTGGCCAATTGCTAACATCCTCCATAGATTGAGATCCTTCTGACGTGTTCCCTGTGACAGCTGTAGTGTTTTCTCCCCAGTTCTCATCCTGTGGTAATATCTGAACTTCAATGACCTCTTGACCGTCTCTTCCAATTTCCGGGTTAATGTTTACACTGGTCTGGAAAGGTGCCATTGTATTATCCCCGCAGTCCTTTCTTTGAGACTTGGTACTTCTGAAACAGATATTTTAAAATAAACGTTAAAAGAATATAAATTATAACATGTTATTCGTAGTATGAGTTAGTATTAATCTTTACTAATATTATAAAGTTAAAAAATTAGTTTATTTATATACTTAAACTTAAGGTTTAGAAATCTTATTACGTACTAAAAGAACAAGAATCAGAAACTTTACTAAGCTGCACTATAAAATCCGAGGCGACGTTAACTCGCTTCAATTTATGTCACACATACAAGACAAAAGGAATGTCCTGTGTGGTGAAATCTATTAGCATGCCTTTAGGCCTACCTTTTTAGTGATTTTATAGTGAAAAAAATAAGATTAATATAATTCTTTTTGCATGAGAAAATCTGTGTAATGAAATTAAATACAGTAGAGCGTCGATTATCCGAACTAATTGGGGGACATGGGTGTTCGGAAAACCGGTATTTTCGGATAATCGAACTACCTATATGTAAATGAAAACCATATTTACATTTATATAACAATGACAAATAGAAATTAAAGAAAAATAAAATTTAAATTTAAAAAAAAAAAACGACTTTAACATAGGCATGATGTTATAGTATGTGACTGTGTAATGTAAACAGTGCTTTTACATGTGATTTCACTCAGTTCCACTGCTAATTTGCTGTCATTTATTGAAGATTTCCGTTACATATCTCTGAAGATCGTTATCAGAATATCACTAAACTAAAAAGACACTTCAAGATGCACTTCCAAATCACCTATAGTTTTTTTTTTCTTTTATTTTTATCCAAAAGCATCAATATATCTCATCCAATAATTATTTATATTTTTATCCAATATATTGGATTGAAAAACTATCGATATATGTTTCATAGGATATATCGCAAAGTATTGATAAAACGATATGATATGTTATATCGATAAAAATATCGAATATAAAGATACTTTTTTACATGAACATATGGATGCTTCAATAGGGAGCGAGCACTGTAC
This sequence comes from Euphydryas editha, assembly GCA_036937285.1. Taxonomy (NCBI): domain Eukaryota; kingdom Metazoa; phylum Arthropoda; class Insecta; order Lepidoptera; family Nymphalidae; genus Euphydryas; species Euphydryas editha. Next base: position 18,703,085 of record JAUPFZ010000014.1, read on the forward strand.
CGCGGGAGTGTATCGTGTGTATGTGCAGTTGAGCGAGCGCGGGCGTAGTAGTTCAGATAAGTGGTTGTTCGGTTAATCGACATTCAGATAATCGACGCTTCACTGTATTTAGCATCATACTTGATCTTATAATCTAATAAATTAACATATATGTATTATAGATAGATTCAATTTTTTTTTTTTTTCTATTGGATCATCAATTTAACATTTTATCTATTTATATAATTTACACAGACCACATTAAATTGTAATTTAAAGTATGATAGTTCCATTTGTTTGTGAACTGATAAGTTAATTACTATTTTTAAGCACTCTGAACATTGTCTTACACAGGTAATACATTGTAGTTTTTCTATTGGAATTTAAAATAATTATTATTGAGATTATTGTATGTTTTAGTTTAGTCTTTTGTGATGTTTTATTTTTAATCAAAAATTAATGGTGGCTTAAAACTTTATTGGTATGTATGTACATGTGTATTTAAATTGTATTAAAAATACCAAAAAAATCAATTATTCAATCAAAATAATATTTTCTAGTACAATATTACCTATTTGCTATATTGAAAATTAGGAATTCTAGATTAACTTTTTATATACTATTAATTTTATAAAGATCACTTCACACACTTTCGTTCTACACAGAAACACTTCCATAAATAAGTATGGGGTGACTTATTTTTCTTTCTAATTTCTCTTACAGTTTCAGTAATGTTTTACATATAATTTTCATTTTAAAATTTAGTTGTTTAGCAATGTAACAAACAAAATTACTTTAACTACCTATTTTTCCAAGTCTTTCTAACACCTATTAAACACAACCAACAGTCGAATAATTTACAAAGTATAGATAAAATACTACTATTTTATGTACATTTATATTTTTTTACATAATTTCTAAATTCAATTTGTCTATATAAGCAATTTACAATATACTTTACTTAAAACTTATTTCAATTAAGGAATCTCTATACCTTAAATGAGATAAATTTGGTAGCTATTTCTGTGAGTTTATAATAACATCGTTAAGTAAACATACCGCGTACTGCGATGCGTGTGCTGACGGTGTCTTGAACTCCGCCGCGATCGGCTGCTCAGCTCCGACCTCACAGACTCAGTCTCCATTGTAAAGTGTTCTACACTCACTACCGACCCCACACATTATCCATGTGCAGTCCTCTCTACGAACCTGCAATAATCCACCATATAATGAAATCACGAAATTAGAGCAATTAAAATGCTTCTTCACGGAAGTATGCACATAGAACAAGCTGTTTCTAGAATTTATGTTTCATTTTTGTGTACAAACACTGGTACAGTTATCGAATTTCTAAGTTCGATGCTCGCCAAAGTAAAATACCTTTGCATTATTGATATTTAAGGGAATTTTCTAATAAGAGCGTCGTTTACAGGTGTCGTCTAGACAATTTCATATTGAATATTATTATTATACAACTAAAATAGTTGACAGACAACGTAAAATTTTAGTTGTCTCTTTCGTACATACTGCATACCGTGTAATGTTATCTCTGTTACATAAAGTTATCGTTCAACTTTTCATGGCAAGATAATATGCGTTCTAAAACGTATGAACATCACCAATATTCAATTATAATTAAAATTACTCAATGAAAATAATATTTACTAAAATATCACTCTTCAATGTTATTTAAAATAATAATTATTGTACTACATAACTGTAATTTACATAAAATATTATTTTATAGAAAACAAAATTGAAGATTGGCGGCGAATTCGAAAATATTTAGAGCACTAGATTACAAGTAATGATAATGATAAGATAACACACCCGTATCTGGAACACAACTCATTGACTAGCTTATTTTAGTCATGAAGATATTGTTTATTCTGTAAAAAATATGGAAGAACCACAAAATGGGAATATGCGAAGAGAGGGGAGTGAAAGTAGGGTGGAAGACCTTTATTTGGACAGAATAGTCGCTTCACATGCGGAAATCGGACCTACCCCACCAGATGGTGGATATGGCTGGCTGATTGTTTTCTCAGCGATAATGTACAATATTACCGTGCCGACCGTGATACTTTTGTACGGAATCGTAATTTTAAAATCTATACGCGAGGAAGACCATGATGAAAATGAAAAAAATAAGATATGGGATGTAGATATAGCGCTAGTGCCTGTAATAATGATTGTGATGAAGTTACTTTTAGAATCATGGTGCAGAGCTGTGGTGAAGATCTTTAACATGCCAAGGTTCACTGCGCTTTCTGGCTTGTGCCTGACCGTAGCCGGGATTCTATTATCAAGTTATTCGACGAGTGTTTACCAAAACGATCATATTGTAAACATATTCTCAGGGATATTTGCTGGTGAGTTTTTATTGAAATAGATATATTGGAACTAAGCGTTAAATTTGAGTATTAGGTAGGTACGTATTATTGTCTCATTGTCAATGAAGGTCACATATTCGCTATGTGACGAGTGTAGTAATGTGTTATTTTGTATGCGACTAAGATGTACGTTAAAGTATTGTAATAAATAATTGTTATATTATTTATTGACTCACCGTAATTATCTTTAAGTTTCAAGTTAAATTCTTTGTCAACATGTTTACAAATTATCTCCTAGATAATCTTGTTAATTTTAGGGTTTTAAAATTTCAGGCATTAAATGTGTATTGATTTTTACCTTTAAGAAATATTATTGCAAGAGAATTTTTATTAGTGTGTAAATAAATACGTTTACACATATTTATTTGACGACACGTTGGCGCGGTGGACTCAACAACTGGCTGATGCGCTGGCGGTCGCGGAATCAATTCCGACAAATTTTTGTATAAACTATACCAGATATTTTTCATTTGTGTCATGTTTTAGGTGTCTGACAAAGGATTCAGCTATTTAGTTTATATATTTATTTATTTTACATAAATGTAGGAGTGTGTTTATTTTACATAAGTATAGGGATTAAACACGGATTAAGATTGAAATGATTTTTTTTTTAAATAAAATCTATGAGAAATCAAAATAAGCCAAAATATTAATTTTTCTACAAATATTTTAAAATAATACCCTAAAATTATATTCTGCTTAAGTTTCTTATCCCACTAGCGAAGGTTGGTAGTCAGTTACTATACACTATCTACTATTATTCTACCATTATCCCTCCCTCTCAACCAACATCTTCCTCTCCTACTTCACAGAAATCCCCAGCTAACTCAATGGCGATCCTCCCCATTGATGTTACTGAAGTTAAAAGGCTAATTATCAATCTTCGCATTGACTGTGCCACCGGCTGGTACAATATTCCACCACGTGTGATTAGGTCATCGTGTGACACTCTTGCTGTGCCTCTTGCCCACATTCTCAACCTCTGTATATCCCGCGGTATATTTCCGACTGTTTTTAAAAAGGCCATTGTATATCCCATACATAAAGGAGGAAGTAGGGACAGTATATCTAACTATAGACCTATATCGGTTCTTACAGCTTTCTCGAAGATCCTGGAACGGTATCTCAACACTTCTTTGATAAAATACCTTGATAAACACAAGATCTTATCAGATAACCAGTACGGTTTCAGAAGTGGTATATCCACTGAAGATACTGTGATCAAATTCACTAAAACCCTTGTTTCGAATATTGACAACAAATTGAAATGCTACGGAGTCTTCCTGGACCTCTCAAAGGCTTTTGACACGGTTTCTATTCCCATCTTACTAAACAAGCTGGAATCTATTGGTATCCGCGGTGTCAACCTTGATCTTATCTCGAGCTATCTCACAAACCGTTCACAATGTGTTAAAGTTGAATCATCGGTGAGTGATGAGGAGCAGATATCTTGTGGAGTGCCCCAGGGTAGCATACTGGGACCTACCCTTTTCCTTATTTATATAAACCAACTATGTAATTTAAAAATTGAAAATTGTTCGATCTTTACCTACGCCGACGACACTGCCCTACTTGTCTCTGGTAATAGCTGGGAATCTGCCAAGAGTCATGTTATAAATGCCTTAAGGGTCGTTATGGGGTGCCTTTCCAATAATCTTCTCACTCTTAATCTGGATAAGACACAAATCGTCAGATTTGACATATCTAAAACAAAAACTCACGATGGAGATACATCTTTTGAAGTCATCACACTGCACTCCTGCCATAAAAACTCGAATCTGTGCGATTGCAAAACCCTTAAAACAGTAAACACCGTAAAATATTTGGGAGTATTTTTGGATGGTGGACTTGATTGGCATGCCCATATAAATAATATTACTAAAAGAGTTCGGCGACTTATTTATGTCTTTAAAAATCTCCGCAATTCAGCAAATAGGGACACCCTCTTCTTGGTTTACCTTGGGTTATGCCAATCAATTATGTCCTATTGTATCTCTGTTTGGGGTTGTGCTAATAAGTCTTCTTTGCTCTTGCTTGAACGTGCTCAACGAGCTATCTTGAAGGTCATAACACGACATAAACGAACATATCCAACTGACAGACTTTACTCTGAATGTCGGGTTCTGACTGTGAGGCAGTTAGCCATCCTTCGTATGACCCTTCGTAAACATTCTTCAACTCCATTTGCGCAAGCACCTGTTGAATCTAGATCTAGACGAAAACAACTCCCGGTAATTCCTCAGACTAAATGTCGTACATCGTGGGCTAGACACCAATATGATTCTTCAAGCACCAAAGTTTACAACAAAATTAACAAAATAACACACATTTACCCACTGACTTACAAAAAGGTCAAACGGGTTGTCCAGAACTTTCTACTTTCCCTAAACTATAGTGAGACAGAAGAATTGCTAAGGTGAGAGCATTTGCAAATTGTATCATAACCTCCTTTATTAAGTTGCTTAATTCGACCCCAGAAAAAAAAATCGTAATGCTAGCATAGGAGGCAGGCACACACAACCACCCACACACATATACACATACACACTTACATACATACACACTCACACACACACACACACTCACAGACACACACACACACACTCACACACACACACACACATACATACATACATCGCAACATGCAACTATGCAACATCGCACACAGTTCATCAAAATTGAATAAAAATAACATCACACGTATTTATATTCTGTTCTGTACAACAACTATTGGAGGAATCACTGTCTGCCTAAGATACAGGACTTTCCTACTTTAGGCGACAGGGGTATAAAATTCAGTGTACAGTTATGTGTAATTTTGACAATTGTTTATATTGTTTATGATCTGTTCTTAAGAACTGTTTGTAACATACTTATGCAAATAAATATTTATTATTTATTATTTATTATTATAGTTATAAGTATACCTAATAATATACTCGTAATACCTATAAATATTTTACCGTATCCAGGAATCTACTTATTTTCAAGGTATCATATTATTTTTAAACCCTTTCAGATGTTGTTGATAGTTTATTAAATAAATACTATCGTAATTTTACATAGTTACAACACCTGTGTATATAATCACTCTTTTCTTAACCTTTTTAAGCTCAGACACTCGCCGTGTTCCAATAGTTTATTTTTAAAGACAGAAACGGGTACATACCACGATAGTTTTTTTTTTTTTTTTTTGATGATTTTTATCGATATTTCGGAAAAGTTACATGGTCCGTGGTCTCGTCATGACTATATTGTTGTATGTGCCCATTTCTATCTTTAAAATAAACACTCTTTATTTTATAATGTTGCTGTAAATCTATTTTAGGTGCAGGATGCGCTTTAACTGGACAACAAACCGATGTAATCATCTCACACTACTTCAGAGACAAACTAACGCTTGCACAGAGACTCGTGCGCATAGCCTCCTCCCTCGGCAACGTGCTAACTTGCCTCCTAGTCGGCTATCTCTGCACCGTCTACACAAGCGACAAAGTTATAATGATCTACGGAGCAATACTTATGCAGAACTGCTTTTTCTTAGCAATATATACACGACCGATTTACGTCGAAAGAGTTATCCGTTCAACCTACAATATGATCCGGGCTGTTGAAGATGACGATGAAGTCATATTTTCTAACCAGAATACAAACCAAAGCCAATCAGAAACGCAGAACGAATCAACGATTAGACCGGCAACAGTCGCCGAAAACGTTGTATCGACACAAGATGAAGACACAGATGTTGTTGTCTTCAAATCAAGGAGAGGAAGAGAAATTATCGATCCAGAAATTCAAAACAGGGAAAATAATACACAAGCGAGATTTTCATCAGATTTTAGTACAATGTATGATGGTTCCGGCTCAAACCGGTTTTCGTCAGATTTCGGAACGCTTGACATATCAAGTTATAGTAGGATAGGTAGATACCAGGAACTGGAAAATATTGACAGAGATGGTCAAAATCCCCAGCCGCTGTACAGAGAAACAACCGTCAACGCTCCTTCAAACAACCTGGTGTTTACTGCAGATTTAACACCAGGAACTGCTAGAAGAACCGCTTCTTTGAAGAAGTATATGATAACGATCATAAATATGCTACTCGACCTCAATTTTTACTTGTACACGTTGTTGCATTTATGCACGACCTACTGCACTCTAATATTAGGATTGCTATTTCCGCCGATGTTGTGGGAATTAAATCCAACAATTAATATTTGGTCGGTGAGTAAAAGCTTAATAGATACCGAAATATTTTTTCGGTAATTTTACGAATAATTTTTTCTTTAAATAAAAATCTTAATTAAAGTATCATTTATCAAAAATGACTGATTTATATTTTTATAATTACCATAAATTCCCGTAACTGCAAACTCGTAAACATTCAATCAAACATCTTGTGTTTGAAAACTTTTCTGATGTAGTGGTGCAAGACATTACCTTAACTACGATGTTCGTAGATTCGATTCCCACTCGGGACAGATATTTGTATTAAAATAAATATTTTTTTCTGGTCTGAGTGCTTGCCCTTGTCTCCCGACCATGACTCAGGGAGCACATAAACCCGTCTTGATTGTTATGATCGACACCTGGTAGCAATTGAGTCATATAGTATCAAAAACGGCAGTCTCCATTTTTTCTTAACTCCGTTTTTTACTAACTAAAATGAAAGAGCTGATTATAGAGGGCATTTTGGCAGAGATAACTTTTTTTGAAAAAAAAATATGGAGACTGCCGTTTTTGATACGATATGACTCAATTATTACTCAGCGTTGGAAAATTATCCATATATAATTGATTAAGCTCAAAACTTACGAGTAGGTATATGGAGCGATGCCCTATATGGAAGAGGTTTTCTCGCAGATCTTTACAGTTTACAAGCTGTTTCAATTTCGCTGTCGTCGTCGCCGTTTTAGTTACCTTTTTTTTAATACCATGCGCATATCTTAAGTAAAGGAAATATTGCCTAATACTTATTATTTCGCAGTATTATGGATATATTATTTTGAAATCGTTTAGAACTTTCATGTCTTTATTTTTAATAATAATAAAATTACAATTTCAAATTTCAGGTGGCGTCAATGACAGCGGTGGCATACGGAGCCGCTCTCTTGTTCATAACGTTGTTCATCACCTTACCGAATAACATTAACGAAAAGTCGCGGTTATGCGCTGTTTTCTGCATCTGTGGCGCTATTGGTTTTTACGGTAAGGAAATGTCGCATTGCTCTTATTTGTTATTTATTATTTTATATTTATTTATTTATATGTAATCTATTGTAAACTGTAATAATTGTAATCGGCCGATCAATAGCGGAGCAAGACCAATATTTAATGTGGGCTAGGTATGTTTAGCGAGGCCCTCTGATGCCACAAGAAGCAATGTTATAAATTAAAAAACAGTTGAAATAGCTTTTTACAATCCCTCGCGGTCTTGACTTTACGGTACAAACACTGTGGACTGTGTTCGTGAAAACACTGTGTTAACCACGTAGATTCTACAATATTTCTACAGTGTGTTTGTTCCGTTCAAATCCGTTCAATCGTGTTTCCACAGAAGTTTCTCGCAGAACCCACGGACTCCACTCGAAATTATATAAGTTTACATTCGAGTTCCATAGATGGCGTTGTATAATTGGCGTTAACAGAAAATAATATATAAGGCGGATGAATTAGTGAATTTTGAAGCCCCGCCGTCATCAAAGCGCCTGGTCCTCCAGCTCTCCATCCCCTTGAAATTAGTCACACTAATATTACACTGTAGAAAAACTGTGGAAACGAGGGAATTGTATTATTATAATAAAGACATATGTTTATTATAGTTTACTAAACTCCTTAATGATTGTGCCCTAATTAAGTTTAGATGTTATGTCGGCTTCAATAGATAAAACTGCCAAAGCTGAAAGTCTTTCCTGACCCATTGTACTTCTCAAATATTTTTTATAAGTTTTAATTTTGAAAAGTTCCTTTCAGCGGAAGCTGTACTTATCGGTATCGTTAGCAAAATTCGATACACAATGTAAATATTTGGTTTTTTTTTTTCAAGTTATTTTCTATTATGTATTGAAGCAATTTTCGTTTCATTTAAAACCAAATCACAATCACTGAGTGTATCTGATTGCTCTGTTTGATTTTTTAAACTGTAAATACATTCAATAACGACATCATCGAATTTATTTATTTATTTATTTATTTATTTATTTATTAGGTTCACCAGTAATTGTTACACTAAAAATACATTTCTTAAATAAGCTATGTATGACTTAGAGCTAAGTGTACAATAATAGATCGGCAAACACCGCATGCAAACAAAGAATACCAAGGTAAGTTGCAACGCTAACAAAAGAAAAAAAGAAAATAACACAAACAAAATAGCGGTAACAAAAATAAATACTTAATATAAGGAACTACTTAATTTCTAAGTGAAGCTGATATTTGAGCTTGCCTAGAGAAGAACAGAACATATCTATTTGAGCATATTCGTTGTGAAGCTTACAAAGTCTTGAAACTGGAGAGTTAGAGCCAAGTACGGTTTTACGGAAGGGGGGAGATAGGAGATTAATGGGATTTCTGGGATATCTAGCGGGAACTCGGAGTTTGAATTTTGATAAAAGATCAGGACAGTTGATGCAGCCATTTAAAATTTTTGATAATAATAATAAGTCTAATATCTTTCTTCTGCTTTCTAAGGTTTTAATTTTAAAATAATCAAGACGTGTAGCGTATCCTTTGATCCTCTTGGCAACGCCTGCTGAGTGTGCCACATGATATAATAGACGTTTTTGAAGTCGTTCTATTCGAAGACTATGCACCGCGTAATGAGGCCGCCATACAACACAGCAATACTCAAGTAAGCTACGTACTAATGAATTAAAAAGAAAAACCTTGGTTTCTGTTTTCCGAAATGATTTGGTATTTCTAATTATAAAACCTAAAGATTTTGACGCTTTTTTAATGATCGTATCGATATGGGGGATAAAAGTTAACTTACGGTCAATTATAACTCCTAAGTCCTTGATAGTATCAACTACATTCAACAGTGACCCACTGATAAGATAGTTGTACACATATGGTTTATTTTTCCGGGTAAAAGTTATCTGTGAGCATTTGTTGATGTTAAGTTCCATGCCATTATTTTTACACCAATCTAATAGTTCATTAATGTCACTCTGAAGCAATAAGGCATCTCTCTCACTATCTACTATTCGCATTATCTTTAAATCATCGGCAAACAGGTAAGCTGTGGAATTGCTAAAGCATTCAGGCAAATCATTGATGAAGATATTGAAGAGAATAGGCCCCAAGTGTGACCCCTGAGGTACTCCTGATGTTATACGAAAGATGTTTGATTTATAGCCATTGACTACAACATAAAAGTACCTATTGGTTAGGTAGGAACCGAGCCATTTTAGAAAGGGATCTGTAAAACCATATACGTGGAGTTTCTGGATTAGTACGTCATGTGAAACCTTATCGAACGCTTTACTGAAGTCAGTATAAATTGCATCTACCTGTTTGTTAGAATCCACCGCCTCGATTATGTTTTCCACAAATGTTACTAAATTGGTACGTGTGGATCTTGCAGGAGTAAAGCCATGCTGGTAATCGGACACATATTTTTTGAAGTAACTTTGGAGAATAGGGGCTATTAAGCCTTCAAAAACTTTACCTAGGACGGGAAGGATGGCAATTGGCCTGTAATTGCTGACAATATCTTTAGCATCCGATTTATGTATTGGAACAACCTTTGCTAGTTTCCATTTTTCCGGGAAGATCCCAGTACTTAGTGACAGATTAAAAATTAAACTAAGAGGAACTGCAAGTTCATCAGCACACATTATTAGAAAAATTGGTGACAGATCATCCGAGCCGGCACCTTTCGATCTGTCCAATTTCTTAAGATAAGTGATAATTGCATCCATATCTATCTTTATATTTGAGAAGGAGTCTGAAGTATTTTTAAACCTACTTAAGAATGCTGAAGTGCTGACCTCACTCCCCAGTTTTGTATTAGGAGAATATACAGACTGAAAATATGACGCAAACATGTTACAAATATCGTCTCCATTATCAGTCGAACTTTCACCATTAGACATAGTCTTCGGATAGGTACCATTTCCACCTCTTTTAGCCTTCATGTAGGACCAAAAACATTTGGGTTGTGTAGTTATTTTCTCCTCAATATAATTAATATACGAGTTGTAACACTCCTTAGATATTTTGTTATAACGTTTGCTGCACAGTTGTAGAGAAATTTTATCCATAGGATTTTTATATTTATAATATCTTTTAGCGTATTTGCTTTTTTCGCGAATGCATCTTTTCAATGTTTTATTAAACCAAGGAGGTTTAGAGCTATTACTTTTGGTAGTCGTTGGAACAAACAATTTTATCAATCTATCAATGCGCTCGTAAAATATGTCAAGCATTTGATTAGGATCCATGATGTTCTTGAATAATTCTTGCCAATTGATTTTTCCTAATTCAGAGTTAATGTTTTCGTAATTAGCTTTGTAGTAGTTGTATCTAATTATTTTATTAGGCTTCAGAGCTTTATCGGGATGGTACTCTAGAACAATATCAAGGGGAGGGTGATGAGGATCTATCTTGCTAAGACTAACTGTAGCTTCTGTTACTTGACAAAAAAGCTGATCAGCAAGAACCAAATCTAAAATTTTATTATTAACATTATAAACAGTATTATATTGTTCTAAGTTATTTAAATGAGTAAAATCTAGAAAGTCTTTAAATAATATGGAATGAGTACTACTGGGGACTGTAAGGTCTGCAGCGACTTGCAACTGAGTCCAGTCTATACTGCCCATATTGAAGTCCCCTATTACTATACTATGGTATTTATTTAGTTTCTCTGTAACTGAATTAAAATTATCCATAAAATGTTTAAGAGTTTGTTTTTGTACAGGTGGAGGTAAATATGCAACACATATTGCAATACTAGAACTAGTTCCAATATCAACAGTCACCCACAAGTCCTCACATTCACTCTGCCAGTTGCGCATGGCAGTAGCAGTGAACTTCTTGGAAACCGCTATCAAAACGCCACCTCCTTCTTTCTTTAAATTTAATCCAGATTTTTGTCTATCGCGTCTGAAAACATTATATCTAATATCAAAAAGTTCACTGCTAACAACATCTTCCTTTAACCAAGTCTCTGTCAACACGATTGCGTCGTATTCACAGCAACTTACATTACGATAAAATGTTTCTGTTTTAGATCGTAACCCTCGAGTGTTTTGATAGTATATTTTGAAATTAGCGAATTTTACTATTGTTAACAATATAAATTTGCTTACCTAATATACATAATCTTAAATTTTAAACAATCTTATTTAATGAATCCGTATTTCTAATTAATATAAATTCAGTGAAGTCATTTTTTCTCACATAGATGCGGCCTCCTCGCACCCAGACATGTTTGTAGCCCTTTTCCTTTGCCTTAATACGTGTTGCCGCGTGCAGTATCTTGTTAGCAGGACTCAAGTGTTCAGTAACGTATATTGGAGATTTTTCTCCCTCGAACCCCAAGTGTAGCGTGTTGAGTTTCTCGGTAATACATTTTGATTTGTTAAAATTAATTGAGGCTGCCAAAAATGAGTCGCGTAGTCTCGGTGTACTAAACTGCACTATTATAGATTTAGGCCGATTGCTGTTATTGTTGGACTTCATCACTCGCGTACAGTGAAATATTTCTTCCTTCTTAACCTCGGTGTTTATAATTTTTCCCAATTTCATTACAATATCGATGATGTTTTCATTTTTTTTCTGGGGAACACACTGTATTTCGAGATTGCTAGCCCTGGTCTGTTGTTCTAAATTATTGAGGCGGGTTGACATGTCATTCATAGTACTTAACATGCTTTCATTCTGTTCTTGCAATTCCTTAATCTTCTGTTTGTCCTCTTTACTCTCCTTTAAGATATCCTCATATTGAAGGCTTATAAAACTCACAGAATCTCTGATGTCCTTAATCTCTTCTCGCATTGATTTTAATTCGTTGTTCAACATTGTTCTCATGGTCAACGTAAATTTTCCCAATAAAGTTTCCATTTGGTTCTCAATGGCATCTTCTATTATCGCACGTATCCCATTTTCTGTAATAGGTGCTGGGGAGGGATTAGGTGGAGACTGCAGTGCTGGTCTTTTGTTGTTGCGTACAGTAATGTTTGGATTGAACCGAACAGGGGTATTGTCGTTGTTTTTAACGTTAGGGGTCTTCGAAATGCATATGGGACAAGTCCAAGCAGTCAATTCGCGGGATAAATCCAAGGCTAGGCATTTATAGTGAAAAGCTTTTTTACAGCGATCGCATTGAAGAAACTCCTCAGTTTGGTCTGTCAGCTGACAACAGCCCCATTTCATTACTGGTTCGACCATGGTGAAATTTTGAAAAAAAAAAGGAAAGTATTCAAATATTATTTCTCAATATAATATTAAATAACTGCTGCTGTACGGTAATAATTATTTTGCACATAAGATAGTCCGTGCAAGTCAATAGTACATTCCTGCTGCAGTTTTACACTAATATAATATACTCCCAGTTTAACAATGTATCGAACGTCGCGACCAAAAGGTCTCAGCACCGCGTAGACCGAGTCGCTTACGCGTTAGGTCCGAGAAGCCAGTATGAAATTATAATGTTCTGAATTGCATTAATATGTCCTTTACTGCTACGATTCTACTTTCCCACCTTGTGTCCGATTACGGCTTAGGTAATGCTGTATCAGTCTATAGACCACCCACTGATGAGCGAAGGCCTCTTCTCCATATAGAAAAAGGGTTTGAGCTTACCACCACGCTGCTCCACTGCGGATTGACGGATAATTTCCCTACCATGGGTAACGATCGTTATTAGGTGTCTATGATAGTACCTACAACCGGGACCGACGGCTTTACGTGCTCTCCGAGGCACGGTGGCGAGACCCACAAGGACATACACCTAGGTCCCAGACCAGTAACAAATATTTGTATAAATACAAGTATCTGTCCCGAGCGGGAATCGAACCCGCGACCGCTGGCGCGCGGCGTTGAGGCAACTAGTCGCACCACTACACCAGAAGGGTCGTCAGTCAGAAGTCTTAATGGTAAGCTTTAATTTACCCTTGATTAATTCCCAGCGTTTACTGGAACTTGAAAATAGCACATAAATTTTCTAGATAAAACCAGAAAATGTTTTTACTGCCTTAGTAGAACTAGCTACGTCTTACCAATAACAGATTCCAGATGTAACAACCGGAACGTGAAACAAATGCCCTGGGATTTATTAATATTTAATATCCGAGTTATAACTCCACTATTTACGCTAATGATATTTACACCATTGTCGTATCCATAATTCCATAGCCATAACAATTTTGAATATTATCTAAGCCATTTTTTGAAGTGAAACTTCTTTATCGGGGTTGGAAAGATTTTTTCGTTACGCGCCATCTTGCGTTACGCGCCATCTTGCGTTACGCGCCATCTTGTTCTTGATTATTGCGTATTTCAGTCGTTTTTCAATAAACACATGCGCAAGGAAGATTCCGAGTGGTAGTAGATGAAATCCTATATATATATAAATAAATAGTTAAACTAAATAAATCAAATATCAAATTTTGAATGCTACAAAATGTGAATGTTTTGAACTTGCAGCTCTCGAGCGATATACGAAATTCAATTCGCGTTGGCAGCCACTGCGCTAGCAATCTCTAAGATTCTTGAGTGAAATTAAGTATCACTATATAGAAGTTTGCAGTTATTGTATGATGTATTCTATAGTGAGTAGGTAATTCGAATATAAATATGTCCGAACGCAAACACAGGACTCATATAATTACGATCGTATAAAAAGTAAACTGTTTTTATTATAAGTTTCACTTATTACGAGTGTACGCTAGTACACGCAATTTAAATTTTTTTTCTAGCTCTCCCAGCATTGCATTGGTTAAATAATCTTCAGTTGTCTGAGGTACAGCAAAAGTTCCATTAAAATTTTCTTCTATTGTGCCAGTTGATATAATACTAAATCTTAACAGACATTAATTGTTCAACTTGATTACCTAGTCTCTTAGTAGAGTCACACAGACACAGTACAGGCGAGCAAAATAGAGTAGGTAATATTTTGCCTCTTTTACCTTACGAATCACTTCTTCCATAACTGTTTTTGACATTAATATGATCAAATCATTTTAAATATCGTGGCTTAAACAAGGATGTGTAAGTTGTTTGTCATTAATGCGTTTTATATGTTACCGCAAAGTGGGATCAAATTTGGATATTAATTTAAGTAAAGCTATGAAGTTACCATTATTTTTAATGTCGTCATCAAACTTAAGAGATTCTCAGTGACCTCTAAATGCCAGATTCTGAGAGGCTAAGACATTAATGATTTCAATTAATCTCTCAAACAAGTCAAGCCAATGTTTTTGAGATTTACGTAACAGCTTTTCATTCCCCAAGTCTGACTACAAGGGGTTCCCCGTGATAGAAATGCATGGACAATTACTGCAAACATTGCTCGACTAAATAAAAAACAAAATTTGTCAGATGTGCTTCCCCGTTCGTTTGCCGCGCTAGCAACGCAATGCCAACAAAAATTGGTACTTATGTCAATATAATATATTTATCCGATTTTTTCCGATTCCGATTGGATCGGCCATAGGCGGTGGCCCACATCGCCCGCGCCTAACGCCGCCACTGCGGCCAATGTCTGTTTTAGAGAGCTATTTAGGATAACTAGTTTCTGCCCTCGCTCTGTATTTTGTTCGCGTATCACACAAAATCTGATCTTATCCGATATAAACAGATATTACAAAATATAAAATATCAAAGCAATAATTAAAAATGTCAGCCAATTTGACAAATTGAAATAAAAGTACTTAGTTGTAGCCGCGTGAGACATCATCGCGTAGATCATCAAACTGATACAACATGAATCTTGCTAAAAGCACTCACTCGTTTCAGCTGTGAAGAAAAATATCAATGGTGGGTTGGCAGTCACAGCAACGAGATGCTGCGACGGTAGCGAGTTCGATTCCCGCTTATGACGAATGTTTCCCAAGACCATACAGATGTTTGTCGTGGTCTAAGCATGTGTGGTTTGTATTTAGCAAAACCCGACACAGAGTTGTATCCCACAGGGGCCGTTGTGTGAGGCGTTTATTTATTTCAAATTCAAGGCGGTGAATATATTAATTTATTTTATTGTTGGGAAAAAGTGTAGGTATATCTTGGGAAATGTTTTTGGATATATATCCGTTAGATAAATGCATACGCATATAGATTTTTTTTACATTGTTTAATTATTATTTTTTTACATTTCAGGTATTACTCTATCAGTAAGCAAATCCTTCTTAGTTGTTTGGTGTATGTTCGCTAGTTTCTCAAATGCAGCCTCGAGCGTACTCCAACAACCGCTGTATAATGCGCTAAACGAGTTCGACACGACAGCCACCATGACCACAGCTAATGCATTTGTTGCCATTATTGTTATGTTATGGTCACTTGTATATAACTACGAATATAAAACTTGTTTCTTCATTGCCAGCTTATTACAGTGTGGCACTGCGTGTATTTTCTTTGCAGCTTCATTTAGACGTAGGAGATAGTGTAAATAATTATTTTAAGATTTTTATAATATTAGGCAGTCTACCTTACCTGTTCTGTTAATTTTAAAATCAATATGTCAATATAATAATCTGTATGTCGCTATGTCTATTTTGGCGCGATTTTTGATCATCATTTATTATTATATGCACAAGCAAGGAAATTATATTGTACAAGTTAGCTTGATCTTTTTGACAGATGTAAATTTTTCTGATCGACATAACTTTGCAATGACGAACATATTATTTTCTTCATTTAAATCATTTTAAAAATTGTAAAAATATTTAAAAAAAATATAACACAAATGTCCCTAAAGATTCGAGCGTCGTCCGAAAATTTTAAGATTTTTTATTGCTTCAAAGTAAAATTTAAATAGGAACACTGAAAATAATAGACGCTTGTACAATGTTACATCGGGCGGACGGATTTTTGTTTTATTAGAAAATTTACATCTGTCAAAAAGATCAAGCTAACTTGTACAGGGTATACCTACTCTTAAGTTCTTACTCAATATCGGACGATTTATATTAAAAAAAAATGTCGGCTGAAGCCATTGAAGTAATATGTACTAATAACATCTAACTGGCTAAAGCTAAAAATTTAATATGTATATTTTAGTTCAAGTTGAAACGCACAATATATTAAAAACAAAGTCAATCATTAACAAAAACGTAGTATCATAACCGATGAATGATGATTGTTAGTTGAAACGTGAAACTTTTGGAAATTAATCCAAATATTTTTCGTTTGTTATTCACTTGTTGTGGTGTAAATAACTTGCACTTTCCACATAATGTACAAAGCGACAGAAATGTGCGTTGTTGAATCGGTCACAATAACGATGGTAAAAATTGCCACAATATATATGTAAAACTCTGATGAAAAAGACCTTAGACACAATAAAAAAAAAAAAAAAAGAAATAAAAAAAGAAATTTTTATTAGTTTATTGTATAAGAGATCATTGCTTACATTAAGTATACATATGAATTTGTTATGAAAGTAAATAGTCATAATATAGTCATAATATTTTATAACATAAATAAAATGAAATAAATGTGAAATAAAATTTATTTACAAAATATATATTATATACTTTCTTATATAGTTTTAAGTGTGAATTCTGAGTTATAATGAAGATAAAGTGCGACATATTCTATTGTAATGTTTTCAATAAGTAGGTATGGATGTTAGTAAAAATAAGATACGTAATATATCAATGAAATTTTATACAGAAAATATTTTTATAATTTTAATTATAGAATTATAAATTTTAAACAAAATTTAATATATAGAATAAATACTTTCTTAAACAAATGGTTGTTGTGACATATAATATCATTGTATCATCATACAAACCAACTTACAATAAAAATAAACCTGTAATTTATTCATTAAACTTAATAGGAATGTAAAATAATTATTTATATTCTGAATAATATACTCTATGTACATTTGTTTCGAGCATAACTTTGAATTGTGATATAAAAAGCCATTTAAAAATAATATACAGGATGACTGGTAAATTACTATCCATATTTAAGGAGACTACTCGGTACATGATTCTCATTATATACTGTATATTACTGGCTAACCAATTCAAGTAATATATCAATTTTATTAGTAATCTGTGGACAAACATTGTCAAATATATTAAAAACAATTGTAATTTTAGACAATTATAAATTCTACTTTCATACTCACTCAATAATAAAATCTACCGCCTTAATATATTTAAATAATAATTATTTAACTAATGATAATAATTACTGGGGATATGAGACAATTTTGACCAATAAAATCTTAGTCATAAACAACGCTAAACAAGTTTAACTTAACAAATCCATCATTTCACTGTTATTTAATTTTTTATCAGTATTGTTATTATTCGTACTATTTTGACTCTGGTTCGGTAAAAGAGATTCGAAAGCAGACCAGTCTTGTTTCATACTGCTCTGATTATTTTGATTATTTGCCCATTTATTATTAAAGTTAGCGCTGAAACTCGAGAAATTCCCTGTTGGTCCCGACCATCCCGTATTTGGGGGTAAAGCGAGTTGATTATCAAATGGCATGGTGTTTGGGTACCCATAATTAGTAGAGTTACCCATATTGAGATTGTAGTTTGGTACAGTTTGATTAACTTTAGTTGGTTGAGGAATAGTTGGTTGGGGCGTTTTGGTTGTTAACTGGTTGAGATTGGATTGCAGTAATGAGCTCGTTAAGTCGACGGGTTTGGATGGTTGAGGCGGAGGAACAATGATGGGAGTAGGAATGACTTTAGGAGGCGGTTGCCGAGAAAACTTTCGGGCGGTTTCTTGTTGCTGTGCTATCCTGAAAAAAAAAATTATAGCTATTAAATTAAACATTTTTCTAATAATTTCGGATAGGGACAGAGTCCAAATAATATACGTTATGAATTATATTAAGCCGGCACACTAATCGCGGGTCTCTTCTATTATTTTTTGTTTCTATTACTCAAGTCGGCACTAAATAGTCTTAGGGCCAGTTTCACCAGTTGCTATTAAGTTCCGAATAACCTATATAACTAGCACTTATTTTGACAGATAATCCATACAATTACCTGTCAAAAAAGTGTCAGTTAGGTTAGCCGGAACTTAATAGCAAGTGGTGAAACTGGGTCTTAATAGGAAATACATTGCAATTTCACATTTAGAATAGGCACTTAGCTAAAACGTCTTTTGTAAATTAGGAAACTGTTAACTATAATTTTTAAAATAAGTTACCATTAGAATAACTTACATTACTCATTGTAGTACCAAATGATAAATGAAAATTGGCAAATCATTACCTATATATTTAACTCTGAAAATGTCTTAAATTCTAATATCCGTAAGTGAAACAATAAATAATTTATATTCGTAAACGAAATCGAAACTAATATTATATTAGGTATTTATATATCCGTATCAATACCCAAATCCGAAATTTCATATCCATAACATCCCCATTCAACCTAATATATATATTTTGTAAAATAGTAAATTTCACGTGTCATTTTTTTTTTCAAAATTTTGTTGACGAAATTTTTTGTAGGGGTAAAACACTTATTATATACATTTCTATCATTTTCAGAAATGTCTGTCTGTCTGTTTATTTAAAAACGCGTCACTGATAAAGTACTAAGTGTAGATTAAAAAATCATAAAACATAATCTGAGGTAGCATTTAGTCTTTATTTCTTCAAAATCACTTCACTCTATCAAAAGTTATTGTAATTTAAATTTTGTGTTTGGATGACGACTTATAGACTAGGCAAGTTAATTAATATATATTATATTAACCAACAATCACACCACGTTAACCTAGCCCCGTGCTAAGTTCGTAAGAACTTGTGTTACGGGTACTAGGAACGGAAATAAATTTAAGATATAAATACATATATACATAAATACACATCCATGACCCGGTGCAGACATCTATATTCGTCATACAGATTATCTGCACCTGGCGGGATTCGAACCCGCGACCGCTGCGTAGAGTGTCCAGTTGCCTGACCACTAGACCAGCCGGCCGTCAAATTAATTGCAATGTAGATGATGAGGGAGGCCTACGTTCAGCAGTGGACATCCAACGGTTGACGTGATTATAGATTTTTCTATTCTACCCTCAAAGGTTTAAATAAATATATATCTTTGCATCAGTAGGCTGAATCAATCAATAATATATAATAGTAAAGAAAAATCCCGTCAACGTAGGTGAAAATGCGCGCAACGGCTGGTCCATTAATGATATATTTCTTACCTCTGTTTCTCTTCAAGACTAAGAGATCCACTTTCGATAACATTCACGACAGCAGGTTCGCTCTTTTCTTGCTTCGTGTTAAAAGAGAAGGGATCAATTCCGAGACCGGAGAACATTTTGTCTATGTCTGTTTGAGGAGCAGTTGGTACTAAATTGTCTGGGGATGTTAGAGCCTGCTCCATTACTCTGGAAAGTTTGACAAATTGCAATTTGTGATAAACATTTTAACAGTAATATTATCATTAACTACTACATAATAAAGTTGTTTTTTTTTTTTTGATAACATGAAGATTTTTCTTTTTCATTAGTTATATTACTTAATCGTTCTTGTGTAGCGCTGTGAGAAGTCGCCTCAACGACGGCGGTCGAGGGTTCGATTCCCATTCTGGACAAATATTTATACACATTTTTGTTTCTAATCAGGGCATATGTTTTAGTGGGTCTTCCCACGGCGCCTCGTAGAGCACATAAAGCCGTCGGTCCCGGTTGTTGTGACAAATACCTAATATGCCCAGCAGTGGGACGTTTACAGGCTGATTCAGTTCGTTACAGTATATCAAAAATTAAATAAAATGGGGACTAAATTCACAGTTAAACTGGTCGATTAATTTTCATACACTAATGTAAAAATAACAAGAAAAACTTACTTAGACTCGTTCTGTATAGAATTGAGTTGTTCCAACTTGGTCCTATGTTCGGACTCAACTTTGGAGATCATTTGCTTGACAAGTGAGATAAGTGCATTAAATTGATTCAATGTTAAACCATTTTCAACACACAAGGGAATGAGGAACGGTAAAACCTTTGTCGCCATAACCTCTTTTGTGATTCCGAGTTTTTTATGACTCATTGTTAACTTGTAAATGCCTGAAATATTTAAATACAGACACAAATTACATTATGTACTTAGTACGTACTTTGAAAATGCATTTCGGTGTATACTATAATTATATTTTTATATTCCGTCAACCGAAACTTCTAAAGTAATTTTGAAACAGACATTGAAAAAATATAATATAAACTTTTTAGAAAAAAAAAGTAGTTTTAGTAAAATGTAATAGAGTCCAACATACCTAATATACCCATCAACACAGCCGGTTCTCTCGAAGGTATTTGCGGTAAGAAAGGAATTATTTCGTCCAACACAAGCCATTTGTCCAAATGCTCCAACAATTTGCCCAAACATAAAAGACAATTCACCCGAACCGAAATATAGTTCGTGCTCAAACACAGCTTCTTTATACGAGGTAATAATGCATTTTTCATTGCAGGATAATCGATAAGAGAGGCAAACGTTGGCAGAACCGACAAACATAGTTCTTGGATTTGTTGGGCGTCCGATTCCAATGCACGGTACAGCATTGGCAAAATGTCGCTCTTTACCTCATCACCGGGGGTCAACTTTAATAGCAATTCCATTTTTTGCATAAATATCAGTAATATTTGTATTGGATCTTGTATAAGCATAACTGGTTTTAATACTGGCAGGATATATTTTATGTATTCATCTTTTGAAGAGTTTTCGGCTATGAGTAAAACGTTTGGTAGTACAAATGGTACCATTGGTGGATTAACAAATTCTTTCGTAAGACATGGTAGAATTCGATAGATACAGATTCGGTGGGGCATTTTCTGTATAATTTGTGGCAAGCCCTTATAAAATTGAGACTTTTGCAAGTTGTCCCATTGGAACAATGAATCCAGATAATTTAATGTCTTAACACCGATATCCTCAAAGTAGGGAATCTAAAAAATTAAGACATTTTATTTAAAATATATTGTAAGAATCATTAGATTTTAGGTAGTTTTAAATCATAAAGTATTTCAAACAACTCTAAGCAACCAGTGATGTGCCGCGTATCTGTTTTCGTATTTATATTTCGTATCAGCGGATATCCGTAAGAAAATATTAGTAACCGTAATCGATGTAAGTCTTTATGTATGTATATATGTTTTATCTGTGTATATGTATGTATGTGTATGTATGTATGTATTTAATATAATGATTGTTACTAATTTTATTATCTTTTTTTGGCTTTAAAAATATATTTTTTTAATTTCCAATTTTGCACACCTACAAACGTCTACTCTAGTACGTCGGTACGTCCTAAGGTTGACTGGTAGAGAGTGCTTTTAGCATTGAGCCCGTCTTTTGTACAATTCAATATTCTATTACGCAATAAAGAATAAATAAATAAATAAACCAATATGACTATGTAATGATTAGGGATGAGTGAAAATTAAATGCTACAAATTTCAATCAAAATTACTTTAACCCGACAGTCGGAAGTACCCAAGGTGGGTAACGTTTTAGACCCGTACCACATGAGTAAAGAAACCGTACAGAGTGAAAGCTTCTAAGGAGCGAGCAAAATTTATACCTATTTTGGTAGGGTTGACATAGGAGGATAAAATTTAATAAACAATAATTAGTTGTTCAACAAGATGACAAAGTTTATTTTGGTTGTTTTTTTTTTTAATATTTTCAAAAGTAACTTTATCATTTTTCAAGGTATTAAAAAATTCTTCTATCAAATTTGATCTTTTTTAATGATATTGCGATTTAAAACAGAAAAATTTGATTCTTTCCTAAATATTTTTAGGAAACTTTTACACTTTTATATTAAAACACTATTAAAATAACATTAAAACACTATTTAAATTAATAAATTATCATTAAATGAAAACTCGACGCGCGACGTTGCTGCTAATAGCAAATATAGGCCGCAAATAAAGACTGACGAGGCGCGAGTGCTGACGCACACACGCGTCTCATGCTTGTAGTAGTGTACCTATCGTGGCGCGCTTGTATGAAGCTTTGCCTCTGTACGGTTTATTTACTCATGTGCCCGTACGTACCGTATTTTCCGAGCTATACGACGCACATATTTAATATTTAGTTCATAAAACTAAAAATAAAAATAAACAAAAATTAAAAGTAACATTATAAAATATATTTTTCTAAAAATCATCTTATAAATTTGAAATGTATCTTGCTGTACAGTGAATCTTATAGTCGGACTCGCCAATAGCCGCGTCCAGACTGACCGAGCACGGCTCGCGAGCCACGCTCGGACTTCCGGCTCGCGAGCCGTGGCACCCGAGGCAAATTTGAAAGGTTGCGAGCGGGGCTCGCGAGCCAAAGTGAGCCATTTTGAGCATTTAGTTTCTCTCTGACATACGATGATAAATCACGT
Organism: Euphydryas editha; assembly: GCA_036937285.1. NCBI lineage: Eukaryota > Metazoa > Arthropoda > Insecta > Lepidoptera > Nymphalidae > Euphydryas > Euphydryas editha. Next base: position 18,726,021 of record JAUPFZ010000014.1, read on the forward strand.
GTTTTCAGCTGCTAAATGATGTGAGTCTTTTGAAACCCCCAACATTTTGAAACTTCCGTAATATTGTATTAAGCGAATAGAGTATTATTTATCAATTTTTAATTCACTGGCTCGCGAGCGTCGTTATATTCGTCCACACCGCGCGAGCAGCTCAGACTGAGGCGCCTTTGAGCATCGCCAAAAACCGACAAATTATGGCTCGCGGTCGAACGCCGCTCAGCCTAGCCAACGTGCGCGCGAGGCAGCCCGAGCCGCGTCCACACCGGCCGAGGCAATGCTGGCCGTGCTCGGTCGGTCTGGACGCGGCTAATGAAGAGTTCCGTAGCAGCAAGTAACATCGTATAAAAGTTCTTGTTTTTTTTTTATATATTTGAGTTTATTGAATGACAAAAATTCTTTGAGTTTCAGTTCTAAATATGGGGAACCCCCAAAATTTATTGTATTTTTTTTTCTATTTTTGTGTGAAAATCTTAATGCGGTTCACAGAATACATCTACTTACCAAGTTTCAACAGTATAGTTCTTATAGTTTTGGAAAAAGTGGCTGTGACATACGGACGGACGGACAGACAGACAGACATGACGAATCCTTAAGGGTTCCGTTTTTTTGCCATTTGGCTACGGAACCCTAAAAAAAGGTATATGATTATACACATTCCTGTTTCATCCGAATTCTCTCACAAAATAATTTTGTTGTTAGCAATTGTTGACAAGTTGTACATCATACAACTTGTCAAAACTTTTTTGCTTTGTCTTGGTGGTACAAAATTTACTCCGTACATTGAAATTTGATAAATGAAAATGTATTGTCATAAACTTTTTCTTCCAAGACAATTGAGTCTGTATTATTTTGAACTGTTATAATCTCTTATACAGAATTAAAATAAATAATAATAATATTTATTACATAAAAGTTAAGAATACATGAAACCGTTGTTGGGACATCCTTTTAAATATGTACTTATAGTAGACTCGCCTGACAGATATAAATAAGAGAATTATTCTAATTCTTATTCCAGTAAGAGTTAATCGTATTTAGATTTTAAATACTAATAAATAAGCATACCTTTAAAAATTGATGAGGATCAGGCCGCAACTCGGGTGTGGCATTCAACATTAATTTAACAAACTCTCTCAATCCCTCATTTACACAAAGTAACCTTGAGGGTGGTAAATTTTTTACTTCATTTACAAATCTTTTAAACTTTCCATAATCATTGCCAATGTTTCCCAATGTCTGGTGCCCAGTGCTATGCAACGCATAAATTACCATGCCCAAGGAGTAAATGTCACTGGCAGGGGAATGTGATGCGGATAAAATATATTCTGGTGCTAAATAATCTAGGGCGGGCTGTGTCAAAGCAGGCATCGCTTGACAATACTCATTAAAAGGCCAAAACGGTGCCGATCCTGGCCTGCTTTGATTAGCAATGCAGAAATCGAAGCCAAATATTTTCCAAGCGCCTTGCTGGTTCACGACAATAGATTCCGGACATATATTGTGATGGAGGAGTTTAACATCATTATGTAAAAATGCCAAACCTTCTGCTACTTGCATTAAACCATATTTTATTTCAACTTCATAAAGTTTGTAGTTGACTAAATTGTTCGGAATTGGTTGTGGCATGTTTTCTGTATTCCCGAGAATGTTCGCTAAGCTTGCAAAGACAGGTTCAGTAGCAAAAGCCAAACTTTCTCTACTTTCTTCCAAGCTGTGTTGCACAGTAAGTATTTGAGGATGCCTCAACTTCGTGAGTTGAACGATTCCGCGTTTTAAAGTATCTATCATTATATCTCTGTCTGATTTTGACCATCTGTCTAACTGCTTTTTCTCGAAAACAAATATAGATGCTTCTTGTTTGGTAGATTTCTTAAAACCTTTATAAACTTTCCATAACAAACCTGTAAACGATTAATAATAATTGATGCATATACGTTGAGATAAAATAATAAATCTAATGTACATATATATAGCAAAACGGGTCTCTTTACCAGGCCCAGCGCTAGCAATGTATTGAGTCGCTTCAAATTCTCGGGTCACAGGATTTCCCGGCAGTACACCTGATAACTGTGAGACTGTATTACTAACAGATGAGTAGAATTTGTTAAACACATCCATTTTTGTATATTTTACTTAATTCGAAGATATTGCAAAAAGAAAAATCATGACAAAAAGATAAATACTAGCCTATTTATATACTCTTTGTACTAGCCAAAAACCCAATAAGATTTATTCATAATAAATGTCAATGTCAATATTGAAAAGGTCCGTAAGTCGTCACCAGATATTTACAGGGACAGTTACAAAGTGAAATTTAAAATCATAGGAATTAAATAATAAACACCTTTTTTCCGTTGACTTTATATTCACAACTTAAAATTCAAACTAATTTTGAAGCATATGTACCAACTGAATTTACCAAACTAGAAAGTTTATAAAACATGATGAACTTTAGATTTACTTTTAAAACTTAGTATTCCCCATAAACTATTTACTTCAAAAATGACATTTCAATTTTCACTTTAATCAAATTAACAATTTGATTTTGAGTGAAACTTGAAACTGAAAGTAGTAAACCTACATAATTACCTATATTGTTTTGTTTGTTTCTTTGAAAATTTAAATAATATAGATATAAAAAAATATTTACACTATATAGTCTTTCTATAATTAATAAACTATGTTTCATTGATAACTTATAAACTATATTTTAAAGCGGATGAAAACGTAATGGATTTGTTGTGGGCCTCTATAACAATCATACTTACATTTGCCCAAGTATCCATCTCTGATAGCGATCCGTACTATAAAGAACCGTATCGTCCATTAGGACCACTTGTAAAATGCAGCTTCTTACCCATGGAATTCCTGGAATGCGACGAACCAGTTGACCATAAGGGTAACGAAACAGCGAAAAAAGCGATTAAGCACGGCTGCGTTAAATTCGGTGGTGTTCGTTATGAGGATGTTGAAAAGACCAAAGTGCAGTGCAAAGCGCTAGACGGCATCGAATGCTATGGAAATCGGAGTTTTCTAAGAGATGGGTTTCCATGTGTACGGTACTCTGGACACTATTTCACTACAACTCTTATTTACAGTATCTTATTAGGTTTCCTAGGTATGGATCGTTTTTGTCTTGGACAGACAGGCACAGCTGTAGGCAAACTTCTCACTTTAGGAGGATTAGGAATTTGGTGGATTGTAGATGTAGTTTTATTGATTACAAACAATTTGCATCCAGAGGATGGAAGTAATTGGAATCCTTATGTGTAATATAATGTACAGATAGAAATAATATATATAAAGAGATGTATAAAATTGTTTTATGTTTGAAAACTATGGATTTTACCTTAATTTCTTATTTATTTTTTATAATAATAAAAAAAATGTTAAAGCTTTCTTGTATGTTTTTCTTTAAATATAATACCTATTACAATGTTTATGTAGAAACTACACTTTAATTCTAAGAAGAAAAAGGAGTTATAGACCCTTGCCCTTAATTTCCTATCCTGCTCTAATTCACTGAATGACACATTTTACATATAAAGTTTTCTGCATCATAAAAGAACCCTCGAAATGTTTTTCTTCAATATTAAGTTAATATAAATTTCTAAACAAAATATTTGCTCTTAAAAGCTCTGGGTCTCAAATAGTTTTGATTTGAATCAGATGTTCTACCTATTAGGTCACCCTTTTTAAAAAATCTCATAGGATCCCATTAAAAGCGACAAAAGTTGCTTAGACACCAATTATTGGTTTCTATGCGACTTGTTCTTTTTAATCGGATCTTCTAAGATCTTTTTAATAGGGCAGCTGTTGTTATTTAAAAATAAATATAACACTACATAAAATTAAGTTTAATGTTTTTTACCTGGTTAAAAATATATATATATATATATATTTTAATAATATATATATATATATATATATATATATATATATGTTTTAATAATGATATATATATATCATTATTAAAACATAGGACATGTACTACATTGAATTCAATTATTTTTCTATACAATATTCAACATTACTTTCCTGTTCAGTTTTATTTTGAGGCAATTTCTAATATAATCGTGTATTTGGTTTTTATATAAATTAAATTAAATAAATATATTTTAACATACACACATGGTCGTCTACTCCTAATGGAGGCACCTTATTGCCCTATTTTAGGTAACAGTCGACTGATATACATTTTTTTTTTGTAAATATACATAATATTTATATACATTTGTAATATTTATTACACAATAGTTACCAACATTGCCTAACAGATTTGTAAGCTATAGTAGTATTATGCAGGGTATAGACGTGACGGCCGATGGAGGGGAGAGGTTCTTTAGTGGAGACCGCATACCAGCAGAAGCTCCAGATGGCCATCTGCGACATAGACATGACTTGAGGATAGTCATTGAAGACATCAGATAAGAGGCAGTTTCGAACCAGTCGCTCTGTAGGTTAAAGGGGTAGACCTACATTCAGCAGTGTATATAAATGGCAGATATGATGATAATCAAAATTATCAGTTCAGTTAAAACAATCTTTTTGTAATCACTATCAGTCAAAAGGGTAAATAAAGTGTTCTTAATTAATTGAAACAAAGTAAATGTGATGTGACACAATATAGAAAACCTCGTTTTTTATCTTAGATATCATTAACATTTTGTGTTTACAAAATCTTACTTAATAAAAATTATTTCATATGAGAATAATTTAAAAAAAAAATGAAACAAAGTATGGAAATTTACATAGTTTATTTAAACTTAAGCCACTAGAGCGGAAGCAGTGCTTGACTCATATTTCCAGTTGGGAGGGAGCACGCTCTTTGTCTTGTAGTAACGAGCCAGTCTGTGGATTCTGGACTCGACAAGAATCAGTCTGAATTTGCTATCCTTGTCCTTTCTGTTACGTTCCAAGTGTTTCCTCATAGCGACGGCCTTCTTGATCAGGTAGTACAAATCCTCTGGTAGATCAGGGGCAAGACCCATAGCTTTCATGATACGGAGAATCTTTTTACCTGTGACAAATCTGACTTGGGCAACTCCATGGGAATCCCTGAGCATTACACCTGAAAAAGTTATGACATTGTATATGTATTACCAGCATTTAATATTTTTTATAGTTATACTACTTGCTTATGTTAAAGCTCTTAAGTATAAAATTGTTTCCATGGTAGTCTCTTAAGATCCTACTATTATATTAATATGCTGTACTAGAAATGTTATGAAAGAACAAAGCTTAACACGTTTATGGACAGTATGTCTCTTGACATTGTCACTGTATAAATTAATACGACTCATGACGTCTTATAATACGTATGGCTGTTGATGTGATTTTTACTTGTATACAATGACAACAGTACCACGCAAAAGCATAGTGCCACAGTGGACAGTAAAATGCATAGCATAATGCGACAGAATGCCTTATGACGTATACCTGTACTGTCACAGATCACATCATTTTTTACTTTTGTGATGTGACACAACACCTCTAGGAAATGTATAAAATTTTGTAGTGACATAACACGATCAACCCTTGAGGTGATACTCAATCCACAGAGTCCATTAATGTGTTAAGAAGAGTCGAGTTTTATTACCTTGGTTAATGAGCTACTACATTAGGGATAAAAGTTACAATCCTGCTTGTAAATACGTCGTTTATACAAAAATAGTACATTAGACTAGTAAGTTCTGGCTTATTATTGATATAAAGAATTTAACAAAATTCAATAATTATTACAATCACAATAAGGTACCCAAATTTTATTTTAAATACTCTGTATGTATAGTAATACACAAAATATTTAATATTTAAATATATAAAGCTGTCGAGACTGACTGGTTCAAGTTATTTACAATATACTTACCGATTTGGGATGGAGTAAGACCTTTTTTGCCAAGTTTGAAAATTTGTTCCTTGACATCATCCGCGGTCAGTTTTAACCAAGTGGGTACACTACGGCGGTAGGGCAACGCCGACTGTGAAATACCTTTACTGAAACACAAAATAAAACACTCTTGTAACACGCCATGTGGTACACGCGAACAACGATGTATAGGTTAGACTGTCACTTGTATGATTATGTACGGTTTTTACGCTAAACCAAATATATATGTAATGAAACTGGCTCTGCACAATATAAATAGTGAAAATTTACCCAGGTGCGTGCATACGACCCATGGTTGCGGGTTTTTACAAAATTCGCCGACCTGACAACGACAACAAGCGAAATTGAAAAGATGGTTCCCGGAAGATACTGTGTCGTTCAATTGTCTATGCTTTCGTTCAAACATTCACCAATCAAGTGTTGCCATAAGAGGAAAAATGAATGTAACCGCTTATTATCTATGGTTTTGTTATTTTTTATTAAATTAGGTACCAAGGAATTTATATACAAACTGAAATGCGCACGTGCACTCAAAAAACGTTCCCAAGAGAGGGATTGCATCACTTTCTACCATGGATTCAAGGCAACTAGTAAGAAAGAGATAAAATACCAGTAGTCAACGAAATGCTCGGAATGAATTTTTTCACTTTTACATATTGGAAACAAATGTCAACCTAATGTCTATTATAGAGTACGTTCGCGGGCCCTCTTCTAATTGATAATTCATCACTTTTATAGGATTTTTTAATCTATGCATTCCACAGACCACATGCGCGGAAATGATACTTCTTTAATCAAAAACTGAATTTTACTGTCAAACTTTAGTAAATAATTGTTTGCTATTGTTCATAAAAGATAAACAAAATTATCTTCTTACATTTATTCACTACTTATTATTTTAATTAAAAACTGATAAATAAAAAACTATTGCGCATGTCCCATTTCCGTTTCCGCGTATGTGGTCTGTGGAATGCATAGATTAAAAAATCCTATAAAAGTGATGAATTATCAATTAGAAGAGGGCCCGCGAACGTACCCATTTAAAGGTGTATATTTAAATATACAAAATTAAGTGAGCGTTCCAGTTATGATATTAATTCCTTAATAGATACATGCTACATCTTACATAGATGTCTCTTTGGCTACATCTTGTCAAACTGAAAATGGAATGACATTGACACTCAATAACCTGAAAATATTATATGGTCTCTAATTTCTGAAATATATCTAAAAATGGCTGAAAAATATGGAATATCAGAAGCCGAATACCAACTTATACAAAAACAAGCCGCAAGGCGTGCTGAGCTGAGACAAGAATTTCTAAAACAAAGAACAAACCCATGGAAAAACGCAGCCGAAGCTGGATATGTTGTAAGTTTTTATTACGTAATTTTTGTATTTTAAATTAAAAAAGATTTTATTATTGTTTATATAAGTTTTTAAATTTTTTATATTTTAGTTCGATGCAGCTCATCAGAGGTTCGTGTCAATGAAAGCCACACAGTTCGAATTCTTTCAACCAAACAGAAGAACTACTTTGATTGGTATTTGCACCACTATAATTCCCATGTTTACATACGGATACTTAATTTATAACGAACGTAACGGCCGTGAACAGAAGATCAGATCTGGCGAACTCCGCTACAAGGATAGGTTGTTCAAGCTGTGTTAAATTTTAACAAGAATAACAATGGTTGACTAGAAATATAGATTGGTATCTTTATTATTTGTAATTTATTTACTATCCATGCTTTATTTTTCATGTGCTTTAGATAGCAATTAAAAAAAAAAAGAATACTGTCTGTAATTGAAAAATAATTTGATTAAAAAACTTTGGAATAGATAAATGTAATTTGTGCAACGAACATATTATGTGCAATAAAAATATTAAAAATAGTTAAGCCAGAAACCATTGCACAAAGATTGGTTACATGTGAAAGAAATAAAATAAACCTGTGAAATAAAAATGTTTAATTTGTTTAACATATTTAATATTTTTCATTTAATAATTGCACACAACTTAAGTAGAGAATGATATAGAATAGTAAAATTTATAATTATTATTCATTCTAAACATTCAGTTCAACAAATTACAAGCAAAAAAGAATTAAATAAAAAAAAAATTATATTTCATTAAAAAAAAAACAAAGTTAATATTATAATAAAATATTTATTAAAGCATACAATAACTTAAAATTATTCTTTTAATTAACGGTCATCTAAGCATTTGTCTCTGGTTATGACAAAATCTTCAAATTTCACCATATAAGTAGTTCCTTTGTGCCAATGGGCTGTTACTTTGGCTGGCTGTAATAAAAATAAGCATTACAGTGAAAACCATTCTCTATAAATTTACTAGTGGACTATTTATTTAAACTTACTTAATAAAACCTATGTTTTTTTTAAAAATCAGTCTAGTATGTTTATGCTAAAAATAGTTAATATGTAAATAAAAGCAGAATTTGCTATTTCTCTGTTTTGTTTAATATAAATATAATGATTCTGTAATTATAATTATCTTGTGGAATAATTTAAATAAAAAAAAGGAAAAAATAACTACTAACAAACATGCATTTTTATTGCAAAGTGGAAAATATCTTTAAAAAAAAAAAATCTTTATTGATTAAGAAAATACAGTATGTATTCAAAAATTTTGTGGTTGAGGTCCCCTTTTAACGGAGTATTTTTTGGCTGAATTATAAGACTTCCTTAATTTATATATATGTATTTATTTTTCTCAAACTGGTATAAGGAAACCAGTAAGTAAGAAGAGATGATTGATTATATTATTAATATGATATAATTGATTATATTATTAATATTTATGATTTGATTATCAAGAGTGTTTGTTTGAAGAAGCCAAATTTAGGATCTATCAATACAATTTAACATTATGGCACATATTACTCAATAATGGGATCTTAACCCTATATGCCAATATAATGGGTATAAGAATTTAAGACCAATACAGTTACGAGAAGTATCTAGTTAAATAGACAAGAATATAAGAGTTTGAAGTAATATATAATACATACAAATCCACCATTTGTTAAAACAGCTTCAATGATCCCAGCATTGAACGAAGCACAATTCAAAGAGCCCTTGTCTTTAGGTACACTTATAAACTTATTGACCTGAAAAAATTTTCAAAAGAGTTTCGATTAAAAAATGTCTATTTATTTACATCTTGATGTAACTTAAGATGATTGATGAATGATGAACATTTTGGCAACCCATAAAACTGCTAACTTACAACTGCTGAATTTTACTCATTACTATTATTTGAAATTAAGTCATTTATAATAAGAGGTCTATATTTCATGTCGCAGTTTTTGAAATAATTATGTAAGATTATTATACTCACTAGTGCATCTTTTTCAATTATATAATATGTCCGTTCATCATCGTTAGCATGTTCCAATTTGTCAGCTTCCTTTCCAAATAACACCTGGAGTAAAATGCGAGATATTTTAATTACTTAATTACTAAATATGCTGTAGTTTCATCAACATAAATTCTGATCCAACCAATACATTAAACTCAGTCTTTAACTATTGTGAAATAATAAAAAAACATCCATTCGCCGTCACAAACTTTCATATTTATACAATTTATATGGATTTGCACATACTATATTCAGTTTCAAATACAATTACACAACATATTTCTTAAACTTTATGAAATAATTAGTTCCATCCTGATAAATTATACACAAATATTTAAATTTTTTATTTTATTTATACCTTCCATAGAGTAGATTTGATGAACAGCAGCATATTCAATAGTTTTATTTCTCGTTTGCTGTTCCTCTCTCTCACAAAGTAAAGATCTAGCAGTCTTGTACCAACATCATATCCCATTTCAGACAACCTTAAAAATTATTAATATTTTTGTTTTACATTGGCAACTTTTTAATTTACTAAGTTACAAGTAAATTCTCTATATATTTAGTTGTTGTTTTACATATCAACAGTAGATGGTTATGGGTTTTGAACCAAATGCTGAGACCTGTATCCTTGCCAACCTACAGTGGTACATCAAAGTTAAAGCTTCAACAATCCAGCGTAATGGACGAGGATGCCTAAGCCAGCTATTATATATAGTAGCTATTATGTTATAGCTTAGCGGGCTACTTTAGAACGGTATATTAAAGTTTAATAGTAAAACAACTGTAATAAATAATATTTAATTGTTCATATGTTATATATTTCATGATTATAAATATAACAAGTAATGTTAAATTTTAGCTTATTTTTACACTCATACGACATAATAACTCACTTTGTTTGAAGCTCGTGAATAGAATGCGATCTATTCTGACAGAACTGTACGATTTCCGAAAATAAAAGTGCATAAAGGGCTAAGGAAACCTCCCCTTTGCCTTTACTCAAGGGTTTGTCCAAGATCGAAGTTTTAGAGCGACTAGAAGACATGGTGTCTTTATTAATATAATCTTTAGAGACTAAAATACAACTAGAAGCCTTATACGAGATCCTTAAAAATTATTTAAAAGATTTTAATCAAGAAAGTGAATAATTCTTCGCTTTATAATTACATTGTCAAAACTCTTGACATTGACATTTCACAATCACTAGGTATTTAAAAAAGATTACATACATTCATAAGGAACTATAAAATGTATTTGAGAAACACTGAAAAAAATTCAACGATTTTATAATACTTTAAATTTTACTACTTAATATAATATAATATATATTGTTAATATAATATACAATACCAATATTACACGCAGACTCAGGGCGGGAATCAAACCTAACTTATTTTTGTTTGTTGGCTGCAATATATATGTAGGTAGAGGTATTTCGTATATAATTTTAATTTTTTTACAAAGGCTTGTTTATCGTTACGTAAAATATATCTTGTGATATATCTAAAAAACAAAATATTTGATCCAAAAGTAATGATAATCAGCTATTTCCAGTTCGCATAATTTTTTTTTTTTTTTTGCTAGCTTATACAGAATAACTGGTGAATTACTATCAATATTTAAGTAGAATACTCAGTTCATGATTCTCATTCGAATTAAAAAAATAGGTACTTCATTTTTGACCACATTTTCATAAACTTCAATTTAAATAAATGAAGCGTGGACACATTCCCAGTCATGCCAGCAGCACGTGCAAGGTGGTGTTGTACTTCGCCGCTTGTCACCCCCCACCCTTTGGCTAATTCTAATTCCTACTAATTAGATCGATTAGTCTGGCAAGGCGAGCGCCACCGTATGGGTCGTACGTCCATCTTTCCGCGCGCGCGCCTAGCGATCGATCTTACGCGTAGACCTAATCTGTCGTGTGTGAGTGTAATCCATCATGATTAATTAGGTATGGCTTATCAATTATACACAAATGCAGCGAATCACCAGTGTTTTCGAAACTGTTAAAAGTGACCCATTCGTGTGATACACAGTTCGACCCAAACGTGCCGAACTGTGTATCAAACGATTAATTTTTGTCCAAAGTTCACATCATTTACCTAGTCAACAAATTTGTTGCTTAAACGAATGAAATATCTTGGTACTTTTGATTGTCCTAAGCCAGCATTAAAGTATAAAAAGGGACTAGATCATGCTTGTTTATCCAAGATAGCCTGCTACCCTGTTAACATGTAGGGGCGTTTGGACGTAGGTAAACTACCGCGTGATAACTAAATGTTAACCTACATACCTGTTTTGTGTCGACAGCGCAGCTAGCTGCTAGGGTGTCCAGACAACGTGTAAATAATGAGATAACTGTTGGGTAACTTTACTTAGAAGTTTAAGGATATTTTTGTTATATTTTTACATAATTCAAATGAGATTCATGTATCGAGTATTCTCCATAAAATATTGATAGTAATTTCACCAGTTATCTGTATAACAAAAAACAAAAAAAAAAAAGAAACATAAAATAATGATTTCTGGGATGTGTATTCATTGGGATACGAACTGTTAAAGAGAGTTAAGCGAATGAACGAAATTAAAAGCTGTGATCAAGTACCTTTGTTTGAAACAAAAAATGTCTACCATAGGTAGACAACGACTTGGTGGAAACATTAAGGGACTCTGCTCCTCCATATCCCGCAGTTGGTTGCTGGGCAAAGACGTTTAAGCTGGGCAGAACATTCACTGAATATGAACATCGTGAGGATCGCCCATCTACGTCTTTCACTGAAGATAAAGTGAAAAAAGTCAAAAATGTCGTTATGGTAGATCGAGAAGTAACCATCAGATATATAGTTGTGAACACAAGGACCAAGCAACAGCAGGAACCTTCACTGCGGGTTGGCAGATAATTTATCTGCCATGAGTAACGATCGCTACCAGGTTTCTATGATAAAAACCGGGACCGACGGCTTTACGTGCTTTCCGAGGAACGGTGGGGAGACTCACAAGGACACCCAGACTGGAAACAAATATTTGCACAAATGCAAATATCTCCCCCTAGCGGGAATTAAACTCGTGACCGCCGGCGTTGAGGCAATTACTCGCACCACTACACCAGAACGTTAGGCTCAAACTACGCAGACCAATTAATAAAAAGTTTGCTATGAAAGAAAAAAGACGCGGCAAACTGCGAGCTGAAGTGCTATTTCATTAAGACTTAGCTCTCACTTGCCAGATTTAGCCCCCAGTGACTTTTACCTCTTTTCTCGGCTCAAAGAATACCTCCAAAAACGAAGACGGTAGCGAAGTGATGGTCACTGCTAAGGCGTTTTGAGAGAGTCAAAACATTTTTTTTTGTTAGGAGACCATGTAGAAAATTTAATCTTTTTTATAGAGGTAATCACTCTCTTTTTTATTAATTATCACATTACTTTTGGATCACTCCTCGTATAATAATTAAGGTAGAATATATCATTTTTTAAGTTAACTGAAGCGTATATGGTGAAATTTTTTCAAATGTTTAGCTGTGATATAAATTGCTAAATATAATTATTTTCGTTTGAATTAGGTACTCTTTATACTACATATTATTATAAGACAAAAACCTCTTACAACTCTACAGAAAAGTATGCGATGGCATATAGCTATCTTATAAGGATAACTTACTATACTACTTGACTACTATACTTATCAAAGCACCCGTGCCCGGTAAGTACCTGCGTCAGTCGGGAGGTCACCACCCCGTGCTGTCTTTTGACCCAGAGACGAAGATGGGGACGTATAGCGTCCATCGTCCCTAAGCCCGCCGCTGGGGACTTCAGGTCCTCCTTCCACCAATGGATCAGGGCTCTCTGAGATGTTGGCATAATACATAACTAAGTGCAATGATCGTTATCAAGTGCCTTTGATAACAATCGGAGTCGACGGTTTTACTTGCTCTCTGAGGTACAGTCAGAGGACACCCACAAGAATATACACCCAGATTAGAAAAAAATGTTAATACAAATACTTGCCCCGAGCAGAAATTGAAACCGCGACGGCAGGCGTTAAGGCGACTACTATCACCAGTACACCAGAACGCCATTGGTTAGCCATTGAGTGTGAGGTAATTATTTAACTATTATGATGGTATTCAAAGGATTATTAAAATAAACCACGATAATAATAATTAACAAAACATTTATTTTCATTTATAAAAGCATATAATAACAGCGCTATGAGATAATTGTATTTTTAAATAAAACTGTGACATAAGACTATTTGTGTTCCATTAATTATAACTTAATTGCAACAAATACATTGTGATATAACAACAAGTTGTTTTTATATTTACTTGTTCTTCGTGTTGTTTTTTGTTTCCTTATCTATTCATATGAACTTATCACAATTGAATTGTTACATATAAACTCGGATTAATAAAAATACTATTGTATTGTGAATATATAATTTGTTCAATAATTATGACATTTATTTTTTCTTTCAATTTAATTACAAACATTTAACTTTTAATTAAATAATTTTGCCCGTGTCTGGACGGTATTTATATTCCACGGTAACTTCCAAACTTTTAGGTGAATAAATTAATTTTAATATTAAATTATAGATACATAAATATTTATAATGAGCAGCCCAATGTTTCCATATATTTAACAAATTAAAAAAAAAACTGACAATATATTAATTTTATATGTGTTTATACCGCAGTTAATTACATTTCATTAAAATAGATACCACTAAATTATTAGTTTTTCCCATTATATATTTTGTAATAAACAAAGGCACATGATACAGTTCTAGCAGCAGTGTTGCCATGGCGCCACTAATATGTCCTTGATAATAACAAAATATATAATTCCCAAATATATCAATTATATTAATTCGAATCAATTATTAGTATATAAAATAAAAACTATCATTATTTTTGCATAAGACTGAGAATACGATATGTATTTAACACTTTTAACTGAAAGCAGTTTTTAACTTTTTATTTAGTTTCACTTCTCGATTATTTACTTTTTTTTTTTACAAGTTTAAGATCCAAAGTGATAAAAACTCATGTGATAGACGAAAAAATTACAAAAAAAAAAAAGAATTTTCAAGGTTTTAATTATTAAAAAAGTTAGATTTTTTAAATATAAGACTGCATTAGAAATTACAAAAAAAAAAGTGTTTTTTATACTATAGGTATATATATAAAAAAATTTAACATTTTTATCACATTACATACAAAACACAACACACACACACACACACGTTACAGTTAAAAGTGAGAAACAGACATCGGTCCCCAGATTTACAATGTTACAGCAGGTACAAAACTTCAACTACTAGCGTAGTTTATCGTTAATATTGTCACTAATTATAAAACTAAAATAACTTCTTGAATACATTTATATATGAAATCCAACTCTTTGGTTTATTTTTTTATTTACTGATTTATCTGATAATGTGATGCTTGTCAACACAAAAATGGCATGAACGGATTATTAAAAAACACAAAAAAAAGTCACCGCCATGTATAAATTTTTGTATTCTCAGTGTCACGACCTCGATAGAAAATTTTAGTTCAAAATTATTTTATTAATGTAAATTTTTAGGATTTTAGTTTTGTATTTACGTAATATGGCACGGTCAGACACCCTATTAATAATAGTTTTCTACGCAAAAATAATTTTTGTGTATAAAATTTTCAAAAACAAAATCATCCAACAATTTTAATATGTTAATTTTGATCTATCAACAACTTAATAAAGTTTGTCATTGATAAGTTGATACTGTGCATATCAACTTATCAATGACAAACTTTATTAAGTTAGGTACTTTTTGAAACCAAATGAGTCCGTGCGAAAATATGTTTATCTTCAAAAAAAAAAAACCTATTTGAAGTCTACACGTACAGATATCAATATCAAAAACTATCTATCTATCTATCTATGTCTAAATATAAAGTATTCGTTCCGAGCGGAAACCGAACAAGCGACCGCTAGCGTTAATTCCTTTCGCACCGCTACACGAAAACGGTTGTCAATTATATATCTAATAATTGTAAATATAAAAAAAAAAAAAAATTATAAAATATAAAGACACACTTGACTGATTTCGATTTGACGTTCAAATTGAAATGGGTACCGATGCAGAATAATTTCTTATTTTTTTATTTATACAATTTTAATGTGGACATTGCTAAATGTGCTTGTCGAAAAAATAGGCTGTAATAAATAAATCCTACTACATATTTCTCAGGTATTTAAATGTAATTAGGTTTACCAATCCTTGTCAATGATACTCTCATCCCTACAAAAGTTTTTGTCACCTAAGTCTGAAAACTTCGAGGAGAAAAAGTCTGAAACTTCTATAGACGACGACAAGTGACGTCATAAGTGTACAGGTATCAAGATCACTTCGGTATAGTATTGGCACTGTAAAGGAGCGAGTGTAAAGGTATACTTTTTACCCCATTTTTGAATTTTAAATTAAATTAAAAATGTTTATTTATATTTATTTTACAGTCTGCGACATAAAAAAGAACGGTTATATTGAGTTTATTTTTAAATACACTTGTAAATTTTCTAATTTACAAATGCAATTTAAAAAAAATATCTTTTTTTAAAAATTTTGCTGTGAAAATATAAAACAAAAAAAAATGTTTTTTTTTTTAATGCCATTTTTGTGTTGTTCCACTATTTGCAAAGAAAGAACTTTAATATTACACATCTATTGGCACTATTATACGTTATTGTTTTATTTATAAATGTTGAATTGTACGATTAAAAAATGTGTAATTGTCAATAGCTGAATAATAACATATTTGTAAGGGCAGATCTACTTAACATACCGTGAGAAATGTGTCAATGTCGTGGCGTCTCTTGTTGAGTGCCAGTCACTTCAATAAAGTTATACTTATGTTAATATAAATCTAGTATAAGTCAATATTTACATCTAGGTATCGTATATTAGTCTA
Organism: Euphydryas editha; assembly: GCA_036937285.1. Taxonomy (NCBI): domain Eukaryota; kingdom Metazoa; phylum Arthropoda; class Insecta; order Lepidoptera; family Nymphalidae; genus Euphydryas; species Euphydryas editha. Next base: position 18,742,254 of record JAUPFZ010000014.1, read on the forward strand.
ACAGCAGGTAGACTGAACTGTTTCAGCTTCGAGCAAGTTAAAGTCCATACCGTTGGGTCGGTTGAAGCCTGTCTTGATGCCATCCCAGCCGTCCTCTACTTTGTATTCTCCTGTCTGTATGCGGTTGTACACCTCTTGAGCGACGAGAATGAATGCTTGTTCAACATTTTGTCCTGTTTTTGCTGATGTCTCCACATGGTGCAAACCTGATACAAAATGATATAATTTTAAGATAAATAACTGAGCAAACTGAGAAAAATAACTTATGTAATTTTTTTTTTAATAAATCCTTTTTAATATTTAAACATTAGAAAACTTCGTTTTCCAGATGGCAAAGGTTTAAAAATACTAATAATTATACTTCTGGTGTAGTGGTGCGTGTAGTCGCCTTAACGCCTTTGGTCATGGGTTCAATTTCCGTTTAGGGTAGATATTTGTATTTGTACAAATGTTTCTGGTCTGGGTGTATGTCCTTGTGGGTCTCCCCGCTGTGCCCAAAGCCGTCAATCCCGGTTGTTATCATAGACATTATCTGATAGCAACTGTTACTCATGATAGAGAAATTATCCACCAACCCATAGAGGATAAGCGTGGGGTATTAAGCTCCAACCCTTCTTTTTTTATGTAAGGGGAGGGCAAACGGATAGTCGGTTCACCTGGTGGTAAGTGTACTCCACATTCATAGACACCTGCTAAATCAGAGGATTAGCAGGTGCGTTGCCGGCCGACTCCCTTTGCCGGCGCTTATACGTCGGTATAGTGCGGAGCATGGCGCTGTACGGTGCACCCATTTGGTGTGACGCATTCACCACTCGGAAAAAGACCCTTTTGAGGAGGCCTCAGAGGGTCATAGCGGTGAGGGCGATACGTGGATACCGTACAGTGTCATGGACGGCGGCAACACTTCTCGCGAATGATCCGCCCTGGGAACTCCAGGCGGAGGTACTCGCGGAAGTGTACCGTTTCCGGTCGAGCCTCAGAGCTAGAGGACAAGTCCCAAGTGCGGACCAGACGGCTCCGATCAGGGCTCAGGCTCAGAGAGCCCTGATCCAATGGTGGAAGGAGGACCTGGAGTCCCCAGCGGCGGGCCTAGCGACGGTGGATGCTATTCGTCCACATCTCCGTCGCTGGGTCAGAAGGCAGCACGGGGTGCTGACCTTCCGACTGACGCAGGTACTTACCGGGCACGGGTGCTTTGGTAAGTAACTGCATCAAATTGCGAGAAGGGAAGCCACACCTGCCTGTCACGAGTGTGGCGCACCGATAGACACGGTGCGTCACACTCTCGAGGAGTGCGCCGCCTGGGGGCCCCAGCGCCATGCCCTGGTGGCCGTGATAGGCGGAGACCTCTCGTTGTCGAGCGTGATCCGCTGCATGCTCGGCAGCGAGAGGTGCTGGTCGGCTGTGACCTCCTTTTGCGAGGAGATCATGGCTTTGAAGGAGGTTGCGGAGCGAGAGCGTGAAGCAGACGTTAACGCTGTCCCGCTCCGCAGGAGACGACCGGGGAGAAGGAGACTCCGCTACGCGCTCCTTCACCCTCCGCACTAGAGTGGGAGGGGCACCTATAATCATCCAACTCGCCACTAAGGCAATAGAGCGCTCAAGGTGTCCGCGAACGCTCTACAGGCGAAGGCTGTCCGCATAAGCGGGCCAACCGTCGGGGCGTCACGGTTGCATGAGAAAGCGATCCCGTGGCGCCCCACTACGACGATGAGGGCACCGCTGGGTTTTAGTGCGGTATTCTGGCACTGTCACCTTTGGGCCGCGGGATGCGTAAATGCATTTCCCAGCGAAAAAAAAAGGTGCGTTGCCGGCCTTTAAACTTTTTATATGAAGAAGAGGTCTTTGCCCAGCAGTGGGTTGTTTACAGGCTGATTCAGTTTAGTTTATAATTCTAGTAGTATAACAGTGGCTATAAATGTTAATATGAAGAGAATAGATAGAATAAATTAAAAATACATCATAGGATTATTATAAGCATTGATCTATAAAAAACCCTAGATGCACAGTCTCATACAAAATTAACGCTTAAAAGTGTCGCCAAATATGCTCCAAATAAACAATAAAGACTTATGTTCATGACATAGATATACTTTTTTGGAAATTCAACTTTACACTCATAACTTAGTTGTATTTACAAAGCAGTGTACAAAAAGCAATAAAATTGTTTGCTGGTAGGACAAGGTATGAATTGAGTCGAGTATATTTTTACACTTTATATTTTTTATACATTAACTTAGGAATTTAAATTTTTTTAAATTTATATATATTGTGTGTTCTAAACAAATATATTTACACTTTTATAATAATTTAGTTTTTATTACTTTAATTCCTTCCTCCAACTTAGTGATGCGGTTATCAACAACACGTATACAGAACAAAATTCGTTGTTACAATTTGCAATCGTTCTGTGAAAAGTTCCAGTATGTATCTATATACTAAATACAAAAAAGGGCAAAACTTAATAAACATTTTAAAAAAAAATGAATAAAAAGGAAAAAATATTTTTTCTTTTTATTCTTTTTTTAATAAAAATCGACTCTACTACTTTCTATACACTTTGATTGAAATGAGCACACAATGTGTGCTCTTTTGGCGGACGTTTTTGACACTCTATATATCTAGGGTTTTTTATAGATCAGTGATTATAAGTATAGATTTCAGAAATTAAATTATGAGGGTAGCCTAATTTTATTATAAATCTCAATCAGTAGGTAGTTTAAAATCAACTTTTTGACTACTACTTATTGATATATAAAATCTATGTTTAATTCTGTTCTTTGAGCATATTATTTTAACTGACAAGATTTCTATAAATCCCTAACCTAAAAAAAATGGCTCAAAAAGCAGGTTCTTTTGTTCCTATTCTTTACTTGATGTTATCAAAGAAACATAATTATATATATATACATACATACATTTGATATAAAATACTTCTTTCAATGCTATTTACTTCATTACCAAAGCTTTATATTAATTAATAGTCATTACATGATTAACAATTTCTTAATTAGGTCAAAACTTGTTTTTGTAGCATTGCTATATTCTGATAATTAATAATTTCAATGACATGTGTCACATACTAGAACTGCAATATTTTTCACAATACTTAATATTTTATGAAGTTAAAAAAAAATACCATTTTCTTCAGCAAACATTCTAGCCTCTTCGCATGAAACTTCTCTTCTTGCACCGTTTTTGTTATCAGTACCAACGAGATCGACTTTACACCCAACCAGAGCAAATACTGGCCGGTGAGGTTCTATGTGCCTTTTTGCTTCCATCATCCAAAGAGGTATATGTTCGAAACTAGATCGATTGCACACATCGTAGACGAGCAAAGCTCCCACCGAGTTTCTGTAGTAGGACTTTGTTATAGACCTAAATCTCTCTTGACCAGCTGTGTCCCATAATTGCAACTTAATCCTTGTACCATCTTGAACTTCGATTATCCGTGCGAAAAAATCAACGCCCACAGTCGGATCCGACAGCTGAAAATTACGCGTAATTTATATCACCTATTTACAAAAATGTTATACAACAACAAAAACATTGTTATTACCTCCGCGAATTTCCCGTCTGTAAAGTATTTCAGCAACGAACTTTTACCCACCGTGCTATCACCAATTAGGATAAGCCTAAATTGATAATCAAATATTGGGTCAACCATTTTTTTAACATAAAACTCAGATCATCAAAGATCTCGTCAAATATTTGCGTATTGGGACGATTTTGTGAATTGAATGATGACTTTCGGACTTAAAATGTGACACAATTCACACAATTGTGAAGTGTCTTTATAGGTTGCCATTATATTAATTATTATCTAAATATAATAAATAGATGTGCGCTAAGATGTGCGCATGTTGACTACGTTATTATCTATATTATTTAGAATCTGTACACGCGGCAAATGTCAAGTAGCATGTTATGTCAATGAAATTTGAAGTAGCGTAGCGTCAAGACAGTTTTTAATTAAAAATATTTCTTTTAGTCCAGTACACCGTGTTATACTAATCATAGTTTAAGTTTTAATATCATGTAATATATTAATTATATTCTTGCATCAAAAAGCATTTAATTCACTAAGCATTTAAATATAACCTTTTATAAGAGGCCGACACTGGCGCCTTAATCAAGCTATCCAGTTTATTACTGTTACTCGTAAATATATTTAGTTTTTTTTTTGATAGCGTATGTAACAAATAGGTGTCCTCACTGTAATGTCATGACAAAAATTTAAGTAAGTTGTTTAGATCAGCGTAAAATTTCTTCGATAAAGATGAGTTTTAGTCAAGGACTTATTAAAATGAAAGAAAATGATGATAGCCGTGCAAAGTCTACCCCTATCGGTAGGTTAAATTTTTTTTTTCACATCATTTATTTACATCACCATCTCGTATAATTCATTACTTTTTCGCTGTTCTATAGCTATGGTGGCACCAGAACTCAAACAAAACACAGACGATACGGAGATAACAAAAACGTGTGCGGTCCTGGGATGTGAAGAATCAAAGAATATAGACTCTGAATTATTCTTTAGGTGCATAATTTGATCTTTTTTTATACATCTATAGTGCTTTAACATTAAACTTGTTAATTGCTACGCATAATAAAAAGCATCTAAATGATAAAAAAGTAAAATTAAATCAATGGAATAAAAAGTTGGCTAAATTTCACTCCCTATGGGAAGGTAGTAACAAGTAGCAGCTAAGTTGTTTTTGAGCCATCCCCTCTTCCCTGAGATGTAACGAGAGAGAGACTGAAGAGAATTAATATAAGAAACATTTATCTCTTTCTAGGTTTCCTGAAGATGCTAATCTTAGGCAAATATGGACGGACCTAACAGGCAGAAATAACTGGACTCCTACAGATTATTCTTATATCTGTGTTCAACATTTCTCCGTAGATTGTTTTGAATGTAATGCCGATAATATGGTGGTACTGAACTCCAAAGCTGTCCCCTCATTAAAGTTGCCCAAACATGTTCTAGAGGTAATTTTTTTATCTGTTTAGTATTACTAGAAATAACTTAAATTCTTATGGAAATAAATTTTTTGACTCATACATTTTGTACATTTATTATTATTATTATGTGGTAACAGATTAAATATAATTAATAAAAAGTATGAAGAATTAATTATTTTACAAAATTTAATTGAAATATTTTAATAACAACAATATGAAAACAATTTTTCTTTTGATTCAATAAACTTTGGAAAAGCCTAATTTGTATTAGAGCTTCTTAAGTGAGAAAGTTTATATTATTATGACTTTTATGGATAGTTTACAATAAATATAAACAATTGACCGATTTATGGTTCATATAATCTGTCTTCATTCATTTGTATTAATGCTTCGATAATGCCAAAATATTATAGGTGATTTTGCCAATGTTACATAGAGTGAAGAATACTTGAAGGAGATTGATAGGTGCAGTTGAGATAACAAATATATCTATTTGTGATATTTCTTATGTCTTCAAAATTCTATCGAGATTGTAATTTTGATCCCACCAATTAATCTCCTTTTTATCTTCTCCATTCTACGTGACATTGGCAAAATCATCCATACTATTTTGGCATTACTGGAAGCCATTAATAAAAAACGAATGAATGAATGAATGATATTTCTTATTAGATTTATAATTTTGACAGAATCATATAAGGTATTTTGTCAAAATCCTATTAAATTAAAACGCAGTTTGATACTTTAATAGAAACTGACAGTTAGTAAATTTTTTTTTTTAATTTTTTATGGTACAATACACAAATACAAGTGTTTACAAAAGACGGGCTTAACGATGCTGCACTTTATACAACAGTTTAGCAACAGTATATTGTGTAGTAACAGTGTTAAGTAATTGTTAAAAGTTTTTGGTTTCCTACTTTCACAAATAACCAATTGCCTAATCACTAGCTTCGAACAAACATGCCCACTTTCCACACCAAAAGCGCGACAGCTCTATAAAAAGCACTGGTGGGGACCGGAGCTCGAAAGGCTACGACGCAAGGTGAGGAAGTTGTTCAACAAAGCAAGGAACACTCGTGCAGAACATCATTGGGATGCCTATAAACAAGCCCAATATCACTACAAGAAGCGCATCAGATTCAGAAAGAGAGAGTGCTGGAGGCGCTTCTGTACCAACATTGAAACGAACAACCAGGCTAACAGAGTTAAAAATGTACTGTGTAGCGAACCGATGCACACTCTGGGGTGCCTGAAGAAACCAGATGGAACATACACCAAAACAGATCTGGAAACCTCAGAACTGTTAATAACAACGCACTTCCCAGGATGCCAAATAGAAGAAAGAGCGACGTGGGAAGAAGAGCAAAGGGAGCCGCCGGAAACGGTGGACTTGAACACCGCCAAGGAAATCATCACCCATGAGAAAGTAATATGGGCCATCAACAGTTTCCTCCCATATAAATCTGCAGGACTGGATGGGGTTTTTCCAGGCCTGCTTAGATGGAGTGATAGGAAACTAATAGACCACCTTGTCTCCATATACAGGAGTTGCTTAGCATTCCGCTACACTCCCAAAGTATGGAGGGAAGTCAAAGTAGTCTTCATACCGAAACCAGGCAAAGGAGACTACTCGCAACCTAAATCATTCAGACCTATAAGCCTTACCTCCTTTTTATTGAAAGTTTTGGAAAGGATTATAGATAGGGAACTGAGGAGTACAACCTTAGTTGAACAACCTCTGAATCCCAACCAGCACGCCTACTCAACAGGCAAATCAACAGACTCTGCCCTGCACAAGGTTATATCCTACATAGAGGGCAATCTCCACCACAAAATATCAACCTTAGGCGCCTTTATCGATATAGAAGGGGCCTTTGACAAAACTAAGTTTACCAGCATAAGCCGGGCCCTGTCTAAGCATGGAGTCAATAACACTATTGCTGGGTGGATTGACAACATGCTAAGGTGCAGGGCCATCCAATTCACTGTGAATGAAACGACAAGAGGGGTCGTAGCAAGAGGATGTCCACAGGGAGGGGTCTTATCCCCACTCTTATGGAACATAGTGATCGATGAGCTGATCACCTTGCTCAACGACCGGAAATTTCTCACAGTGGGCTATGCAGATGACCTAACGATACTTATTAGCGGACCCTCTGAGAGCGTAGTCTGCGACCGAATGAGGGCCGCTTTGACAGTTGTCGAACAGTGGTGCACGGACCATGACCTAACAGTGAACCCTGCAAAGACAAAACTTGTGATGTTCACTAACAAACGGAATTTAGGGAACCTAAAACTCCCTAAACTATTCGGTACCAGTCTTGCCCTTACCAGGGAAGTTAAATATCTCGGTGTTATACTGGATAGCAAACTTCTTTGGAACAGGCACTTAGACTCAAAAATCAACAAAGCCAGCATAATTCTCTGCCAATGCAAACGGCTGCTCGGCAAAAGCTGGGGCATATCACCTAAAATTACCTTATGGCTCTACAAAACCATCGTTAGGCCTATAATCACCTACGGTGCGGTAATCTGGTGGCAGAAAACGGAACTCACCACCGTTAAAAACAAGCTACAGCGGTTCCAGAGAATAGCATGCTCTGCGATCACTGGCTGTATGCGTACTACCCCCACAGCAGCCCTTGAGGTTATGCTTGATCTGGCACCGCTCGATCTGTTTATACAGCAGGAAGCAGCCATGTCAGCTATCAGGCTGAAACACTTGGGCCTGTGGTGCAACCAGGAAGGTCCACACAATAAACTATGGAATAGCCTTACGAGCTATGAGCCGCTAATTGCGGCTCCGTGTGACAGGATTCCCAAACAACATATTTTCGAAAGGAAATACCAAATACAACTATGTGAGACCGAAAGAGATCAGTCCGGCACACGGGAAGTCCGCATTTATACGGATGGCTCCAAAATGGGGTCTGGCACCGGTGCCGGTGTGTACTCACAAGATCTCAACATCAAACTGTCAATAACGCTAGGTCAACACAGCTCCATATTTCAATGTGAGTGTGTTGCTATAACTTATGCAGCTACCGCCGTCCTGTCGAAAGACATTAAGGATTATAATATCCGTATTCTGTCGGACAGCATGGCCGTACTTAAAGCACTAGAGAGTTCTTCGACTAACTCTAGTCTTATTTACGAATGTCACCAAACATTGGAAAGATTAGCCTCATTTAATGGGGTAATCCTCCAATGGATTAAAGGACATAGCGAATCACACGGTAACGACGCCGCCGATGAACTAGCGAGACAAGGGTCTAATACAAAGGTGGCTGGCCCAACTATTTTACTGCCGCTACCATTTAGACAACTGTGCTCGTGGGTAAGGCAACGTACGCGTGAAACTCATAATGCCCGTTGGGCAGACCAAACCGGCTGCAGACAGTCCAAAATGGTACTCGCGGAAGTATCACCACACCTGTCGAGTCGACTACTCAATCTGAACCGTATGGACATCAGAATAGTTGTTGGTACGATTACCGGCCATATGGCACTCAACCACCAACTTTTCATTATAAATGCAACGGACAGTCCTCTTTGCCGGGGATGTCTAGTTGCTGAAGAAACAGCCGCCCACGTGATCCTGGAATGCGAGGGAGTGGCCACACACCGGGCAAATATCCTTAAAGAAATAAGGACGCTCCGAGAAGCCTGCGAACGCCCCAGGAGGCTTCTGAGCTTCTGGAAGGAGCTTGGCTGGCTGAATTAGCCAGTCTTCTTTCACGCATAATGGACCAGAAGCGAGTCTAAATGCGGAAAATTGAGCCCACAACCAATACCAATACCAATATACTTTCACAAATATGAATGTAAATATTCAACTGCGAGATTCACAATTGTGAATATAAATGTGAATATTGAATTTTTTATGTATGGAAAATGATTTCATTATTTTTAACCTACTTTTTTTTGTCTTAATATACTTTGTTCTCTAAAAGTTGCTCTGTTAAGTGTTATGCCATTTTAAAATTTAGAAGAACAAACAAATTAATTTGAATATTTGATACATGAAAATTTTATACATTAGTTTCCCTTTATATGAGTCATATAGTATCAAAGATGGCAGTCTCCACATTTTCCTCAAAAAATTTATGTATGCCAAAATTTCCTCTATAATCAGCTCTTCCATCTTAGTTAATAAAAAATGGAGTTAATGAAAAATGGAGACTGCCGTTTTTGATACTATATAACTCATATTATCAAGTACATTTGCCAAAAAATTTCTTGCGACATTGTAAGGTGGGGAGCTCGGGGTGTTTAAGAAAACAAGTGTATCGTTACACATCCAGTTTATTAATGTATTTTATTCACTATGTCGCCTCATTATAATGTATTAAAGACACTGAGAGGTAATATAATATATATTCTTACGTACATATATTTAATGCATACATTACAACATTGTGAATATTAAGTAAGACTAATATTCACGAATGAATAAATAGAAAGCCTTGATATATATTGACGACGCATTGCCTCAGTGGTCAAAGCGACTGGTTGATGTGCTTGCGCTCGCGTAATCGCTTTCCGCACATGACAAATATTTGTATAGGCCATATAGATGTTTGTTGTGGTCTGGGCGTCTGTGCTTGTGTGTTTTTTTGTTTCCGAAACACAGGAACAATGCACAGGAATGATAAATTTTAAAATTCTTTGTTTCAGGTTGAGTATATAGATGAAGAAACCCTCGACAACGAATATGAAGACGAGGACTATTTAATGGACAGCGATGAGTACAACGATGCGGAAAATTATCAACGTGAACTGATGAATAAAAAATCACTAACAAACGTATCAAATCATGTTTCAAATAAGACAAAAGAGGAAGATAGTCTAGAACTCTTAAAACTATTCACCGAAGTCCAGAAGATGCAGAGGCAAGCCGTCAGTTTGAAGGAGAAATTAAAATCTAGAATGAAAATATACAAACGACAGACAAGATTCCTATCACGTGTCAAAGAAATTATAGAAATGAAAAAAAATATATTGAATCAGAGAAGAAAGAAGAAGTCGCGGATTCTTTTATCGCTACAAGATAAGATAAGGGAAGATACTAATGGCCTAGTTTTAGCGATGCCCACTAGACATACGGACGATTTGAAGAATTTCGCCCTTAGTATCTACAAATACTCTCCGCAAGCATATATATACATTAGGAATACATTAAGGACGTTGTTACCGAGCACGGAAGTACTAGAATCGTGGGTATCTTCGGGCTATGAACCAAAAAATGCATTATCTAATAGTAATTTGATAAAAGTAGTTTCAGAACTGACTGATACAGAATTATCATGTAAAGTATCATTACGTTGATGTAGAATAAGTTCGAATTAGGTATACTTTGTGAATAATTGGATTCAAGATATTTTCAAATAACATTTTGTTTGTTTTATTTGCGAATCGGCGAATTGTTCAATAAGTTGTGTTTCGTCCCAATTCAGAATGTCGTTATAGATTTAACATTGGAATTATTAATGAACGTTTATTTGTAAGAGAACTCACCCATACTACGTGATCCGTTTTGGTTAAAAATACCACTCTTGGTCACTGGAGCGGGGTGGAGGGGCTCTTAGGTTTTCTTCACGTAGTCAATATCCTCTAGAGAAATTTCGCGCTTTTTAGAGCTATATTCAAATATGGCGCGCAGCGTTTAGAGCTTTTTACAGTACTACCACTACTACTACTGACTACACTTTTTTTATGTTTGCAAAAAAGATTTTTTATGTAGGTACTATGTTAACACTCGACGGGGACAGAGAGTCTTAATAAATACTACGAGTGGTCACTGAGTGGGGAGGAGGTTAAAAAATTGTAAGAAGTAGGGCACGTAGTATGGGTACTTTCCCTAATAAGGCTCGGTAGACACGTGGATTGAAATCAGGCAGGTGCTAATATTCGTCACGCTTAACAGGCGTGTTTGCGATCGCAGTGTGTTGTAGCAGGATATGACGTCGCTGCCCATCACCATCCTGGTTGGTGTACACTTGTTCGCACCACTGGTCTTAGTCGCCTTTTACGAAACACCTCGGCAAGAGGAGGTTGGGACTACTCTTTGACTTCTTGTACTTTTAGTAGTAGGTATTTCGCCACAGCGGTACTAGGTAATATGTATTAAATGGTTTTTTACCTTCTTCAATAATCTAAGTAGCGAATAAAACTGAAAAACGTTTAATATAAACTTAATCCATATAGTAAAAAACACACGGCGGAATGTGATGTTATCCAAAGCGCGGGAAACATAGACTGTTTATACAACAAATTCAATCTATATTTTATATATTACTAGATTCTGCCCGCGGTTTTGCCCGCGTGGATGTCGGTTATCGCGACAAAAAAAAAGTATCCTATGTTACTTCTAATACCTCCAAGAATATATTGTGTACAAACTTTCATGATGATCGGTTAAGTAGTTTTCGCGTGAAAGCGCAACAAACAAACTTACTTTCGCATTTATTATATTAGTATGCCATATCGCATTATTTATTATATTACTAGAAATAAGTACTTCCAACAATATTTATATTTTGAAACATGGTATAATTACGTGAAAAGTGAAATAAACCAATAAACTAATAAATTATACGAACCGATTCCGACGACCGTTCTGGTGTAGTGGTGAGTGAGGTGACATTAGTCACATCAAATCGCGCGCTGGTGGTCGTGGATATTTGTATTTGTACAAATATTTGTTTCCGGTCTGGGTGTATGTAACTACCTACTTGTGGGTTTCCTCACCGTGCTTCTGAGAGCATGTAAAGCCGTCGATCCCGATTGTTACCATAGACACCTGATAACGATCGTTACTTATGCTAGGGAAATTATCCGCCAATCCGTAGTGGTGCAGCGTGGTGCATTAAGCTCTAACCCTTCTTCTATAGGTATAGAGAAGAGGCCTTCGCTCAGCAGTAGGTTGTTTACAGGCTGATACAGTACAGTACAGATACGATTTTTTGTCGGCTAAAAATGAAATATGTATCTATTACATTCCAATATTAAGACGAGAATGATTTTATTAAACAATAAGTCGGCCAGAAAGTAAATTGGTGTGTCTAGACAGACACGTGTTTGGAAAAAAAGGGTCTCTTTCTTTTAATTCTGTTCCTCAAATAAAACCAATCATACCTCTCTAGGATAAAGTATACTCTGGATATGAAAAGGACAAACAAAGTACATAATTAGGTACATAAGATACCAGCGTTGCCAGCCCCTACCAAAATTACCCCTTTTTTTAGGAATTTTGCGATAAGGCAGTAATAATAACAATCATATTATTATAATAAGTAAGCAGTAATAACTGCCGCGACAATGCCATTACTCACATTGCGCAATCGTCCTTATGCTTTAATTATATTAATTTATATTTTCTGATATTACAATTTGATGAGATATTTGTAAAATAATGGAATACAAACGGACATGCGTTCGTCTTGAAATTTCACAGGGCACTGATTTTTACCCGACTGCGCAACGCCAAGGAGGGTAATGTGTTAATCAGTCTATGTATGTTTGTACTTTAGCGGCACTATTTAGACCGTTTGGTCTAACTAGTGTGAGTACTACAAAGTGTTTTACCAAAAAAATTAATCACGCAAAGGCATGGGCCGATTTTGATAAATAATACGTCATTTGATTCCTCTTTACGGCGCGTATGTCATAGAAAGCATAAAACTTGGAAAAATCAAAATTAACGATTTGCGAAAAATAAAAAAATGAAAATAGACGAAGTATGTCAAGTGGCGGATTGTTAAATAGGTAGGTATTTAAAAATCATTTTTAGGTTTCTCATATCGTTTTTCAATCAGAATTACCGTTAGGAACTATTATGATTAACAATTATTTATTCCATAGAGATATTATAAATTGAGCAGGGGAAACAGGCCTCCAGCTGTCCCTCGTTTAGAAAGAGAGAGACGATCGCGGTACCGGTTGAATTAAATACCAATATAATATTACTGTGCATATTAGAGTCGTTTCTATGATGTTTGTAGTCGAAAAATTAAAATAGAAGTAAATAAATGATATTCACAAAAAATATAGGTATATTATTATTTTATCGAGATCTGAACTTGAGACCGCAAGGCCAATATGGGGTACCGCTCTCTCTCTCTCTTTATAACCGTTGGACGTTTCCGTTTACAGGCAGTCGTATGTCTTCCCTACTCTATCTTTAATAACTCTATGAATTATTTAAAGTTGATGGTTAGTAACGACTCTCACATAAAAGCTTGCCAGAACTGATATTTCTACGGGTCTGTTTCTGTTTTTTTTTTTTGTTTTGTCTCCAATGCAAGTTGCATTGGAGACAAAACAAAAAAAAAAATCAAACAAGAACTAAAGTTTTAAATAAAATAAATCAATTAAACAATCGAAAACCCCCCCTGAAACTGAAAAAAAAAGTTCGATTTTAACAGTCGGGACTGGTCGGAACCCATATTTTAAATCAATCTATATTCTAATATTAATAATAATGGGTCCCGACTGTTAAAATCGCACTTGTTTTTTTTTTCAGTTTTTACGAAGCCGGGTTTTTGGATATTTAATTAATTTTATTGTGCTTTTGAGTTTTGATACTCGAATGAAATACGAATAAATGTTCTCGCAGGTACGACTAGGAGTTGGACAACTCGTAGTCGAACCTGGGAGTAGAATCGAACTTCTTTAGCATGATTTCATGCAAAAAAAAAAATGAAACATGAAACAGTCGGGACTGGTCGGAACCCATATTTTAAATCAATCTATATTCTAATATTAATAATAATGGGTCCCGACTGTTAAAATCGCACTTGTTTTTTTTTTCAGTTTTTACGAAGCCGGGTTTTTGGATATTTAATTAATTTTATTGTGCTTTTGAGTTTTGATACTCGAATGAAATACGAATAAATGTTCTCGCAGGTATGACTAGGAGTTGGACAACTCGTAGTCGAACCTGGGAGTAGAATCGAACTTCTTTAGCATGATTTCATGCAAAAAAAAAATGAAACAAGTTACTCCAAATTTATGTTTTTATTGTCCTTTGAATATAATTAATTTTGTATACATATTTCTTAAACTTAGAAGACTGAACTTACTCAAAAGTTGCATAGATTTGGTAAGTGAGTTCGGTCTTGTTATTTCCACATTTGACGGTTGTCCAGCCAACTTTTCCATGGCTAAGTTATTGGGATGTCAGGTAGATGGTGACATAACAAATCCCGTATTTTTAAATAACAATAGAAAAATTGTTATATTCCCGGACCCATGCCACATGCTAAAGTTGGTGAGGAACACATTGGGGGATAAGTTATTTTTAACAAATTCTGAAAGAGATACTATTTTATGGAATTACGTGAAACTCTTGGTCGAACTTCAGGAAAACGAAGGATTTCATTTAGCCAACAAAGTGAAAAGTTCGCACCTTCATTTCAAAAAACAAATAATGAAGGTGACTGGTAACTGGTAACTGGCTGCTCAATAATTGTTCAGTGAATCTGTAGCAGATGCCCTTCAGTTCTGTGAACATATACTTAAACTAGAACAATATAGTAACTGTGAACCAACTACAGACTTTATTAAAAGATTTAATGCCTTGTTCGACATAATGAACACGCGCAATTTAGATGCATTTGGTTTTAAAAAGCCCTTGAATCCCGGTAACATTGAAAATGTAAAGCTTTTTTGCACAAATTCAACACAGAAGTGTCTGTGTTGACGCGGACTAATGAAATGCAAATATAACGCAAATTTGCGCACTTCGGGAGAGAATTTGCTTCTTTGAAATTTTAATTTTAACTTTTTTAGCCTGGATTTATGGAGGATAATAAATCTGCTGCCTCTTGATTAATCAACCGCTTTTCTTCTAATGTCGCTATGATGGCGGACAGTTCAGCGATTCTCTTCAAGAGACGCTGGTTTTTTGAACGCAATACTGCCAACTTCTTTTTTCGTGTCTCCGCTAAAAGTGATTTCCGATTTAACTGTTTCGTTTCCTTTTTTGTGGTGTCATCTCAATCTCCATGGACTCGGAATTTTCAACCTGAAATTTATAAAAAAGGGATCCAAAATTGCTTCTGATATATTAAATACATTTTCTTGATTCATTGAAGTTTTAGACTAATTGTCTAAAACTTCAATGAATCAAGAAAATAAATAGAGAAAATGAAGCAGATATAATGATGAATATAAATAATGAACATCATATAGATAATTAATTTTGTATATGTATTCATTTAAACAGTACAATTATCTATAAAAGATAATATCAATATAATATCAACACATTTCAGTAGACACTACTCAGACTCTGAATCTAATATTATGACATAATTACCACTTTTAGAGTACAGACATTAATACAATAAAAGTAACTAACTTGTTCGACGATATGAAGTGTAGGAATCGAGAATGGTTTTAAATATGTCATATTTCGTGCAGTTTTTCTAAAATAACTTTGCGCAAAATGTCTAGAGCATATTCGAGTATATTTGGTTGGTTGCCAGTTTTGTCGCCCAGTGGCATGAATCCATAATTTGAGAATTGCAGAGTCTTTTGGAAATCTGTAACAAGTTTTATTATGTAATATGAAATTTAAGATTGAATAAAGAAATACCTCACTTTTAGGGTAATTTATCAGTAACCTAAGCTGGTATCATTAAAACATCTATTACCTGATCAAATTATAAAGTACATAGTTAAAAATGGCGTACCAGCCTGACGTTTGTTTCGAGGATGACAAATTAACATTACCATTTAATTCGGTTGGTTAATATATTTATTATTATGATGATAAATGACGTTTTCATACATTATTTCTATTCATAATAGCTTATTATTATGATAAGACTCTCATTCTGTTAATATTTTTGCCTAACAAGGGATATTTTTATCAAAAAAATTGTACTTACGTATGAAAGGTTATGTCTCGTAATTTCTGCTCCGTACGGCTTTTACAGCCGATTATATAACATATTACCATTATGTCTTATAAAACACTCAACTACGTCTTAGTTTCACAACTTCAATTACTGTAAATCACTTAAATAACATAAATTTACGAAGTAAATAACGGTCTCAACTGATTTGTTGGTTGCAACTTTCAGTTGTGAGTTGTGCACTTGTGACCAACAGAAACTCTGCAAAGACAAAAAATGTTGTTTTCGTCTTTTTCATTCCTTACAGTTTTCGTATGTTGTGGTTTCATTCGCACATGGTAATAATAATTGCGTAGCAAATCGAGAGCATATTTCATCCTAGATATCTCTGTAAATTCACCATTTAATTTATATAAAATCAAAATCAAATATTTCTTTATTCATGTAGGTTTCAAAAGAACCTTTGAATCGTCATTTTACAAAGTATAATATACTTAACATTTTCTAATAATTAATTATAGTTCATGTGAAGCTTCAAGCTAGCACTGATTCTGAATGTAAATATTCTTGAGATGAATCGGCAAGAAATTCAACAGTACCTACTTACTCTTAAAAAAAGAAAGTCAACACCTGTTAAACATTATAAATTCAATACAGACAGAGCAGGGAGGACATACGGCTGCCTGTAAGCGGAAACGGCCAAGGGTTAGAAAGAGAGAAAAGATCGCGGTACTCCATCTGTCTTTTTGACGTGATAACGTCTAGTAAATTGATGATAGGGTGCCCGTTCGGAGAAGATGACGTCATCATTGTCACAATTAGTGAGCGAGAGCGCGGAACAAGCGGTAGAGAGGTACGATCGGCTCGGCCTAAGCGTTCGGCTCACGATCGGCGGTCGGCCTAACTTACGACGCGTCCGAGTAGAAATGACAGCGGCAAATGGCGGGAAACTGTTTTGTCAATATATAATAAACTGTTATATCTGTAATTGCTTCGTGGTTATATATCAATACGAAGTAACGTCAATTTATTATTTTTAAAGTTATAATAGTGACAACAATTGCAGCAAAAAAGGTAATTAATTCTTGCATTTTAAGAATTTGATTAGCAATATAATTTCATATATTTGTTATTTGATAATTAAAAAAGTAACATCGGTCGGCGAGTGCAGTAGGTAATATAAGGTTATATTACAATTTTGATTAAAAACTTATTAGGACTCATATAATTACGATCGTATAAAAATTTAGCTGCTTTTATTTAGTATATTTTTACTATTTTAAGTTAATTAAACTTAACTTCTTTATTAAACTTGATTATTTCTTGTATTACATATTTTCAAAGTATTTAACTTTATTTCGCTTTTATATTAAATACAATTAATTACCTGTAGCTTATATGCATAGATATATATATATAAATATATGTTATACAAAATAATGATAATTCTGTAATAATAATTCAATTCCATTCATGTTTTCTTATGACGTTATCACGTAAAAATTATCGTCCGTAAACCGACTTTACAGACAACCAATTTTTTTTTCTACTTACGCATGCGCAGTAAAGGACTGCTTGTTATTATGACAACCTCGAATAATAAAATCAAATCAACTTAAATCTATACTTATCTATACTATAATATTATAAAGCTGAAGAGTTTGTTTGTTTGTTTGAACGCGCTAATCTCAGGAACTACTGGTTCGAATTAAAAAAATATTTTTGTGTTGGATAGCCCATTTACCGAGGAAGGCTATAGGCTATATTACATCACGCTACGACCAATAGAGGCTGAGTAATAACAAGAAATGTTACAAAAACTTTTTTGAGACCTTCCATTGCGTCTTTTATTATTTCTCTTCTCGAGACATTTTTTAACTATAGTTCCACTTTTAAAGTAAATATATCACTCTTTTACTGAAAATTTTCGAAAAATAAAAATAAAAACTCAATAATACATTGAACGACCTAGGATCCAACCTAAGACCCCTTGCTCGGCAGTAACGCTTGCGACCACTCGATCAACGGGGCGGGTATGGCGGTATCTCTTAGAGTAATTGTTTAAAAATATTTAAGTACGTTTTTCCCTTAAATTACCACGGGTGAAGCTGCGTGGCATAGTACAAGGTCTAGACCAAGAACACAAACGGCATTATCTATCTTTACTAATATTATAAAGCTGAGGAGTTTGTTTGTTTGAACGCGCTAATCTCAGGAACTACTGGTTCGAATTGAAAAAATATTTTTGTGTAGGAAAGCATTTACCGAGGAAGGCTATAGGCTATAACATATAATATACATATAACATAACCCTACGACCAATAGGGCCTGAGCAATAATAATAAACGTTACAAAAAGGGGAACAAAAATTATTTTTTTAGAGCTTCCGTTGCGTCCTTTATTATTCTTCTTCCCGAGACATTTACCAACCAACCAACTATAGTAAAGTTCCACTTTTAAAGTAAACATAACATCACGTTTTTTATTCCCCGAAGGGGTAGGCAGATATGCACATTTTAAATTCGTGAGTTATGAGTCCCATGTAATAGGGGGCGAGCCTATTGCCATACACCGGGCACCATTCCAGACTCCGTGCTATTTATTGAAAATTTTCGAAAAATTAAAAAAAACAATATACGTTGACCAACCCAGGAATCGAACCTTAGACCCCTCGCTAGACAGAAGCGCTTGCGACCATTCGACAAACGAGGTAGGAACTCTTAGAGTAATGGTTAAAAAATATTTAAGTACGCTTTTTCCTCAAATTAACGCGGATGAAACCGCGAGGCACAGCTAGTATCTTATAAAGTTGTTTGAAGTAATTAAATATATACATATAACAAAATACAGCATAAAGCTGAAATAACCAAAGCTTAAATCTTATATTATAAGCCCGAAGAGTTAGAGATGATCATAAATGATCTAATATCCACATGTACTCGTAGGACAGGTAGCTGTGAGGACTAATAGGAGAGTGTATGCTTTTGGCCTAGCGGTCTCAAGTTCGAATCTTGATCAATTTTTTTTTAGACTTCAATTATTTACTTCTATTTTAACCATAGAAATCACAATCAACAATTAACCGTCGTATCGTTCTGGTATGCTACTTTTCCGCGCTAACTGCGCATACGTGAATAGACAGAGACAGATAGGTACCGTGATCGTCTCTCTCTTTCTAACCAAGGGACAGCTGGAGGCCTGGCTCCCCTGCTCAATATAAATAATAATACATCTAGTCCTCTATGTAATACCTCTATGCACCTCTATGTAATTATGTCCTGCATGACATGACAAGACTCTCCACTGAACTCACATATTTCACATTTATATAATCTCGTACAGAGTAATATGCTTTATTATGGGCTTGTCAATATTTTATTTATTTATTTATTAAATAAATAAAATATTAAAAAGGACTTTTTAATATGACAAACTTATAATTTATTAATTGGTAATTGTAAAATTGTTCGTGGGATTTTGTTATATTATTATATGCGTATACCAGAAAACGTTTACTTTTCGAAGTCGGAAACTTCAGACTTTACAATTTTGTCGATCCTTCTCGTGTTTATACTACGTTTGTAACTTTCTTTTAAAGTATTCCGTATTTAAATCAGTGATAAAAATTAGACTTTTACTTTAGACTTAGACTTACTTTAGACTTATTGTTAGACTTTTACTATTTAACTTTTATTGATTTTGGACGTAGAAAAAGTCTGACATTGGTGTAGGCCCTTATCTAATGTTAATATTAGATGTAGAGAGTATTTATATTGGAAAGAAGAAACCAATTCAGTTAGTAACGCAGTTGAGCAACAGCAAATTGGGCCGTTCCAATTGTCTTAATAGAAGTGGAGACCTTTGGCCAGTTGTTTACATTCGCTAGCGATATAGTTATAAGTTGTGTCATGTGTGTAAATTGTAGCAACGGATTCGGATATTCAATTATCTGATTTTGTATATTTTTGTTTAGTTTATATTATTAGCCACTATCTTTACATTAGGAAATTACGGTTTATGAATAATTTAAACAAGTATGCTTAATTAAGAAAAAAAAACAAAAAACCCGACTGCGTAAAATACTCTTATTATAAACTAAAAAGAACAATACAATTTACTAGCTTTCATTTGATACCCATATTGCTACAGTAAGAAAAAAAAATCAACTCCCCCCCCCTTCATTCCGCCGTTTGCGGGCGCCATTTTGAAAATTTATATAGCCTATGTCACTATTACAATTTAGACAAATCCAACGACACCTCATATGTCAAAAACCGTCCAGCCGTTTGGGCTGTAGGGCGTGCCAAAGAAATGGACATACATACATACATACATATAATTATAAAGACGATACCTACACAAAAAATAAAGAACAACATAAACTCATCAGTTAAAGTAATGTGGGTATGACAAAATCTAATATAGATACAATATTACATATCGTTTGTGTTATAGTAATTAGATATCAATTAGCCATATTGTTTTCTTTAGCCAATTAGTTAATTATAATTTGTAAAAAGAATATAATAGGTACAATAATTTACAATAGTCAAATATGAAAGCAAAACAATAGTTGTTATTAGAATAAAATGAAACTCAAACAGTGATTTAACAAACGTAAATATAAAATAATTTTAGTGCCTTGATAATTCTTTTAAAACGCGGTATTTTATTTTATTTTATTTATTTATAGAATAATAACTCCTAATGCCTATTCTATACATAAAATTTTCTTGCCAGAAGTGTTTCACTTGAAAGTAGGGTTTACATGGTTGTGGTAGGATTAGTTATTTAATACTAATACTAAATGTACTTATTTAAAAAATAAATAAAAAAATACTAGTACATGTATATTTATTTTATTCCCGGCCCGGCTTCACAATTTGTTAGTGCTTGGTTGCTGTTTGCATGTCTTGTACAGTGTACTACGATTTATATTTGAACGACTTCTTCGCGCCATGATTAAATTGAAAAAGAAAATGACAACAAGGAAACAACAACATGGTAAAGAAAATAATAAAAGAGCCAATACTAACTACAAACAGCAAA
The DNA here is from genome assembly GCA_036937285.1 of Euphydryas editha. Taxonomy (NCBI): domain Eukaryota; kingdom Metazoa; phylum Arthropoda; class Insecta; order Lepidoptera; family Nymphalidae; genus Euphydryas; species Euphydryas editha. The sequence continues at coordinate 18,763,136 of JAUPFZ010000014.1, forward strand.
TATTTACAACATACAAACGTTAAGATACGCTTTTTATAGGCAGTCCGCGGTCCGAGGCAGCGCGACGCGGTTTCGCTACAAGGCATTTTTTTTTGGTTGCGTGTAATTTTAAATCAGCGATAACTTCTAAAGTATTAATTGAAATGAAATAAATAATTAAACTTGATCGTTAATTTTGATCTACATTAAATTGTTAAGATAACTAATATATGTATCTACTTATTTGTATAATGATTAATATTGATTAGGACATTATCCTTGCAAATAAAATAATATTTTTAAATTATACTGTGATATGATGGCATATACATATTTATCTCCTAAGATTGACTAACCTTAGGTACGGTCGTGGCCATATTGTAGAATTGCCCATATTATGAAATGCTTGAGAATTTCATGAAGTTGTCGCATTTCATGATGTGGGCAACTCAATTTGACCAGATCATTAAATTGTAAACGTTTAACGATTTTGTCACCCACGATTGGCCGTATCATGACAAAAGGGTCTCCATGAAATATATAATAAAAATCCAGAATATGTTAGGTTAGGTTTTTTTTCTTGAATATAAAAAAATCCAAAAAAGGTTAAGTTAGGTTAGGGTTGGTTTTTATTTTTTTATTATAAAAAAATCCAAAATATAGTAGGATGGGTTAGGTTTTTTTTCTTAAATATAATATATTCCTCATCGGCAGTTTCCATACACTTTTTTTCGCATGGTCAACCTACTATCTTTTATTTGTATAAGCGATATGATCAAATAATCTTAACCAATTCATGAAGTAACGCAAGGTGAGTTTACCATATCGACAAACGATTTCTTATCATTAATTTGACCAAGGCACATCATGATGTGGCCAATTGTCAGTGAAACATTTCATGAAATGCGACTATTCAATTAAATTTTCAATCATTTCATTATGTGAGCAATTTTACGATATGGCCACGACATGTATAATATCCTATCGCGGACTTTTTTGTAGTTTTTTGTAGTGTTTGTGCCTTTTTATGACATACAATTCCATAGTACATTATTTTGATGTACAGTAGAATCCCGATTATCCGGATCAAATAAAACCAGGGGTATTCCGTAGAATCGAAAATCCGGATAATCGATTTTAAAGCAAATCCACCAATATTTAAACTTTAATATTTTTTATTATGTAATAGAATTTGACGTGTTGGCGCAGTGGTCACAGCAACTGGCTGATGCACTCGTTGCGCTGTCAAAACATTTTTAAATTGACAATTAGAGCCGAGATCAATGAGTCCGGATAATCTCTTCTATATGATGTATCCCGATGAAATTGAAACCTACACCAGATTTTAATTTAGAACTCTAGGATCACAACTGTGAAAACCGCATTCAATTTCGTACAAATCTTGCATCATGCTAAAACAAACATACAACCAGACAAACATTTTAAAATTAATGGGTTTTGGCTTATAATGCTCTCATAAAGACTCGTTTATTTGTTTTTCTTAAATATTACGTTCAGACTTCGGCTGGTTACAATTTTTTTATACATACGTATAGACAATAGACATCCGTCAACATTTTATCAAAACTCATTCCTATAGCAAATTTCAAGGTTATAAGTAGGGTTGCCAACCGTACTATAATATATAGTATTGTACTGTATTTCGGGACTCCGTAGGTACCTACTATATACCTACCAACTGTTGAGGGAATATATAGTACGCGAAAATACTATATGTCAGTATAATAGATCGATTTTGTTGACAATACCACATCCCAAAAATAGCAGCATATTTTAAAAAATACAGAAAAAAGTTAACATACCATTTCTGCTTTCTATTCCCGCCCCTTTGGCATTCACAGAAAGATTCAGAATTCGGTAATTTGTATAGTAAGAGTTCCCTTGCAGCGTGTACGAGATTTCATTTTTTTTCATATGTTTTAATACACACACAAGGCCTCCTAAGGTAGGCAACCAAGGTTCCTAAGGTAGGCAACTTAATGCCTGTGTTTTCTCCTAAGGTAGGCAACCAAGGTTCCTAAGGTAGGCAACTTAATGCCTGTGTTTTAGGTAACAGCCGACTGATATACATTTTTTTTAAATAAATATACTCATAAATAATACATATATAAATAATGAATTAATGACTGAATGAAACACATTTATTTAGGACATTACACAGAATCACAGACAACAACAATTAAATTAAAAATAAAAACAAACTTGTAAAAGAAAAAAAAAAACATAAAAATCAATAATTAAAATATAAAAATAAAAATTAAAAAAAAACACAATTAAAACATGAAAAAGAAAATAAAACAATAACAAAAAAAATTAAATAAAAATAAAACACATAAATCTGTAACCTCGTGTTGTGCCCCAAAAAGGATTATCACTCAGCATTAAGTTGGGTTTGAAAGAAAAAAAAACCCAACACTGATTTTCAGCGATAACGCAACAAGTATCAATCCTTTTTTTTTTACAAACAAAAAATACATTATGTAGTAATATACTGAATACTAATAAATAAACATATATTACACCCAGACTAGGGGCGGGAATCGAACCCACAACCCTTGGAGCAGAAAACAGGGTCACTGCAAACTGCGCCAACGTGTCAGTCATTTTAATAATTCTATGCCATTCTAAGTTAGAGGGGTCTGAAAAAGTTCGAAATATTTTTTTAAATAGTGATTAAGAGTTGAGAACTGGCCCCTGCACCACATTTTGTCTAGTAAATCTAGAGCTCACTTGGACTGAACTGAATTATTAGTCTGTATACGTCCCACTGCTGGGCAAAGTCCTCTTCTCCGTATAGTAGGAGAATTGGAGCTTAATCCATCATGTTGCTTCACTACGAGTTGTCGGATAATTTTACAATACCAAATGCCTGTGATAACAACCGAGTCCGATCGCTGCGTGCTCTTCGAGGCATAGTGGTGAGACTCACAAGGATATATACCCAGACCAAAAACAAATATTTGTCCAAATACGGGTCCAATACGTCCATATAGCGGGAATCGAACATGCGACCGCCGGCATTGTGGCGACTACTCCAAAGTGGTTGCACAAGTATGTTAAACAAGTTAACGCGAAAGTTGTTATCATGAACATCCGATAACTATGGTTTCTTTTGGTAGAGAAATTATACGCTAATTAGCAGTGGAGTAGCGTCGCGGATTAAGCTCCAACAAGCGTTGTACACGGAGAAGATACCTTTGCTCAGTAGAAGAACGTTTACGGGTTGTTTTAATTCAGTTTAGCTATAGTAAAATGGCATAGTCGTACGATGTAAAAGTAAAGTCGTATGTAGAGTTTATGTAGAGTAAAGTTGTAGAATTGTAACATGAAATATGTATCTAAAACTAATATTGATTAGAGTTGCGTTACAATAATAGGCTGAAAATAGAATTTGTTAAGTTTCTTATAAGCAAGTAGTCATCATTTTAATTTTAACGCCATCTTGAGACTATAACGTGTACGTTTAGTGCTTTCAGTAGGCTTAGATCCCATTCTTTGAACCATAGTAAGTTCTTCAATTTAAAAACAGATGGCGTTGTAAAGTAAAATATCAGTAAGAAAGAGACAACTATACGCAGAATCAGTGAAATGAATAGATGTACTAAACAAACGACTCCGACTCAGTACCGTGATTCCTACTCCGTAGAACGTACCGTGATGTGGTAACACCGAAACGATCTCACCTCGCGCGTGAACGAAAATAAATTCCCATCTGTTCAAATATTGTGCAAGTTTTTTTTTATTATTTCTCCAAAACAGTTCAAAATGTGTGCGTTTTACGTTCTTCATGTTTTAATAGCGTAGCGTTTTTTTTTTTCGTATAATTTTGTGTTCGCAGTGCTCGAGTGTGTTTTGTTTTTGTATTCGTGTATTGTGAATGGATTTATTATAACTCGATTATGAAGGCGTGCGCCTCGTAAAAGGTACGTATTTGCCTGAGCGGCTGTTAATCGTAACTCGGTGGAATAAAGCCTTATACATCACCGGTGAAATGGAACTGCGACTTGTCGTTAGCCAGTCGCCAGTAACTGGACTTTCGCAATCACTATTCCTTAGGCGTGTGTAGCATTCCTTAAAAGTAAACCACTCTACCATAGAAGTACAACAGTCGTCGTGTACATTTTTCTTCGTCACCAATTCAACTGGCCATAAACAATATGATGCTCGTAATTAACGTTTATTCAAAATTCGAATCATGTCCAAGAATCATTTCTCTTCGACTTTTATGGTTTCATAATAATTTCTACTAAATATTATTTTGCAAATGAAAGTACATTTTTATTATCTGTATTCATGTTAATGTATGTTTCATTGTATATTCTGTCATAAAAGAACGATAAAATTTGAATGTACCCTCAATTATTAAAATGACGACAGTATCGCAATTTTTAGTATAGTTTTTTTTTTGTATAGCTTAGAGAATAAATTTGAGTTTTTTAACTGTAGAGTCATTAAAAAAACCATCCAGATATGACTTTGAGAAGGATGTGATGATTGACAAATAGATATGCGTAAAAGGATTCGACCTTCTAAGGAAATAAAGACTACGTTTGAATATTATTTGACTTTATGAAACAACTTTGGTAAGTATGGGACTACACGTTGCTAGTAACTATGCACTATAGCCCCATTTTTGTCCTGATTTATCAAAAACTAAAATTATTTACATTTTAATGTTAATATATATTACTGAAATGAACTGCGTCTTAAGTATCTATTACGTATTGATTATTGAATTACAATGGCTCGTGTAGTGGTGAACCATAATTATATTGTAAAAATATAATAATGGTTTCAAGATTAGTTTACCTTTGCGTTAGAAATATGTTCTAATATTTAAAAAAAAAAGGTTTGACATACCTACTATAAAAATGTAGAAATATTTTTAAAAGTATTTAATATTTTTTAATAATGTCATTATTAGTAAAATAATTTCAAAAAGTTGAAGTCCATTAAAATATAACTGAAACACAGTAGCGAAACGGTACGAATAAATTTCAACACATATGTACGAAATTACGATCGAAATCTAGTAAATTATAAAAATTAAATAACAAAAATGGCATTAAAAGTATCATGAGCGTTAAAAATAGTGTTGTTTCTTAATATGTGTGTGTATACATTATTTTACAAGTGCAATATACGATAAATAGAGACATTTTAAGTCCGAAAAATCACTCGCTTTGCGCGTAGTGAGAGTAGAACCCACCTCAACGCTTCGCTTATGACACGTGCAATATTTGATGAATAAAATATTTATATTTTCTATAAAAGGTATTGTAGGTATTGTATTTGTATTTGGTATTATATCACAAAAAGTGTGGGTGGTTGCACGACTAAAAGAAGCTGGTGATTCAGTCGGTCAGCCAGTCACCTATAACCTTTGTGACACCGTCATTAATCTCCAGTTCTCAGTCTGTCTTGATTGTAATAACTACAAACTACAAATGGTTCAAGCTTTCTTTCGTTTAAAAGATAATTCTTTTAAACAAAAGAAAGCTTGAACTATTTGTAATTTGTTGCCAAAGTCATGTAGAGTCTACAATCTACATTAATATGTAGACTCTACCGTGACTATGTCCTATTCTCTTAATTTGAATGAGTGTTGATAAAAAACATTTGAATATTTTTATGAAAATATCTTCATGATAATTTTAAATTATTTCTTTGATTCCGATCACTGCAGTATAACGCACGTTGACGTTAATACTTACCTTACTTATAATATAAAGTATGATAAATTACATCAAACTTACCTTATAATATAAACTATATTAAATAACATCAAAATAAGTTTAGTTTCTACTTTTTGAAATGTGCACGTTTTCATAAACGCATATACAACGAAAATCCTACAAAAAATATTATTATTATTATATATTCTTTATTGTACACCATACAGAAAATAGTACAAAAAAAATTATAAGGAATATCAAAAATGTACAAAAAGGCAGCCTTATCGCTCAATAGCGATTTCTTCCAGGCAACCTTAGGATTAGAATTTAAGAAGAAATAGGTAAGTTTTCCTACGGGAGCATTATATACTCGTATTTATATAAAGTTTTGAAAAATCTTTAATGTACATAACTGAGTACCTCGTTACGATTTCATTATATGTACTCGTATGTTGTAAAGGTGTATTTTATACAAGTGGAGTTAACACGATATTTAATAATGTGATCAGTTTGAAACATTGTATGTTAAAACGATTTAGAAAATAATTTTAAACGGTTTTACTTCGGTTGTCTTTTTGATATTTCTTTCTTATTTTTTTTATTTTTTTTTTCATTTTCCGTAATGGCTAATACTATATGATAGTGAAGAAACTGCGGAAATTGCTCGTTTTTGTTTTAACAATAATTTAGTACAGTCTCTTCCAGGTTGGTAAATAATACTACAGTTTATTCTAAATGTCAAAATGATTATATTGTATATCAAATAATCAACTATGGTCTTGATGGAAGCGTTGATTCTTTGATTTTGACAAAAGCTTAGCAAAATACGAAAACGATGACCGTTCTGGTGTAGTGGTGCGAGTAGTCGCCTCAACGCCGCGCGCCGACAGTCGTGGGTTTAAATTCCGCTCCGGAAAGATATTGTATTTGTACAAATATTTGTTTCCGGTCTGGATGTATGTCCTTATGGGTCTCCCTACCGTGCTTCGGAGAGCACGTAAATCCGTCGGTTCCGGTTGTTATCATAGACACCTGATAACGATCGCTGGTCGCTACTCGTGGTAGGGAAATTATCCACCAACTTACAGTGGAGCAGCGTGGTTGATTAAGCTCCAACCCTTCTTCTATATGGAGAAGAGGCCTTCGCTCAACAGTGGGTTGTTTACTGGCTGATACGGTAGAGTACAGTTAGCAAAATATGCGCATATCTTCCCTTATTTCCCGGTAGAGGCGAGTGTATTTTTACGACAAATATTACAACAATTTTTTGTGTAGAAGTGACGAAAGTTTGTGGGATTTCCGCTCGAAACTCGTTAGTTGTATTTATACTAATATTTGTTTGCTGGTCTGCGTGTTTGTCCTTGTGGTTCTCCTTATTGTGCTTACGGAGGATGTTAAGTCGTCGGTCATGTTTGTTATCATAAACACGTAATAAAAACCAATATTTTTTTTTAACATACACACACGGTCGTCTGTTCCTAAGGTCATTTAATCCCTGTGTCAATAAAAAACAATGATTTCTATTTAAATTTATTTTGAGTATTATTTGCGTTATTTTTTCATACTTATTATTCGATATTCTACTGAATACTGCGTTGGTTAAACCGAATATAAATTCCTGGCTGAATATATTAATAGACATGTGTAGTAAGACACTAATACATAGTAATACACCTTAGTATACTACTATATCCTTCTCCTACATGGAGAGCTTCTGCCCAGCTTTTTACCAGCAGTGGGACGTTTACAGCCTGATTCAGTTCAGTATACTACTATCTATAATATTATATTTTATGTAACCCTTATTGTCTCAACAAAATCCATACAGCCGTATAGTCAAGGTGGCCTAGTGGATAGAACACACGATTTTTAAGTAAATCGATATGTGGTGGGCTCAAATCAAGTCGTAAAAACTTGTCTTTGAGCAGGAAAAGTTCTGAGACAGTTTTACATAGACTAGGACTCCAATCTCCTTCTTAGTAGGAAAACAAACTCAGCAGTTGAACTCTTATACCCGTTACAGTTTTAGTTTTATTTAATGATAACAACAGTGTATGTTCAACTGTTATTAATGTTGTCGGTAAAATATAAACAAATAGCTATCATAATTATTTCAACACTGCAGTAAAGCGATTACAGTTTTTATCGTTTCTCTATTTATCGATTACGACATATTTACAGGAAACATGCTTATTCTTTGTACTTTTAAGTAATAGGTGAGTAAGAACTTACGTAATAATACCAATAATATATAGATGTATACCAGAATATAATATATTCCTTTTAATAAAATACTCGTATTTTTAAATCAGCGATTAAAAATATTTTTCTTATTATGCATCCTCTAGTGGCAACTAACAAAATGGCGGAACATTGCGAAAGGCGCCAAAAATAACGATAAACACGCGAATCGCTCAAGATATTTAATTAATAGACATAATATTTTATAACTTAAATAATGCATAAAATATTAAGTTCGTTGCGTAATGTAAGGAATAACTTTATTAGAAATTGATTTATTTTCTTAATCACAATTGTTTATTTACTTTTAATAATTTTTAAACTTGGATACTAACCTCTTTCTTTTAACCTTTTTCAATTCCTACTATTATTTCACACTCTCCCTATATACGAGTATATATTTATTTATATATCATTTTAAAAAATTTCAATCGTTACTAAAATATTTTTTATTCATCAACTTTTTTTTTATTATCTTGTAGTGGATGACATTTCATGTTAATACAGTTTTTTCAAATATTAATTCCTTAATTAAATTTAGTTTTTCATGGTAGAATTTATTTTCTTTGTTGACCTAATTAGGAATTGACTAATTTTTTTTTGTACTTTTTATTCCTGTTAAAAAAGAAAAACAAATATTGATAAGAATCGACTTGAAAATGAGGTTTTGTGTTACATTAGTGGGTCGAGTTTTGTTTTGAAATGATTTTTTTTTGCTTACTACAAAACGTAATAATAATATATTTAATTTGTACGTTCGTTGCGCTGCTTTATGCAACGAGTGCAACCAAACCCACAGTCGGTTAACGGTTTTACAATGACTTTCACTTTCTGATCCTAAAAATACTATTATAATATTACTAGTGGCCCGTCCCGGCTGCGCCCAGGGTATGTATATGTTTCTAAACCTTCCTCATGAATCACTCTATCTATTCGTGAGAAACGCATGAAAATCCGTGTAGTTGTTTTTGAGTTTATCGCGAACAGACAGACAGACGCGGCGGAGGACTTTGTTTTATAATATTATGTAGTGATAAATGCGACAGTTTTTATGAATGGATGTTTGTTACTCTTTCACACAAAAACGACTGAACGGATTCAAACTTTAGGATTAGAATGCTAAGCTATAGCATTAAAACATAAGTTTTGGACGATTTTTTTATGTTTGAGTCTCACTAACAATAAGAGGCGGAGGAGGGTGTATGCCTTTATTTAGGTGAGAGTATAGGGGACAAACTTAATTGTTTAAAATAGTAAAAATTTATTTCAATAAAAATAAAATAATATTTCAGCACGAAATGTGTAAAATGTCCATGCACGTGATTCCGCACGAACTCGGTATTAAGTAATTTTGAAATATAACGGTCGAAAAAAGTTTTATTTAATTTTTTTTTAAAAGTATAAACGCGGCAGAAAGTAAAACGTATGATTTAAAAATACGCGACCGAGAGATTGTATGATGGCTCGTTACGTTATCGTTAATTGCTTTAGGAAACGTAACGCTATTTTAACCATTTGGCTTACTCGGAAGCCGTACTATGTAATAGACGTGTATATTTACTAAATATTTTCTTCACTGTGGAGCTAACTACAATTGTGAAAACTTTACACATATACATACATTGTTTATATACAGATAACTTTTTTTAAATGTCAAAAGAAGTTTATCCATTTTGCGATAAATCTTTTTTTGTTTTGTTTTTCTTGTAACCCTTTTTTTTAAATGATGTCAAAAGGAGTTGCTTTTTTTTGTATCTGTTACGCAATGTACCCGCCTAATATTAATCGATTTTGATGCCTTACTTTTTATTATATAAAATAAAATTTAATCAAAAATTAACGGAAACCATAATAGCTGGAAGGCCAAAGGACGCGGTTATAGGAAATCAATTAACCATTAAGGTTAATTGGCTTGCAACAACGATAAACGACGGTTCAGTAGTCGGTTATAAATTCAATTTTGAGAATGTTAAATAAAGCGATAGACTTTTTTATATAATAGATAGAATAGATTTTTTTTCTCTATAATTATATAGAAAAGCCGAAGGTCCTTCACTCATTGACTAATCATAAAATCTCGAACGCTATTAGATGTATGAAATTGAAATTTGGCACAGAGGTACATTATGAGCAGGAGACGTCAGTTAGCAAAGGTTTTAAGGAGACTCTGTAAAGGGGTAGAATGGGGGGTTAAAGTTTGTATAGAACTATGTTATTGCTGGACTTACAAGTATGAAAATTTGTATTTACACTATTGATAACACTGACAAAACTGTTTCAATAATTTTAGAATTACACGCCTTTTGGGGTTAAAATGGGGATGAAAGTTTGTATAGGAAAATTATCATTATTAAAGCTTTAATTGCGGGATTTGGTTAATAGGCTTCAGTTTGAGAGAGGTTTTGAAGCAAATTACAACTATACTAGATTGTCACCGATGGCAAGATATGGCGACAAAACCTTGAGTCACCACCAGCACCACCACATCAGCCGCTGGATGTCCACAGCTGAATGTAGGCCTCCGCCATCATCTCTGAGTGGATTTTACAATACTCGCCGCGCTTGGCTGACGAATTGGCCAGCGCAGTGCGTTGTGGCAGGATATGGTGACGCTGATTGCCCACCGTCCGCCGAAATTGCCTACCGCGAAGGTGCGATGCTCAAGTGCGCGGGGCGTCGCACAGGAGAGAGTACTCGATGGAGCTGCCGCCTGCGGGCCACGGAGAAACGTACGCGGTACCCGTGGCCCGCCTTGTAAGGGCGGGTGAGGGCGCACGGTGGGTTATTTTAGTGGGTGAGGGCCCCACACTATCACGTTGTCTCCCCGGGCGACTTGATGTGCGTTCAGGTACATTTTTTCCGCCAAAACAAAAAAAAAAAAGGATATGGTGACGCTGTAACCCTTCGCCGTCCTGGTTGGTGTATAGTTCTTCGCACCACTATAGCCTTAGCTGCCTTTTACGACACCTCGGTCAGAAATAAATCGGGACATTTTCGGGGAAATCTGTCCGGTCACAGCAGGGCACGTGAAGCACAGCTAGTTTTCATTAAATATTAAAATTTTTAGTAATTACAATAAGAAGTTTGTAATATTGTGATTAGTTTCGCATATAAACATAACAAAAAAAAACCGCTCATTATGCAACTCGCACTTGACGTAACGTCGTGGGTCAGTTCTCACGTAGATGAGTGGGAAATATTGTGATTATGTTAAAGTAAATTATAAAATGCTCGTTTTTTATTTATAATCGGAGGCGAATTTGTTTTCTCACAGAACATTTGAATTTGAACGTGTTAGTAATTGTGTAGTAACAATTCAATTAATTTGAAAACGGCTTAATTTTATGTATCTCTAGTTGTTGTCGTAGATCTGTGAAAACAGAATATAAAATTAAGTTTGCGTGAATTGCGACAGATTATGAAGGAGTATACAATGTCTGTTAACAGTAGGATTAAGCTTTAACCCTTCTATATGGAGAGAAGACCTTTGACCCATATTGGGACAAACTATGTTGTTTAGAGTTTATTAATCTAACGGTATTAATACCAAATTATCACTTTTTGTACTCCCTAAAGATGAATCAATGGAATTTTACTACTTTTAAGGGATTATTCACTTTTAACATTTATTATCATATTTTTTTTCATAAAACATTTTCAAGTTGTTCATTTATCATTCATTAAAAAATTTCAAGTTGAATCAAGTTTCTAAAAGCTCTTTTTTATCTATGGTTATAATAGATGATATACAATTTTGTTTAAATAATTTCATTAAAATTAATTATAACTTGTTTCTAATAGTACGTACAATAGTTTTAATTTTCAAGTTAAATCATATATACTTAAAAGTTACATTATATAGTTAAATAAGCTTCCGGTACGGTATCGATATATTGTATAAGCACTAAGCTGGATAAAGTTTCTAGGACACTGAGAAATTGCTTTTTAAAACTTGTCCGGTAAACCTCAGGACTTCATAAAACTAGAACGAGTTCTATAAGTAAAAACTATTGTCACTATCAACTATATTTTGTGTTTAAAACCTACCCAGAATTTAAGTATTAATACCTATTATAAATAGAAAAAAATATTTATTTGTAATTAATTATCATTTTTTTTTCTTTTATTTTTTTATACATACACACGGTCGTTAGTTCGTAAGGTAAGGCAACATAATGCCTGTTTTAGGTGACAGTAGGTTTGCCACCTTTCAAAAACAGTAGACCCGGAGATTTTAAAAATAAAGTTAATTTCTTTAGTAAGAGTTTTTTTTATATAAAATAAAACATTTTTAAGTGTGAATTAAATAATAAAAGTAAAAAGTAATGGTAAATTATCACTGGTAATATATTTATTAAATATAGAAGGCCTAACTAGTGCTAAAGTGGCTAACTTGGACCAGCTTAAAACAATATTTTTTATTTTGAAGAGTTTTTTTTAAGTATATTTTCTTGTTCAGGTTTCTTCAAAATTTTCAAAAATTCTCGGCATTTCATATTTGTAATTAATCTTTCCTCTACTTTACTCTACCTTCACCATGACCACTGACAAGCAGTTTCGCTCGTCTGTCCACAAATTTCACATTAAAGAAGAGACGCGCTCTACAAAAGCATTGCTTATAAGGATTAGTGTAAAAAATACGATTATTTTTTGCAGTTCGGTGAAGGAAAGTCACCTCGACTTTGAATAACTGAACCCGTTTTAAATCAACAGGCGATGTTGAATCACTAGCTTGTACGAACTCTCGTACTTGGTTTAAGTCTCGCCCCGCGCTGTGATGGTCGGCTATCGCTTCACAGCTTCACTGCCACTGCCCGGTCTGACCCGGAGATTTCGATGTTAAGCCCGTAGCCCGGAGATGCACCATGCAAACCCGTAGACTCGGGGTCAAACCCGGAGAGGTGGCAACCCTAGGTGACAGCCGAATGTATATTTTTTTTAGTAGATAGTATACAAATATTATAGGTACCCATATTCGGAGCTAGAATCAAACCCACAACCCTAGAGAGAAAAGCAGCATCACTGCCAACTGCGCCAACGGACCAATCTCATTCTTTCTCTTTTATGTCCTTTTATACAGAGTTATACTATCCTATAATCATATCACGCCACTTGGCCAGCATAATTTCCTTTTTATATTGTCCTCTGTCAAACCGTTTGCCTGGAAGGGATCGTTCTTTTAGCGATAAGAACTTCGATTAGTATACTTCCTTTTTTTACCCGACTGCGCCAGAAGGAGGGTTATGTTTTTCGAGAGTATGTATGTACGTATAAGTGTATGTGTCGCTGTGCAACCTGAACAAATCGATGGATTTTAGCTTGAGAGGTGTCATTCGATTCGTATTTACAGTGAAAGTGACACTGAGTATATATCGAAAAAAAAATATGTTTTTCTTCATTTCCAAATTACACGAAAAGTCGGAATTTTAAGTTTTTTAAATTATTAACTATATTTGTTTATGTATTTTGGTGTACAATTTTGTATATTTTACTTATTCATTAATTCAAACCGTAAAACTACTTTTTCCTTGTATAGTACTTTTTCCGTGTATGCAGAACTGTGGTGTATGCAAAACGTGAAAAGTAAATTACTCTACAAAACTAAAAAATAATTGGTCAAGTGCGAGTCGAACTACAAGACAAGGAGTTCTGTATCTGTATCATTTAACAGTACATATTTGTTATTACCATGTTAAAAAAAGTTTTGTTTCCTGTGACTCCGTTGAATCTTGATTTTTTGTTCATATTATTTATTCTTGTAACGTTCACATTTAAGTCGTAAGTATCATAATCTGCACAAAAATGATACCATTTTCACATTGAAAAGATCATATTGGAACTAAGGAAAATTGTACCCGAAAGATCCTTACTAACAACCCAAACGCTGTCTTCGCTCCGTCATGGATAAAATATGCTCAAAATACGTAAAAAATATTACCTATGCTATAAATATCATTTAGACCAGTGTTTCCCAACGTGGGGCCCACGCCCCACTGGGGGGCAATTCGATAGTTAAGGGGGGGGGGGCAATTTAAAAATGGACTCGACACGACTAACAATTTATATAACAATTTCATAGTGATTTCTTCCTTAAACTTTTCATTTATATTTCTTAATTGAACAAAACAATTTTAAAGGTTAAAAATTATGCATGGGGGCATAAAAAAATTTGAAATGTTAAGGTGGGGCATGGCCTAAAAAAGGTTGGAAAACACTGATTTAGACCCTGTTTCACAATGAATAACCTTTCGAAAGGTTAATGTTCGTCCCAGTCGTTACAGAATTATAAAAATACCGGTTTACAAGACATAAATTAAATATACAGTAACAAAATAACAATAAAAAATATCGATAAATATAATAATTGCGACTAAATTAATACATATATTATGTAAGAACGTTTTAATGATGTTGAACTTTGGGCGAATTGATTTCCTGATTTTTTATTTACAAAATGAATTTTTATTTCATTAACTAGCTGTGCCCCGCGGTTTTACCCGCGTTAATTGAGGGAAAAGTGTACTTAAATATTTTTAAGCAATTACTCTAAGTAGGTACCCGCGTCGAGGGTCGAGTGGTCGCAAGCGTTAGGTACTGCCGAGCAAGGGGTCTCAGGTTTGATTTCCGAGTCGTTCAACGTATTATTGAGTTATTTTATTTTTCGTGTTTATTATTCTTAGTAAAAGAGTGATGTTATATTTACTTTAAAAGTGGAACTATAATTAAAAAATGTCTCGAGAAGAGAAATAATAAAGGACGCAACGGAAGCTCTCAAAAAAGATTATTTTTTCCCGTTTTTGTAACATTTCTTATTATTGCTCAGCCCCTATTGGTCGTAGAATGATGTTATATAGCCTATAGCCTTCCTCGGTAAATGGGCTATCCAACACAAAAATAATTTTTCAATTCGAACCAGTAGTTCCTGAGATTAGTGCGTTCAAACAAACAAATAAACTTACAAACAAACAAACAAACTCTTCAGCTTTATAATATTAGTATATATTTGTCAAAAATCCTTAACTATTTCTGCTTTGGAATATAATATAAAGATACTTCAATTTCATTGTTTTTTTTTTTTTTTTACTATAATATGTCGAAATATTCGTCAGTTGATTTTATTTTATTTAATCTGTTTTTAAGTTTTCTTAAATTTATATTTTTTAAGTAGGTATTATCAAGGAATTTATATCATAACTGAAACTTTCAATTAATAAAATTATATATTCAAATATGCACCTTGAAATAACTTATATAAAGTTGACATTTGTTTCCAACATGTAAAGTGAAAAAATCGTTCCGAGCATTTCGTTGACTACTGGTATTTTGTCTCTTTCTTACGACTTGCCTTGAATCCATGGTAGAAAGAGATGCAATCCCTCTCTTAGGAATGTTTTTTGAGTACACATGCGCATTCCAGTTAGTATATAAATTTCTTGGGTATTTATACAATTACGTAAAGAATAATTATTTGAAATTTTAATAGAACGTCATGAATGTCGATAAAACAACCTGAAACAATTACGAAGCCGATGAACTGTCCTTATAACACGAACTTAATAGCATACGGGTCGGGAGGGATTTGGAAGATAATCCAATAATTTTTCACAGCGTTATGATGTACATGTATTGTTTGAGACACGCAAGTTGTATGTCTCTTTTTTCCAAGCTTAAGAAGATAAATGGAACTCCATTTCTGAATTCAATATTGAGTGTTTTCTGTTGTAGTGTTATTTTGCTTGATCTTATACTAGTATCGGCCTACTTGTTTCACACATTACACTCCACGCCGGGTATTACTCGACTGTCACAGTGTTTACCAGCTACCCGCATCCACGTTATCGTACTGAATTAGTGATTTTTCACTAATTTCAAGTGAATATTCACTTTTTTATCAATGTGAGAATCATATCATGCAGAATTATTGACTATTCAATGTATGAATATGTGAATATTAGAGTCCACTGATTTGATGATTGAATATTTGTATGTGTATTAGTGAGTATTCACTAACTTGTTATAAAAATTCACTGATATGTAGTGTCACACTAAAATGACTTGTTACATTTTAACATAAAATCGAAGTTTTGTGATAACTTACACGGAAACAAGATTTGTGGTTTATATTTATGTTTTTTGCTTCCTGTACTGTACTGTATTAGCCTGTAAACCACCCACTGCTGAGTGAAGGTCTCTTTTCCATATAAAAGTAGGGTTGGAGCTTAATCTACCACGCTGCTCCACTGCCGGTTGGCGTATAATTTCCCTACCATGAGTAACAATCGTAATCAGGTGCCTATGATAACAAAAGGCTTTACCTGCTCTCCGAGGCACGGTGGGGAGACCCACAAGGACATACACCCAGACCGGAAACAAATATTTGTACAAATACAAATATCTATCCCGAGCGGGAATCGAACCGCGACCGTCGGCGCGCGGCGTTGAGGCGACTACACGCACCACTACACCAGAACGGTCATTTTTGTTTTTACTTGTGGTAAACTACCTTATTAGAACATCACAAAATGACTCATAGTAGCGAGACATTCAGTCATTCAGTACAGAAGCCATATAGTCTTTATTTTTGCGCCAACTAAAATTAACGTTTTGAACTTTGACACTCGTTGTTAGTATAGTTTGTAGGTAATTTGTGCAAAATTTAAATGGTAAATAAAAACCTTCTGCCGCTGACAATTGACCACATCGCTGCAGTCTCGTCGCGATACAGGCCGGCCCGATAAAATCGACATTTAGAAAAGTATATATGTAGTTTTATACACCCGTGTTATCGTTCCTTAAAACTTAAATAAAAAAATAGTCTTGAATAAAATTAGACAACCTTTTAAAATTTTTAAATAGAAATTTTAGCGTTTTAAGTTCATTGACTTTCATAATTACACATAATCTGTACCGGAATATTCTTCTGTTCCGCTGTTACATAAAGGAGTTCGTACAACCGTTACATTACCGCAATGAATTATTGTTCTTATCTAACAAGTTACTTAATATTTAGATAATGCTCTCTTTAATTCGTGTCTCAATTAATATGTATTTAAGAATATCAAAGTGTACCGTACTTTCTTAAAGAATTCTAGCTGTACTTCCTGAAACAAACCGAAGTGATCTAAGTTCTATTTTTAACCCCCGATGAAAAAAATGTAAAGATATAAATTTGATGTGTCATCTGTGTACAGATACACATTAGTTAATAGATTATCAGAGTTGTCAAAAACCAACCACTATGATACTAATAATCAACAGTTGTATTATATGCTGACATGACTGACATGTACGTATATTATATAACATATTTAGATTAAAAAAAGACGATATGAGAAAAATTGATTTTGAAAAAAATAAAAATCTTGTATTGTGTATTATATTGTAGTGGGATTTTTTTTTCTTCAATGTAATTGGGACCGAATGAAAAGTGTACTATATATATTTAAAAAAATCTAATCGGTTCATAAATAAGAATTCTCAAGTAACAAAAGAAAAAAAAATACAAGCTAATTGATAATCTCCTCATCTCTTTAAATCGGTTGAAAAAAGTTAATGGTAGTAGTAAATGCTACTAAGACCTAACTACGAAGTACTAGATATTTTATAGTAAATTTAGTTGTTGAAATGTTACAGAAATTTGATTTTCATTTTATAAAACAATATTTTACATCAGATACTCTATTACGAAATAAATAGATTTTATATTACAATAAGGGTTTGGGTCCCGGATCATCTCGTGTTTGGAAATCCCGGGACTTTCTGAAAATTTAATTGTCTCGGGTCCCGGGACTTTCGGGTCAAGACTAGACGAAAAGCGCTTGTAGAAATCGTATTTTAATAAATTTAATTTCGAAAAAAAGTCAATATAATGTTTTTTCATCACGCGTTGTCATTTAAAGCATCATAGAAATAGATTACTACCGAAAAATGTTATAAATATTAGACCATTTTTAGGTCTATTTCTTAGTCTTTACACTTATTATTATTTTTCTTACATTTATATATTTACATGAAAATTACCAAAATATACAGTAATGATTAATATTTAGTTATTATTAATAATAATATAAATCTCGAAGTCGTTTTCTATCAAGATATAGAATTAATTGTTAACCACTCGAAGGATCTCATTGAACCGAACTCATAGAATAATAGTTTCTTATTAATCCCATTGTATTATTAATTACTTATAATAGTTAATTCGTTTATTTCTTACACTCAAACCTTTTTTATTTCTTTTGTATTATTTAGACATTTTAAGTTCTATAATTATTTATTTTATATTTATTAGATTATTTTAGTTAAATAAATGAATTAATCTTGTGTCTCAGGACTATCAGGGACTTTGATCGTTTCGTGTCCCGGCACTTAAGGATCGTTCAAGCTCCCTGAAGCTAATTATAATACTTTGATATTTAGACCAACATCGTATCGAACAGATTCAATGCAATACATCAGTATAATAAGGCTATTGTTCTAATTACGCTTAGCTTCAGTGTATATTTTATAAACAATTAAGCACTGAAAATAACACGCCCTAAAATCCGACATAAATCGTATAATGTATGGGATCATTTATATTTAGGCCACGCACACACCCTCGCTTTATGTTTACACAGCGCTCGAGAGTGTGAACGCGTCATTAAAATTGTACCCTATTTGAGTTTGTACTATATTGTAATGATATAGAGCTTAAAATCTAATGTTTTATATATATGGAGTGTTATCCCATAGATTTCTCAGGAAGTTGTAACGGATATAAGGAATTTTTATGCGCATCTCATTATTCGGGGCGTTGTTTATTTGTTTTAAAGGCATCAACTTTCATGTGTCTGAATACGATGGGAGTGAGGCGGTGAAGTATTGATTCTATTTACGAATTTTATAAAGCTTATTACTCTTTATTATCTGTGACATATTTTTAGAGAATCGTTAAAAATGTTATATGGTTATGATAAATGGCAACATTTGCTTTTATGTCCTTAATTTTTAATTATGAGTTACGAGGGATAACTAATTTTAAGTGTGTACAAGAAACTTTATGTATTAAAATAAATTGAAATATGTGTAACTGTGCATGACGGCGTGAACAACATTGTCACGTTGAACAGTTAAAAAGTTTTATTACGCGTGTTAAAATGCGACGAACATTTACAAGTAGAACAGAGAGTTGTGTTGTACTATATCTTTAACAATATAATATATAAAAAAAAAAAAAAAAAATTGAAAAAATTAAAAAAAAAATTAATGCTGCCGAAAATAAAACAAAAAAAGAAAGTTTTTATTTTATTTTTATTTTTTTATTAATCATGAACTCATGAATTAAACTAAGGTACTAAGTAATTGACGTCGATGTTTGTATACAAGTCAAAATACATAGAAATGACTAAAGATCACGTGACTAGAATCATAATGCTTGTCATTATGGCATATTTTACCTTTTTACCGGCAATGGAACGGCTAGACAAAACAGTATTATCACGTTTGATAAATTACGTGAGGGATAATCACGTAACTTACAGAATTTTGTAATTTTCGTATATTTTTACTCGTTAAACAAATTCACTAACGCTATTTACTACTAACAGTCGGCTACTATAATCTATTTCTAATTTAATTAAAAGTCTAAAACAGATTTTATCGAACTTTACAGTTTAACGATTTTTTAAATTATTTCCCGACGTTTCGGACCCTTTACAGCAGTGTTTCCCAACGTGGGGCCTACGCCCCACTGGGGGGCAATTTGATAGTTCAGGGGGGCAATTTAAAAATGGACTCGACACGACTTTAACCCTTTCGCTTTGGGTTATTTAAATGCAATGCTATACCTTGTCCAATCGTTTATTATCTTTTTGACAACTTACGTCTATAAATTTCAGTTTTTTTTTTTTTTCATTATATGTTTTGAAATTTTACTTACGAAGTTTTGATAAGAATTTCATAGTGATTTCTTCCTAAAACTTATCATTTATATTTCTTAAGGGAACAAAACAATTTTAAAGGTTAAAAATTATGCATGAGGGCATAAAAAATTTAATGTTAAGGTTAAGGGGGGCATGGCCTAAAAAAGGTTGGGAAACACTGCTTTACAGCGTCCATGGTCTCGGGGGACTGCGGTGGTGGGTGTCCGAATAATGAATTAATTGTTACATACCCCGCTTTTTATACAATTTTAATTATTACTTTTTACTTTTTACCAGCTTGGGAGCCAGTTCTGAAATTAATTGAACCCAAGGAAAATAAGAACACATCACGACTTCCAGACACAATAAGTTCATTCTGCATGAATAGGGATGGTAAAAGTATAGTATAGTATATTTCTAAGCTATATGATATAATTATATAGTAGATACAATTCCATAATTAGTAATCAAATCTTCAAAAAATAATTAAACGAGCGCTTACATGACTTGTAGTGGCTATTCTTAAAATTTTGGTAAATAATGTAGTAAATTAATGAATTTCTCTTCCCCAAAAACTATATAGAAATGTTCACGATGTAATCTATCTTTTCAAAAAATAAAATATTGTATTTTTACGACGACGTTTTCTTTAATTTACTATAAAATATCTTAATGAACAAGTAACGAACCTTGAGAATTTAATAGTGATTAAATTGCGGTATACATTTTATTTTAATTCATTGAAATCAAAGTTTCAAAATTACGAGCAATCAAAAAAGAATCATGGCGAAATGGTCCGCTGGCACGCCACCGATTGCCGTAATTCACACCCGTGCGAAACCAGGCGTGTCGCTAACTTATTTTAGTTAGAGATTATTTCGTTTTTTGAATACAAATGAGAACCAAGTAAAAGTATTTTATAGTTAATTAATGTTTCGTAAATTGAATAATATTGTTGTTTATTTTACTTTCAGAATTAACCGAAATTTCGAGAACTATGAAACTTGTTCATGATACAGAACAGACCTGTACAAAACAAGAATAATTTGTTGTTATAATCATTTAAATATGTACAATATATATCCCGAAGTTAGAGAATTTGTTTGTACGTAAAAAAGCGCTAATATCATTGTCAATTATTCTGATTAAAAAGAAAATTATTTTGTGTCAGAAAACCTAACTATTGTTGAAGGTAATCTATAAAAATCAAGTTACGATCTACAAAGGCTTTTTTTAATACTTTACCTTTAACCTTAAGGGAGTGTTTTTTTATTTCAATAAATCTCAAAATTTCAGCTACCTGTAAGCCTTGGCGAATGATGGACACCTTGATTCGCAATAGTGAAATAAATTAAAAGAAAAAAAAAAGTATAATTCAATAACAACAGCACTCAAGGATAGATCGGTGAAAGTTCGACATTTGACTTATAAAGAGACCATTCAAGTTACAAAGGTCGCATGATTAGAAATGCGACAAGACAAAATATTTCATCGATTGACGAATTTCCTTCGTCGACAAGTGAAAATTTATTGACATATCACAAAAATATCAAATACTTTATAATAAAGAATAAGAATATTTTCATAAAACTAGCCTTTCCTGATTAAGTTAGTCGTACTCGTAGATGAAACTTTTGTAGAAGAGAACATGACAGGTTTACAATCCTTAAATTTACTTATCAAAGCGCACTAATATAAGGTAAAAGTAATTTCTATAGTGTATGTGTGTCAGTGCAAAAAAATTCTAAAAGAATTGACGCCACGTCTCATAGCCTCCAATGGTGAGAGGAGGGCTGGTGCATTTTTTGCCTAGAGAATCGGAATTGCGATCCAATGGGGAAATGCTGCCAGTATTCTTGGCACTATTACACGCGAACATGATTTGTACCAAAACTGTCTGTAAATAATTAGTTTAAGTTTTGCATTGTAAATATATATAATATTTGTAAAATTTCGAAATAAATAGATGATTAAGATTTGAAATATACATTTGTAAAGTAATTTAAACATAGCTTGACATAACAATAGTTTTCCAAAAATGAATATGGTAGAGCGCTTGTTCGATTGTGGTTTTATTAATTGTTTATATTTTTAATGTGTTCTTTGAATATTTTTTTTTGTGTTACAAAGTTAGCTTTAGATCTAAAATCAACTTTTTAAGTTATCTCACTACTATTACTATGAAATAAATAAATATGTTTAATATACACACACGGTCGTCTATCGTCCTACAGTTTGCAACTTAATGCCCGTGTTTTAGGTAACAGCCGACTGATAAACATTTTTATATGAATAAATATACATATAAATAATACATATATAAATAAATATATTACACCCAGACTCGGGGTGGTAATCGAAACCACAACCCTGAAGCGGAAAGCAGGGTCACTGTTAACTGCTCCAGCAGGCCATTCCAGTATTAGAAATTCGAAAGTTTTTATGGATGGATAATCTTATTCAATGACGTCAAAAAAGTCGAAAGGATAAGATGCATATTTTAGTAAAATTCTTCTTTTATATAGATCTCAGATTTAAGTACGATTTTCATTTGAAATTTTACTATGTTATTTTTACGGTGTTACCGACTCCCCACCACCAAAACTCTATATAAAGCGATAGCTGTTCTAGGAACGGCCTTCTTCTTCTCAGCTCCGGTGGTGTTCGACGCTAGTTGTGTAGTGTTTTATAAATGTAATACTGGTAATTAGATTTAATTAGGTATATTCTCTGTAAATACAATTTTAAATAACAATCGGGTGATTTATTTTGTTAATAAAATAAGTCTTTAAGTGAGGGTATTTTTGTTCGCTGTTTTTAATTTGATTTTAAGTAAATGTTTAAGTTTCTGTTGTTTTAAATATTTTCCACTCCTGGATCCTAAATGTAGCATATACATGCGAAAGTTTGGATATATATTAGTTACTCAATAACGCCACAGGATCTGAATGAAATCTGGTCTGTAATCTGAAATAGAAAAGGCTTATTTTTTTTCCGGATAAATGTATAGTTCTAGTTAAATTTCCATGTAGGTGACACGGATAACTTGTAGCATCTAACTCCGAGACTGTCTGACTGATTGTTTGCGTCACGTGAATGGCAGCCCCAAATGAGCAACGCCATTGTCATCTAAAATAAAATCAATCGCTCCCGTCGACATTATCAATTTTTCACAACACCGACTTGTTTAACGACCGGTCGCTTTTCAATATGAAATAATAAAGGACCTCAAGAAACTCCCCGGAGACGTGAAACGACACCTTAATTTATAATAATGGTAATAGAAATTGATTTCTTTCACAAAATATACTATCAAAAGTTTTAAAAGAATTGAGACTAATGCTTTGGTTGGTATCTATAAAATATAATTATAGTTTTTCTTTTAAATATATTTCGTTAAAAGTATACAGCTTAAAAAACTAAGAGTAAAAATAATATCTACTTTTTTTTTTAAAGATTCTTATCCATAATAATAGCCGCGCTCTTTTACTCTAGCTATCTACACAGTGAGTTTCATCGCTATTTGTTTAGTATTTATTGAATGAAAGATACAAATATTCAAACAAATGTTTCAATTTATAATATCAGTAGAATTAGTAAAAAAGGACTAGACGAAGGGTAGAGAGATACTGCCCGTGACGACTAACAGTTCACACATCGCTCCACAGCAGTCTCGTCGTGACCACGGACCATGTAACTGGCTCGAAATATCGACAAAATCGTCAAAAAACTATGTCGTGGTATGTAATCGTTTTTATCTTTAGAAATTAACTATATTTGATAACAAGGAGTGTCTTACAATAGGCCTAAAAAGGTTAAGAATCATTCGATAAAATACTCGTTAACCTTTGAAACAAAATAGCACTGAAAGTGAGAGTTTGATGTAAATAAAAGTGAAAATAATTGAAACGTCGATGTAATTCAATCAAATTGATTTAATTTTCGGAAGCAAGTAATTGTGTTCGAGTTGATTTCGATTGTGTAAGCGAGTTACGTGTTAACATCAACTATCGTTATTGATAGTCAACTTTATATTGCGAATATTATTGTAATACTAATAATACTATTGACTGGCCCGTGGCGCAGTTGGCAGTGGCCTTGTTTTCTGCTCCAGGGTTGTGGGTTCGATTCCCGCCCCGAGTCTCGGTGTAATATATATTTATTTATAAATTTAATATTTATATGTACATATATTTATTTTAAAAAAAGTATATCAGTCATCTGTTACCTAAAACACAGGCATTAAGTTGCCTACCTTAGGAATGTATGTATGTCAAAAAAAAAAAGCTGAATTTTTTTAACACACAAAATAATGTATTAAAGAGACAAAAATTCTAAAAGTATTTTTTTGGCTACTGTAAGAGTTAGTACACTTTATATTATAATGTACACTTTATTATACTTCGCAGACCATTCTAGTGTAGTGGTGCGAGTGACCGCCGGCGTTAAGTTGCCTTAACGCCGGCGGTCACGGGTTCGATTGCCGCTCAGAGCAGATATTTGTATTTGTAAAATATTTGTTTTTGTTTGGGTGTATGTATGTGTTAGTCTTCCTATCAAGTAAAGCTGTCGGTCCCGGTTGTTATCATAGACATTTCATAGCAATCGTTACTCATATTAGAGAAATTGTTCGTCAACCCGTAGTGGAACAGCTTGGTGGATTAACCTTGTGGAACGCTTATAGACTGATTCAGTTCATAGATTACTTTCTTCAATATGTAAGCAGTAACAGAGTTAACTCTGAGGCAAAAAAAAATTCTTCCAATAAATTTACCTACTGGAAGATCCAAGATTACTGCATTTATACATATAGTGTGAAGTAGAACATGTCATGAATGATTATTAAAATACAGTCTAACAAAAATTTACAGTCTAATAAAACTTTTATTTTAACTGGATTATTTTAACATACCTACTAATCATTATTACACTAATGATTTAAGACTTATTTCGTGGTTTGAAGACATATAATATATATATTTATTATGTTTAAAACGGGTACATACCACGATATAACGAAACGAAATATTGACGCAAAATCACTGTGTTATATCGTGGTATGTACCCGTTTTAAAAATAATAATAAATCATTATTACAGATTTTTAATTTAAACATTTTACACATAAAAAATTATTACCTAACCGAAACTTTACAAATAAATCTGGTAATAAAAACTTCGTAACTTTACCGACGAGAAAATATAATTTCATTAAATATTAGGGAATACAATCTCGCGAGATTTTAGAGCCAGTCGAGATCTGGCGAGATCATAAATCCACCGTAAAGCTCGAGATATCCCGAGATCAGGTATTTTTTTTTATTGCAAATGTATGAGGACAATATTAATTTCCTTTGATTTTATTTAAATATAAGAAAGAAATATACTATATATTAATATATAGTCAAAACCTTTGTATATACAACTAAAAATACATTTTAAATAATCGATTATATCGTCAATAGCTGCGCCACGCGATTTTACCCGCGTAACTTCGTATCGGAATTTAGTAATAAAAAGTGGCCTATCTATTATTGTGGATGTCCAGTTATCCATTTTATTGCAATAAATTTACTAGTTTTCGCGTAAAAGCGTATTATCCATCTAAACTTTCTTGTTTATAATATTAGTATTATTAAGTTTTTAGTTGGTCCTATTTAATAACACACCCACACCCTCTTGCAGAAGTTTCTTGTAAGAATTAGTACTAATTAGATATCTTTGACAACCGTTCTGGTGTAGTGGTGCGAGTAGTCGCCTTAACGCCGGCGGTTGTAGGTTTGACTGCAGCTCGGGGCAGATATTTGTACAAATATTTGTTTCAAATCTGGCACAGACACCTGATAGCGATGGTTACTCCAGATATGGAGGAGAAGTCTGGTCTTTTCGTACTCCCAAAGTGCCGAGTCCGACATAGGTCGACATAGGACTGCCGACCCGGGCGTCCTGAATATCATCCGTAAATGGATTCCCCTGCGAAAAAAAAAATGGTTACTCCAGGTGGGAATATTATCCGCTAAACCATAGAGGAGCAGCGTGTTGGATTAAGCTCCAACCCTCTCCTTTATGGAAAAAAAGCCTAAACTCAACAGTGGGTTATGATATTTTTGAAAAATAAAATATTTATTTAGATAGGTATCTATAATCTCGTAATCTCGCAAGTTCTCATATAAAAATTACACGAGATTAGATTTCGTAATATGTATATAAATTAAATCTACTCTAGTTTTATAATTCCATATTGAATTTAAAAAAAAAAATTCAGTCCACCAGCGAAGCGAGTAAGAAATATAATATTTTATATTTGTAAAGTTTGTTTGTTCGTTGAACGAGAGCACGCACGCGTTTATTGTTCTAACGTCCTTTAATATGAAGTTGCCAGATGTTATTAAAAAAATATTTTTTCTTTACGTATTCCGAATATTAAGGAAAATTATAGGCTAGTAAAGATTAGATCATCTTATGTTCATTCTTTCATTCATTCATTCCATCACATGTGTCATCGAACGGGAGCAGAAACAAAAATGTCTTTCTAACAAGTGTTTAAATCTAATATAGTGACACTAAGCGGGACATAACATAGATGCAGAGCAGAAAACAAACTCGTACGAAACTGAAAAAGTAACTCTTTAGTATATTATAATAATTGTTTGAATAATCGATCGATTCATTTATAGGTAAATTAGTATCTATAGGAAATGATAAATCTTGCTTATAATTAAATTTTGGTTGTATTAAATTTATCGCCATCTGTGATTCTAAATTCTAGACGAAGAAATATTAATCTATTCTTGATGATAGTATCTAAGATAAGTTCTTAATTAAGTATCGTCCTGGCATTTTATCATGAAAAACTATGTCCAAAAATGCGAAGAGAACTGCGGACTCTATTACAATAAAGAAAAGGTTCCAGAAATTGCCAGCCCAGAATTTTCAGGACAAGAAAGTTAATATTACAAATTGTAAGTTCCCAGAATTCCTTTCTTTATTATGTCAAATTACACGGAATTTGTAATTCAGAGTTCCTAGGATTTTATTTTAGTGCGAGTCGTTGCGCTTGACTATATTTTGTGGATCCGGTTAAACAATTTTTGTCACACCTTGAATCGCAAGATTTTAAATTATTTCTTTAATAATATCCAGACTGGCCCGTTGTTGCAGCTGACAGTGACTCTACTTTCTGCTCTATGTTAGTGGATTCAATTATCGATACATACTCTATCTACTTTATTCTATTCTACCAACGAGTACCGGTGTGATATGTGTTTATTTATATATTAAAAGAAGATAACTATTAGTATAGTAGTATTGGTAACCGTGCGCCTCGCAAATAGGTGAGACCTCGGCAGCTATAGTCAGGAATAAAATCCCTAACACTGGTTTTCGGAACCACCGTTGCTTTTCCCATTTTGGCGGTAATACCTAATAACGAGAAAAATAATTTAAAAAAAAAAACCGCGCAAAGAAATACCAAATAAAAGGTTACTAAAGGCTGTTATAAAATTTATATAATTATAATTTAAAAAATTAAATTAAATTAAAATTTGCTCTTTACTAACTGCATTTGGTGACGGATACCAAGAACTATATATTTCGTTTTATTTTTTGTATGTATGTTAAATGTATTTATATATATATACACATACCTATATGTACCTATTAAATACTCGAGAGAATCGTAGTGAATTTCTGGATAAAAAGTATGAACACAAATCATTCTAAGTTTTATTTACATCCATTCACTAGTTTTGTCTTGACGCATGGCCAAGATAAAGAAAGATACAAAAAAAAACCTCTCTTTTTTGGCTTCACTATCGATTTTATGGAGTGCTTTCAAAATATCTTCAATATACAGGATTGGACCTTTTACAGTTATTACGAGTAAAGATATTGATGTAGATGAGCTGTCTCTGAAATTTTTGAGTAGGGTCCAAAACTCAACGCACTCGGCGGCATAATATCCATCATAAAAAGAGCTTTGCGTGTCAGTGAGACAAGGAGGGTGTTACTTTAAATATTGACAGTAGTTATTTGAAATTATTTTCAAATAAGTTTTTAATATCAGATGGTGATGACGGATTTTAACGTGAGTTTAATATCTAGACTAGATCAACATTAATTTATACAATATTTGTTGGCAACGTAATAAAAATGTATTTTTTTAGTCTTTTTTTTTGAAGATTTTACAAGTAAATCAGCAAAATTTTGTTGAAAATCACAAGCTGATTTTTAGCTAATCAGATTAAAAAATGGCTACCTACTTACATACTTTTTATAATTTGTAATCCCCGCCTATATCGAAAAACATAAGAACAAGAAGAAACTAAAAAAAATGGCTGATCATTAGTCCAACTTAGTTTTTTATTTATTATTCCTTAGACGATCTTCAACGATATTCTGAAGCAGCTCTGAACATTCGGCTTATCAAAAGGTTTTAAGTTAATACGTACTGAAAAATTGTTGCCTATTATCAGCATCTGAAATTAAAAACATACCTTTTTATACGGGAGAACTTTTTTTTTGGAAAATCGACTCTAAGGGCCTGTTACATAGGCTTATCACCTATATGACTTATAAAGGTATCCAACAGATAGTTTTCAGAAATTTATGATTTTTCTTTTTCAACATCAAGCTTCACTTTATCTATCAGATATTTCTATTCGCAACCTGTGAATTCAAAGGTTTATTCTATTATTTGAGGCGAAACAGGTCTAATTGGATTATTTTACCTCCTGCTGATAAAGTAAGATAAACTTTATCAGAAACTGGTGAAACAGGCTCTAAATCTGGTTATAATAATATATAAGATTATCACTAATTTGATAATCATTATTCTTATACTTTAAATGTCTGAAAGGTCTAGTTCTGAAAGAACAATGGTTGGCAAGCCCTCGCCCCCCCCCCCGAGTGTTATCTACTTAAATATACTTGTTTAAGAAATTATTAATTATATTACAGTTTAAATACTATCTAACGTTTATTTTTCCTTTATTGTTCCTCATTTTTTATTAATAAATGAAAATAATATGTTTCAGTTATTTTTTAATTTCACAATGGTGAACCAAATCTTTATTCTGCCACCTTGTGCTCCTTGGCTGTCAAATGACCGCTGGCTTAGAGTATAATATTATACATAAATAATGTGTTTAATGTTCTCTTTTAATCTGCATTAAGTAATAAATATTCGAATAGCAAACTTTTTGTCACAGTTTTGATTAGTTTTTAAAAACATACCTATTACGAGTATAATGGAAATATAACTTTAAATCATTAAAACGTATCTGAAAACTCGTCTTTGTGTAAATAGAAAAATGCCAAAGTTTTAAATGATAGTTATGATGAAGACGTGTAAGTTCCAAGTTCTATAAATGGTACTTTAAATTTTTATCCCTGCTTCACCCAAAATAAAAATAGATAGAAACATTAAAAGCCCTGACGGTGACGCGGAGGTGGTGTGTTTTATCATATTTTATACTTTGCTTTAGTTTAAAGTAGACTGAAAACTTGTTTTATTTTTTTTGGAAAAACAAAATTTTCAGCGCTCTCTTTTAATATACCTTTTTACTATATGCAACATAATAATGTTATCAGCTTTGCGTTGCTTATTTTTTTTTTGTTTTTGAGATAAAAGGTGCATTTCGTATAGAAGGATTTTTTTTTATTTTTATTTATTAAGTTCATCGAGGTTTTTATATTCGATACATTGACAAGTAACAATCTATTTTAATTAATATGTAATGAACAATTACTTTGACAATGATCAACTATATTTGAATAATTTTCCTGCTATATAGATATTATTCCTGCTATATATATTTTCTTTTCATCAATAATAGTAGTAATTTATAAAATACTAGCAAACCCGGCGAACTCGGTTTCGCCACCTTCTTTTTTGTAACATTTCGTTTGGAGATTAAACCACCATGCAAAACCATATTGGTTTGTAGTACATGCTATGTCCCTGTTTTCCTGCTTTTCTGTTGAAATTTTTACTAAATTTTGTTGCTATAAACCTCACGGAGCCCAAGATCTTTCCAACGAATGCATTACCGTGGAAATCGGTTCGTGCGTTCTGGAATTATAGCGTCAGGAAGGAAAACCCGACTTATTTTTATATTATAGACTAGCTTTCCACCCGCGGCTTCGCCCGCGTGGAATTCGCTTATATCGCGCGAGATGGTAAGCCTACTGCCCGATACGCACACCCCCCTTTCCCCGTGCACGCTTTTTTGTCTTTGTCTTAAACAATTGAACAATCTTACATGATTTATTTTTATGTTTGACAATAAGGAACTTCTATACAAATTTTCGTCCCCTATTTCAACCCCTTCTATCCTTATTTTCGCGATAAAAAGTATCCTATGTCCTTCCCGCACGCGCACCCCAGCCTTGGTGACGCCCATTTCGCAACGGCCCGTGCAGCAGAAATCGTAATATTTTAATTTCGCCATAACTTCAAAACCAAACGTCAAATTTTAATCATTCAAGGACCAAATATTATCTACATAAACTGTACTTAGTGATGAAATAATTTGTTTTGATAAGGATTAATAGCATGAGTAAAATAAACGCGTTTAAATGTAGTCCAAAAAATTCAAGATTTTTAAATAAAAAAATGGTTGTTGTGCCTCACTCGACATAGATAGGTATAGTGTGTCGCGGACTTTATTGTAGATATTTATAAGATCTACAATTAATTGGAACATTTTATGGATCTATCTTTTATAGTTTAGGCAGCGTACACAAAATAAGTAACTTTTCTGGTTAATTTTTTACACCTTGTGTCCGAAAAACCCAAATATCTTACGGAACCCTATTTTTTTTCAAAATAAAATATATCCTATGTTACTCGTGGATAATGTAGCTTTCAAATGGTGAAAGAATTTTTAAAATCGGTCCAGTAGTTTTTGAGCCTATTCATTACATCCAAACAAACAAACAAAGTTTTCCTCTTTATAATATTAGTATAGATAAACTATGATAGATATGGTATTTTAAAAGAAAAAAGGATAACTTATAACACCAAGTTTTCGAATTCGCAAAGTTAATGTATAATTCCCGGGGATGAGATATTACTTTTTTATTATGAAAGTACAATTCTTTTTAATAACTGGTCACAAAATAAATTCTGGTATAAAATAAAAAAGATTTTATTTCTTGAAACTCATTATTTTGTTCTTGATTACATAAATAATAAAGATGATTTTGTAGTATATTTTGTGGTGCGGGTTTTAAAGCAAGGCGTCTAATAAAATTTATTATTCATAAATGCGTTTGAGTTGACTCGCCTCATATTAGGTAATTATTACATAATTATGATTCAGAAGTTGTTTGAAAGACCTGGCTTAGGCCTTGAATAAATTGTATTTTCTCAGGTAGTAGATCTCAGGGCAACTGAGATTATAATTGTCAAAATCGACTACGCAAGACAGGCCATCGGTAGCTTATCTTAGCGTTGACAAGTGAACAGATCTGATCTCACATAATTGGAACAAGGAAGGAAGAATAAGAACAACTATATGATATAAATTTTTAGTTGAGTATAAAAGTATATTATACAATGTGATTTTTAAATTTGCTTCCATCAGTAGAACTAAAGATCTATTCTTATAATGACGCATCTTGTATATTTTTTTATTGTATAAAAAAGACATATGTACTTAAGACAAACTTGTTTGTTAACGTCTCACATTAGTAGTAGTAGGCTTTTAATTGTGTTGTTGTGTTTGTCTGGAAACAATACAAACACCAGATTACGATAAACAAGTGCATGGCGTATACAAAAATTTGTCACGAGCGGAGAAAGATAGCGCGACTGCTAGCGCAACAGTCAGTTGTTGTAAATACTGCGTCAACACGTTGTCAAAAAAAAAAGTATAAATAGACGTGACGTAATTCCATTACTTAAATAATTTCCCTTAATTACTAAAACCCCATTAATACCGGTATTAAAAAAAATCCAAGTGATGTTCCATTTAGTATTTCGAATTTATTTTTTTATTTACTCGTAATCTGTCAAATGAACAGCTCTTTTAAAATACTTTAAATTCCGTTTCGGTGTTGACGTGTAAAAAACACTCGATTAATTTTACGATACACTAAAAAGGTTTTATGAGTGATTCTGAGTGTCCAATTGAAGTACTCTTTTAATGATAAACAAATCCTTAACTACATGTAGGGATTTGTTTTGACAATGTTTCTTTTTTTTCTTTCGTTAAATAAGTTTGTATTTTTTTATTTTTTACATTTTGATATTATTTTAAACTTGCTGTACCACGAGGCTTCACCCGCGATAGTTAGGGAGTATGTAGTAGTTATTATTTATTAATCAATAACAGCTCTAATTGCTATGAAGTGCGCAGACGGAAGCTTACAATACTATTACAGTATTACTAAATACTTTTTAAGTTTGAACTTAAATGACAATATTTTATGTTTAAACTTTCATCTCCGTTTGAAACTCCCAAAGCGTATAATTCCAGAAATGGTAAAACAGATATTTTTTTACTGTTATTAACATTAACAATCCAAATATTATTTATTACATTAAAATTTTGTGATTGTTTCGCAAATGTGATAGAAAAGTTACAGTGACACTTTAACACATTTTTAAATACCTCCAACAAATTTCTCTTTCTCTTAAAATTTTCTCTGTATCCTTTTACCCTAGGTGGGAATAACAAATCGCTTTTCTTGCTCCGTTCGTCGCCTGACGTCATCACGATTATACCAGTTATTTTTACAAATGAAAATAACGTTAATATAAAAATATACATATATCATGTACATGTTGTGTATATTTTACTTTAATATAATCGTATATCTTTTGGTGTACAATAGAGAATATGCGTACAATAGAGAATGGTTTATGTACCTTTTGGAGAATAGAGAATATGCGTATTGTATTGTATAGAGTTGCGTCCAAGGGGTAAGAATAGTATTCTATTATTAAGATTTCGCTGTCCATTCTTTTTCAATCTAATAATATTTTTCAAACCATAAATACATTTGAAATTTTCACAGAATATGTTGATATATAGTATAATATGGCGGTTACAGCGTCAAATAAAAAAAAATACAATTAAAATTTAGGGGTCCATAAAAGAGTTGTTTCTTAAGAGTTTTTTAATAATATTATACACTCACACTTCGCTGTTTATATTAAGGAAAAAGCAGTATATATTTTTTTTGAAAATATAATTTTATGTTTAGCATGGCAACCCTATTATTACGTATTTCGTTTTTTTCCTCAGATCTTTATTTGATTAATGGTGTCTATAACCTTGATATTGGCCGTAAGTTATAACAGATGTTTTGAAATACATAAATATAAACATACGTACGTAATGCGAATATAAAGTTAGTTGTTTAATGTATGATGAAAATATGTAGAGTATAAATAAAAATCTAAGGTAATAAAGTATTTGTATAGCCTGTCATCATATCGGCCAGTGGATGTTCATTACTATACGTAGACCTTCCCTATTGAACCTTTCTGCTCCATCTGCATGTTCCGTGCCCAGTTGCCCACTGCCACTGCAGCTTTCAAATCCGCTAAGCTATGTCGGCTATTATTGTTTACCGGCGGGAGGGATGCGCTGTGCCGCGCTCCCGGCTGCATGGGTACCATCATCTTGCTTGTTTCTTCCGTGAAACAGCTTTGCTGTGTTTCGGAAAGAAGGGCAAAACAGGCAGTGTAATTACTGGCACCGAGACTTAACATCATATGTCTCAGGATAGGCAACACATAAATGAGTTGGCTGGTCTAGTTCCAGGTAAACTAGTTTATTCATTGGCGACGTCGACCACTTACCATCAGGTGGCACGTCTGCCAGTTTGCCTATCCAACTAACATAAAAAAAAATGTGTTATCTATATATGATAATTTGAATGATAATTTGAGACTCTGATTTAGCGGGTGTCTATGGATGTCGCTTACACTTGCCAACAGGTGAACAAACTGTCCCTTTGCCCCCTCTTATATTAAAAAAAAATGAGTACCACTGTAATAATAAGGTTTGGATGGATGGATGCTTGTTACTCAATCAAGCTAGAACAGCTGAACGGGTTTGCGTGAAATTTTACACAGAGATAGGTTATTGTCTGGTATAGTACTACATTACTTAATGTCCCTAAAAACAGCACGGTTTCTGTGGAAATAGCAAAACAATTGTATCTTTTAGTAATCGTGCTCTCTAAACACGAATCAATGAAATTTTCATCAATTCAATTAAGTTAGTGAATATGTATTCCTTAATACATATCAATGAATTTCAATAACAAGTTAGTGATTACTCACTAGTATTCAATGATATATCAGTGGACTCTGATATTCACATATTCTCTCTGATATTCATAATTCATAGATTAAATAGTCACTAATTCGGCGTGGTACGATTCTTACATTGATAAAAATTGGTTGTTTGTAAAGTCGGTTTACGGACGATAATTTTACGTGATAACGTCATAAGAAAACATTAAAAAAATGCATACTTTTATGAGTTGAATTTAATTATTATCACCGAGTTATCATTATTTTGTATAATAAAAAGAATGAGTTAATTAAATTAATTACAATTTTTTTCGATAAATTACCATTTAAATGCACTCGTTAATTCAAATATTTTATTACTTAAATTATACAGATTAATTACAAGTAGCAATGTGTTATTAACAATTTATTTACAACTTATATACATGTGTGATATTTAAGATCCTCCAATCTGCGTTATTGATTTTCATTCACAAATCGAACGCTTAGGCCGATCGTGCCTCTCTATCGCTTTTTTCGCGGTCTCGCTTGCGACACGTGACACTTCTTCGTGCGTGCAGCCAGCATTCAAGATTTACAAGAAGTTATCACGTCAAAAGTGAATATTTATTTGAAATTAGTGAACAATCACTAAATCATGTTTAAAGAGTGTATTTAAAGGGAATCTCACATACACAAAAATTTTCAAGCTAACGAAGTCGCTATTAAAACATAATATTTTGAAATTTGTGCCTTTTTGGTTTTCGATTTGAATGAAACAGGTATTATATGATCATGTTTTACAGTTAGAAATAAATTTTATGTCTTACAGTCTAGAAGAATGTTAACATTAAAATATTTCTAGAAGAATATGGTAGTCTATATAAAACCTAACATTTATTTTTAAAACTACCCACAAAAATTAGATATTAGGAATATTGTAAACACAAAACATTGCATATATCACCGTAAAATTGTAAATACCGTTAGATTATAAAAATATATCTCGCGAGATTGTGAACTGTCGAAAGATTGTGAACCGTATGATACTGCTTACAGTTTAATGTATTACTTTTCGGTAAATTATAATCTATCAAAGTGATGAAGCCGTCAAACAACAATCTTATTAGGTTAGGTTAGTATGTTACATATGCGGTCAGTTCTCACATAAGCGACGTACTTTTTGATCGAGATCCGATGCAAATTATCCGAGATTGAGAACGGAAATCAACGGACGCAGCTAATTGCCAGCTATCAATCGCGGTTTTAACCGCCTTGAATTTCGAATATTAATAAACACCTCACGTTCAGTGGAACCCAATAGGATGAGAGCTCTTAGCTCAGGTGTGTCTCCACACACAAAATACAAATACAAACATGGTATATGTTACATATTACGATTCTGAAGACGTATTAGTGACAGACGGATGGTCAGCGGAGTCTTAGTAAGAGGGTTCCATTGGCACACTTTGGGCACAGATTCACAAAAAAAAAAAATTATATCATCATCATCATCATATCAGCCGTTTGATGTCCACTGTTGAACGTAGGCCTCCCCCATTGACCACCAGAGCGACCGATTCAAAGCAGCCTCCATTCAACGGCTTCCGGCCCTCACATTTACGTAATTTACGTATTATATACACAGCCTAAAATAAAATAACGCGATATAAGACGATATAAATTACGTAAATGTGAAAATTAAATAATGGCTCAAAACAATGAGAGAAC
This sequence comes from Euphydryas editha, assembly GCA_036937285.1. Lineage (NCBI taxonomy): Eukaryota > Metazoa > Arthropoda > Insecta > Lepidoptera > Nymphalidae > Euphydryas > Euphydryas editha. The sequence continues at coordinate 18,798,936 of JAUPFZ010000014.1, forward strand.
GTGACCAACGAGGTGCTTTACAAGATAAACGGGCGAATTATAAGTAAGATTAGTTGCTGAGTTAAGTACAGCCTAAATTTATTAAGATGTAAAATGGGATGGGTACCAAGTTTCTGAATGATCATTAAGAGTTATTTCGATCCCGATATTTCGGCATCTTACAAACGTTATGGTAATATTAAAGGTTTCCGTGACCATTATTATATGTATTTAGTAAGAATAGCGACCATTTAGTGTTAAATAATTGCCAGAGAATATATTAAATATTTTGCATTAAAATTGTCCGTCACATAATATCTATATAATAATATATTTTACGTTCTATGTTATTATATAAATGTAAGCACACAATATTGTTATTATATAAATATATTTACACTCAACGGCATATCGAACCCATGACCGCTGGCGCAGCAGACAGTGCTGTGAATACTGTGCAAACCGGTCTTTAGTAAGTCTTATATTTTGAATGAATGAATCAGCCTGTAAACGTCCCACTGCTGGACAAAGGCCTTCTCATCATAAAAGATAAGTGTTGGAACTTAATCCACCAATTTTACCATGAATATTGATCGCTACAAAATGTCTACGATAACAACCGGAACCGACGGCTTTACGAGCTTTTCGAGTCACGGAGGAAAGACCCACAAAGACATACACTAGATCAGAAACATATATTTTTACAATTACAAATATCTGCCCCAAGCGGGTATTGCACTTTCGACCGTCGGCCTTAAAGCGAGTACTCCCACCACTACATCAGATTGTCACATCAGAACGGTTATCGGCACATCATTTATGTTGTACAAATGTATATATATATATATATATATATATATATATATGTTAGTGTAATAGACAGTTAACTCGTCGGATCATTACTTTTTCCTATCTACCGTTTACTGTTAACTTCACTTTTTGTTGCGTGTATTGATCGCTCTATTATGTATATTATTTCTTAAGTACTTTACAATGAGCGCACTACTATCCTCTATCACTATTATAACCCGTTAAAAAAAAAAAAACAAAAAAAAAAAAACATTTATTTATAAAAGACGGTTGGTTGAAAACGTTTTAAATATGCGGCAATTTATTTTATTATGAATTAGTATTATTATTGTCAAAATAATTAAAGTCTTTTAAATGTAAATAAATAATTGAAGGCCAGTTTCAATAAGTATTACTAGAGATATAGAGATTGTCTGTTTGTCTTTAGAGAAACATAGATTATATTGTAACCGATTGTTAAGCGTTAACAAAGAGAATATTATTTTGAATAAATATATTGTACATATATATTTTACTTAATGCTTTTAAAAATATTATTTAAAACCTTTAACACACAGTCGTATTCGTATTACCTACCGTGTTTGAGAATCTACACATACATAGAATGTAATAAATTAATATAAATATTAAAATTTAAATCAGCACATATTGAATATAACCAGGCTACAATTCATTAATTTCCAACAAATTAACAACAGAACAATATAATAACAGCTTACTATAAAACAAATAACAACAACTAAGTACATTAAAATAACAAATAACTATAACTAAAACAAAGAAAAACAATATATTAACAATTTTACCAATGTGTTGATAACTGTCAATGGCGAAAGGCGTGTGGCTGCGCGTACTGTATATTGGATTTTAGTTGCGCTACATACTTACTGCTAAATTAAAGAGTCAAACTGTAACAATTTGACTTTTTAATTTAGTAGTTTTGTTTATCGTAATAGTTTTTTAAAAGTGTTCGATGGCTATGAAAACGAATGTAAAGCCTTTGGAAAATAATAAAATTAATTTTAGGTGCTGATAATTTTTATACTTATATTTATAGCAAAATACATTGCAAAAAAATTGTGCATGTTATTTTTAAATATTGATTAATTTAGTATTGAAAAAAAGTGCCACGAAAAAAGTTTATTGTCAATGCTATGCCACTGAGGATAGTAGCCATAAATGTCAACATATGGAAACCAACAGCCTACCGATTTAATTAAATGCGTAATGAATGAATTTAGTCATTTAATTAAATGTCTAATTTAATTAAATGCCTGCAAAGAATAATAAGATGTTTATTCCTAACTCGTTGTGTTGAGTCGGATAGAAACCGCTGTAAATTTATAAGTTACACGGTTGCATTGGAGAAAACCACAAAGAGGCAATGTTTACATGTAACATGATATATATAAAGGAGTTTGTCTGTGATTAAAATCAAAATAAATAATATAAAATAAAAATTATAATTTATAATTATATCAGCTATTAAAAATTTTTCAGTGTTTCTTAAAAACATTGTCTTAGTGACAAATAGCTTATCGAAGTTAAAAAAAAAAAACAAAAAAAAAACAAAAAAAAAAAACAAAAACGGTTAAAATATAAGGCCCAAAAAATTTTAAAATTATGTATATATTTTTTTATATAGGTACATATAATTATTTAGAATTAGAAGTTGAGCCGGCTAGTGACTTCATGTCAGTACATAAAGTCAGTACAGTAGGTACTTGTATTTAAAAGTCAAACATTTTATTTAATACTGTTGACTCATAAAGGTAAGAACAATACGACGATTTGACGATGCGTTGAACTTTTGACGATTTCGTGAATTTAATTTTTTTTGACAAAATCTTGATCATTGCATGGTCGAGTATTTTAATTGCTCATTCAGCTTTGATTTCCCTTTTACCCTTTTTCTTAATGCGGCCATTTTTAGTTAAAATGTCGAACCTTTAATGAAGGATACTTTCGTCATTAATAATTTATATCTCTGCAACCAATTATCGAACACAAATTTAGGGACAGGTTCGTGTACGTTGTACAACAACCGTTCTGGTATCGTGGTGCGTGTAGTCGCCTTAACGCCGGCAGTCGCTGGTTCGATTCTTGTTCGGGAAAGATACTGGTATTTGTATCTGGGTATATGTCCTTATGGGTCTCCACAAAGTAACGTGGAGAGCACCTCAGAACCCAGACCGGAAACAAATATTTACACAAATACAAATATCTTCCGGAGCGGGAGTCAAACCCGTGACCACCAGCGTTGAGGCGACTACTCGTACCACTACACCAGAACTGTCGTCAAAGCTAGTATATAATATGGTTATAAACAACGAATATAAGACAGTTGAATAAAAAGGAAAATATTGTAAAGGTATTTTATGTGTGGATTAGTTTCCAAGTGTTGAGTGTATCGCAAAACTTTGTCATGAGCATCTGATAACCCACAGTAAGATTTCAATCCTTCCTAAGCCCTTAACCACTTGTGGAGTATGGGGTATAACGGGACTACGGTGTATCTTTAATAATTTCTATCCAATTATTTTTTGTGTGGAATTGTTACATTTCTTACTTAGGATATTATTATAGTTTTAAAGGTAATTTATACATAGGCCTAAATTAAATTGTAATATTTTGTTTATATTTAATTTTAACATTATTTATGGCTAGACTATGTATGTATATTTAATAATATATATTATATATTACTGAAGTGTTACGGTGCGCGCCCTCAGCCTAAACAATAAGCTAGCAAATTTGTTTTAAAGTAAATTACTAATTTATTTTAAGCTTTAAACTTATATGGATAAGGTTAAGTTTCTGTTGAGAGACCATGCCACACCTGTGACCTTTTAAATGCCACGCTGACAGTTTCCGTCAGTAATCAGGTCACGTTCCTTTTTTGAAACGCGGTTGTCGTTCGGAAGGCGGAGAGAAATTTAGACGTGAATGAAGGGGTTTTATATTCTATCGAGTGCGTGTCTATTCATAGATGGATTTATTGCTGTTTTATGGGATATATTGATATTGATATAAAGAAATGCGTTCTCGATGCTATTGAAAAAAAAAAAAACAACTGGCTGTTCGTCATTTTACAAATTATATAATTTTCTTTAATTAAATTTTTAATATAAAGTCACGACCGTTTCGAAATGTAAATTCTGCTAAAAAAAATAAATCGCCAGTATAAAATTCAATAATCATTAGATATATTATATACTCAGTTAGTGTCCTGTATTTCATACCAGCCAGCGTTATTAACAAACCTAAACATATTTGTCATTAACGAGTATATAATCTTAATCGTAACAAAGTACAACATATACAAATAAGCAAAGTAGACGCAGTTGCGGGTAATGACTAGTATATAACAAAACTTTGTTGTTCGAAGGTAAATGTAAACGTATGGGAGTGTATGCTATCGATATTTAGCACCATCTGTTTCTCGTTCGCCGTGATTGCGCTCTCGTTCATTGTTTCCGCCACTTTTGTTCCAGCCTTTATTATCTTGAAACTTTAAAGAAAAACTACACGGGCGTCTTTCGATTTCAGAACTGTAATATCCATATCATTCGTAATGTTTACCTATATTTTTTCCGTTCCATTTTCACGTTGTTACCCGACTGCGACAGAAGGAGGGTTATTTTTTCAAGTGTATGTATGTATGTATGTCCATTTCTTTGGCACGCCCTACAGCCCAAACGGCTGGACGGTTTTTGACATATGAGGTGTCGTTGGATTTGTCTAAATTGTAGTACATAGACTATATAAATTTTCAAAATGGCGCCCGCAAATGGGGGAATGAGGGGGGGAGTTGAATTTTTTTTTCTTACTGTAGCAATATGGGTATCAAATGAAAGCTAGTAAATTGTTTTATTCTTTTTAGTTTATTTTGCTTTTTTGTTTAGATTTTTTTTCAATTTTATATAAATATATATTTTAAAAACATAAATATGTATGAAGCCATGTATCTGTTGGAATAATAATTCTTAATAAGAATTGCATTATTCATTGTAATTTATTACATATTATTTATTGTAATTTGTGATCATCCTTTTCGGAACTTCATTCTCCGATTGGCACAATTTTCATGTGATCTAAATAAAGTAGAACTTGCTTAAACATTTTTAAGAACGTGTAAATATCTGCATAAAGTTTTACTTACTAAGAAGATTCACTTATCCACAGTGGATTAGCGAATTTATTTCTTTAATTTTTTTTTCTGATGCATGCCGTATTTCTTTCAATGTTTTTTGTGCAAAGTACTGAATAATCTTTAATTATTTTGATTCATAAAAATTCAGCGCTACTAATTCGGATTTGAAATACATATTATATATAAAAGCTTAATGTTAATATCCATGCGTTACAACTGCAGGGACGATTCACACTACAACCTAACCGCAAAAATGAAACCGACTTGCTACTTTACTAGTGTTATATTATGTTCTAAAATATTCGATATTAATATGATCATATTATAAGTTTAATTCAAAACTGTTACTATACTGAAGATTACTAAATGCAGTTGGCAGGCCTCTTTCCGTTATAGGGTCCTTAGCTCGATTCCCACCCTGAGTTTGGGTCGAATATTTATATATGTAATATTTATTAAAAGAAGTATGTATATCAGTCGGTTGTTAAAAAGGTCGGTCCCTAAAGCACATGCATTATACTATATGTATGAAAAAAATATAATTAATAAAAAGTACGAACGAACATAGAAACTGTTTTTGTTTTGTTTAAAATAAAATTAAGATTAAAAAATTGTTGTGGAGCTCGATAAGTGAATGTTATTTCTATATTTTCGGCTGAAAATCGATAAATATCTAGAACGTTACGATGGATCGCCATTGTTATTGAAATAACAGCGGCCATATTTGAAATAACAATAGACTTGTTGCATATTTTAGTACATTTCTGATTTAATAGATATAGTTCTGAGGTTTAAGTTGGATTTTGCTTTGCAATCTATTAAGCTTATATAATATTATAAATATGAAAATTTGGATGGATGTTTGTTATACTCAATCACGATAGAAATGCTGAACGGATCTGGATGAAATTTGGCACAGGGATAAGTTTCTGGAATAGTTCTAGGTTACTTAGGAATAGCACTGGAATAGCACTAAGAAGATATCGCTCTTTAGCTTCTTTCCTTGCTTTTTTTGTACTCTTATTCTCGATGTACAATGTAGAGTTATTATTATTATCATACTTTTTATCTCGGAATGTATGATGAGAGAGATTTTCATGCGAACGAAATGGCGGTTAACGCCTAGCTTCTTTATTCCATTGCTTTATTGATAATTTTAGCACTTTTTACTATAAATATTTTGGATTCCGTGCTATACTAATATTATAAAGAAGAATTATTTGTATGTTAGTTTTTTTACAATTAGCCAAACATTACTTTATCTAAAGAACTCTAAACACTAAATATTTACGTGGCTGCAACTAAGCGACGTCATGGATAACCAATATCGATTCTAAGTTCTTGACACTTTACCTTAGACTTCACAATTGGTAACCAAGGTGACGGCAGGAGACAAGTCGTCAATTTCCTTATGCATACCATTCAATTTGCGAGAGGACGAAATACTTTTCATAGCAGGTTACAGGTTAACAACTTGTCTTGTTTTGTGAGACTCAATTTCACTGAGGATTCCGTATATATACGGTCTACGGTCACGATACTCTATACTAAGGTTACGGTCACGACACTCAAATTAAGATGTTCAGATTTTTTTTCCAATTTTTACGGAGACACTCTTATGTTTCTTCCGACTCTCTTACTCTCTTCGCTTCTTAAACTTAATTCCTTCCTAGTGAGAGTAAGATTCATTCTATTCACCATCGTATTTGTGTTTCTTTTGGTAAATCGAATGTTACATACTTATTTCTTGGCGGTTATTATGAAAATCTTTTTTATTTTTATTTTTGCGTTACAGATCTCTAAATAATATATATGGGGTTTGTTGTTTACTAAGCTTGTTTGCCATTTCACGCTCCACTCGTTCAATACTTGGTCGTGACATAAAATATGAATGATTGCGCGAATCACCGCCATCTTTAGAAATTTGTATCGTTACGTCGTGCGAGATTAATTCTGTGGCTTATCGAATATTATTCGTAAATAAAAATAACTAACTAACTAACATAAATAAAACTAAAATTTGTGTTTAAATCTTGATACTTGTTTTGTGGTTTTCATCATGTCAGCCCTGGTATATAGACTGCTGAACGTAGGCCTCCCCTGGACTTCCAGAGGTACCAGTACGAAACAGTAAAGTTTTAATTGCGCTTATTATAGAGCGCTCTTAGCTGCTTTTTTGGGTAAGCAATTAAACGCGTGATGTGAATTAAGGCTATGACTTAAGAGCTTATACGGTGTAATAACGTCTGTCTGTCTGTATGTCTGTCTGTTCGCGATAATCTCAAAAACTACTGCACGGATTTTCATGCGGTTTTCACCAATAGATAGTCATTCATGAGGAAGGCTTAGGTACATATACATACCTCGGGCACAGCCGGGGTGGTCTGCTAGTATATATATTTGCGTAAAAAAATCTGTTTATTGAGGATACGTGTAGGTTACAATTAGAATTTTTATCAGCGCAAAACAGTTATCATAAACGTCTTCTAATTTGAAAATTATATTAATTTTAAGTGGGTAAAATCGCGTGAGTCGGAAACTTCCTTAGATTTCATCACAGCCTGTGAGTATCACGTCGAAAACAGATCAGTTTCGAAAGCAGACGGGAAAATAACAAACGGATTTGTTTTGTTTTGATAACGTAGACAGACGGCTACATTGTGCTTTATGTACGTAAAAGTAGGTGCAGGTTAAAATAAAAGCACACAAAGGATTTTGACCTCGTTTTACTTGAAAATGACCTATTTCCTGGTATAGTTTTAGCGTTTAACACATACCGTGTGAAACTTTAGTTTATATTAATATATAGCCAGATTTACTTTTATACAATTTTTTTTTGGAATAATAACTATAATTTAAAAAAAAAACGACTTATAAGAAATTGATTTTAAAACTAATAAATTTGGAGCTCACAAAACATTTCATCCCTCATACTCATTATTTTTAAATTTAGGGGTGGCGTTTTTACTTTAAGTTTAAATGGAACCAAATGAAAATTTTTGTTTGAAAATTTCTTTTCAAACAAAAATAATATTACGCTATCGATTCCTTAATTACTGTGTTCTGAGGTAACAAGCATTTAAAAAATATATAACTTAATCGGGGATCTCCTCTTTTTTTTAAGTCAGTTAAAAAAAGTAGCATCTTTTGTAAATTCTTTTAACATTAGAAACCATACTTCAGAATTACTATAGGCCGTAAAATATTATGACATGACATAGAATTGAAACAATAGAAAGAAATCATAAATATCAGTAAGATTAAGCCGCAAGGGTGGCTATGAATAGGGATAAAATTGTTTCGTTTTGTTCATTGTTGTTATATATTGTTATGTGCTCCACTTGACCTCATGTGACTTGACCTAATAGTTGTTAACTAATAATAATAATCTATTGATGCTTTTGCGGAGTGGCTGATGTTTTACTAACGTTTAGAGTGTTCGATCCTCACTCATAATACTCGTATATTTGTAAAGTTGTATATTTGTTGCTTATCTTTCGACACATCATCTTATATTTGACTACCGGCCCGCCCCGGCTTCGCACGGGTATTTAGGTAACTAAAATTTCAAAAGTTATAAATTTATATTTTTTATCCCCTACACTTGCGTCGATACTAGAAAATATTTTATAATAGATATATTGAGTTTTCAAACATGTGTCAAACTAATATGTAATTTAAATTAAAAGCACTAAGAAGTATTGATATCAACTTCGAAGCAAATAACTTTCAACGCCCTTTTAACCTCGTTAGGGAATGAATTTTAATAAAATACGAAACACGTCTTCAATCAATTCTGTTATAGAATATTTACGAAAATTTGAAGTAGATTGGACCAAGGAATCACGTTGTCGTGTTTGTTGATTATTTAGTGAATAATCGTAGTAAGTACAGCGTTAGACGGCCGTCTGCAAGGTGGACACACAACTTGAGGAGAGACGCCGGAAGCCGTTGGAGGCTGCTTTGAACCGGTCTGCTCTGGAGGTCGATGAGGGAGGCCTACGTTCAGCAGTGGACATCCAATGGCTGATATGATGATATGATTATGATGAATCGTATTCTATAAAAGTAATAATAATAAAATCGCACAAACAATTTTGGAATTATCTCATAACAAATTTAAAGATTTTTTTCTTTTATATTTATAGATTTTTATTATTTATAGATTATATATTTAAATATATAAGATATATAGATTTTACTAAAAAAAATTAATAGATAAAGCGTATTATTCGGTGCAGAATTACTTAGTCGATAAATATGTGTGGACTTAGTGGCGCTGTATTTCATGCAAGATATTACTAATTTTGTACTAAAACACAGTTTATATATTATTTTCAAAAGAGTAACTGTGGAGTTTCTTGACGATTCTTCTCTGCAGAATCTACATTCCGAATCGGTGGTAGCTTTACTTTTACAAAATAATAATCACTTGAAAGTGTTAATTTGTAAAATGACGATTCGAAGGTGCTCGTGGGGCCTATTTGAATAAAGTTGTTTCTGATTTTGATTTTGATAATAAAATTTATTTTAACTTTAATTGTATGTTTTCTTCTTAACTTAAACATTATTATTTCACACGTAATATTTCGCTTTGCAGTTACGTTTACAGTGCATACAAACACCACCAACGATCCCCAGCTTCGATCGGGAGTGTTCAACGAATCGGCACGAAAGTTGTTAATTAATATGGCCAAGTTTGTGGTTTTGTTTGGCTTTGTGGGAAATACGAACTGGCGTATCGTTTCGCGCTCGCACAATGTTTATGGCAGTGTGATTTCTGAATTACTCGACAAACCGCGTTTCGATTGTAGTCGTTTATGTAAAAATTTCAAAAGTATAATAGGTTAAAATAAAATAAATTAGAAAAATAGCAAAAATCTTTTTTAAGCTTGGCTGTTTAGCTTTTTTTATATATATTCAAAGAGTTGTTTAAAGACATTAAAATATTTTCAATTCCGCCTTACAGATTAAAAATCTAGTTACCTATTTAAAAACTAAAATCTATTCAGTTAAAAAATAATTCGCTTACGAATTATAAACAAATACAATTTATCATCATTTTTGAATTTACATTATTAAAATCATTAAAAAAAAAAAACAATGTTTTCATATTAAATTTTGAACTGTCATAGAATTATTAATAAAGAAGCACCCTGAAGTCGGTCCGGTACTAAGGCTGCCATCGTGCCGGGTTTCCCCAGATGTGTCCAGTTTAGAAGACGGACGGGGTGAGTATGGGAGGGTCTTTAAAATTTTTTTTTTGTGTTAGAGGAAATTAAAAAAAATGCCATCTGTACGGAGTGTCAGAAGTGATGTCAGAAGTGAAACATCTTTGGCAAACTCAATTTAAAATTTATTAATATTAATTAATTAAACATTCTATTACTTATTTAGGCATTGTTTACGCGTTGCTAGGATACGCAACATCATAATTACTATCTCATTCTTTCCTACACATTTTTGTATTTGTCTCTTACCTGTCGTTTTTTCCGTCGCATCCCATTTCAAATCACAACAATTCTAAAGAAGTTTCACTTCAATAAGTAAAATTTCCTTTATGAAAATTTATACGTAAAAATGTTTCCAGTGTTCTAAGAATAAACCCAATTTTACTTAAGTGTCCGGCTTCCGCAATTTAGATGATGACAGTTCTTATTGTATTCAACAGCCTGTGAATGTCTCATTGTTCGTCCTTTTATTTTAAAGTTTTTTTTTTTCAAAAGTGCTCTCTAGGACTCTAGGTGATGCTCTCTGAGAAATACATCATTAGCCGTTATTTTGGCTTAGTCGTATTTACTCATTTATTCATTTTTGTTAAATGGTTTTTAACAGTGCAAAAATAGCACAGATGATTTCGCTAATGTCACGTATGACGGAGAATATGGTATAGTATGGCGCATCTTGTAATATATAATGACAAATGTCTTCTTTCCTTGTTTCATGTTTAAGATATATTTTGTCTAGTACCTACCATCAGCTTAACAGATTAAAAAAAAAAAAACTTCTTTATATTAAAAGATTTTGATAAGATATCAGTTTTATTTCATTCTTATTAGTTTTATTATTCTAGTACATAATCTTGTTTACTCGTTTAAAGATTTTATTGCATTTTGATTAAATTATGTTACGTCAATGCCTATGAAACATCCCCTGTACCTTTATTGTCATATTAAGGTATTGGACTACCTTTTGAACCAAACAAAATTTCTGATTGTTCACGGTAATCATTCATATTTACAAAATTTACTATGCCTTTAAGTTGCGATATGAAATTATTTAAGAAGCTATGCTATGCCCTTCTACGTTAACGTATATGGGTAGGTATATGTGTTTAACTGTTTAAAGTTTTGTAACTTCCCCATTCTTCTCCAACTCTTACTGCATAAGAACTTAAAGCATAAGAAAAGTAGTTTACATTACGTTATAATATATTATGAAACGAAAACTAAGAACAATTCAATCCATTGATTACTTATTTAATAACGGTTTAATAAATTATTCAATTTATTGTTAGGTATACAAATGCGAGAGGTAGCTGACTGATAGGTTTAGTAAAACGTCCGCCATCCGTACTCAAACCACATAATCCGGGATGAAGGGGAACTTCCCTCCCTACCCTCAACAAGTAAACTTTTGTTGGTGAGGTCGGTGTGTTAAAATTTATCTTGTAGATAATTTTAATGGCTAAAACTTTGTAATTATATAAATATATTTTGTATAGTATAATAGCCAGTCGTTTTGGTGTAGTGGCGAATAAATCTCTTAGCACAAACGGTCAAGGTCGGGTTCAATTCTCGCTCGGAGCAGATTTTTGTGATTTAATATTTCTGGGCTGCCCACCTTGCCTTGAAAGCGTGTAAAGTCTCGGATGTTATCATAGTCTCCTAAAAACAGTTATTACGATTATGGAGAAATTATCTGCCTATGCAGCCACCCATTGCAGGGTAGCGGATTAAACTTCAACTCGATTCTCCAATCCCATTCCCATTCGATCCAATCTAGTTATTCATTTATATAATATTTGATGTAAACTATGAATGTTTAAAAAAAAAACTTTATTAAGATGAATATTACACTACCCATAAAATGTATAGAGAAAAAAATCTTAAATGCGAGTGCTTCGTCACACCATCTAACACCCTATAAAGAAGATCACCGTAAAAATACCCTAAGCCTCACAACATGTTCGGTGTGTTGTAGCAAAAAATATTACATCTGTTGGATGAGAATACGGAATGAAGACAGTTTCTTATAAAGAGTTTGAAGATAGAATACTGTCAAAAAATAAATCACAATCCAGTGTAATATTTTATTACAAAGTGATTTTAGAGTTTCAATGTTTGAAAAGTAGATATTATTTTTTATAGGAAAAGAATAGTAATTTTTTTTTGCTTAAGGTAGTTCCAGCATGAAACCACTTTTCGACAGATTCAGCCAAAAAAATTTTCACGAGTTCAGAATAGCTTTATTTATGAATTCCTCAAATTTCATAATTTTTGACAGTTTAGATCGCGAGATATTTAAAGACAAAGTTCGCGATTTTGAGAGTAATGTCCCATTTATGTATGTCAAATGTCCGATTTTTTATTATATTAAAAAATTCTCTTGACAGAATTGGAAAAAAAAAAACTAGGATATTTCACGGTTTTATTATCGAGATATTAAAATTATAAATATTAATTTTAATTTTAAATTTATAGTGATCTGGCAATACTGTGTACAACGCTCTCATCTTTTTAATTTAATAAAACTATTATTAGAAAGCGCAATACTAGTTGTATATACTAAGACCATATAAACAAAACACCACGCTGGAACTACCTTAAAATGTGATATGTTTTTGATTTAGGCAATCACTGAACCAAGGAATTTATATACAAACTGAAATGCGCACGTACACTCAAAAAAAGGTTCTGAAGTATGGGATTGCATCTCTTTCTACTAGTATGACCATGATTCAAGAAACAGAGAAAAAATGTATTTAAAATAATTAATGAAATCGTTATATATATTAAATCAATATGTTTACATAGATGTAAAAGTTAAAAAATAATGAATTATTATGTATATGTTTACATTCATATGTTTTTTTTTTTTTTTAATTTTACAGCCACCCTACAAAAGTTAAGACAAAATCCCATATAGTCCTCCTCGGAACAATTTTTCTCCTATACATGTTGGAAACAAATGTCAACCTTATGCTAGTTATTTCAAGGTGCATATTTGAATATAAAATATGTTTGAGTGTTTCAGTTATGATATAAATTCTTTACACTGAACAATCACAATTTGGACAGATTATATCCGCGCCTTATTGCGTACTAGCTGATTCCTGTGACATCGACAGGTTTCTTATTATATCTGTGTACAGAACAATATTATTACAATTTTCACTAGAATTGTTTATAGAGAAATAACTCAGCTCCTAGACGAGGTATAAAAATGAAACCTACACGAGATTCTAAAATTGACCTCTAGAATCGCAACTGCAACCACATCCAATTTCATGTAGCGGAGTTTTTGTGTCGCCGGAAGAAAAATATAAATAGATAAAGAGATAAAAATTGGAAAATTCGTTTTTCTTAAGTGTCTCATGTACATACATCAGCCGGTTACTATTATTATATGTACAGATATGTAGATACGATCACAAAGATGAGCTACAAGTATGCGCAAGTATATATATTGGTTTTGGTTTTATTGATATTAAATATGCTTTAGGAATATTCTAAAAATATATTCCAATGTTGAAGCGAGATATCTTAATCTTTACAAAAAATTATCGAATCGAAAACTTTTACTCGTAAAATGTTAGCCGTTCTAAGGAGTACGGTTTTATGTACAACTGAAAAGTAGTTACTTGAAGGGTTTTTTGAAATACAGTTTTTAATGGTATTTCTTTTATTGTAGTTTAAGGAGAGTTTTTTTTGTTGTTATTTTAATCAATATTACAATTACGGATTATCTAATATATAAAATTCTCGTGTCACGGGGTTCGAACTTGAACTCCTCCGAAACGGCTCGACCGATTCTCATGAAATTTTGTGAGCATATTGAGTAGGTCTGAGAATTGGTCAACATCTATTTTTCATACCCCTAAGTAATAAGGGTTGTTCACCCTTAAAAATTTTTTTTTAATTTTTGGACGAAATTTTTTGTTTTTATTTTTTATAATGTGGCATTAAAAAATACATACAACCCTAAATTTTTACTTTTTTATCACCAACCCCTATTTTTTATTACTTAAAAATTATTTATAAGGCAAAACAACGTTTGCCGGGTCAGCTAGTATATGTATATCTATATACTTATAATAGAACTCAACAGGTCTAATTGTCCCTAAACATGAATTAGTAATTTTTTAATTAATTTCAAGTGAATATACATATATATTGACGGCCGGCTGGTCGAGTGGTCAGGTAAATGAACACTTTACGCAGCGGTCGCGGGTTCGAATCCCTCCAAGTGCAGATAATTTATATGACGAATGTAGATGTCTGCACCGGATCATGGACGTGTATATATGTATTTATATAAATTTGTTAAATTTATTTCCGTTCCTAGTAGCTGTAACACAAGATATTACGAACTTAGCACGGGGCTAGGTTAACGTGGTGTGATTGTTGGTTAATATTTATTATTATTATTTATTATAACTAGTGACATTCATTGTTATGCGGACGACAGCACTGGAGATGCCTTATACACAGGCCGTTCTAATATTTCTCGGGAACAAGTAGATGAGTGTTGGAATAAACTTGTGTCTGAAATCGAGTCTCTTTTAGCCAAAGTCTCGCAATGGACTTAATCTAGTCCAATTTAACCACAACCAGATACAAGTTTGCGCGTTTACCGCTAAAAAATCTCCCTTCGTCGTTCCTCTCCAATTTGAAGGCACTCCCCTAACCGCAGTATAGGAGTATTGGAATATTGGAATTGGAAGTATTGGAATACTTGACGTCGACATATCTAGCAATGTGAAATTTCGTGGTCATTTGGAGGGAAACGATAAACTGGCCTCTAGGAAACTTGGTGTGCTCAGTAGGGCGTAGGTGGTGAATGCTAGCGTGACTTCATCTCGCCCCACCCAGGCGGATGACTGCTCACACGTGGGATTTTTAGCCCGCGAGAGTCGGGCATAACCACTTCGGTGCTCCCGCGTCGGTATCCATAATGGATTTTCCCCACGTAAAAAAAAGGGCGAAGCAATATTTCATGCCTTCCCATCGCCTGTAATTGTACGAAGCGCAGATCCGGCCCTACATGGAACTACTGCTCTCACCTGTAGGCTGGAGCGCCCGAATATCAGCTCCTTCCATTTGACCGCGTTCAACGCCGGGCGGCTCGAATCGTCGACGACAAGGTTCTCTCCAATCGGCTTGATTCTTTGGCATTGCGTAGAGATGTTGGATCACTCCGCGTCTTCTACGGCATCTATCACCTGGAGTGTTCTGAGGAATTGTTCGGTTTAAAAACTGCAGCAGAATTCCACCACCGGACATCGCGTCAAAATTCCAAATTTCACCAACATTACATAGAAGTCCGGAAATCTACAATAACCCAATTTTTACGGCATATCCTGCCTCGCACGACCCGTTAATGGAACCAACTGCCATCTACGGTATTTCCGAACTGATACGACTTAGGGACCTTCAAGAAAAAAGCATACACCCATTTAAAAGACCGGCAACGCACCTGCTAATCCTCTGATTTAGCGGGTGTCTGTCGATATCGCGTACATTTACCACCAGGTGAACAGACTGTCCGTTTGCCCCCTCTTACATTAAAAAAAAAAACAAAAAGTTTTTATAATAAGTATTTAAATAATTGAATTTGGGTAAAACCCTTTTTAAAATTGATACAGCCGTAGAATTAATGGTTTAGCCTTGGACCTCGGTGGCCTTTACTAAATAATCCTTTACTTAAGAAGGTCCCCGACTTTCGAATAACAATATATAAACAACGTTACAGTTGCGATATCCTCAGAAGTTACATTGAGGTTGTGACAGACAAGTTTTGGCAATTTTATTGGTCAATAATTATTAGATTTTATTGTTAAAAAGTTTAACTGGACATACTTACCTACTGATGTGCAGGCATCTTATAATTTGATCGTTAGTATTGTTCTTACTTACTGATTTTGTTTTGTTTATTTGATTTTAGTTTTAATATTTTTTTCTTCATGTTTTTATTTTTCGATTTTATACGATTAGTTAGTTATGTAGTTATGTCTGTAAGCAGTGTGTGACGCAAATGAAGTTCATTTAATTTCAAAATAGTATTTGAGTTTATTCTGTATATTAGTGTATGAAATAACGAGTGCTCTCTATATCTCCTTTTCTAAATATATACTCATTTCCCTGGCAGTAACAGTATCGATACATTAAAAAGAAGATTAGAATAGTGAATAGACAACTAAAGATGCGCGCTCCACATTGGGCTGTATAACTACTTATTAATACGAGTATAGTGCATAAAGATATTATTATAGATAGAAAGAAGGAAAGAAAGAAAGAAAAGTTATTTATTGGCCTCATAACGTAACAGTAGCATCTTGTACAGAAAATACATAGTAAAAAGAAAAAAAAAAAAGAAAAAAAAAAGGAGAAAAAGGGATACAGTAGTTAGATTAGAAAATTAAAGCACAAAAACAAATTTAAGAAGGCCAACTAGGTCTCTGCCTCAGCATTGCTTAGCAGCATATAATGTTTACTGCTAAGGCGCTGTTCTTCAGACAGAGCCTGAATTCATGACATCAGACGTCAAACGCTAACAGAACACACCATAGATACAATACCCTTAAACCAGCTAGAATACACTGAACGCAAAACACATATCTAGATAGAGTAGGTGAGACATACGGCTGCCTGTAAGCGGAAACGACCAACGGTTAGAAAGAGAGACAAGATCGCGGTATCCCATTGGCCTTACGGTCTCAAATTCAAATCTCGACCATTTTTTTTTGTGAACGTCAATTATTTACTTTAATTTTAATAAACAAATCATAATATGCACAGTAAGTTATATTGGTATATAATTTAACCGGTACCGCGATCGTCTCTCTCTTCTAAACGAGGGTCAGCTGGAGGCCTGGCTCCCCTGCTCTATTTATAATATTTCTATGGTACAGTGTGATAGCTAGAAAATCTTATTGTTAGTTTATGTAAACGATGTGTGGGTTAACATTGTGTGTAAAATATTACGTTGCCCATAACAACACGCTCGCGTTAACTCTTAAAGTTAATTGATTTCAAATGTCATTTTGTTCATAACAGAAGTCCATTCATTCGGTTCCATTCAATTGATTTTAATTACTTTGAAATGTACATTGTAATATAATAAAGTGTAAACTATACAAGCGTGTTACGCGTTTTCGCTTGGAGAGTTTCGGTAATTGCCGAGTTAATTAACACGTTTGGTATCTGCTCTGGTCATTTATTTAACTTCTGTTATGCAGAATCAAAAAATACCTTGCTCAATTAGTACTCTCTTATATGAATCAGTGAAATTTCATTAATTTTAAGTGTCTATTCATTTTCTATCGATGTGAAAATTGTACCACGCCTAATTAGCAACTATTACGTGTAGTTATATAGGAGAAAGTTTGGAGCTTAATCCACCACGCTGCTCCATTGCGGGTTGGCGGATAACTTCCTTATTACCTGCTCTTCGAGGCATGGTGAGGGACCCGCAAGGACATGCATCCAGATCAGAAACAAATATCTGTATAAATACGTATACAATGCCCCAAGCGGTTATCGAACCTGTGACCGCTAGCTTGATGACGACTACTACACCAGAGAGGTTGTCGTCTTGTTATCCATGCTAAAGCATTTAATATATAAATTAAAAATTATAGAGTAAACCATATAAAAAAATATTTTCAATGTTTTTAGCAAACACGGTCGGCTTTTAAGTACAAAACGACTTAAGCGAATTCTTGACTACGCTTACAAGCAATCTGTAACACAAATAAAATCAAATTAGTCGTAACCGTCAAAAGTGTCAATGAGAAATAACTCGTAGAAAGTAATTTGACAGAACAAGAGCGAATAAACCGAGAAAAACTTCGAAATACTTTCACACGATTTATCTATTGTTTTCGACCTTTCCGTTAATAAAACGCCACAGACGACAGATAGACAGATGGAATTACATTTTGGGTGTTTACTTGTGATCGCGTTTGATAAAAGACTACTATTTGAACTTATAATAAACTCTACAGTCGGCTGTTACCTAATACACACTCTCTAAACATAAATCAGTGGAATTTTCAATAGTTAAGTCAGTGTAGCTGTAATCACTGAATATCAGTGAATTTCAATAACAAGTTAGTGAATACTCACTAATACACAATCAGTGGACTCTGATATTCACATATTCATACGAACAGTCACTAATTCTGCGTGGTACCACTCTTACATCGATAAAATGTGAATAGTCACTTAAAATTAGTGAAATTCAACGGATTCAAGTTTAGAGAGCAGAAATTAAATTGTCTACCTTAGGAACAGACAATTGAGCATGTATGTTAAAAAAAAGTCTATGAAATTTAGAAATTATTATGACTTTTTTAATTAATAAACTCCATAACTCTTATATTTTTATACAATATTCTTTAATTAAAGTTCGTTAAATACTCTATATCATGATGTATGTGTTCATTAAAAAAGCAACGATTCGATTTTTATACGATGGATTTTTTTTTATTTCATCTGATTACTTTTAAATCGAATCATATCATACGCAAAGAAAAATTTTGTACATGTATAATTGCAGTCACATTCTCGTACTTGTCAAGTGTATAATATGGTAATTGATAGAGTGACTGGCGTACCTGAGGTGTTTCGCTACGTGTGACTGGGACGAACGTTTAGCCTACCAAACTATTTGTTTTTGATTGTTGAAAGAGGGTCTCTGCCTAGTCAGAACCAAATCAAGTAAAAATAAAAATAAAAATATCTTAATTCAAGTAGTCATTAATGCGTTGAAGTCGTCTTTTGAATTGGCGATTCAACAAAAAAAAAAAATGAAGTTACCACCTATTCAGATACAGAATTTAGTTCTACTCAGACAAACCGGCAAGATAATCAACAGTTAATATACACTTAAAATCCTGCATTGGAGGTCTGGAAACACACACACATACAGACACATAGAAACACACACACACACAATTTTTGTTTTTAAACGATACTGTGAAAATATCATTCATTTTATTTATTTATTTACTTAGACATACCAACAGCATTACAAACATTATTAAAATAACTTATTCTATACAATATTAAGATAGTATGCACGCCAATTACTAGATTATTAGATTTTGTTAATTATGTAATCGTGAAAATAGTGAATTAAGCTAAGTATTTCTTCTAGAAAATGAGTTGAAACACGTCGTATTTACAAAAGGCAATAAAAAAACCTTTCATTAGGGATCCTCGAAGCCGCGGGCGACTGCGCTCAAAGTGAAAGCCTATTTAAAACGAACACAAAGAAAGGGCCTCTTCTGGAAAGGAATCACGCTAATACGGAGTGGAGACATCTCGAGGTTGTTTTTATTGGACTTTATACGAAAAATAATTTGCTATAATATTTAAAATTATTTTCATTTTATATTAAATTATTCGGTTTATTTTTTAATTATTTGAATTGATAGTTTTTTTTTGTTACTGGTTTAAAAACTAATAATTATATCACATCATCGGTCGCTGATGGTCCTCTACTTCTGGACATAGGTCTCTTGAAGAAATGAAATGAAATGATAATATTTATTTCGTCATAAGGTAATCACACACTTAACGGATGTCAAAAAAAAATCTACATTTGAAATAAATATGTCGTCATGGTATCAAAATTATTTACAATACATAGCCAACGTCATCGGATTTCCTCTTTACAATAGGTCCCGTGTAACACTGCAAGTCTTAAAATTTCGTAGTGTCAAGACACAATGGTCAAGTGTCAGATATCCACCTAGTGAGGTACTCAATTTGAGTAAATACTTTATGTGTGTGCTACAAAAATATTGATTTAATAATAATGTAAAGTAGGTAGGTACATTATTACCATTAAAAATATATTTAGATTATGTATTATTTAAAAAATGGTTACCTACAATACTTATGAGTTTTCTATACGTTGACAAATAAATATCAATAAATAAATAGATGACATTTATATTACTTATAGATACATTATATTTAACTTTACATGTATATTTAATTGCAACATTATGTATATATATCCCGCTGCTGTACAATGGCTCCTATAAGTTGAATGGAAAAACTTGTGAGTATAGTTTCTTCTAAGTGTTTTTCATGAACCTTGGAGACAGGTGGACTTTAGTTCAGGCGCTTTCTAAACTTTTAATACTCTTCGAATTGCAAATCCCAAAGGTGACCGAAATTCACCACACGGCAATTGGGGTCAGCGGGAACGGACCCGTTAGGCAGGGTAAAAAATATTTGTCACAGTAACATTGTTATTTCAGTGGAAAAATATATATATATACATATACTCTACTATACTCTACTTTAACTGAGTCACAGCTGGCGAAAAGCCTCCTCTCTTTTTCAGGAGAAGTATAAGGAATCGTTCCGTCATACTGCTCTACTGCGGATTGGCGGATATAAATGTCTCAAAATTTCTCTAGAGACATGGAGGTTACGTTACAATAATTGAATCATTGGTAAAACTGAATTTATACACTAACGCATTTTAAAACTCAGCAGTGCTAACGTTTAAACCCGCCCAAATTTTCTGATTATGAAGTATTATGTGTGTAATGCGGTAAATCACCTCTTATTTCTAAAAACCTTCGTTAAAACTTCCTCAGAAATAATCTTAACCTAACAATTACTAAATAACTATTAGTTAGATTCTAAATAAAGTAGTATGGGGATACTAGTTTAGTTAGATAATAGGGTATAGTTAATAGGGGTATTATAAATTACGTTATTTCAATTCGGTAAATTTTTGCGATTTGCGTGAAAAACCTACATGGTACTCAATCTTAACCTGTTTATTATATTTAGCTGTGTCTTAGATTATAAATATCTAGACGTAAAAAATACCAGAACTTTCCAGAATCTACCAGTAGCCAATGGAGCAGTGTGAACGATTGAGCTTCTGTCTTTCTTCTATGTGTAGAAATGAATACTCAACGATGGCACGTTCACAGATGTTTCATTTCAGTACACGTACACGACTCGGATGAAATAACAAAATCATTTTAAAGTTCAACAAATGGAAACAAAATAAAACTAGTAAACATTATTAACTTATCTTCAATAAGTTATTTATTTATTTCACAATTATTTAAACTATAGTCTACTCGTCGCCACAGCTCGACATTAAGTGTCTGTTACATTTTGGTCCCCTTTTAATGACAACGTCAAAGATACTGGAGGGGGTAAGCTCACGAGCTAACAATCAAATGATAGTTTTATTAAATAATAAAGTATTTTAAATAAGTATTAATTAAAAAAAAAAAACGAGTGCGTAAAATACTCTTATTATAAACTAAAAAGAATAAAACAATTTACTAGCTTTCATTTGATACCCATATTGCTACAGTAAGAAAAAAAATTCAACTCCCCCCCTCATTCCGCCATTTGCGGGCGCCATTTTGGAATTTTATATAGCCTATGTCACTACTACAATTTAGACAAATTCAACGACACCTCATATGTCAAAAACCGTCCAGCCGTTTGGGCTGTAGGGCGTGCCAAAGAAATGGACATACATACATACATACATACATACATACATACATACATACATACATACATACATACACTCGAAAAACATAACCCTCCTTCTGTCGCAGTCGGGTAAATAACAATACAAGTACAATAACAATTTTAATAAATTTGTATTAATAAATGCTACTAATAGTTTAATTTAAATCGTAGGTACTGTTAATAATTGCAATTGTAAATATATGCCATTTTCCCCGAAACCGTAATTGCTACACCGAGACATGCGACGTCAAAATTAAAATGGGCCTCCGGATAAAAGTCGATGTCGACCGACTTGAGTTCTTTGTTTGAATCGTGTAACGACAGTAATGGGACCGTCCCCCACATAATTAGCTTCAGCTTCATTGAAATACCATCGCTAACCGGGTCACGGATTTTTATACGTGTCACGATATTATATAGATACTAGAAAGCATGCTGGCCATATTCCATTATAATTATTAAATGATATATTAATAATTTTTAAGAATTATTGTTGAGTGTCGTCGTCGGTTCTTCTCAGCAGAATCTATACTCCGAATTCGGTAGCTTTACATCGACTGTATCATGATTATTACCATGACCATTCAAAAGTGCTTTTTAAGATTATTACAATAGAATTGATATATTTGAGAAATTATTTTGGCATTAGCTTTATATTTTTAAGATTTTCTCAAATCTAGCCTGGTATTTACTAAGACTTGTTATCAGAGTATTTGAATCAACAATCAAACTATATAATATTGGTTATAAAGCAAAGTGTTCGTATTATAATGAATTAAATATCGTATTAACGCCGAGTTGCACGAAACAAACTTTAAATTTAAGTGTTTATTAAACTAATTTAATCACAAGAATCGTGATTATCTGTTGCACGAAACCTACATCTGATTAAGTTAACAAAAATATTTAGTTTAATTAAAGACCTATCTAACGGATGATTAATTCCAACAGCTTTAAATTAATCATAAGATCAACTAATTTTAAGATTAATTGCAACTTAACTAACGGAAAGTTGGCGACGGTTTCGTGCAACTCGCCGTAAGTCAATGATAATGATAAAGTACATCATGGCTAGCAAACATTTCCTAATATGTAGACAATTAATCTCATACTGAACTTTTGTGCCACCACACCACATCAGCTGTTCTTCTATCATCTACTGTTGGCAAGGGCAGTGTGTTGCGGCAGAGTATGTAGACGCTGATGCTCATCACCATTCTGGTTGGTGTACAGTTGTTCGCACCGCTATGAGCTTAGTCGCATTTTACGACACCTTGGCAAAAAAGAGCCTGAATGATGTCGGGACTATTTTTCTCTCTTTTTCAATATACTTTTGTACACCTACTTTATTTTTTTATCTATTTAAATAACGAAGTTATTATTGGTGCTGGAGCGTCTTAAAAAGCCGAACAATAATCTGACTTAATTTGTTCAGCATATTGGTTAAGTTCTTAAATTAAAAAACAAAATTGTTTGCAGAATTATTGAAGTTTGTATTTTTATTGCAGGCAGTCTTTCATCTTATCTGAAGGGTTTGATGACTGATTTTTCTTGCAGAATGTTCGAATGTTAAGATAAATACCCGTGAATGACTTGCCTATAACATTAGCATATACATATATGGTACATGAGACAGTTTTGAATGCTGTTAAAATAAACGATTCATGTCAGATCTTTTGTTATCTCGTAAATGGAACATCTACGTTGCTCGAACTGAACCTCGAGGCATTATCCTACAGGCGTAATTACGGTATAAAGTCCTTAATTAATTGCGTGGCCCGTTCTGTGAATAAATTAAAAAAACAACAAATTAATGTAATTATTGCCCTTTCATTTTTGTTTTTAATTAATGTTGTAATAAAAAGTATATTCGGTGTGAGATCGTTTACTGTACTGTAATACTCGTAGTTTGGCCGAATTGGTTAAATTAGCTATTTGGACTCGCTCTGGTCAAATAGTTGGTCAAACTTTTAGCCAGAACATAATTTCAATAACAAAACGAAGCTATGTCCAGTGGTTTTAACTGAAGTAGTCGCGTTTTTTTGTTCTGTTATGTCTTTAACTTTATGCAAACGGCATAGTAATTTAAGCATAAATAAATAAGTTTAACACACACACACACACACACACACACAGTCATCTATTCCTAATGTAGGAAATTTATTGCCTGTATTTTACGTAACAGCCGACTGATATGTTTTTTTTTTGTAATAAATATACATATATAAATAAATATATGTTACACCAAGACTCGGTAATTGAACCAACAATCCTGGAGCGAAAAGCAGGGTCACTGCCAATTGCCATCTTCAGTATTTCCGAACCGATACGACTTAGGGACCTTCAAGAAAAGAGCATACACCCATTTAAAAGGCTGGCAACGCACCTGCTAATCCTCTGATTTGGCGGGTGTCTATTGATGTCGCGTAAACTTAACACCAGGTGAACCGACTGTCCGTTTGCCCCCTCTTACATAAAAAAAATGCGTCCATGGGCCAGTCAAAAGCATGATTTCTCGTAAAAAATCTATTCATATTATTATAAATAATTATTATAAATTATCAAAATTTATTATTATATTTATATAGGTTAATACATATTCGAAAATTGGTGCTCAAACCTTATTAGGCAAGAATCTATTTTTCTATAAAATGTTTTCCTTTCTCCTCTTTGATCCTTTCCGAAAACGTGGCAAAGTTTATTTTCCTACATC
This sequence comes from Euphydryas editha, assembly GCA_036937285.1. Lineage (NCBI taxonomy): Eukaryota > Metazoa > Arthropoda > Insecta > Lepidoptera > Nymphalidae > Euphydryas > Euphydryas editha. The sequence continues at coordinate 18,823,339 of JAUPFZ010000014.1, forward strand.
CTAACCAATCTCTGTTATGATTGAAAATAACCCATATTTAGCACTTCCATTACAAAATTAATTAATTATCTTTCCATTATAAAACTAATTATCTGTCCATTATAAAATTTATTAATCTATAATATAAAAATAAGTCGGGTTTTCCTTCCTGACGCTATAATTCCAGAACGCACGAACCGATTTCCACGGTTTTGCATTCGTTGGAAAGGTCTCGGGCTCCGTGAGCTTTATAGCAAACTAAATTCTGGAAAATTTTCAACAGAAAAGCAAGAAAACAGGGAAAATCATTTTTCACATACAGCGCTATCTCTGATACATAGCATGTACTACAAACCAATATGGTTTTGCATGGCGGCAGTACGTGGTGTGAGTATCCCTCACGAAAATAAGTTGGTGGCGAAACGGAGTTCGCCGGGTTTGCTAGTTATCTATATACCTTCTAAAAATTATCTTTATAAAATTATTGGTTTACATTTATTTAATTTAATTAAAATGTCAAAATTTCAGTTTTTAAAATGTAAGTATTAATTATACTGAATATATTTAAGTTCCCATATTTCGATCTCTGAAAAATTACTTATTTATGCAACTTTCCATTGGAATTTTGATACATAGATTGAGCGAAAGATTGCACTTTCTTAAACTAACAATTTTAAATCATTTATAATTATTTTTCTATGAACGAACGTAAACGTTTCCTTTATAGGCAAAGGTAAGAGCATATGTAATATAATTCCTTAAAAAATGCCTATAAATAAATTTAAAGTTTATATAAAAAACATAAATCATCTCATACCATCATGGGTTGACCGGTAGAAGAGATCTTCTAAAGATAAGTTCGCCTTTGCCGCAAATTGCAATGTGACTAAAAATTGTAAAGACGTTTTACTGTGCAATAAATAATATAATATTATAATAAAAAGTCTTTAATAGCTAAAACATATAACTCTGTACTAGATTATGTAAATGACAAACATTTATGGGCTTACTGGCGCTGTCTTTCATGCAGGACATGATATGACTGAATTTTTAACACTTGCATATTATATTTTTTAACGAGTTACTGTTGATTTTCTTATCGATTCTTTTCAGTAGAATCTACATTCCAAATCGGTGTTAGATTCACATTAACTAGAATATATAATTTAAAAAATTATACATACCTGAATAAATAGGTCAATATATGGTATGGTGTATGTAATGGGCCTGTAAATCTTGAGACTAACACATTCAAACAATTAGAATTTTACTATTTTGTATTAGTATACATTAGTTAGAATAAAGTTGTTATGGTATACGTATTGAAATTGAGTTATTCATGTAATATAATACATTACACGTACAAAGCCACGAATAAAATTTATAAATTTTACCAAATGAAGTTTACTGATGATACAACTAGATAGCTTTTAAAACAACTGAGAACTAAGTAAATAGTTTCTTACAAAAAGTAAATAGAATTAACCGAAAACCCAATTGAGGATAATGGAACCCATACTCGTATCGTAAAAATCTACTAGCCCGGATTATAGTTTAATAAATAAACGACTTGCGCTCGATAACTCCAAGTAGCATGAAATCTTGTGTCGTGGGTCACATACACACACACACACACACACACACACACACACACACAATACAGACACAAACGTCCAGACAACAACAATTTTTTTAGCCTTTACAAATATTTGTTCTGAACCTATAACTGATCATGAATTTGAATCTAAGTTATTGTTTCCTTTTTCGACCACAGGTTTGAAAGAGTTCGAGATGACCAATTGAATCTTCAATTTTATAGTTTGTAGATAGACTGAATGTTAACAAACATCAAATTGAAACTGTACTATCGTAAACGTGTTTCCAAAGATGTCGACGTGTTCCCTTTTAAAAGGAAACTAAAAATAGGGCACAGTAAAGAAGGGCAAGGATTAATCAGGAAAAGATGCGTCTTACCGCAATTCTCGCTTTGTGGAGCGGGTCATGGATTTAGTCCATGGCGCAATCTGGCGTCGATTGTGATGGTACCCAAGTGCACTAGTTACCTAGACGCCAACTTGAGTCGCGACTACGCATTCACATATAGAATTGAATTCAGTAGAAAATTACAATATAATTAAATTGTCAAATAGTTGGATTAATATCGATATTAAAACTTTGGTGAAATTACGAGTTAGGGTATGTCTAGTAAAAAAAAAGGCAGGAATGACCAATAAAGAACAAAAGTACATTTCTATTTTTTTATTTCTCTTTTTTTTTTTAAAATTAATAATTCATATTGACCGCGAGAATACCTAAAATTAAACGGAAATAAATGTGTGTTTATCCTTTTAAGATATTGTCTTATGATGTGACATTTGACACGTCATTTCCATATCATTCTGATGATCTCGCTTTGGGTTTTTTGTGTTCAAAACTAGATTAGAAATAAATTTATTAACTACATATTTGTTTGTTATTTTTTATAATATTTTCGTGCTTTTTTAATCTGCATGTTGAATAAAATTAAAATATTTTCTTGTACAATATATTTTATCTTCAAGTGTACGAGTTTATAAAAGATTTTGGTCTGAAGACCCGAAACTACGAAGTAGATTACAAGTTGATTTCAACAGAAAGATTATATATTGCTCAAATGTAATGCACAAAAATTCATCCAGTCACTCGTTTCTTTTCGGTAAAATAAAAACTAATCAATGACTGCCATCTTCAGTGAAGCAGCGTGGTGGTATAAAAACCAATTTGTCACTTTGATAGAAAAATCCGCTTTTATTTAACAGTCGGATTAGCAACCATGTGTGCCGTTTGAAGCGAAACTACTTTTTGTATCTGTTAATACAAATAGCGAGAGTTAAATAAATTCAAGAGAGTTAAATTAATCGAAATACGCTATTAAGTCATTGACCGACACGAGAAAAGAAACGACTAGAGTTGAGTCACTCCACATCATTAATATTAATATTATTATCGATAGCAACATGTTAGTAGCTGTTAGGTACTAAATCATGCCATAACCTGTCGTTTTGAAATAGAAAGTGTTCTGATGTCTGGTAGGAAATGGAGAGTGGTCTAGACGAGACTTGTAATATTATGGTTAAATAAATTATGTTAATATAGTTAAATAATGTAATATTAACACTTAACAGAGTAACGAAAAAAAAATATATATATATAATTAAAATGACTTCCATTAGGGATTTTTATAATAATAATATACCTATTTGATTATAATAAAATAATAATATATCGATGATGCTTTTATATAATAATAGGTATTATCCAAACGATACTACCATTTCAGAGGCTTATATCCAGCAGTGGACGAGTAAAGGATGATATTTTCGAAATTATTTATTATTAAAATAACTTTTAAATTTAAAGATAAACATTTTATTATCTGTTTCTACGTCTGTCAAATTTCTATTTTTTAATTTCTTTGTGAATAAAATTATAACGTAATGAATGTATAATGAAATGTAAAATATTACCACATAGTATAACTACTTTCATTTATAAAAATAATTAAGTTTCTTTCGGTAAATATTCGGTATCGCGCCACCACCGATTTTGAGGCTGATTTTTTTTAGAGGTGCGTTATGACTTAAAAACATCATAACTAGTGATGTTATGATGGCGCATGACCTTTTTTTAATAAAAAAAAAAAAAAAAAAAATTATCGTACATATTCGGTATCGCGTCACCAGCCCATAATGGGGCTAATTTTTTTTTGAGGTGCTTTATGACTTCAAAACATCATAACTAGTGTTGTTATGATAGCGCATGACCTTTTTTAACCTAAAAAAAATTATTGTACTTATTCGGTATCGCGGTAGCGCCTGACCTTTTTTGAGTTAAAAAAAATTTCAAAATTATCGTACGAATATTTTTTTTTTGTTATACGTTATAATGTTCTGTTGTTTGGTTTTTTTTTTTATTGATAGGTTGTTAGGTCTTTTATTTTTTGAGTGTTACTTCTAGTTTTAACAAAGGCATTTAGCAAGAACTAGTTTTTTAACTAGGGACGACGCCTTGTAACTATAGAGGTATAAATACCTTTATGGTTGTAACTAAAAAAAAAGACCTAACAACCTATGAATAAAAAACACACCTCTAACAACATAACATTAAAAATAAAAAATCTTTCGATAATCGTATGAATAACAAAAAAAATATTCGTACAATAAATTTTTTTTTACGTCAAAAAAGGTCATGCGCCATCGTAACAACACTAGTTATGATGTTTTGAAGTCATAACGGACCTCTAAAAAAAAAATCAGCCTCAAAATCGGTGGTGGCGCGATACCGAATAATTACCTTTCTTTCTTTGATTTTGGTGTTAAACTTATCCATTAAAATAATTAGGAAAATTAGTGTGATTGGAAAATTACAGCTACTTCGTCGGTGAAAAATATACATTTTAGTGGCTCTTTATTTCACTTATAATACTCATAATAATAAATAAATAAATAATAAATATATTAAACATACACACGGTCGTCTGTTCCTAAGGTCGGCAACTTAGAGACAGTGTTTTAGGTAACGGCTGACTAATATACATATATATTTTTCTGTAATAAATGTACATGAATAATCTATACAAATAATAAATTTGTTAAAACCTTCGTTTTATTAATACACTATTAATATATCATCAAGAATAAATTTCAATAGCGCGTATTTTTTTTGTATCAGCGCCATCTCTTATCGTGTTTTTCTCTGATCACGTATCACGTAAATAGTACAAAACCAATGTTAATAACTTAAATACATAAAAATTAGAAATAATTCACAGTATAATTTAGTTTTTGTTTCATTGTAATTAAATTTAAAAATAAATATTTAAGAAAATAGAAATAGGTACCTACGCCGCCAACGCCATCTGGTCTAAGGAATCTTTAAAACTCACAAAACTTATATTTGAGTTATTATTTTGTTAAACTTAAAAGTTTACTAAATATGTCGGATAGGAATAGAAATCGTTTTAATATTTTAGATAAACATCATTTTCAATTAATATACTATTATATTAAATATTAATTATGTTAAATGTCACTAATTGTAAATATAAAAACGATATTCTACAATTATACGATAGATGGCGCAGAATACATAATATAAATTTTTGAATCGCGCTGACCAAAACTTCGGCCAAAAGAATGACACTCGCCCGTATTGAAGAATTTGGTTTTCTTTTTTGTATATAATTAAATACTTTAGGGTACTACGCTCTTGATTGTTTGTTCGTTGTTAAAATTTAAAATATTTAGTCGTTATTTGTTTGTTGATTGTACAAAGTTGGATGGTTATAGCTATTTAAGGTGTAATCTATATATATACAGGGTGACTGGCGAGATACTATCGGTGTTTAAGGAGAGTGCTCGGTGCATGGTTCTCATTCGAATTATGTAAAAATATAACATAAATATTGATAAGCTTCTAAGTAAAGTTGCCCAACAGTTATCTAATTATTTACGCGTCGTCTGGACACCCTAGTTTCCACGCGGTAGTTAATTACGTCCAAACACCGCCAAGTGTTAAGAGGGTTGGCGGTCAATTCCCTAACATAAGTAACGATCGTTATCTTGTCTATGATAACAACAGTGATCGACGGCTGTACGTGCTCTCCGAGGCACGGTAGGGATCCACAAGGACATACACCCAGACCGGAAAAAAATATTTGTACAAATATCTGTCCCAAGCGGGAATCGAACCCGCGACCACCAGCGCGTGGCGTTGCAGTTGAGGCAACTACTCGCACCACTACACCAGAACGTCGCGTGTCGTGTTTTCATTTAATGATATTAACGAATTATTTACAACGATTTTCAATCATTAAACTACCTATTTACCTACATAACTACACTAACACACACACAGTCACTTTTAACAGTTTCGAAAGCAATGGTGATTCTGCATTTGTGTATTGATAAGCCATACCTAATTACTAATGACAGATTACACTAACACACGACAGATTAGGTATACGCGTATGATCGATCGCTAGGCGCGCAGGAGCCGGGAAGACACACGCAAAAAACACACAAACAAAAAACCCAACTGCGTAAAATACTCTTATTATAAACAAAAAAGAATAAAACAATTTACTAGCTTTCATTTGAAACCCATATTGCTACAGTAAGAAAAAAATCAACCCCCCCCCCTTCATTCCGCCATTTGCGGGCGCCATTTTGAAAATTTATATAGCCTATGTCACTACTACAATTTAGACAAATCCAACGACACCTCATATGTCAAAAACCGTCCAGCCGTTAGGGCTGTAGGGCGTGCCAAAGAAATGGACATACATACATACATATTACATACATACATTCGAAAAACATAACCCTCCTTCTGTCGCAGTCGGGTAAAAAACAATCAGTGTTAGCATAATGAATACGAGCAGCTCCTCAGAGTCTGATTTGGAAGCAATGGATTTTATTTTCAATATATCCCTACCCAGAAACTTAAGGCGTAGGAAAAATTACGGATGAAGAATTTCAATTGAGATATCGCTTTAATTTAATAAGAACACACGGATAAAGTGGACAATGATGTCGTTCATAAATAAGGACTTGTCATATTTTTTTAACTAAAACAGTGCTAAGCCACTTATTTATTCTCGAAAAAAATATTCTAGTAAATAAAACTAGTATTCAAGATGAATTAAAGTAATAAAATCAATTTTAGACACGATCTCTTAAACAGAGCCATCTAGCTGTAAATAAAAGTACAAGTTTGTAATGTACGACGTAAATGACAAGTAAACCAAGAAAATAAACTTGTATTTAAAATTATATTAAATTTCTAAATATGATTCTGTTAAATAGGAATTAATTATTTTATAAACATTGAACATTCTATTTCTCTGACAATAAATAAGTAAAATGTATGTTAATAACTCGTGTACGAATATAAAAACCTTATATTTTTATATAATAAATGAAACGATGATCATTTGAGAATCAACGTTGGTCGTATTATTTTATCTCTCATACGTCGCACATCTTTGTAGATTATGAGAGGATTAACGAGATTTTTATAAGTAAGACCGTGAATAGCTCGTTACGTATTATATTTTTTTTAACTCAAACAGTGTTAGGCCACTTATTTATTCTCGAAAAAAATATTGTAGTAAATAAAAGCAAAAAGTAATAGCAAGAATAAGCCATCTAGCGACCAGTAGCCAAAACAATTGATTGATTATAATATTAGCAGACAGTGTAATGGTTTTTTCACTAGGTGTCGCTAGATAAAGATCAGATTTGTTAGAATAATTTTTTTAATATGTTGAAAAATTATAAAGTTACTTTTGAAAATATTAAAAAAAAAAACACAACAAAAATAAACTTTGTGAATTGTTGAACAGCCAACTGTTGTTTATTAAATAAAAGCAAGGAACTACGGTCCTTGCGGACCAGTAGTTTTGCTACTTGCCGATAGAGGCATACTAATCACCGAACTTTCTAGACAAAATAAATAATTTAATTTAAATATTACTTACGAGTTGAAAGATATGTTTATTCCATTTGATTTTGATGTGATGAGCAACAGATTTATTGACTAGGTAAATGATGTAAACTTGGAACAAAAATAAAATAATATTAACTGTTCACCTATCTTGGTATTCCCGGCGTATTTAAAAATGGAATCATACTCGTAGTCTTGGATTAGTGCTTAATATTACGCTAACAGTAGGTACTCTGCGATTGAGAACATCTCCCGGTACAAATTGATAGTACCCGGTAAGCTATCATTACATTAACACGAACCATATTCAAGTACTCTTCATTTGTGTACTGATAAGCCATACCTAATTAAGGGTCACACTCACACACGACAGATTAGGTATACTCGGAATATCGAACGCTAGGCGCACGCGCGGGAAAACACAAAACAGACGTCCAAACCATACGTTGGCGCTAGCCTACTGACCTAGTGACCTAGTAACGTGATTCGTCGATCGAATAAGCGATTAGCCGCGGGGCGGGGGTGCGGGTACTGGCAGCATAGTACAACACCGCGTCGCACGCGCCGCCGGCATGACTGGAAAAGTGACAACGCGTCTTTTATTTGAATTGAAATTTATGAAAATTTGGTCCAAAATTAAGTTCCTATTTTTTTTACATAATTCGAATGAGGATCATGTGCCGGGTATTCTCCTTGAATATTGATGGTAATTCACCAGTCACCCTGTATAAAGTCGTGTTAGTTACACCGTTTATAACTCGAGAACGAGTGGAACGATTTTTATGATTTTTGTGTTTTTGGATTTGTCTTCGTCGGGAATAATACTTATTAAAATATGGTATTCATCAATGAGAAAATAATTAATAAAAAAAACAGTTCAAATGTTTCATCCGTACTATCTATATACATATATATGTATGTATGTACGTATGTATATAGATATAATAAATCTGTCACTCAATCCGTCTATTATAAAATATTTTCCAGTATCGACGCAGGTGTAGGTGATAAAAAATATAAATGTATAATTTTTAAAATTTTAGTTAAAGACCCGTGCGAAGCCGGGGCGGGCCGCTAGTACATATATAAATAATTAAATATTATACCCAAATTTGGGGTCGGAATTGAACCCACAACCCTGGAGCAGAAAGCAGGGTCACTACCAACGCCCCAACGGGCTAGTGATTTATATATTACATATTTATTGTTAGTATCGCTCAGAGATGAGATTAGAGATAGAGGTTACGAATACTTATTCGTAGTTTTGAAATTAAACGTAACGAACGAATTTGCAAAACAAATAAAAAAAAATACTTCATACAATTAGATTTTAAAATATTTTTTTTATCGTTACAAAATTATATTATAATTAATTTAAAGCTTCTATTTGAATCCGATTAAGATTCTGCTGAGAAGCACCGGCAAGCAAGACTTTAATTATTTATAAATTATACTCGTATGTCTTAAATGAAACTAGCATTACTTACACACATATTTACTATTTATTTTAATCTTGTACTGAATAATATATGCGCTAATGTTATTCACGAATGACGACGCGTTGGCACAGTGGTCACGGCAACTGACTAAATGTCGCGGGTTCGATCCCGGTACTTGACAAGTATTTTTATAGGCAAATACAGATGTTTATCTTGGTCTGGGCGTATGTGCAGCGGCTGTACTTGTGTATTGTGTCTGTTTCCGGACTCCCGGCACAGGGTTTCATCTTATTGGGGGCCGTTGAGTGTGAGGCGCTTATTATTATACTCAAAGTGCTCGTCTGAAAGAAAAGTTGTTGCTAGCCTGTCTTAGATTTTGATCTAACTTTAAGGGACTGTTCCTTAGAATCCCAAAGAACAGTTTTGACCCATATGATAAAGTCTGGTTATACAAAAAAGCTTGATATTTGCGTGCCAGACGAGCTCACTGAAAGAAACCTCAAAACTCAAACACAAACTCAAACGTATAGATAACTTGAATAGTAACATTTTTACAGCTAAAATTGATAAAGCATAAAAATAATATTTCTTGAAAGTCTAAGTTTGGATTTGGACACGGGCGCTTTTAAAAATCAAATAAGCGTAAATTTTGTTTTTTGGGATTCTAAGGAACACTCCCTCATACTTAGAGAAAATCTAACATTAGTTGAATTTGCCAATCAGACGTTTTTTTATGGAATGACTCACAAAGAACTGTTAGAGCCAAAACACATAACGGCGTTGCGGCGACGCAACGCTAAAATCGGCAGTTTGCGTTGCGGCGTTGCGGCGCCGCGAAAAAGAGCGTTGTTGTAGGGTAACCAGTTCTTCGTGATTTTTTATTGTGGATATTAATCTAATTATTTTAAATATTATAGTTCACGTGAAATTTGTTAATTATTGTTTGTGAAGTTGTTATTTAGTAGAATGCATAAAAAGTAATCCTTTGTACCGGAAATAATTTTGTGAATCAAGTTTGTATGCTGGTAGAATTTTAAACAACTTTTGTCTCATAAAGCCTAAACAAAATTGAAACAAAGTGATACATAAATTAATATCTTACTATATTAGTTTTATAGATTAAATATAAATAAATAGGTTTTGTCCGCGGCTCCGCTCGCATGGTACAGGCACCAACGGTAGTCGGTACGTAAAGTAGGTACTCTATGTACTTTTCTGTACCCCAGAAAACTGGTATGCAGAATTTCATGATGATCGGGATTCAGGTTAATAGTTAAGGCGTAAAAGCGTAACAAACAAAAAAACTCACTTTAGCATTTATCATATGGATGAAATTAGCATAAAATTAATTTACATATTTATAATTTAGGTACATCCTACATGTCATTTTTTGAACCGAGTCATAAATTAGCTGTAAATCTAATAGTTAAAAGTGGTTAAAAGTAACAATACCTATAACAACAATTGAGCTGTACTGTGAGCCGTTTCACAGCTCCGGTTCAAGCATATGGCTCATGAGCTTATCTGCAGTTCATAAAAATTCATTGAGATACCCATGTCTAATAAAGACACAAAAAAATTAAATATAAAAATAGACACAAAATGTCAATAAATCATGGTCAACAAGTATGACGTCACAACGCCGGAATTGGCGGTGCCGCGCCGCTAAAATTGGCGGTGCCGCCACCGCCGATTTTAGCGTTGCGGCGCCGCAACGCCGTTATGTGTTTTGGCCCTTAGAGCCAAAACACATAACGGCGTTGCGGCGACGCAACGCTAAAATCGGCAGTTTGCGTTGCGGCGTTGCGGCGCCGCGAAAAAGAGCGTTGTTGTAGGGTAACCAGTTCTTCGTGATTTTTTATTGTGGATATTAATTTAATTATTTTAAATATTATAGTTCACGTGAAATTTGTTAATTATTGTTTGTGAAGTTGTTATTTAGTAGAATGCATAAAAAGTAATCCTTTGTACCGGAAATAATTTTGTGAATCAAGTTTGTATGCTGGTAGAATTTTAAACAACTTTTGTCTCATAAAGCCTAAACAAAATTGAAACAAAGTGATACATAAATTAATATCTTACTATATTAGTTTTATAGATTAAATATAAATAAATAGGTTTTGTCCGCGGCTCCGCTCGCATGGTACAGGCACCAACGGTAGTCGGTACGTAAAGTAGGTACTCTATGTACTTTTCTGTACCCCAGAAAACTGGTATGCAGAAAATTAGCATAAAATTAATTTACATATTTATAATTTAGGTACATCATACATGTCATTTTTTGAACCGAGTCATAAATTAGCTGTAAATCTAATAGTTAAAAGTGGTTAAAAGTAACAATACCTATAACAACAATTGAGCTGAACTGTGAGCCGTTCACAGCTCCGGTTCAAGCATATGGCTCATGAGCTTATCTGCAGTTCATAAAAATTCATTGAGATACCCATGTCTAATAAAGACACAAAAAAATAAAATATAAAAATAGACACAAAATGTCAATAAATCATGGTCAACAAGTATGACGTCACAACGCCGGAATTGGCGGTGCCGCGCCGCTAAAATTGGCGGTGACGCCACCGCCGATTTTAGCGTTGCGGCGCCGCAACGCCGTTATGTGTTTTGGCCCTTAAAACACCACGTGCGTGCGCAGAAGTGGCTATTGTAGCGACTTGTCGTCGCGCCGGAAGTGATCCATAGAGTTATTACCTATAGATAGAGTAGAGAAGACACACGGCTGCCTGTAAGCACAGCCTGTAATATGCACAGTAACATTATACGAGTATTGGTATGTAATTCAATCGGTACCGCGATCGTCTCTCTCTTCCTAACCGAGGGACAGCTGGAGGCCTGGCTCCCCTGCTCTATCTATAAAAACTCTATGAAGTGATCACCGCGACGGAACCGTTCATTATCATTATTGTTAATAATGACGTCAGAACATGTGAATGTAGTTTTCATGACGGTATAAATTGTAGCGAAATTAAGTCATATAGACGGAATAAGGTTTACGACGCATAAAACATCATACATACTTTGCATACGAATGAATGTACGGTTCGGTTTTACGGTCACAATAAAGATTTTATGATCGATAATCTAGAACAAGCTTCTTTATATCCTAAAGCCTTTAAAAAATTAGTATTGTACTTACTGTTGTTTACTGAACTTCTATTTCAAATATTGTAAAAAAAAAATGTATTTAAATTTTCTGTAGGAGTTCTGAGTTAGGTTAAAAGAGCGACAAAATTCTAAGTAAATACTAATTAAGGCGTTTCAAAAAAACTATTTTTTTTTTCTGGGAACCACGCTCTAAAGTTTCGTTTAGAAGCCAAATAATAATATTAATATTAATATTGTCCGCATCACCCTTTTAGATTTCCCATACGATTTGTATAATTAATGACTATAATAAATTGCACTGCGTTGCATTGGAACTATATATATATATATATATATATATATATATATATATATATATATATATATATATAAAATAAATAAAATCCATTCGTAATTTTTGTAACACACATGCAATAGAAATGACTGTGTTTTTATTATTTGTCGCAATACAATAGTTAATGAAATATGTGTTTTGTGAAAATTTTAAATATGTATATACTTATTGGGGTTAAAAAGATATAATTATATATAACTATATCTTTGCAGTATAGGTACTTGTATGAACACAGTCAAGTGTAAATAGTTAAAAAATATAAGTCCCTGTAAGAGATAGATAGTAAGAAATCTTAGCAATACGATTCCGTTGGCGCAAATTCAGTACGGAATCTTAAAAAGAAGTGATATGTAATATGATGCATTGCTCATTTCACAAACCTTTTGTACATAATCCTCGAAAGCACGACTAGTATATGTCCGGCGTTTATAGTATATAGATGTTGTGAGGGAGTTTGAAACAAACAACAATGATGTGTTGTGTTCCGAAGGTCAACGACACGTTATTACAGACGATTTATAAAATCGGTTAAGTGCGAGTCGAAACAGAATAAAAAGGTTTCCGTACTATTATTTAAATTTAATAAAACATAATTTTTTATAGAGTTAAAAATACATATTTTTACACTGACATATTTTCCTTTATATATATTTATACATACATAAATATACATATATACAAATATGTTTGTTGTCTATATTACTAGCGCAATATTTATTTATTATTATTTTTAATTAATAGTGCCTAATTAATTATCTAGTTCTGAATATTAACGTTGTCTGTGCACGCATTGTAAACACGCTTTCTTTTTACCCGACTGCGACAAAAGGAGGGTTATGTTTTGTCGATTGTATGTATGTATGTATGTATGTCCATTTCTTTAGCACGCCCTACAGCCCAAACGGCTGGACGGTTTTTGACATATGAGGTGTCGTTGGATTTGTCTAAATTGTAGTAGTGACATAGGCTATATAAATTTTCAAAATGGCGCCCGCAAATGGCGGAATGAGGGGGGGGGGGAGTTGAATATTTTTTTCTTACTGTAACTGTTCTTTCTTACTTGAAATAAAACAAAAATATATAATTACAAAAGAAAATATATTTGTTTTGGGTGTGCAGTACAAAAAAAAACCTTCTTACTTTTATTTATTGCATTAGCAGAAATAAAGTAAACAAAATCAGAAAACACAGGAAAAAAATATGCAATGTCCATGAAATAGTTATTGTTTATGCATAATTATATTATATCCGTGAGAAGTATCGCTTAGCTCTTGGTCCACAAAACTTTGCCAGGGCCTGGATATCCATAAATATTGCCTTTGAAATCGGAAGTCTCATTGAATGACTGTTCTAGCAGTGAAAACTCTGAGATACTAACGACAGTACGAGAGTAATTATGAGACTTTTTTTAGGTCCAATAAGAACAGATGACGATCGGAATTGTAATGTTGAACTGAACTGAAGCAGCCTGTAAAAGTCTGACAGCTAGGCAAAGGTCTCTTCTGCATTTAGGAGAAGGGTTAGAGTTTAATCCACCATGCTGCTTCACTGCGCGTTGGCGGATAATTTCCCTACTATGAGTATGTTGCTTTCAGATGTCTATTATAATAACCGGGGCGGCACGATGGGGCGATCCACAAGGACATATACCCAGACCGGAAACAAACATTTGTACAGATACAAATAGCTGCACCAAGCGGAAATCAAACCCGCGACCGTCGGTGTAAGATTACTAGTTGCGACTAGCGCACCACTACACCAGAACGGTTGCCTCGGAGAGCACAAAGCCGTCTGTTCCAGTTGTTATCATAGACACCTCAAAAAACAACAGTAGAACGATATACCCTCAAAAATTCAAACAGCTCTAAATGTCAAGCCATGGACAATGCTTATTTTTTTCCTGTACGACTTGGACATTGCTTGTTATTGCACTGTGTCAATATTTTTCTTCAAAGATTACCTCGTAACTCTGCATATTACTGCAAAATGTGTTTTGGCATTTTGTTCTACCACATTTGTACTATACAACTATATTGTCAGTTCAAAAAACATAAAAATGTGACATTACATGTTCTTCCCCTGTGCCCTTCATTTTATAATAAAAATATTTTACGCAGTTGGGTTTTTTGACTTTTTTTTTAATTAAGCATACTTGTTGTATATTAATGTATAGCTTTTACCAACTGTAATTAGTGAACTGATCTAAACTGAATCAGCCTGTAAACGTCTCACTACTGGCCTCTTCTCCACAATGGCGCAGTTTGCAGTGATCCTGTTTTCTGCTCCAAGGGTTGTGGGTTCGATTCCCGCCCCGAATCTGGGTGTAATATATGTTTATTTATATATGTATTATTTATATGTATATTTATTTAAAAAAACGTATATCAGTCGTCTGTTATTTAAAACACATTCATTAAGTTGCCTACCTTAGGAACAGACGACCGTGTGTGTGTTAAACATATTTTATTTATTTATTTACATACGAGAAGGGTTGTAGTTTAATCTACCACGCTGCTCCACTGCGAGTTGGCGGATAATATATCTAATATGAGTATTGATCGTTATCACGTGTCTATGATAACAACCGGGATCGATGGTTTTACGTGATCTCCAAGGTCCATATGGACATACACCCAGAACAGAAAAAAATATTTCTCTCCCGAACTCGACCGACAGCAAGCCTTAAGGCGATTACTCGCACCACTACACAAACACGGTTAACATTGTAATTATTTAAGAGTGCTAAATAAATAGATATTTTTGAAGTTATACTTCTTGTATCGGATTTGTAATAAGAAATTATGAGAGTAAAATTTTTACAATTTCCGCGCACACCGACAGCCAAAAAGCGACATGATGAAGTTAGCTGATAGCTTTCAGTCAAGTTGTTTATTTATTAATTTATCATGTCTTTTATAAAAAAAGAGTTGTGGTATACGGGATAAAATCTTTAGCTATTTCTGTTCTGTTACGCGAAACAAGTATAGCTTCTTACGTGCGTACATAAGTACACAGGCACTTTTTTTTTTATAGCTGATGAAGTAGAGATAGTACATTCTATGAAAATTTCAAGTATCTTACTATAGCAATTCCTAAACCATGTGACAAACAGACGGACGGACAGCGGAATTTTTGTAATAGAGTTCGTTTGGCATTTGTATACTGAACCCTAAAGAGTATTGATAATTAAACGCAATAGAACAATAATAATTGTTACATAAACTATAATTATTTTTATTTTTTTGAGTTTCTGTTTTATGTTTTTTTATATGAACTTAAGCGATCTGTGAATATCTTAATACTGGACAAAAGCCACACCGAGAACCGTATAGGCTTGGTAGGTTTGGAGTTAAACGTGGTGAATGTTGTTCCACTTCGGATTACTGATAGTTTCCAGAACAAAATTACGAGTATCATTTTGATGTGTATAATACGAGTAACAAACTTTGCGTCCTTTTCAAGGGTTTCAAGGCAGCGTGGGGCACAAATATTTGATCCTAGTGATTGAACCTGTGACCGGACTTACGTGTCGGGAGTAAAGGAATGTAACATTATTCCAAAACGGTAATCATATAGTAAAAAGTGTAAAATTACATATAAATTTTAGATTATCAAATTCCCTTCTAAAGCTGTTTGCACCGTGTGCCAATGTTGCCAATGTTTCCTTTATAGACAGGGGTTGTCTTTAAGAAAACACTATCACAGTGATTTCCCGCTTTAGCCCTCTATTATATCCTCTATAATTTCTTTATTTACTTTTTTTTTTCTTCTCATGTTCTTTTAAAGTGTACAATAAAGTATTAAATAAACAAATGAAAATCTTTAAAAATCAAAACAACCGTATTAAAACATTATGTATAGCGCGACTAGAATAAAGTGGTTACAAAAGAAAACGATATTCTAAACACACACATAAGCCGTAAGACGGTGGCATAAGATTTTCCCTGTAATCAGCTTATGTCACATCTGCCTTTAACCAATTAGCCAGTGTTTAACCGCGCTCGGTGTGGCTTCGTAATGCCTCGGTCGAATAGACTGCGTACTTAACGTCAAAATCGTTGCATACACTGATGCGTTGCTTATACGTCGTGTTCTATTGTAATTTTAATAATAATACTCTATATTTCACAATAATAAGAAACAGAACCTAGAATCGTTAAAAAACAAAAACAAGAAAAAGATCTACAAATGCGCACTTATCGTTAGAAGAACGATATCTTCCAGACAAAATTTTACGACGTATACGACAGGACATCGTAAAAGCGGTTAAGAAGTACAAATAATTGTTTTTATAATTTAAAGTTATAATAAACAACGTTTAAGTAGTAATTACCACTACTATACACATACATAATATATAATGCCTAACATAATAAATATAAAACTACATATATACAATATTATGTATTGTACTGGTACAAAACAGACTCTCCTTATTGATTGGTCCCATAATCAATGATGTCACTAAGTTCAACCGTTGATGCAGTATCTGTGCTAGTACAATACTTAATAAAAAAAAGAAACAATATGTATACATATGCTTCTATTATACGAAAACCAAATGATAATTACTGACAATAATTGTCATAAACCATCCATGGTCCCATTTCTTCATTCCCAGTTATTCTTTAGTAATCAGATAATAAGAAATATTATCAAAAAGGTTTAAAGGTTTTTTAAATATAATCAGAAACGTTCTCGAGTGGAGACCATGTACCGGCAAGCGCTGCGTCAGAGGGCCGTCTGTAAGATGGAGAGACGACTTGAGGAAAGTCGCTGGAAGCCGTTGGATGGAGACTGCTTTAAACCGGTCGCTCGCGCTCTGGAGATCGATGGGAGAGGCCTACGTTCAACAGTCGACATCCAATGGCTGATATGCGATACATAGATAGCGAACCAAAGCTCTGCGCTCAAAATGCGTTACGTTAAACGTTTTAACGCAGCGTTAAATATGCGTACGGTTTGGCGAAAGCATTATTCTGCTACGAATGTAATATTTAAGACGCTTATTTTTAACCTCTTATTTTATAATAGGTATCTCGTATGGCTACACTGCGTTGAATTTACAATTTGTTCGAATTGTTTTAAGCTTTGTTTTATCGATATTTTCAATTAAAATATAATTATGAAGAACTGATTTACAATTTAAGTCGTTCCATCAGATAAACTGTGTAAATATTTATTTATTAATTTATAGCTAAATAAATATTCCAGAATATTCTGGAATATATATTATATATCGGACTGTATAAAGAGATAAACTCTCATCTTTGATATATTAGTGTTTATCTGTGAATAATTCAATCTGATTTGATTGATTTGATTATAATTGCTTTAACAATATAAATATATTTAACAAACACACACGGTCGTCTGTTCCTAAGGTAGGCAACTTAATGCCTGTGTTGTAGTTAACAACCGACTGATATATACTTATGTTTTTTGTAATAAAGATATAAATAAATATACATATATTACAACCAGACTTGGGGAGGGAATCAAACCCAAGAACCTGGAGCATAAAGCAGGGTCACTGCCAAATGCGCTAACGGGTCAGACAAATATGTTTGACTGGTGGCTAGTCACTAGCCGTTCGGCACGGTTCGACCTGAAAATGTCGGGATATCGACGCACCAAATTTCATTGCAACATCCATCCAAACTTTTGCATTTATAATAATAGGGTGACAAATACTTTCTAACCAATCATTCCGCATTTTCGGTTAAATTAAAACAATTATTGTTACAAATTACTGACGAATAAGTTTTTAATGTTATCTTTGTAAATAATATTCGAACGAGCGAACTTTTTCGCTTATTGAGAAGTAAGTGAACTTACATTAAGTAGTTAATTACTTAATTAGGCGACAATGAAACTTATAAGTAACATGAATCTACCTTAATTACTTCTATTTATAATTTTTTTTTATTAATAATAAACTTTTTTAAATTATACAATAACAAGATTAAAATATGCAAAAATATACTTACCGTAGAAACTTTTTTGTTATATAAGGAGAAGAAAGTTATGAACATAAATTGTCTGTATGTATCGGTGACGTTCCCGCAAATGAACTGTCATTTGACATATCGAAACAACCTTTTTGCACTGACGACCAAAATAAAAAGCTTGCATTGGTATTGAAGAAATCATAAATGGAATAAAAATAATCTAAACAATTTTATGTTACTATAAAAAGTTTATTTATAAAGTATATAAATATGTCTATGGTGCTTTTAGTATTACAAGTTTTTTATGGTTTGAAAACTATAAAGATTTAATCAATGTATTATAAAAATAATTTATTTTTATTATATTGTATATACTGTTATATAATAAAAATTTAAATAAAATAGTGAATAGTGTAACTTATTATTAACTAGCGGCCCGCCCCGGCTTCGCACTGGTATTTAACTAAAATTTAAAAAATTATAAATTTATATTTTTTATCACCTACATACGCCATCTATCGTATAATGGTAGAATATCGATTTTATATTTAGTGACATTTAACATAATAGTACCTATATTAATTGAAAATGATGTTTATCTAAAATATTAAAACGATTTCTATTCCTATCCGACATATTTAGTAAACTTTTAAGTTTAACAAAATAATAACTCAAAAATAAGTTTTGTGAGTTTTTAAGATTCCTTAGACCAGATGGCGTTGGCGGCGTAGGTACCTATTTCTATTTTCTTAAATATTTATTTTTAAATTTAATTACAATGAAATAAAAACTAAATTATACTGTGAGTTATGTTTAATTTTTATGTATTAAAGTTATTTACATTGGTTTTGTACTTTTTACGTGATACGTGAACACAGAAAAAAACGATAAGAGATGGCGCTGATACAAAAAAAAAACGCGCTATTAAAATTTATTCTTGATGATATATAGTGTATTAATAAAACGGAGGTTTTAAGAGATTTATTATTTGTATAGATTACTATTAATTAGGCTTTAACTAGTGCCAATATAGCACAGATGACTTCGCCAATGTCATGTAGAATGGAGAAGATACGAAAGGTATAACGTAGCATTCTATTAAGACTATATTACAGCTGTCAGCGCGTCCGATAGAACCGGTAATTAAAACATCACTCGAACAGACCACAGCGCTGTCGTGTGGCTTCTCTTCACGAAATATTGCTAACTTTTATATGTTTTTCGTTCTATTTTATTTTAGATTAAACATTAATTGTACGCTGTTTAATATAGTATTGTCTCATAGGATTTTATACATTACCTTGACCTGCGATGGCTTACATATAATACGACTTCAAAAGAAGAAGAAAGACTTCATTAAAAAAAAATTAAAATGAAATCTATTCGAAAATTCATTCAAATTATTATTAAAAAGTCAAAGCAAGTAATTCCGAAAATGTTGAAATGTATCAATTTAAATTATTGTTCACAGCGTAAGTACCAATTTTCATACATCTAAAGTGAGAAATAACAAAGTTTTATACAAACTTTAACCTCTATTCTACTCTTTTCTTATTTTATGTCTCCTACTCATAATGTAGGTAACTTCCGTGCTAAATGTCAACTTCATAGATCAAGTGGTGATCGAGATTTCGTGATTAGTCAGTGAATGAGTGAGTGACATTTCGCTTTTTTTTTATCGTATTAAAATACTGTAGGAAATAATAAGTACATCACTATGAGTTACTAAGAGTTCATTAATGTAGTTTGATGGTTTTCAATAGTGCAGAATAGGACAGATGATTTGACTAATGTCACGTATGATGGGTTATTACGGTAGTTAGTTATTCCTATTTCCAATATGTGAATCTGAAAGTTCTAGTTTATTACGAGTTGTTGTGGTGAAACAGGCCTTAAAGGCCTTATTTATCTCCTGCTGACAAAGCTTATCAGTAACTTATATGCGTTATAGCCTTCATCAGCTACCGGTAAAACAAGTCCCAAGAGTTATGTTACGTCATTATATAAATACTTAAGGATTCTGACAGATGTCAAAAGTCAAAAAGTCAAGTTTCAAACTAATCAAAGTCTGTCACTGTGAATTACGTCTAGTGTTATGATAGATTTTTTGTTATTAATTAGCAATATAGTGCTGTTTTTTGACACATGATGCGATATAAAACAGGTCTATCAAGCTGGCATGGTCAAATTGGAAAAAATATATATAATTGTATAATAAATGTCTCACACACATTTTTTTCTGTGATATCTCGATGTATAATTTAATTTTACACTTGATTTAATAAATCTTGAAACATGTTAATTTTGATACAAAATTCAAAAATCAAAGTAGTAGTAAAACTGTAAAAAAAAAAAATACTGCTTTGCTTCGTTTTGTTAACATGGCGCCTATTACATTATTAGATCAACAAAATGGCGGAAATTGCATTGCTTGTTATTATTAATTTTATATTCGTATATTATTTTCATTATTATTATTATTTTTGATTTTTTTAAACAAGATAATTCTAATAATTTAGAAATCTTTATTCATATTATTAAAAAAAAACACTTTTGTGTAATCCGTGTTTTACACTTTCAAGCGAGGTCGACTTAGGGGTAACTGCGGTGCTTAACCGACCAAACGTTTGTGGGATTTACGGGGGCCTGGTATAATCCTTCCACTCAGCTCCGGCCATTTTCTAAGGCCATGCATTAAATGTATACAATGGCATAGTACTTTAATCGTTAAAATATGACTAGGTAGTTATTTATACACTCCAAAATTATAACAATACAAACCACAAAAAAATAAAAAAAATAAAAAAATGTATATTGCAGTTACGCTGTATTTTTTAATCTCGATTACTCCATTATTTGCTTGCGTGATGTTTGATAAATAATAATGAAAAATGCTGTTGTATAATATACACGGACGTAATTTTAGAAAAATCGTGTTTTTATTTTTCATTAGATGACTGACTTACTTTCAAAATCAGATTAAAGTAAAATATTTCTTATATTTACGGAATATGTTTGTTTTAATGTTTGTTTTTTCGTCATGAGGTGGAATCAAGGCCAGATGACCAATGTGCCAACCCATTGTACTTTTAAAATTCAATATATATTATTTTAATTGTTATTTAATATTTAAAAAATACAATAAATATAAAATACCGTAGCGTTATCACGTCACGAATTGATTTGTTACAAAAAAATATGACTTGCAAAAATTTATTATAAACCGTTTAATTTTCCCGTAAATTAAAAAGTTCAAGTTTAAAATTTGTATTGTAATGGATTTGATAGCTAAAAGGTCACTGACTGCTAATAAATATCCCAAATGACTGTTCCGTTCTATATTGTGTGAAGCCTCGCCATTGTTTGGTCGTCCATTAAAAGCACATAACCAATTTCGAATGAACAAAAAAGTGTTTTTAAATTTTTGTTTATATTTAATTTAATAATGTTGAAAATTTTGAGTGTTAATCCCAGGACATAATTATAGTTTTATACATTATTTCCGTGTATATAAAACCAGTTTATTGGAGGACATTAAATGCTATAATAACATCGCACTACGGCTTGAAGTAGTGTATCAGCAGCCTAACAATTAATGTATAGTAATATGTTAATACTCTGAAAAAAATAATAATAATAATATAATAAAAAATAAAAAAACGAAAAGAAAGTTTTACGCATATTTTTAAATGAAACAAGTTTTTACATATTTTTTAAATTTAAATCAAGTGATGATTTAATTAGTTTAAAAAAATTAAAATTTAGTTTTTTTGCTATAATATTTAAACTGGTAATTTAATGTGGTCTTCACATCAGTTTAGAATTTCTCGACGAAAAGATATAAATAAATAAAATATGCACTCTGAAGTAATAGTTATTTATTTATGTATTAAATCCCTGAACGTTAAATAAGGTATCACTTTAACAAACTTTCAGAAACTTGTCAATGCTGTACCTAAAATACAGCTAAGTGGAAACTCGGAAACTATTCCAACGCCTGGGATCTTCATATTTAGAGTTATGCTGCCGAATCACAAGAATTCAACCTTGTCCTAAACCCAAAGTTTGCTTGAGATTACGCCAAAGTTTTGAAGCTTTGTCGATGGTTACATTGTTTATCATTTGTCCCAGTGTGCCGCACATTGTAGGAATTACTGGCAAAGGTCTACTCTCCTAAGAAGGACGAGTTGCTCCACTGCGTTTTAATACTTTCGTTAACATAATACTAGTAATATTGTAATTTTAATGATTTTGAGGGGTAAATAATAATTCCCAAATATGATATAGCTGTGTATAAATTTATTACGGAGACAACATTTTGCCCGCATATGACTGCGTTGCCTTAGATCTCTTAGGAAAGTGTAAAAATCAATTTAACTAGGCATTTGTTCTTATCAGTGAACCTATTCTCTAAACACGAATCAGTGGAATTTTCATTAATTACGTTAGTGAAACTGTATTCACTACATATCAGTGAATTTCAATAACACGACGACGACACGATTCTCACATTGATAAAAATTGAAAAAAGTGAATCACAGATCAATAGAGAATAGAGATTGTTCAGTTCAATAGAAGTCCAATGTAACTGGCCGCTATCAAGTGTCTATGATAACAACCGAGATCGATGGCTTTACGTGCTCTCCGAAGCACGGTGGGGAGACGCACAAGAACATACACCCAGACCAGAAACAAATATTTGTACAAACACAAATATCTCTCCTGAGAGGGAATCGAACTCGCGACCGCCGGTGATGAGATGACTACTCACACCGCTACAAGAAAACTGTTGTCCGATAAAAATATCCAAGCGTATTTACCTTTAAACGAGTGAAAACGAAAATACGATAATTAATAATTCGAAACGGTTCAAGAATGTCACGTGTTTTTCCTCTTTCGAATATTAAAATTGTTCGAGATGGAAATTGTTTTCGGTTATGACTTAGCATTCAATGAAAACTTTTATTGTTCGGGAATTTAATTTAGGGATTTCCGTTTCGATAATAAAAGTCGATAAAGTATAATTAAATGAGCTGGTCTTTAGCGACTTTAGCGACTCTCTAAATATGAATCAGTGGAATTTTCATTAGTTAAGTTAGTGAAGCTGTATTCACTGTACACACATACAAATATTCAATCATCAAATCAGTGGACTCTGATATTCTCATATTCATACAATGAATATAGGCATTAATTTTGCGTGATACGATCCTCACATTGATAAAAATTGAAAAAAGTGAATAGTCAGTTAAAAGTAGTGAAATTTCACCGATTCATGTTTAGAGAGGATAGATCCTGGGCTTATGTTTGGTCTAGCACCGTTATATATCAAATTGTTCTTTAAAATCATTCCCTGCTTGTCGATGAAGCAAATCATAGTCTTGTGACCGTTCGATTTTAGTGAAGTTCAGAGAAGTATATCCACAAAAGCGTTGTGAAGCAGTGTAGAAGATTAATCTCCAATTCTTCTTCTATTAAGAAGAATTATGATGAAAATAGGTATTTTCTTAGCAGTATAACTTTTACGGGCTGGTATGGTTTATAAAAGAAATAAGTTGAAAATGTTTTGATGTCATATATTCATGTTCATGTATTTTTTTATATATTTTTTAAAACAATCAACTAACATATTTATTATTAAATCTAAATAATTTAATTTAATTAATCTTATTTATTAGGTAAATCTCATTTTCTTAAAGACGAACAAAATTCTATATCCTTTTTTTATTTGTAAAATTAATACAACTTACTTTTAATTTAATTCCAAAACATTCCTTTCTGTGAATGCGGTTTTTTTTTCCTTTATTTGTTATTTCCAGCTACGGACTTACGGAGCCATTTTGGCCACTAACAATAATTTAAATAAGTAATAACTTCCCTTTTTTTATTCTTTTGTGAATAAAAAAGAAAAGTTAAAGATTAAATAAGGTTTTACCATATTCTCTCTAGCGATTATAAATTATTTTTTCAGATTCATTTTAGGTATTATAAATTATTTTGTTACTTTGAGAATATATTGAGAATATATTTGACTTGACAGAGCACGTAACGTAGTCTTCGGTCCCGTTTATTATCATAGACATTTCACAGCGATATGGTTAATCTTGGTAGGGAAATTATTCGTCAACCCGCAGTGGAGCAGCGTGGTGAATTAAGGAACCCTTCTCCTCCTATATGAAGAAGGAGTCATTGTCAAGGAGTGGGATGTTTACAGGCTGATTCAGTTTAGTTCATCTTTGACTAGTTACATACGTTATATAACTAAGTTACATAAGTAATAAGTATATAGTGTAGGAGGTTGTTTTTAATGGACCTCCAAACGAAAGTTCTCTACTGGATATGTATATATGTTTGGACAGGTGTGTTTTTTCAAAAACTGTTAAACCGATTTTAATGGTATTTTTACTATTTAACAGCATATTTTTCTTTAAAGCTGTATCCAATATTATTCAAGAATATAAGAAATTAGAGATATAGATTACAAAAAAGTCATTTAATTTTTCTTATGAATTTATTATATTATTAGTTATATCATCTATATATTTTATTTGTTAAGTATCTTAAAGTTGGTTTTGATGTCCCATACTTGCAGAATCTAACTATTCATCTTTTTTATAAATTTATCAAAATTATGGAGTACTCTTCATCGACTGTTGCCGCAACTCGATTCAGATAATTACGTTATTAAACCGCTTAATAAAGAGAAGATATATCTCTGAAATAAAATACCTATAAAATACAAGGCGTAAGCAAACTAGAGTATTAATTCACAGGTACCATATAAGCAGACAAATTACAAGTCAAAAGCCACCCACATTTGTGACGATGCTTACAAACACACCTAGAGTTAACACGCACAGCAGTGGCTTTCCTTGCGGTTTTTATCCGCAAACATATAGCAGTCATGTAAACAATAGCTAAAACGTGCAAACTGTACAAGTCATTAATTCTCATTTTCACGTTTCGTGTACGACTGCCTTAAAACGCTTTGTTACCGTTGTTTGTTTGTTATACCAGCAGAAGTGTTTAAATATATAGTGGTAATGAGTCTTCACTTTTCTGAATACAGAAGCGTCGTAACGCAAAAATAATTTCCCAATTCGAATCAGAGGATATTAGTGTTGCTAAGTATAGACTCGGATGTTGTACGAGCATTCGACATCGCGAATTTACCAGATTGCTTCTTTATATAGTTTTAGGCGCGTGTCCTAGGTAAATGACGTGGCGCGACGAGAAAAAGAATACAGCAATCAAATATTTCACTTAACGTCAAATCAAGTAGCGATTTCAAAAAACTTATAAGTATAAAGACTATTTAATATTTTCCTGTGTTTTTCGTTTACGTAGGATAACGAGTTACAGAAAATTGCCTTTTAAAGAGTAAATTATTAAGTCTGCATGATATTTTTCCGATACGTTATTAAAAACGCACCATCAATTCCGCAGTGCGCGTTAACCTTATTTACAACGTAACTACTACTTGCTAACCTTAGCCTACGCAATCTTGACTCATCGTTTAGCATAAACACACATACGAACATACCACAGACAGATTTGGCTATTTGTATTTCAAAGCCGCCAACTATTATTCGAATTCTATGTTGCTTTTAGAACTTTTGAATAATCATGATTTTGTCATATGGTAAGTTGGGATGGCCCTTGTTCTTGACTTGGGTTTAAATGTTTGCAACCGAAGGTATTTTAATTGCTAATGTGCTTAAAGTCGGAAGGTAAACATTGTGAGGTTACATTACATTACGAAACGAAATTTAAAACCTATCCACAGCTAGCAGAGTAGGAAATTTTACACGTCGTTATTTCACATAAAATCTTTTACTTATCAATCTTATCATTAAACCGTTAACCGTACCTTTACCCGTACCAAAATTGTACCTCAGTTTAAAGTTATTTTTTTAATAAATCCGTTTAAAAGCTTAAAGAATGTATATATATTTAGTATAATTGTTATTTGAAAAAAAGACTCCTTCGTTACAGATATGTGGACGTTTTATATATATAAATATATTATTTGTAAGGTTGGCATCAATAGATTCGTTTCGAGTTTTCCTCCTAAACGAAATAATATTATATATCAGCGTATAAAAGACGCAGATGTTTACGGTAATCATTTGTCGAACAAGCTGAGGGTATCGTGACATTCGATAGCCATCTTCGGGTCCTCTTGCGGAAACGAGACAGAATCATAAGCTGTCCTGCTCTTTTATTTGGGATATGTTTACGTTTTATTGATGTAAGATTTCATCATTTTTTTGAAACTAATGTTAATACATAATTAAATTAAATTCTAATATTAAATTAATTAAATTGTATTTAAAGGAATTAATTAAAAATTATTATTTTAATTAATTGTAGTTAAATTTCATTATTAAATATTCTTTCTAAAGTCGATCATTGACAATTTTTTTTATGAATAAGAATTTGCAGCCGAAGAGAATTTATAAATTCGTACTGGCAATCCTTTTTTTTTAAATATTAGTAAAACCATTTTAATGTAATTCCTAAAAGTTTCCAAATAATTTGTATGAATTATTTTTCTGTGTGTTTCTATAAATAGGTCGTTAATTACGAGTGCTTGTAACTTAAAAACGAAGTTCGAAGTCTGAAGTCAGTTCCTTGTGAAGTTTTGACATGTTACATCATGAAAAAGTTCATAGATTTGTAATTAAACTCCTGTTAAACTATTCTACACAACATTAACAAGAGTAAAATTTAAAATTTGCACTTTATTAATTTTATTATGAAAAAATTATTCATAAGATTTGACTGATTATTTAATTAAAGGTAGGTACTTGAAATAAGTGCAGGTACATTATGGATTTTTTTTTAATTTTTCCCATCGTTTATTCACCTATTAAACATTCATATAAGTACATTTCGTTAAAACTATTTTTGTTTTTACATGATAATAGGGTACTTTCGAGAGTGAAAAATAAATTATGAGATTTGATAAAAATTAAAATTTATGTAGAAATATACTTAAATATTCTGATTTTTAGTCATAAGAGTACATTATTGTTTTATTATATCGAAATTAAAAGTCGTAATTTTTAATCTGTATATCACGTGATCTAAAACACGAGCCGCCATGATGTGACGTCGTGAAGACAATGTTTCCGATATACACTGCGAGCACTCCTCAGTGCTCTCACTAGTGAAAAATTCGTTCCTTTATTGAGTGCCAGTACACTGCCGCAATACCATATAGAAATATATGACGTCATAAATAGCATAATTTTTGTACTGTGAGCACTGGCGCTTTCGAAGTAAGGTGCTCTCAGTACTTTGATCACCTGATTAAAAAATATAACAGCACGAATGATTTGTTATTCAAAAATGTCAACAATATTCAAAAATTAATTTTTGAATATTTATGAATTTATTTTTGAACAGAAAACGTATACATGATAAATATTTTATTTGAAAACAATGTCGAAAAATTAGGATGATAGTATACTGAACTGCGTTCCGTTTTATCAGTAACCTGTATAGCACAGTATAGCAAAACTAAAAAGTAACGGCTTCGCAGTATACTGAATTGACGTCACACCTCAGAGTGCTCTCAGTGTATAGCGGAACACAACTTTACGCATATTACGTCACCAAAATAGGTGACCGCGTTTTCGCGGGAATTAAAAAGGTTTAAAATTTAATTTAATTTTATGGCAAGAAAGCGTGTTTATTTTGCCGAAATAATTTTTTCTGTGGCTTTTTATTACGAAAATTAACATTTTGAAGTACTTTTTCAAACATAGTAGAGTACCCTATTGCAGTGACGAAACAAAGGTATTTCGCTATACAGCCTCGTTTTTGGATTTTCTTTTTTTAATTATTTGTATTGTTTACTAAGTATTGCTATTTTAGGAGCAATTTACTCATGTCTTCTTACATTTTTTATACTAGATTTCTAAGGATCTTAAATTATATTTTTCAAATGTAACCTTTTAATAATTTTGCTATGGACGTCAAAATCTGCTAACAATGTGGTTCAATGACCGGCCACCTGTCAGCCATTCCATTGTCCTGCTCTAGTACCTCAATCGCTGTTTAATCCATCTCTTTTTGACGACTAATCATTTTTTGCAAAGGATTTTTGTCATTTGTGAGTTTTAAATGTGAAATATTACGTACGTGAGGCAGATTTAATATTACAAGTTAGATAGATATAGCAGACGTCATCGCATTGTACGGTTCTTAGGTAAATTGTTTATTAGGTTTTTTTTTTTAATTTTGTTCTCATGGGAAATCTCTCCATTAAGAATTATTATAATTAAATGTCAAGACAAATATGACATCAGAAAACTGATCATTACCCTTCACAATTAGACGTTTTCAAAATTTGCCAGAAATATCGCAGATGAAATAAAAAAAGCAAAATAATTCGATTTATCGAATTTTACAATATTATATGTTATCAAAAATTTACAATATTATATATATTTGCAATGCAAAACTTAAACAAATTATTTACAGACAATTTTGGTGTAAATTATGTCCGCGTCGAATGGTGCGTCGCGTTGAATATTGGTTTAGATTTTTTTGCATTGTTACTGGAAGTTCCTAGTGTTTTGGCTGTAAACGGTACAAAGACAATATATAATTATACATTTAGACTATGAATAGATGCTCACAGGAATTTAAGTATTAACAAATTGTTTATAGCCTCAAAGTTTATTATGTAATGCAATAAGTCATACAAAATGAATTGTTTAAAAATAAAGCAAACCTATTTGGTGGTAACCGCAGTAAGTGGATATGTCCCGGCTCTCCATTTTGGATACATTTCATTTAATGGAGGAAATAGATTACAATTTTTCCGTAACAGCGATGCCTCGTATAATTATATATAAATATGGTAACGGTAGAATCACTTTCACTTAAGAATGGTTTGCAGCTGTCTTGAATTTCAGCTCGGTGTATTGGCCGAACACACGTATTCTGTTTAATAAATGATTTCGAAGCGTATGATGAATTTCTTCACCGTAAAATTCCGTATTGAAAAAACCAAACAAGCGCCAGTTGAACTTTCAAACAAACATCACCATGTCAGTGTATGAGTAGTGTTCGTCACCATCGTAATCATCTCTTCTGCATCTCTTACTAAGGGTATGGAAAGAAATTCGTCTCCTAATGTTGTTAAAAATAACGGTTTAGAACACGGAAAATATCGGCGTATTTAATCGGCTTAAAAAAAGAGGAGGTTCTCAATTCGTCTGTATTTTTTATGTGTGTTACCTCATAACTTTTTACTGGGTGTACCGATTTTGATGGTTCTTTTTATATTCGAAAACTATGCTTGTAATGTGGTTATGTTTATTTGAGCGAGATCTGACGAGTAGTTTTTGAGGTATCCTTTATAATGCGTATTTAATTAACTTCGACTACGTTGATGATGTTTTAATTTTATTACTTGTCGACGTAAAAAAAAAACTGCATTGGATGCTTTGGAAGTGCATCCTGAAGTATCTTTTTAGTTTGGTGATGTTCTTATGAAGACCTTCGGAGACATGTAACGCACTCTTCAATAAATGACAGCCAATTAGCCGTGGTTATTGCAATCATATGTATATATATGCATTGTTTACACAATCACGTAATATAACATCACGCCTGTTGGAAGTCGATTTTTGTTTTGTTACAATTTCAAATATTTATTTTACTAAGCAACTTTAACGGTACAAAAAAAAAACTGAACAGTGAGAAATAAAAAATGTTGCCAATTAAAGAGACAAAAGAAAGATTGCGTTTGCAACTCCTAACACCTATGATAGTATAGGATATATTGTGATATAAGGCGTTAATTCATGTCGCGTAAATTATTGGTCGCATTCATCCGTCTATATGTATTTGAATTTAGACCTAATCTTTGATTCATTAACAAACTTTATAAACTGCCATTTTAAGCTCACTGACACTATTATTAAAACGTAAAACGGGATATATAGCATGTGTTAATTATTATGAGTCCCACATATTTTGGTCCTGTACTATGGTTACGGGTAGCCGTTTTAAGCCTTTATAACATAATTACCAAACTATTTAACTTGTCTACTAAAATAATTCTAGAAGCGTTTACGAAAATTATTGTATAAGCAAAATCTTCATAAAGCGTTTAAGTAAAGTTCAGTCGAGGTTACTTCCTACCATATAATTAAAACGTAATATTATCTCCATACTTCGTCCTCGTATCCTCCGAGGTAGTACACCACATTTTCAGTATAAACTCTTTCACAACAACAAACAATTCTTAGTTGTTGTTGTTGAGTTGTTAACGCTAACTTTCGTAACTCTTCGTTCATTTACAGGTGAAGATAAATGTTGAACATAAATTGACTTTTATTGTGTGTGTGTTAAACATATTTGTTATTTATTTATTTATTATAGAATTTTATTTTAATATAATGTTTTAAACAGCATTCCCATAATATCTTGAATGGCCTACACTCTTAATAGTAATGATGGAAAGTAGAAGTATGATTGATAGAAGTAGTAGACTCATGACGTTCAGTAAGAAATTGTAATAATTTTATGCTGAATAAAATATTTTTTTGTTTGAGTTTGAGTTTGAGTAAGTAGGAGAAGTATTGTTATGAATTATAGGAGCAGTGAAAAATCAAATATTTAATAATTTAAAAACTACAAAATGTCGGTTTAATATTAAGCTTGCGTCTTTAAGTGACGATTAGCAGTCCAAAATCCATAATGAAAGAAAATAATAATTACCCCAATAAAGTGAAAAAAGGTCCAACTGTTAATAAAAGTACTTTTCTTTTAAATTTTTTTTCCAAGAAAAGATTTTAAAGCTTGAGCAAATAACATTTATACATTCAAGCGCACGCGTTTACCTACGCAAAAAAATTATTTGCGTGATTAAACGCGACATTATATTCGGCCGCCGCGAGGGAGGAGGAATTTTTCTATTACGTAAGAACTTTCTTCGTTTAATAAAATGTCTCTTTCAAGGCTTACGTAACTTTGAAGTACACGAGTACTGCATTATTCACTTAGAATGGAAACAAGGCTTCGTGATTTACATTATACATCTGTTCGGATGCGCGTTGCACTAGTAACGAAAACGGTTAACTATTTCAAAACTGCTGATTATTATTATTTATAATAACAATATATCAATAATTAGTTTTTAAGTTTTGCATTGTAAATATGTATATTGTTGTAAAATTACGACAAATTACAACAATTCATTAAGTATTATACTGTGTAAACCGTTTTGATGTAGTGGTGCGAGTAGCCGCCTTAACACCAGTTGCGTGTTAGATTCTCACTTTAGGCAGATTTATGTATTAAGTAGTATTCGTACAAATATTTTTTTAATGGTTCTCCTCGCCGTGCCTCGGAGAGCACGTAAAGCCGTCCGTCCCGGTTGTTATCATAGACACCTGATCCACACCTTAGATAGACATCTTATTATAACTGTCGCTACTTATGGTGAGGAAATTATCCGCCAACCCGCAATGGAGCAACCTGGTGGATTAAGCTCCTAATCTTTTCCTCAATGGAGAGGAGGTCTTTGCACAGCGGTAGGACGTTTATGGGCTGATTCATTCATTCATTCAATATTTTGTTTTTTTGTTTATTTTATCGCGAAATTATATATATATATATATATATATATATATATATATATATATATATATATATATATACATAATTATATATATATATATATATATATATATATATATATATATATATATATATATATATATATATATATATATATACATAATTATATATATATATATATATATATATATATATATATATATATATATATATATATATATATATATATATATACATATATGTATATTAATATTAAAAAAAGCTTAGAAATAGCATGCTATGAATAACTTTGTCTTCTTACTGGTATTACAAAATACGAAACAAAATGTCATATCCAAAATGGCGTTTCTTTTCATATTTAGCGTTCCAGCGATTTAGGTTAGCGTGAAAAACCGTCTTTTTCCTTTTTAAAGCATATTAAACGGCATTTGCTGTGGTCTTTTTGCGGCCAGTATTAATCGATGTTGCCATTTTAGTGGTTGCCAACAAGTCTGTTTCATTTCCTCTTTTCGCTGAATCCCCTCGAGGGATTAGGTGGATTGTTATTGTAATTTCGGTTTGCAATTTCAATGTTATAATTTTTTTATAATTGGTAGAACAAATGTTGGGATTTTGTTTAATTTTTTTTATTGCAAGATGTAAAAAAAATACCCGATAAAATGAAAATTTCTCTATCTTAATACAACAATGTGAACAGAAATGTGAAATTTATTTTAATAACCTATTATCGCAATTCTGTATTAAAATATACATTTATGAAAGGTATATTTTAATACAGAATTTTTTTTTTTATAAATATATATATTTTTTTTAATTTACATCTTTTTTATTATTTTTTATTGCTTAAAATGATAGCAAAGTTTAGTGATATTATATTTATAATTATATTATTAATAAAAATGCTAAATGATGTATAACTTAAAAAGTCACGATTAAATGATAATATATAAGTTTTACAACTTTTTTAACATCATGGCTGTATAAACGACAATAAAACCCTTTTCGTCATAATATATAAAATTATAAAAACCTAAATTATTCTGTATCTGTCCTTTTACATATTGTTGTGAATATATTTTCAATAAATCAAACAAATCCTCGCGTTTATAATTTTTATTTACCGGATGTCTGTCCTAATGTCTATTCCAACATCAAATAAATCACGAAAAAAAAAACGCTTATTTCATTTTATGAACACGGCAGTTACGACACGAATAAAGCACAGGTATTTGTAAAAGTAGATTCAACTGTACAATAAATATTCTAGAATATTCTCTGTAGAGAACAATGAAAACACAAATTTAATTAAACTTCGTCATTGCCGTTAGTTGTCAGACTATAGGATCTCTCGATTGAGCTCTGTTCCGACTAGAAGCGAAGATATCTCAATATAAATGTCTTGCTTTAGAAAGTTATTTGAATATTATATAAACTTCGATTTTAAATAGATATTCACTCTGTATCACTTTTTTACGATGTAAAATTTATTATTAGATAATAATTAAAAAAAATATGTTTATATTTTTTCCCGGTCTTTTTCAATTTCCATTCACTAGTATATAAATTAACGGCTTCACTAGCGTATTGTGTATTTCCCGATCTATTGGTGAAATGAGATAATTTTTTATAAATTAGTGCAACGATTTATTTATTTATTCAAAATAAAATAAATTGTTTCCTTTTTTCAGATAACCTCGACAATGGTGCGATGATGTGAAATAATGCTGCTTCAGCAGGCGTCGTCGTCGCCAGGTCCAAGTGGCACAGCAAGCCCCAAACTTACCACCAACTCCAGACCCAATCCGAGTCCTAACTTCAGTGCGAGACTAACTGGCAGCCCAAGCTTGAGCGATGGTGCCTCGAGTTCGAACAGCTCAAAGCTGGGAATCAACAGCCCAAAGTTGGGCGCAAGTCCTAAATATGGGAGTCCGAGGATGGGAGGAAGTCCCAAGTTTAATGGAAAGGGTGCTTTGGAGGACGAGGTCGCGCTGGAGAGGCTCCAGACGGAATTGAAGGAAGGATGGACTGTTCACACGGGGAGAGATGGCAGGCTGTATTATTGCAAGTAAGTCGCTCTTTGCTTTATCCTTGTTATCCTAATATGATTAAGCAGTTTTTGGTCTACGGTTAAAAAACGAGGATAAAATACTGTAATAAACTGTATACACGAAGTAGTACATGTTAAAAGTTTCTAGGACAATCTTAGAAAGAATTCGGTAATAGTTTCCTTTCTAATTTAGAATTGATTGAAAAGGTCTTAAGCTGAAATGCACCGCTAAATTTAATGCTCTCTCTAAATTTGTTTTGAATTTTTAAGTAAAGTGTCTAAAGAAAATTTGTATGACTTTGAAAAATCCCATGACATATATATGATAAAAGAGCTTCTCTTCAATGTTGTTCATATCACGTATAATGCGATTCTCGATTAGTTTTCAATGTGTTTCGAAGTCAGTCACCTTACAGCGTTCGATCGTAACTCCAAGTACGCCTTACAGTCAACTGAGGAAGTGGTCAATGTAGGCGAATGAATTCGTTCCGTTTCTGAGCGATTCCTGCCATTTATCGTGTGCTTGCAACGTGCGTAGGGCTGCAACATTCTATTAATTTTAAAACATTGTCACTATTATTAAGACGTAAAATGGAGTATATACTATTTTTGTCGTTAATTATTCTGGGTTTTCGTTATTTCGGCACTATTACAGGCGTTATTGTCACGGTTTGTAATGTTCAAAATCAATAAAATCAATTAAGATTTATTAGGTTTATTTTATCATCATTTTACAAAATAAGTATTTATTATTTAATTTATTCATTTTATAGTTAACGTGTTACTACCGGTTCGTGATGTAGATTCTGCTTAGAAGATCCAGAAAATAATAGTTATTAACCATGTTATTAACCAATGGTGATTATGATTGTATCGATTATTTCCGTATTCTATTTTTAAAATTGACGATGTGTTTATAATTTTGTGTCTAAGGAATTACAAAAAAATAACTCTAAAGTTGCTTTTCTAATTTTATTATATTATGTTTTTAGTATCTGAAAAAAATATTATATTTTTATTTATGATTATAGATAATACTTAAAATTAACTAAAACAGAATCATATTGACCTTTTTATTTTATTTTTAAAAGATTTTAGTAAAATTGTACATCAGATGAATCTGCAAAAATTTACATATACTTAAATATGCTAAAATAATTACATCGGTTTATAATCTATATATTTGAACAAGAGATTATTAAAATTGAAGACTTCGATTATTTCACCTGGCAACCCTTTGCGAAGGAAGTCAGTAGTTCAGTCGAATTGTGTATTGCCGAGTTGTTATTGCGTTAGTAAATTCATAGTACAAAACTATTAACCGTTATTTTTATGAAAGAGATATTTAAGTTATTATAATCTATTGACGATGACAAAAATTAAAAATTAGTCCTTGTTATTTTACATACCCCAAAATAATTAATGTTTGAATAACCTGTAGCTTAGATTAGTGAGAACCCACCCAGTGTATAAAAGGGACGAATTTAAGAAAGAAATGATATGAAGTATGAAAGTACGAGAGGAATAAAAGATAGAACTGTTATGAAAGAGTATTATAGACAAGACAGCCTCCGACCCTCATGGAGGTTTTAGTTTTTAAAAAACCTATAGACGATATTGACGAATTTGACAGGAATTGGCGACTTTGTCGCATTGGTCACCGTTATATCACCCCACATGATAATATTATGATATATATTAGTATTTGTAGTGATTTGAACGTTTGTGCTTGACGACGCGTTGGCGCAGTGGTCACAGCAACTGGCTGATTCGCTAGCGGTCGCGGGTTCGATCCCCGCACATGACAAATATTTGTATTGGCCATACAGATGTTTGTCGTGGTCTGGGCGTTTGTGCTTGTGTATTGTGTGTGTTTCCGGACCCCCGACACAGGATTCACATCCTACTGGGGGCCGTTGAGTGTGAGACGTTTATTTATTTATTTATTTATTATTTGTTGGTACTGTGATTGTAGGAACCTCCCAACATAAGATTTTTTTATTCCACCGGGACCGTTGAGTGAGACGTTTATATATTTATTTATGTAACGTATTACTGACCCCTTAGCGCAGTTGGCAGTGATAATGATTTCGGCTCCAGAGTTGTGGGTTTGATTCCCGCCGGGAGTCTGGGTGTAATATATTTTTATTTTTTTGTATTATTATTAGTAGTAGTAGTAATTATTTTAATTATTTTATTTATAATGTTCTGGAAAAGCGAGGTCTCCTAATACTGCTACTTTTTATACTGAATAGGACTTCTCTACAATTTCATACATGTCTGTTCCGTTACGAGAAATAAATACATTTCGGTTTCTTTACAATATTCGTGTTTTCGTAGTCAGTTTTCAGTTGTTTACCTTTATCTAGGTCTC
Source organism: Euphydryas editha (assembly GCA_036937285.1). Taxonomy (NCBI): domain Eukaryota; kingdom Metazoa; phylum Arthropoda; class Insecta; order Lepidoptera; family Nymphalidae; genus Euphydryas; species Euphydryas editha. The sequence continues at coordinate 18,859,670 of JAUPFZ010000014.1, forward strand.
CAAATAGTATACGCTATTTATAGTGAAAAGCTGTTCTATAAAAATAGGTGAAGGGTAGTGTAAAATTGTAAAGTCTTTGAGACTGGGTCATATGTCGTTTCAACTTTATGTAGACCTGTTTTATATACAACGATTAAACATAATATATTGTAATAGGAAAATTCGATTTTTTTTTCAAATTATTAATATTATTAAAAGAGTAATGGCATTTTCACCGGTTGTTGATAAAGCTATCTGACGTTTAACGGTATTTAACAGAAAAAAATTTATGATATTTTTTTTTAACCATCAAACTCTATTTTAGCTGGCGAATATTTCTATTCGTCACCTGTAAAGCGAAATTTGTAGTTTATTAGTTGAGATGAAAAATGATTAGGGCCTGTCTAAAGGCCTCTATTATTTACTGCTGACAAAGTTTATCAGTAACTTATTTACAAGATAACAATAACTTATTTTATCAATGACCGGTGAAGCAGGCCCTAACTGTTGAGTTTCTTGCCGATTTTTTTTAGTGGAATCTCGATTCCAAACCGGCGATAGCTTTCATTGACTATTATACGTACAATGGCTGATCCAAAATTCCTTTTAAAACCTTATTTTAGCAACGGAAAATACATTCACGCGTACCGCCCTAATGGTGTGCCACCATTGTAGGGACTTTTGACAGACGCTTGTCATGTCAGCATGACAAGTCAGAATACTATATAAATCAGTCAAAATCAGTCGGCTGTTACCTAAAACACAGGCATTAAGTTGCCTACCTTAGGGACAGACGACCGTGTGTGTGTGTGTGTGTGTTAAACATATTTATTATTATTTATTATTATTTTAAATTTAATTTCTTTTTTGTATTTATATTTATCTCCAAATTCAAGTTTCTAATATGCTTATTGAGATTACATGTTAAAAACTTTCACACTTTTCATAAAAATAAAAATAAAAGGAAATTATATCTTAGAGTTGGTATCCCCAGCCGACAGAAAACATGGACTTACAAAAAATATAAGGTCCTTAAATAAAAATAAAAGGAACTGATTATTGACAATTAGGAAGCACTAGAAAAAAATTTCTGGTAGAGACGTGCGGGAAGTTGCCTTAGACAATGGTCGCGGGTTCCATTCCCGCTGATATTATCATTTATTTGGGTCCTCCCAGCATGTCTCGCAGATCACGCAAAGCCAATGCTCCCGGTTATTATTACAAACACCGAATAGCGATCAATACTAGTCTAGGAAAATTATCTGTCAAAACGCAATGGAAAAGCGTGGCAGATTAAACTCCAACTCTTCTTCTATTTAGAGAGGAGACATTTTGCCCAACAGTGGGATGTTAACACGTTGTTTTTGTACAGTTCAGTTCTGCACTTGAGAACTATTTCGTTCCATAAAAAATGATGATTGCTGATTATGGTAGCCCTAAGTATTAAACAGAATGTAAGTATCATTCGCCTCGCCTTCATAATATGTCATCATATTGTAATATAATGCCGACGATGTACGGTATTCGATTATAAATGTACTAGACACTGAGCGAGTAGTAGACCGAGTTATCTATTAGTATTATTAGTTAACTAGCTTTACTCGCGAATTCATTCGAGTTTGCCATCCCTTTCATTCGCCTACTCTTTAAACATGAATCGGTAGAATTTTCATTAATTACGTTATTAAAGCTATATTCAGTACATATGAGTGAATTTCAATAACGAGTTAATTCTACCGCAAATACAGCCTTAAATTTCTCTTACACCCAAAATTCTACTTTAAATTATTTTTTGTAAAATATACTTAAAAGAAGAGTTTTGATGATTTTTGAGCACTTCGAGGTTGTATTTGCGGTAGAATTAGTAAAATTTGTGGTTTAAGTATGAATATATTTCAGTAAATTCAACAACAAACAAATTTCCACTTTAACTTTTTTTCGTAAGCCTGATAATTTGGTTATTACAGGCTTTGAATGGCTGTACAAGATTAACTGTGAGTGGTACAGAAAAATGATTTTAAACATATTTGTAGAGCACAAAATCTCCTATAAATTTGTTCTCTAACTTTTTTTTCTACCATAAATAGTTTAGTCACAAAAAACAATTTACTGCTATTTTAGAAAATTTTCGAGTAAAATGACGATTTGTGAAAAACATATTCAACTTACAGATTTGTCTCACTGGACTATTTGAAGGTAATTGAATATTGTTTAAAGAATTGAGGAGCAAAATACGAAAAAAAAAAAACTTACTGTACGAGCGGAAGAAGAAATGAATGAAAAATGGTTTTTCATACGTTTTTATATGGAAAACTTACTGTTTGATGAGCAACGGATTAAAATCAAAATTAAGGGCTTTGTTATAGCTTAAATTTTTTTGTTTTTTTTATCGACTACAAGATTTTGAAGTGGGAGTTTGAGAAAAAACGTTTTTGGTCTAAAATGAAGCACCCTAGTGAATAGTCACTTAAAATTAGTGAAATTCCACTGATTTATATTTAGAGAGTATAAGGTAAAATATGAAAACCGCCTGAAGGCGAGTCGTACGTTTAAAGATTTACTGACTAATATATTATATTTTTTGAATAACATGCTTTTGAGGGATTAAATGAGAATGTATGGGAAAAAAAATTAGTTAATAATATTGTTAAAGATTTTTAATATAATTAGCTCGAAAACCTATTTAATATATCTAAAGATACAAGAAGAAAGAAGAAGACGACAGCACACCTGTAAAAAGATTATAGATGACTAGATGTGCAAATGTTTTAGTCACGCCAATTCTGTTCTCAAGGAAATATTAAGTAAAAATCTTATGTTCTAGAACTGGTCTTCAATTATCTACATACCAACTTATGTTGACGACCGTTCTGGTGTAGTGGTGCGAGTAGTTGCCTCAACGCCGTGAGTCGGGGTGGTCGTAGGTTCGACTCCCGTTTGGGACCGATATTTGCATTTGTACAAATATTTGTTTCCGGTGTGGGTGTATGTCCTTGTGGGTATCCCCACCGTACCTTGGAGAGCACGTAAAGCCGTCGGTCCCGGTTGTTATCGTAGATACCTGATAACGATCGTTAGGTACCCATTATAGAGAAATTATCCGCCAACCCACAGTGGAGCAGCATGGTGGATTAAGCTCCAATCCTTCTTCTATATGGAGAAGAGGCCTTCGCTGAGCAGTGGGTGGTTTACAGGCTGATACAGATACAGACAACTTATGTTACAAAAGCTACATGGCGGGCTTTAAGTTCTGTCCCATTAGGCAAACGGTCCGCTGGCTGTCAGTTTACCGATTCCGAGCTGAAAACTGAATGCAAGCCTGCAATCAAATGATGTCGAATAGTGGACTACGAGTATGTGCAAATTGGGCGCCAGCGATCACTGTGAATCGAAATGAATCAATGGCATGTAATACGCTGCAATCTGCGTACAATACATACCCGTTACATGAACATTCCATGAAAATATACTCTCTAAACATGAATCAGTGGAATTTTTATTAATTACGTTAGTGAAGCTGTATTTACTACATATTCAGTGAATTTCAATAAGAAGATAGTGAATTCTTACTTATAAAGTTAGCGGAGTACTTTTCACCAGAAAATTTATGATTTTCATTTATTTAATTTTTATTTATTATTTCATTGGATTCTCATATTCAATGAACAAATCAGTGGACTCTGATATTCACATATTCATACATTGAATTGTCACTAATTCTGCATGGTACGATTATCACAATGATAAAAAGTAAATAGTAACTTAAAATTAGTGAAATACCACTGATTCATGTTTAGATAGTGCAAACGTAATTAAAAATGTTTAAAAACAAGCTGCGATGTATGCTCCACATGTAACACAAACAAAAAAATCAAATAAAAAAAGGAATGTTTTTCAACGTACGGTTTTCATTAGATCTGACCGCTGTCGAGATTAAAACAACGTTCTTTGTGTGTGAAATACATGTGTGTGACTACATGGTGACTACTGTCTATCGTTGATTATAAGTTATAACATTCAACGAATAAAAACTAGCTAAAAAAAACTTCGAAAAACACGTCCCTATAGAAATCTCATTAAACTTTTAACTGCAACCAGAACCACCTTAACCTGAACGGAATCAGTCTGTAAACGTCCCACAGCTGGGCCTTGGCCCAATAGGGGTCTTGACCCCTCCTCTATATAGGAGAATGGTTGGAGCTTAATCAACCACGTTGCTCCATGGCAGGTTAGCAGATAATTCCCCTACTATAAGTAAAAACGAAAAACGATCGTTACCCATTATAAGGAAATTATCCGCCTATATATCTTCTTCTATATGGAGAAGAGGCCTTCGCTCAACAGTGGGTGATTTATAAGCTGATACAGAGTAAAGGTAGTTATTTGATGTCTATGATATAACAATCGGGACCGCCGGTTTTACGTGCTTACCGAGTCACGGTGGGGAGACCTGCAAGGACATACACCCAGACCGGAAACAAATATTTATACAAATACATACATATATTTGTTCCAAACGGGAATCGAACCTGCGACCGCCAGCGTTGAGGGCACTACTCGCACCACTACACAAGAACGGCCGTGGTCACCTTAACCGATTTTAAAAATTTCTTGCCAGATACCTTCTCGATGATTACTTTTACCTAATAGAAGATGTATTTATATTAAATACTATGAAATTCAGCATTCATTCCCAAACGTCGTATCATTTCACTTATCTGCATTAATGTATAACAGACGAAGTCACGGACCACGCCTCGTTCCTAACATACGGTTGTGTTCACACATGGTCTCGACTCTCGAACAAAGCGTCTGTGTAATCACGCTAAACGTTCGCATTGTAATGAAAGCATTCCGTTTTAATATGTGGATATTATAGCCGTCTCTTTTTACACTTTTATCTTTGAGGATATAGTACAGTGTATGGTTGCCACCCTCATAATTTTCTCTCTTTCGAATTTTTCGTTTTTTTGACGACGCTCTAAGATAGGAACGATTCCTTGAAATTATTTTGTGTGTTCTATAGTAGGTACTCTTAGTAATTCTGTATCTATACATATAATAAAACAGTAGGAAAGTCAAAACTGTACATTGAATATTTTTTTAAAAGAATACTTGGGGTGTGATCTACAATCGATACCGAAGCCAAAAATTTAGTTTTTAGAATTTTTGTCTGTTTGTCTATATGTATGTCCGGGATAAACTCAAAAAGTACTACATGGATTTACTTCAAATTTGTCACGAATATTATTAAGAAGTCGGGTCAACATATAGGCTACATATTATCACGCTATCACCTACGGGGAACGAGCAGTGCACCTTTATTTCTTCAACGTATTCTGTAACAACATGTAATCCAATAGCGTTCACGCAGACGACGTCGCGGGCAGCAGCTAGTTTGTATATACGTATGGAATCATCTCAATGGATCAATCTTCTTCGTGTCGTTTGAATTGTACGTAAGACCAAATCATTCGTTCTATTTTGGTGCTATTGAAAACCATTTATTCGAATTGATTAATACGACTTTCTTAGTCTAACAATAAACATATATTTTTTTTAATATTTATTTTCTTTCCTATACTTTGTTAACTCGGTATTTCTTTCCAATGAACATGGCACACGCCACAAAAAAAAAACTTGATATTATTTTCATAGACAGGGTTTTTCGATTTAGTTTCATGGATAGGGTCTTATCATATTAATTTCGCTGTCGAGTTTTAGTTATTTTTCGTGAAGTTCATTGGCAGATAAGTTTTTTCAAGAATTTTTTTTATTTTTTATTTTATTTTTCTTTCTTTCTTCTTTTTATTAACTCTTATTTGTTATAAAAAATCGTTATTTCTAAAAAAACTAATAAATATGTTTAACATACACACACGGTCGTCTGTTCCTAAGGTAGACAACTTAATGCCTGTGTTTAAGGTAACAGTCAACTAATAAACTTTTATTTTTTATTTTTATAAATATACGTATAAATAATACATATATAGAAAATAAATATATATTATATCCAGGCTCGGGGTGGGAATCGAACTCACAACCCTGGAGCAGAAAACAAAGTCACTGCCAACTGCGCCAACGGGCCAGTCAAAAATAATAGTATCATGCCATTTATGTATAAATTTTTTTGTCTGTAGGGTCATAATTAAATTCTGGAAGACAAACCAAACACATCAATTACAATTTAAATTCTAACAACATGCATCAAACATGGCCCTCGAAGGGTCGACTCTAGAACGTGACTGGATGGTAATAGCAATCGAATGGAATCAAGTAATTAATGCGGCCAGGCCTACGGTCGATCGTCACGTAATTGGCGACGAGACTTGGGTAATAAAGGCCAATATCCAAATATACTTTGTTTATATCGATGTGAATCGGTTCTCCGGAAAATTTTGTAAAATATATAGGTACTTATTTAATTTTTTATTTTATTTTAGGTAACAAACAGTATAGTAATACAATGAATTAAAATTAATACAGCAAATACATAAATCTATAAAATTTTCAATAATATATAATTCATAAAAGAGCAAAAAAGAAGAGCAAAAGAAAAAAAAAACTATAATATTTTAGAAGGCTTATCATTTAAAGAAAATCTGTTTTCTATTAGGTGATATCTCTGTGTTTGTCTGTGAGTATGTGTGGAGAAGCCTATTCATATTTTTTTGTTCGACGACCGTTCTGGTGTAGTGGTGCGAGTAGTTGCCTCAACGCCGACGGCCGCGGGTTCGATTCTCGCTCGTGGCAGATATTTGTATTTATACAAATATTTCAGACATTACCATTATCAGACATTATAAAACTTCATAAAATAATTTTAATTAATCTTGTCTTCTCCATTCCACGTGACATTGACAAGTCACTGTGCTATTTTGGCACTAGTGAAAGTGATTAATCCTAATTAATAATTTTAATTAAGCAATTAAAATTAACATATATTTTTTTTAAATAAATCTCTGTAAATAATATACAAATAAATGTGATTTCTATTCTAGTCACGATATCCTTCGAGTCACGAATCTGGATGTGAGCTTTTACTTTCTAGTGACAGTTTATATATTTTCAAGTTTTGTAAATAAATTCAATTTACTTACTACATTACTTAATTCAATAATACATTCGTGTCACGTACACTTTGAAAATTGAATGTTCATTTCTTGTAAGTGTTGCTTTTTTTTTTTTTTTTTTTATTACAATGCGGGCAAACGAGCAGACGGGCCATCTGATGTTAAATGGCTACCGTCGCCCATGGACATCCGCAACACAAGGGGAGTTGCGGGTGCGTTGCCGGCCTTTAGGGAAAAGGTGTCTGTACACACGACACTTGAAAACCCCCAAATTATAGCGTTCAGGGAAAACCTCAGGAGGAAGGTCATTCCACAGCTTACATGTGCGCGGCAAAAATGCGCGCGAAGCTCGCACATTGGTTGCAAACCAGGCATCCAAGTGGTGTGGATGAAATTTAGTCCTTCGGCGAAGGGTGCGGTGATAAAAACGTGAAGGTGGCACCATGTCAAAGAGTTCCTCAGAACACTCCCCATTATACAGACGGTATAAAACACACAGGGAGCCAACGTCTCTCCTTATACTTAAGGGTTCTAAACCGTCCGTAAGTATGGGATCGTTGACAATGCGAACTGCCCGGCGTTGGATGGAGTCAAATGGTTGGAGTTGATATTGAGGGGCACCTGCCCAAAGATGTGAACAATACTCCACATGAGGACGCACCTGGGCCTTATAAAGCAGAAGCCGATGCCCCGACGTGAAGTACCGGCCCGCCCTGTTCAGAACCCCTAGCTTTTTTGCAGCCAGTTTGGCTTTGCTCTCCAAGTGACCCCGGAATTGGACTTCGTTCGTGATGTCAACGCCAAGGATCCCAATACTTTTTCTGATGTTTAGGGTTATGTTCTGGAAACTCGGCGCTATAGTAAGGGGGTCTTCTTTGCGGTAATCGGTTCTTTTCTTTCATAAATTATAAAAGTTTTTTTTTTAAAGTTTTTGACTGAAAAATGAGAGAAATCTTCAAATAAATGTCATTAATCAGTATTACTAAGACATAACTGTTCGTTGTCATATATCTATGGAACCTTAATAGGGATACATTACACATTTGCACAGAATATTAATTGTAACTAATCTGGTTTTAATGGACGCGTACAAAAACTTGTACGTTTGCGACTCACAGAAAACAAATTGTTGCTTGATGTTTGCCAATACTCGCTACGATTGGAAGGCGGGTTGAATCTCGAAATCTCGGCACTGAGCAACGTCGATGCTATCTCCGTTTCCCACTATTTCATCTCGTGTTGATAAACGAAGGAGATGAGATGTTGCGTCATCGTTGCGTAAAACCGGCCTACTCGTACGTCTTCCGCGTCGAGTGCTCCTTGTGATACGACACGACGCACTAAGATTGAAAATAAAAAAAATACACAGCAGACACAAGTAATATCAAGAATAACTTGCCGCTTCTTGTAAACAGAATCTACATTACAAATGTAAGTTTCAAATAGACATAATACATTATGGTAGAATGTCGATTTAAAAGTGCTTTTAAAGCGTACTTGAAAAAATTTATATATTTAGAAGTAATTGAAAAAGAAAAAGGACAGACGACTTGAGAAGAGTCAACGGAGTCCGTTGGATGAAGGCTGCTTCGAACCGGTCGCTCTGGAGGTCAATGGGGGAGGTCTACGTTCAACAGTGGACATCCAGCGGCTGATATGATGATGATTATAATAAATAAATTTTTGATTTCATTTCTTTGGCGACGCGTTGGGGCTGTGGTCACAGCAACTTTCGCTAGCGTTCGTGGATTCAATCTAAGCATGTGGCAAAATTTTGTATAGGCCACACAGTTGTCGTGGTCAAAGCGTTTGTGCTTGTGTATGTGTGTGTGTGCGTGTGTGTGTGTGCGTACGTGTGTGTGCATGTGTGTGTGTGTGTGTGCGCGCGCGCGCGCGCGCGCGTGTGTGTGTGTGTGTGTGTGTTTTTTCGTACCCCTGATACGGGAATCATACGCTAAACGCTTGTGATACATTTATTCGTTTGATAACGGCCCGTCAATGTCTCACTGTTAGATAATTTTCTGACGTGCTTTGATTGAATGGAAACAGTTCCGATGGGATTATGATTTACGATTTATCATTTATGATGTTTCAAGTATACGATGTAGAAGTTCGATATCACTACATATTATAAAACCAAGTCCTCCGCCCCGTCTGTCTGTCTGTTCGCGATAAACTTAAAAACAACTGCACGGATTTTCATGACCAATAGATAGAGTAATCCATGAGGAAGGTTTAGATATATATAACCCGGGCGCAGCCGGAGTGGACCATTAGTAAATCAATATTATATATAGGTACATACTCTAGTTCTGTTTGTAGTTTCATTTGCAGTAATTGTAAATAAGTAATGTACTATCAGCGTAGTCTACAATCGTTGTTTACTACTGGATAGAGGACTTATCCGTGAATAAACAACTCGATAAACCCATCTCCATCCCAGTAAGATTAACCTGCGTCGACCTCCCAGAACCAAACATATAATGTAAACGTGAACTCAGCAGAGCACGACAAATGTATGGCAGTTGTTTGTCACGAATGGAAATAGAACTCGCGATCATTAACACAGGAGGCAATGGTCACGGATCACTGGATCAAACGTGTAGTTTTGTCCGTCGCCTTAAATGATCTACCGTCTCTACACTTTTTCGCGACGGTAGGTCGAGATGTTTTACAGCCTGACTTTTGAATAATGCTACTTTCATAATGAGCAATAAAAAGGCGGTCGAAGTTGCAGTCAACAGCTAGTCGAATACAAAAAAAAATTAATGTAAGTTGATTTGGATTTAAAAAAAAAATACACTTGCGAAAAACAGCAATACAAATTAATATAATTTAACGAGATTAATAATATTTTTATAAGAGAACATAATTTAAATTAAAAACTTAATATGTCACATTTAACAAAAATACAATTAGTATAAAAAATTAAAAATTATAAAAAAAAAATAACAAAAATTACATATTATTTTTTAAATTTAGGTATGGGGTAATTGTAGACATTATTTAATTTTTTTTAAACTTCTCTTTTGATTTTTAATGAAATTTCTTTCATCGATACCAGACTTGGTATCATAGTTGGTACTTTTCTCTGTTGCTTACATTTGTAGTAAATTATTATTAATATTGTTTTCTTTCTAATAGTGTTGTTTTCTTTTTCTTTTTTTTTTGTGATCATTGTATTATCATTTACATTGTTTCACTGTCTCTTTCTTTGTACCCGTATTATCATTTTCCGGATACTTGATACCTTCATTTTTGAATTTTTTTTAACGTATAGAATGAATATACAAATAGAACAGATAGAACCGACAAGATCCGTCGTAAGATGCGTCATGAATATTAATAAATACGTACTCTCTCGTATAATATTACATGATTTTTGGAATTCACCGTGTCGTTTGTTATAAAGATCAAGTAACTGACTTAATTTTAGGGTTCTGCGAGTAAACTATTAAACCCTTATAATCCCTAAAGCCGCGTAACCGACCGTAAGCGAACCGTAACCGAAGTACGACCGCGTGCTCTATCTAAGTGTCCATGTGGTCTAGCTAAGTTGAACATACATATAGTTAGACCAGTGGCGTAGCTTGCCTTAGACGGGCCCCGTATCAAAATCTTTAAAGGGGCCCAAATGGAGGGTAAAGATTTTTCAATAACGGAACAAAAACACTCGCATTGAATTATTGTAAAATAATTACATATTGAATATAAGTTATTACTTACAATAATTAATACTTCTGTCTTTTGTTCGGCGAATTTATTTATTAAGTCATTCAAAACTGAACACGATTTCAGTTTTTTTTTTTTTAAATAATTTATTTTAATCTATTTTGTATCTATAGATAATAATAGTGACAAGTCTGATAGTCTTTCATGTCCCTAAAATATTTTTTTAAGAGCTAACATAATTTATTTAAGTTCTTAGATAATATTTTATAAATTTTTGTTTATACACGTTCGGGGCTCCTGTTTTCCGTGGGCCCCGTATTATTGATACGGCTGATATGGCGGTAGCTACGCCTCTGGGTTAGACGTAAGACGCGGTTTCAGCCATGTTTATGATTACAAATGTGTTAATATGACTTTTTTAATCAAATCTTACACAATATATATAGACCTTTATTTAATATTTATTAGAGTTTCTTCAAAATGGCGGTAAGCCGGTAACGGAATTATATTACTAAGATTCTATTGTCTTCTTTCTTTATGTTTGTTTGTCAACTTTCTTTGATACACAATCTAGAAGTTAAGTCATTACTATAGTCATATATCTATAACTGTAGTGAAATCGTGACGAAGTCGTATTGAACGAATAAAATACATACAAAATATTTTGTTTAACATCGTCTGTTGTTTTCTTTGCGATGGATATAAACGATAACTTTACAATTAATAAATATTCATTTAATTAAAAGTCTATATCGGATTTTATCGCGTTTATTTAAAACTTAACAGTTTAACAAGATTTTAAATTATTTCCCGACGTTTCGGACCCTTTACCATGATCTCGGGGGACTGAGGTGGTGGGTGTCCGAATAAGGTATTAATTGTTACATACACCACTTTTTATACAATTTTAAATTATTACTATTAACCGTTCCTATTGATGCGGAATGAGCTTATTGTGTCTGGAAGTCTTATTCATGAAGAAGAGCTTATTGTTTAAATAAACGCTATAAAATCCGATATAGACTTTTAATTAAATGAGTAAAATTCGCGTAAATATAAGAGAACAGTATAATAAATAGTCATCATCATATTAACCATTGGATGTCCACTACTGAACTTAGATCCTCCCCATCGACCTGCAGAGCGACCGCCTGGGCTCTGTATTGTAGATCATTTTTGGGGGTTTGGCCAAAGACTGCCTCGCCATGATTGGTAGGCGGGTTAGTGAGTGTAGTGTGTTACGGCAAGATATGGTAACGCTGCTGCCCATCACCATTTTTTTTTTTTTTTTTTTATGAAATAATTTGAGCGCGTTTGACTTCTATCTTGTCTGATGGTAAACAAAGATGAAGTCTAAGGTGGAGCACGCAAACTCAAATAGTGCCTGTTCACTCTTGCCTTAAAAATCCCTAAATTGTACGTATCGGGAAACAGCGACGCAGGAAGAGAATTCCATTCCTTTGCAGTTCTAATAACGAAAGAAGATGCGAACCGCGAGGTGCGAACCGGAGGAATGTCGACCACGTATGGATGAAATCCCCGTCCACGTCGTGTCGTCCGATAGTGGAATGGTGCTGGGGGAATCAATTCGTGCAATTCCTGTGCACACTCACCGAAATGCAACCTGTAGAAGACACACAGACTAGCAACCAGGCGGCGATGTTCGAGGCTCTGGAGCCGTCTTGAAGCAAACATCTCATCGCCAATGAGTTTCCTGGCACGCCTGCCGATAGATTCCAGGGCTTCGAGCTGATACCGGGCGGAACCGTCCCACAGATGGCAACAGTACTCCATGCAGGAGCGGACTTGAGCTGTATAAAGTCTTAGCAGCTGGTCCGGTGTGAAATAGTGACGGACCTTGGAGAGGATGCCCAGTTTTTTTGAAGCAGTCTTAGCCCTGGACTCGATATAGTTTCCAAAATTGAGTTTGGACGATAAGTTTATACCGAGAAGTTCAAGATGGTTAGTGACTGGAACAGGTACATTTCGGAAAGTGGGAGCCAAGTTAAACGGGCTCTTTTTAGCGGTGAAGAGACACGCCTGGGTTTTAGAAGCATTGAATCTCACTAGATTGGCATCACCCCAATCGGAGGCAGCCTGAAGAGTAAGATTGGCACGGTTGACCATTGCTTCTCTAAGATCGTTCACTTCTGTTTGACTCGTTCTTGCACTGGAGAAGTATCTCTCCGCGACAGTGCTGTCATCTGCGTACCCAAAGATACCGGGTTTAAGCAGATCGTTTATGTGGAGCAGGAATAGTGTTGCGGAGAGAACAGATCCTTGGGGTACCCCGGCATTGATAGTCAATAGGTCAGACGAGCAGCCATCAACAACTACACGAATTGACCGTTCCCTCAAGAAATCAGAGATCCAAGTACATAGACTAGTGGGAATACCATAAGCAGGAAGCTTCGCTATAAGACCATCGTGCCAGACCCTGTCGAATGCTTTCGAAATGTCAAGTGAGACAGCAAGGGCCTCACCATATTTGTCGAGGGCTTCCCCCCAGAGATGTGTAGCGTACACAAGAAGATCCCCAGTAGAGCGGCGTTTGCGAAATCCGTATTGCCGATCGCTGAGGAGATCATTATCTTCCAGGTATGCTAGAAGGCGATTGTTGACGGTACGCTCCATTACCTTGCATAGGATGGAGGTGATCGCGATTGGGCGGTAATTCGCAGGGTCAGTGCGACTTCCCTTCTTGGGTACGGGTTGTACGTTCGCGAGCTTCCATGCCTTCGGAACAATCCCAGATCGTAAAGAAAGACGATACAGACGTGTCAGGATTGGAGACAATTCGGCTGCGCAATTTCTCAATACAATAGCAGGAATACCATCAGGACCACTGGCTTTGTTCACGTCCAGATTGCGTAATGTTTTGAGAACCTCCTTTTGGTAAATGTGAATTACAGGCATTTTGCATCCACAAGGAGGTAACTGAGGTGGAATTTTATTACCAGCATCTAGACGAGAATTTTCGGCAAATAGAGAGGCAAATAAATTTGCCTTATCCACAGCCGTGTGTGCCAGTGTTCCGTCAGGTTTCTGCAGAGGAGGAAGTGAGGAGCGACAAAAGTTTGCTTCAACACACTTCGCCAGGGACCAGAAGGCCTTACTGCCCGATGGGTACGAAGCGAGTTTAGTTCCCACTCGGCCTATGTCGTTGAAGCGCGCTTTTTTGAGCACTTTTTTGCAGGACTTAGCCGCTGTGTTATAGGCTTTCTTCTTTTTTCGCGTATCCGGAGCTTTGCGATTTCTGGCTTCTAACCAAGCGTAGTATGCTGAATATTTTTCAGCCTCAGCTTTTGAGCAAACAGCATTGAACCAAGGTTGAGCTCTAATGCCAGAGGGTCGGTCGGAGAATGGGATATAATATTCCATCGCCTGTCTAATAACTTCAGCAACAGCGTTAGCGCAGCTCGACGGATCGCCTGAAGAAAAGCAGACTTGCAGCCAAGGGTAAGATGCTAGGAAATGTCGCATCTCATCCCAATCCGCTGACTTGTATCGCCACACCCGCCTGGTTCCTCTAGGGTTGGAGTCGGGTGGAGGACACGTAAGGACGGATTTCACTAGACAGTGGTCAGAACTCCCAAGAGGGGCTGAAACAGACACTTGGTATCGGTCCGGTTCAGTCGTCAGCAGAAGGTCCAGACAATTTGCAGTGTGGTTCTCAACATCCGGTACTCGAGTCGCCTGGTCAACCAGCTGGGAGAGGTTCATGGACAAGGCAAACTTGTACGCCTCTCTACCAGCATGGTCAGTTTTCTGGTACGGGAACAGCCATTGTTCATGGTGGGCATTAAAGTCCCCCAGAAAGACGATTTGCGCAGTGGGGTACCTTTGTTGAGCCACGTCGGCGGCCTCGCTCAGATGTTGGAAGAGCCTTGTTGTCTCCTCGTCACCGCTATGCGAACGGTAGACACCAGCATAGACAATTTGTTCTATGCCAGTATCCACAAGCACCCAGATAGATGAGCAAGAGGGATCCTCTAAGTTACGGAGACGTTTGCAGCAGATGTCATCGCGCACAAAGAAACAAACCCCAGCCCTGGGCCGAAAATTGTGCTCCAGGATGTAACCTGGGTAGTGGAGGTATGACGTATCGGCAGGGGTTGTGATTTGCGTTTCCGTAAGCAAGAGCAGATGCGGCTTGGCAGTCTCGAGATGGTGGTGAACTGGAATGAGATTAGAGTGCAGACCTCGGATATTTGTGAGGTGCACTTTAAGCGAGAGGCCGTGCATCCGCTGCAGATTCCTCAACTTTCTGTTTCTTTTGTTCATTTAGTTTTTATTTGAAGTGCAAGAGGGAAGGTAAGGCGAAAAGTGGCAGTTACGTGAGGCGCCAGCCAGACTCCACCAGAAGTCACAATGCTGCCGCCCGGTGGGGAAAAAACCTAGTTTGGAGACCGCGGGGACGCCCGGACCCCCCCAGTGTCGGCTGTCGAGGCCTCTCATCCGGTTGCCAACCGGCCCGACAGAAGCAACCCTGGGATTATGCGCGCGATGGCGGAGCAGCCTTTCGCAGGTGGCTAGTCTTCAATTGGGCTCCCTACTATCGGCGGGCGGCCAGCGGAAAACCGTTTCTCCGGATCCCGCTGCTCTCCAGAACTAGGCACCGCGGGCGGCAACACTGTGAGCCTGGGTGCGGCACGCCGGTAGGCGCAACTACGTAGACCCACCTTTCAAAGGGCTACTCACGGTTAGCAGGGTGGAACGCGCGAACGCTTGGCACCTTGATTTATACCAAGAGGGTGGTGACCAGCCACGGCCGAAGCCTACCACCGGAAAGAATGTCGCTCTTTAGCACCACCCAGGGGTCGCGTGTAGGGTCTCGAGGGTAAAGCCTACGGACGCGAGCGACAATTGACCCCCATCCTTGTTGGTAAACAGTTTTTCACACCACTATGGCCGGAAAGAACGAGGTTGGGACTATTCTTCTCTGCCGGTAACCACATCATCTGTAATAAACGTAGATCAGTAATCATTAAAGTCAACGGGTAAAATTGAACAGGTTAGCTAGTTTTTAATAAAATAAGAATGATTCTATTTGCTATTTGAAACTATTTTTTAAAAGTTGAAATAGAAAACCATTGAAAATGTGATCCTTAAGAAATTGTTACTCGTACAATGTACAACATCGTTTGTTAATGCATCATAGATGAAAACAAAAATACGTTTTTACTATTCGACTATCAGATTTATTATACAACAGAAATTACAATACTGTGTAGGAATGAACAATGATTGAATGATTGACGTAAATGAATAGAATGAGTGTTACCAACATACTTGGATTTATGTTATATCCCAGCAAACACACTTAAATGATATTAAACTAAATGAATGAATGAACTTCAATAGGTATTACGAGCATCGATATGGAAATTAATTTTGAATAATTAATATATAAATGGTAAGTTCTCGAGTTAGCTATCAGCAGAGATCACCTCTCGACAAATGCTTAGTTATCCCTGAACCTCTCCGAACCTCTCCGGACCTCTCAATGTACGAACGCCATATTGATTTCTCGTTCAGACAAGATACTGTCATAATTTTGCTAACTACCAATATTTGAAAGTATGACGTACTTAAAATGGATCGAAATGATTTGAATTTTATATTAGAAATTTAGAATGATTATGAAGTCTTAGAAAATTAGAAAGGGATCGTTTCTAAGATATTATTTTTATCGTTGATGAAATAAGTCTAATAATAAATTTAATTAATTCTATATGTTCAGTCTCAAAAAAAATAATAAAGTTGTTTATGATGTTGGTAATAAAGTCCTGCGAGGTTATTAATGTTTTACAAGTTTCCTATATGTATGGTATATGTATATATATTTCAGGGATATTTCTGTCTTTAAGTGACAGACACACAGATAAGGAAGGTGGTGCGAGTGGTCGCGTTAACGCGGGCGGTCCATTCCCGCTCGTGGCAGATAGTTGTATTTGTACAAATATTTGTTTCTTGTCCATGTGCGTTTTCCTACTGTGTCTTTGAGAGCACGTAAAGCCATTAACTACCGGTAGTTATCATAGCCACCTGATAGCAATCTTTACTCGTAGTAGGAAAATTATTCGCCTACCCGCTGTGGAGTAGCAGAGTGAATTAAGCTCCAACCATTTTTCTATATTGACAAGAAGCCTTTGTGCAGGAGTGGGACGTTAACAGGCTGATTTAATTCAGTTCAATTAAGTACTATGCGATCCACGTTACTTCATCTACTTTCAAAATCAATAGTTTTTAAGCTGTTTCTGATATGTTATTTATTAATTCTTTATGGAACACATCAAAAATATTAAATTTCGTACGTAAATATAATTGATATAATGCAAAGGCGGTCTTATCTCTTAAAGCGGTCTCTTCCAGGCAACCTTTGTGAAAGTACATACAAAATACTGTTCTCTTATATTTACGCGAATATTACTCATTTAATTAAAAGTCTAAATCGGATATTATCGCGTTTATTTGTTTTAAAACTTTACAGTTTAACGATTTTTAATTAAATTAAATTATTTCCCGACGTATTCGGACACCCACGACCTCAGTCCCCCGAGATCATGGACGCTGTAAAGGGTCAGAAACGTCGGGAAATAATTTAATTTAATTAAAAATCGTTAAACTGCAAAGTTTTAAAACAAATAAACGCGATAAAATCCGATTTAGACTTTTAATTAAATGAGTAGGTACATACAATAATTTAATAAGTTAGTGCTGGAAAGAGTGTAAGCTTTACAAAACTTTAATATTACATTATAATTAGTTTATAATTAGTATAATAGTTATTAATACATAAAAATACATCTTATAACTTATTCTATATACATCAATGAAATATGTATTTCATTGATGTATATGTAGAATTATATATAGTTTTAAAATTTAGACATATAATAGAATAACTGAGATTAATTTTCAAACAAACAAACCAAACCTTTAGCTATAAGTATATGTATATGCAAGATAAAAACATTTTATTATCAATTAAAAACTTTACAATATTAAATTGTATTATACATTATTTACATTTTTATACATATTTACAACGAAAAACTTAAAAATTAATTATTAACAGATAGTTGTGATATAAATCATGTCCGAGTGGAATGGTGGCAATAATGCTGGCAGCATTTCCCCGTTGAATCATACTCGTAATACCGATTCTCTGGGCAAAAAAAGATACCAGCCTTCCTGTCATCGATAGAGGCTATGAGACTTGGGTTCAATTTCGAATTTCTCAATTTTTTTTTTTGTAATTATTAAAAATGTAATTAATACTGGTTATGTTAGTTTATTATCTTTTTCTTGATAAATATTCGTTTATATAAAAACTCTTTAATCAAATACCTTTTTGAACAAGATTTAATGGAAGAAGAATCATGAACATAAATGAAAAATTAAATTGGAATTGGATTAAAATCTATACTTAACCATGTGAAAATATATTTAAAAGTTTCGCCATTGTAAAAATATCGATATTAAAATTGGCTTCATTGAAGTGCAAACAGTAGACAATGGCCAACAGGAAAATGATTCTACGTTCGACCGTGTTCCAAATGAATCAGTAACGTTATATTTGTAAGATTTTTCTGTATTTTTTTTTAATCTACAATTGCGATATGATTATAGTAAAATCATGCCTCAAGAGCTTAGTTTCTTTGCAGTTTGTTATTTTACATTATAGGTATGTCATCCCGACAGTGTTGCCGTCACAATTTTACGAGCATTTTCGTTAATTAAAAATAATCATGTTAGTTATAAAGCCTACGATTGAATTCTCATTGTAGCTATTTGACATTATATTTTAATTAAAAAAAAATTACATACAATATTGGTTGTTAATTATTAGCCGATATTTCGATTTAACTGCATGGACGATGAAATTGGATATATTGTTTTAAAAATTAAAGTGTAATTATGAAGAAAATGCCTAAAAATATCTATCTATTCTCATACATAAATATCCAAAAAATACTCTGAAAGTAGGTTTATTTCCATTTCAAAAGTTTATTTATATATATATATTTTATTGCCCGTCCTCCTTTCCTCCCGTTTCGTTCCTCCATAATTAACTGCTTCACGTTTAACCTCACAATTTGGCTTAACGAAGTTTGTCTTAAACAGCAATACGCCTCAATAAAATTTCGAGAACGATAAAAATGTGAAATGTTATATGAGGTTACGAAGCAAATGATAAATAATGGCGTTATTTATAATGCCCGGGAAATAATTAAAGTTAATTTGTAAACGATTTACACTCAACGGTACCCAGTAGAAATCCTTTGTCAGAGTTCGGGAACAAGCCCAACAAACATAAATGCTCAGAACATTATTAGGTATATATATAGTCACAGGTTCGATTCCCGCTCGGGACAGATATTTATATTTGTACAAATATTTGTTTCCGGTCTGGGTGTATGTCCTAGTGGGTCTCTCCACGATGCCTCGGAGAGCACCTAAAACCCTCGGTCCCGGTTGTTATCACAGACACCTGATAACGATTATTACTCATGTTATGAAAATTATCCGTCAACCCGCAATGGAGCAGCGTACTGGATTAAGCTCCAACTCTTCTATATGGAGAAGAGTTCTTCGCTCAGCAATGGGTTTTTTACAGGCTGATACAGTACAGTACAGTAATTCAAACTCTGGTAGTTCTCAAGTACTTAATTCAAAAATATCTTTAATTATTATCGAGGGAAAACCGAGTCAGATGTGATAAGCCTCAAAGATTTTCCGTAAACACTCCTGTTTGGAATGGATGGAGTCATTATGAGCTTAGGATTTAAGCCATGAACTTAATTATACATATTAATACTATAAATCGCGAAAGTTTTGGATGAAAGAATAGACGGATGTTATCTACTCTTTCTCGCAAAATCTACTGGACTGTTCACAACATTTGATGAAAAAATCGCATTACATAATGGATTTTTTGTCCGGAACTCCCACGAGATTGAAACTTACGCGAGGATAGCAAATTTTAGTACTGTTATTTCACTCTTACTTTACTTACATTAAATTCTTTAGAACTCTAAGACCGTTTTTTTAAATGGTAATAGCCAAAAATGAGCATTTCGGTTGTTAGGTGTTTTGACTGATTACCCATTGATATCTATAGCACCAGAAGAGAAACACATACGGGGCTGGCTTAAATAAAAATATAATTGGATGAATAGTATTAGAAAATGTAAAAAAAGATGGGAGGGGAGAATGTACTAAGTGGACGTTTAGAATGTTCTAGACGACGTGAAATTTTACCCTATAACATGCTATAAACAAATCTGATTAATTTGTCACTTTTCGATTAAATTCTTCAGATTTTAAGCCATTAGTGTAACGACGTTTATATTTTTTAAATCCCGCTGCTGTTTGTGCCGTGGACCGGACTTCGTCTGTTACATCGAGTTTGAAGCTCCCTAACTAATTTTCGTGACGATCCAGGATTAATTGAATTTCGAGGCGAACCGCAATAACGTTGGCTTGTCTTATAACAGTTTATACCGCTTTATACAATTCGTTACCTGTTTGTGCCAGAACTTGTCTGACAGATATAAATATAAGGTATTATAATTTTGTGTGAGCGTATATTTTATATAGATTTTTGTTATTTTTGTACGTACATGGATGTCAATATATTTTTTAAATTACTTTTATTAAGTTGAAGTATGATTATATACGAATATATATAATTGATTCCTTGGAAATATAATGTTTCGAGTATTTTCATACTTTTTTTTTGGGGAGTTAACATATGTAATGGATATATGTTTTTTTTAATCCTTTTTGTTTTTATAAGTGGGGAAAAGAATTTGTAAAGAAAACTGTGTATTTAGGAAGAAATTCTTAGGAGAATTAGCAGAATTTCTTTAGAGAAATTCTTCCATTAGATATTTACGATATTCATATTCGCACATCCACAGTAGAGCAGCATAGCGGGCTAAGCTCGAAAATTTCTTTTTCATAAGAAAAGAGGCCTTTACCATTAATGGGACATTTACTGACTGAAAAAAAAAACAGTAAAAGTAGTGTAATGAACTTGTTTACTTTAAAAAGTATTATACAAATTTTATTATTCCTAATGTAATAATATAATTAATTGGAGTGTGTATTTGTTTATTTGATAGCGTGTTTCATTTTCACGGCGTAGTTGCTAAACCTATTCCATAAAAAATTTGTTACGTGGTTAGCTTATTGCGAGGAGGTCATGGCACTGAAGGAGGTCGCGGAGCGAGAGCGGGAAGCAGCCGCACACTCTGGCTCGCTCCGCAGTAGACGACCGGGGAGGAGGAGACGCTGATATGCACTCCACCACCCTCCGCAATAGAGTGGGAGAGGGCACTACATCCTTCCACTCGCCACCAGGGCAATAGAGAGCTCAAGGTACCCGAGAGCGCTCTATAAGCGAAGGCGGCCCGCAGAGGCGGGCCTACCGTCAGGGCGTCACGGTTGCATGCGAAAGCGATCCCGTGGCGCCCCACTATGACGATGAGGGCACCGCTGGGTTTTAGTGAGGTATTCTGGCATGTTCTGCCGTGTCAGTGAGTCCCACATACCCGTCACCTTGCGGCGGGATGCGTAAATGCATTTCCCAGCGTTAAAAAAAAGGACCCCTAAAAAGGTATGTGTTTATATATCGCTATAGTTTTTTTTGAAATGTCTATTGCTGTTGGCCCTAGCGGCCTTTACAGCGTCAACGGGTGGTAGGACCAGGTACTGAGACCCAGCCGAGAAGATATGGGAGCTCCCTAGTAGGGCTCAGAGAGGGCGTATATGTTTAAGGGCTTCGAACGAAGTCGAAAAGAAGGAAATCTCTATAGCGATATTGTAAAATAGTTAAAGACCACAATGCATCGGAATATTCTGTTTGTCGGAGATTAAAGTTAGAAAAAATTACTTATTTATTTCAAATAAAAGCCACATTTTACACCACAGTGTGTATGGGTATGCGTGCTTGTATATATATGCTTAGGTTGTAAAATAATTACTTATATATCTCAAAAATGGATAAATTTAGTTTTTGTGGATTCACTTTACCAATAGAGACTCGCTACTTTTTTAAGTTAAAAAAAATACTGTTCTCTTACATTTACGCGAATTTTATTCATTTAATTAAAAGTCTAAAAACGGATTTTATCGCGTAACGTTTCGGATTTCGAAACGTCGGGAAATAATTTAAATTAAATTGTTAAACAGTAACTTTAAATAAACGCGATAAAATCCGTTTTTAGACTATTAATTAAATTAAAAAAATATTTCAAAATTGACACAGTTACAATAATACATTGTATTATACGGTAAAAACTTTTACACTTCCCACTGGTGGACGTGGGCTACATAAATGAAGAAAGCACCTCGGAACTTAATCCGCCACGTTATTCCACTGCGGGTTGGTGGATATAAGATAAAATATCTTAGAGAAATAACGTGACAAGTAAATCCTATATTCTCATGTATCAGGCTATAAGTTCTGAAATTTTATGCCGGCGAAGTTGCGGTAAAATCCAGTTAATTACATTAAAAACACGTGCATGCACTGGAAGGTATAATGAGCAAAAAATTCAACTCTACAGCGAAGTTAAGTCACGTTTCAGTCACACAAAGTTTCCAAGTTGAAATTAATTAATTATTTGGTTTGACGAGTGGAGTAATTACCGCTCCGGACTTGCAAATGGCGATTCATAACTTCCTAATTTATGTACAAATTCATCGTTTAACACGTTAATTAAGTTAAAAAACTTTACTTACATGTTTCCAATATGTTTCAAACATATTTTCGGTGTTGTAATGTGATTCGTATAATTTTAATATAATATTGAACTATATTGAATCAGTCTGTAAATGTCTCACTGCTAGGCAAACGTCCTCTCCATATAGAAGGGTTGGAGCTTAATCCATCACGCTGCTCCACACAGACGTGCTCTGCGAGGCATGGTGGGGAAACCTACAAGATATGCACCTAGACCAGAAATAAATATTTGTACAAATACAAATATCGACCCCGAGCGAGAATCGAACCCGCTACGGAACCAGTACCTTTTTTTTTAAATATATATATATATGACATATTGACAACTGATCTGAAATTGTGCAACAATTATATTAGTAGTTTTTAAATATAAAAGGGGGGGGGGACTGTAACGAGCAGACAGCACCACCTGATGCTAAGTGATTACTGTCGCCCGGCCATCTGCAACATTAGGGAAGTTGCGGTTGCATTGTCGACCTAATAGGAGGTCAATTGACATTATGGTTACTAATCTAAACCTTTGTAAATAAATAAGCTACATTCAATCATTTGTTTAATAAGCCTACTAGATCCCAAGGTCGACAAACTCTTGGATTCTGTTGCCTGCAAATCCGGGACCCTCCAATTAAAGCGGCTGTAGGCTCCCGCAGGGGCTTAGTTCGGTATTGCACTCCCAAAGTGCCGAGTTCGACATAGGTCTAGGACTACCTACCCGGGCGTTCTGAATATCATCCGTAAATGGATTCCCCTGCATCACAAAAAAAAAGATCGACAAACTCTTTCATTCTATCTTATTTCATTATTAAATACCCTTCAATACTTAGACATGAAATGCAACTTTTGATGGAAATTAAAACGCAATTTTCTAAATTTAGTGCATTTTTCCGTTGTCGGTTACAAACTGCTCATAACATTTTTACACGTTAAGAATCCAGTGTAATTTGATTATTATGTTTCTCGGTCAGTGCTTGTGGCAACATTAATATATTATAATTATGAAATATGTCCGTCTATTTTTAATTAAATAATAAATTTATTTGTTTTATGTGTTCATCAGTCGTGGCGTAATTCCTACAGCGCATGTCTAGCTGTTAAATATATTTTTTGTATGTCGAAAGAAGTGTGTATGTATCTTATTTTTTAGTTATAAATAACCCTATTAAAATTTTAAGTTGCCTCAAATACTTTTTATGTTTTTTTTTTTGCAAAATATTTTTGCACGCGTCTGGCAATGTTAAAACCCCGACTAAATCGTCTAGCTTATTCTTTTTTTTTTTAAATTCTTTAAACATATGTTGGGAAAAAAAATATTTTTAAGACTTTAGGGGTTCTATTAGCCCCGCTTGTCACCAGCCAGGTCTGCAGCTCCGAGTTAGGGTGTAATAGGAGACGTATGGAACAAGTATTCAGCTTGCCTCAAATACCTACTCAAAAATTGGTGCCAGGTCTCCTAATAACACATGTACCTACTCAATTTTACAATTTTCGCTATCACTTTCTCGCTTCCTTGCGTTTATGTTATAACCCTACTCCAATGAGATGCTTTTTCTAACGATTTTTTGACTATAGTATTAATATACATAAATACACTCTCGTAATAACATATGGTGAATTTTAGGTGTGGTGGTTTTAAGTGAATTAATAAACATTATATATTCAATAATGTATTTAGATCCACCACTGGGAATTATGTTATAAAAACATTTAATACATTTCATACCATTACTGTATTATCTATTAAGGTCAATACCACATACAAAAAAAAATAAAAAAAATATATACAAAAAAATGTTTAAAAGATCTTTTATAAAAGTATATAATTCTTACTGCCTCACAGTTGGACTTAGATTTTTTTTAATATTATGTACAAAAAATGAGAAAGCATAATGGCAATTTATAAGAGATGCTTGTTTCATAATTTTTATTTTGCTGAATGACGCGTCACGCGACGTATAATTTTTTCATGACACCTATAAGCTCTCGTATGTTGTCTCTTTAATTCACGTCATGTGAATTTTAGTCGCGTTATGAAATCACGCGTTATCGTCACATCAATTCGAAGTTCGTCGCGTCGCTCCCTTACGAGAAAACATAGTGATAAACGCGCAAATAAACAATCAAATAGTCATAATATCAACAAGGATAGCTTGTACAGTGCTTTAATATTATACATATTTACAATTCGAAACTTAAAATAATTATTTACAAACAGTTTTGGTATAAATCATGTCCGCGTGGAATGGTGCCAAGAATACTAGCAGCATTTTCCCGTTGAATCGCAATTCCGATTCTTTGGGCAAAAAATCCACCAGCCCTCCTGTCACCAGTGGAGGCTATGTGACGTGCCTTAATTCACGTCACATGAAACATTCGTTGCGTAATGACGCATCAAGTCGCATCGCTCCGCATTTTGTCGCATCGCTTACTTACAACTGCGCTACACTTAAATACAAAAAAAGGATGACCTACCTTGTCGTTTTAATTTACGCCACGTAAATTATTTATCGAATTATATCGCATTGCTTCGCGTCGCGTACCTTGGTTAGGAGAGCGCCTTAAAAAAATATTTGGCGACAAGGGAATCATAGAAAATTTATCTTACGGTCCATAATCGGTCTCTCTTATTCAGAGATTTGAGATATTAAACAAATCAACTCCGAAATGGATTTTAATAGGGTAACTAGATGGCCGGCGTGGTTTCAGCCGCGTTGACGTTTATGATTATTACCGTTCTGCCTGTTGCGGGTGCGATTCCCAGCAGATTATATATTTATTTTAATAGTTGTTTTTGATCTGGGTGTTTATTTTGTATGTTCCCACTGTGCCGGAGAGCATATCAAGCCGTTCGTTAGGCCGTCGGTTGTTATAAATACCTAGTAAACTTCTTTATTTTTGGTAGATAAATTATTTCGCCAACCTGCAGTGAAGCAGCGTGACAAATAGAGCTTCAACTCATCTGATATTCCTCAATATAAAGAGGAGGATTTTGTCTAGCAATGAAACAATTAGATTATATTACATTGCCATTTCAGTACAGTTCGTGTTTTTATGTAACAAAATTTCCATAATATAATTCAACGCCAAGGGCATCCGTTATTGGAATTCCTTAATTCAAGGATTAAAAGCTTCGATTGAATTTCGAACTTTGAAAGCTTAATGAAATTCGAGTTACTTACGATTTGTCCTTCGGTTTTTCCGAAATAGACTGTCGATATTGAGGACTGTAATAAAAGTAAATTTCTTTGATTTCATTTAATTAAAATGTGACGAATAATTAATCTGGTGTGCGGATGTTGCGGGTTCGATTTCCGCTCGGAACGGATTTGTGTGTTTATATATATATATATATATATATATATATATATATATATATACATTGGTAAAAATAAATATTTAGTTTTGGCCTGGCTTTCATGGTTCTCTCCACCGTGACTCGGAGAACCCGGAGAGCCGGTAACAAGTGTTATCATAACCATCTGATATGGTATTAGACTAGAAAATTTAATTCAAATATTGTTAATTGATCCTTTCTTTCTTATTAGAAAAACAATAGTACAAATATGCAGTCAAGTTTCTACTGATGACTGTTAAGGAACAGAAAGTACAAAGATAGATTTATTTTATTTTATTTTATTTTATTTTCAGAAACAAACAGTGATCAGACTTAGTTTAAAGCTAATTACATTTAAAAAAATAAAAATACACCATTTAAGAGTTGAGATATTTGTGTTGATGACAAATATTAAAAATCAATAAAAGATTATAATTAATTAATTAAGTATAGTCAAAAGATTCTAAAAATTTATTTGTTTTTTTTTTATAAAAATGGCGGATTACAAATATTTCCTTATCTCAAGATACCGTGTTCGGACATGTTACATGAAACACCAATAAGAGAAAGGAGAAAGGCCAAATAAGTCTGCTTGTGTTTTCGTTGTTTATCTTTGTTAATACACGGTATTTTGATAATATTTGCGCTCAGTTATTTATTTTTATTTAACCTTAATTATTTATTTCAAGGAACAAAGATTCATCAAGGCAGATAGTTTGAATTTGCCTAGAATTGATTTATTAATGTTGAGCAAATTTCTTTCATCGAATGATCAAATGAAGACTTTTGTAGACCAAAATTTTGAAATTTGAAGACTTTTTTTTAGCGATCTGTTACTGCTTACATGTAGGTACATGACGTCAGACTGCCGCCATGACATCTTCCAGCGTTTTGGTGCGAAATATGAAAGAGGATTACAAAAATCGAAAATATTATTATTTAATAATAGTTTCTTGCAAAAATAATATTTATTTAAGTTAATGTAGACCAATATGATTATTTCAATGCAGTTTTTAAAAATTAGTCATCAACCCTTTTAACAATTAATATTCGAATTTTAAACAATTGATTAAAAAATGATCAGGTAATCCAATAGATAATTAAAAACTAAGAATAATATTAATAACGTAAAATATAGACAAATAATGTTGCTACTTGATGCTGTTGGTATTGTTAAAACTAAAATTGTATCATATTAAGAAATATATGTGTATACAAAACAGGTTTACACTTTTTAATTCGTCACTCCAGCATATTATGTAATTGCCAATATTTTAATGCATAAAACTATTTTTTTTTTATAAATGTATTCTTAAAAGAATCGTTTGAGAATTTGAAAATCGAAAATTTTCCCAATCACTATACGTTTGAATCATTAAATACAGTAAACAAAAATCCAACTTGAAATGAAATAATTTCCAATTAAATTTGGTACGATACGAAATCAAAACAGAAACAAAACAATAATTCGGTAAATTCTCGAACAGATCTCGAGCAATTAGCTGGCAACACTCCAGCCTAGACCGAGCCGTGTTGCTGATTGACTAACTTTGTATTGCCAGATGTAAAACTTTCAATCGAACTCGATAAACTAATTTTCAACTTGGCTTTGCTTATTTACAGTGATAAAACTGCTACATAACATCTATACTAATATAAAAAAGTTTGTTTGTTTAAACGTATTTATCACATGACCATCCGACTTTTTTTTTTAAAGATTCTTTTATTATATTACAAGTTATTTAGATAAGTTTTATTAAAGCTTAGAATAAATAAACATTATATACTTGAATTCTTAATTAAAAAAAATATCGGAATAAATCGAGCCGCCTGGAAGCACAATCCCTTTGAGATATAATAAAACAAGGTATGGTGGAACATTTCTCTTTTATAGATCTATCTACAGAAAAGTTCGCAATGGATATCTATCTTTTAAAGATAATTACCGATTGTGACTTCTAAAATAATGATCACATACAATTCGGTAATTGGAAAGTCGTCGGCTACAGTATTAATCTTTATCTAAACCAAATTAAATACATTAGTTGCCATGAGCATTTCATGAACATTACAATAATTTTTTACGTAATTTAAATAAATATCTTAAGAGCTATCGAAATATAAAAACAAACGCGCGCGAAAATTAATTTAAACGCAGTTTTCCTCCGAATTCCGATTATGGATCTCACTTTATGCGACCACCATGCGCTGTGCCCCTCGCTGTCGCTAAGACCATTGTATATTACCCATGCGAAGCAGGGGCGGGTCGCTAGTTAATAATAAAGATATATATTGTCTAATAAAAAGGGAAGTCAAAACACAGTAGTGAATGAAACCTTGTAAGTAGGAAGTGATCAAAAGCAATTAACTTGCCAAGACCTTGGATCGTTGCCAGGCGGTACTCTCTTTGAGCGTGTATATGATTACAAAGTGTTTGATTTCATACTCAGGCTGTCTCGAAATTTCAGTGTTAAAAGGGCAAAAAAAAAACAAGACGATGAACTATAAATATAATTGTTAGGTACACTGTTTTTACTCAATAAAAGAATTTCTTGACTTAAAATTTTGAAATATGATTATGCATTTTAAACAAAATTTGTTAATAAAATTTTCAAACATGTATAAATTATGTATAACACGTTTAAGGCAAAAAAAAAATAATTTATCGAATAAATTATTGTTATATAATTATTATGTATTGTATTCCATAAGTAAATTTAAAGCTTAATTTTGATCCGACATCTTATTGTATGATTCTTAATCTTAATAGTACTTTATAATCTTATAATTGACAAATGATAAATTTAATGTAATTGTTGACATTAGTTTTTAATTCTTTGTAATAAATTTTTGCATGTCATATTATTGACTAAACATGTATAATTATGTATGTCATGTTTAATGCAAATAAATCATTATTATTATTATTATTACTGTTATTTAATAAGCTCTTTAATTTGTCATATAGTTGTTCTAGTAATAATGTAGGATTATAATCGCTAGTTTTCATACAAGAGATATGGTTATTTTATAATTAATATTCAATTATCTATTATTAAAAAATATATATTTGTATTTGTATAAATATTTGTTTCTGGTCTGGGTTCTCGTGGGTCTCCACACCGTGCATTGTAGAGCATGTAAAGCAGTCGTTCCCTGTTGTTATCATAGATATCTGATTTTTAGATAAGCGATCGCGATACTCATGTTTTTCCGTCGGATATGTTGTCGTTTTTTAAAAGAGTAAATATTAAGTTTTTTTCCAATTCATTACAGCAGAATTTACATTCCGAATCGGTAGAACCTTCACATTAATATTATTATACAATGAAGATTCAAAAGTGCTTTTAAATCCTATTTGAATAAAGTAAATTATGGTTTTGATTTTGAATAGAAAATTACATTGTTAAAATAAATTTAAGAATTGTTTTCAAAAGTCTGTAATTGTAAAGCATTTTTTTTTGAAAGATTATTTAGATGATTAAGATGCGTGGTCTTCCGATCTGTTACGTGTAAATTTATGTACTTATTTGTTGAATCTAAAAAAAAAAAATTACAGTTCAATCTTTTGCCTCTTCATCTTACTAGAATCTACAACGAGATAAGTTAGTAGCTTCTCTATGTGAATTCCGAATATTATAAAACTGAATCGATGATTGTAAGTGCTTTTAATTATAATAAATAAATAAAATAAATAAATAAATTAAGTATTTCTCAGTTAAGTAATATTTTAATTTTGACACCATTTATATAAAGTAATATACACATAACATAACTGACTGGCCCGTGGCGCAGTTGGCAGTGGCCCTGTTTTCTGCTCCAGGGTTGTGAGCTCGATTCCCGCCCCGAGTCTGGGTGTAATATGTATTTATTTATATATTTATTTATCGGTGGGAGGGATGTGCTGTGCCGCGCTCCCAGCTGCATGGGTACCACCATCTTGCTTATTTCTCCCGTGAAACAGCTTTATTTTTATTTTATTTTATTTTATTTTATTTTATTTTATTTATTTTTTTATTTTTTTTTATTTTATTTTATTTTATTTTATTTTATTTTATTTTATTTTATTTTATTTTATTTTATTTTATTTTTATTATTTTATTTTATTTTATTTTATTTATTTATTTATTTTTTATATATATTTTTTTGCTGTGTTTCGGAGAGAAGGGCAAGACAGGCAGTGTAATTACTGGCATCGAGACTTGTAACACCTTATGTCTCTGGATAGGCAACACATAAATGAGTTGCCTGGGCTAGTTCCAGGTAAACTAGTTTATGTTCATGGGCGACGTCAACCACTTACTATCAGATGGAACGTCTGCCAGTTTGCCTATCCAACTAACATAAAAAAATGTATTATTTATATGTATATTTATTTTAAAAAATGTATATCAGTCAACTGTTACCTAAAACACAGGCATTAAGTTGCCTACCTTAGGAACAGATGACCGTGTGTGTATGTTAAACATATTTATTTATTTAGTTATTTATTTATTATTATTTATTATAATGACTAAAACAATTAATTACATCGAAACTAAGGAAATAGATCTATAATGAAAATGATTTTCATTTCATTTTCGAACATTGAGTAAACAAAAAAACAAAAAAAAACAAACAAAATTATCTTGAATTCAACTAATACCAGAATTAAGTGATCTTTTCTTGAAAATAGCCCATAACCTGTAGTAATAGAAACATATATCTAATTCAACAACTGTAACACATACTAGTAATAAAGATCGGAGTGCCCTCAATAAAAGTAAAGTTGAAAAAAGGTTTATTTATTTATTTATTTATTTATTTATTTTATTAGGGAAACAAACAATTTTTTTTAAAACACATACACATAATCAACAATAACATTTCATAAATCAGCAAAGTTTCCACCAAAAATTTATACATACTGAGCAGTTAAGCATTAAAGCTACTTAAACGAACACATAGTTACAAAGAAAAAAAAAATAATAAAAACTAAGGAAAAACATTACACCAATGCTACCTCTCTTATTTTCGCCTTAAATTCTTTTAAACAATTACTAAATATATCTACTGTATTAAATTTATCATTATAATTGTTACAAGCTCTGAATAAAAACATATTTGCAGTATAATTTCTCTTAACAAGAGGAACACAAAACAACCGATCGCAACTCCTCATATTGAATCGGGGACACCTTATACTGATGTTACTTACTAAGAAAGCGGAATCTATCATATAATTGATTATTTTGTAAAGGAATATTTGATCTCTAACATAACGACGATTCTTTAATGAACCCTCTGCTATAATGGCTTCACGGTTAGCTTTACAATGAGAACACCGAAAAGAAACATGTTTATAAAACTTGAAAAAAACACGTTCAATTTGTCTTATATAAATATCATATTGGGGATTCCAAACTATTGAAGCGTACTCAAGGACCGATCTTACGAGACAATTAAACAAAAAAATTTTAATTGCGTGTACTAGCGTACACTCGTAAGAAGTGAAACTTATAATAAAAACAGTTTACTTTTTATACGATCGTAATTATATGAGTCCTGTGTTTGCGTTCGGACATATTTATATTCGAATTACCTACTCACTATAGAATACATCATACAATAACTGCAAACTTCTATATAGTGATACTTAATTTCACTCAAGAATCTTAGAGATTGCTAGCGCAGTGGCTGCCAACGCGAATTGAATTTCGTATATCGCTCGAGAGCTGCAAGTTCAAAACCCTGCGAGAGCCACATTTTGTAGCATTCAAAATTTGATATTTGATTTATTTAGTTTAACTATTTATTTATATATATAGAATTTCATCTACTACCACTCGGAATCTTCCTTGCGCATGTGTTTATTGAAAAACGACTGAAATACGCAATAATCAAGAACAAGATGGCGCGTAACGCAAGATGGTGCGTAACGCAAGATGGCGCGTAACGAAAAAATCTTTCCAACCCCGATAAAGAAGTTTCACTTCAATAATTAATGTAGAACAACACTTAAAATCTTTACCAGCCCTTAAAACGAAACCCAACATTCTAAAGGCCTTAGAAGTTATATGATCAATGTGCTTATTAAATAACAACTTATTATCAATGATAACACCCAGGTCTCTCACCTCAAACACACGGTCTAAGCAATGGCTGTTTAAATGATAGTTGTATAAAATAACTGTATTTTTCTTTCTAGTAAAACTTATGACGCAGCACTTTTTTATATTCAAATGTAAACCATTGTTGTTGCAGTACGAAACTAACTCGTCCAAATCATTTTGAAGTAATAAACAGTCCGAATAATTTTTTATGCTTTTGTAGATTTTCATATCATCCGCATATAGTTTAAATTTAGAATATCTAAATTTGGAAACAATATCATTAATAAACAAATCAAACAATAAAGGTCCGAGGTGAGAACCCTGAGGTACTCCCGAGGTAACTGGGATGAATGAATGAATGAATTTTTAGCTCTTACTTTAATTCCAAAGGCTTTAAGGTCGATCATGTATTGAGAGTTGTTTTTATTTACTTTAAATACACGACAAATGAACACGTACCTATACGATATGTAAAAAGGTTGTGTGTGATTAAATTTAGTACGTCACTTTAATCTATACTATACTATAAAGCTGAAGAGTTTGTTTGTTTGTTTGAACGCGCTAAATTCAGAAAAAACTGGTTCAAATTGAATAATTCTCTTTGTGTTGGATAGTCCATTTACCGAGGAAGGCTATAGGCTATATAACATCATGCTACGACCAATAGGGGCTGAGCAATAATAAGAAATGTTACAAAAACGGGAAAAAATAATCTTTTTTGAGAGCTTCCGTTGCGTCCTTTATTATTTCTCTTCTCCAGACATTTTTTAACTATAGTTCCACTTTTAAAGTAAATCTAACATCACTCTTTTACTGATAATTAAAAAAAAAATCAATAACACGTTGGACGACCAAGCAATCAAACCTGAAACCCCTTGCTCGGCAGTAACGCTTGCGACCACTCGACCAATGAGGCGGGCTAATAACCTACTCTTAGAGAGATTGTTTAAAAATATTTAAATACGTTTTCCCTCTAATTAACGCGAGTGAAAGCGCGGGGCAGAGCTAGTATATTATAAAGTTGAGGAGATAATTTCAAAGATGGACAACTAATTAAGTTTTTTTTAAAATACTGTTCATTGAGAAAGGGTACGACGTCAACTCGTAGGATAAATATTGACATGTATTATGGACATGACGACCGTTCTTGTGTAATGGTACATGTAGTCTATAGTCGCCTTAACACCAGCGGTCGCGGGTTCGATTTTCGCTCGGGGCAGATATTTGTATTTGTACCAATATTTATTTCTGGTCTGGATGTGTGTCCTTGTGGGTCTACCCATCGTGCCTCGGAGAGCACGTTAGTCAGTCCCGGTTGTTATCATAGACATATGATAATTTCGGGACCGTTACTCATGGTAGGGAACCCGCAATGGAGCAGCGTGGTGGATTATACTCTAACTCTTCTTTTATATGAAGATGCCTTTGCCTAGCATGCCTAGCAGTTTGCTTACAGGCTGATTCAGCTCAGTTGAGTTCATTATGGACATAAGAACAACAATTACCTAATAAAATAAATATTAAACACGCTTCAAACTCAACGGCCCGCAGTAGGATGATATCCTATGCTAGGGTTCCAGAAACATACACACACACACGCACTCACACAAACGACGAGACCACGACAAACATCTTATAACCTACTCAAAATTTTTCCATGAGTATCTAACGCGTTAGCACAACAATCAGTTGTTTTGACTAGTATATCGACCCTTTATTGATCGTCATAATATTATACTCATTTAAGGAAAACAGACAAAGTTTGTCATTGAGTTGAGTGAATACAATTGATATTAAGTGGAACTTAATACCACTTACATGCCAAGACTTGACCACAAAAGTAATCCTTGACAAATGTTATGTTAATACCGACCAACTAAAAGCAATTAGAAGAATAAAAACAATATTGAAAAACAATATTGAAAATTACATTGGCATATCAGATAGAGTTTGCCTCCTGAACATGAAATTTGAAAAAGTCACAATTTCAATAATCCAAGTCTATGCTCCCACTTCTGAAGCACCGGAAGAAGAAGTAGAAGTTTTTTATAATCAGATCGATGAGGCCCAAAACCTAGCAAGGGGAAAACTTATTATAATGGGCGACTTCAACGCAAAAATAGGACAAAGAAAATCTCCAGAAAATTCAATTATGGGACCATATTGCTATGGGAAAAGGAACAATAGAGGTGGTAGGCTATTACAATACGCATTAACTAACAAATTTACAATAATAAATACAATATTCAAGAAAAAGGTAAAAAACCTCTGGACTTGGACTTCGCCTGACAGAAAGTATAAAAACCAAATTGACTATATTCTAAGCAACAACCCAAAACTTTTCACGAACATCGAAGTTTTAAAAAATAGTATTTTTCCAAGTGACCACAGACTACTAAGAGGCACGCTGCAACTAAAAAACCTAAGAAAAAGTAGAGCAACTTTCAGAGGAACCCAAACTGATCTATCAAACGAGGCAAAAAGACAGTCGTATCTCAAGGCTCTCATAGACAAATCAAAGATAATCCAGTGGGAGAACGGAGAAGATGTAGAGTCATTTTATCTGAAGTTAGAGATGGCCATCAAACAAAGCCTTGATTCAGCCAGATCAATGAAAATCTCAAAAAATATACTAACAGACGAAACAAAACACCTACTCAGAAAACGTATCGCACTTCAGTCAAAACCATCCAAAAATAAAGAAGAGAAAAAAGAACTTTCATCTCTCTACAAGACTACAAATAAGATGTTAAAAAAGGACTATGAAAATCATAGAAAAGAAGTAATAGAAAAATACCTAGTCACCAAAGGAAGTCAGAAAAAAGCCTATAAAAAATTAAATACTGAGAAAAAATGGATACCAACTTTGAATGATCCAACCAACAAGAGTAAATCGCAGACAAGAGAAAACCTTATCAACATCGCCTCGGATTTCTATCGAAATCTCTATCAAAGTGAAAGCAATACTGATAACGAATATAGAAAATACGAAATACAATTAGACAACCCGATCGATCCTTTTAATGGCAGCGAAATTATGGAAAAAATAGAAAAACTAAGGAACGAAAAAAGCCCAGGTCCTGATAATATACCCAACGAAGCCTTGAAAGTTGGAAAAGATGTACTAATAGACCATATCACAATCCTTTTTAATAAGATACTGGAAAGACAAGAAATACCAAAAAACTGGGGAGAATCTCGAATAATTTTGTTATACAAAAAAGGAAATCCTTCAGATATTAATAATTATAGACCTATTAGCTTACTGCCATCCATGTACAAATTGTTTGCCACGTGCTTAGAAAAACGAATAGCGACAAACATAGAGGCAAATCAACCAGTGGAACAAGCGGGGTTCCGCCCGGGATACTCAACTATGGACCATATCCACACAGTAGACCAAGTAGTGGAAAAACACATGGAATTTAATCGACCGCTTTACCTCGCATATGTCGATTATGCGAAGGCGTTCGATTCAATTTCCCACGCAAGCATCTGGCAAGCACTAATACAGCAAGGTATACCAACTATATATATAAACATCATCAAAGATATATACGAAAAGAGTATAAGTAGAGTAAAACTAGACAGACTCGGACCAACAATCTACATACGCAGAGGAGTAAAGCAAGGGGATCCACTGTCACCCAAATTATTCATATCTGTACTCCAAAACGTCATGAAAGATTTAGATTGGAATAAAAAAGGGATTTTAATCGGTACAGAGTTCCTAAGTAACCTGCGCTTCGCGGATGACATCGTACTTTTCGCAAAAAATTCAAAACAGCTAGAAAAGATGCTCGAAGAGCTAAACAGAGCCAGTCAAAGTGTTGGATTACAACTGAATACCTCGAAAACCAAAGTTGCCACAAATAGTTATCCAAGCCCTATAATGGTAAACGGAGCACGCATAGAGTACGTAGACGACTATATTTACCTTGGAAAACAAATAAATTTCAAAAAAACAAGACACGAAGATGAAATAGAACGCAGAATCAGCATCACCTGGAAGAAATATTGGAGCTTCAAGGAAATATTAAAGTCAAAACTTCCACTAAAGTTAAAAAAGAAGGTCATGGACTCTTGCTTGCTGCCGTGCCTATCATATGCGGCTCAAACCTAGATCTACACCAACAAAATAAAAAACAAAATACGCTCTTGCCAACGCGCAATGGAACGAAGTGTACTAGGTATCAAGGTTAAAGACAGACAAAGAAGCGAGTACATTAGGAGGAAAACTAAAATAATCGACGCAGTACAACACACTAAAAGATTAAAATGGAAATGGGCAGGACACATTGCCCGAACCATAGACAACAGATGGACAAAACGCGTCACCACATGGACGGGTCCAAGCGGAAACAGAAGAGTAGGAAAACCTAAAAATCGCTGGGTCGACGAGATACTCAAAATCGCTGGTACAGATTGGACACAGAAGGCAAAAAATAGGAAAAGATGGAGACAGTTGGAGGAGGCCTACACCCGAGAAGGGACCACGCCTTCCTGAAACTTACTATTTTATTATATTTTAAAAGCTTTAATTTAGTTAATAAGTTTTAGAAAGAGTTTATTTATTAAGTTAGGATAATTTAATTTGATTTGATTTAGTTTAATTTGATTTAATTTGATTTGATTTGATTTGATTTAGTTTAATTTAGTTTGATTTAATTTGATTTGATTTGATTTGATTTAATTTGATTTAATTTGGTTTGATTTAGTTTGATTTAATTTGATTTAATTTGATTTAATTTGATTTAATTTGGTTTAATTTGATTTAATTTGATTTAATTTGATTTAAATTTAGTTTCATTTAATTTAATTTAATTTATTTAATTTGATTTGATTTAATTTGATTTAATTTGATTTAATTTGGTTTAATTTGGTTTAATTTGATTTAATTTGATTTACTTTGATTTACTTTGATTTGATTTAATTTGATTTAATTTGATTTAATTTGATTTAATTTAGTTTAATTTATTTTAATTTGATTTGATTTAATTTGATTTAATTTGATTTAATTTGGTTTAATTTGGTTTAATTTGATTTAGTTTGATTTAATTTAATTTAATTTATTTTAATTTGATTTGATTTAATTTGATTTAATTTGGTTTAATTTGGTTTAATTTGATTTAATTTGATTTACTTTCATTTGATTTAATTTGATTTAATTTGATTTAATTTGGTTTAATTTAATTTTTTTTTAAATATTTTAAAGCGTGGAAATAAAGGCTATAATATAATATAATATAAAAGCAATTAGGAACTTGCTAAGAATCTTGGAGCACGGCCAAGGGTTGACGGGAGATGTTGCTGTGATAATATGTTACTTTGGAACGGAACAGAATATTTTAAAGTGGTTTCGTTTTGCTGTCACATGTAAGTAAAGGAGGATTATAATTTTTTTTATTTTATTATAATTCTTTAATCCAAAATTCAATTATATTGCACAAAAGGCGAGCTCTACCAGCCAATCTTAGGAAGTATGAGAAAGGATGTTTGTGTGTAAAAGAGAATATGCTAATTTTTAAAAGGCATTAAAAATACAATAGCTATAGCTATTTATTTATTTATTTATTTATCTTTGGAAAACATACAGCATACAATCACTATATATAAATAAACGATTCTAAACAAAATTTCAAGCCAATAAAGTTTCCACTAAAAGACTAAGTGAAATCAAAATTAGTACAGTAGTAAATTAAAAATCAAAATAGGAAGTATACCAAAAGTTAGTAATTACCTAATGGTTTCTCAACAGGCGAGTGAATTCCTTGAACCCATTGCTGAACAAGTCAATCTCATTCTCATCAATTTAATTAATAATCATAATAATTCAAATCAATCTCAAAAATAAAATACTTTACAAAAAACAAAGTTAAATCCATGCATAGGATTTGTCGTCAGGTGACCGGCAGAGAAGAATAGTCCTGACCTTCTTTCTTGCCGAGGTGTCGTAAAAGACGATTAAGGCCATAGTGTTTCGAATAACTGCACACCAGCCAGGATGGTGATGGGCAGCGGAGTCACTATATCCTTCTTTTTGCTTTTGGCTGGAAAAAATGTACCTGAACGCACACCCCGTCGTCCGGGGAGACAACGGAGTAGTATGGGGCCCTCACCAACTAAAATAACCCGCAGTGTTTCCTTACCCGCCCTTACAAGGCGGACCACGGGTACCGCGTACTATGTTCCGTGGTCCGCAGACGGCAGCCCCATCGGGTACTCTCTCCTGTGCGACACTCCGCGCACTTGGGCATCGCATCTTCGCGGTAGGCTATGCTGACGGTGAGCAAACCCGGACTCTACCGTCCGCAGCCTCGGCTAGGGCGGCATCAGGCGTATGTGAGGGCGCCTGCGCCGCCTCGGAAGTCACTATATCCTACCAACTCGCCTGGCAAGCGTAGCGAGTATTGGCAACTCCAAGAGATGATGGGGAGGCCTACTTTCAACAGTGGATTTCCAACAGCTGATGTATTGTTGTTGTTTATAGGACTATGTAGGTAGCAGTTAGTAGAATTATCGATAAAGATGTATTTCGTTTTAGTACAAAAACTTTAAAATTACTTATCCGATTTTAATAATTCTTTTACCATTAGAAAGCTAAATAACCCATAAATAACATAAGTCATAACAAATCACGTTACCGTTCAAAGTACAATAACATTAGTCATCAGTGTCGACTGCAAGAATCTCTATTACGTTATAATCTGCTACGGAGTCTGGGACACCACAATTACATTTTAATTTGAAGTCCATCTCAAATCCGCAGTGGATGGCGTAGCGGATTTGGCTTCAATCTTCAGGTTCCTTAATGGCGGAAGAAGAAGCCTGTGTCAAGACATTAGAGGCTGTTATACTAATGGTTACACATAGTTATAAAATATGAAAAGTGTGTATGTATTATTTTATTTCTTTATTATGCCTATGTACCAATTGAATGTATCTGTAAATGGAAGAAGTTATATAAAGTAATTTTATTTAAATTTAATTCTATATAATACACAAAAATAAAAGTTTTTAATTATTTTATTATAATTTTTCTTATCTATATAGAATTCGATAGTCATATAAGCAATCAAATGCAAGCAATTTTTCATAACGAGTCGTTGAATGAAATGAAAAGAGACGGCATTATTATTAAATAATAATAATATTTAAAGAATGATATATCAGCGGTTATTCATTTGAGCCTTTTATTAATCACTAATGACTAATGGTTAAATAAATTTTAGTAGCTGTTCAACGTTCTAAAAAGCGATTAAAATATCCATCGCTGATTTCAAAGGCAGCTAGCGTATTTGAGGTTTTAAATAAATTGATTTGAAACTGTAGCTTTACTTACTAACGATTCAAATCAGGTGAAACATATATTTGGACTGGCCCATTGACGCAGTTAGCAGTGACCCTGCTTTCTGCTCCAGGTTCGTTTCCCATGCCGAGTTTGGGTGTAATATATAATAATAATAATAATTTTTATTTCAAAATTGTATATCAGACGGCTGTTACCTGAAACACAGGCATTAAGTTGCCCACCTTAGGAAAAAACGACCGTGTATGTAAAACACTATATTTATATATATTTATCATTTATATCAATGTTTTATTTGATGTTAAAATGATAATTATCTATAATACGATTAAAAAAACTAATATGAGTTATAACGCAAAAAGATGTTACTTATTTCCACCAAGTTCTTTCCTTATTAACACCAAGATCTTTCAATTGAAAAATATTAGTTGTAGTAAAATGTACTCCTAGTTGTAGATGATTTAAAAGTGCTTTTAAAACTTACTTTGATAGACCTTAGTTTGATTTTAATTTTGATCAAAAGAACCTTTTAAAGTTTTAACATCTATAGCAATAGAGAATATCTATGTTATGAATTTTAATTTTGATAATTATCTTATATTATAATGTCGATAAATACAGAGAATTCATGTTTTTTTTTTATATGTAAGTATTACATCTACACGCTTACATGCGCCTATATCCTTTTCTTTTCATATATTTGATTGTTACATATAGGCGTTTTTACACAGCAAAAGTAAATAAGTACTTAAACCTAGACTTAGTATCTCTAGTCCTTGAGACGAGAGTCCAAACTGACCGGTGTATCCATGTTATGCTACCGTTTGTAACATGCTGTGCCCAAACACGCTGAATGTATTGGACAAATGGTATAACAGAGGTTCTCGATACAAATGCAAATTTAATGGCAACACAAACACGAAGCAGAGATCGAAGGTAACACTTCGCTGGCTTCCCGCCAGACACGTGAGCGCGGCTTTCTTTATTACAGACACAGTGGACTTTAATGTTCAATCTTGGATATTGTGTTTTATGTACAAATAAAATATTTATACTTAAGTATCGTAAAAGTACGGAAACATCTGTAGCAGAAGTTTTTTTTTTTTTTTATACATTAGCTATCTTGGAGATAATTGTACTGGTCGCTGAAAAATATCAGATAATAATTTAGATAGTTATCTGACACATATCGGTATCCAACAGATAAAAGTTTCTGACACTTCTGTTTTACCATCAAATTCCAAATTCCTATTCGCAACTTGTGAAAATAAAAGTTGCAGTTTATTCGTTGTGTTGAAACAGAC
Source organism: Euphydryas editha (assembly GCA_036937285.1). NCBI lineage: Eukaryota > Metazoa > Arthropoda > Insecta > Lepidoptera > Nymphalidae > Euphydryas > Euphydryas editha. Next base: position 18,900,185 of record JAUPFZ010000014.1, read on the forward strand.
TTTTAAGGGTCTGTTCTTTATCGTAATTCATATGCCAGCTTAACTTTACTAACAGAAAGAAAAAAGTCAACAATAAAAAAAAAACCATTACCTACCTTCATTCATTCATTCACTTAAAATAATGGATTCCAGTAGTGCCAAGATGGAGAAGATCAGAAGACACGAAGGAGATTGATCGGTGCCGTCGAGCTTACAACCTCAATAGAATTTCGAAGACCCTAGAAATAGCATTATCTAGTAGTATCTTTCAATATGTGTACGTTCGTATGTCTTTGCGTCAAATAATAATTCATATCTACCCACATTTTTATAAGTTATTATGTTAACTGATTTTTTAACTTATTTATTTATTTATTTTACACTTTGGAAAACTTACAGCTAGTAAAACATATACAACACAAAATACGACAGTTAATAAGGTCAATTAAAAGTTTTCGTTTTTATACAATAGTTTAGTAACTAATTACAAGCTATTGTACATTATAATGTATGTGTTTAAGTGAGCACAAAATACAATGGTTAAGAGACAAAAATGCTATCAAACAATGTTTTCTTTAATTTTGTAACACTAGTACGGAAAAGATCTACATCGGATTCATGAACGCATTATGAACGCATTATACAGTTTATTATTTCTTGTTATAAATGTTTTAATGCCCAGTTAGTGTGACTAGTATTTCTTCCTGTGAAATACATAGCATCTAATATAGTAGTGTATGTGTATGTGCAAGTTCTGATTATAATATAAAAATGACTAGGTGTGTGGTTTGTTGAAGCAAAACGTGTCTGTACCCATTACCGTGATTGTAACTGTATCGATACACAAGCATGGAAAATCCCGGATTATTATACTGATCTCGGGATTTCGGGCTTAACAGATACCGATTTTGAGATCCCGAGACTAATTCCGGGATTGGGAAAATTCGTTAATTGGAAATTTGAATAATACAAAAAATAAACGCACATTAAAATGTTTAGTTTCATTTAATAAATATATATAAATTAATTAGCAGATTTCTGAACAGATCAATGAACATAGGAAAATTCTCTCGGTCTTTCTCTCGGTCTTTCTCTCGGTCTTCTTTCGGTCTCGGTCGCTTTCTCTCGGTCTTGTTCTTGCGTGTTTATTCTTAATATCGTGCAAATCTCGAAAATTCTGCGATTAAGAGTATTTAAATAAGTTTAAATTCCAGGATTTCAGGATCTAGATTCTCCAGACACAAGACAACAAAGATTTATTTTTAAAATCTCAACAATAACCGATACATTTTAAATGAGCAATGCGAGTATTGTTAACTATATTATTTTAATATTCCTTTTATTTTGTTTCATTGCAACACTTTTAAATGATTAATATTATTTTGTGGGTAGAAAGATAAAAGGGAATGAAAAGAAAGGAATAATGTTGGACGAAGGAGGATAAGGAATGATTGGCACGGAACGAGTGAGGAGAGATTTGTAACAGATTTTTGTTAAGGTTTTTGTTATGAATACATAGTGAATTTAATATCGGCGGTCGTTCCGTATATTCTGTCGTAGGCTATATAATTTTGAGAAAAGTAATACTGTATCAAAACGTATATTTTAGCTTAGAATCGGAAATGATTTAAAGTTGTCGTCGACCGCAGCTGGCAAGATGCCATGAACGATAAGAAACTAAAAATTATTTACTAGCGACGACGTTTTTCGTCCTTTTCTAAATATAAGATCTATGTTGCCGTAAATTTAATAACCCATATCTAGATAAATCTATAGAACTGACATGGCCTACTTAATAAAACAAGTGGATTTTACGGTTCCAGGGTCGGATTCGGAATGATTCGTTCATTTTAAATGCTGTAAAAAATCTATCTTATGTTCTCTGGTGAAAGAAAAGCCACTTATTTCGGAAGAAATTCTGGAACTTGTGTATTAAATCCGCAAAAGCAATGTGGCAGATTAAGCTCTAATTATTATTCTCTTCTACCGTAAAAAGTTGTGAGATCCATGTATTACCAAGTCGGTTAATTTATTCAATCCCTACTTAAGTAAAGTTCTTCTGTCTTAAATTATTACGTAATTAGCTAACCTAACAACATCTTATAGTGACCATATCAATATTAAAAATCTTTTATGTTTTAAATAAATAGATTGACTTGGCAATCGGATGAAAACACAATGTATCTCACAAGTAATACATACGAGTATTGTATTAAATTAGATTGTTTAGTATATATATAAGCCATATACGAGTAGATAAAGTTATTTATAACTGTATATATTAATTTTCAAATGTGAATTCATTTCACAGTCGCAGTAATTGTAGAGGCAATAACAGCGTTGCACAATGGCACTGTGCTCAGATAAGCGCATAATTCTCCCCCATTCACGGTTCGTTTGCTGCCGTGGAAGTATTATATAAGGCAACTTGCATTTCAGTCCGTAAATATTAAGTGACGCAAGTTCTTTAATTTTTTAAGTATTCTTCTGTTTTCTCGAATGCATAGAGTAATGTTGTTTTAAATAGGTTTTTAGATGGATGTCAAGATTTGTCTTTGTTATTTGTTGTTTTAACCAATTATTTTTCGAGTCGAACCAACGAAATCGACCCGATCAACTTTGACCGCGTTTTTGTTTTACCCACTCTGATTTCTATACAAACTTAGACATGTATTTCGACAAATCTTATGAATTATGAATTGAACTGAACTTAATCAGCCTGTAAACATCGTACTGCTGGGCAAAGGTCTCTTCTTCATAAAGGAGAACGGTTAGAGCTTAATTGACCACACTGCGGAATTGCGGATATTTTCTCTGCTAAAAGTAGCGAACGCTATAAGACATCTACGATAACTATCAGGACTGACGGTTTTACATGCTCTCCGAGGCAAGGTGTGGAGGCACACAAGGACACCACCCACACTAGAAACAAATAGTTGTAGAATATAACCATCTACCTCGAGTGAGAATCGAACCCGCAATCGTCGGTGTTAAGGCGACTACTTGCACCACTATAGCAGAATTGTTGACGAACCCTATATAAAGTGGCTCATTAATTTTTTTAGACAAGTTGTGATAAAAGTAAATTGTTTGTTATGTAATGATTTGTTAGTACTTTGTTTAATTTGTTTGTTTTTAATTTGTTCTCCTTTACAATATTTGCCATCCCTGTGCACCACTTTAAGAGTCAAATTTAGAGAAAGTTATTTTCTAATGACTTTCACGACATAGTACCTATAGATATCTGACCAAATGCTCTAAAAATATATTATGTTTTATTATTAAAAAAACCTTCTTCTTCAGTAAAACTTAAAACATTTATTATTATAATATTATTTACGATTTATTATTAATTGTCGTGCTATGACCAGCAGAGAAGAATAGGCACGATCTCATTCTTGCTGAGGTGTTATAAAAGGCGACTAAGGCCATAGTTGTACAACAGACCAGGATAGTGATGGGCAGCAGCGTCACCATGTATAAGGTGTCTAAGGCCATAGTGGTGCGAACAACTGTACACCAATCAGGATGTGGATGGTCAGCAACGTCACCATGTCTTGTCACAACACACTGCGCTCGCTAATCCGCCTGCCAAGCGTGGCGAGTATTAGCATACACCACAGAGATGATGGCGAGGCCTAAGTTTAGTAGTGGATATTCAACGGCTGATATGATGGTTGTGGTGAATTAATAATGAAATGTCGGTGAAAATCTGTTTCGATTCTAATCTTTTCGATTCTTATGGTACCGACTTTACTTTTCACCCTAGATTGACACTTAGTGATTGGTATTCGTCAAAAACGCGATATTTTAAATTTTCCATATTGTCAGTAGAAATATGTCAATGAAAAGTCAAATAGGTCAAAATTAAATGAATCACTAAATTCGAAATAAAAATACGCAAGCCTAAATTTGAAATAAATTTGAATTGGAATTTTTTTTTTTAATTGTTTTAATTTGTTTTGTAGTTGATTTCCTTTTTTTTTATTTGTTTTCATATGTGTGTATATTTTTTTTATTTCTTGTGCTTATTTTTAGTTATATAAGTTTTTTTTTGATTTCTTGTTCCTAAGAAGGACTGTTTATTTGTCTTACATGCTGAGTTAGCCTATAAGTGAGGCATACAATGTTTAATATAGATATTTATAAATAAATAAATTCCCTAACCAAACGCCAATTATTTCCCATCATAGTGGCTAGTTCGACAAAAACCCAATTTTGTCTGTTATATAGAATATTCACTAATTGTTGAAATAAGTTGGTTTACCATTGAAGCGACATTTACTTTACTAGCCAATAAAATTGACTCACACGTCATGAAGTCTTCTTACACTGAGCGCTCATAAAACAGATAATTTTATATCATTTTATTATTTTTTTATACAGTGTTTACAGAAAACATTCATAAAAGAAATACACATAGTACACATTGTAAAACAACATATCTTTTTACAGAGCTAACAAAAAAAAAAAAAATTCTTTTCCTCTTTTAATCGACGAACCGCATCAAATGCAAATATTCGTGCAACTGCAACCGTATCTATTAATCGATATAGTAGTTTAATATTCTCTTAAAATAAAGTTCGGTTTTCTACAGAAACTCCAATCTATTATGCTCTATCTTAAAATTAAAATAGACATTTATTATTCTTATTATTGGTTTAGTATCTTCGCTTCAGCTTATCGCGGTCCACAGCTGGACATAGGCCTCACCAAGTTCGCGTCAAATATCCCGGTTGTCCGCAATCCCAATCCATTGTATCAGTTTTCTTAATTATAACGAAATGAAACGTGTAAAACGTCCCACTGTTTTAGATCTCTTCTACATAGAAAAAAGCAAGGAATAGAGCATATTATAATAAATTCGTAATTACCTAATATATGTTTATATAAAATATTTAAATTAATTAGTCATATGAAAATAAATTAATATTTATATTAATATTTCATACGTTTACGCAATCGCCCAAGGCCCGGACTCCACCAGAGCGGAGATGTGCGGTGATATGCTTAAATAACCAATAGAATTCCGTTATTCACACACCTCGTCTCCCCTCTGCTTCAGTGGATACCACTGAACGAAATTATATTGGTTGTTAAAACACATCTCCGCACATTTCCGCTCTGGTGGAGTCACACCCTTACAAGCATTATTTGTATATGTGATCGTCATTAGAATTACAATAACTTTTAATAGAGTAAACGAATTCTAATAATATAAAGACTAAAAATGAAAATACTTTATAACTGTCTCGTTAAATCGTTAACATAAGCTTAGTATTTAGCAGTGATACGTTTTCAAATAGACTTTTCTCCGTCTTTTCTAAAAATGATATAAAATTATATAATTAAATATTATTAATTCAAATCCCTTGCAATAATTTTTTCATTCAATTCTGAAACGTACAGACGCGAGCAATGTTACATTTTTATTATAATATACTAGCTGTGCCCCGCGGTTTCACCCGCGTTAATTTGAAAGAAAAACGTACTTAAATATTTTTAAACAATTACTCTAAGAGGTGCCCGCCTCGTTGATCGAGTGTTCGCAAGCGTTACTGCTGAGCAAGGGGTCTCAGATTTGATTCCTGGGTCGTTCAACGTATTATTGAGTTTTTTTTTTCGAAAATTCTCAGTAAAAGAATGATGTTATATTTACTTTAAAAGTGGAACTATAGTTAAAAATGTCTCGAGAAGATAAATAATAAAGGACATAACGGAAGCTATCAAAAAGGATTATTTTTCCCCATTTTTTGTAACATTTCTTATTATTGCTCAGCCCCTATTGGTCCTTCCTCGGTAAATGGGCTATCCAACACAAAAATAATTTTTCAATTCGAACCAGTATTTCCAGAGATTAGCGCGTTCAAACAAACAACCAAACAAATTCTTCAGCTTTATAATATTAGTATAAATGTATATAAATTCTGACTGTCAATGCGTTTGACAGACGGATAGTCACAAATTGCTGGCAACACTCGCAGCAGACACCATTATAAGCTTATGGAGGTGTACGAAGACGCGTGAGGGACGGAGCGACGGCAAAACAACGAAATTAAATTAGTGAATTTATGATAATTTGAACTAATCCTTATTATTTTTATTTTTATTTTATTTTTATTTGGGAAACATACAATTTTATATTACATTATTATATTATAACTAATTACAATAACTGGAATCAGTAAAGTTTCCACTATTAGCTGATACATACAACAGCACTATAACAATGCGTGAAACATAATATAATAATATTTATATTACTTTTTAAAATTTAATTTGATAAACAAATAATTTTAATTCAAATTCATAAAAGGGATTAATTTAAGATATTTTTTTTTTATTTTTTTGAGATTTCTGTTTGTCAAGAAAAACATCGTGAATAAACTAGCGTACGTTATATTTGAAATAATTATTTTTTAAGACGATGAAAGAGATTTTGACGACCGTTCTGATGCAGTGGTGCAGTGCTTCCACTAACGCCGACGATCGCAGGTTCGATTTAGCTGGTTTCTAATCTGATTCTTGTTTTCTTTGGTCGCCTTGACGTACCTTGTTACTCTTGACAGGTAAAACCCCCAGACGTATTAAGTATAGTATTAAGCTCTTAGTATGTAGAAAAGAAGTAATTGCCAAGCAGTGGGACATTCAAAGGTTGTTTCAATCCAATTCAGTTCCAATTTTTCAAAGCAACGGTCTATTAGTTTCTCGTAATAAATATATAGATATAAAATTTCTGTTAACGCTACCGAGAATTACCCCGTTAAGCTCACCAAGGATTTCACCCTTGTTACATTGTTATAACACCACGTTAACTAACAAAATAAACTCTGCTACCATCGTAATAAGAGCGATAACCATTCAAGGCTTACTCAGGACTTGAATTCTGCATTGCAAATGATAATAGACCTTGAAACATTATCATAAGTACTATAATCTCGTAACAGTTTTACTGGATATTGTCAGTCCTTAACTCAGTGTTTTTAAGGCTCATAACGTTGATACTTTGATCTGAAAATTTTACTTCTATAATCCTTAGTACGGGGTGATAAAGTTCAAATTTGAGTGAACTTTTTTATGGACTCAAGAGGGTTTGTTTTCTCAACTAGTGGTAAAGTAAGGGTGTTCGTTGTTATTATAGTTAACTCTTCTAACTATCGTCTCTTAATTGTCATTGTTCGAGGTGTAAGCGTCGGAGAGGTTTTTGTTTAGCAGATGAGAAGTTCGGAAGAGTAGAATAGAGCAGTTTTAATGGAATAAGCGATCTCTACTAATATTGGCGACTGCGCAAAGTAAACGTCTCCTTTCTGGGTTATGGTATTCGCATGTATACTAAAATCCCACAAACAATTTTGGAATTGTCTCATAATAAATTTAAAGATTTTATTTAAAAAAAATTAATAGATAAAGCGTATTATTCGGTGCAGTTATTACTTAGTCGATAAAGATGTGTGGACTTACATGCAAGATATTACTAATTTTATACTAAAACACAGTTTATATATTATTTTTAAATGAGTAACTGCGGAGTTTCTTGCCGATTCTTCTCTTCAGAATCTACATTCCGAATCGGTAGTCGCTTTACTATTACAATATAATAATCACTTTAAAGTGTTAATTTGTAAAACGACGATTCGAAGGTGCTCTTGGGGCCTATTTGAATAAAGTTAATTTTGATTTTGATTGTGAAGCTGGTATTATTTTGAACGCTAATAACAGAATCAACCACTACGATTTAAAAAATTAATTTGAATCAGAAAGCCTTTTTATCACAGATTAAACGAAATAAAACATGACACAATGACTCGCAGTAGCAGAGCAATATCCACAACGAAATAGATCAAACTGCTGGATACAACACAAACAAACAATAAGACATCCTTACTTTGTAATATTCGCAATAATTTTTTAATGACAATTTTATGTACTATCTATACATATAATAAAATGGTAGGAAAGTCAAAACTGTACATTGAATATTTTTTTAAAAGTGTACTTGGGGTGTGATCTACAATCGATACCGAATCCAAAAATATAGTTTTTAGAATTTTTTCTGTTTATTGTATGTATTTCCGGGATAAACTCAAAAAGTACTGCATGGATTTACTTATTTGCCACGAATATTATTAAGAAGTCGGGTCAACATATAGGCTACATATTATCACGCTATCACCTACAGGGAACGAGCAGTGAACCTTTATTTCTTCAACGCATTCTGTAACAACGTCTAATTTAATAGCGTTCACGCAGACGACGTCGCGGGCAGTAGCTAGTAATTTAATAAATAGAATAAGCATCTCATAGTCAACACCATCCGACGACTGACGAGTTAGACGAGAATCGTGACTAAAACACAAACATCTAGACCACGACAAGCATCTTGAAATATCAAAATATTTGTCATAAGCGGGGATCGAACCCGCGGTCGCTAGCGCATTAAATAGTTGCTTATACACTGCGACAATCCGTCGTCAGTTCATTTATTTACTTACAATAATTTATAACGTGCTAATAGGTATATTTAATTAAAACAATAAAACCAATTGCTCTTCACAGTGTAATCAATTTAAAACTATCACAAACTATATAAATTTATAGATATCCTACTCATCCGTGTGAAATAAACGTTCTACACGGGAACGACACCACGACCCTTCCGTTCCCAAGCACTCGTCTTATCTTAATGGCCGCTGGGGCGTTTCTGCTGCATTTGCTATCTTGTTTTCGTAATTAAATACGTTTAAGTGATATTAATAGTCGAGTATTATTTCGATTTGGGCTTAATGGTAATCTTTTTGGTGTAGTGGCTTATTAAGTGACACATAAAGTCTAATGTGGTGGTGGATTTTTCCATTCTACCCTCGAAGGCTTAAATACTTTTACATCAGGAGTCTGAATCAATCAATCATGTATCTTACTATCTTACATAAATACACACATAAATAGACCGCTAAAATTACCATTCTTTTTGCACTGTAGTGGGTCAAATATGATGAATCTTTTATTAAAATTTGATCTTGTGTTGTTAATGATAGAAAAAAGAATCTGTTAACCATCTAAAACCTGCATGTCTCAGGAGACATTTTGAGACCAGCTGGTAAAAAGACACTAAATTTAAAACACTCCGTGAAATAGCGTTGTGAATTACGATCAAAAATTTCCCTAATTAAGAGAATAGGTTGCCACTATAAACTTGCAGATATTTTAAAATATTTATGTAGAAAATATGTCTGTAATTTGAATCTCTCATGGCTGGCTCTATTACGTAGTTACGTAGTACTTGAATGAAAATTGATATGATTTGAACGTATACTATTGAAATAGGCTGGTTACTTTTTATCTAGAAATCCAGTATGGTTTCCTTTGGATTAAGGAATCAAGTCAAAATGTTTAAATGTGAAAGGAGTCGCGGTTACAGCTAGTATTAAATGAAACGAAAGTTTTTTTTTTCTATACTCTGTAGAGTCTGTAGTAATATTTATACAGCTCAAGAGTTATTTATTTGTTTGATTAACTTTATTTTTAACCACACACTGTCCGTTTTTAGATTCTTTTTTTTTCTTTTAAAAGTTTTAGAAAAGTTCGTTCCGTTTTCAAAACGTTCCGCGTTCATTCATATCTTCAATTGAATTTCAAAATGAATATTTCGCTGTAATTTAAGGCTACTAACGTTTCACCTCCATACCGGAATCAAATGAATGCTCTACAGAATTCCAGATTGAAATCGACTTTAGTGCTTTGTATAATTCGAGATGGAATTGTAGCCTCCCATATGAAATTCTATTTATCTGTATTTTTGTTATAATTTTACTATTAATATGAGAAAAAGTTAGTCTTATTTGGGTATAATTAATTATGTCATAAAGATTTCAAAAGTTGAATTGTGTTTTTTTTTTTTGTTTAAAATAGATTGGCTGAAAATACTACTTGTTACTGTTCCGTTTTTATAGTAAAAAACAACAGCCGCATAAACATTTATTATCACAATTTTTAAATGTATAATTAATTTTTTTATAGCTATGTTTAGATTAAGGTAAGAAATTATTAATCAAATATGTTAAAGTTTTTTATTTTTATTTTCAGGTAAGTACGAGAATTATTTTACGTCTCCAAAAAATTCAAGATACAAAAAAGGTAGGCGAAAAGCAAACATAATCCAACTTAATACGTTGGATTATGACTTACGGTTTGACTTACGATTTGACTTAAACTTTACGGTTTATATTTAAGTAATTTTAACAATTGGATTGGATTAAAAGAAGAACGTAATAACTATTACAAGACCAAGAGGATACCGTGCCGGAAGATGCGCCAGCGGTCGCTGAGTCGATGCCCGCTCATGAAAAGTCTTTTTACAGGCCATATGGTGTTTCCAAACCTTCGATACAGGGTTTCATTATTATTTGGGGTCGTTGAACTTAAAACGTTTATTTATTAATTAATTATTAATTTCATGTTTACAATGGGTCTTAACGTGATTCCTTAAGCCTCTCTGTCACGATAAATAATGCTACTATTATGGTAAACTTTTAATTTGTTTGCAAGTTTCACTTATAATGGAAATAAATTACCAAGGGTATCGTAATATTGTATTAGAAAGTAATTTCCTTTTTCATGTTTCCAAGCTATTTGTCAAGAGTTATTAATTATTATATTACAATTACGACAATTCAATACACAGACGTAATCCGCATATGTTTCGGCCATTGTTCGTTTTCTTGGCTTTTCTGTGAGTTTTCTTGGCTTTATTATTATAAGTTATAGTGTCAAGATTTATAGCCTTTTCACCTTTCTCATTAAACAGGCTTTTTTATGTAAATTAGTAATTATTTTATATATAATACACAGTATCTCACTCAATTAAACGTGCACGCTTATGATACTGCTTTTCTATGAATCATAGCAAGATGTTGTAAAGCCTTTTTAATTAAACAGGATTTTGAATCGCGTAAATATTTTTTTAATATTATGTGTCTTGTTATCAATGATTTGTAACAAAAAGCTGCTTTTCAAGTTAATAATATTTGTATGGATTACCATCAGACCTCAAAAACCCTTGAGAAATATGAGTAACATTATGGTACAACAATTTACTACAAAACAAGGGTCATTATTGTCAGGTCCGGCTGAAACCGACAGTTTTACGTGCTCTCCAAGACGGTCATATTTATCATAGTGCATTGAGCTCGGTACATTTTTTACTACTCTATTTACAAAGGAATGAATTTAACAAATCATCAATCGGAATATAATAATCTTGTTATATAATTTAATGTTTGTTTTTAAAATAAATGGTCAAGTGCGAGTTGAGAAAATAATACGTGAATTAATTTTAAAAATATCGAAAAATAACACGGGAGAAATCGTGCAGGTTTATGTCGCTAGTTTATGTTGACAACCGTTATGGTGTAGTTGTGCGAGTTGTTGCCTTAATTGCCGCGTGTTCGATTCCCACTCTGGGCAGATATTTGCACTTGTATTTGCTTCTGATCTGGTTATAATTTTGGGTCACTCTATCGTGCCGTCGGTCCTGGTTGTTATCATAGACACCTGATAGCGCTCGTTACTCCTGGTAGAGAAATTATACGCAAATACCCGCAGTGAAGCAGCGTGATGGATTAAGCTCAAACGCTTCTCCCATATAAAGAAGTCCTTTGTCCTGTATTTGGACGTTTACAGGCTGATTCAGTTATGCTGTAATAAATAACTTAGTATCACTAACACGACGGACATTACCATACTATAATACTCTATAACGTCAACAGACTCAATTTCGACAGGCTACAGAACTGTGTCAGATACGTTTACATTCCAATCAATTCGAGCAAACACGTCTTCATTAGTTAGCTTCCAGCCTACTGGGATTTACGGGTAAAATCTCAGCATCAGAATCGAATTCAGTTACACAATCCCGTGTGACTCGATTCGAGCGGAGTAATTGTTGAAAATGATTTCAAGAAATGTAGCGCTATCACAAAATAGCTATATGTTCGCGGCCCCCTTCTAAGTAAAGATTTTCTTCACTTTGATAGGAATGCATGCACATGTCATACATTTAACATGCGCGAAAATGTTGAATACATGACGTGCGCATGCGCTCCTATCAAAATGAAGAAAATTTTACTTTGAAGGCGTTTTTTTTTGTCGCAAGGGAATCCATTTACGGATGATATCCAGGATGCCCGGGTCGGCAGTCCTAGACCTATGTCGGACTCGGCACTTTGGGAATGCAATACCGTACTAAACCCCTGCGGGAGCCTTCAGCCGCTTTAATTGGAGGGTCCCGGATCTGCAGGCAACAGGATCCCTCCAGCGACTACTTTGAAGGCGTTCGCGAATATAGCCAATGTCTGACACATCTTAATGGTGTCAAGTAATAACAATGGTAGCTAGACTTGAGAGTAGACATCACGGAGTATGGTTACCAGGAAATCGAACGTAATGTTGAAAGAACGGCATCAATTTAATGGACAGATATTTTGCCGGTAGGACGAGCTACGTTTCAACATGTAGGTATTTGTTTAAATACTTACGCGGAAGTCAATAAAGAAACTTTTCCTAAATTCTTACTTGCCTTTCGGCCACTAAGGCAACCATAATTTTAAGAAAATAAATTAATATTTTGTATTTCATTTAATTTATTTTTACATTCACGAACTAGGTTAGCCAATCCGTATTTATGTGTAATAATAATAATAGTATCGGTACCTCACGAATACTTGCGCAGCCAGTGGCAAAAAAGAGAACTATGATCCGGGTTTATTATTGTGTACAGAAGTAACGTGAAAAATCCTATACCGTTCACACTCCTGGTATCTATACTCCGTGGTAGACATAAACAATTTTTCTTTAATGGTTTGATGCTAATATTTTTATTTATGACGACTGTTCTATTGTTATAGTGACTTAACTTAATAAAATATTATATTATCTATATTAATATATGTCATAAGCGGAGATCAAATTCCGTCACCGGAATAAGTTATGAAGTAGACTGTTTATCAAATTCGAAAAACAATATTTTAATAATATTCAGATTATAATTTATTATCAACGACCGTTGCCGACCTGGTGTAGTGTTCAAGTTGCTTCAACGTCGGCGATCACGGGTTCGATTCCCGTTCGGGGCAGATATTTGTATTTGTATAAATATTTGTTTCCGGTCTGGGTGTATGCCCATGTGGGTCTCCCCACCGTGCCTCAGAGAGCACGTAAAGCCGTCGGTCCCGGTAATTATAATAAACACCTGATAGCGATCGTTACCCATGATAGGGAAAATTATCTGTCAAGCCTCATTGGAGCAGAGTGGCGGATTACGCTCCAACCCTTCTCCTATATGGAGAAGAGGCCTATGCCCAGTAGTGGGAATTTTATCAGTTCAGTTCAGATTATAATCAGCTGTAAACAATTATTGTCAACAAAAGATGTTTTTATCTCAAAACAATGTTTTTTATCAATAAACCGACTCCAGTACCAATTTGACAGTTTCTAATTGAAATTGAATAAAAATGCAACGTCAACTGACTTTAAATGCAATATTCCATTGAGATTCGAAGTGGAGCTAAACTGGAGAGCTGATAAGGGACGGAAGCTGTGCCGCCGCTTCAAGAACCTAGATTATTAAATACAAGATTTCAAAGTGAAAACACTCTGTAATATCTGTATTGATCAAAATCGAAACTACAAAAACATTTTAGTGTGTGTCGAGTTGGAAATATTTATTCTATAGTCTTGCCTATTATACATAATATGTAAGATTTATGAAAGAATGGTATAAAATATATGTAAAAATAGTATAATATAAATAAGATTTCATAGATGGACATAATATGTATGTTTATGTATATTAGTTATAATTTGGTCAAATAAAGAAAATCCTAGACTGTACTGTTTTAATTGTGGTTTTTAACGTATTATATGAGTATCTCACATTAGTAGTGGAGGTGTTCTTTTATTCGCGTCACTTATCGTTATTAGTGACATTGATTAGTAGAGTAAGAAAAGATATAAAAATCATTTTTATCAGTGACCGACCGCTCTTCAAGGGGATGGGGCAGCTGAGCTGTAATACTACAAACATTTGTCATAAGCAAGGGATTTGATACCCACCTATCAGGTTAACACCACGCAATGCATATGCTCATTTACTGTTTTTTATAAAAAGGAAAAATTCTTAATTTTGAGGTAGAAAATGAAAATGAACTGAACTCAAACTACCTATGAATATCCTACTGTGGGGCAAATACGCCTTCATATGTGAGTGGGATGTAGCTTAACCTGAAAGATTTCAGTGCCTATACAGGAGAATGGTTGAAGCTTATTCCATCACTATCTTTCAGTGTGACTTGGCAGATAACTTTCCCACCAAGATATGCGTGTTTTATATTAAAAACTGGGACCAACGGCTGTATCTATTTATTTATTTATTAATACTTTATTGCATAACACAAAATTGAATTGTACAAAAGGCGGGCTTAATGCTAAAAGCATTCTCTATCAGCCAACCTTAGGACGTACAAGAGCAAAATGTTGTAGGTATTTCTTTACTACATACTTACTCTCCAAGATACAGTGGAGAGGCACACAAGGACAATAACCCAAATCTAAAAATAAATCTATAGAGTAACTGCAGCATATTTGGAATACTAGTTTGTTTTTTGAGAATATATTCAATGAGAAACGGGATGGCTCAATAAAAAATACACTAAATTATTGTCAAATTATTAAACTTTAATAATAAGAAAAATCAAACATAACAAAAACCAAAAACCTTATCAAAATGCCTATAAAACTAAAAAACTCCAAAAACGGGATTTGACTTTAGGTGCAGGTAATTTGGAATATAGTATTTATTCCAAATAGCTAATTAGCTAAATAGCTAATCAATCTTTTTAAATAAATTAAAAAATAGCCTTATTTTGTTTAAAAAACTATCGGATGATTCTATCGGAGAGTCTTTATTATTTAAATATCGAAAAAGTATTGACCTAGGAACATTGAACTGTTTAGCTGCCTTTAAGTGTCCCAATTCTCTTTTCTCTAATAGCGCCAAAAGCAGCGGCCACTTCTTCCTTTTCTCACCTCTTTCTCTTTTTATATTTGTGAGATGTTGTCTTATTCAAAAAAATAAAAAAAAAACCAGAATGGAACTCACTCACTTTCGGTACCTATTCCAAATTAACAACATATCATCTTAACCTAAAATTCTATGTCACATTTTTAATTCTAGAAATATTTATAGAATCATAGTAACATCGTAGACTAACAAGGTCACTTAACATTTTAAATAATTATAATAAAGATTTAAAGTATTACAGTAAATGATTATCACTGATTGAATTCTTGCCAAATAAGTTTTCAAATCAGGCGTCTCGTTCTTTTGGGGTTTGTAGCCGGAATGTCAAGATTGCATCCTGCCTTTAATACTCAATAGCTTCATGTCTCGTATGACGTTATGTTTACGACAAAAATACACAAATGGTATTTTTATTGATTTAGATATCGAAGTATTCCAAGTTACCTGCAGTATCCCAAATATGCTGCAGTTCCTCTAATATAAAAATAAGTCGGGTTTTCCTTCCTGACGCTATAAATCCAGAACGCACGAACCGATTTCCACGGTTTTGCATTCGTTGGAAAGGTCTCGGGCTCCGTGAGGTTTATAGCAAACAAAATTCAGGAAAAATTTCAATAGAAAAGCAGGAAAACAGGGAAAATCATTTTTCACATACAGCGCCATCTCTGAAACATAGCATGTACTACAAACCAATATGGTTGTGCATGGTGGTGGAGCAGATGGCGCCAGTACGTGGTGTGAGTATCCCTCACGAAAATAAGTACGTTTCATTTTTCTTCATCTTTTAATCCCCAAACGAAATGTTACAAAAAACGAAGCCATCTGGTGGCGAAACGGAGTTCGCCGGGTTTGCTAGTATTTCTATAAATACAAATTACTCATTTTCGCCAGAATTAATATAGAAAGGTAATCTTTTATTTTATCCTTATTACATTTAAAAGCCTAATTGAAAATATATTTTGTTTTGATTTAATTTTAAAGATAAGCTGTGACCTAAAATTGTTTTATCCCCTGATCCGCACCGACACTAAATTGAATGAATTTATAAATTTACATAAAACTTCAAATCGAAAAACGAAATTACATTAAAATCTAAAACGGGTACGGATAACGGAAGAGCAATTTCTAAAGTTTTCGTCTGAAATAGTGATGTTTAGCAACGGAGGAGTCGACCGAGATTGTGTCGTAAATTGACGTGATTACGATCTCGCAGCCTCCGTTCTGGACCTGTTGATCACATTGTATTTTACATTTATACTTTTTTTTGCAAATAATCATACAATATTACAGCTACTGGAAGTTGTATATTTAGTGTATGATTTTCTTTTTCTTAATATAATAATTAAAATTTAATAATTTGTTATAATGTCAAAGAAGCGATATTAATTCAAAAAGATTTGGCAAACATCTTATTTTAGCATCGCACTTTGTCCTTATTCTCTTTATTCATTTAGACAGAAATAGTAAATAGTTCATTTTTGGCTCCTTCGGTGCTTGAAATACTTATAAAAGTGATCACGTCGGAAGAATGACCTATTTATTTGCTCGTATTTTCCTTAAATAAATTAATTGAAATAATAAAAAACAAAATTAAAGTTCATGAAATAATGAATCGTTCAATGAAGAATATTGTGTTTTATTAATTATTTATTTATTTAATAGTCGGTAATTAATTAAAGAAGTTATCGTAAGATCGCTCCAATCAAACAATGTATATTAAGAATTAAAATAAATATATAATATCTAATATACATATCGCGGCCAGATCATCGATCCGATCGTGTTCTGTGTGACCATTTCACTAGATATTTTCGACCATTTCATGAAAACATCGGTTAGTTAAATATCATGAAGTCATCAATTTCACGATCTGGCTACGACACAGAGGTATATAATATCTTAACAATAATATTATATTTACATTTTTTTTCTATTCGTTAAAAATTCAGTAGCCTATTATAAGTTTTAAATTAAAAAACCATTGAAAGAAGTGGATTAAATCCTCCTACGGGTTTCTAATAAATAAAGAGAAACGCGTGAATCGCTGAATTTTATCTACAATAAAAAATTTGCAGATCTATCTTTGAAAATAAAATTTCTTTGTAATTTAATTGTCCGCCGAATGTCGCCATGAATTAAGTGGTAAGTCATAAAATGCTCTATAATGGCAGACGATAAAAATCGTCATGAAATGAAGCTATCAGCAATAGGGGCTTTGGTGAAATACGTTGAATTACCAAAGGTGGTCCAATTTTCGAGAGATATTGAGCGTTTTGGTAATATTCCAAGCTCTTCATGATCGGATTCCTTTATGTTCTGTCATGAAAAACTTAATTTTGCTATAATTATCAAATTTGCATAAATTTCTTGCCTCTGTCTTGTCTGTCCATCTTGCGGACGGCCTTTCGACGCTTCGCTTGCCAGTACCCGGTCTCCACTGGAGAACATTTCTGCTTCATCAGCCGTCAGTTCTATGAGTTGTATGCCCTGCCCATTGTCACTTAAGCTTGTAAATCTGTTGTAGTATGCCGGCAACCTTCGTTCGTCTGCAAATCTCATCATTTCTGATTCGATTCCTCAGAGAAATACCAAGCATAGCCCTCTCTATTGCTAGCTGTGCGACTTGGAACTTGTTTAAAAGGCCCATAGTCGAAGACCACGTCTCAGATCCGTATATCTTCACTGGTAAAACACATTGGTCGAAGACTTTCGACTACAGGTACTGAGGTTTGACGGATGAAAAGTCGTTTTTTAATTCCCTGAACACTGCATCTTAGCTGGATTCGACTTTTGCTCTCTCTCTCTCTCTTTCTCTCTCTAAGATGGATCTAACAAGTTGTACCTTTGTCCTAAGTAGATGTACTCTTCAACAACATCGAGAGTAGAATTTCCAATTGATATCGTTAAGTTAATAATTATAATAATGATTACATCCGATTGCATAATAGACATGTGATGTCATCCAAGACATAAGGGATTAGCTTTTTTTATATAAAACTTTGTAATTAAACTTAAGATAACTGGATAACAACAGGTACAGTTTAACTCAGTTTGTAATATACACAATTATAAAATTTAGCTAGTTAATCGGATGTATATTTTACTATCCTCAATTGATTAGTTTTTTTTTTCTTTTATTGTATTCGTAAACGTGTATAGTAACATTATGATGAAATAAATCATTTAATTTCACTCTAATATAATAAAATAATTTATTAATCATTATAGAAATTACAAAATCGTCTTAGATAATAGGTACTATAACAATTAAACACCCCCGAACGCTATTAAAACTCATAATGAGTATTAACAGTAAATAGAGCGTAGATACTTAAACAAATGTCACTTGGACCATCTGTAAAGGCATAAAGTGGTTGTATTATGTCCTCGTCCCTAAGGGACGGACCTTCCAGAAGGCAGTTAAAAGGCAGCGACTTCTAATGAACAGTTTCTATACGTATTATTTGAAAAAAAATACATTTAAATATAAATTATTCATCATTGTTATGGAGTTTTTCAAATATATTTATTTATTTTGATATTAAGGAATATTACACCGTTTTAACTTTTCGGAACAGTCATCTAAAGGAAGCGTCTAGACGGAGTAAGACGAGAGAAAGCCCAAGTGGCTATACCCTCACTTGGAGCTATTACTTTAATTACTTAACCGCGTCAATTATTAGAGCTTACGCGATTTAGTCGTATATAGAAAAAATATAAAAATAACTTTCCATTCCGTTTATAATTACAGATATAATGTTTCAAAGCGTATGTCAGTTATTTTTTAATTTTAGTTTTAATTAACCGAATTATTAAAATTTTAATAAGTTGATACGATTTATGTATATATTTTAGTAAATATATTTATTAAATATAAACAAAAATAAACGTGACAGCCCTGCGGTAATGGAGTAAAGCGGCATTTTGCGAAACTTCAAAGGCGTAAGACTGTTAGTTGTGGTGTTATTGTTGTTATTAACATTAATTAATTAGTGACGGTCACGAGATAATATAGCAATTTCGAGAGAGCCTAAAGCCAAAATCCCCACCCGTTTCCCTACCCTCGCTCGCTTCTACGTTTTTCCTCATTTCTTTCGCCAGCATTTGCTTGCACTTCGGATGCTGCATGAGTTCATGGGTTTATTTGATCACTTAATATCAAGTACCTATACTGCTAGTTTGTTTTCTGTCCAATGTCCAATGGATGTACCATTAAAGTGAAATTTACAATATTATAAATAATATTATTTATTATTTATTTATTTACACTTTAATTACACCACACAAAAGTATTATAATAATTAAACAGCAACAATAACAAAACCAGAAAATGATGGTAATAGGGCGGTCTTATCGCTATTAAGCGATTTCTTCCAGACAACCTTATATTACTTAATTAGAACAGAACATACTCATATTTCTTATTATTTGGTATTTTTTTGTTATATTTATCTTGATCACTTATATCTACGTTACATATTAAACGAGAAACATTAACAAAAAAATGTTATTAAATTTAATTATTATCAATACTTATAATATAATAAAATTTACGACAACCGTTCTGGTGTCGTGAAGCGAGTAGTAACCACAAGCCGGCAGTCGCGGCTTCGATTCTCGCTCGGAGCAGATATTTGTATTTTAATATATATTTAGTATATTATATTATATTTGTTTCTGGTCTGGGTGTAAATCCTTGTGAGTCTCCCAACCGTGCCTCGATGTACGTAAAGCAATCGGTCCCAGTTGTTATCACAGACACCTGATAACGATCGTTAGTCATGGCAGGGAAAGTATCCGCCAACCCGCAGCGAGTCAGCGTGGTGGATTAAGCTCTAAATCTTCTCCTTTATGGATGAGAAGCCTTTGTTTATAAGCTGATCATAATAACTGTAACAGGTCCAGGTTTTCCTAAGTTCAGTAAGGTACCCTCGGGAGATATGTTAATCAGAATGTGTGATTGCGAACGAGTTCGCGGATACAACTTGTTTTATACTAAAAACATAATAAATAAACGCCTCACACTCGACGGCCGCCTCACACTCGACGGCCCCAAGTAGGATGTGAATCCTGTTTCGGGGGGTCCGGAAACACACAACACACAAGTACAAACGACCAGACCACGACAATTATCTGTATGGCCTATACATATATTTGTCATGTGCGGGAATCGAACCCGGGGTTTCTAGTACATCAGTCAGTTGCTGTGACCATTTTGCCAACGCGTCGTCATAATAGTTTATTCAAAGAAAAACGAGTAAATAAATTAAAATTTTTAGGTATTTCTTGAAAAAATTACATCGCAGCTGCTAAAAAACCTTTTTATAAACTTCTAACGATAATTACGTCAACTCTTTGTTTCAAAAGCGAAACGAAAAGTTATCCGAAACGCGAGCCCGCAACGTAACTCGCTTATTTAATCAGAACGTTTTTCTCCGTCAAAATTTATTTAGAAAAACCCCTCGATGTTTACGTAAAAGTATTTATACAGAGTTTTTCTAAACGAGCTTAATTGTTACTCTGACTAATTGTCCGTGTAATTTTCTCAACTAATGAGGTCGGATAATTAAGTTTTTTTTGTTGTTGTTTTCAACAACAAGAGATTATCTGTTATGCTAAAATAAATAAACGCCTTATTTATAGTTTTAGAAGAAAATAAAAATAAAATAAAAATAAAAATAAAAATAAATGAATAAAAAGCCGTGCGGCGACCGGCAGAGAAGAATAGTCCCGACATATTTCTTGCTGATGTCTTAAAAGGCGACTAATGCCATAGTGGTGCAAACAAATGTATATCAACCAAGATGGTGATGGGCAGCAGCATCACCATATCCAGCCATAACAGACTGCACTCGCTAACCCGCCTGCCAAGCATGGCGAGAATTGGCAAACTCCCTCAGAGATTATGTGAAGGCCTACGTTCAGCAGAAAAGATCAAATTGCTGATGTGGTTGTTGATTTTTCCGTTCTACCCTCAAAAATACATTTCCCACATAAGCGGTCTGAATCAATCGAAATTAAAAAATAAGCGTTTCATACTCCCTAACGGCCCTCAGGGTGACATCAATTCTGGATCGTAATCCAGACCAAGACAAAAACTGCACGACTTATACTAACATTTCTTAAGAGCGAGGATTGAGCCCCCAGCCGCTAACGTAATAGCCAGTCGCTGTAACCACTGTGTCAACCCGTCGGCAATGTTTCAAAAACTTTGTTTAAAAAAATGTTTTAAAAATATTTGATACTATTCTGAGTTTAAGTTAAATAATTCTTATGTACACTTCATATTATTTAACGAATTTAAATAAAATAAGCTTTATTTATTTATATATTGAAATGAATATATAAAGGGTTTGCTTATCCCTAGAAGAGATTTCTTCCAGCACACCCGAAACAGAAAGTATTACAGACAGAAATCAAATAAGGTAGACGTCCAATTATACAAAAATAATTATAGGCGAAAGAAATATACTTAATAAGATTTTATATAATACTAGGGGCCCACCCCGTCTGCGCCCGGGGAATGTATGTGTACTAAAACCTTCCTCATGAATTATTCTATCTATTGGTGAAAACCGCATGAAAATCCGTGCCTACTGCACTGCTTTTTGACTTTATCGCGAATAGACAGACAGACAGACAGTCAGACATGGCGGAGTATTTGAGTATTTAAGTGCACTTCCTTTGTGAATATGGAATATATCATGAAATCAACAGGATAAGGAAAAAAGAAATGCTGTTTTTTAAATATAATTACGAGCTCATTAATCTACGTCATCTATGCCTTTGTTAGCTTTTACCGCAGAGGTGAGCGAAATTGTTTCCGTATATGTATTCTTACCTTATTTTATCTCTGTATCTATATTATATTACGTATATATTTATATACATATATATTAGTCTAGCGTTTAGATAATGTATATTTTTATTGTATGTTTATTAAACACGACCTACCTATTTCTTCTCAAAATTTTAACCTTAAGGTTGCCTAAAAGAAATCGCTATTGAGCGATAAAGCTATCTTTTGCGCATTTTTTGATTTCTCTCATAATTTTTGTATTAAATTATTTATGTGTGATGTATAATAAAGAATATATAATAATAATAATAGTATATACAAATTAGTACACATACATATATATGTATATATACAGTCAGATTAAACACATTTACTCACACGCTAAGGCTTTCGCATACGTGCAGTCGCTAGATCGTCATTTAATTTTATAGTCAGTGTGTTATAATTTTTGCTCGAAAACTTATGGCAGGATTAAATTTCTTGAATTTATATTCTACTTTACCAGCACCACTCAACGTCTTGATTGCAATAGTGTTCTTGTAATTATGGCCATATTTAAATTGTACTCTTCGGATTAAAATCACTATAGCCTATCATTATCATTAATATCTTACGAAATACAATAACTATGATGCCGTGATACCGGTAAATCTACGACTCTGGTGTGGGAAAAATTGATAAACAACTGTAGTGTTTCTTCTAGCATGTCAATTCTTGAGACTTGTGTGAGGGTGCGAGACCGAATCCTTGTACCATATCCCTCGCTTGTAAGGCGATCATTACCTGTTTGAGTAATCAAAAAATGTAGCAGTCCCGTCGCCTGCAGGTCGCGTGCAGCGTCGCGTTCCAGGCGGTGACGTTGTTGTCGTGCAGCGGCTCGGGGAAGGCGATGTCGGCGGCGCCGGCGCAGTCCGTCTCGCCGATGTCCATGTCCATACTATGTCTTGCATATCTCCTGGAATTTGCGTTCAAGTGTCCTTTCTATTGTAATACAAATTAAATATTAAAAAAAATATCTTAGATATCCTTAATTGGAAAGTATAATCTATTATTCTGTTGATTTAGACGTTATAAGTCATATTTGTACCCTGGATAAATGGTGATTGTCCTTTATTTAAAAGCATATGAAAAGGTTTTTTATACTCAAAACTTTGAGCAAAAGCAATAATGTACTTGTTATAACTTGATAAAGTCCTACTACTGGGATAAGGCATCTTTTCTAATGTAGAAATCGGATACGAGCATAATCCACCAGGCTACAACAACGCGATTAAGTCTGAAGTCGGTAAGGACTGAGCTGCTGGTTTCCTTGGACTAGTTTCTTTTTCTTCACCAGCGAGTGTAAGATAAAATCTAAAAATCAGAAGCATTTGAAAGTTAGTGGTGTTTGAGTAATTATGTGCTCATAATCGCGCGATATTGCTGGTCTATAGCCGCTTCTAAACAGAATTGTTATTCCACGTAAAAGATATTGGTCTGATGTATCCTCCAATAGTAGACAAAAATTAACAGATAACAAATTTATTAAAGCTTTTCATTTACATTGTATAGTTTATTGTAGTTTTCTTCTTATTTATATCTTAAATTAATAAGTATAAATTTTATTTAGAAGTAATAAAAGTTTCCAGATTATGAAAAGCATTATGATAGCTACAAATTTAAAAAACTGTGGCGCAGCGATCAATTCCCAAATAAGATAATTAACTGAACTGAATCAGTCTGTATACGTCACACTGCTGGGGCTATTCCCATATAGGAGAAGGCTTAGAGCTTAATCCACCAAGCCAATCCGCTGTGCGTTGGCGGATAGTTTTCCTACCATGAGTAACGATCGCTATCAGGTATCAACGATAACAACCGGGACCGACGGTTTTACGTGCTCACCGAGGTACGACGGGGAGACGCACAAGGACATATGTCCAGACCGAAAGCAATGTGGGAATCGAATCTACGATCGCCGGCGTTCAGATGAATATTCGCACTACTACACCATAAAGGTCACCCTAAATGAGATATAGTACGAGTCAAATTATAACAAAAATAAAAGCTACTCAGTTATATTTATTTATTATACAGAATATATTCTATAGCAAATGTTTAACGTCTAAATGTTATGAACTCGTTCCTTGTAAATGTTTCGAAATGTGCAGAATGTACTAGATACAAAATTAACGAATATGTATACCATAATATAAACCAAATGATAGGCTATGTGACCCCACGCTCGACCCCGTCAAAGCTAATTAACAATAGTTCACTGACTCGAATTAAATTGACAGCAATATTTATAATAGATAGACTTATCTATCTATATACATATAATAAAATGGTAGGAAAGTCAAAACTGTACATTGAATATTTTTTTTAAAGAATACTTGAGGTGTGATCTACAATCGATACCGAAGCCAAAAATATAATTTTTAGAATTTTTGTCTGTTTGTCTGTTTGTCTGTATGTATGTCCGGGATAAACTCAAAAAGTACTCCATGGATTTACTTCAAATTTGGCACGAATATTATTAAGAAGTCGGGTCAACATATAGGCTACATATTATCACGCTATCACCTACGGGGAACGAGCAGTGAACCTTTATTTCTTCAACGCATTTTGTAACAACGTGTAATCTAATAGCGTTCACGCAGACGAGG
This sequence comes from Euphydryas editha, assembly GCA_036937285.1. NCBI lineage: Eukaryota > Metazoa > Arthropoda > Insecta > Lepidoptera > Nymphalidae > Euphydryas > Euphydryas editha. Next base: position 18,924,687 of record JAUPFZ010000014.1, read on the forward strand.
TCGCGGGCAGCAGCTAGTACAAAATAGTTGTAAAATTTAGTCTAGACGATGTTATCACGTGTAAGATTACTACGGGAATGGGGGACGGTTCACTACGACTTTTGAGGGCATTATTTCATTTAATCATCTTGAGATAAGTATATTTATATAAGTAATATAATATTACTGTTGTAATAAGTTATTACTTTATTTAAAAGTACAATTAGAATCACGCGTTTTATTTAAAGTTGCAGACTAAGGACCGTTGAACGATTGCTGATAAAACTATCTGACGTATAACGGTATCCAATAGATAAGTTTGTAATATATTTTACTATTTCACCATCTAAGAGAAAGATCTGCAGAGTTCTTGTCCACTGGAGTGGAGGGGAGATTTTTCGCATTCCTATTGGTTAATATTTCTCAGTTTCTCCGCTCCGCTGCCTCTTGCTCCGCTTTAATGGACAAGCACCCTAACTCTACTTAATCTGTCGGGTATTTCTATTCGAAACCTGTATATACAAAAGTTTTAGTTTTTTATTAATAATAATAATACGATTATACTAATAATAATGACGACCGTTCTGATGTAGTGGTGTGATTAATTGCCTAAGCACCGCGCGCTGGGCGATCGCGGGTTCGTTTCCCGCTCGGGACAGATATTTGTATTTGTACAAATATTTGTTTAGTTTGAGTTTTTAATATTATACGAGATCGTCAGTGTCTTAGATTGGTGAAACTCAACGTCCAGTGATCGGTGGTAAGCGAAAACAGCATGAGAAATCTTTTGCCTTTATTTCTGAGAGAAGCAGCGTGGCAAATGAAGTTAAAACGTATTGTATTCAGTATTCTATAGTCAAATAACTGTGTTTTTCAAAAACAATGACTAAAATCGGACAATTGTATACAAAATATTTTATTACCTACTGATGAAACATATGGACATATATATATTGTTTAAAAGTATAAACTTACAAGAATCCGATTCTTAGAAACTAAAATTAAACTAAACGTTGACGCAGTGGCCACAATTATTGATACACTAGCGGTCGCGGGTTCGATCCCCGCGAATGAAAAATGCTTGTATAGGTAATACAGATGTTTGTCTCGCTCTCTTTGTCATTGTGTCGTAACTTTCCGACCCCCGATACAATATACACACCCTTCTGGGGGTTCAAGTGTTAAAATTTATATAGGCAATGATTAACTATTTCTTTTATTTACTGATTCGTAACTTTTAATAATTTTGTTTAATCTATACTAATATTATAAAGCTGAAGAGTTTGTTTGTTTGTTTAAACGTGCTAATCTCAGGAACTACTGGTTACTGGTGGAATTGAAAAATTCTTTTTGTGTTGGATAGCCCATTTACCGAGAAAGGCTATAAGCTATATAATATCACGCTACGACCAATAGTGGCTGCGCAATAATAAGGAATGTCACAAAAACGAGAAAAAATCTTTTTGAGAGCTTCCGTTGCGTCCTTTAATATTTCTCTTCTCGAGACATTTTTTAACTATAGGTCCACTTTTAAAGTAAATATAATATCACTCTTTTACTGAGAATTTTCGAAAAATAAAAGAACTCAATAATACGTTGAACGACCCAGAAATCAAACCTGATACTCCATACTCGGCAGTAACGCTTACGACCGCTTGACCAACGAGGCGGGTACCTACTCTTAGAGTAATTGTTTAAATATATTTAAGTACGTTTTTCCCTCAAATTAACACGGGTGAAACCGCGGGGCACACCTAGTTTATTTATAAAATCATTAATATCTTAAGACTTATCTACATATATTAAACAAATTGCCTGGAAGTCAAAACTCTTAGTACTATAAATAAAACAGCATAGAATGTTATTCCCACAGTTGTATGTCTGGCATTTACGACTCGAGTTCGATGCAAGGAGACCTCGACATTTGTGTAAAATAGAAATTATGTAGCTAATCGACAATCGTAGCCACGCCTTAGGGTAGGGCTCTGTCCTAATTACTAAAAATATATAGAATTGTTACATAATAATAACAATTGGTTTATTTTATCACCACAATACATGGACATTTAATTAATTTTACATTATCATATGTACATAAAATATATATACAATATAATCTTCTTATATATCATGTTGACAACCGTTAAGGTGTAGTGGTGATAATAGTCACCTCAACGCTGTCGGTCAAAGGTCAGATTCCCGCTCGGGGCGGATATTTGTATTTGTACAAAAATTAGTTTCTGGCCTGGGTTCTTGTGGGTCTTCCCCCACCGTGCCCGCTTGTTATCATAGATATCTGAATGCGATCGTTATTCATGGTAGGGAATTTATCCACCAACCCGCAGTGGAGCAGAGCGGTGGATTAAGCTCCAATTCTTCTCAGATATGAAGAAGAGTCCTTTGCCCAGCTGTGGGATATCAACAGACTATTTCAGTCCAGTTCATGATCCATTAGACGCCTAGAAATTATAATACATATAGTCAAATCGTCGTCATATATATCGTCTTTTATATTTATAAAAATATAAAAGAAAAATAATATTATTATGCTCCCGAAAATGTAATTTTCTTTTTAATTAACAAATCCAACAGATACCGAACCGGTTAAAATTTTTAAAGCAATAAAAATTTTAAAAGATTAAATACGAAACGTGCTGGCAACACCGTAATCCGGCCGGTCGGATACAACCCAATCGTTAATGAGATGTTACGGAGTATCTGTTCAATAGAAATCGTTACGATATCGTGTGGTATAAATTAAAACAATTATGAACTTCCATAGCTTAGACGTAGGTATAGATGATTTTTTTTTTATTTATTCAAAAGAAAAAAGGGCTTTGTCGCATAAGAGAACATGCCGCCTTGGTTGAAGATTAATACAAAACTAACATAATTATAACTTAAGACTAACTTAATTAATAGGTCTATGACTTAATTTGGACAACATTTTCGCGAACTTTGACATCGGGTCTGCCAGAATCACATTGCATTGCCCTACGGGCCTTAGATCTAAGTTAAGTTTTGCTCTCGCTGTTTGGTTCTAAGCACACTCCATCAATACATGCACGAGATCATCAGGTACATCACAAGTTGTGCAGTTTGGGGTTGCAGTATTCCGCATCAGAAATCCAAACTTTTTGCATGGAATGTGCCCAGATCGAAGCCGTAAAATTGATTTTGTCTCACTGCAGCTGCATACGTTGTTATCAATCCAAGGATACCTGCATGGGTGTGGCTAGATCGTTCGGTACCAAATACCTTTTTGCTTAGCTCTTTCGTCAAAGTACTCTTTCCAAAAATCATAGAAATACCTTTTTAGCATGGGTAAGTAACTTTCAAAAGAAGGAATATAGAAGACTTCAATACCGTCAGTTATAGCTTCCTTGGCTAGTACATCTACTCTTTCATTCCCTTCTATGCCTACATGGGATGGAATCCATTGAAAGTAAATAACTGATTGTAACTTAGTGAGAAGCTTTAGAATCGCGTAAGCTACAGGTAGCCCTCGATAGATCGAGGTGCACCGAGCTAGATGTTGAAGCGCGCTTTTGGAGTCCGACAGGATCACTACTCTACTGTAGTCTGTGCACTCTATATAACTTAAAGCCTCGAAGATAGTTATTTTATAAAACAAAAAAAGTTAGTTTTTGCCTCAGTACCGTGTTATTACTTAAATTATTTTAATAACATCAAAGCATTTTTATAAGTAAGATTTAATGATAAACATTGAATGTGTGTGTGTTAATTTCTTATAAACTAACTAACTGAGTAGTTGTGTGTTTTTGTGTAGGTTCCTGAATGGCTTAGGTTAATTATTGGATTCAATAGATTAATCTGTAATCAGCTTCTAAGATCTTCTAAGGCTTTTTTTAATAGGACGACGTCTGTTACTTGATGGATTGATAAAATGATATAGATTCAATGAATTTACAAATCTTGTCGTTTGTATATCGTATAAACGTTCCTTCAAACGAAAAACAGAGCGTTTTCTTGCTAATAAATATTTATCGCTTGAGAATTTTTGATAAGCGCTCTCGAAAACGGAAATTCAGGACTACAACTGCGAAATGAACGACCGGGACCTTTCGATGCTCCCGTGTTTCATTGTATAATATTTTTTAAACAAACATAATATCATTGTTATATTAACTTCTCTGTTCGCTCTGTTTGTAAGGTAAATTACTTAAAATTATACTAGACTAGTCGACGCTTGTGATTTTACCCGTATTAACCATTATGGTTACCATTCACTTAATAAACAGACTTGTTAACGCAAAAATAGTTTTTAAAATGCAATTGTAGATCCTGAGATTGAAGTTTTAAAACAAATGAACTCTTATAGGTTTAATTATTTTTAAAATGTGTTAGGTGTTATTTTAATAGAGTAAAAATGTTTTTTTTTTTTTGCGTTTTTTACTTAAAAATGCATGACAAATAGTTTTTATTTATTTATTATTATTTACAATAATACAGCTATTCAGCATTAAAACGTCAATTATAATTTTTTATTAAATTTCTTAAAATCTTTTGCTAGAATATGTTTTTAACTAATTGAATGTTATGATATATATAGGTCGGTATGGTTTAGCTGAAATCTAAGCATAGACAATAAATCTTAGTTTTATCTTTTCACGATAGTTTATAAAATTAATGGAATAAAAAACACACGCTATGTAGTCTTGTAACGAAGTCTGTACAGCGATATTCATGGAAATGACGTCTCTACATTTTCGAGGGCGTTGAATATTTTAACGACGTGCCTTTTGTCTTGAACGTGTGGAGTTCGGTTTTACGGGTTTCAGTGATTTAGGGTATGGATTCTGACGTTTAATGATGTTGAGTCGAGTTGATCTTTATGACTTGCGAATTTCGGCTATTATATTTAATCTTACTTGATAGAAAAGACAGAAAAGTCTAGGTTTGATTGCATTGCCTTAGAAAATATCAGTTCACTAAATATTTTAATTTTTATTCAACCAACGAACAAGGCCCATTCACGTTCGTCGCGAGGAAAGGCAGGGGGATGTAATGTTCTCGAAACGGTTTACTAACGCGATGGAGGATGTCTTTAAGACTAGACAAGAGTGGACGACTAATCAATGTCAATGGCGAATACATCTCGCACCTTTGTTTCGCCGACGATATCGTCATCTTTGCGGTGACATTGGAGGAGCTAGGCCGGGTGCTGGGAGACCTGAATGAGTCCTCCCAACTGGCCGGTCTCAGTATGAATTTGGTCAAGACGAAAGTTATGTTCAATAAACAAGTCATGCCGATGCCGATATCTGTCGATGGTACCCTTCTCGAAATTGTACAGGATTATGTCTACCTAGACTATACAATTCAACTAGGCTGAAACAACCACGAAAAGGAAGTCGATAGGAGGATTCAGTTGGGCTGGGCGGCATTTGGTAAGGCGGCATTCGTCGAGTCTTCGATTCGAAGATTCCGTAATGATTAAAGACAAAAGTCTTCGAGCAGTGCGTCTTTCCTGTGTTGACATATGGCGCCGAGACTTGGAAATTGACAACGGAATTAGTACACAAATTTAAAGTCATTCAATGTGCTATGGAACGGACTATGCTTGAAGTTTCTCTCAAGGATAAAATCAGAAATGAGATTATCCGCCAGAGAACCAAAGTAACCGACATATAATCAGCCAATAGAATCAGCAAGTTGAAGTGGCAGTGGACTGTTCACTTATGTCGCAGGACCGATGGCCGCTGAAGCAGACGTGTCCTGGAGTGAACACCGCGTATTGGCATACGCAGTGTGGGGCGTCCTCCGGCCCGCTGGAACGACGACTTACGCAAGGTCGCTGGTGCAGGCTGGATGATGATTGCGGAAAACCGAAATATTTGGCATGAACTTGGGGAGGCCATGCCCAGCAGTAGGACTGCTTCTTCATTTTACTTCGCTTCAGCCTATTGCTGAAGCGAAGTAAAGTGAAATATTTCAAAGGCTGTCATAAGTGGCATAAAACATAAAAGCTGAGAGGGTTAGTACAGTTTAACGGTTTTTAAACAATTATGTTATAATTGATTAAGACCTCTTTCTACCCGCCCTGAGAGCTGTTGAGTGTTATTCGTTTATTAAAAAAAAGAACTCTTCTCGCTCGTTCTAATACCCTGGTATAAGTATAATTATGGTACTGCGAAAAGTTCAGTATTTAATGACATTGCATTTTACTGGTTAAATTAAAACTAGTGTGGACGAGATGCGAGCGCCTTATTTAAAATAATAATTTTTAATTATAAAATATATTTGTTTTTCAGTTAATTCCCATGGATAAAAAAAGATCATTCGATTTATTGCATTCTGATCATTAAGTTAATATACATAAAATCTTCGATTATTAGTTATAAACATATAATAAAATGGTTTGTTTTTATTTCTTTTATATCAAAGAAAGCTATAACTTTATAGTCCTGTTATACATAATAATATGTTTTATTGTTCTTTAAATATTTTGCGAAAGTTTGGAAACATCTCGAATGAAATCCACAGGACCGTATCGTCATTAATTCTTATTATTGTTTTATTAGTATAAATGAAATAAAATGAACAATTTATTTGAAGATTTCGATACAAATTGACTTTATTATAATTTAAGTTTAATATACATTTAGAATATTAGAAAAGAAGAAACTTTTAATGGTCACTCTAACGCGGATTAGCGGATGATAAGATTACTACAATTTTCGTTCTCTTATTTATTTATTTTTATTTTTTTACGTCGATATATTTTTCGACGTCTAACAATCTATACAAATAATAAATCTGTTAAAACCTCCGTTTTATTAATACACTATATATCATCAAGAATGCATTTCAATAGCGCGTATTTTTTTGTATCAGCGCCATCTCTTATCGTGTTTTTCTCTGATCACGTATCACGTAAAAAATACAAAACCAATGTTAATAACTTTAATACATAAAAATTGGAAATAACTCACAGTATAATTTAGTTTTTGTTTCATTGTAATTAAATTTAAAAATAAATATTTAAGAAAATAGAAATAGGTACCTACGCCGCCAACGCCATCTGGTCTAAGGAATCTTTAAAACTCACAAAACTTATATTTGAGTTATTATTTTGTTAAACTTAAAACTTTACTAAATATGTCGGATAGGAATAGAAATCGTTTTAATATTTTAGATAAACATCATTTTCAATTAATATACTATTATGTTAAATATTAATTATGTTAAATGTCACTAAATATAAAAACGATATTCTACAATTATAAGATAATTTTCTGAATCGCGCTGACCAAAACTTCGGCCAAAAGAATGACACTCGCCCGTATTTAAAAATCTGTTTTTCTTTTTTGTATACAATTAAATACTTTAGGGTACTACGGTCTTGATTGTTTGTTCGTTGTTAAAATTTAAAATATTTGGTCGTTATTTGTTTGTGGATTGTACAAAGTTGGATGGTTATAGCTATTTAAGTTGTAATCTATATATATATATATATATATATATATACATCCTGCAACTCATTTTGCGCCAACGGTCAAAAATCTGCATAGTAATAGTGCGTCCACCGACTTACGGCGCCCGTATATCGGACGCAGTATTATTTCAACCCCAGATTGGCGCCAAACGATACCTATAAGCCTCAGGTGCCTATATTTAAAAAATCGTTTTGACGTAATTTTTCTTCCGGAGTAACTGAACGAGTATATTGCTAGTTCACCGAAAAGTCGCTAGAGGCGCTGAATTTCAATATACGTTTTGCTCGTATATCATCGTAAGGAGCGCCGATACTAGTGAGTCCACTGTAAAATATGTTGTGTTGTACGCGCATGAACGAGACGATGACGCATCATGCGTCTCGTTCATGCGCGTCTCGTTCATTGGTTCATTCATGGTTCGAACGACAAGGTCGCGTTTGGAGCGAAATGCGACGTTGCCGCTCATATGCACTGCGAGCTGCGCGCGGCAAGGTCGCGACGACGCGAACGGTTTATTTTAATGTCTAATATCATATTTATTTTCAATAACATGGCGGACGAATAAAAATATTATTATACTCTTTGTTAAAGTTTTACTTGCGTGGTGATTTGATTTTATTATTTGTATTTTATGCGTAGTGACATAATGAAACGAAACTTAATAACTTTATACATTTAACTTTAAAAAAATGTGTAATAATTTTTTTTTATAAATTAAATATAATAATGAATGAGAATAACTTCAATTCCTGATATTCTGTCTATCGGCCTAGCTATCACCTGTATCAGGCACCTTATAAATAAAATTTACAAAATGAAAAACTAATTAATATACGTCCAAATCACTACATATTACAAAACAAAGTCTCTCTCTGTTCATGATATTTCTTCGTTTAAACCGCACAACGGATTTTGATGCAGTTATCACTGTTATTTAGAACATTTATTCCCGAAGGTTTACACATACATACAAAACATTCTAATAAAGTATTTGTATAATAGAGTAATAGAGAAATTTCCATGTTTTGTGACGAAACCGATAAAAAAAAACGATTTTTCCAACGCTGATTAAACCGTATGAGATACATCAAAATATTGTACTACGGAATTGTATATCATAAAAAGGCCTACAAAAAATCCGCGATAGCATATATCTATAATTATTCAAAATAAAATATATAATAGATATAGATATATTATTTATATAATAAATAATATATCTATAATTAATTAAAATAAAATCCTTATTTTTTACGTTTTCTTCTATGTCCTAAGGTTTACTCACAGTAATAATTTTTATCTTTAAGTAATTAATTTAAAAATATTACTTTATTTGCAAAGCTAATTTCTCCTAATGAATGATCTTTATCCAAATAAATATATTAGTTATCTTGGAAATTTAATGTAGATCAAAACTTTTCTTTACCTTATTTCATTAAAATTATATAAAATACTTTAGAAGTTATCTCAGATTTAAAATTAAAAAAAAATAATTATATAAATCAGTCGGACGGATCTTTGTTTCGACCCTTATAACATTGTACAAACGTCTATTATTTTCAGTGTTCCTATTTAAACTTTACTTTGAAGCAACGAAAAGTCTTAAAATTTTCGGACGACGATTGAATCTTTAGGGACTTTTGTGTTACATGTATTTTTTTAATATTTTTACAATTTTTAAAATCATTTAAATTAAGAAAATAATATGTTCGTCATTGCAAAGTTATGTCGATCAGAAAAATTTACATCTGTCAAAAAGATCAAGCTAACACAAACATATAATATTAATCAATTAATATTATTTATGTTATTATTCAAATGTCATACAGGAAAAGTAGGTAAAAAATAAACGGCTAGTATCAATACTATCAATGTCAGTCAGCTGTCAAAGCTGTCACTAAAATTATGATATAATATGACTTATTTTAAATCAATACAAAATCGATAATCATTTTGATTTATCAAATACTAATTGATGGTTTCGCTATTAATATTACTTTATTCCAATGAACTTTATTGTTTACAACTTTAATTGTGCATCTAAATAGTTTGAGTTAATTTACTAGTACTAACCTTTTTTTTATTCTGTAATCGAATCGATACCCAATTAATGTGATGAAAAATATCTTTCTCATTTTTCTCCGCTTGCAGATTCAGAATTGAGATGGTTTTTTATATTTTAAAACAAAAGAAAATATGACCAATTGTTTAAACCATATCTCTAATTATACGTATTAAATTTTGTCCCACTAATCCCCATCTCCTTTAAGATTTTTTTCCTTTCTTGGAGCAATTCTTGAAAAACTTAAGAAATCTATGTTTGAAAAATTAAAAAAAAAATTATTTATCAGTTTCTTATTCATAAATTTTGTTTTTGAAAATTTAAAAATTTAAGTTAATCATCGAAAAAAAATTATTAATAAAAAATTGACACAATTATATCATTAAAAAATTGACCGTTCTGGTCTTGTGGTGCGAGTAGTCGCCTCAAAGCCGCGCGCCAGCTGGTCGCGGGTTTGACTCCCGCTCAGAACAGATATTTGTGTTCATACTAATATTTGTTTCTGGTTTGGGTATATGTTTTTTGTGGGCCGTCGCGCGCGTCGGTCCCGGCTGATATCATAGACACCTGATAATGATCGTTACTCATGGTAGGGAAATTATCCGCCAACCCGCAATGGAGTAGCGTGGTGGATTAAGCTCTAACCCTTCTTCTATAATTATAGAAAAGAGTCCTTCGCTCAGCAGTAGGTTATTTACATGCTGATACAGTACAGTACAGTACAAAATGAGTTTTTACTTAAAAGTATGTTATATCATATAAACTTTAATAATTTAACTTTTTTTTTAAACTATTTACGCATAAGAATACGTACTTATATATAATACTTATTATAGAAATATATCGATTTTTCGCCTTATTGTTAGTCACCGAAAGAGGGGTCACTTACCTTAGATTAAAAAAAAAATTAAGACACTATAATTTATTCCAAAAAATGAGATTTCGAATTGACAGTCGACATTTGCGCGCAAAAAAGGACATATTACAGTTCCGATGAAGTCATTCATGTTTTTCAATGGTCGGTCATACTTATTCGACGCTGACTTTCAAAACCTAAGTTAAAATAAACCTCAAGTTAGTTGTCAAACAAGAGTGACCTATTGATGTTTTAAAGTACGTTCCGTATCGATTTACTTTAAATTCGTAATTTTTGTTAAAAATAAACATAAAGTTAATTAAATAAAACTTTGCAATGACCTGTCTTTTATATATATTTTATTTTTAACATTTTTATCACAAAATATTCATAAATATTATATTCGTATTTTCCCTATTTACACTAATATTAACGACATCTCATTTTTTTAAATCAATCATGTCATTTGTTTTTTGTTGAAATTAAAATAAAATCCTTATTTTTTACGTTTTCTTCTATAAAAATAATTAGTAAATATTAGTTAGACATGAAAATGGATATGGAAGATAGAATGTTTATTTATTTATTAAGGAACTAGTGACCCGCCCCGATTCCGCACGAGTGCAATGCTGATACTAAATATACTACAATATGTCTTTATATACAACGTACACATTTTTTTGTCATTAGACAATACAGACATGATTTTTCGCTATTTATAGGCACGCGCCACCGGCCCCCCGGCCGGTACCGCCGTAACCGCTATGTTCTTCTATGTTATTTATGCCACTATTAATATTATATACATATATTATAAGCCTATATATGTATTATTATACATTTTATTACATGTGACTTAAAGTGAAACCGCTTCGAGAAGCTAGTGTCAATTATAAAATTAATAGTAATCATTATATATAATATTAACAATTTTTGCCTTTCTAAATATATAGGACAAAACTTCAAATAGATTATTTACAAAAAATTTAAAAGTTATTTGTAATTCGTAATTGGTCTCCCTATTAATTCTAAATTTTTATTTACATATTTATTTTCTTTTAACATTAAGTAAGTAAATTAATTTTAAGTAAGCTAGAATTTATAAATAAATGGAAAAGAATTTACTATAAGAAACAAAAGTACAGAAAAGAAAAGAGAAAAAAAAAATAAATAAATCACACAATACAAATTCAAAGAGGATTTGAACCTAGTTTAACCCTTAGTTTTATATAAATCTCGTACTATAACCACTACACATTTCGTTACATAATAATTATAACATTACGTAAAAAAGCGATAACTATAAACTATAATAGGCTTGTTGGACACAAGCCTAAGAGCAAATATAATGGATAGGGGCTTATAATGATTAATTATATTATGGAGAAAATAACAAACAATTTTAATTGTTAAAATCGTGAAAGATTAATAATATTTAAAAAAAATAAATTTCGTAAAATATAACCTTTAGTCACGTGCCAGTGAACACCAATCAGAAAACATTACGTCACGCCGTGTGAAACACCAATCTTGCGTGTCATTGACATTTCGATTATCGCTACCGGTTATAATTAGATACTCTTTCGTTCTTAATAAAATTTGGTTTTTAACAACTAATTTCAAGTTTTTGCAAGTTATAATTTGAAAGAATTCACCATGGAATCTGGATTTAGCAAAGCAAATAGTAATAATTTGCCCAGAATCGATGCCGTTATGCTTGGCAATTTTTTCGAGTAGAACAGTGACTTCTGCTCATCTGAATTTCGCAATGTTAAAACTTCCTTGTAAGTAAACATAAGTACAAAATATTAATTATAAGCTTAAATGCTATGTCATATTTCAGTTCGGTACACAATAACTTAATATTTTGACGTATATTTTGCAAGATAATTGATACCTACTGATTTTGAGGTTATATTTACAAAGTATAAAAAAATACAAAATAGTAACAAACTTGTATAATTTCAGGTTTTCGCGAGCTTCATATGGAGATGACGCCATAAGATAGGTCCATCTTAAGCGTGACGATAAATTTTGTACTGTTAAGTGTAAAATGTGTCCTGAACACAGAGTTCACGTAAATTTATATGGATGCACACTGGTTGTTGATGAAGATAATATTATTATCTCCGTTCGATGTCAAGACTGCGTACCTTCACAAGGCATGTAAACAAGCAATAGCTTGCCTTATGTGGGTTCATCGCAGAAGTAAGGAACCATCATGCAGTTCGGTGGAATGTTATTGGAGAAAATCAAAACTGTCTAGAGTTGGTAGTAGCCTAAAATATTTAATGCCAACACATTTAAAAATTACATAAAAAATGGAAAAGTTGCAGAAAAATATTGTGCCCAAATGCAGCTTCAAATGTATTTAACAGGAAAGAAAATTGTTTATTTTGTATAGTGGACCATGATTATAGTGTGAATTAAAAAGTGGAGATTTTAAATGTGCCATTTGATATTGAGTATGTTGAGAATTTGATTGATAAACTATTAAACTTTTGGAAAATTAATATATACCCATTATTATATCAAAGTGTAAAACTATAACATATTTGAAAAAAAAAAACAATCTTAAACTTAGTTTTATTTTATTAAAGAATCTTGCAAATTAATTAATGCACATGCTATGATTATTATCTTGTCAAAAATTTTTACAAATTTGAAATTAATATTGATAAACTATTAAACTTTTGGAAAATTATTAATGTATACCCATTATTATATCAAAGTGTAAAACTAACATATTTGAAATAAAAAAACAATCTTACACTTTTCCTTAGTTTTATTTTATTAAAGAATCTTGCAAATTAATTAATGCACATGCTATGATTATTATCTTGTCAAAAATTTTTACAAATTTGAAATTAATATTGATAAACTATTAAACTTTTGGAAAATTATTAATGTATACCCATTATTATATCAAAGTGTAAAACTAACATATTTGAAATAAAAAAACAATCTTACACTTTTCCTTAGTTTTATTTTATTAAAGAATCTTGCAAATTAATTAATGCACATGCTATGATTATTATCTTGTCAAGAATTTTTACAAATTTGAAATTAATACATGCATGTGGTCTAAGCAAATAAAATTCATGTAAGCGCCTAATAACTCTCTATAATTATGAATCCTCAAGCTGGCAATCTGTTTAGTTACCTTCGCTTCAGTTTTACTCATTTTCCTTTTTCAACACTTGGGAGGTCTTACTGGTGTAATACTGGATTGATAATAATTGTTAATTTTTTTTTAATTGTATTCAACATGGCCTTTGTTGGTTCTATTTTTTTTTGTCTTCTTCGACTAATTCACTTCAATCAGAAGATAATTTAACTTGTAGCCGTGATAGTGAGGGACTATTGGAAGCTACATATGGTATATACATATAAAGAAATATCACTGTCTGAATGTTCTTCAATAAATATATTTTTTGCAATTTTGCTTATACCACATACAGAAGGACTTAATTTTGTAACGGTTACATTTTTTAATGGGGATGTGGACATGGATGTTACAGAATGTTTCAAAGGTGATAATGCCTAATCAATCAATTTCACATTGGTCTGCACAGCCTTACTTCTGAATTTGTTAGTTATAAATACTTGAACAGATTTATCTCTTGACTGTTGACATAACATTTCTGGCTCATTACCTCCCAACTGTTTCAATATCTGAAAAAGAAATACAACAAAATAGCTTTATTATAGTAATAACTGGGTATTTGCCATTTCAAACTTTAAATAATTTAGGTCGTTATGTTGTTTAATATTATACATACTTGAACTTTTATCAGAAGTATCTATAAGAGAAGAACATGAAGTACAACTTTCTTTCAATTCATTCAGACACTCTGCTATTATCATCTTTCTTTGTTTTTTTAATATATATGGTCGTTCTGTCCAGCTGCATGTTCGTTTTCTTCCGTCTTCTTGACATCCAAATTTACTTGGCATACAACTTGGTTTCATATGCACTTGTGATACTGTTCCCTTAATATGATACTCCATATAATTAATCATATCATTTGCCAACTAGAATAATAAAAAGAGTATGTTTGTAACATTAATTAGAAAACTAAAATAAAACGTTACGGATTCCACAAAACATCTAGTTTGCTAAAATTAAGTAATAGACTGTGTTATGTAAAACACTTACATCAAAATGATCTTCACAAAAATACATCAAAAATACATTCATGAAACCGTTGATAAAGTATGAGCATCTTCTCTTCTTGCAAAATTTAGCCACTTTTTCCGTATTTCTTTATTGTTTGGAACATAATTATATAAATAACTTGTCTGGGGTTTTTATCGTCGTGCTATTACACTGGGACACTATACAGTACTTATAATATGAGGAATTCATTTTTAAACGATAAAAACAAACTAAAATATACGAAGACACGATCGCTCTTTATTTTGTTTCACGCCGTGGCGTGACGTCATTCAAGACGCCATGATAGTTTTGTGCGTTTTAGACCCTAATTTAAATTGGTTTTTTAAAACGCGAAATTTAAAATGTAAATGCTCGATTAAAAATAAATAAAATTTTTTTTTCCATAAAATGCATAATAAGCTAAAGTATTAAGCAGTTATTGAAATTTAGTCAACTAGCCTATTATATTAATTTTAAGCCTATATATTATTGTTATTATTTATTCCACTATTAATATATTATAATGTTTTATAAGCCCATGTATTATTATATATTAATATTATTATTTATATTATTTATTCCACTATTCAATTTTTAATGAAGGTAAAAAAACTACAAATTTCCCAAACAAGTGATAACAAGTAATATGAGATATTATTAATGGTGCCAATTCATTCTCGATGAAAGTATTATCTTTTATAAATTGAAAAAAAAATAGTATTACGAGGTATCGAACCCGAATTGTACATATGAGGTACGGGTTAGATTCCCGCTCGGGATAGATATTTGTATTTGTACAAATATTTGTTTGCGGCCTGGGTGTATTTCCTTGTGGGTCTCCCTACCACGATTGTTATCACAGACCCTGATAACTATCTTTACTCATGGTAGTTAAATTATCCGCCAACCCGCAGTGAAGCAGCGTGATGGATGAAGCTCTAAGTATTCTAAGAGAAGAGGCCTTTGCTCAGCAGTGGGTCGTTTATAGGTTGACACAGTACATTAGAGTACAGTACAAAATAAATTTTTACCTAAAAGTATGTTTAATATAAACTTTATTTTTTTTAAACTACATATTTACGCATGAGAATACGTACTAATGATAGAAATATATCGATTTGTCTCCTAAGTGGCCGATGATGACCCCTCTGGTCATTTACATTAAATAAAAAAAATTGTATGTGACACAGAATAACACTTATCGCCTATTTTACAGTTTTTACCGCAAAAATCACCTTTTAGATTTCTGCGGCAATAAATTGTCCGTTATTAATGTATGTAGCTGCAACATCAAATTAATAACGAATAATCTCGTCTTCGGTAAGTTCAATGTCAGATTCATCTGAACTAATTGTGATTTTTACACTTAGTTATTAAAAAATATATATTAAATAAAGTCAAAAATTAATAAATGGATTAAGAGTCCTTAACATAAAAAAACTCGATTAGCGTGGCCTCAAGTCAAGGTCGTCACTCTAGTAGTGGGAGAGTGCGGGGAATGACCCGACGACGGTCGGGCGCGGCCCGCGGCGCACACCCGCCCTTTCCTCAACCGCGGGAATCGCGTGCTCTCGCGCGCGGACTATACGTCTTAATACTCACGACTTAAAAGTGAAAATAGGTTGCGCAAAAAAGTACCTACCTACCGCGATTGACGATTTTTACTCCTCATATTCTTTTCATACTGATGGCCTTATATTAAAATCGGTTCTAGAAGTAAAACTTTCTTAGAACGTTACGTTCTTAGAAGTAAACTCTAAAAAAAGAAAAAAAAATTAATACCAAAAAATGCAATTTTAAACTGACAGTATTTGCGCACGAAAAAGGACATACAGTTCCGATAACATCACTCATGTTTGTCGTTACTTATTCGTCGCTGAGTTTCAAAACCTAGCCTCAAATAAACCTGAACCCGTAACCTCAAGTTAGTTGTCAAACACGAGTGATGCCACTACTCCTATTGATGTTTTAAATTATGTTCTGTATCAATTTACTTTAAATTCGTAACTTTTGTTAAAACTCAACATGAAGTAAATGAAAATGTTTGTAATGACCTGTTGTTTTTAGCGTTTTTATGACAAAATATTCATAAATATTATATTCGCCTCTTCCCTATTGACACGAATCTTAACATGTCATTTTTTTAATCCATCATGTCATTTGTTTTTTGTTTAAATTAAAATAAAATCCTTATTTTTAATAATTAGTAAATATTAGTTAGACGTGAAAATGGATATAGAAGATAGAAAGTTTATTTATATTTATTAAGGAATACTAATATATATTACTATAATATGAGCAATTCTTGTATATTTATAATTATATAAACTGAATCTCGGAAATGGCTCCAACGATTTTTATGAAATTTAGTATGCATGGGGTTTAGGGGGACGATAAATCGATCTAGCTAAGATTCAATTTTAGAAAATGTCGTTTTATCCGTGTTTTCAGACAATTAAAAAATATCATTACAATACGAAGGCAAATTTCGCTGTCATTTACAAGTTTATAGCTCAGGTGGGAATCGGGCAGATTCTAAATCAGAAAACCTGGGTTCGAGTCCAGATGTCTCCAGACCGACTTTTTTTTTCAAGTTTCATTTTTCTTTTGAGAGAAAAACTTTTATTAGGAGCCTTTTTTTATTTAAATAACCAGTTCCAGAAAATATGATTCATATTTCATCAGTATGTAATAATTACTCATATCTAATGCATAAGCCTAGACAAGTTAAAATACCTATAAACAAAAACACAGAAATGAGGTTGGACTTGGTGCGTTGAGTCGTTAAAAATTCACATAATTTTATGAAAAACAGTGCACCCATTTTATTTATGACTTGCTGTGCCTCGCGGTTATACCCGCTTTAATTTGAGAAAAACGTACATGGTACATAATAATATGTTTGTGCTGTGCGTAATTATTGTGTAATTATTGTTAAGTACAGCAAACGAGCGCGCGGTGCGACGCACATAGTTTCATTTGATTTTACATTATCTTCTAAATTATGGGTCCAAATTAAATGCTATAAAATACAAAGTTTGTCTTCATAAAGTTTCCTCGTTGATGTGAGTTTTTGTGAGAGATTTGAGTGTATATGATTCGTAAGGATTCATATGCCTGGCTAATAATAATGCAATAAAATCAACTTTTCAATTTTTGTTATTATTATTTCGTTGCGGAGTTATTTTAAAACTATGATATCTTCTAAGATATTCATTTCAAAAAGAAATATTTTTGATGAGTAACCTATTTATTTGGATAATGATTTATATCATGTCTATAAAACCACCTTCGCAAATAACATTATTTTAGAACAAACTTGACTTTTACTATAATAATGAGTCAACCTTAAGAGATAGATATATGCCGACACGGACTTTTTTACCCGACTGCGACAGAAGGAGGGTTATGTTTTTCGAGTGTATGTATGTATGTATGTATGTCCATTTCTTTGGCACACCCTACAGCCAAAACGGCTGGACGGTTTTTGACATATGAGATGTCGTTGGATTTGTCTAAATTGTAGTAGTGACATAGGCTATATAAATTTTCTAAATGGCGCGAAATATGATTTCGTAAAAAAAATTATAATGTATTTTTTTTTTTGTAACTTTTACGCAAGACTTTTACGTATATGGCAAGTTATTCTTACACTAATTATATGAATCTCTAAATCTTATTTCAACCTGATGTTAGTAAATTTCCATTGTTAATAAAATTTAAAATAAAGTATTAATATCGCTTTACGTTACTACACTTTCATGTAATTAAAAAAAATCAATGTTTTCAAGTCCGAATTTTAAAAGTAAATAAACAAATTGTTTTATGAATTATAAATATTTTGAAGACAAACTATTTGATTGTAAAAAGAATATAACGGTGTATGAAAAAAATATATAAATAAAATATAAGATAATGATTTATGCTTAATTGTAGGAAAATTGATAGATTGCGAATTGTGTAAAAAATTATGTAATATTATTTTGTTAAAGTAGTGGGATAATGAATGAAAAGAAAATTAAAAATTGTTTCTATTGACCATTAGCTGTATCATCGATAAATAATAATTAGAGATGAAACGGATAGCAGTTTGAATTGAAATAATATATGAATGAAATAAAAAATATGAGAGAGGTATTAACCCCCTTAACTTATAAAAGTATATAAATAAATGTGTTATGATAAATCAGCCGGTTGGAAGCGTAGAAAGAGTAGATATTAAAAAAAAGAAAATATAGATAGATAGATAGATAAATACTTTATTGCAGTCACTAAATTTACAGTGGATATTACATAATGACAGTACAAGATATTCACAATTTAAGTGTGCAAAGGCGGTCTTATTGCTATCAGCAATCTCTACCAGACAACCTTTAATGAAAGTAGGTTTCTTATCAGACTTGGGTAGTGCAAATTTAGGTCCCTAAACCTAGGTGTTTGCTAAATAATAATAATGATACTAGGACTAGCACTTTAATAATATGATATACATATACATTATAAATACATGCATATTTTGTACTGAGTACATAGTAATAAAATACATACATACACATATCTACACATATACAACAAATATATTTAAAATACAAATAATTAATAATTAATCAGTCACTATTATAGAAACAATTATTATTGTTCTTCCACTCTTGCTAAGTAATACTTAAACAAGCGACATTTAAAAATAGCAATTGATTCAGAATGACGAATAGCAAATGGCAGTGAATTCCAAAGATTGACAGCTTTAACCGTAAAGGAATTGCTTAAGTAGCGGGTATGACAGGTTGGCAACTTAAGACGATTGTCAGAACGAGACCGAAGTTCTAAATGACTAGAAGTGTCTGTACCTAGAAAACAGAAACGCTCTTTTAGATAGGAAGGGGAATAGGGATTGTATAAAATAGAGTATAACAGGACTAGCGTGTGGAGGTTTCGACGATATCTGATAGGAAGCCACCTCAGACGAGCCCGAAAGGAGGAGACATGGTCAAATTTGCGTAAGCCGAATATAAAACGAATGCACATATTTTGCAATCGCTCCAGCTTATCTAGCTTTTCTTCAGTTAAATCAGTGAAACAGGAGTCCGCGTAGTCCAAAATAGGCAAGAGAAGAGCGTGCGCCAAAGATATTTTAACTTTAAGAGGGAGAAGGTTTTTCCAACGTTTCAGGCTTCCTATCGAGGCAAACAGCTTGCGGCTTATCTCCGTAATTTGAGGGGACCAAGAAAGAGAATTATCAATTAGGAGACCTAGATTTTTAACACAAGTTGTTACGTTTAAGATGGAGGAATTAAGAGTTATTGGAGGTAAAGTTTTAAAATCAACTTTACAAATTTGTCCCGGACTTCCTATGATAGTAACCTGGGATTTCGCAGCATTCAAACATAGACCATAAGATTTACACCAGTTGGAGATACAACTAAGATCCACATTAATTTTATTGATAGCTCCAGCGATATCGTTCGCTGGAGTGGAAACATATAATTGTAAATCGTCAGCATAGAGATGATACGAAGAAAGGAGGGGTGGAATTGAGTCTATAAAAATCAAAAAAAGTAGTGGTGAGAGGACGCCACCTTGAGGAACGCCACTAGAGAGGTGAACATAGGAAGAGAGTGTATCGTTGGCTACTATGCGTTGCTGACGATTACGAAGGTAGCTGCTGAACCGAGAAATAGTATTAGCAGATAAGCCTATAGATCGTAGGAGAGCTAACAGAATATCATGGTCGACAGAATTAAATGCATTACTAAAATCTAGTAATACCGCTATCGTAAGCAACTTGTTGTCCATATTAAAGCGTATGTCATCGCAAACTTTAACGAGAGCAGTAACAGTGCTATGTCCCGTTCTAAAGCCTGACTGATATGGACTAAGAATACGATTTTTTAAGAGAAAGACATTAAGCTGTGTGAAAACAATGCGTTCAAGAACTTTAGAAAGAAAAGGTAGAATGCTAATAGGCCGATAGTGTGAGAAAAAGGAAGGATTATTAATTTTAGGTATAGGAATAACATGTGCATGCTGCCACGCATTAGGAAATGTGTTAGATGATAAAGAAAAGTTAAAGATGTAAGTAAGGACAGGAATAATGTGGTCTAAAACTAGTAGGACAAGTTTGCGATTAATACCATCACTACCAGAAGCATCGGATTTAATCGATAAAATGTGTTTCCTAACATCCTCTGAAGTGACAGGTTGAAGTTCAAAAGGGGTATTGACTTTCAAAGGTGCTGCCCTAATGTGTTTTAAGGTGTCTAATTTTACTCGGTTGTCTAGGGATTTAACCTTAGCAAAGTGATTGTTAAGGGCATCTAAGTCTATACTAGATGATAGATTAGAGCGCTGACGACCAATACCCAGAGATTCCAAGAAACGCCAAATACGAGCAGGACTATTGTTTTTAATGGAATTATCAATAAAGTTCGACTGAGCGTCCCTGCATGCCCTGCTACACAGATTCCTTAGTTTTTTATATTTATTATGATTGTTTTCAGATGGTATGAGTTTGAACTTAGATTTTGCCGCATTGCGTTTTAACATTAACGACTTGATATCCTGCGTTAACCAGGGGGCTGGAAGGTGTTTAAGCTTGACAGGACGCAAAGGAGCGTGTTTATCAAAGAGCTCAGTCAGAAGACTATTAAACACATTTAACTTGTCGTCCATGTTGGGAGCACTTTGAATCGTACCCCAATCGATATTATTTAGGTCCTCCAAGAAGCTGTCGTTGTCAAAATTCTTAAAGCTACGACGCATAGTAATGGTAGGTTTGGCCTTAGGTGGACGCATCCTATATGAAAGGTATACAAGATCGTGATACGAAAAGGCCTCAGCTGGATATTGGCCATGCGTATCCACAAGCTCAGAAGAAGACACCAACATTAAATCTAGTTTAGAAGGAGAACAATTTGGAAAGAAATGAGTTGCATTAGAAGGCAGTAATGTGAGATTTGAGCTGCTTATGATGTTAGTAAGTCGTTTGGCACGGCTGTCATTTTTAAGAAGACACGTGTTGAAATCACCCATGATAATTGTGTGATCAACGGTTGGGCTGTATAATTCTAAAAGATTCTCGAAATTTTGAAAATAGTCTATAAGAACGGATGGGCTATAAAAAACACCAAGTAGTAATTTTTTTGTTCCAAACGCTAGTTCAAGAAAAATATGTTCAGAGGAACTAGAGTACTGGGGCGGGGATTTGTCTAAGATGGTAAAAGGAAATATATATAAAAGACTCTCGAGATGTAATAATAATAAAGTTGTTATGATTTGTAATATTTGATTTGAAAATTATACAACTATTTGTGACTATAACTAATTAATTGACTATAGACTAACTACTTAAGTATAAAGTAAGTAACCTATACAAAATTATTTTCCCGGATTGACATTTATTTTTGGAAGAAGTTGCAAATATTATTTGCAAATATACTCGTATATCGTTTAAAGTTAAGTAAATAATTTATCATAATATTCTTATTTTTCTATTCCTTTAGAATAAATCGTAATAATAAGTTAATATAATAATTATGTAGCATTAACTCCAGGGTTTTGTAATAATTGAATACCTATATAATTAATAGGTATATTTATCCGTCATTGACCGAAACATTCATTGTAACATCCAAACTTTAATTGTAATGCTTATTATGTAAAATTGAAATATGTAGAATTTAGTGTAAAAAAAATATTTAAAAATTAAACCAAATTTTTTTTAATGCCGTGGAAGGTGTAGTGTACCTATGTATGTAAGCCTCCCTTCTAATATAAATTGTGTTACTCTAATAAATAAATAAAAAAGGATTGATAAACGAACTTTGGAGCAAACAAAACGTCTCATTTAAATCACACATTACTACCCGAAGGATGTAAAAAGGTACATAAGTCGTTCTGTACTTTTCGTTCCGCCCGCGGCGTCGCCCGCTAGTCGCGCGTCTCGCGGTCAACGAGAGTTCACAGCGTGTACATGATGCATAGACCACGAATTCACAAAAAAAACATAAGTCCTAAAATGTTCTTAAAAAAACGTTTCTGAGATAAATGGTTATATGTATTATATAGTATATAAATAGTGCATTATTAGCTTTAAATCATTCAAGCATTCCAAATACATCGGGTATGTAATTGAGAGAAAACTAAAAGCTAAGTATGTAAATTCAAAACCTATTTTCAATAAATATGTACAATTATATTTATTCTATATAGAAAGAAACAAAATTATTTCTTCTAGTATCTACTCAGATATTATTCATTATGAGCATTTAAGCAATAAAATCAACAATAATAATTTGTTTAGGAAAACTAAAACAAATAATAATAATCATAATTATTTTATATATATAATAATAATCATAACTAATTTGCAACACTGTATGTGTAATTAAATATATTGGTTCTCTAGAACAGTTTTATTTAAGTCGCATATTTAATAATTATAATTTTATGTATTGAATATTTATATTTTGGAAGATTAAATAAAACAAAACTAATTAAGAAATTTTATTAAAATATATAGTTTTTTCTTTTTGTATTAATAGTAATTTTACCTAGAACTCTTTCATAGAAGTATTGATATTTCTTCTCTATAAAAGATACAGCACGATAATTGATGCTATGCTAATTTTGTGAATTGTCTGCAAGGCTTTTTATTTTATTTTATAGCTGAAAAATATATGAAAATAACAATAAATGTTATTATTCTTATTAAGTTTATAGTCATTTTGATATAATTTAAATATTTCACCGACTACTATTATCATACTTTATCAAAATATTTAATTAAAATAACTTTATTCTAGAATGTGAAATAAAAAAAATTTAAACAAATATGTATACTTAGTCTTTAAATAATACAAATGTAAATTAAATTGTTAACATTACATTATATTTTTAATATTTATTAAATAATTTATAAAATACGTACCTTTTATTAAACTAAAAGTTTAACATTTATTTTAATCTCCAAAGTATATTTTTTAATTTATTTATTTTAAGTCGCTTTTAACATCTAGGGTCATTAGCGACTAAAATATATTAACAGTATTTCATAGCAATTAAATTAAAGTATAATAGTTAGTTAATCTTAAAAATTTTACAGTATTTTTATAATCGGTTAGACACTCTTTTAATGTCTTATGAAGATTAACATTACTTCTTTCTGTTTTAACATTGGACAATCAATTAATAAATGTTTTATGTTCAGCTCACTATCATATCTAGAGCATTTATTCTTCGGGATTTTACTGATAAGATGTATATGTGTGACGTAATACAGTGGCCTATTTTTAATCTATTTAAAACTATTTCATCCCTTATATTGTCAAATTGCAAATATATAGTATTATAGAGTATTATTTATTATTATGCAAGAGTATTTTGTGTTAGTGATGAATCAAAGTTTTTAATAAAAATTTACTACAAAGTTTAAAGATAAAAATAATAATATAAGCAATTGAAAAAATAAATTATGACATATTATAATGTGTCTACAGTAGCTAACATGTAATTTTGTCGAATTTTGACGTGATTTTGACGTTTGAAGAGCGTTTTCAATATTATCGACGAGATAAAGTAATTAAAGCATTTAAACATTTAAAGTAAGCCGGTATACTTCTCAACATTTGTATGTTTAAAGTACATTCCTTATTGGAAAAGTGAAATGACATGACAGAATATAAATAAATAAATACTCTATATCCCAGTGTTATAAAAAGTATCCTATATTTTAATCAAGATCTTATTCTATATGTATGCAAAAATTTTATTGAAATCCTATTCAGCTGTTTAAGTGTGATTGTGTCACAAACCACCTCAAAAACTTTCGTATTTATAATAAAATATTAATCCCATTTGGATTAAATACATAATCATGCAAATACTAAAAAATGCTGTTATTATATTAACTAAGGTTTAATTAAAAACAATGTAAAATTATATTTATATAGACTTGTAAAGAATGAAAATATTTTTATATTGTCATCACATTTATTTCAAAGAATCAAAACCAAACATTATATTAATTTAATAATACTGATATATTTCAGTGTCCTCTTTAATATTGAAAAAGAACTTATATAATGTATTGTAATATAATATTAATTTATGTTACTATTAATTGTATCGTAATATATATAATTATACAGTTTTTATTTATTGATTGAGTTTTATTTTTAATGCATTGTTTTTTGAATAATAAATTTAATTGCTTGTGTCTAATGTGTTAGTAAATTGTTGAAACTTGATTGATTTATGTAAAATTGAAATTTCTTATTTTTCTTCTGTAAAACTAAACTGTATATTTCCCGAATAAGTAAATAAATAAATTACCCTCATCACAGCCTTTATACCATATATGTAACTAATTGAATAAAAATCTCTTGTATTTTAACAAGTTATAGAATATTAAAAAATTTGAAATAAATAAAATTAACATAATATGGCTAATATTTTTATATTATAATCACATTTCAAAGATAAACAGGAACCAAAAATTACCTTCATCCCAGCCTATAATAATATAATATGTAACTTAATTAATATAGATCTCTTGTATAATAACTAGTTGTTTATTATTTAAAATAAGACTAAATTAATTTAAAAAATCAAAAAACCCGACTGCGTAAAATACTCTTATTATAAACTAAAAAGAATAAAACATTTTACTAGCTTTCATTTGATACCCATATTGCTACAGTAAGAAAAAAAATTCAAGGGGGGGGGGGCACCTCATTCTGCCATTTGCGGGCGCCATTTTGAAAATTTATATAGCCTATGTCACTACTACAATTTAGACAAATCCAACGACACCTCATATGTCAAAAACCGCCCAGCCGTTTGGGCTGTAGGGCGTGCCAACGAAATGGACATACATACATACATATACACATAAATACATACATACATACATACATACATTCGAAAAACATAACCCTCCTTCTCTCGCAGTCGGGTAAAAAAAAGAAAGAAAACTAACATGATATTTGCTATTATTTTGTAATCACATTGATTTCAAAGATAAACAGAATTCAAAAATTACCTTTATCACACCTGTATTATAATATTTAACTTACTAAATATAGTCTCTTGTATAACTAACTTAATATTGATCTCTTGTATGATAACTAGTGGTTATTAAATAATAAAAAAATTGAAATAAATAAAAGTAACATAATATTGCTAACATTTTTAAAATTGTAATGTTTCTTATAATGATATTTTTTTTTCATTTATTTTCAAATTCTAGCTTACTTAAAATTATTTTACTTAATGGTAAAATAAAATAAATATTTAGAATGAATAGGGAGACGAATTACGAATTACAAATAACTTTTTATTTTTTTTGTAAATAATCTAGTTGAAGTTTTGTCTTAGTAACAAAACATTTTTGTAATTTCATATCTGTTTTTTTTTCTTTGCTTTGACCCGTGTCCATTGTTTGAAATCTCACCCCGTTGCCTCTCTGCTTTTTGAGTTTTCTTTCCTTAAGTCTGTGTTCATTCAGTTAAAAATTATTTTCTTTAATTCAAAATTCAATTATCAATAACAGTCACTTTATAGATTGATAGAAAAATAAAATAAAATAATAATTCATCGCGAGGTATTGAACCCGAGTCGGCCGTACGAGAACATTGTACGCTGACCACTTAGACATCTTGTAGTTGCAATTGAAATATTTCCAAATGAGTCTAACAGAACGCGTGCATGCACAAAGCGGCAACGTCTCATGAATAAGAGGACGCGCTACTCCTCGCGATTGGTATACGTGTAGAAAGACTAACAGTGTTGTGGTATACGAAAATTATACGCAGGGAAGTGCAAAAGTTAAGGACGACATTAGTACCCTGTAATAACTGAAGAGCGAATATCCACAATTTTAAACTTTTTAAAAATATAAGTTGAGCAGGAATATAGAATGCGGAATAGAAATCAATATACGCAGACACTTTTGTAATAAAGCCAGTGGTAGTGATGGACGCCGTGAGTCGGTTTCAAAAAAGGACGCAAAATATCTTTCGTGATTTATATATATATATATATATATATATATATATATATATATATATATATATATATATATATATATATAAAGTCGTTTTAGTTACACCGTTTATAACTCGAGAACGAGTGGAACGATTTTTATGATTTTTGTGTTTTTGGATTTGTCTTCGTCGGGAATAATACTTATTAAAATATGGTATTCATCAATGACAAAATAATTAATAAAAAAAAAACAGTTCAAATGTTTCATCCGTACTATCTATATACATATATATGTATGTATGTATGTATGTATATAGATATAATAAATCTGTCACTCAATCCGTCTATTATAAAATATTTTCCAGTATCGACGCAGGTGTAGGTGATAAAAAATATAAATGTATAATTTTTAAAATTTTAGTTAAAGACCCGTGCGAAGCCGGGGCGGGCCGCTAGTAATTAATATTTATATCTATAATGTTGTAGGTAAACAAAAATTTAATATTTTTCTTTGTTAGATAATGGAATACTATATTATAAATTCTACAACACAAGAACTCAATTAAAAATAAAGTGTTCTGTCAACAGTTTTCTCAAATTTAATTATATAGAGAAGTGCGTACAAAATCAGCTGCGTTTCTTGTGTGTCAAAGTGAGCCTCATTAAAATTCGAGACCAAGTTCAAATGGAAAACGATTTATACTTAAACGTCTTAAAGGAGAAAATATTTTAATAAAATTAAATGAAAATGTTTTTCAGTTTATATATTTACTTCCATTCTTAAATTATCTTAATATATATAATTGTTATGTGCGTGTGTCCGTGACTGAACTCCTTCCTGAATTTGCA
Source organism: Euphydryas editha (assembly GCA_036937285.1). NCBI lineage: Eukaryota > Metazoa > Arthropoda > Insecta > Lepidoptera > Nymphalidae > Euphydryas > Euphydryas editha. Next base: position 18,952,034 of record JAUPFZ010000014.1, read on the forward strand.
AATGCTAAAGATTATATATTTGATATATATTTGTATATATACATTCTTATATGGTCGGCAGTGAAGCAAAATATTGTAATTGAATTCGGATGTCCAAAAAGAAATTCTGAGTTCAATGTAGAATAATATGATGAATTATGAGGCATAATAGTCACTAAGAATTGAAATTCGTGGTGAATCAGTGTGACAGTTTAATCTTCGATCCTCCTTTTTTTAAGAAAGTGTCTCTTTTGCCTAGCAGTAGGACAAGAACAGGCTTACACTATGTACAGTTGTAGAAAATTATAGTCTTCAAAGTGATGCCAATCATTTAATACGCAGCCTAAATTAAGATTTAAAATTAATGAGGAACGAGATATATTGCAACGTGACACTCTGACGCCGTGTTCCCACTACGCCGGACCGGATCCCGGAACGAGGTGTTCACATTACACCGGATCGGAAAAAACACCTCACAAAACACCGGATTCGGTGTTTTCGTCGGAATCGGATAAATGTGAAAAGCTTCATATAAAATGTATAACCACCAGCCTTTTCGGCAGTTTCACCAATCCGGCGTCCGGCGTAGTGGGAACGAGGCTTAAAGATTCAAATCAAGAAAAATCAAAATGTTTTCAAAAATATATTTTATTTAACGTGAAGCTACCTGTTGATGTAAAATATTACTAAAGACTGGTTTCGCGTCGCTCATAATAATGTAAATAAATATCCAAGATAGTCACAATATGAAATTCGTAATGACCACCCTTTTTTTTTTTCTATTAACAAAAATAAAGTAACAAAGTGAACCTTATTGCATACACCACTACCGTTATATTCGGAATACAGATTCTGCTAAGAAGATCTGGAGCAGAAACCAAGCTACAACCAATATTTGTTTCTGGTCTGAGTATATGTCCACTGTATCTCGGAGAACACGTAAAGTCGTCAATCCTGGTTGTTATCACAGACGCCTGATAACGATCGTTACTCATGGTAGGAAAATTTATCCGCCAACCCTCAGTGAAGCAGCGTAGTGGATTAAGCTCCAACCCTTCTTCTATATGTAGAAGAGGCCTTCGCTCAGCAGTGGGCTGTGGGGTGTTACAGGTTGATACAGATACAGATGCCTAAATTTAGTTATATGTCTTGGATGAAATAATTTACTATACCTATACATATGTTGTAGTCATTTATACACTAACAACTTGGCTGCATAGCGCATGTAAGATTGTGCCATTTCCTCCATATTTCCCGTATGTAACGTGACAGAATATCGTACATACTAAATATTTAATAGTGAAACATTAATTAAAGGTACGGTTACTGAACTTATAGCTAAATTATTAAAGTTCTTACGTTCTTTATAGGGACGAAATAACATTAAATGTTTCTATATCGAAATGGAAAAATAATAATTTTGGTTTTGATGATTATTACTAAATAATGAAATGAAAACTAGTAACAAAGATTAACTTAGCTAGCTGTAGGGAAGTTTTTCCAAAAGAAAAAGTCGGTTTGCAGACGATAATTTTACGTGATAACGTCATAAGAAAATATTGATGAAAAATTGCATACTTATATGAATTCAATTCATTTATTATAATTGAATTATCATTATTTTGTATAATAGAAAGAAGGAGTTAGTTGAAATTTTTTTTTTTCGATAAATCAACATTTATTTGCACTCGTTAATTAAAATATTTTTTTACCTAAATTATACAGATTATTTACAATGTGTTATTAACAATTTATTTACAACTTATATACATATGTGATATTTAAGATCATCCAATCTGCGTTATTCTTTTTCATTTGCAAGCTGAAAGGTTTGGACCGATCGTACCTCTCTATCGCTTGTTCCGCGCTCACACTTGCACACTCGGCTCAGGCGGAACGTGACAATGAGTCATGCTTTTTCGTACGTGCAGCCGGCGTTCCTCGATTTATAAGACGTTATCACGTTATTTTTTTTTTGCAATTGTCAAATAAAGATCGAAACAGTGCTAACAACGTAAGTAGTAGAATTAAAAGTACTACATAATGAAAAAAAAATAATTAAATTTAGTTACAAACTGAAATAAATAAATAAATGACGTCAAAATTGCTCGATTAAGATTAACTAGAATAATATCCGAGAAAATGGTACTTTAAATTATTTTAAATTATATTAATAGTTAACTTTGCTATTTGCAGTTAACTGGCGTTCTTAAAAGTGATAACAAAGTAGGTTACATCAGGCAGGTCGCCTGCCAGTCAGCCTGCCGTGTAATCAACGCAAACTTCAACGCGAACAGAAACCTTCACGAGTTTATGCTAATTTTACATTGTTAGCCTTAGTTTAGATTGAAATGATAAAACTTGATATCGTTGTGTTTTAAGAGAGTCTGAAGTTAACATCCTCTCTTTTATACCTATCTATCTATCTATTCTTAACTCTTTTCTATTTCTTCTATTATTATTCTATTTGAGATTTACTAGTGCGATGGCTCATTCATTCCACTTGGTGAAATGCTTTCTCGTTGGCTGACTATATTCTATATTTTATTTTAAATAAAAGGACCATTCTTCTCTCTCTGGTGACGGGCAGGGAGGAATATTCCTGAGCTCCTTCTTACCGAGGTGTTGTAAAAGGTGACTAAAGCCATAGCAATGCGACCACGTGTATACCAACCAGGATGGGGATGGGCTGCAGCGTCACTATATCCTACCAAAACACACTGCGCTCGCCAACCCGCCTGTTAAGCGTGGCGAGTATTCACAAACATCCACAAAGATAATGAGGGAGATCTACGTTCAGCAGTGGACATCCAACGGCTGATTTGGTGGTGGATTTTCCTATTCTACCTTCAAGATTTAAATACGTTTACATCAGCAGGCTGAGTTAATCAAAAAAGAATTGAGAATTTATCTTCCACGCTGCTCACTACAGACTAGCCGATACAGTGACCATAATAAGGCACAAGTGTTTAATTAAAAGTCTAAATCGGATTTTATCGCGTTTATTTGTTTTAAAACTTTACAGTTTAACGATTTTTAATTAAATTAAATTATTTCCCGACGTCCGAATATATTCGGACACCCACCACCTCAGTCCCCCGAGACCATGGACGCTGTAAAGGGTCCGAAACGTCGGGAAATAATTTAATTTAATTAAAAATCGTTAAACTGTAAAGTTTTAAAACAAATAAACGAGATAAAATCCGATTTAGACTTTTAATTAAATGAGTAAAATTCCCGTAAATATAAGAGAACAGTAAGGCACAAGTGTATTTATTACAGAGACATAGGATCATGACTTAAGATTCCTCTGAGATGTTATTATCCTCGACCTCGGATTTTCTCTATAGGAACGACAGATTTCACTTCTTTTCAACTCTCTGTTCTAAGGGTCCGGTAATAATTTTTCGGACGGGTTGCCTTACATCGGAATGCTAATTTGCTCGTTTACCTGTTTCTGGGCTTTTTCTTTTGTTTAATTTTAATTACATCTTCAAAGTTTTGTGCTTTTATTAATATAATATTAGTACATATTAGTGTATTAAAAAAAAATCAACTTTTGGTGTTTTACAAAACAACAAAATTTTGGTGTGCAATAAAGTATATTATTATTAAAATTTAAATTTTATTATTAAAAAATTTCGTCTTTTGAAGCCTAATTATGTCTAAGAATAATAATTTTTTAATATTTTTAATATCATTAATTCTTACTATATTTAATTCTGTTCCTTAATTAATATATTGAACAAATAGTGAGCATAATCTTAAAAACATTCTCTACCTGCTAATATTAGGACATACTCGTATAGAAGAGTATGCTTGTAGGTGTGCATCGTTCATATAACAGAACGAAATACTCACATTCTTAAATTAATCATATATTACTTTAAAAACTTAAATACTAAAACGGGGAGATTAATAGAAAACTGTGAATATTGAAATTTAATTTTTCAGTTATAATTAAAAAAAAGACGGCTCACATTTATCGGCCAATAGAGGTATGAAATTCTGTGTGTACATCTAAATCATGACAAAGATTTGTCTCATAAACAAATTCATAATTAGCAGGGATCCTAAACTGAGACTGCTAGCACAGCGGCCAATTGCTTTAACCGCTGCGCAAACCTGTCATATCAAAAAATTTGCGACTATATCAATAGTAATATTCAACGCACGAGCTCTAAATGTGGTGTAGTTCTAAGTAAATAGCCCCAAATTTAGTGCGAAAGTCATATCTTATACTGACCATATTATGAATTTCATGTTAGCTCCCAATCCATTGAAAAATTGTAAATCATCTGTAATTATTCATTAGGACCCGGCTTAGATTTTCTTTCTGTTCGGCTTATTAAATTCCAAAAATTAAGTAACAGTTGTTAAATTTGTACAAATTATAATTTCACTTACAATAGATAAATTATAAACAAACAATATTTATAATAATACGTTGCGTGGTCTCCGTACTATTGTTATATTTCTTATGTCACACAGAATCACGACCAAAGTTATTATAGCAAGAATATGTGTGGAGAAAAATATGGACCTGACAGCGTTAGCTTTCATTTTCCGGGTATGTGATTCAATTCAATTCCGAGTGCATTAAGAGCTTATTCTTAGATTATATCACAGAGGACGGTCCATATTTCTAAGTCCAGCGTACTTCGCTATGAAGAAATTTTATAAAGAGAGATAAATTATTAATTTCACAGAGTGAATTGCATATGACACGGACGACCGTTCTGGTGTAGTGGTGCGAGTAGTCGCTTCAACACCGCGTGCCGACGGTCGCGGGTTCGATTCTCGCTTGGGACAGATATTTGTATTTGTACAAATATTTGTTTCCGGTCTGGAGCACGTAAAATCGGTCCCGGTTGTTATCATACACACCTTATAGCGATCGTTACTCATGGTAGGAAAATTACCCGCCAACCCGTCAATGGAGCAGCATGGTGAATTAAGCTCCGACCCTTCTTCTTTATGGAGAGGCAGCCTTCGCTCAGCAGTGGGTTGTTTACAGGCTGATACAGAATTGCATATTTTTATTACAATTTGTATTATTAATTTTGACTTTTTAAATATATAACATTATAAAAGATGAGTACGTATGTGTTTTAAAGAAGATTTAAATAACAAAAAATGTAAAAAGGAAAAAAAAAATGTCTTTTTGTTGTAATGTATGCATTAAATATGTGTACGTAAGAATATACCTATATTATATTACCTCTCAGTATTTCTTATACATTATAATGAGGCGATATAGTGAATAAAATACATTAATAAACTGGATGTGTAACGATACACTTGTTTTCTTAAACACCCCGAGCTCCCCACATTACATTGTTTTATTTATTTAAAACCGGAGAATTTAGAATATTTTTCAGAATAAGCTATATAGATCTCAAAAATCTTATTCGGACTGAGATATTTTGTAACCTGTTACATTAACAGGACAGTAAATAATATAATGAGCATTAAAATTCACAGTTCTAGGAAAACCACAAAATACACTACTGGGAGGTATACCCTGATCCAATAACACACCCAATCGTAAATGGGAGTAAGACGGAGTTAGGGATGAGGAAATCGGTGTTGGTTTGTTTAGTGGATGTTTAATAACCTTCCACTTTAAATAGGCTTACTTACTAGCTTTGAATTGAAACAATAGAATAAATAAATAATCTCTGTGAGCATAAATATACACACATGAATACAAAATAGAATAATAATTATTTGATATTTCCGTATCGCATCGCGTCGCGACGCTTTGCTTTATTTATTTATACTTTATTGCACATAGCTTTCGAATGGATAAAACATAAAAACTAAAAAAAACTAAGTAGTGATTTCTTACCAAATTCATCGTTATTAATTCTTACTATTATTAATTATTTATTCCACAACACACATAGTACATATGATGAATAAATGGTGACTGGGATAAATAGGTAATCGCTCGAAAAAGTACAAATTGCAACAGCTTGTAATCCGCTACGCTGCTCCATTACGGCTTAACGGATTTACATGTCTCATAATTTATTCCGTAACATGCATGTTTTCTATATATTTTCATTCGCATTTTAATAAAATAAAGAACATCGAAAACTCAACGGTGTTATCCTGTTAACCCATAAACTGAAGTCAATCGTGTGTTCTATTCCCTGAGCCATCACAAGGGGAGGGCCGTTCAACGCTATTACGTAAAAGGTTCCTTAAAGGTACATTTAAAACACCTTAAAGGTGTTCTAAATGTACAGGATTTTCATTCCAAAATAAATTATCCACGTCGTTCTCTCCCCTTGTCAGTACAACTCCTATATACAAACTTTTCAGCCTTATTATATTAGCAAAAACAATAAAGATGTAAATTCATGTTTGACGTGATAACATCGCCAGACAGAAGTTCGGCAGTATACGTGATACTTGAACGAGTCCGTATATAACTTTATGGCTCATATTTAGTGTTTCGGTTGAAGCACAGTTGAGACTTTGTACCGAAGTTTCTGTCGCATTAATTGCGTAAATTACTTCATGTAAGTTTTAATTGCTTTATGAGGAATGAGAGTCGGAGCGGGAGTCGTTTTTAATTCCGACATCTCTTGTCTCAAATGCTCTTGTATCGTTGATACGTTGTACTAATGAATCCGATAAAAAAAAACACTGAATTTATATTATATGATATATATGTATGTATGTCGGTAGTGATAAACTGAATAATCGTGTACTAGTATACATATACTCTAATAGTCATAATTAAGGCTTCCACAATTTGAAAAGAGGAAGATTGGAGCCCTCGATCGACAATCGATTAAAAACATGGTTCGAAACAGCAAAAACTACAAATCTATCCATCTATCCAGCCAGTCATTCTCACAAAATTCCAAATTTAAAATATGATAATTAGAAAAAAAAATAATAATTCAAACGTCATATAATATTCTATTCTATTTTGTTTTGAAGTTTGCTAAAAATATCGTCAGGTGTAAATGGATTGTTGATGCATTACGGTACCGCGGTGATTGACACTGACGAAGGGTCGGCAGAACCGGTGATTAATAGTTCTACATCGAACCTCGAAGGTTTTAACAAAATTGTTTACCAGCACTATAACGAACTCTGCTTTCGTGGGAGTTTTTATATTACTTTACTTACTTTTTACGATTTTTTATTTTACGCATTTTTTTTTTGGTATTTTATTTGTTAATTTTAATGTTTTTTTCATTCTAAAAGCCAATTTATGCTATTTATAAATTGTTGTATTTTCACTAATCTGCAGAGAAGTTGGGGGTTAAGCTCAAATCTTCCTTCTAGATAAGAGGAGAGAATTTGGTCCAATTGTGGGACATTGACAGGCTGCTTAAAAACTGGATAGTCATTTACGTGAAAAATTAATTTATTAGGTAATTTTGATATTACTATTTCTTATATTTTTACTAGCTGAGCCCCGTGGTTTCACCAGCGGTAAATATGCGTACAAAACGATTTCGTTACGAATTAACGTTAAAATGAAGTTTTTCCTCTACAATTGTTCATAGAGTAAGAACTCCATTATTAAACGGTGTATCAATATGAACCTACAGCAGAATTTAAGTCAGAACATCAGGATCACAAATGTGAAAACTGCTTCAAATATCGTGCAGCAGATTTTGCGTGATGCGGAAACAAATATATACACACACAGACAGACCGGTAAAAAAATAAAACATCTAAAAACAAATTGTTATGGATTATATAACTCTCATAAATATCTCCTTATTTCGTTTCTCCCACGACTTTCATGTACAGACATCGGCCTGTCACTTTATATATATAGATGAGTCAAATCCGTAGGTAGTCTGAAATAATAAGAAAAGAAATAAAACGTTATTATATTTTTATATGATCATCTAAAGTTTATTTGATAAAAAATGGCTTAAACGTTACCATAAACACAAACATTGCGGAATATTACTTACATTATTACAACCGTTCTGGTGTAGTGGTGCGAATAGTCTCGTTAACACTGGTATTCGCGGGTTCGATTCCCGCTCGGGGTAGACACATATATTTGTACAAATATTTGTTTCTGGTCTGGGTTCTTGTGGGTCTTCCCACAGTGCCTCGATAAGCACGTAAAGCCGTTGGCCCTGATTATTGTTACAGATATCTAATTACAATCGTTACTCACGGTAGGGAAAAATATCCACCAGTAGTGAAGCAGCTTGGTGGATTAGTCTTCCTCTTCAATATAGAGAGGAGGGCTTTTCCCAGTAGTGGGACGCTTACAGGTTGATTCAGTTCAGTACCTACATTATATTTAGCTAACAAAAGTGACTGCTTTAGTGTAGTTGTAACGAAAGTTGAATTAAAGTCATGGGTCCATGGGATATTGTATTTTTTTAAATACTTATTTTCATTCTGTTCTCTTACTTGTTTTCGCTTTGGGTGTTCTTATGGTTGTCCCCATCGTAGAGCCCGTAAGAGTTTGTCGTAAACACATGTTAATAATCGTTTCTCTTGATAGCGAAATTGTCTGCTAATCAGCAGTGAAGCTTTGTGGTGGAATAAATTATATCCTTCTCCTGTACCTACAGGAATATAAGCCTTTGCCAAAAAGTGGGAATTTTACTGATTCATTCAGTTCAGGTTCATTAAGACTAGAGACTGCCAGCTTGATCAAATAATAATGACAGGAAGATCCTCATCCATACACTTTAAAATAATTACCTCAATTAGGTCCCCATGTTTGCTGCTCAATTGTGTCACAAAGGCCAATCAGCGGTTTTTTGTCATCATATGACTTTGACGATATCGATACTCTATTTGAGAATTTGATTCAGTAGAGTCATCTAGACGCCATAATAAGTTAAAAAAACCTTCACATGAAGCAGCTCCGAATCCTCAATAGAATGTCAATATTGTGTCGTGGGTCCAGAAACACAATACAAACACCCAAAGAACTATGCCACTGCAGCCAGAACTAAGACCACTGCGTCAACTGATCTTCTAAATAATATAATTGTGGAATTGCAGTTTATTATTAGAATTTGGGTCAGGAATGATTTATAAAAATATTTTTCATATCGACCGTCGCGTGATTAAAGGCAGTAAGAGCTATTTAACCTACTACAGTATTTGTGAAATATTAGTGGATCGATGATGACCGCATTGCAGTCGCCTTGCACATGCAAGCACCATGAACTATGGCTATAACTAAAAAAATATAAAAAAACCATTATAATATTATAAAAAATTAAATTTGTGATAATAAAATTTAATTTATACCAATACATAAAGAGTATAAAGTGTGTGAGAGAGAGAGAGTGAGTTTTGTATGAATGTAGCTCCTCCATTTCTTCTCAATAATAGAAGATTGGGTCGTCGAAGATTCGTCCATTTGCGAGATATTTAGCTGTCAAAGTTCAGGTCAAATATGTAAATTTATTTTGAAGTATTTATTATATTGTGTAAATTTATTTTTCTTTTACATTATGTATATTATACTGTGTAAATTTATTTTTCTTTTACATTATGTATATTTTTAAGTATCTAGTATATTATATTAACACGTGAAGCAAAACTTTGTACCCCTTTTTACGAAAATAACGCGGATGGAGAAATATGAAATTTGGCACAGTTAAAGTTTATATGGAGAAGAAGTGCAGAATGCTAATATTTTTTATAATAATGCTCAAAAAATACATAAAACTAATTTTAAAAAAAACACTACACATACTACGACACACACACATGTACAATGTACATATAACACAAATTTTGTTTATTTTCAAAGTCTGTTGTCAACACGGTCTTAAATACAGGTCTTGCAACGAATTTTTTATCGAAGCTTTTTATCACAGATCAGGTCCAATGACTGCTGCATATGCTCACATTATTTTTATTAAGACAATGCTGTCAATTATAGATTAGGTCAAATTTCGACCACTGGGTGACCACTATATATCTAATTACCTTTCACCTGAGGTTTTTATGTTTGTTATTGTGGTTGTCTGTAGGTTAGTACTTGTCAGTTTCAAAGATGATATCACAAAAAATTAGTGTTAGGTTCTCAAACCCAATTTCCAGTTCAGAGATGCACCTTTTTGGGACACAACACATAATTACAGATATTACATGTATTGTTATTAATATTATTTTTTTATTGATGTTTTGCTTTTTAATAAGTAATAACATATCGCCTCTTTACAAAAACAATGTGATATTTTATAAACCACAACTTTACAGGAGAGCAATTTTAAACATTTAAGCGTTGATAAATTCTAAAATATTGATAATTTTACTGTAGGAAAGCTATTAAATTGTTGCAGTAATTAATGTGCTTTCTGAAAATAAGCAAAAAAAAACTCAGTTCAATATGAAATAAATAAAAAAAACTGATTTAAAAAAACACAGAAACATATGTCACGTTTTTAATGAAAATACGTCATAAAATACTTGTAACATATTGATATATCACATTGAAGATGTTAAATTTAGGTGTTTGGCTGTGTGATAAGTTAAATAAAACACTAAAAACTTTTTACTAAAAACGTGGTATACTCGTGATGCTACGTTTTTTGTGAAAAGCGGGAGCACTTCACTCGTCGCGCGTGCGGGGCAAGCTAACGCGTCGCGTTTTCGAAATTAAACGCCACACCGAAAGAGACAACGTGATAACGCCATTTGCCACGGCCGTGCCGCCTCTTTCAATCATAACTCCTCGAAAATTCACTTTAAAAATTCTGCGTTTTCGTAGAAAATAAAATTCGACGTCACGGTTTTGAATATCAAATAATAAAAAAAACGTTATTGATGAGTTGTCACGTTGTTCTTGTAAAGAGGCGTTGTTCTTGTAAAGATATTATCTTTTATTGATTTTTGACTGCCTGTCAACTGTAACTTATTTTTGCGCTTACTTTATTTTTATTTTTATGTGTTTTTTTTGTTAATTATTTTTTCATGTTCTTTTTAATCGAACTATATATTCATTTTTTGTTTTGATTTGTATAAAATTTTTAGTCTTAAGACACTCTTTGTGATGTCCCAAATAAATATATTATTTCTTTCTCTCTCTCTCTCTTTGCAGTATGCTACTTTATCTGTGTTTCCTTCTTTTATAGTTTATAATTTTGTTTATGATGTGTATCATATGTACGTATGTATGTATGTATACCATTAGCGGTTTCATGTAACATCTATTCATTTATCGTCATTATTAAAAAAACATTCACATTTATTTGTATAATCAGTAGTACTCCAATCCACTGTGGAGCAGAGTGGTGGATGAATCCTTCACGTAAGAAAAGGCTCTGCCTAGACGTGGGACGTTTTAAACTTATAGACTATAGTAAAAGATAGATGAGTTTTCAATTTATACCTACTTCTTCATTTTATTGTCTGTACGTATAGTAAGTATTGTCCTTAAAATGAACGGAACTTAATTTTCCCAGACGGTTCATATTTTAACGAAATATAATATAAAACCTTTTAGGAAATTATTAATTCAGTAACGAAATTAGTCTTCGCCTTTACGTTCGCTTGAATCAAATTTCAAACGACTACCTTCAATTCGTTTTGTCTAGACAGTACTTATTAAGAATATTTATCTACTCCCATATTTTAAATCCTCTATAAAATATTCTGAACCAGTTAGTTTATTGCCAACATTAAAACACCCAATGTCATAATAACCATTATATCATCCAAACGGATGATATAATGTTGTACTGGATTTCATTATAAGACTCCTTTGTTGTTTTTTTTCGATCCCTTCTGCGCAAAGGGTTAACAACAGACAGCCACATTCTTACTGCTCTGAGGTGTGAGGTGCGGAGAGATACAGTAAAAAGGCAACACAAGTGTTCCGGACAAGGCTCTGATTTATTCTGTTGTTCTACAATAATGATACATCGCTCTCTTCGAGTGGGGAGAGGAGTCCGCTTTTGCGCAAGCAAGCTCGTGGCTGCAGCGGCAGAGCGAACTCCCCGGGGCGACCCCCGAAGAATAAGCGTGGATTCTATGAGAGTCGGTTATGATAAAGGCGACGTAGCTGATAGATACGGTTGCCTAATGGCTTCGAAAATACACGAGGTCATAGTCTACGAGGATAGGGGGAGGATAGGGATATCTAAAGGCTCAGATTCGAACACCTTCACCCCCTAAAAGGCCGGCTCTTGAAGAGACTATGCTCAGTGGATCGGAGCGATTACAGGCAAAGGTGGAGGCCCAAAGAGCGGAGCTCGAGTCGCGTACCTCCAGGGATGGTAATAGCAGCTCCAAGTCCCGTCTGACGGCGATTGCAACAGTGATCCAGACAACGATCTCCCCCAAGAGAGGCACCCGACTGTCCCACCTTGCCCCAAAATCGGCATCTCCTGTTGAAAGGCAATCGGGGACACTGAGAAGGTTTATGAGAGACGAAAGTCCGAAGCTCCCTCAAGTGCCACCAGCCAATCGAACGAGAGCTGACAAGGGGCAAGTCACACCACCAAAGCTTCGACCAGCGTCTACACCACAACAACATGCAGAAAATGCATACATTGAGTTCCTAGCCATCACAAAAGTGAACCGACAGGTAAGCCTGGCTATCTGCGAAAAAATCATGCAAACCTACCAGTACGGACATGAAGGCCTGCTGGAGGTGGAACTCGATGAAGCCGAGGCAGCCATATACAATAACGACACCTGCCAAGTAATTAAGGGCAACATGTTGGGATTGTATGTGGCCGCTTATAACACCACAGCCGGCTTCGTGGGCGCAGTCGAGGCTGAGGGACCAAACGAAGGACCTCATACATTTAACACGCCTAAAGGGGACCCAGTGGTGGTAGTGGCCAGGTGCACGAGAGTGATGCTAGGCGACCGGATAATTGAGATGGCAAAAACCATCACGAGCGGTCCGGAAGTCGGCGATGTTTTCGGGGCCTGGGAACTGCCGGCACTGAAATGGATCAACGGGGTTCCCGGGTGCGGCAAGACAACACATATAGTCGGGAACTTCGACGAAGATGGTGAAATAGTAGCCACCACCACACTCGAAGCGGCCAAAGACCTGAAAGAAAAGCTAGCGCACCGCTATGGCAAAAAAGCCAAATCAAAGGTGCGCACTATGGCCTCTATCTTAGTGAATGGTTTTCATAAGAGCATAAAAATAAACCGTTTAACGGTGGACGAAGCCCTCATGAACCACTTCGGGGCCATAGTGATGGCCGCCCGACTGTCGGAGGCTAAGGAAGTGGTCCTCGTCGGAGATATCAATCAGTTACCGTATATCGACAGGGACAACCTGTTCATAATGCGGTACTGTAGACCCAACATGACCATACACATCACATGTGAGTTGTCTTGCACGCATCGGAACTCCAAGGATGTTGCACTCGCCATCAACGAGGTCTATAAAAACATCTATTCCTCAAACCCCATTGTCTGCTCTCTGAGAATGGAGAGATTCACTGGCACTCGAATCCCTGAAAGACAGGACGGGACCCTATACCTGGTTTTCACACAAGAGGAGAAGAAGACGCTGTTTAGCCAGGGATATGGTACCGGGCGGGGGTCGAGCGTCGTAACTATCCACGAGGCGCAAGGACAGACACGCGAGGGAGTCATTATCATCCAGACCAAGACTAGGAGGCTACGGATTCATGACAGTATTCCGCACGCTGTGGTAGCGGTGACTAGATACACAAAGACCCGTGTCTACTACACCGACGACGGTGGTGATGCAATCGGTCGTTTTGTCCAAAGGGCGGTGGAGGCTACATCAAAGGAAATACTCGAGCACACCCTTAAGATGGCGATACAAAAAAGAGACACCGCCGTTATCGAGGATGTGCTCGGACAGCTGAGAAGTCCCTCTGGGAGGGCTGGGACGGAGTCGGATAAATAAATAAATAAATAAAAAATTACAAACAAGAAACGCAAAATAAGACTGGTGGTGAAGATGTGATGGCTGGAACGTAGACTTAAAGCATGTAAGTAATATTTTAAGGAATGGATGTAAATAGAAAGTAAGTAAGTAAAGTAAGTTAAGTTTATTATTTAAGTTTTAGTTAAGTTTTATATTTATAGATTAAATAAGTAAATTTGTGGTCAGTGCAAGGACTCGCGATATAGAGATCCTAAGCTTAGTTTAAGTTTCGTTGTCTAAATAAGTACGCACTAACGATAATAATAATAATATTCTAAAAATGATCATAAAAAAAGGCATGGGCAAATAAAGCCTGTGGATGTACAGTAAAAATTAAAATAAAAAAAAAAAAAAAGATACATACTTTTATACGTAAGCTAGTGTATGAAGTATAAGGCCCGATTTACATTATCTTAGTGTTTAGGAGAGTATTTTAGTAGAACTTGAAAGGCAAGTACTTTAGTGCTTTGGTGCGCTGCGAGTGAACGTTTACATTTCTTCCAGTAGAGTTCATTTCAACGCCACAATGAACGCGCAACGAAGTTGCTAAATACGCGCTATTCTACGCAAAATACTAACTCTAGTTGTAGAACAAATAGAAGACGACATTTGATTCGAAATAAATAAACCGAAACGTATATGGGAGCGTCAATGGATTAGTCGCAGATCCATGCTTGGAGGAAGTTCTTCTGTTTTTAATGTTCCATAAACATTCGTGAACAACATATTCAGACACAAATTTAATAGTTGTATCTTCCGACCATTTAGCCATCTTTATTAATCAAAAACACGCACGCGTTTCATGCGTTTCACGGCACTTGTACACTCTCCTAAAGATTTTGCTAAATTACGTGTTTACACACAACGAGGGAAGAGGCTCCATCTAGTTAGCACCCCAAATAGTGAAATTCGACCTCTTAAAAATTGTCCAAATTGGTCATGAAATGGTCATTATAGGTCAGTTATTTTTAGTAATTGGTCGATACTTTGACAATAGTTACAGAGGGGTAAAAATTTCAAGGACATCGAAAAATTTTTGGCACCCCAAATTAATCCTACGAATTGGTTCTAAAATTATTTCAATTCATCTCAAAATAGTCATAATTGGTCGATTGATTTTAATAATTGGTCAACGTTTTTTTATATAAAAATTAAAAAAGTAATAAAAAATTAAATTAGCTTCATCTATTTAGCGGCCCAAATGATGAAATTTGACCTGTTAATAAGTAGTCCAAATTGGTCACGAAATGGTCACAATTGGTCAGTGATTTTTAGTAATTGGTCAATACTTTGAAAATAGTTACAGAGGGGTAAAAATTTCAAGGACATTGAAAAAATTTTGGCACCCCAAATTATTCCTACAATTTGGTTCTAAAATTATTTCAATACATCTTAAAATAGTCATAATTGGTCAATTAATTTTAATAATTGGTCAACGTTATTTAAATAATTATTAATAAATAATAAAAAAATAATACAACTTATATAAATCGCGGGGTGAATAGGAATAAAACTGGAAGTTTCACTAATTTGTCTATTTTATCGATTATTTTTAGGTTTAACCAAAAGGCAATTAAAATCGACGTAAATGCAAATTTTTAATCGTTTATTAGATTTTTAGAAACGTTTTGGTTAAAGAGATACGATTATTTAAAGTTGGAATGACATTTAAATTATTTATTTATTTATTGTGAGAAAAAGAGGGCAAACTCAAAATCGTGGGTAGAATTAAAGGGCAGTTAATGTCTATAGTTTAATATTTTTAATTAACAAATTATTAATAAATAATACAAAATAACAAAACTTTCATAAATAGCGGGGTGAATAGGAACTAAACTGAAAGAAACTACTAGCTTCATCTATTTAGCGGCCCAAATGATGAAATTTGATCACTTAATAAGTGGTCCAAATTGGTCACGAAATGGTCACAATTGGTCAGTGATTTTTAGTAATTGGTCAATACTTTAATACAATAATTACAGAGGGGTAAAAATTTCAAGGACATTGAAAAAAATTTGGCACCCCAAATTAATCCTACAATTTGGTTCTAAAATTATTATAATACATCTCAAAAAAGTCATAATTGGTCAATTAATTTTAATAATTGGTCAACGGTTTTTAACTAATTATTAATAAATAATAAAAATAATACAACTTTCATAAATCGCGGGGTGATTAGGAACAAAACTGGACGTTTCACTATTTTATGTCTATTTTATCTCTTATTTTTAGGTTTAACCGAAGGGCAATTAAAATCGACGTAAATGCAAATTTTTAAGCATTTATTAGATTTTCAGAAACGTTTTGGTTAAAAAGAAACGATTATTTAAGGTTGGAATGACATTTAAATTATTTATTTATTGTGAGAAAAAGAGGGCAAACTCAAAATCGTAGGTAGAATTAAAGGGCAGATCAATGTCTATAGCTTAGTATTTTTAATTAACAAATTATTAATAAATAATATAAAATAACAAAACTTTCATAAATAACGGGGTGAATAGGAACAAAACTGGAAGAAACTACTAGCTTCATCTATTTAGCGGCCCAAATGATGAAATTTGACCTCTTAATAAGTGGTCCAAATTGGTCACGAAATGGTCACAATTGGTCAGTGATTTTTAGTAATTGGTCAATACTTTAATACAATAATTACAGAGGGGTAAAAATTTCAAGGACATTGAAAAAATTTTGGCACCCCAAATTAATCCTAAAATTTGGTTCTAAAATTATTATAATACAATTCTTTTCGTTCATCATTTGGGCCGCTAAATAGATGAAGCTAGTAGTTTCTTCCAGTTTTGTTCCTATTCACCCCGTTATTTATGAAAGTTTTGTTATTTTATATTATTTATTAATAATTTGTTAATTAAAAATACTAAGCTATAGACATTGATCTGCCCTTTAATTCTACCTACGATTTTGAGTTTGCCCTCTTTTTCTCACAATAAATAAATAATTTAAATGTCATTCCAACTTTAAATAATCGTATCTCTTTAACCAAAACGTTTCTGAAAATCTAATAAATGCTTAAAAATTTGCATTTACGTCGATTTTAATTGCCCTTCGGTTAAACCTAAAAATAAGAGATAAAATAGACATAAAATAGTGAAACGTCCAGTTTTGTTCCTAATCACCCCGCGATTTATGAAAATTGTATTATTTTTTATTATTTATTAATAATTAGTTAAAAAACGTTGACCAATTATTAAAATTAATTGACCAATTATGACTTTTTTGAGATGTATTATAATAATTTTAGAAACAAATTGTAGGATTAATTTGGGGTGCCAAAAATTTTTCGATGTCCTTGAAATTTTTACCCCTCTGTAACTATTGTCAAAGTATCGACCAATTACTAAAAATAACTGACCTATAATGACCATTTCGTGTTCAATTTGGACAATTTTTAATTATTTTTTTTTCACTATTTGGGGTGCTAACTAGATGGAGCCGAGGGAAGAGCCGAGTGACACGCCGGGGTATGCGCGGTTGCGGGAGGGGTATTACTTGAAACAAAAATAAAAAGCGATTCTATTTTGATTCAACTTGAAAGTCAAGTAGATTAGTAGAACCGTACTAAAGCAAGTAGCGTTTACATGTTTCAACTAAAGTACTATCCTAAAGTACTCTGCTAAACACTAAGATAATGTAAATCGGGCCTTAGTATTAGTACCACACTACAGCTCGATGCATGGTATCTGTATGAATTTAAAAAAAAAAGAACATCTGTATGCATTTAAAAAAAAGAACATTGTCATTCACGCGCGTTTTACTACCATAAAGTCGCGCGCTGTATAAACAAAAAAAGGAAATTTAGACTAGGCTATATGAACTATATTCCTTTGCCTTTTCATTTTGG
The DNA here is from genome assembly GCA_036937285.1 of Euphydryas editha. NCBI lineage: Eukaryota > Metazoa > Arthropoda > Insecta > Lepidoptera > Nymphalidae > Euphydryas > Euphydryas editha. The sequence goes on from JAUPFZ010000014.1 coordinate 18,969,757, forward strand.
GGATAAATTTTAAAACAACAACAACAACGTAAAAACAAAGTAGGTTATTCGAATCCCGAAAATATTCGCACATAGTTCGATTTTTCTCCTCTTACAACCTTCCATCGTCTTTTATATGCAGTAATCATAAGATCAACTGACTGTCTAAGAATCATCTTTTTTTGAAAATGTGTTAACATTTAATTGTATGTGGTAAGTGGTAACATTATAATATTATGGGGTTACAGATAAAATCTTACGGGTTGCCTAGTTTTATATATACAGTTCATGTATCATTGTAATCCTATGGGATTTTTTTTCTCGGCAGAAATCATGAGACATGTACATCAACGAATTTACAGTTGCACAGAATTTGAATTTCCACTCCAATGTTTGATAGAAGTCATAAAATTAGTGGTAAGATATTTACAGGCTCTTAAAGAACAGGATTAATTTATTTTCATGTCCTTTCCCTGTAAAATCCCCTGTAGTATCTCTAGTTCTCAAAATTTTTGCTAATTACATTAAAATCCATCAAGCGGCATCTGCTTCATACGTTCAGACAGCCTTTGCGTTGAGGCTGAGTGAACGCTACGTGATAGAGCGAAGTAATTAAATTTTTTTATACGTATTATTATTAAGTATTTATATATATTTTATATAATTTATGTACTTTAAAATTATAATTAAAAATATAATTACCATTAATGAACACGTCACACACACAAAGAGCACACAGCACACACGCTCGCAAAACAAGCACGCACACACGCACACACACGGTCACCCAAAGACCATCGGTTTTTAGAAATAAATTCCAGTCTATTTAGTCACATAGTGAAAATACTGTACTGTCGGCACAGTAGGCAGTGACCATGCTTACCGTTCCAGAGTCATGGATTCGATTCTCGCCCCGAGTGTGGGTGTAATATTTCTACATTATGTATATATACATATATTTATATATACGTATCAGTCGACTGTTACTTAAAACACAATCATTAAGTTGCCTACTTTAGGAACAGATGACCGTAGGTGTATGTTAAAAAATATTTATATTTAAAAAAATAATTAATTAAAATACATATATAATATATAGACAAGTATATATATGTTAATATGAGTTCGCTTATCACTACGTCTCATTTATCAGGAAGATGATATTATCAATTATTACGGATTCGTCGTATCCCGTAGAGACTCGGTAACGTGATGCTGAAATCATGGCAGACATCTTGTTATGCTAATGTATACGTGACGTTAGATTGGAATATCACACACGAGTATCGTATAATATTATTGGCTTCGGAAAAAAAAAACCAAAATAAATACAAAAAAAGTATGTAATTCATTAATGAAACAGCAGTTAAAAATGAAAACTAAATTAAGGTTAATAAACTTAAATTACCCACTTTTTTCCGGAAAAATATATGTAATTAAAAAAGTGACATTTTGACATTAAGATTTATATTATTTTCATTTTGTAAACAAGAAAATTATATATTATTCTTCTTCTTTTATTAAATTATATATTAAAGTTGTTATTATATAAAAACAAACGGATAAACTTCCGAAAAGCGGATACCGAATTTCGTCATGAAATTTGGCACGGACATTCTATTTGACTATCTATGAGTCCCCTTAAAGGGATTTTTGGCGGCACGCAATATTTTTCGAAATATTGAATTTTTTAAGTACGCTGCTTAGCACACTCAATAATATAAGAAAGCGAGTCGATCAAAAGAAGAAGGAAAAAAAACCTAACCTATCCTAGAATGCGTAAATGCATTTTACATCAATTTAAAAAAAAGACCTAACAACCTAACCTAACCTTTAAAAAAAACACTAACTATTTAAAAAAAAAGACCTAACAACCTAACCTAAGCTAACGATTTAAAAAAAAAAATCTTAATCTAACCTAACCTTTAAAAAAATACACTAACTATTTAAAAAAAAAGACCTAACAACCTAACCTAAGCTAACGATTTAAAAAAAAATCTTTATCTAACCTAACCTTAAAAAAAAAACTCTAACTGCGTAATGAATTTCACAGCCTTCAAAAAAAAAAAAAGTGTCGGAGTACGTAGTGAAACAATGGCCGATCATCTATGCGAGTTTTTATGGCGTCGCGTCGTCGCGTTAAAAAATTGAACAAAAATGAGTTCAATGAATTATTACAAAATATAAAAAGTGTGTATCCGGGAAAATAAAAAAGTGGATCGATTATATATATGTGTATAAATAACGCCTGTAGTGTGTGTGTGTAACGTGGCGATAAATACATAGATATAAGCGTGCTAAGCAGCATACTCAAAAAATTCAATATTTCGAAAAATATTACGATTCGCCAAAATCCCTTTTAAGGGGACTCTTAGATAGTCAAATGTAATGTCTGTGCCAAGTTTTATGAGAAAATTCGGTATCTACTTTTCGCTTTCTTATATAGAGCATACTAAACAACGTACTCAAAAAATTCAATATTCCGAAAAATATTGCGATCCGCCAAAAATCCTTTTAAGGGGATGCTTAGATAGTCAAATGGAATGTCCGTGCCAAATTTCATGAGAAAATTCGGTATCTGCTTTTCGGAAGTATACCCAAACTTGTCTGTCCTTTTCGACACGCCCACACAGTCATTTTGTTTATTTATGCTTATTAAGCTTATTTGAACTTGAGATTATAATGGTTGGATATTATATTGAGGTTTTTTTTAAAGGATCACTGTTGAGTTTCTTGCCGATTCTTTTCAGTACAATTTACATTCCAATTCGGTGGTAGCTTCACATTAACTATGATTAATTAAATAATAAAATTACTCTTACTTAAAATGACCATTCAACAGTGCTTTTGAAACTTACTTGAATAAAGAAATTTTTGCTTTTTTTTATTATACACAGCAACGCGCTAAGATTACTTCTACCATATCTTTCTATACAAAATATTCAAAAATATTGTAAACATGTACCTATATTACGACCACATATGGTGGGGTAGGGGTGTGGTAAGGGCGCATTCGAAAGTGGCTATGTTCGGCATTACCCCATCTTTTGTCTCAGCTGAGAGTTATAACACCATAAATCAGGAAGTAATGCAAGGATTGTTCATACACGTGAAATTCTACTGGAACGCTCTTGTTAACAATTCACATACCACCCTAAAGCACAATATATTAGGATATTTATGAAAGTATCGAAAATATGAAGTTAAATTTGGGCTTATTACATCATGAACTGGATTAAACTGAACTGAATCAGCCTGTAAACATCCCACTGCTGGGCAAAGGCCTCTTCTCCATATAGAAGGGTTGGAGCCACCGCGCACCGCGCTGTTCTACTGCGGGTTGGTGGATAATTTCCCTACTGTGAGTAACGATTTCTATCAGTTGTCTATGATAACAACTGGGACCGATGACTGTACGTGCTCTCCGAGGCACGGTGGGGCGACCCACAAGAATATACACCCAGAATGGAAACAAATATTTGTACAAATAAAAATGCTGTACCGAGCGGGAATCGAACCTGCGACCGTCGGTGTTATGATGACTAGTCGCACCTATACACTAGAACGGTTGTCATTATAACATTATATAAAATAAATAGTTATGCGTTATCCGGTGTAAATTTCGTTAGCATAATTTCAATAGAATCTTTCTATCTGTTTTAATTTGGATAAACATCTATTTGCATACAAATTTTTATCGCAAACGTTTCAGTAATTTTGGCAGTAAAGAAAAATCAACATACATCATATATTTTATATAATTAATTACATATTTATTATTTTATAAAAGGTCTGGCATGTAACTCCATCGGCGTCTCATTTCGAAGTTAATAATCTTAATTAAAATATGTAATATCGAGTGGAATTTTCATTAATTACGTTAGTGAAGTTGTATTTACTAGTAAATTTCAATAATTAGTTAATGAATACTCACTAATACACATACAAATATTCAATGATCAAGTCAGTAAACTCTGATATTCACATATTTATAAATTGACTAGTCACTAATTTTGCGTGGTACGATTCTCACATTGATAAAAAGTGAATAGTTACTTAAAATTAGTGAAATTACACTGATTCATGTTTAGAGACTATCAGGTCTTTTTCTGTCACAAACGAGGAGGTTTCATTGTACCTATCAATATCCCGGTACACAAACATTTGACTAATACCAAGCGTATGGAGAGTTTTAAATATTGTATTTGGCTCCATACCAACTTTGTGTAATCACAGCGATTCGGTTTTCTTTATTACTCTACTCCATTTGAATATCACAAAGTATTTTAAAATATATTGGCGCGAAAATGAGAAAACACAATGAAGAATCATATAAAAATGACAGATTCCAAATTCAAATGTAATATTTTATTTATTTTTAATTGTAACAATATTTATGGCCAGACTATGACAAATATAATAATATATAAAAAAATATTATTGTTTATATCTGTATGTAGTCGGGCGACCACTAAAGGACGGATACGTACACAGCAGGCTAACAATATATATAGAGCAGTGCCGAAGCCATTGAAAATGGTGAAAAGTGAAAGAAAATGGGGGGTTTAAGGGCAAGAAGCGGTTTATTGCGATTTCCGGCAAAACTACAAGTCCTATGTAAAAAAGTTAAATGGCAATGTTATAGATAATAAAAAGATCTACAAAACTTTATTGTTTCAAAAATTATCAGCACTGGTCTAGTATGGTAAGCGTACTACTGGCTATATTGTAGTACCACAACTTATTAACAACCTATCCTCAGATTTATATAATAATATTTCAAATAAAAATATTAAAACTAAATTAAAACAATATTATTTAAGTATAAAAGTATTAAATTTTTTAATATTTAAAGTTGTTTATAATGTTATAAGTATTAATAAGAGAAATCGTACAACTGTCTGTGACCATTGTATATATACTTAGTTATTAATAAATAACTAAAATTAACAAAATATATATATTTACAAATTTATATTACTTTTTGTTTGTTACAGGTAAGTAGAGACGTGACTAACCCTGTGGGATTTATGGTGTAAGAAGGGTGTAAAATAACTCGCTAGGCGGACTGTGAGTGTGTTGGCGGCTGGTATCGACGCTTAAAACCAGAGCAAGTAAGGAATATAGGTCAAATAAAATTCTATACTTAATACTACTAATATTTTAAATGCGTAAGTTTATGGGGACAATCGTATGGATGGATATTTGTTACTCTTTCACGCAAAAACTACAGAACCGATTGCGATAACTTTTAAAAACTAACTAATCATAATTTAACTTGTTACGTAAATAGCTGATAATTAAGAATAACATATAGATTACCTTTTATCCGTAATTTCAACGAGATCGAAATTTGTTCATGTAAAACCATAAGGTACAACTAGTATAATACAATTAGAAATTTTGTTTTGAAGAGTTTGTTTGAATGTTGTCTTATTGTAATCAATCTTATATTTATTTTACAAAATTGTTAATTTGGAAACTCTATTGAGAAAGACTATTGGCTAAACACTACCCCGCGAATCGTTAGAAGGGAGTATTAAATATAAAGGTTGTTGAAAGCTCGCGATTTGTCAAATTAAAAAAAATATAATTATAATAAAAATATGAATATATATTTAAAAGGTGCTTGTATTAAATCCGCAGGAAATCGGGACGTGTAGCAAATTTACTTGTCGTATTTCACCTAAGAGTCGTGATAAGTTAACTCGTTCCAAAGTTCCAATAATTAAGTAAAAGTAATAAATCAGAGTCGAGGCTGATAGTCACTAATTTATCACTAAAACTTTAATGTCTGCGTCGAATCGGATGCGTACTTAGCGATGCGAAACAACGTCAAAAATTTACGCATTTCAAGCGCAAATACATTATTTAACAGCGTTGTAATCGTGCCATATAAGCATGAAGTTTTTGCGCAAAAAGCATTGTTAAAACGACACTTATTCGCTTTAACGTGAAGGACGCACACCATCTGACCATGGTATTATTTTTCTCTAAGTTCGAAGAAATGTTAATTTCAGTTGTAGTATGACTTTCTTAACTATTTACAGAGTCATAGAAATTTCTAACTGTCACTATACTTATGATTCTCTGAATGTCTTGCACTTGACATTCTACCTGTCGTTTTACGAGTATTAATGAGAGAGGAGGCTTTTGCCCAGCATTGAGACACTTACAAATTGTAATGTAAACTACCACATCAGCCGTTGGATGTGCACTGCTGAACGTTTTTGTCACGGTTGCACGCGAAAGCGATCCCGTGGCACTCCACTACGACGATGAGGGCGCCGCTGGGTTTTAGTGGGTATTCTGGCTTCGCAGTCAGATAGTCCCACATACCCGTCGCCTTTACAGCGACGGGATGCGTAAACGCATATATCTATATTTCCAAGCGATAAAAAGGCCTCCATTTTTCTAAGTGTTTTGATAATTCTTGTAGGATTTTAGGTTTCGAATTAGATTGCATCGATGTGAACGATGGACTATGGTCATCATTTAATCTGGTCTTTTTCAGTATATTGCATAATACCATTTTTTTTGGTTTAACTTTCTGAAAAACTAAAGCTTTATTCGTCTCAGAACATGTTTATTTTCGTAAATGTCCTATAACATTCCTGTACCTAACTTCTAACTATATAACACACCCGTTTCCCCTCTCTAATTAGAGGACCAACTCAATTACAACCATACTCGACCTCGAGTACCGATTACTGGAATTTATGTTTTATTCCTTGGTAGCAGAGTTGAGAATTGTCCGAAACAGTTTTACAGAGATTAGTTCGCAGAATCTGTGTCGGGTGAAATAAAAGCTCCGGCAAGTGATTTTGTGGTCGAAGGCTTTAGGTTTAGTGAATGATATGGTGTTTTGGTTGGTAATGAGGTATCTAATACAGGTGGAAATTTCGTAGGTCACTTTACTACCTTTTATATTTATAGAAATATTTTTCCGTCTATTTTTTCATTGGTGTTTATCAAATAATGTTTTTGAATCGCTTAATTTTCTTAGAATCTAGTTAATTTCTGGTTATGTGTTATACACTAGTAGGCTGTTCACTCTATGTATGTATCTCTAAATATCTAAATATCTGTATTTACAATAATTTTGTATTCTTTTTTACCCGACTGCGACAGAAGAAGGGTTATGTTTTTCGAGTGTATGTATGTATGTATGTATGTATGTATGTATGTATGTATGTATGTATGTATGTATGTATGTATGTATGTATGTATGTATGTATGTATGTATGTATGTATGTATGTATGTATGTATGTATGTATGTATGTATGTATGTATGTATGTATGTATGTATGTATGTATGTATGTATGTATGTATGTATGTATGTATGTATGTATGTATGTATGTATGTATGTATGTATGTATGTATGTATGTATGTATGTATGTATGTATGTATGTATGTATGTATGTATGTATGTATGTATGTATGTATGTATGTATGTATGTATGTATGTATGTATGTATGTATGTATGTATGTATGTATGTATGTATGTATGTATGTATGTATGTATGTATGTATGTATGTATGTATGTATGTATGTATGTATGTATGTATGTATGTATGTATGTATGTATGTATGTATGTATGTATGTATGTATGTATGTATGTATGTATGTATGTATGTATGTATGTATGTATGTATGTATGTATGTATGTATGTATGTATGTATGTATGTATGTATGTATGTATGTATGTATGTATGTATGTATGTATGTATGTATGTATGTATGTATGTATGTATGTATGTATGTATGTATGTATGTATGTATGTATGTATGTATGTATGTATGTATGTATGTATGTATGTATGTATGTATGTATGTATGTATGTATGTATGTATGTATGTATGTATGTATGTATGTATGTATGTATGTATGTATGTATGTATGTATGTATGTATGTATGTATGTATGTATGTATGTATGTATGTATGTATGTATGTATGTATGTATGTATGTATGTATGTATGTATGTATGTATGTATGTATGTATGTATGTATGTATGTATGTATGTATGTATGTATGTATGTATGTATGTATGTATGTATGTATGTATGTATGTATGTATGTATGTATGTATGTATGTATGTATGTATGTATGTATGTATGTATGTATGTATGTATGTATGTATGTATGTATGTATGTATGTATGTATGTATGTATGTATGTATGTATGTATGTATGTATGTATGTATGTATGTATGTATGTATGTATGTATGTATGTATGTATGTATGTATGTATGTATGTATGTATGTATGTATGTATGTATGTATGTATGTATGTATGTATGTATGTATGTATGTATGTATGTATGTATGTATGTATGTATGTATGTATGTATGTATGTATGTATGTATGTATGTATGTATGTATGTATGTATGTATGTATGTATGTATGTATGTATGTATGTATGTATGTATGTATGTATGTATGTATGTATGTATGTATGTATGTATGTATGTATGTATGTATGTCCATTTCTTTGGCATGCCCTACAGCACAAACGGCTGGACGGTTTTTGACATATGAGGTGTCGTTGGATTTGTCTCAATTGTAGTAGTGACACAGGCTATATAAATTTTCAAAATGGCGCCCGCAAATGGCGGAATGAGGGGGGGAGTTGATTTTTTTTTTCTTACTGTAGCAATGTGGGTATCAAATGAAAGCTAGTAAATTGTTTTATTCTTTTTAGTTTATAATAAGAATATTTTACGCAGTCAGGTTTTTTGATTTTTTTTAATTAAGCATACTTGTTATTTAATTATGCTAACTTCAATAATTACCGATTTTGGCTTTAGCTGTATGTTACAATAAAATATTTTTGCAAAGCCAGTTTTTTAACATAATTTTTTACGCGTAAAAATATTTTATATAATTATGTTAAAAAATAAAAAATAATATTGTAAAAATAAACAAAATTTTAAATACACACATAAATCTTCTACCTTATTTGAAATCGGTTAATTGAAGTAGTCTTCACATTAAATTCTTATCATAAATTATTGTAATTTTTATAGATAATAAAAACTGGTGAGCGTCGAAGCAGTAACTTTTTATTAACTCGTATTACATAAAAACTTTCAAATTAATAAAACTGGCAAATTTATAAATGAACTAGATAAAGACCGCGTGTTTCACCCCTGTTGTCGCTTAAAACTACTGTTATAATGATTCTATATCGACAAATGAATTTATATATTTTATTTTTAATTTCTTTATTGCGTACAAATAAATGCAAATTATTATGAAAAAAAAAGAAAGACGCACAGAGATAGCATACGAAGGCGATCTTGCTTTAAGCAATATCTCACTGACAACCTTGGGTGAGAAGAATATAGATAAATGAACTTACTTAAACAATATAAGTATAAAAATATATAACACAAACATACTATACCTACATATTACATAATAATGTAAGAAATATTTAAAGCGATAAATAGAAATTATATAAACGATGCTTAAAAAATTGAAATGAGAGTGACGAACTTTATCGGGTAGGCTGTTCCATAGTTTAGAAGCTATAAGGTAACCGAGTTGCTGTACGTTTGCCATTAGGAAACGAACATTTCTAGACGATTGTCACTACGTGATCGAAGATTTAGGTTAGAATTGGAGCCAAGAAAGCTGAGATGATGTTTTAGTACAATATTAATTTTTTTTTTAAATATAAATATAAAAAACCAAAAACTTGGTTATTTGAATTTTTCACATTTATTTTGAGGTTATGTGAAAAAAGTGTTGATACAAAAGTTGTAGATCTTTTTATTACCTTTTTTTTTTTCTTTGACGCTGGGAAATACGTTTACGTATCCCGCCGCCCGAAGGTGACGGGTATGTGGGACTCGCTGACTGCGAAGTCAGAATACCCACTAAAACCCAGCGGTGCCCTCATCGTCATACAAGGACGCCACGAGATCGCGGTTGCATGCCACCGTGACGCCCCGACGGTTGGCTCGCCTACGCGGGCCGCCCTCGGTCATAGAGTGCTCGCGGGCACCGTGAGCGCTCTAACTCCGCTGCACCAGAGACCGGCGAACGGGGAAAACTGCGGCAGGTCATGATGACATGGCCGCAGTCTCCTCCGTTGACTGATGCAATGAACTTTGGGGAGCGGTCGGAGCCTTAGCGACCGCTCTAACCCTCGATTTTGGGGGGCGGCACTCCCGTGCTCCCATAATGTGCGACGCCGGTTTGCCGGCATCAGCGCAAACGGCGCAGCGCAGTGCCCCGGTGCAGTTACGGGCAATGTGGGCCTCCACGCCGCACCGGAAACACGCGCCTCTGCGGTCGACCGCAGCCGGACAAGTCGGGCGAGTGTGCCCGATACCCATGCACTTATAGCAGCGCAGATCTTTTTATTACCTACAACTTTGCCATTGCACTTTTTTTTTTCCATAGGACTTGTGATTTTGCCAGAAATCGCGATAAACCATTTTTTACCCTTAAACGCCTTCCCCTTCCCGAACTCGGATCGCCCGTAATTTATTTTTCCCTACATTTTTGTTATATTCTTTTCCTTTTACAATCGGTTTCATTCTACTATTATTATTATTTTTTCGTTTCAAATCCTATCGGCACTGGTCTACAAAGGAGATATGGGATTGTAAAGGATAGTTGTAAGAATAAAGCATGTGGAAATTAAAGCGCAATCTGATTGGAGGTCATCTAAGTTTAGCTCGCTAATCGGATATATATATAATCAAATGAACGCAATTCGAAGATAAACCTGATACATAAGTTTTGAATATTGTTGAGTAATTATTTTGTAAGATCAGGGTATGAAGAGTCTGTGTGGATATTGATATTATGTGAAAGATATTTTAGTCTTGAGAGATAGTAAATATTTTCAGCGTCGTAGGCAACGGATAGCAGAAAAAAATTAAGGACTTATCTCAGTCACTTGCAGGGTCCACGACAAAGTGCTATCAATAATATTGCCAAGTTTTTTATTGAAGTTTGGTATTGTCTTGACTCTAGCTTAATGAAAGGCAAGGCTCATTTTAATTAATATTAATTTTCGCATTCGGTTTCGCGCCACCTAATAAATCTACTTAGGATTTTATTGATAAAGATTCCGAATCATTTACTCCACGAAATAATTTTAAATAAATTATAATTGAAACTTTCAATGGCCTTATTGATATCATTGACTGAAGCTGAGACATACACTTGCAAATCATCAAACAGGTGATAATGTGAGGAAAGGGTTTTACTAATAGTGTTGATATACCACGTGTCCCACGGCTATGCCACATAGAGGCGAAGTACCTTGAATATTGTAAATATTGCGTCATCTATTGGTGAACAGCGATAACAACATTCTTAAGAACCTTCCACTCTTTAATGTCATTATATTTGAAGAAACAAAGCTTATTGTAATAGAACTAACCGTTTACTTAACAGGTAATTGAAAAATTGAATTCCGTGTTTAAGAAGAATTGGAAATTTCTCTAGATGACACGAACTGACAAATTCAATGTTTATTAAAATATGTTCACGTCTGGAGCTTCATGCATATTTGATCTACCTACTGGAGACGCTGACAGATGTGGAAACCAATTCCGACCGCAATACCGGCGACTGATTCACTTCAAATTAGATATATCAGTGCACTTGATGTGTCTTATTTGATAAACATGGCGCGAAGTTTATATGTTCTTTAAGTGGATTTTACGCTTCTCTATCGAAAAGATGCCACCAGTATCTTATTCCTTAGACATTTCGGTATTTCGGTTCGTTCGTCCGTCCGTTCGTCGCCATTATTTTTTTCTTATTCTATTAATTCATATTGTTTTGAGGTATGGACGTGATAAAAAATATTCAAACAATAAACGTAACAAAACGTCTTAGTCCAATATGTATATGACTTCACTAGATAGTTGAAAAATGACGGTTAGCAATAACGATAGAATTAATTAGCAATATTTTTGAACAATCAACGCGCAGTCTCCAGACTTATTTGTTAATAATTACGGTTGTTTAAGTCTTCTTTTATATATATAAACGACCTCTTAAATAAGCTCAAATGCGAATGTCTAGCATTTGCTGATGACATCAAAATCTATCGTAGAATTCATTCTACCGCTGATTGTATTGTTCTACAATCCGATATCGATATCTTGACTCGTTGGTGTGAAGAAATTTATATGAGCCTTAACATTGAAAAATGTCAAGTTATCACCTTTACAAAAAAAAAAAAGGAATTTCGTCGCGTCGTCGTATATGGTACAGGAGTTCAGTTAAATCGCGTAGATGTGGTACGTGATCTAGGCGTATGGTTTGACTCAAAACTTTCCTTTAGAGTACATTACGACACAATAATCTCTAAAGCAAGGCGAATGATGGGATTTATATATAGGATTTCAAAACCATTTAAACATACTCGTAGTATGATTACTTTGTATACTAGCTTGGTAAGAAGTTTGCTTGAATACAATAGCGTAGTATGGTCACCATTATATGCGAATCACATTAATAGGATCGAAGCGATACAGAAGCGGTTTGTACGAAGCCTTGTTTCGAAACTGGGGTTACGCCAGGCATTGGTAAACTATTCGGATAGACTACAGCGTTTTAATCTAGAGACACTATACGTGAGACGTCAAGTTAGCGACCTTCTAATGTTATACAAATTGGTTAATACCAAAATCGACACCACTGTTTTGAGCCATGTTTCGCTGAAGGTCACAAGTAGGTCTAATCGTAAGCAACATCTGTTTGTAGTGCCTTCTGCAAAAAAATAATGTTTTTTATAACGATCCCCTGGTGCGCTTCTGTAGGCAATATAATTTGTTATCAAAAAAACTAGACATATTCCACCAGAGTCCTAACTCATTTGTTAGGGCAATAAAAGATCCAAATAATTTATATGTGCTTGCAAACAACATGGACTAATAGCTTACAACACTTTTGTACAACATTTAGTTACCATTATTGTTTTGTGTCTCACTTTGTTTATATTTTGTAAAGTATTTAATTAGCCATATATATATATATATATATATTGTTTAATTTTATTTGCATGTTGTGCATAGTTGTTATAGAGATGCAAATTTATCTATCTTCTTTTGTAATTTATTCGTATAACAAATTTCATGATTTGTATCGTGTAACTGTGCCAAATAATTAATAAATAAATAAATAAATAACTTTATTTATATTTATGATGACAACCGTTCTGGTGTAGTGGTACGAGTAGTCGCTTCAACGCCGACGGTTGCTGGTTGATTCCCGCTCGGAACAAATATTTGTACAAATTAAGCTCCAACCCTTATCCCATATGGAGAAGAGGCCTTTGCCCAGTAGTGGGACGTTAAAAGGCTGATTCAGTTCAGTTAAGTTATATTTTATGCTAAATATGTTGTATCACAAATCAGGTAAAAATAATTGATTTAAATCAATACAATATTCAATACTTATTAATACAATTGAAAGTTATAGACAAAATTCGTAGAATTTTAATAGTTTATTTTGATATTATTTCTTACAGAATCAAAACAATTCTTAGCGTATAAAGCATAATTCTAGATCTAGAATATTCCGAGAATTACAAATTTTGACGTTAATTGTCTTAAGTTGCAAATTGAACCATAGGTACTGAAGACCCTTAACCTGACAGTTTTGAAAATCATTTGATTGTGTCTTCTGTGAGGAAACTATGGAGACTTAGTAAGCAATTAATGATTATTTTAAAGCCAAATCCTTTTATTTGATTAGGAAAATTTGCTTCTCAATATTTATCCGTGTTACGATTCATATAAAGTTATTTGTTTAAGGGGAACAATGTTGGCGTCCATATTATTATGATTAATTTTTTTTTTGTTTGAAATTCTGTTTATTGGGAATGGTAGGCTGTATAACTTGACGATGATGCATAGATTGCAAGCAAAAAAACACAAGAGCGCGTATAACCATACGGGTCATTTGTTAGTCTTACTAAATATATATGATATTCATTTAACTACTATTATTTTTATGAGTTAGGTAAAATATAATAAAAGTCCTTACACAGATGTATGTAATATGATTATGTAATACATGTTTCTTAAAACAGATCGCTACGTATTACAACATTGCGAAGACAGACTATATTTAGAAAAGGCGTCAGGCCATAGACTGACAAAAACTTAGAATGAATATCACGTTCCTGTAAAACGATCTAGTACCATTTGTTTCTCAAACTCATCAAGTTTAGGCCTCCGTGCGGAAACAATAAAGTTTAAAACCTCCTTTGAGTTTCTAAGTTGCTAAATTCACTGTCGAACAAATTTAAGCGCCGCTGAACGAATCCACTTTACTCGAAAGTTTAGCACTCAATAAAATCTTTTTCGTACACTCAACCGGATATAACCGGTTAGAACCGCTTTGAGCCGGCGAGAGCCACTTTGAACCGGATCGGATCGAATGGCTGGGGTGCTTCAAGGCGCGTTTTTCGATTTCGTTTTAGATACGACCAAGTGATTTGTATGCGCATATGTTTTTCTTGCAATCGATGATAATGTAATTGAAGTTGGTTGGGATAAATTGAATGCTATTAGACTTCAGACTTTATACTCAGACCTTAAATAAAATCTTAGGATAACCTTGAGGTTGTATATATTCTTGTGTCGGGTGAATCGAAATTCTTTTTTCACTCAGAATATTTCGGTGTATTTGACGTAAATATAAACATATATCAATATGTTGATTGATTGATTGATTCATCCTGCTGATGTAAATGTATTTAAATCTTTGAAGGTAGAATGAAAAAATCCACCACTTCATCAGCTGTTGGATATCCACTGCTGAACGTAGGCCTCCCTCATTATCTCATAAACATACGGATAATTATTTCGTTGTTTTTTTTTTCTTTTTTGTGTTACTAGATATTTGCTTATCATCCATAATAATAGACTTTTGTTTTATAGATAAAATAGAATAATTTTTATACTTCTATCATATGAATTGAGTTCAAAAACTACTTTCCAAATCTATCGCAGTCTATGAAAAACAATTTCTCAAATACTTCAATATCAAAAAGTTTTGAAATTCGAGTCCAAACTTTCATGAATGGGAGAACTTGTGACTATAGTTTCTTCTAAGTATTTTTCTTGATCCCTGGAGAAAGGCGAACTGAGGCGACGAACGTTACTTCAGGTGCGTTCTAAACTTTTAATACTCTCCGAATTGCAAATCCTAAAGGTGACATAAATTCACCACATTCCATTTGTTGTTGAAAGGGATCCGTTAAGTGGGGTGAAAAATATATTTAAGATATTTTACAAGTACAACGATACGAAAAATATTATTGACCTAGATTAGCCTGTGAACGTACCGGTACCACTGCTGGGCAAAGGCCTTTTCTCCATATACGAGAAGGGATGAAGCTTAATCCACCAAGCTGCTCCAATGCGGGTTGGCGGATAATTTATTTATTATGAGTAAGAATCGGTATCGGGTGTCTATGATAACAACCAGCATTGACGGCTCTAGATGCTCTCTAAGGCACAGTGGGAGACCCATAGAGACATGAGTATTCTATTCGCTATGAGTGCGACTGCAGCGCCAGACAAAATATGAACTACAGGAGGCTGTCATAAAATGTTTTTATACGTACGGCAATAGCAAGGAAAATAAAAATAAATAAATATTATAAATAATAGTAAAAAGAAAAAGTTATAAAAAATATGTGAGATTTTTGTAGTGATTGCCGTTTTGTTTTTTAATTAAACGAATCAACAACAAGTAAGTATAATGATAAAAAATAATAAAGAATGCAGTAAACATTCAGGTTAAGTTATTTGATATTTATATCAAAGTCAAAAAGTGATACTAAGAAAAAAATTAAACTGAAGAAAAAATAATTAAATAGTTATATAAATGGAATATATTAATATTTATTTAATTAATGTAATTTTTTTTGTTAATTTAAATTTAAGCATTTATTATAAATTAGAATTTTTTCATCACAGAATCATAACAAAATTATTAACTTTTACTAAACTTAAAAATTTTGAAAAAGTTCTCAATTCTATAATACTAAAGTTAGCTGACGTTAATTTTTTTATTTTTTTTTGTTTAATAAATTAGAACTAAAAATTTTTTTTTTTTAATTTCACTTTGAATTTATCAAGTTTTTTACAAATTAATTTTTTTTTTAATTTTTTCGTAATGATTTTTTCGATAAAAATAATTATTAAAATTTTTGGATGTCGGCTTACTGAATTTTCATTTAAATTTTCCGAATTATTGTTATTGATAAAGTTAAGGTTATGGTAGTACTTACTTCAGCCTTTTAACTGCAGCTATCCACTGATTCCGTTGATTTCTTTTCCATTGAGCAGTCGGAAATTTATAAAACTTGCACTCACTTTTTCTGCTGGTATTCTTACAATTTACAACACAACAACTTTGGTGTCTCATTTTTCTTTAATTTATTTAAATTAAAACAAAATAAATACTCTCACGTGTACTTGCTTACAATTTTAGGAATAATAGCCCCCCGTAGTACCGAAAGTGACCACTGCGAACGCTTCAGTCGATTTAATTTCCCCTACCATGGCTTCACTCACAGCGAATAGTTCAGCATATATTTTATAGTTAGTTCAACTTGTGTCAGATGTAGAATGACGTGTCGTTCTAATGACGAACAGTTAACGTCAAATATATTTTTTATTGTAATAAAACTAGTTAGATAAAGTTAAATTAATAATAATTTATAATATAATAGTTATTTATTTTGTATCACTTATCACCCATCACTAGTTTCGTCCACTTGACATGTTCAAAAAAAAGTTTCGCCTTTTATGATACCTCGGTGAGAAAGAGGTCGGTACTTTTCTTCTCTGCCGGTCGCCGCAAGTCAAAAGCCAAAGTACAAAATTGTACAAGTTGCGATTTTTGATCATCTTAGCCTATCATGATGATGATGATGATAATGTTGAAGGGTTGTTAACTGACTTATTACTATTACTATATCTTCAAAAAATAAGGGGCCGTCCATAAATTACGTGAGACAATTTTGGTGTTTTTATACCCCCCCCCCCCTCCTCCCTTGGTGAGATTTCGTGAGATTTTGCTCGACCCCCTTCCCCCTACCCTAATCTCACGTGAGATTTTTGAAAATGCCTTTCCACCGGTTTTCACCGGTTTCCGAAGGTCATCACCGATACATGAAAAGTATTTCACATTTTTAATTAGAAAAAAAAAAGTGATATTTGCCGAAACCAACCTCCCCCCCACGTGAGATTCTGTGAGATTTTGCTCGACCCCCTCTCACCCCTAAATACCTCACGTAATTTATGGACGGCCCCTAACGAGTAATTATCTAATAAGGTTGTAATCGCGATCGTATCGATCAACCTCGATCATGTTTTCTCCGTCGTACGACATTGACTGACATTGGCGAAATCATCTGTGATATTATACGTAGCATCTGTACGCTTTTGTTTAAAAAAAAAAACCGAAATATTCCGTTCACAATATCTTTACTTCGTACAAATATTTGTTTGAAAGACAAGAAGTATTTTAATATTGTATTATAATGAATTCTGCTCTCACGACTCGGCGTACTTTATAAAGTACTAAGGGGACGTTTATTAAAAGTATTTTTGTAATGAAAATTGTTTCCAAGTTTCTGAAAGTATCGGTTTTCAGTTACCAAGGTTAAAAATGTAAAAACATGTATAAATAATTAGATGAAACGAACCGTTTTAAGATTATTATTAAATAAACAACGAATTTTTTTTCACGAGTAGAATTTAAAATGTACCAAAAACATTGTTTTTATTACAATAAAAATGTTTTTATAACAATTTTTGAAACAGAATACATAAATTAATATATATAGTATAAAGTTTCTGTATGATCTAATTTCTTTCACAAAAAAAAAATTGTTATTTGGTAATATCCGCCAACCCGCAGTGGACAACAAAATGAACTCGGAAAGTTTTTCCCCTCGGGGATTCGTAAAAATATAAACCTTATATAATAAATAAAATTATGTTACGACTTGAACATTCTAAAAACAATTATTTCGGCTCTGTATAGAAATAAGTGTTGTGCGCAATATGTCGTGGTACAGAAGGCGGGAAATTAAATGTCAATTTGATGACACCCGCTTCGAATATAGATTGGCATCAAATTGACGTTGACATTTTATATTTTTCTACAGATTATAACAAATTTTTGCTGTGTTATTTATTTCATTAAAAATTAATTAAATATATACTTGGAATCCTATGAAATATAAAAATAAACAAAAAATATATTAAATACTATGTGGTGTAAAATTCAAAATAAATATTAATGGATGGTGAATAATATGACTACTGATTTTACATAATTTGCAAATATTTCAAACGATTTCCAACTCTTAACACTATTAAACAATCAAAATCTAATCTAATCTAAAATTTAATTATTCAAATAGGCTTCAAAAGCACGTAAATAGTTAATCATACTTAATGTGAAGCTACCACCGATTCGGAATGTAGATTCGGTTGAGAATAATCGTCAAGAAGCTCAACAGTGACTTTTTTTTAAATCGTCAATATAATATATAATTCTTACAAATCCAGTCATATGTCCTGCATGAATTGTATTGAACCTTCAGGGCTGTTGAAATGTTGATTTGTTTAAAACATACCTGTAAGCGACGCAATATATAAATTGTAATGTTGTATCTGTATGTTGGCAGGTATTTAATAATCTGTACGTCGGTATAATTTTTTATTACTAGTGTAAGGTATTTTTGTAAAATGGTAAAAGTTAGTCGTCCATTGGCCGCCGCTGCGATCGGCACGTTTAAAATTAAGTCACGTCATTGTAAAGTCTTTGTCCTAAAATAAATATATCCTCATCCACAACACTGTGTTTTTATCCAGACGATATCCGACCTTCTACAATTTGGTCACTTCGAGACGGATCTTTAAATGTTCCACACACCAAAAAGTATGGTGAACACCCGGAAAAAAGGTATGGTGAAGAAGGATGAGGAGCAACAGGAGTCCAGGTTGTCCGTACAAGAGGTTCCAGTACAACCAATTAACGATGAAAAATGCGTCAAAGACGATAATATACGACGAGATCAAACATTTTTGCTCAACAAAAATAAAAATGAAGGTAGTATTGTAAAAACGGAAACGCCCTTAACGGCCGTTCAAAATATTCCTTCAACGTCTCGACAAGTATTCAGTGCGAAGTCTAAGAGGTCATCGTCATCCTCTGTGCTTGCACGTAAGAAGAAACTAGAACTGGAGGCAGCAGAAGCGAGAGCAAAAATTGAATTGGACTTAATTAACAAACGTTTGGCGGCGGACCTAGCGGAGATTGACGATGAGTGTAGTGTGCAATCAGACCACACTAACAAGGATGTAGAAGCGTGGTTGGAGCGCAGCCTTTCGAGAACTGGAAGCACAGCCCGTCCACGACAAGGGTCAAAATACGGACGCGCCGTGCCCGCTGATCACACAGGATATCGGCACTGGTGGAACAGTTCACCTTCTGGCGAGCGCACTGAAGGATCTTACAGCAGCTTCTACAAACAATGGCATAAATAGCAATTTGTTAAGTCGAATATGTACACCAAAAGACTTACCGTTATTTACTGGTGATCCCATGGAATGGCTTCAATTTAAACAGGCATATGAAGAATCATCTAAGGTGTGTAATTTCAAAGATAATGAAAATATGTGGCGCCTAAGAAAGTGTCTAAAAGGACCAGCTCGCGAAGCTGTCTCGGCCCTGCTGATAAGTGCTTCTTCACCCGAGATGGTGATGTCCACACTTGAGCTACAGTTTGGTAATCCTGACCTTATAATGTCACGCATCATGGTAGATATAAAGAAATTACACCCAGTGTCACAAGAATATCACAAGGATATTGTACCATTTTCTGTTAAAGTGCGAAATTGTGTAGCTGCCGTAAAAGTGATCGGTCAATATGAATATCTAAATGGAATAAATTTATTAACATTTATACTGTCAAAGTTACCACCGGTTCTAATTTCAAAGTGGACAGATTATAGTTACCCGATCATCAAGCAAGGTAAAAGACCGACATGCATTGATATTTCCGAATTTTTAAACGAAGAAGCTGCAAAAGTGTCTTCAATGGCTTTATTGACTATTAAAAATAATGCTGATAATTATTATAGCAAGAAAAAATACACAGAAGGTACGCATACAATTTTATTAAATAAAAAATGTAATAACAATGAAAAATGTCAGTATTGCCGCTTATCAATTCATAAATTACAAGATTGTAAAAAATTCCGCAAAGCATTACGTAAGGATCGCTGGAGTTTTGTTAAACGAAACCGGTTATGTTACAAATGCATAAATGCAGTGCACAATAGATCGACCTGTCCGGCGGCGGCTTGTGACGTCGATAACTGTGGACAGGCCCATCACAAGTTACTGCATTTTACTATGCGTCAAACAGCGCACGATGACAATCAGTGTATAAGTGAATTATCGTCAGTGAGCCCTGAAAGTGAAACGGTAATAATTAATCATATAAAAGGCAATAAGTGTAAAGTGTTACTAAAGGTGGTACCCATTACTGTGCACGGACCTAACGGTATTTTTACTACGAGTGCGTTGTTAGACGACGGGTCGACCGTGTCTCTTATTAGTGCTTCACTCGCGTCTCGAGCGGGCCTTCGAGGCCGCCGGGAGACGATCCGTGTGCGCGGCGCATGGGACAGCAGCGCGTTGGTGTGCGACACCGATGTTCTAACAGTTTGTATAACGAACAATAACGGTGAGCGATTTAAAATACAACTTCGTAGTATTAAGAACTTTAGTGTACCTGTGCAAAACTTACATTTAATTAATTTTAATAACTATCCTCATTTATCTAATATTAAAAGTAAAATTTGTTCTATTAATACTGAGCCTGAAATATTAATTGGTCAGGACAATTATAATTTGTTATTACCGTTAGAAATCAAGCTAGGAAAATGTAACGAACCTTGTGCCACTCGTACTCCGTTGGGATGGTGCGTCCATGGGCTGGTGCCCGCATCACTCTCGACGCGCGCGAATTCGTATATTAATCATATTACCGAGGTTCAATTAGGGTTGGCTAAACCTTCACTAGATGACCTGCACGAGATGGTCAAAAAGTCATTTACCGTCGAATTTATGGGAATATCCGGGAAACCACGTCAGAATGCTGATGATCTTCGTGCTCTGGAACACCTGGAACAAACGGCAAAATTAATCGATGGTCAATGGTATGTAGGTCTTCCATGGAAGGATGGTTTTTGTAAAATGCCTGATTCTGAACGTACGGCACGTATTAGGTTACGTAACTTAGAGAGAAAAATGTCCTGTAACACACAATATGCACAGAGGTACCGAGATCGTATTAAGCATTTATTAGATAACAATTTTGCTAAGGAAATTTTTGATAAAACAAAAGTAAACAAAACATGGTACTTACCTCATTTTGGGGTGGACAACCCTAATAAAAATAAATTACGGCTTGTATTTGACGCCGCGGCTAAAACGCACGGAGTATCACTTAATGATTACTTGTTAACTGGTCCAGATTTGTTGATGTCACTGTTAGGTATCATGCTACGTTTTCGGGAATACGAAATAGCAGTAGTAGCCGACATCAAGGATATGTTTTTAAAGGTTAAAATCTTACCTACCGACCAGGACGCTCTTAGATTTCTGTGGCGTGATAGCCTTAGCGAGCCTGTGAGAACATACAAAATGACATCGCTTATATTCGGTGCAAACTGTGCGCCGTTCATTGCACAGTTTATTAAAAATAAAAACGCAATGCGTTATGAATCATCAAAGCCTATAGCAGTTCAAGCTATTCGCGAACAGCACTATATGGATGATTACATAGATAGTCAACCGAATGAAAATACATGCATTAGATTAGCGCACGATATCATTCATATACATAAACAGGGGAGCTTTGAGATTCGTAACTGGTTGAGTAATAGCAAGACTGTATTGAATAACTTACCTAAGCAATTGCTATCCACTACGGCCGCTACCGTGACGATAGGAATGCGTCATGACGATGACGAAGGCGAGCGCGCATTGGGGGTCATTTGGTATCCTGACACCGACACCCTAGGTTTTGTCACCTCGTTTAAACGTATATCCAAAGAAATAATGGATGGTACAAAATGGCCTACGAAACGTGAGTTATTAAAAGTGATTATGTCTCTGTTCGACGTTTATGGTTTTCTTTCACCATTCACTATAAATGGTAAATTATTACTTCAGGAAACATGGAAGTCGAACGTCGATTGGGACGAATTGATAACGAAGAATATTCATAAAAAATGGTGTAAATGGTTAACGTTGTTAAAATCAATTAGTAGCATACGGATACCCAGATGTTATCAACGAGTGAATGCATCGACGATGCGTCATACTAATGCTACGAGTACTTCATTCAATAACTTAGCCGCGTCTTCGCACGCTTATGCGCCGTCCGTCGACGGGCGAGCGAACGACTGTTATAATTGTTTACAACTTCACGTATTTTGCGATGCATCAATACAAGCTATGTGCTCGGTTGCTTACTGGCGTTGGGTGAATAATAATAAACAAATAAGAGTTTGTTTCGTGGCGAGTAAATGTCGAGTTAGTCCTGTAAAACCGGTAACAGTACCTAGATTGGAATTGCAAGCAGCTGTAATGGCTGCTCGATTAGCAAATACACTACAGTCCACACATCGAATAAAAACAGCTGATCGATATTTTTGGTGTGATTCCACGACGGTGTTACAATGGATACACAATAACAAACGGTCTTACAAACCTTATGTAGCTCACCGCTTGGGCGAGATCGACGAATTAACCCAAATTAATGAATGGAGATACGTACCTACTTCAATGAATGTTGCAGATAAAGGCACACGGGAGAACTTCGACAGTCTACAGCTGGATGGTGAATGGTTTAATGGACCTACCTTTCTACACGAGGCGGAGAGCTCATGGCCTACAAGTTCCGTTATACCTAGCGGCGATGACTGTGACCTGGAATGTGTAACAAATATTATACAAGTAGAACACTTACCTGAGCACGCGGCTATACCCGACCCGATGCGGTTTTCTTCTTGGATACGTCTCTTAAGAAGTATGTCTGCTGTTCTGAAATTTATAAGTAAATCTCAAAAAAGGGAACTTGATGAGTGCACTATCATGAAGCGTGCTGAAATTCAGCTTCTACGATATGCACAAACGCAATCTTTTAGTACAGAAATAAGTTTAATAAAAGGTGGAAAATATTTAAATAAAAATAGTAAACTACTTACGCTGTCGCCATTTCTGGATGAAGATGGTGTACTCCGTGTGGGTGGCCGCATAGATGTCGCTGCTGACGTCACCTATAGCACAAAGCATCCTGTAATATTAGATGGACGGAATAAAGTGGCCAGGTTAATAGTGCAGCATTACCATGTGAACGCAGGCCACGGCAACCAGGAGATGGTAGTAAATAACCTGAAACAAAAATATTGGTTAATACGAATGAGACCTACAGTAAAAGAAATATCAAAAAAGTGCATGCTCTGTAGATTAAGAAGAGTGAAACCTCAGATACCAAAAATGGGTGACTTACCTTCTGCGAGAGTAGCTCATCATCAACGGCCTTTTACTCACTGCGGGATTGACCTTTTCGGACCTATGGAGGTTACAATAGGTGGACGAAGAGAGAAGCGGTATGGTGTTATTTTTACCTGTCTCACTGTAAGGGCAATTCATTTGGAGACAGTGTCGTCCCTCAGTACCGATTCCCTCATAATGGCTCTTCGTAGGATGGCTTCGAGGCGTGGCTGGCCTGCACATCTGTACTCCGACAATGGGACGAATTTAAGAGGGGCAGATACTGAGCTTAAGAAGGCAGTAGCAGAACTCGACGAGCAAACTCTGCAAACTACAGCAAGCATCCACGGTACGCAATGGACCTTCATACCACCAGCCAGCCCTCACTGGGGTGGGGCGTGGGAGCGCTTAATTCGAAGTGTCAAAGTTGCATTGAAGGTGGTCCTTAAGGAACGAGCACCCAGAGAGGAAGTTCTTAACACTCTGATAGCAGAAGTGGAAGCTATAGTAAATGGACGTCCGCTTAGTCACGTGTCGGTAGAAGTTGACAGTAAGGAGTCCTTAACACCCAATCACTTTTTGCTGGGCTCATCATCACACTCACCACAAATGGGCAACTTTGACGATTCCGATTTGTTCCTCAGACGGCAATGGAGGATAGCACAGAGATTGGCGGATATGTTCTGGAGAAGATGGGTAATTGAGGTGCTACCAGAACTGATACCACGCCAAAAGTGGACTACCGAATTACATAAACCCCTTCAAATAGGGGACCTAGTGTTGGTCGTCGACCCTAATGCCCCGCGTAACGTTTGGCCGCGAGGTATAGTCGAGGAAGTTTTCACTGGCAAAGATGGTAGCGTGCGAGTGGTACAAGTTCGAACTCAATTAGGTAGCTTAAAGAGATCTGTTGCTCGCGTCGCTAAAATTCCTTTGGATGTATGAGTGCTGCAGTAGCAGCACTGGGGTGGGGCTGTGTAAGCGACGCAATATATAAATTGTAATGTTGTATCTGTATGTTGGCAGGTATTTAATAATCTGTACGTCGGTATAATTTTTTATTACTAGTGTAAGGTATTTTTGTAAAATGGTAAAAGTTAGTCGTCCATTGGCCGCCGCTGCGATCGGCACGTTTAAAATTAAGTCACGTCATTGTAAAGTCTTTGTCCTAAAATAAATATATCCTCATCCACAACACTGTGTTTTTATCCAGACGATATCCGACCTTCTACAATACCTCTGCTTAAGTTAAAAGAAAGACATCACGCGAAATTCATGCAAGACAGAGACAGATACACAGAAAGAAAGATGAGGTATTACTCTTCAATCCTTCACTTCAACAGGAGAAGAGACATTAGTCCTACAAAAACGTTTATCGTTAATGCAAAAGTCTTTTGCTACAACCACTGTACCAATTTAAAAACGGAAAGATTTACCAGTGTCATACCATCTAAAAGTAAAAATAATACTGTACTGTACAGTATGTATCAGCCTATAAACAACCCACTGCTGAGCGAAGGCCTCTTCTACATATAGAAGAAAGGTTGGAGCTTAGTTCACCACGCTGCTCCACTGCGGGTTGGCGTATAATTTCTCGACCAAGAGTAACGATCGTTATCAGCTGTCTATGATAACAACAGGAACCGACGGTTTTACGTGCTCTCCGAGGCACGGTGGAGAGACCCACAAGGAAATATACCCAGACCGGAAACAAATATTTGTACAAATACAAATACCTATCCCGAACGGGAATCGAACCCGCGACAGTCCGCGCGCGGTTTGAGGCGACTACTCGCACCACTACACCAGAACGGTCGTCAAATAATATATAAATATCCTAAATAATCTCGGGACACCGGAGTCTTAGGTACGTGTTACATTATCCGCGTCTCCGTTTCAATCCGTTTTATTTACGATCTTACGTTTACGAATATTGTAACGAGCTTTAGAAATATCTATATACAAAAGATATAGATATAATATAATATACAGATAGGCAAAGGTCTGCCGTTGTGCATGCAACATGTAATAACAGGATATATTTCAATTATGTCTTAAGTTTTATTTCTCAGACACTAGGCTATTATCTAAAAAATATTACGATATCTTCGTTTATAAAACAAACTGTTGTATTATACAAAATAATGATAGCTTCGTGATGATAATTAAATCCAATTCATAAAAGTATGCAATTTTTTATCAATGTTTCTTTATGACGTTATGACGTAAAATTATCGTCCGTAAACTGACTTTTTTTTTATTTATTTCTTATTTTTATAAGCCATACAATCATATGATTAAGCCGGCTTAATGATAACGGTTATAAACTTACCTAATAGATAGAAACCAAAAATAAATTATACATTATTGATTAAATCAGATCTTACAGCTAGAGAATGTATTACAAAACTCAATAATCTGTCGCTGTGTTCTTCTCTAAAGTTGGAACCCAGTATACTATGGAACTTAAACATTAAATTTTCTCTAGAACACTGGGTGTCCTGTAAAAACGACAATCGCATTGTCTCGTTGATTTGGCATTCCAGAATCAAATGCAGTAAATCCTCCTCGCGCTGGCATACTACACAGTTAGGACTATCTGTTTTACGCATCAAGAAGTTAAATTTATTAAGGGGCATATGGTATGATCGCATCCTAAAGCAGAGCACTAGCTCTCTTCTATTTAATTTGAGATAGTTAAACCATGGAACACGTGGGGGTTCATTCACAAGAGTTTTATACCATATGCCTTTTGTTAATGAGATATTATTAAAAAAAGTTTTCCATTTAAAATAAATATTGCTTTTAACAGTGGGTATGTAGTCTGAAAAGGTTGGATCTACGTTAAGAATCATTCCGTTATGCCGAGCTTCTGCTGCTAGTGAGTCTGCCATTTCATTGCCAAATATGCCAACGTGAGAAGGTATCCACTGGATGCGCACTTCAACCTCATTACGTATCAACCTAAAGATACATTTAATAATTAGGTAAGCTACATTTCTACCCAGTTTGCCCGAAACACAACTTAAAAGGTGCATTAAAGAGCTTTTGGAGTCAGTGAATATTACAACTTTTTTCAAATGTGTTGATTCTGTATAATGAAGTGCTTCGGAAATAGCAATCAATTCTAGTCCCATAATTGGAATCGACGAGTTTTGGATTTGGAACTTGGCCTCAACTTTGGATTCAATGTCAACAAAGGCACAACTTGAAGAGTCTAAAATTTTAGATCCATCTGTATAAATATGCTTAAAGCCCGAGTACTTTTGATAAATCATGCAATTAGTCGCGCTCTTGAGTTCATCTATGGATAGTTCATGTTTAGGTTTTTGAATGGTTTCAACATTTGTGACTATTATTGATTCCCAATTTAATGTCGTAATGAAGAAGGGTAATTCAAATTGTGGCCAAATTTCAAACCTGTCCATGGGTAGTTTTACATATTTCCTGAAGCTTTCAATCAGCAAGGGTATTTGATTTTTACGCCAGTAGTTGTTATTGATTATTGAGGTATTAAGTAAATTTATTTTAGTCGATAGACAGTCAAATGATCTGGCCGAAAGCTTCAAAAAGAGTCACTTAAAAACATTCTTCTAAGGTATAAGGGTGGAATACAAAGTTCGCTTTCCAATACATAGGTAGGGGTAGTACGTATGAATCCCCCGCACAGACGAAGGCTTCGATTTTGAAGTATGTCCAATTTAGTTAGTAGACTTGAGCTTGCATTACCATACAGTACACTTCCATAATCTAGTCTAGACCTAATTAAAGCTATGTATAGCCGTCTCAAATGAAGAGGATGGATACCCCATTTACCAGCATTGATTACACTGAGTACATTGGTAAAAGAAGTACACTTTTGAGCGATTTCTGTAATGTGTCTATACCATTTAAGACGACTGTCCACCCAGACACCCAGAAATTTTATACAATTAACGCATTCAATGGGTGTATCGTCAATTATAATATCTATAGGTGGAGTTCGGTATTTTCTTGTAAACATACAAATGTTGGTTTTGGTAAGCGAAATTTCTAAACCTATATTTTCTAATAACGACTTAAAGGTAATAAGGGCCTGTTGAATTGATGTTACACATTTATCGATATGCTTACTAATACAATAAATTGCAAAATCATCTGCGTATTGCGAAATTTTAACGTAATTTCTAAGACTTTTACACAAATTGATGGTCACTACATTAAATAACAACGGTGACATGGGATCGCCTTGTGCTAAGCCCTGTCTACAAACTCTGACAAGTTTTTCACCATTCTGTAGCTTATATACCAAAAACCTTTCTGCTAAAAATTCTCTTATATATCTACACAGAAACAGATCTACACCAAACTCAACTAAACACAATGTCAATGCATTTATGTCTACATTATTGTATGCACTGTTGATATCGCAAAAGGCACCTAAAACGACTTCTTTATTTATAAATGCTGTCTCTGTATCAATAATAAAGCGAGATAAATTGTATTGACAAGAGTATCCCCGACGAAAACCTAATGTACAATCATTGAAAAGTTTATTGCTTTCAAAATAATATTCAAGCCGCTTCGCAATCATTAAATGAAATATTTTGCAAAGACAGTTAATTAATGAGATAGGTCGATATTTTAATAAATTATTATCACCTCTTTTTGGAATAGCTATTAATTGGATTTTACGCCATTGTTCTGGAATATTACCTGTAGCGTAAATCTTATTGTAAATTGTTACCAGGATTTCTTTTGCGTTTTGAGGTAAGTTAAAAATCATTGAGTAAGTAATTTTATCAAGACCTGCCGAAGTATCTTTTCTTTTAAGAATAGCATTAAGTTCAGATAGTGTAAAAGAAGACAACGTATTGTTAGAATTAAAATTAAATACATAAGGTTTATGGTTAACACTATCGGGAGTGAGTTGCGATAAAAAAGGAGCAGCAGTGTCATCTGGCAGGTATTCTTTGGAACTGCGACTGCCTTTTAACCACCTGAGACTTTTCCAAACCTCGGCACTAGACTTTGTTGAATTTAAATTATTACAAAAGGATTCCCACGACTGTTTCTTTGCCAGTTTTATCAATTTTCGGGTAGTTTTAACTTTATTATTAAACACTTCATAATTTTCAACAGTACGCGATTTTCTGAAGTTTTTAAGTGCAAGTCTCCGTTCTGCTATTGCCTTAGATATGATTGGATTCCACCATGGCTTAGGTCTGAAATCGGAAAACTTGTTGATTGGTTTCGTAAAAGGTATATGTTTGTTCGCGGAGTTTTCAATGATATCAATAAATGCATTATAATAACTTTGAACATCTTCTTCCGAATTCAGACTCAAACACAAAGATTGAATCTCATCAGTGTAACTTGGCCAATTCGCCATTTTAATGTTTCTTTTTTTGTCGTGAGTTACTGAGTGAGAGAAAGACATATTGATCGAGATGAGAAGGTGGTCGCTGCCGAGAGTTTCATTTGTGGTGGACCATTCGAAATCTAAAGCAATATCTGAACTACAGAATGTGACATCAGGGGCTGAACAGACAATTCTATCATTTAATTTTGCGCAGCGAGTAAAATCACCGTTATTAAGAAATGTATAACTGAAATCTGTACTAACTTCAGACAGAAATCTACCACGATTATCAGTTAAATATGACCAAGCAGTATGGTGTGCGTTAAAGTCACCTGCTATTACAGTATTTCTTGTGAATAAACTAAAAATTTCTTCGTAATCTTGTTTTTGTATTTGTATATTTGGTGGAGAGTAAATTCCCATTATATACTTTATTTTGCAATTGTTAAAAATCTCAATACATAAATTGTCAATTTTATTACTTGTAGTTTAAATAACTTTTGGTCTACAAGCTACAGAACGATGTACTAACATAGCCAGGCCCCCGTAGCCATCAAACCTATCTTTTCGAAAAATCTGGTATCCCGATATGTTTAATTTTTTCTCACAAGATAGCCATGTTTCCGACAAAATACATATGTGAACTTTCTCTTTATTTATATAAGTAATTAAATCATCTAACCTTAATAAAATGCTTCTGCAGTTCCATTGTATAATTTTGAGTTTGATATCTAAATTGTTCATAGTTATTAGTAGATAATAAACGTTTAGTTAATTTATATATTTTGTAAAAGTTTTAATTTAGTTATAACCCTAGTAATTCTATTCTTAACACTCCTTTGAGAGATATTTGGTATTATATCTTTAAAAAAATCAATTAGAGAAGTAAAGTCAGTAGTATACCTGAGTGTTATATCCTTAATATCTTTGACACCATATGTTTGCACTAAATATTCTTTTACCTGAGGCCCGGTCAGTGGGTATATTTTATCAGAGCTATCAATAAAATCGTTAATGAATGTTAGGTCTAGTAAGTCGGTGACACTTTTGGGGGTTTTCTTCAGTTTTTTCATGTGATTAGTTTCATATATTTCATCTGTACTTGACTGGGATAAATTGTCACTGTAGTAGTTAGTTAGTTTGTCTTCCGTTACTTTAACATAGTCTATGTTTTTCTCAGACTCTTTTTGGGGTTCTAGGCTCGTCGTTGACTCCGTGGGCGGGTGTGGTCTTTTGAAGGGAAGTCCTGGAGAAGTTGGACGTCTTGAATGTAGTACCGAATCTTCACTATCGTTATTTGCAGGCGTAGTTACTTGCAGGGTTTCTGTACATTTGGAGGCAACGTGACCTACTTTTTTACATAAGAAACAGGTAAGTTCGTCCGAGGATAGGTAAATCCAGTAATTCGTGTCATCGTATTCCATGGAAATCTTGTCTGGTAGTCGGTTAAAATCTTCTGGTGATATGTATACTTGTCTTCTAAAGCTAAGAATGTGGCTGTAGCCTACTTCGTTAAGGCCAGCACGTAGGAATGATATTGGTGACATAGGTTTAATTCCAATTTCTATTAATTTTTTTTCTATTTCACTGTGAGGAATAATTGGGCAAACATTCGACAAAATTATACGCCTGTTGCGGGTAATCAATGGTCGAATTATAAGGTTTTGATTTTGGATGGTTATACTGCTTCTTTTATCCACTAATTCGTCGGCGAGCAACTTGGAGGCTAAATAAATACAAATTCTATTATTTGAAATTCTTGATAAAAATCGGATCTGCGACGGTTCTATTATTTGTCCCAATGCCTTGGCATAATCTTTAATCTGAACGTTATCAACCGCGTCAATGATAATTGCTTGGTCTTTTTTCGGGAATATTGTTGTCTGAGTAACAGTGGCGTAACTGATGGTATTATTAATCGTTTGGGCACTCATTTTGTTTCTGTAGTCAGAAACAAGTAACAGTAATAAACTATATGTATCAGGAATAAAGAGATACACTCACTATTCTTTTCATTATAGAAATAAAGATTTTATTATAGTTCGCAAAATTACCGCGTGAAACACGTCGACGCGTGCGGTCACTGTGATAACTACCCGCGTACTGTAAACTGACTTTACAAACAACCAATTTGTTTTTAGTATAATAAAAAAAAAACTTAGACGAAAATGCGAGTATCAGTTATGTTAATATGAACACGATAACAAGATTTAATTGCCAACTAGACGATTGACGCGGTTTCACACACCTTCGTTAATCGTTACTGCTCCGTTCTCATTATTCACATCGCGCTTACCAGTTTGATGTGAAACTTTATAGGCTATATAATATTCCACTATGACACAGTACTGAGCAGTACGAATGCCCGCCATTATGACATGTACCGAAAATAAATCTGGATGAATTGAGGCTAGAGTTTTCATACAAATATTTTTGTAAATTATTTACGTATTATAATAATATAAGAGGGAATTCATTAATTACGTTAGGCGTTTAGGGGAGGGGAGGGATTTGGTCGAGTGAAATCTCACTCAATCTCACAGTTGTATGGAAGAAATGGCTAATGGCAATATTTCGGCGTAGAGAGAAGCTGCCATTGAAAAGGAAGGATCCTTCGACCAGACGGTGTTGCGTCTGGTGGGCTACGCGCCACTTAACGTTTTGTTGTCGGGTTCTTGTATACAAAGGGTTACCGGAAAAGTCGTGCTAGATCCGTTAAGAGCGTGGAGTACCCATCATTTATGACTTATTTCACTATGAAATACCCTACCCTAAACTTAACCCTTTTCGAGATATTCGACTTTTAATTTTTTTATTCAAAATTGCCGATTTTTAGGCTATAAATTTTTTATTTTTTATTTTGTGTGTCTTGTTATTGTTATTATTACATTTTTACATGTGTAATAAGATGCTTTAGGACGTCAATCATTAAAATAGTGCATAAGTTAATCTTATTATCTACGTTCAAACGGCGTTTTTCGGGTCTGTGGACATAGAGGGCTAAGCGCTCTCTCTGGTTCCGGCTCGCGTCTCGACGTCCACGCTTATCGTGTGTCTCCTTATAAATATTTAAATTAAATAGTAAATAGTACAATAATAACAATAATAAGACACACAAAACAAAAAATAAAAAATTTAGTAGCCTAAAAATCGGCAATTTTCAATAAAAAAATTAAAAGTCGAATATCTCGAAAAGGGTTAAGTTTAGGGTAGGGTATTTCATAGTGAAATAAGTCAGAAATGATGGGTACTCCACGCTCTTAACGGATCTAGCACGACTTTTCCGGTAAACCTGTATATATTCAATCGCTTTGAAAACTTTGATAGCGCGATGTAAGATACTTCAGTTTCTTCCAGTTCATATGTGGCGAGATAGATGTCGCTACAATATCAGATATCTATGATAACGACCGGGACCAACGGCTTTACGTGTTCTCCGAGGCACGGTGAGGAGAGCCACAAGGACATACACCCAAACCAGAAACAATTATTTGTACGAATACAGTGTAGTTTTAATTAATATTTTTTTTGTATAGAAAATAGGTTACCTTTTCACTGATTATTTAGTGAATGCAGTTTCACTAACGTACTTAATGAAAATTCCACTGATTCATGTTTAGAAAGTATTATATTAATTTGTGAACAATAAAACAAAATATTGTATGCTTCACTTAACCCTCAATCACTTTTAATTTACTGTCTGTCCTCTAACCAACCTATATTATAATGCCACAAGTAAACACAAAGGAAACAATATTCGCACTGAAAGAGGGTGAAACATTAATCCACTGATGATAACCCACTTCGGGACAAACACAATACGCGGGTTTTAACCCACTTCAGTTTTTCATACGTGCTTAAAGGATTGTTGGTTAAAGTTTCTGACTTTCATACATTTCAAAATATATTTCGTTGCTGGAGTAGATTTATTCCATACTACATAATTATGTACATATTTTGTCTGTCAACCCACTATGTACATGCGTCTAGAATCTTCTGCACATATTCGTACGAAATTATGAAAAGTTCTTCGTTTTGAAGGTTTCTATCTATTTGAGGACTTTAAAATGTTGAGTGTACAAGTATTTTCATGATTGGTACCAACAATTACTGTTGTATTACAGATGAGTATCCAAAAGCAACGGTGAATACTTACTCTCTGGTGTTCTGCCCACTGCCACTTCTGCGTAATTTTTTTCCCATTATTGCCTGTACTGTTTGTCTGTCTGTATTTTTCTGCGCATCACGTCAAAACTACTGAGCATTTTTTTATGAAACTAGATATCGGAGTTCATACTACGAACCCCTAGCATTCAATACTTTTATTCCAATATCCAACATTTCCAATATCCAACATTATCCCTTGGAGAAGAGGACGAAAGTCATGTACTTAGTCGTAATTCATTAACGCGAAATTTAATTTCATTTATACTTTTTTTTTTCGTTAGAATGTATAAAGAAAGATAATCTTTGTAAATATTTCAAGGTTTTGGATTATTAGTTCAGAAATTTCTGATCTTGTAACCTTTTGTATTAATTCAACATAATTTGAAACCCGGAATATACATCAAAACTCTTTAATCGCACGCCTCATCTTAAACTAGCGTACATACTTTATCTTTTAGGCTAAATGATTCTGATAGTGAGAAGACATAGTAAATTAATAAAAACAAAAGTGTAAATATTGTATATTCTATAAGATTTTCTATAGTTTCTAAAATGTTTTTTTATTTTTTGAAAAGTTGTGCAAAAGACATGTTAATTGAAAGTAACTTAAATCCCATGTAGACATTGAAAACTGTTTATCTCTGTGGAGCCCCCAGGGGACAAACAAATCTGCGCTTTCTTCGAGCGTAGATGGAGATATGTAAATCTTCAACAAGTTTATGCTTGTTTATCGTACTACTCGTAATAAAATTAATACTAAAGTGTCTGAGGATGTATGGATATGTGTTTGTTATTCTTTTACGCAAAAATACTAAAGAGATTGTGATGAAACTTGGTGTATCAAGGAATATATATTTGGGCGTCCAGAGTAATATATGTATATCATCATCTTTATCATATCAGAAATTGGATGTTCGCTGCTAAACGTAGGCCTCCTCTATCGACCTCCGGAGCGACCGCCTGGGCTTTGTGGTGCTGGTCATTTTGAGTCAATTGCCAACAATCGCCCCGCTTGGCAGGCGGGTTTGCGAGCGCAGTGTTTTGTGGTAGGTAATGTTGACGCTGCTGCCCATCACCATCATGTTCGGTGCCTAGTTGTTTGCACCACCATTATGGCCTTAATCGCCTTTTACGACACCTCGACAAGAAGGAAAGAGATCGGAACTATTATTCTCTGCCGTTCATCGCACGGCATCGATTAATAAGCAATACATATACTTGTATATAATTGTATGAGTAATACATACACTCGTGTGGTTTTATTTTTATCAACAACTATATAATATGTACCTATATACTATATAATGCTGCCTTTGTTAAATGCAGTCATTGGTCAAATCGAAAACCTATACTCGGAATAAAATTGTTGGTTCACATCTGTGTATTAAAGATATTTTTTAGAGGAAATTTTTGTAATCGTTGTTAATGCCGAAAATGTATTTTTTTTTTCATTTTTCTCTGTACTCGAAACTTCTGAGTGAATTCGAATGAAACAGCACGATGTGAGCCCATACTATGAGCTAAGACGGTGGGTACTTTTTCCCTAAAATTCAATACGATTCCCTCGGAATAGAAATAGAATGAAATTCAAAATTAGTAATTGTGTACAAAGTCACGAGCACACCATTTTTTTTTTTTAGAGTTTGCCAATTATTTAAAACTAAAAAAAAAAAAAAAAACCTACAGGATGTGAGACATTATACCTACTATCAAATTCAAGAGTAGTACAGCGACCTTTAACGTTAACATGGATATAATTACGTGATTCTGTGAAGATGAAGTACCAAAATATATTGGTTATAATTTAGATGATAATTATGCCGTCTAGTACGAATTTCATACAGGTTTCACATATCGTTTCTTCTCAGCATAATCTGTTTTTCGAGACGGTATGGTAAATATACCTTGTAGTACATAAACTCCTTAATAGCTATAACGTTACTTATGAACGTTATATATATAAGTTGATTATGCCGAAGTGATCTTATAAGTCTATTTGAATAACATATATTTTGATTGACGACTATTCTGGTGTAGTGGTGCGAGTCGCATAAACGCCGACAGTCACTAGTTTGATCCTGCTCGTGATATTTTTATTTATACATTAGTTTGTGGTCTGGGATCTTATGGGTCTTTCGGCCGTGCCTCGGAGAGTACGTAAAACCGTCAGTTCCGGTCATTGTCATAGATATCTTAGGGAAAAATATCCGCCAACCCGCAATGGAGCAGCGTTGTGGATTAAGCATCCCTTCAGAAGAGGCCTGTGCCCAGTAGTGGGACGTTTAAAGGCTGATTCAATTCAGTTTAGATTATATTTTGATTAGTTTATATTATAGTATAGTATGGCTTTACAACCATAACGTGAAACTAGTCGACTTTCAATTGTTATGCATGATTTAGTATCCATACTTCGTGATTCAAACCATCAACGAACTGATCAATTTAAGAAAAATATCTAATATTAATACCGCGGTATATTCAAACAGTAATGTCTAAAGTCTAAGGAAAAGACGTTCGTTTGTGTGTCTTAAACATATATATTTATTTTTACTTTTAGAAAAACTACTAAGTTTGACAAACCGAACGAATATAGGATATATCCATCATCGTTGTGATGTTTTCAACAATAGAAATGAGGACATACCAGTTCTTTGACGGCATGCATCAAAAGAAATGCATCACTCGGTATGAGATATAAAATCCCGCTGAACTAATGCAATGTGACCTTATTTCCCTGGAATAGGATTATTATCTCATTGTTGCCAGGTTGAGAGATTGTGGGATTCATTTTGATCTAAAATATTTATATAAATATTTTTCTACTATATTCGACCCATTTTTATGACGTCTAGTAGCATTTTGTATTTATTCTTAAATATACAATCGCTTGAGAACTAGTATTGTTTTTTTTTTTTTTTAACAGTAGGAAGATCCATATATATATATATATATATATATACTGACTGCTGTTACTTACCGGCTTTGCTGCGATAAACACCTTAGACCAATGCCGGAGAGAGAGAAAGCTCTAAACATAATGTAATAAAATGTTAATTTTTATAATTTCTAGTATTGTTGTTATTCTTATTTTAATTTTTTTTAATTCTGGAATTTGATTTGTGATTATTGTTTATTGTAAATTTTTATTGTTCTTCTATTGTAATATATGGATTTAAATTTAATTGATAAGGTATATATTTGTATTTTGTGGATGTAATTGTATATGGGTCATTACCTGAAATAAAGATCTTAATAATAGTGTAGGTAGCCTTCAATAGAGATTAACAACAGTCTTTTAAATTATGTCTAAATACAAAGATATTGGCTTATTTACTCTTCTAACTATCGTGTGGTGTATTTCTTTATTCCTAGTAAAAGTTGAAAGTATAATATAATAGTCTACTGTAATTCCAATTTATCTTTTTTGATGATGATTTTTCCCATATAAAAAAGGCTAGATGAAACTTAGGGCGTTTGTACACCAATCAATTTTACTGTCCTGTATTCCGATTTTTTACGGTACGATATGTCACGCTATATAAATGTATATATTAATTTGTGCTCAATTTGTAATTTATCGTCCGACATTTTACTTTTTCCTATTCAAATGCAGAAGCCAATAAAAAACAAATTTTGCCACATCGGACTGTAAAAATCGGACTGCCGGACAGTAAAATTCCTTGTAGTACATAAACGCCCTTACTTGTCAAAAGTGTCGATCCTATGTAGTCTACATACCTGGATCCTGTTGCCCGCAATCCGGGTCCCTCCAATTAAAGCGTCTGAAGGCTCCCGCAGGGCTTTAGTACGGTATTGAATTCCCAAAGTGCCGAGTCCGACATAGATCTAGGTCTACCTACCCGGGCGTCCTGGGTATCACCCGTAAATGGGTTCCCTTGCGATATAAAAAAAAGTAGTCTACATACCTGTTACAATTACGAAATAAATTGACACGTATCTGCTCGATATTTTTAGCTGTTGTGTAAACAATTAAAACTTTAATCGAAAGCGTCCACTTGTAAACAATTCACGCTAAAATGCGGTTGTGCTGAAAAATTAACAAACAATGGACACCGATTTGTTGTGTGTCGTCGAATTAAAAAGTTCTCGTTGTCGACATCCACTAATGGATTTTCGATGTCCGTCATTTTTAATCTATTCGGTTTTATATGATTTACGTTTTACAATCAATCTCTGATATCGAATTGGTGTTCTGTTGAAGTTTCTGTGGTAATCGACATTAATTGACAATAATATGCTTACAGTGTGTTATTATTTGTAGAGATTGATTGCAATTAACATACACTAATTAGTTTGATATGAAAATACGATTGTAATCTGTATTGATGTAATAAAACGGAGGACTTAATAGGTTTGAACACGATTTTATTAGTATGTGCAGTTTTAAAAGCATCGTTTTGTGTAACTGAGGAAGTTTATAGACGGTAAAATATAACTGAACTGAACTAAATCAGCTTGTAAACGTCCCACTGTTGGACAAAGGCCTCTTCTCCATATAAAAGAAGGGTTGGAGTTCAATCCACCACACTGCTCTACTGCAGGTTGGCAGATAATTTTCCTACCATGAGTGAAAATGATCGTTATCAGATGTCTGTGATAACAACCGGGACCGACGGCTTTACATGCTCTCTGATGCACGGCGGGGAAACTAACAAGGACATACACCCAGACCGGAAACAAATGTTTATACGAGTACAAATATCTACTTCATGCGGGAATCGAACCAGCGACCATCGGGGTTGAGGTGACTACTCGCACCAATCGTACCACTACACCAGAACAGTCATCAAAACATAACATTGTACCTCATTTTTGCGGAACCAACGTCAGCTTAAAATTGTAAGCGAAATCTTGTAAAAAATAAACTCTATAGAGCGACTCTATTCCGAGTATAACCACCTGAGGCACTTTATTTACTCCGCTCGGGGTACATTCGACGTAAAGGTGTTGTCACAGTGGTTTTATCTGGCGATATGATATTTTTTACGAATTAATTCATTAGTACGACATTGCTGTAAGTGACTCAATTCTGGGTAAAAGTTTTTTCCAAAAGATTACTAGGGTTAGCGTTTAATCTTAATAAAAAATATATATATATATAAATATTTCTTATTTTAGAATTATTAAATATTGTGTAAACATACATACATTACATACAACGTAATTTGCGAATCTTAATTTTCAGCATATACTACGAAAATTTCTGTGTATTTTTATATAATTAAAATATTATCTTATTACTTTTGCCATACGGTGACTAACACAGAAGAATAGTATCAACCTACTTCTTGCCGAAATGTCATAAAAGACGGCTAAGCCCATAGCAGTACGAACAACTGTGCACCAACCGATGATGATGGATGGCAGCGTCACCATATCCTGCCAAAACATATTGCGTTTGCCAACCAACCTGGCAAGCGTGGTGAGAGTATTGGCAAACTTCACCAGAGATGATTGTTGAGGCCTACGTTCATTCGGTATTTCATTAGGCGGATATTTATTCGACCCTCAAATGATTAAATATATTTACATCAGCAGGCTGAATCGATCAAAAAACATACAAACGCACATAAAATAATAAGAAAATCGCTTCACACTCATCTCCTAGGTCCTCAGTAGAATGAGAATCCTTTGTCGGGGCTCCAGATATACACAATATATAAAAACAAACGACCAGAATACGACAAACTTCTGTATCAACTTTACAATTATTTGTCATGTGCTAGAATCGAAGTCGCAACCGCTAGCGCGTCAGCCAGTCACTGTGATCACTGCGCCAACGCGTCATCGCATACATAGAAAACCGTCTAATTTTTTTAATAAAATTTAAATTGAATTATTGTTTCATAAGTTTGTAAGGTTGATTTGCTGTTATAACCCATTTTTATTTTTTATACATGAAATAGTCTTGCCAAATTTAATTTTTAATTTTAAATACTATAGCATAGCCACGCTCCCATTGGAACGATATCCGATAGATATTCATCTCAAACAATGCGTTGCGTACATATTGATTTGTGTCACATTATTGTTCTCTCGTATCTCCGTCACGATGTTTACACGTATGAGTGTGCTTTGTTACGTGCCACGTATTGTGCTTTGAATTGTGTAATATTTTTAGTATCGCGCTCTCTGAGAGTTTTGTTTAAAATCCTGACATTTTGATATACGAAACTAAAAATGTGTATACAAAAATTTTGACGAAAAAATTAACGTAGTGGTGCTATGTGTGCGTCAAGTTTATAAAGATAACCTCTTGTATTGGTACAGTTAAATTTCTTTTTATGCATAATTATTTTTTTACAAAACCGACTTGAAATACAAAAAATATTTTATGCTTGCGTGTGTGCATACGTGTGTACTATTTCGAAGTCGGTCCAAGGTCGAAGCATTAAATTTTCAAAAATTCCGTTTCCGACGACTGTAGTAACTAAATTATCAGACTTACGTTAAAAAATTAAAGGGGAAATTTGTTTGTTGTTGAATTTACTGAAATATATTTACACTAAAACCACCTATTTCATTAATTCTACCGAAACAGTACTAGTACAGTCTTAAAATTCTCTTACAACCAAAATTCTACCGCTTTGAGTAGCTGTACAAGCTAAACTGTGAGTGGTACAGAAAAATGATTTCAAACTTTGTAGATCACAAAATTTCCTACAAAGTTCTCTAACTTTTTTTTTGTACCATCAATAGTTTAGTCACAAAAACAATTTACTGCTATTTTAGAATATTTTCGAGTAGAATGACGATTTGTGAAAAAACATATTCAACTTACAGATTTGTCTCACTGGACATTTTTGAAGGTAATTTAATATTGCTTAAAGGATTGACTAGAAAAATACATACGAAATAAAAATCTTACTGTGCGGCTGAAGAAGCAATTAATAAAAAATGGTTTTTCATACATTTTTGTATTG
Organism: Euphydryas editha; assembly: GCA_036937285.1. Classification (NCBI taxonomy): domain Eukaryota; kingdom Metazoa; phylum Arthropoda; class Insecta; order Lepidoptera; family Nymphalidae; genus Euphydryas; species Euphydryas editha. The sequence continues at coordinate 19,009,779 of JAUPFZ010000014.1, forward strand.
AAAACTTACTGTTTGATGAGCAAAAGCTTAAAATCAAAAATTAAGGGCTTTTGTTATAGCTCAAAATTTTTATTTTTAAATTGACTACAAGATTTTCGGGTGGGAATATGAGAAAAAAGATTTTGCTTTAAAATGAAGCACCCTAATACACACATATACAATAAAATTATAAGTATATACAGACGGATAAATTATCTATAGTATGTATATATGTTTATGTTGTATGTAGTTGTCATTGTCATCAACAGAAATCCCGATAACCTAATATCTTCGATGTGGTGTTGACAGTCGTAATGAACGCAACCGACGCCAACGTGTTATTAAGTTACGTACAAACTGACATGCATTAAATATAACGAGATTCGCTTCCAATTAAAATCGCTAATTGTACAACTAGATTTTCTTCCCTGTTTTACTTGCGTTCAATCACGATAAATCTCATATTGGTTGATAATATTATTGTTTAAAATGAAAACTGTTTTTGTGTAGTGGTACGAATAGTCGCCTCAATGCCGGCGGTCGCGGGTTCGATTTCCGCGCGGGGCAGATATTTATATTTATAGAAATATTTGTTTTTTGTCTGGGTTCTTGTGGGTCTCCCCATCGTGCCTCGGAGAGGATGTAAAACCGTCGGTCCCGGTTGTTATCATTATTGCAGTGATTGTTACTCATGGTAGAAAAATTATCCTCAAACCCGCATTGAAGCAGCGTGGTGGATTAAGCTCCAACCCTTCTTCTATATAGAGAAGTGGCCTTTGTCCAGCAGTGGACGCCTACATCCAGTTCACTTTTATTGTTTGCTCTTTTTATATACACTTCTGTCATTGATTGAGTGACGGATTGATGCAGTGTTTACAGTAACTAGCAGTAACGTTAGCAGTCACGAGTTCGATCTCTGCTCAGAACAAATCTTCATATAGGCCATATATTATGTCGTGATATGGTAGGTTATGTTTGTGTTGAGTATTTCCGGACCCCCGACACAGAATTGCATACTGTGCCTTTTAAGTTTTATGAGTCTATTTATTTATTTAACAGCCGTAACTTGGTATTATAATGATCATTGACCGTCATCATTCAATAGTCTTATTATAAATCTTATATCGAAGTATTTCAAAACAGTTTCTTAAACCAGTAAACAGCTGTTAATTCAAACATAATGAATACATAAAACAAAGTAACGTTTATATATTAATGTAAAAATACAGTATATAAAATTAATTACAAAGGCTGTATACACTACAACAGACTTCAAAAAAAGGAGGAGGTTTCTCAATTCGACTGTATTTTTTATGTGTGCTACTGCTATCTCATAACTTATTAGTGGGGGTACCGATTTTGACGCGTATTTTTATATTCGAAAGCTGGTTCTTGTCATGTGGTCTCATTTATATTTGAGCGAGATCTGACGAGTAGTTTTTGAGCTATCCCTAATAATGCGTATTTAATTGACTTCGACTACGTTGATGATGTTCTCATATGTTTTGATGTCGGTTATAACTCAATTATTGATAAATTGATTAGATGAAATGTTTTTAATCGTTTTAATTAACAAATGCAGCCCTACGTAGGGACGAGCGTATATTAAATTTTATTTATACGCTCGCTCAGCCGTTATATTATGTTCGAAGCGGTATTCATGGTAATAAAATTTAACTCTGTTAAGTCATATTAGAAGAAAACCGTAAAATGATTTCGTTTGTATATTTTAACCGACTTTCAAAAGGGGGTTTTCAAATCAGTCCATATATTGTAAATTGCCTGTTTATTGCAAGCTGTGCTAAGTTCTATTCTTCAATTGGTAACCGAGTTTGTCGGTATAAACGTCCCAGAATTCATCATCATCATTATCATAATTATCAGTCATTGAATATCCACTGCGAAACGTAAGCCTCATCGAACTCCAGAACGACAGCCTGGATTCTACATCTCAGTTCATTTTGGAAAGTGGGGGGAGGGGGGTTCAATACTTGCAACGCTTAGCAAGCGGGTTGGCGAGCGCAGTGTGTTGCGGCAAGATATGGTGACGCTGCTGCCTATCACTATCTTATTAGGTGCATAGTTGTTCTTACTGCTATGACCTTAGTCGCGTTTTACGACACCTCGCCAAGAAGGAGGTCGGGACTATTCTTCTCTGGCGGTCACCGCACGGTCCAGAATTATGTCTAAGGTATTCTATTTTAGGGATGAATTTTTAAATACGAGTATTAGCACTTGAAAATTTGTCGATATTAATATCGCACGCCTCATAAGCGAAGCGTTGAGGTGGGTTCTACTCTTACTTCAGGTAAAACGAGTGATTTTTCAAACTTAAAATGTCTTTATTTATCGTATATTGCACTTGTAAAATAATTTATACACACACATATTAAGAAAATACACTATTTTTAACACTCACGATACTTTAAATGCCATTTTTGTTATTTTTACCAATTAAAAAAACTGTTCAAAAAAGTTCTGTCTTGAACTTCCGTGTGTCTGTATATGCAGATCCTGTATGTGGACACGATAACGACCGAAACACTTCACTAATTGAGTTCTTTTTTTTCCTTACGCTCCAGTATAGTTAGGAATAGAATCCTATATAATTTCACGGCCTAATTCGATGCGGTTTAATTGTTTTAAAATAACTGGCTACATACTGATACTTACTTATGAAAAATGAGATTATGAGGCGTATGTACCTACTGCGTACATGTACTTTTGGATTTTCCAAACTTTTTGAAATTTAATAATAGCGTACATACCATATATTGGTTATTATTTATTTATCAATGTTTCGATTCATTTGCAAAGATCGTAGTCACTTGACTCGGCAACAAACAAATTATTGTCATGGAACTGAATTTTTTTTTTCTTTCTTTTTTATATTTTACACACACACAATCGTCTGTTCTTAAAGTAGACAACTTAATACCTATAATTTAGGTAACAGCCGACTTATATACATATTTTTAAGTGAATATATAATATATAATAATATATAATTGTATAAATACACCTAGACTCGGGAGGGAATCGAACCCACGACCCCAGAACAATCAAATCTAACAGTCAGTCAGACAGTCAAAATCTTTTTACCACAAAATAAGTCTTAAATTATTAACAGTATATACTAGACTAAATTTGAACTTGCGACCTCGTAGATGATCAGCGTGGATTAAGCTTATACAGGTATTATTCCCACAAAATTCTGTAATAGGTTTTAGGTCTTATTCTAATTTATTGATGAAATAGGATTTTATTTTCTATAAACCTTTTTCAAATAAGAAAAGAAACACTACGCTATTGTCTGGTTCGCTCGGACATTGGAACGTATATTCAATTTGGCTTCAGGTATAAAATACAGAAGGGTAAAAAATATTCCCCAAAGAGTTCCATCTTCAAAATAATTTTTTGTGTAATTTATTGGTAAAAGATTATTAAAAACAAACTCGTTTTACATTGAATAAAACTTAAAGTTATTTTAGTGAAATAAAAAACTTGAAATAGCAATTTAAATTATGATATACTCGTAAAATTGGACAACCTGGTTCTGAAGTAGTGGTGTGATGAGAAGTCACTTTAACGCGGTATTCGTAGCAAGGAATTTCTATTATAACTCGAACACTTAATAAAATAGTATCTTCAAATATGCACCTTGAATTAACTGAGATAACGTTAACATTTTTTTCCAACATGTAAAGTGAAAAAATCGTTCCGAGCATTTCGTTGAGTACTGGTATTTTGTCTCTTTCTTATGAGTTGCCTTGAATCCATGGTAGAAAGAGATGCAATCCCTTTCTTAGGAACTTTTTTGAGTGAACGTGCGCATTCCAGTTTGTATATAAATTCCTTGGTTCGTAGGCTTAAAAACTGATTAATTTCTACCAATATTTAATATTACGCAATAAAAAAGCTTATTTATTTGAACACGGTAATCTCAGGATCTACCTGTCAAGCTTAAAAAAATCTATCTCCGCTACAAAGCTTGTTTATCGAGTAAACATTATAGCCTAAAAAAACATATCACTATGTTTACTACTGTGTTTTATTTAAGTTGTTTTCATATATTTTTATAATAAATAAACGCTTTACACTCAATGGTCCCCAGTAACATCTGAATTCTGTGTACCGGGGACCGGAAACACACACAACTCAATCAAACCACACAATCCAAACTACCACGACAAACATCTATATGGTCTACACAGACATGTGCGGTATTTGAACTCTCGACCGTCGTCTATTCCTTTTTGACCGAAAATTCCAGTATTTAATACATAATGTCTTCGATGAAATAATTCCTACGGAATATGAGTTATTGTAGCAATGTCCAACTTGAATTTTATGGTTATTTCATCCATCTTACAAGTATTATAAGACTTGGCATCAAACGATCATTACTATAAACTGCTGTACTTGAGACATTGTTCGCAATTCGGCTTCTATCCTCTTAAAATTAATGTAATTTCATAATAAATATTAGCCAGTGTACTAGCTCATAGAATGGACTCGTATGATGGCAAGTTTCATTCAAATCCATTCAGTATTTTCGGTGTGAGGATTCGGTGCCAAGACAAAGACAAACACTTTTTTTTTATAAAATCACTTTTTTGTCTTCAGTGTCGATTTTAATGTTTGAGTTTTATATTATAAATATAATATATAATACCAAAAATCAAAATGGTATTCATACCATGGTTCTAAGGCTGTGTTATAAAATCATCAAAATCAAAATCAAAAACAACTTTATTCAAATAGGTCCCACGAGCACCTTCGAATCGTCATTTTACAATTATTACTTTATTGATTATTATTTTTTGTAATAGTAAAGCTACTACCGATTCGGAATTTGGATTCTGCAGAGACCGATTCTTCTCAAGAAACTCCGCAGTTACTCTTTTGAAAATAATATATAAACTGTGTTTTAGTACAAAATTAGTAATATCTTGCATGAAATACAGCGCCACTAAGTCCACACGTCTTTATCAACTAACTAATCCTGCACCGAATAATACGCTTTATCTATTAATTATTTTTTAATATATATTATTGTTAACTCATGTCTTCTTTATGTTATAAAGAATAATCTACGTGTAAGCGGTTAATATCATAAATTATCTCTCTGAATCCCACTGAGAGAATGGGTCCTGACCCAGACACTAGCTCAGCTTAGTTAGACTTAACGAACTGGCGGTCCACGTGATGGAATTTTATGGAAATCTGCGACATAAGGCTAGTTACTGGTGGTGGAAAAAGCTGGTAGTTTTAAAGGTACATTAAACCAAAGGTGGGACATTCAAAAATTAATTTGTTCCGTGTTGAAATTTTCAGTCACATTTGTATAAATTTAGATATTGCTAAAGAATTCGCTAATGCCTATATAACTTCTGCTAGCGAACGCCTATGAAGCAAATAAGTTATCTTAACAACGTTTCACATTTCAACGATCTTAAATAACAAAAATGCCTCGATATTGGCTTAACGACTTCCGAATCGAGGCCAAGAGCTTATCACATAATCTGCCACTTTTTGTTTTATTTATTCCTGTTTATCTCGAAATTATTTCCTAAGCATGTGGGCTATATATAATTAATGATAATAATTATTAACGTCACACACTCAACGACCCCCAATAGAATGTGAATCCTGTGTCGGGAGTCCGGAAACACACACGATACACAAGCACAAACGCCCAGACCACGACAAACATCTGTATGGCCTATACAAATATTTGTCATGTGCGGGGATCGAACCCGCGACCGCAAGCGCATCAGCCAGTTGCTGTGACCACTGCGTCAACGCTTCGTCAAAGTAAAATAATTGTAGATAAAGAATTAAAAAATTCTAAAAATAATCCTTTAAATCAAATCCATGTATCTCATTATTTAATATAGGCTCTAATGGATGGTGAGTGTCATAGTTTAGGCAACATGTGTCATTTTAGTCAACTTTTTTCAGCAGTCTCCGCAAATTATGTTTGATGTGTCATTCAATTCTGAATGGCATCTACATGATTTTTGAAAAAAAAAAATTAAGTTCCGCTTGCAATAATTGCAAATAAAATAAAAAAAGGGTTTAGTTTTTTGCAAATATCTCAAAAACTAATTAAGATTTTTAAAATTAAAAAAAAAGGATTCAAAAAGAAGATGAAATTTCCTAAAAAAAGCCTTAGCTCCCGGAACTATAGGAACAATATTTATAATTTTCCCAGAGAAATGAAAATACGTCCTAAAACGGGTGTTCTAGCTTGCGTAGGCCACGCCTGCTTTGGATACTTTATTTATAAAAATTGTTTTAACATATTTAATATAAAATTTAAGAAAAAGAAAAAAAATAAGCTTACTGGATAGATAAATAAACAATAATCCGCCTGAATACAATTTAAATAACAATTTTTCAATTAGTTATGCAATAGTTAATTTTAAAAAAAATCTGTTTGAACATGAACATTGCAAGTGTGATAATTGTTTAATTATAAATATGAGACTTTTTTCCTTGTGGTCTTAATCTTCGATCAATAATAATTTGATCGAAAGTCTTAATGGTAGGCTCTCAAAAGTGCTGATTAAGAAAATAGGGAGAAGTAGGAATAAACACTATTACATAATTATATAACTATAGTATATAAAAGTTCGTTTTCAAAAAAAATGTCAATTTGTGGTTGCAAAAACAAGAAAAAAAAAGGTATCAAAAACTTCGTGGAAATTTTATCAAAATTTTATTAATTTATTTATTTTTGTTTGATTTCTTTCAATAGTGAATAATAGTATGATTTCATTAATGTCACGTAGGATGAAGAATAGTCGATTGAGATTGATCGGTGCTGTCGCGATTATAAATGTCAAATTTTAATTGCTTGTATCTATAACGTCAGATAAATTCAATATACTTACTACTCGTAATATTGAAAAACATAAAGCATGTATTTTAAATATATTTAACCATAGGAAGATATTTTTTTAATATTTAAAGCAACCGTCTTTTTCTAATAAATAATAAGTTTATAGTGCTGAAGCAGCGCAATCTGCGAACTAAAATTTAATTTTGCATTTAAGCTGACCGTCTTTTCAAGTCGATGTCAAAATTATGATCACGGTTGCGATTTTTAAAATAGTTTTAAAAAGAGCTGGACATTATTACAATTGTAGTGTGTAGGTATATGTAAGCTCCGGTTTGGTCCCGGTTATTATAAAAGGTGCTACTTTATTGAAATAGAGAGATTAATAAAAGAACTTTGGAGCAAACAAGTCGTCTCTTGGAATCAGAGATTACGTGTAATCAACCTTTTATAATAACCGGGAGGCTTACATATACACACTAAACAATAATATTTAAAGGCAATTTTCATTTAAAATAGAAGCTTTTCAGATTCTTATTCAGCTTGTCATGTCTCAAAGTTAATATCTAAAGTTTAAAATAAAAAATGGAAAACGTAGCAAGGCAAATTTCGTGCAATTGTACATAATTATTAATTGCCTATTTATATTAACATTTAATAATTTTATAATATAGTAATGGTACACCACCTCCCTTTTCTATACATATTCTGTGTACTCCGGGTTGTCTGGAAGAAATCGCTACTTAGCGATAAGACCGCCTTTACCGCCTTTGTATCTAATTACTATAATTATTAATTATATAATTAATATATTTAAGTTGTGTGTATAAAAATGGTGTACAATAGAGCATAAATAAATAAATATTTTATGAGAAAATTTACCTTTATCGAATAAAACTATAGTTAATACATAATCTAATTGGTCTCTCACAATAGCTGTTTATTATTATTATTAATTAGGATTAATGACGTTAACTAGTTCGAAGATAGTAGGTACAGATCGCCAATGTCATATAATGGCGAAGAAATAGCCGTTTCAAATATTGATACCGTAGCCACTAGCAACTGATATGTCCAAGGTGCGTTTCGTGGATTTTTTCAGTATATTCTTTAAGGTTATAAAATTTTTATAATATTAATTATTTGGATAGTGATGTAATATGAGTAACAAACGATCCATTAAATCTGTGAAATGTTTCAAGATTATATTTGAAATATTGTCTGTTAATAATAATTGATGTTATCATTTTAACTTTTAAATTTGACAGCTCTTCAGAATACTTGACCATACTAAACGACTATTAATGTTTATCAACATCATTTAATAATACGAACACACGGGATCATTATAAATCTATATGTATGTATATGTATGCATTCATTGTGTAGCCCTTGCCCTTTTATCTTATAAAATCTTGTTATCCTAACTTTGTTTGAACAAGTTTTCCCCTCAACCTAATTCGTGCAAGCCAGTAAAACGACGAGTTAGAATAATTTTCCCTTTTAGTGTAAATAATTATTTTAGGGTCACTTGAGATACGAAAATATTTTTACTGTTTGTGACTTAATTGCTTATTCAATATTTAGTTACTAATAAACGCTCATAGGTTTTTTCAAGTATAATGAATCCGAAATCGAATAATAAAATCCGAATCCGAATAATAAAAACAATGATAAAATTAAACAAGAGCGAGTCGGCCTCGCCCATGAAGGGTTCCGTAGTAGCAAGTACCATCGTATAAAACTTCTTTTAGTTCGTTGCAACTTTGATCGATGTTTTATTAATAGTGTATTTTTTATTAAAAAAAAAAAATAACTACTGACTAGATCTCGTTCAAACCAATTTTCGGTGGAAGTTTGCGTGGTAATGTACATCATATATCTTTTTTTAGTTTTATCATTTTCTTATTTTAGAAATTGGGATAAATTGGAAATTGGAATAAATTGGGATAGAATTGGAATAAATATAGATAGAAACGGAATATAAACGGGTTTGATGAAAAAAAAATTGAGTTTCAGTTCTAAGTATGGGGAACCCCTAAAATTTTTTTTTCTGTTTTTGTGTGAAAATCTTAATGCGATTTACAGAATACATCTACTTATCAAGTTTCAACAGTATAGTTCTTATAGTTTCGGAAAAAAGTGGCTGTCACATACGGACAGACAGACAGACATGACGAATCCATAAGGGTTCCGTTTTTTGCCATTTGGCTACGGAACCCTAAAAAGTTATAATATATTAATTATTTCACAATCACTTACTGATGATATTTTTTATGAAAAATGAGAAGATATAAAATAATTATTTATAAAAAATAAAAATAAAAAATATTATTGATTTCGGGTAACTGAAGACCATATTTTATTTAGTCTTTCAGCTTACATGACAGATGTTAGTATCAAATACAGCTTATAAGTAGTGTTATCTTATAACTAGTCAAAACAAAAAAGGTTACAAAAATAGAACAATAAAATAAAAATAAATATAAGGAAAATGGATAAATAAGTAATCCAATCAGATAGTACAGGAATGACGTCATTCGTCTTTATTGGGAAAATCTTGACTACTTGACTTACATGTAGTTTTATCCAGTTGGCTAACATCGGCGAGTCCCATCAGTCTGCCAACGCTTTCAGTATGGTATTAGTTATAAAGTAATACAATAAAATATAAGACAGTAATTTATAAACAAGGAAAATAAGAAATTCGGTAAACAACCGAAAATGAAACAAGTAGTAGTTGTAAAGTAGCTCTGTTTATCTCTCTCAACATTCTTTTAAATTCAGTGTCACTATTGGAGAATGAGAATGACCAAATTAACTTTGTCATTTTCTGTAGAAAAGTACTCAATATTCGCTCTTGAAATTGCAAACTACCTTCCATACCTTCCTTTCCATATTCTTTTTAACTGTCCCAAACCTCCCCATCCTCTCTATAACTTGAACGCCAGATTATTAAAACTTGATCATCAGATTTATATTTGGTTTGAAAAAGTACGATCGTATCTCAAATTACCGAGGACACTTTAACTGGCTTAAAATAAGAGAACGCCTTAACTTACATCTTCTATGTTCTCTTATCTTCTTCTCTTCATCTTCTCTTCTCTATTCGATCCTTTTCCATTCCAGTACTCTTCGATTACTAAAGGATTTCTCTAATTTTCTTGGTTCGGACGTCCCCAGTTGGCTAAACCTTCTTTGCACTCTATTTTATGTTTTTTTTTTTTTTGTTTTGTTCTTTTATGTATTACTTAGTGTGCAATAAAGTATATAAATAAATAAATAAACATTTCGAAATCGGTTTCTCACATATCTTAATGTAATCGTTTCTAAATCGTTTAATAATAGCATATACGTACTTCACTGCTTTACCTTTTAACCGGATAATCGAATTTATGGCTCCCCAGGGTGCTTGTAGTCGCAACCGTGTGTCCATTCAATCGAATCTCATATTCTCTATGGAGCAATAAGAACTTGACTGTTCGGATTTCTCCATTTGTCTTAGATTATAGATGTATTATCACATTGTTGACGACCATTCTGGTGTAGTGGTGTGAATGTTTCATTAAAGTTGACGTGAAGTGGCCATGGGTTCGAATTCCGCTCGGAATAGATTTTACCGTAAACATCTGATAACTGTCATTATTTCTGGTAGAGAAATTATTCACAAACCCGCAGTGAAGCAGTGAGTACAATAAAATACAAACTTCAATATGGAGAAGAGGCTTTTGCCCAGGAGTGGGATATTCAGTATCATATTCCTTCCTTTCATTAATAAAATTAGTACTGTTCTATACAGCTTGTAAGCGTCCCATTTCTAGGTATTAGTTTTTTTCTAATATACCTAAAGAAGAATTGAGGCTTAATCCGAAAACGATGCTCCATTTCTGGTAAGAGGATATAAGGGGCCGTCTATAAATTACGCGAGATAATTTTATTATTATTATTATATTTTTTTTTAGTGCTACACTCCACCCGTTCAATATATACATATAAATAAATATAATATAATACAATATATAAGGAATATAATAAATTTACATAAATTTACTTAGATAAATATAAGCGGGTGGAGGATTACGCCCCGGCAGGGAGATCAAACGGCCGGGGGTTAGGGCTGTAGGCTGAGAAATCGGCGGACAATCCTAGCCGAGTCGAGTAATACCGCCTTTTGCATCCTGGCTGCGAGCGAACCGTCACGGATACCCAGTTGCCTCAGATGGTGAGCGAGGCTAACCGGGATCAAACCGTTGGCAGATATAACGATAGGGATGATTTCAGTGGAATCAACACCCCACATGTCGACAATCTCGTGCGCCAGATCCAGATATTTACGTTTTTTCTCTGTTTCGGCTTTCACGAGGTTCTCGTCATGCGGAATGGTGATGTCCACTAGAAACACCCTCGACTGTGCCCTATCCATCACCACGATATCAGGCTTGTTCGCCAGTATCGTCCTGTCCGTGGCGATAGGCAGGTCCCAGTAGAGCCGGACTCCGTCGCGTTCGAGTACTGGCGCCGGTGTGTACTGGTAGTACGGCATCCTCTGTTCCAGGAGACAATACATTAGAGCAAGCTCTTGATGAAGAATCTTGGCCGCTTGGTTATGTCTATGCAAGTACTCAGTGTTGGCAAGCGCTGAACACCCCGTAAGCACATGTCTGAGTGACTCGCCGGGATGACGACAAGCTCGACAGAAGTCGGGAGTGCCATCCTTCAGAATGTGCTTCCGGTAGTTGTTCGTCTTAACCACCTGATCCTGTATTGCACAGACAAAACCTTCGGTTTCCCCAAAGAGGTCCCCGAATCGCAGCCACTGCACGGAGGCCTTGACATCCACGTGAGGTGCGTGGAGCGCCTTGTAAAACCGTCCATGCAGTTCCTTCTCCATCCATACGGTCTCCCGGTCGGAGGTGCTAAGTACAACCGGTCTTCGCCATTCCTCTTTGGCCAGGGATAAGGGGGTGAGACCTTTGTCACATACTATAACATCACCATGCATAGCGCTCTCCCTCCTCGTTTCAAAGTAGGCCCTGAGGCTGCACACCTCCCGGTTATGCATGGACTTGGCGCTTAATAGGCCTCGGCCACCACACTTCCGTGGGATGTACAGTCTCATGACCGACGATTTCGGGTGATGCATGCGATGGTGAGTCATAGTCGTGCGGACTCTTCTGTCCAGAGCGTCGAGTTCGGTCTGAGTCCATCTGAGCACGCCAAATGTGTACAAGAGAGTGGGCATGACCCAGCCGTTATAAGCTCGGACCTTGTTGGCGCCCGACAAGTAGCTCCGAAGAACTTTTGTCAGCCGTCCAAAAAAGACCTCGCAAACTGCCTGTTTCATATCCACCTCCTGCACCCCTATGCATTGTGACATGCCCAGATACCGGTAAGATTCAGCTTCGGAAAGGGTCTTGAAGTTCGAAAGCTCTAGGCTAATCTCAGCCGATTGCGTCACCTGTCCCCTGTCTACATGCACGACCGCACACTTATCCACTCCAAGCTGCATCCTGATGGAGCCGCTGAACTCAGTAGTGATTTTCAGCAACTCCATAAGGCGTGCAGGATTAGGTGCCAGCAGCTTGAGGTCATCCATGTAGAGAAGGTGGGAGACTTTAGTACCTCCTCTCCGAAACTATTATTACTTATTATTTTTATTGCTACACTCCACCCGTTCAATATATACATATACACATATAAATAAATATAATATAATACAATACTTATATAAGGAATATAATAAATTTACATAAATTTACATAAATTTACATAAATAAATATAAGCGGGTGGAGGATTACGCCCCGGCAGGGAGATCAAACGGCCGGGGGTTAGGGCTGTAGGCTGAGAAATCGGCGGACAATCCTAGCCGAGTCGAGTAATACCGCCTTCTGCATCCTGGCTGCGAGCGAACCGTCACGGATACCCAGCTGCCTCAGGTGGTGAGCGAGGCTAACCGGGATCAAACCGTTGGCAGATATCACGATAGGGATGATTTCAGTGGATTCAACACCCCACATGTCGACAATCTCGTGTGCCAAATCCAGATATTTACGCTTTTTCTCTGTTTCGGCTTTCACGAGGTTCTCGTCATGAGGGATGGTAATGTCCACTAAAAACACCCTCGACTGTGCCCTATCCATCACCACGATATCAGGCTTGTTCGCCAGTATCGTCCTGTCCGTGGCGATAGGCAGGTCCCAGTAGAGCCGGACTCCGTCGCGTTCGAGTACTGGCGCCGGTGTGTACTGGTAGTACGGCACCCTCTGTTCCAGGAGACAATACATTAGAGCAAGCTCTTGATGAAGAATCTTGGCCGCTTGGTTATGTCTGTGCAAGTACTCAGTGTTGGCAAGCGCTGAACACCCCGAAAGCACATGTCTGAGTGACTCGCCGGGATGACGACAAGCTCGACAGAAGTCGGGAGTGCCATCCTTCAGAATGTGCTTCCGGTAGTTGTTCGTCTTAACCACCTGATCCTGTATTGCACAGACAAAACCTTCGGTTTCCCCAAAGAGGTCCCCGAATCGCAGCCACTGCACGGAGGCCTTAACATCCACGTGAGGTGCGTGGAGCGCCTTGTAAAACCGTCCATGCAGCTCCTTCTCCATCCATACGGTCTCCCGGTCAGAGGTGCTAAGTACAACCGGTCTTCGCCATTCCTCTTTGGCCAGGGATAAGGGGGTGAGACCTTTGTCACATACTACAACATCACCATGCATAGCGCTCTCCCTCCTCGTTTCAAAATAGGCCCTGAGGCTGCACACCTCCCGGTTATGCATGGACTTGGCGCTTAATAGGCCTCGGCCACCACACTTCCGTGGGATGTACAGTCTCATGACCGACGATTTCGGGTGATGCATGCGATGGTGAGTCATAGTCGTGCGGACTCTTCTGTCCAGGGCGTCGAGTTCGGTCTGAGTCCATCTGAGCACGCCAAATGTGTACAAGAGAGTGGGCATGACCCAGCCGTTATAAGCTCGGACCTTGTTGGCGCCCGACAAGTAGCTCCGAAGAACTTTTGTCAGCCGTCCAAAAAAGACCTCGCAAACCGCCTGTTTCATATCCACCTCCTGCACCCCTATGCATTGTGACATGCCCAGATACCGGTATGATTCAGCTTCGGAGAGGGTCTTGAAGTTAGAAAGCTCTAGGCTAATTTCAGCCGATTGCGTCACCTGTCCCCTGTCCACATGCACGACCGCACACTTATCCACTCCAAGCTGCATCCTGATGGAGCCGCTGAACTCAGTAGTGATTTTCAGCAACTCCATAAGGCGTGCAGGATTAGGTGCCAGCAGCTTGAGGTCATCCATGTAGAGAAGGTGGGAGACTTTAGTACCTCCTCTCCGAAACTGAAAGCCTGTCCCCGAACGCTCCAGCAGAGTGCTTAAAGGGTTCAAGGACAAGCAAAACCAAAGTGGGCTCAGACAATCACCCTGGAAAATACCCCTTCGTATCCGTATTCGGTCATCGGCACCCGTCGTCAGTCTCTCGCCCTGGAGACAAAGGATCGTACTCCATTGCCCCATGCATACTTCGAGGAAGTCTCGAACTGCACCGTCGATCTTGTACAGCTCGAGGACCCTCAGAAGCCATGAATGAGGCACCGAGTCGAATGCCTTCTTGTAGTCGATCCAGGCAGCAGAGAAGTTCCGACGGTTGCGTTTGACAAGCTGGCCCGCAACAGAGTCAATGATAAGGAGCTCCTTTGTGCCGCGGCCGCCTCCACGGCATCCGTTCTGAGCTACAGACAAGATGTTAAATTCGTCAATATGACGAGAGATCTTGCAGCTCAGAACGGATGTCAGTGTCTTGTAGATGGAAGTCAGACACGTTATGGGGCGGTAGTTGGTAGGATCCGCGGTGTTGGTGGACTTAGGAGCTAGGTGAGTGATCCCAGTAGTGAAGAGGTTCGGAAGCGTCTTCCGCTCTATCGCCTCTTGGTATTGTCGAGCCAAGGTCGCATGGCATACCGAGAACCCTTTCAGCCAATAGTGATGCAGGCCGTCGGCCCCCGGACTCTTCCAGTTCGGTGCCCGCCGGACCGCATCAGCTACGTTCTCCGAAGAGATGGCGATTGGGTTCATCGGTTCGATTCTAGCACATGCTTCCTGAACCGCCGCAATCCAAGGGCCCTCCTCATGCTCTACCTCCCGTGACCATATGTTTCGCCAAAAGGCGACGAGGTCAGCCGTATTCGGTTTTGGGGAAGTAGAGCACGGCGTCGGGTTCTCCAACTTCCTGTAGAACCTCTTCTGATCACTCACGAAGAGGCGATTTTGTCGGAAGCGCTCAACTCTCTCAGAGTACCTACGAATACGCTTCCCCCATGCCGCGATTCTCTGCTTCAGGCCGTCGATGCGCTCCGTCAGTTTCTCAGCTATATCAGGCTGGTCAAGCCTGACACCTAGCCCGTTGTTACTTATTATTATTATTATTATTATTTATTTATCAATAATACATATAACAAAAACAATACATTAATAGTACATCAAAAACCACGGAGGTTTAATATGTGTACTAACAATGAGTTCGCTATTAGTAACAAAGGTTATATTACAATAAAATTAATTAATTACAATAAAAGTTTTTCTATTACTATAAACTATCTACATCATCATAACCTACAAGTAGATTACAAAATTATACGATTGCTTCCGTCCAGCGCACCCAGAATCAATAACTTTAATTTATGATTAATATTTTTTTTATTTAGTGAGTCCCTGAACTCAGGTTCGAGTTTATTTATGAGTCGAGGTAATAGGAAATCAGCAGTCCGGGTACCATATGCATTTCGAGCAGATAGCGTCACAAGCCTACCGCTAGTGGTCGCCCGGGTTAATTTGTTGTGGTTGAATTCTATTTTTAAAGAGTTATTGAAATATTCTTCCTTTAAGAATTGTAATATAAACTGATCCTGAACGGGCAATACCTTACAATGCTTGAAAAGTTGCAAGTGGTTAAAGGAAAATTTAAGTTTAATGTTAGGCGAAACTACATGTTTTAAAATGCGTATTTGAAGATTATATATTTTATCTAGAGAAGTTTTATAAGTTCTTCCGTAGCTGGAAAGGCCGTAACCTATTATCGAGTTGGCAAAGGCATTATACATTGTCAGCTTTGTTTTAAAGGTCATCCTATATTTAATAATTTTTAATTTTGCAAGGAAAGCACGAAGTTTATCACAGACTTTTTCTATGTGTGGACCCCAACTGAATGCATTGTCTATAAGTAAACCGAGGTAGACGTGAAAGCTTACTGCTTCAATTGGTGTACAATTACACGACAGGTGATTCGTTTTATTATGAAGATGCAGGCAGTTGTGATTGTGAGCGATTAGGTTTTTAGTGAGTTGCTTATTTCGCGCGTAAGGGGATCTTATGTGTAGCAGCTTGGTTTTGGTAGCATTCAGGACTAGATCTGAGTCGTGGCACCACTTGTTTAAGTTGTCAAAATCTGATTGTAATTTATTTAAGGCTTCTAAGGGATCTGCTGCGATCGAAAGAATAGCTGTATCATCTGCAAATTGATAAGATTTGCAGTGATTGATAACATTACACATTTCATTAACATAAGCCAAAAAATGGAGGGGGCCAATTACGGAGCCTTGAGCGGTGCCTGTGGATACCGACACAGAATCGCTTAAGCATTCATTTATTTTAACTATGTATGAACGGTCCTCAAGATAGTTTTTGCACCAGTGCAGAATATTGCCTCGGATTCCAGTGTTTTCAAGCTTTTCAATTAGTTTCTGATGGTTAAGCGTATCAAAAGCTCGTGAAAAATCAATAAATACGACTATAATGTGAAGTTTATTATTTAGGGACTTATTGATTTCATCGGTGAATTTTCTTAGTAATTCTGTTGTGCTCTTTCCGGACTGAAAACCGTACTGATTTGCGTTGAGGATGTTATTTTGTTTATAGAATTTATATATTTGTTCACAAATGAATTTCTCAATAATTTTATCAATTGACGGCAGAAGGGTTATAGGGCGATAATTAGTGGTGTCACTTTTGGAACCTTTTTTAAATACAGGCCGCACGCATCCTGTCTTTAAATCAGTCGGGTATCTGCAAGTGTGGAGGCTGGTATTGATAAGATCACATATAGCGTGGCACAATTTATCACCTATCATTTTAATATCGATTATTTTAATTCCATCCAAACCAGGCGCTTTCCTTGCATTAAGTTTTTTAACTATATTCACAATATTTTTGGGAGTTGCTTTCTTGAATCGAATACTAACCTGGGCGGGCTTAGTATAGGAGCAATCTTTTAGTAATTTAATATTACAGCTTGGGATAATTTTTTTGACAGCCTCGCTAAATTCCACTGCAAACTTATCAGCGATACCTTTGGGAGATAGATTATACTGTGCAAACCCTGATAATATCATCTCGTCTATTGATTGATTTGTTCTTCCTAGGAGTGAGTTAAGGATTTGCCATAGTTTTTTAGGATTCCTATAATTTTCGTTAATTAGATTCTGAAAGTAGTTATTCCTATAGTATTCAGTAACCTTATTAACTTTGTTACGTATTTTTTTATAATATTTAAATAGTACACAATTACTTGGATCTTTTCTCCAACTCTGAAAGGCCAAATCTCTCATTTTACTTAGGTTTAAAACATTTTTATTAAACCATGGCAATATTGATCTTACTTTATAATTTTTATTACAGTGTTTAATCGATTTATTATAAGCTACTAAGAACTTTTCCTTTATATAATTATAAATATCATAGGGGCATTGCATCGTTTTTGTATAAGACCAGTCTACATTACTTAATTCCTTATAAACAATATCGGAATCATAACAAATACGTGTTGCTCTATCTATCGATGATGCATACCTACGACTATTGCTGTTATTATTCTTTGTGCGCGTGGACTGCAACGAGTTGTAATCGGGCAGAGCAATAATTGTGGCGCGGTGGTCAGCCAGTACTGTGTCGATAGCGGCTGTGCACGGTTCTGCGTAGTGGTATTTGACAAAAATGTGATCTATACATGATTTAGTAATTTTGTTTAATCTGAGTTGTATTCTAGTGTAGTCTGTAATACCACAGCAGTAACCACGCTCGGATAGCATATCCAAATACCGATCCCTAGTGTTTACAACATTTTTTAAGTCGATGTTCATGTCCCCGAGTATGATTGCATTTTCAGATGAATGATGAGTATTTTTAAGCAGATTTTTTAATTCTGAAATAAAGTGCGTTTTACTGTTAGAAGGTGGTCTATAAACTATATATAGGTTGACAGATAAGTTTGTAGCTGTTTTAATAGTACCGGTAATACTCTCAAAAGTAAAGGTTTTCGTGTTATGCGGGGTAAATTTTAAGTAATTTTTTACATATAATATAATGCCACCTCCCTTTTTATTATATCTTAGGTTAGTAAACATAGTATAACCAGGGATTTGAAACAAGTTACTTATACTGTCCGAGATACTGGCTTCTGAAATTGCAACCACATCTAACGGGTGTATACTTGAGTCAATTAAGTACATGAGTTTAGAGAAATTTTTTATCAGTGATCTGATATTGAGATGCATACATAGTAAATTAATATTAGGATATAACTCTTTGACAAATGAATTTATATTAAGACAATTAAAATATTCTTGCGGCTTAGGTATTTCAAAGTTCATTATAATTATAAATTAGTTATAGTTAGAAAATCACAGGTATAAACAAAAACATAAATAATTACTCACTTAGCTTCGATATATCACGGGATGAACGAATGATCGATACTTTACTGTTATCTGACTTACGACAATAGATAACTCCATTTTTACACCACAGATATTTATGCGATGACTTGAGGCTGTTCCTGGCGTTGTAATATAGGGTCTTCATATAGGGAGATAGTGCTTCCCGAATAAAAATTTTTGTTCCCGCTTGCTCACTAGGCACGTTTAATCCTAGCATCCCTAGGGTTAGTTGGGCTTTTTTCCCAGCTTCAATCCATCGGTTTCGGATGTCATTCGATGCTGTTTCAACCATTATGCTGCCTGAGTTTTCGGTTCTGCGAGAACGAATCCAACGCGTCTGTATGATTGATCTGGTGTCGAGGTTGAGTTTCTTCGCAATTCCTTGTGTGATGTCTATCTCTTTGTTATCCATGTTTGCAGTAATACCTGCTATCTCAAGTGAGCAACAGAGCGTGCGTTGTTCCATCTCTCTGAGTTCCTGTTCAATTGCTGCAATCTGGGTTTCTAAATATTTATTTTTGTTAAATGTATCATCACTTCTGTTCTCCAATTTTTTTATTCTTGCATCCTGGTTTTTTATGGATTCCTCAATGGTTTCCACTTGATGCCCCAGAAACTCTAAAGAGCTTTTGACTCCTTCTAATTCTTTCTTGAGAATTTTGTGCATTTGGTTACTAATATCTAGGATTAGCTTTTGATATTTATCAGAAGGTAAATTATTTAAGCAGGGTGGGAGATCATCATCATCGGAGTCTTCAACCTGAGGCATCATGTAGGAAGATCTTCGTGATGTGTTAGCTAGGCATTCTTCGCAGCTCCATTCCAGTCCAGTGGCATTACGAAGAGTAGTCAGCTGTTTGTTAGTGAGCTTCGAACATAGTGTCGTTGCATGGACCGATTTCTCACATCTACTGCACACTAGGCCAGGAGATTTTTTGGTGACATTTTTTGCACAGGAATTACATTTTGGAACCATTTCAAATAATATAATGAAAAATTATAATGAAAAAATATAATAATTTACAAAATATTAAAATTATTTTCTTTTGACGCGTTTGACGTTCTTGACGTTCGATTTCGAACTGTTTTATTGTTTTTATACTGTTTAAAATTTTTTTTTTTTTTTTTTTGTTTTAGCGTTTTGTTTGTTTTTTTTTGTTTTTTTTATTTTGTTTTTTATTGTTTTTAACTGTTTTATTTTTTTTTTACTGTTTTATTATTTTTCTGTTTTTATTGTTTTTTTACCCCCTCTCCCCCTTGGTGAGATTTCGTGAGATTTTTCTCGACCATACCCCCCTATTCTAATCTCGCGTGAGATTTTTGAAAATGCATTTTCACCTTCAGGCGATACGTATTCCTTAAAAAAAAGGTCATCGCGGCTTTCGTACCGATATTTCCACCTCCAGGCTATACGTATTCCTAAAAAAAAAAGAAAAAAACCTCATCACAGGTACATGAAAAGTATTTCACATTTTTAATGAGAAAAAAAATTACGTGATATTTGCCGAGACCACCCTCCTCCCACATGAGATTCTGTGAGATTTCGCTCGACCCTCGAAATCGGATGGATATGCTAGTCTTGCTATGACATTTATCCATCATAATTATGTTATGCATTAAAAAAAAAAAGATTAATCAGAGCTGTTAGTTGAAGTGACTTAAAACTCACGAGAGTCAGTTACGATATACTGCCCACTTGGCTATCTCGACTGAAGCTTTGGTTTTAAAGAATTATAACGGAGATCTAATAATTATAACGGTATCCAACAGATAAATGTTTCTGATATATTTTTTTCTGTATTACCATCAAAGTCGATTGTCAGATATTTCTATTAACAAACTGTGGAACCAAAAGCTTTAGTTTCTAAGTTGAACACACAGCTTGCAACATCAAAATGTACCTTGGCCTTGCTGGCCTGTTGATTAAGTCTTGATAGCCAATCAGTAACTCTTGAGCGAGATAAACTTTATCAGGAACCGCTGATACAGGCTCTAACAACTTCTTCCAATAAACCATAAGAAGAACTTTCATTTCGCGTAATAATGTTGCCGCTTTTCTCATTTAGATAAACATTTTTGAAGCGTAGCGTTTTGTTCAAATGTGCTTTTACATGATTACGTGCAAATGCGGCCTTCGCAAAAACATTCCACGGCAACAAGTGGTTCGGCGATGAGAGTCGAAAAAATAAACGCTTTACTTAAGTTACAAGTCAGTGAAAGTTAAGGAAGTTACTTTTTAAGAGTGAATTACGTGAATTATGGTTTCAGATATTATATATCTGCTTACACTTAAATAACAAATACATATTTTTTGGTTTACGTTCTTTATTTATTTAGTAATAAATAACGCTCGCTTTCTGTTCAATTCCTACTCTTGCCTGCCAATTGTTGTCTGCTCCTAAGGTAGGCAACTTAATGTCTGTAATTTTTTTAAAACCTTATATAATATAAAAATATTACACGCAGACTCGGGGTAGGAATCGAACCAACGACCCTTTTTTTTTTTTTTTTTTTTTTTTTTATCGCTTGAAATGCGTTTACGCATCCCGCCACCCGCAGGCGACGGGTATGTGGGACTCGCTGACTGCGAAGTCAGAATACCCACTAAAACACAGCGGTGCCCTCGTCGTCGTACAAGGACGCCACGGGATCACGGTCGTATGCCACCATGACGTCCCGACGGTTGGCTCGCCTACGCGGGCCGCCTTCGGTCATAGAGCACTCGCGGGCACCGTGAGCGCTCTATCTCCGCTGCTCCAGGAACCGGCGAACGGGAAAGACTGCGGCAGGTCATGACGACATAGCCGCAGTCTCCTCCGTGACCTGGAGAATTGGGCTTTGGGGAGCGGCCGGGGTCTTCGTGGCCGCTCTACCTCTCGATTTGGGGGGGCGGCAGTCCCGTCCCCCCATCAGATGCGACGCCGGTTTGCCGGCGGCAGCACATACGGCTCAGCGCAGTGCTCCGGTACAATTGCGGGCAATGTGCCCTTCCACGCCGCACCGGAAGCACGCGCCGCTGCGGTCAATCGCAGCCGGACATGTCGGGCGGGTATGCCCGATTCCCAGACATTTGAAGCAGCGCATAGGGCGCTGCTCCAAGACTTGCACTCTGGCCGAGCTCCACCCGACCAAGAGTCTGCCGGCTTCGGCCAGAGCCTTAGCGGCTGGGATCGGGCATCGCACCACAGTGCAGCCCAACCCGCCCGGTCCGACCACGATTGCGCCGGTCTTTATAGTGCCGGCATCGCACTTTGCCACCGCCGCTACCGCTGCGGCCACCATCTCGCAGGAGACGGAGTCGTCCAGCCCAGAGATTCGCACACCCGCGAGCTTCGTGGGTTGGACGACTTTCGCCATGCTGCCCAACGCCTCCTGCATGGCCTCCGCCAGGCGTCCCGCCACTTCCGGGGTCTGCCCCTTCGGCAGCTCCAGTAACCTGGCCCCGGTCGCGGTGCGCCTCAGTTTGAGACCGCCAACGATGCCTAGTTCGGCCAGGTCAATCGTATCTGCCGCCCGCTTGAGCAGGTGGCAGTACGTGACGCCCTTGCTCTCGGCGTACTCGTCAAGCGTGACGAGCACTGCCGGAGAGCGGGGGGCAGCCAGCTTAGGCTTTTTGGCCTTCCGCTTTTTCTTTTTCTTCGCCGGCGGTTGCTGCTGCGGTCCCTTTGGGGCCGGAGTGGCGGCGGCAGCGGCAGCGTAGCTCTTCGGCGCCTTCTTTTTCTTCCGCTTGGCGACGGTAGTCCACTCCCCGTCGCCAGTCTGGACTGCGGGTGCCGACACCTCGCTCGCGTGCGTTCGCCTTCTACTCACTGGAGCGGGCTTGGCGCTAGAAGACGGCGCCTTCTGCGTCGTCTTCTCCTTCCGTCTGTCCGCCGCGAGCGGTGGACGGAGCGTCTTCGCCGGCAGGAGGCGGTCTTCAAGGCCGGCGAAGCGGGCATCAATAATCCGCCCCACGGACCGAATCACCGACGCACTCACTTCCTCAACAAGGCCCCCTTCTGCTCTTGGTAGACAGGTGGGAGCGGACTGCTGAGAGCGCTGCCCTCGTAGCTCCACCACCTGTCTACGGAGGTCCTCGAGGTCGCGTCTCAGGCGGGAGTTCTCCGCCTGGAGCCGACGCACTTCCTCCGAGGCTGTCCTCTCCTTGAGGGCCTCTACCACCGTCCTAATTGAGGTCGCCGCATCCTTCAGGGTCCGGACGTATCCCCCCTTCAGGTTGGACGACCTCGTCGCCACCTGACATATAAGGTCCACATCTGTGGCCACCTGATCGGCTAGAGCATCGGCCGTGCGCGGGTCTCCGGTAATGACGCCCAGCGCTCTGCGCCCCTCTTCGGCCGCGCGCGCCTGCTCCAAGATGGCCTTCTCGGCCTCGGTGCAGGTCTCGTCCTCCTTAAGTAGCCGCCTCTTACAGCCGGCGAGGATCAAGTTCCCCCCGTCGGTCGGCGGTGGACTACCGTGGGGCCTCTTGCCCCTTCTGCCATCTTCGCTGGCTGTCGCCACCGAACTATAATCATCGGAGTCGAGCGGAGTCGACTCCTCTCCCGCATCCTTCTTTCTATAAAATTTTAAGGTTATCGGTTTCATTGTTGTTCCCACGAGTATGGGGGAAAGACAGTCCGCCCAGGCAGTGCCCCCTGTACCTGGGTAAGCCTAGCGTAACTCGTCGCGGGTGTCGGCCGGTACCCGGACGAGGATCGCAGTCGAGACTGATCCACCCGTCAGCCATGCATCCCCTCGCGCTGCGTCGCCGCTTAGGATTCGGGGTAGTTTTTTATAGAGGTTTTCTTCCTCGCGGTCCGGCCGGTTAAGGCAAGACCCTCGGTCCCGTACGTAGCCGCGAGACATGATCACGACACCACGTAACGGGATTACGAGAGGACGGTGAACGACTAAGGGAAGCCTAGCCGTTCTGTCTGACGGCAGTGTGAGTGCACATCAGACCCGTCCTTCCTCCGTTGCTTGGCACCGGAGCCCCCGAGGAGACGACTGTCCCCTTGGCGCCATGCGGCCGCTCAACAGGGCAACTTTGCGTCACAGAGCAGTCCCCGGAGCGCGAACCAACGACCCTGGAGCGGAAGGAATGAAACGTGTGTAGCGACATCTATCTCGCCATATACGAACTAGAAGAAACAGACGTATCCTACATCGCGCTATCGAAGTTTTCAAAGCGATTTAATATATGTACAAGAACTCGACAACAAACGTTAAGTGGCGCGTAGCCCACCAGACGCAACGCCGTCTGGTCGAAGGATCCTTCCTTTTCAATGGCAACCTCTCCCTACGCCAAACGTGTATACACATACATGAAACGTGTATATAACAAACTGTGCAATTGCCATGATATCCACCAACTTTATGACATATTATAATTTGATATTAAAAACATTTCAAAGTTAAAAACAAGCGTAACAACTTCAATTGTTACGCGATGTAGCCAATACATATTTATTTTTAATAACTAAAATTTAAAATTCTAATTGCAAATTGCATTAAAAATTACTTTGAAGATAATATTCTTTAGGAAATAATGGTCAGCTCTTCTGTATTTTATACCTGAAGCTGAAATGAATTTACGTTCCAATGTCTGTGCTAACCTGACAATAGCGTAATGTTTCTTTTCTTATTTGAAAGGGTTTATAGAAAGAAAAATCCTTTTTAACGTTGAGCGTGAGGTTTTTATTTATTATTAAGCCCCAATTATATAAAATATTAACTAATATAATCAAATGGTAGTGTCTATTTGTTTCAACGCTTCGATATTTAAATATTCCAGTCAGATTTCAAAAAGTTGTTTTCGTGTATAAGAGCCTATTTATTGAGCAAGTTTAAAGGCTATTAAATATACTAAGAATGATAGAAGCATTCTCGTGACGACCATTCTGGAGTAGTGGTGCGAGTAGTCACCTCCCCACCGTGCTTCGGAGAGCACGTAAAGCCGTCGGTCCCAGTTATTATCACAGACATCTTATAATGGTATGTTATCTTAGAGCCTAAGCGCATGGCGTATTTTAAACGTGCAGACGACGCGCAGATGACGTGCGTATACGCGCTTCAAACGAGATTCGAACGCAATCTTGTAACCTACGAACACGAGGTGAGCATGAAACGCACCTCTATTGCGCGTATACGCGTATACCTCCATTCAAACGTACTGTAGTCGCTCGTAATTCCGTGCGATTGGTGAGCGCGCGCCTCTCTTTTACCCCTTCTCCAACCCTGTGTACGCGCGTTTGAAGCAATAAAAATTAACAATCAGCATCTACGGCGCCGAAAACGCGCGTACCTAAAACGCACGTCGTCTGCACATTTCAAATACGCCGTGTGCTATGCCTCTTAGACACCTGAAAACGATCGTTACTCATGGTGGCAGTGGAGCAGCATGGTGGATGAAGCTCTAACCCTTATTCTGATTACTGATTGAAAACATTCTGGATTACTAAAAATGAAATCATTTTTTTAATACAGAATGTATGGAAAAAAATATACATTACGAGTATTTTTGTCTAAATAAAAGAATTCCAATTACGATAAAATTATTAATCTCAAATCTAATATTTCTTTTAAGAAGTGAATTTATAAGGAATCCGCTCGACGGATATCAAACGTAATGGATTAAAAAGACAAGCCAACAGGGTTCGTCAAATCTAAAAATCTTATTAAATGAAAGGTCGCAGCTTTTCGAATCTGAATGAACACCATTCGTAACGTTAATTAGAAAGCTCTTTTGAAATTGTATTTTTCAATTAATTCATTAAACAGAAACAGGAAAGGATTTACTTTTAAGAAAATTTTTAATCTTTTATACACTGATTCGTTTATTTTTCTAATTTGGTTCACTAAAGTTTTTTTATTATTATTACATTTTTCCTCTTTTATCACAGCTTAATTCTAATTTTGTATTGAAATATGGCTGATATAGAAGTCGTTTAGTTTAGTAGAAGAGGTATAATTATTTCGTAAATAACTTAAATTTTCTACGTGAACAGTATCAATATAAAAGGTATTGTCTATAATTAATTAATAAAAAATGTTATATATACTTTTTAAAATGACATATCAAAAGTAATTCTGAAGCCTATTGAAAAATAATTTAAAAAAAATATGATTTAGTGCAACCGGAGCAATAACACACTAATACAACACTAACACCATACTACTAATACTGCTGTCATAGCACAATCGATTGATCTATAATATAATATACAGTGATCAATGTATATTTTAATTTTTTTTTTAAATTTACAAAATTTTCGGACTGATGCTTATGATTACAAATAGTACTAATACTTTAGTTTAACGATCGCTCACAAATGAAGCAATTCGAAATCAATAATTGTAGAATTCTTGCTGTCGCTTAGCTATCGCAAATCGCTTATATTACGAAGCCAGAAAACGATCAATCAGCCGAACAACAAATGGGGTTATTTCCTTGATAAATAATAAACAGCTGTATTATTCTCGCTCTATTTATTCACATAATGAGCTACAGTTCCTTTATCACGACACGTCGGGTCACTAAAACGCCTCAATAACGTCTCCCGAACGCTGGGCCAGTTATCCTGTTAGCGAGTAGGGTCAGCGCTTCATTAAGCCAGGCCCAGTTTATGTAATTTATCTTGCTTAAACCGTTACAGCTTTAATAGCTGGTGTAAACCTGGTATTTAAAATGTGAATTGTTTCGTTTATTTAAGTTATATTCTTATTTTGTTTGAAAATAAAGATTCGAGTCCGTGTGTTAATCTAACATTAATATTGTATTTTAGGCATTTTTGATACAATCAATCTCGTGAACAAGACATTCGTAGATAATGTCGAAATATCGAGCTCCACCAAATAAAGATAAAAAACATGGTAAATATCCCTTTAAAAAATTGTAGTAATTTTTGATACATATGTAATATCCAATTACCTACTATACGTCTTACCTATTACGTGTGTTGGATATTAATTTTTACCTGGAGTTTTTTAACGTATTTGTAAAACAGGGTTTACCAATTCCTTGTCTGTTTATAATATTTGCGTATTTATCTATGTTTAGCATTGAAATTCTTAAGCTTACAGCACACTTTACTATTATTCTAAATTTTATGTAATGTGAACCGTATTACTAACTTTCGACTACCAAAGTGTGACGAAAGTTTTTTTAACGCTAACAATTGAAGGATCGATTTAATAATTTTTTTATTTGTACAAATAATTGTTTCTGGCGAAAACATCCAGTGTTTATCTTTGTTGGTCTCCGTGCCTTAATAAAACACGTAAAGCCGCCGGTCGCGGTTGTTAAGATAAATAACAGATATTGATTGTTAGTCTTAGAAAATTTTCCGGTAATCAAAAGTAGAACAGTGTTATAAATGCATGGATTTTTTATACGAACATTTCATGAACAAGTTGATGCAGGAACGAGATTCTTTAGTGAATGTGAAATGTGAATATATAAAATCAAAATTTTATTTAGTCTTATTCATGAATGCGTTGAATAGTGACAAGAATTCCAGCAGCTTTCCGCAATTCAATGAACTGCAATTCAGTTGTCGGGACGATAAATGAAGCTCTCTTGTCACCATTGGAGAAATTAATATACTTTTTACGATAATGTAGCTTAAGAAACATTACTTTAGAAGATTAATTTGGAAGGAAAGTTGATTAATCTCATGAAGAGCTGCTATTTTATCCCGCACATGACAAATATCTGTATAGGCCTCACGGATATTTATCGTGGCCTGGGCGTTTGTGATTGTGTGTTCTGTGTGTTTCCGGACCTACGACACAGGATAAACATTCTACTGGGGGCCGTTGAGTGTGAGATAATTATTTATTTATTTATTATTTATTATAAAGCTGTTGAATCTGCTTGCTACTTGTATAAACAAGCTTATTTCAGTATCTGCTCAGACAATTGAATTTTCATAAATTATTTCTGAATTATAAAGTTCAAAAGAATATCTTATAAATATATTTAATTATTTAATAATATATTGACAATTTTTTTAAAGAGTTGCTTCAGTTTCTTGCCGATTTTCCTTAGCAGAATCGACATTCCGAATCAGTGGCAGCTTCACATTAACTTTAAATCATTTATTAAAGAATATCATAATAAGATGACTTAAAAGTGCTTTTGAAGCTTATCTGAATAAAGAAATCTTTGATTTGATTTCGATTTTTTCCTTTTATATAGCCTCAAAAACATAATGCTACACCTATAGGAACAGTGGACGGCCAAGGCCTGTAAGAAGCGATAGGATTAAACAATCACAAGCATAACTTTAAAGTCACTTGTCCTAAATAAAATTTGTTGATAATATGAAAGACTATAGTAAAGTCCAAATAATGGATTCTGACTTGTCTTATAAAACGTGGCAGTGACCTACAATCTAGCATTCATTAAGATTTGAAGGCTGGAAAATCTTAAGTTCAGGAACAATAGGTTGAAAGCAGACCTAGGGGACAAAGGCGTGAACAATGAGGCTAATCTGCTACTGTTGGTGTGGCAGCTGTTGGAGTGGCTATCGTGGTGAGAGGAGCGATTGGCGATTTACAGTCTTAATGGATGAAATCATCATTTTTTACTTTGCTTATTAAATTAGATGTCTTAAATAATGATTTAAGACTATCGTCGTCCTCTGCTGAACACACCTACTCTCTCAACATGAATCAGGAGAATTTCACTCATTTTAAGTGACTATTCACTTTTTATCACGCAGAATTAGTGATTATTGAGTGTACGAATATGTGAATATCATAGTTCATTAATTTAATCATTGAATACGTGTACTGTATGAGTATTAGTGAGTATTCATTAACTTGTTATTGAAATTCACTGATATGTATTGAATACAGCTTCACTAACGTAATTAATGAAAATTTCACTAATTCATGTCTAGAGAGTAGATCTACCTCAAATAACATGTATCCATTCACTGTCTGCCACGCTATCTTTAAATCGTCTGTCCATCGTACCACCGAGCATTTAGTTTTAAGCCAAGAGAGATTTTAGACGATACGAAATGATTATAGATTATTTTAACCCTGGCAGCACTAGAGGACACAAATCCGTAACTGGCTTATGGAATAAATAGAAGTATGAGTATTCTTAATATTGGGAAAGATGTTAGTATCTTTGTTACGTAAAACAACTTTATGCTGATTTTCTATAGGAGTGTGTTACGTCGGTCGAGCTAGCCAATATACAAGTTTCAGCCTATTATCTACTAGACTTGATCACAGTAACACATGCTAAAATTAATATAGATTAAGATTTTGTTATGTTTCCATTACAGCGATTTCCGCTTCCGCTGTCTCTCACACACAGTTCACTACATGATTTGAGTGTTAAAATATAATCCCGTTTATGCAAATTCGATTCGACGTTGTGACTGCGTCCGCACTAACATATGTTGTCAGACGTCATTTCCAGTTTATAATGCACTTCCCGTTAATGTTATTATTATTGTGTTTACAATTTATTATTATCTGTTGAATTATGGTTTAGATATAAATATATTTTGTTTGTGTAAACTTTGGAAATTGTACTGTACTGTACTGTATTAGCCTGTTAACAACCCACTGCTGAGCGAAGGCTGTTATACTGCTGGTTGGCGGATAATATCCCTTACCATGAGTAACAATCATTACCAAGTGTCCATAAAACAGTGTTGTGACACGGAACTCCTCGTTTATTTTAACTTGTACTTAGACGATTTTTAAGTCGTTTCGTGAAATAATTTTCAAAGTCCATAAAATCTTTTTGCATAATTATATCTACTAAATTATAATCATCATAACAATATATAAATATGTATATCGATCCGCTGTTACCTAAAACAAAATAATTAAGTTTCATGTTAAATATATTTATTTATAATTATAAATAGCATCTTCTTAACACAAAAAAAAATACCTAATTAATAAAATAAATAATACATAATTCTATTAAAGTTATTAAAAAAGTAAGAATTGTAAGAGGACAATGAAATCTAAAATTTAAATATAAATCTCAAACAAAAGCTTGCTCAAGCTATTTATATATCATATAATATATATTACAGTTTGCGGCGGTCGTGTGCACCACAAACATAGCGTAGTTCTGCGGTTCACTTCCATTTACAGATAGTTATATTATACAATAATATCAAATTTTAATATTATAAATGTAAAAGTTATTTTGTAAGCTGAACCACTAAAGGGATTTTACAGCAAGTGTAGTGATAACGATGCCTTGAGATAAGTTACTCAAACAAAAAAAAAACGTAGTTTAAAAAAATTAGGTTTTTTTATCGTGTCGTATCTTAAAATTATTTTGTTCAAACCCACAAATAAACCTTTAAACTTCGACTTTCATTTTACACATCCAACAAAAAGCACGTTCGACACAAAATTGATTTTTCTCTTTAATGTGTTTTACAACCGTTTTTGTGTAGTGGTGCGAGTAGTCGCCTTAACGCTGGCGGTTGCAGGATTCCCCCTCGGGGCAGATATTTGTATTTATACAAATATTTATTTCCGTTCAGGGTGTATGTCCTTCTAGGTCTCCCCACCGTGCCTCGAAAAGCTTATAAAGCCGTCGGTCCCGGTTGTTATATATAATACACACCTGCTGATAGCGTTACTCATAATAGGAAAATTATCGGCCAACCCGCAGTGGAGCAGCGTGGTGGATTAAGCTTCAAACCTAGTCCCGTATGGAGGCCTTTGTCCAGCAGGGCGACGTTTATAGCCTGTGTATCTTCTTGGTATAGTAATTTGGTAAGTTTATAAGTAATTTCTATTCCAGTCACGATATCCTTCAAGTCACGAATCTGGACGCGAGCTTTTACTTTCTAGAAACAGTTTAAATCGTTTCAAGTTTTGCAAATAAATTCAATTAGTTAACTTTGAATTTTGAATGCTTGTATCAGCATTTATTGTAAGTGTTGCTAGTATTGTTTTATCATAATTGTATATATGATATAAAAACTTTTTTCTTTTATAAATTACAAAGTATTGGATAGAATCAGGCGTTACTTTGCGGAAGTTCATGATTAGCAAGAAAAGGTTAAAATTATTTTGCTATAATCCGCCAACAGCAGAATCTGTATGGTCAAACATGTAATTAAAAGCTAAGCACCGCTCACCTTCCCAACCAAGCAAGAAAGCCAAGTTCCCAAGCAAGCAATACCACCACCATTCACATGCACCACCACACAAGACTCTAACACTACTCTCGACGCACGTTTCGCTCCGACACCGGAGCATCCTCAGGAGATATCGACTTTACAATGCTGTATTGTCTAGTGACGTTCGTGGCAAATGCGCGGTCTTATATACCGTTTGTTACCCCTACACCTGTTGCCCCGCCCATTACCCCCCTCCCCCCTGGACCCCTGGCACCCCCCCGTCCCCTTCAAACAAACGAAGCAATGGTGAACTTGAAACGTTAACTTGTTCATTTAGCAATTTAAACTGATTATTATTATTATGTTTTATTATTTCTAATTGTTCCAACATACTCAGTCGAAGCCCTTTATCGCAAGTGTGTAATATTTTATATGAATGGTCCGATGATAATTTGTGTCCACTATCAAGGAGATGTTTAGCGAAGTGTGATTTTTGGGGTTGGTTGTTCCTAACCGCGGCTATATGTTCTTTGTAACGTGTTTCAAATTTACGACCCGTTTGACCAATATATGTGGCTTTACAGTCTGAACATTCGAGTTTATAAATGCCAGATTTTTGTTTATTGTTTAATTTATCTTTCCCGTTGCAAATGTTTTTAAGTGTATTATTTGTCCTAAATGCTACATGTATATCATAATATAATATTAATATTAATATTAATATAAATAAATTAATATAATTATTATCATAATATAATAATAATATTAATATTAATATTTTATAATATTAATATTAACGCGGGTTATAGTTAATAATAAACATCAGTTTGGAATTTTCCGGAAACCCACATACACAGACACAACCATACCAGCTTCATCCTGTCACCCTTGGCAGCATAAACTAGCAGCGTTCCATAGTTATGTCCATAGGTTGCTATCTATCCCACTCACAAAAGAAAATTATTTAAAAGAATTAAATCTAATTTATCACATGGCACAAGCTAATGGGTACAACAATAACATTGTTAATAATATAATAAAAAAACAAAAATCGATGCGGATCAAAAAAGATTTATACTCAACAGCACCTGATAAAATTAATAAATACAAATCAAGTTTAACTTATTTTGGAACAGTATCGGAGCGTATTGCGAAGACACTTAAAGCGCATGATATACATGTAGCATTTAGGACAAATAATACACTTAAAAACATTTGCAACGGGAAAGATAAATTAAACAATAAACAAAAATCTGGCATTTATAAACTCGAATGTTCAGACTGTAAAGCCACATATATTGGTCAAACGGGTCGTAAATTTGAAACACGTTACAAAGAACATATAGCCGCGGTTAGGAACAACCAACCCCAAAAATCACACTTCGCTAAACATCTCCTTGATAGTGGACACAAATTATCATCGGACCATTCATATAAAATATTACACACTTGCGATAAAGGGCTTCGACTGAGTATGTTGGAACAATTAGAAATAATAAAACATAATAATAATAATCAGTTTAAATTGCTAAATGAACAAGTTAACGTTTCAAGTTCACCATTGCTTCGTTTGTTTGAAGGGGACGGGGGGGTGCCAGGGGTCCAGGGGGGAGGGGGGTAATGGGCGGGGCAACAGGTGTAGGGGTAACAAACGGTATATAAGACCGCGCATTTGCCACGAACGTCACTAGACAATACAGCATTGTAAAGTCGATATCTCCTGAGGATGCTCCGGTGTCGGAGCGAAACGTGCGTCGAGAGTAGTGTTAGAGTCTTGTGTGGTGGTGCATGTGAATGGTGGTGGTATTGCTTGCTTGGGAACTTGGCTTTCTTGCTTGGTTGGGAAGGTGAGCGGTGCTTAGCTTTTAATTACATGTTTGACCATACAGATTCTGCTGTTGGCGGATTATAGCAAAATAATTTTAACCTTTTCTTGCAAATTACAAAGTTTTTTTTTTTTTAAATTAATGTCATTGATCCCCATTTTTTAGACACCGCTGTCCGTTATGATGTTTCTTTGGAACCTTATTAGGGCACTTAACACTCGACATTTCAAAAGAATATCTATTGTAATTAATATGATTTTAATGGATGCATAGAAAAACTAGTATATTTGTTTCATTTTAGTTTAATGTGTTTTAAGGTTCCGTATTAAAAAGTTGCGACTCGAACCCTAACCCTAGTTCGAACTAGGCCAGTAATTTAGTCGAGTAGCGAGTTATTTAAGAGGTGGATAAGGAGATTTGTGTAATTAATAAAAAGAAGCTATGGGTACGAAAATGGATCGATAGAAGAGATAAACTAGGAGCTACTCAATTGTCTTCTCGAGGAATTAGCATTGGAAGATCCCAAAGAATACTTCGATAGTTTAAGAATGTCTGAATGTTATGTGAATTTTCTGTTAATGAAAATACAATCAAATTCAGCGTAAAGATACCCTTTTAAGAAGTGCGATTCCTGCAATTACAAAATTACAAGCAGTTCTATACTTTCTTGCTACTGAATGTAGTTTAAGGACCCTCACACATATATTTAGACTCAGAAAATCAACTATTTCCGAATTCATCATCGAAGTTTGT
The DNA here is from genome assembly GCA_036937285.1 of Euphydryas editha. Lineage (NCBI taxonomy): Eukaryota > Metazoa > Arthropoda > Insecta > Lepidoptera > Nymphalidae > Euphydryas > Euphydryas editha. The sequence goes on from JAUPFZ010000014.1 coordinate 19,043,002, forward strand.
GAAGCAATGTATGCAATCATTGATGGCATTTATCAAGGTGTAAATAAGATTAAATAACTATGTCAGATTTATTATGAAACATTTATTTACTAAGATATATAAAAATAATAATAAAAAATAAAAATAAAAGATAATTATTTTCAACATTTTTGTTCTAACTTTTATTATGTTTTTTGTTTGCTCCCATCACTCTGATTAGCATCATTAGCGTTCTGCATTGCTGTTAAATTAACTCTGACTTAATTGTGACAGTACTCTGCGTTTCATTATTCGTAATATGGTCAGATGGAAACATATTTGAGGACAGCTGATAATCATGTTCAGAGTTTTGTGTAGGTAAAATTAATTCAGTTGCTTGCTCTTCGTAATTATAGTTACTGTCATTATTTATTATTGAAGAATTGCTATAGAGTGATTCTGCAGCATACGACGACTGTGGCGTTCTGGTAACTCTGTTTTGTTCAGATGCGTTTTGTAGGTGCTGACGTCGAATTCTATTTATATATAGTTGAATATGCTCTTGTGCTTCTAATGCCAATAGTAAGGGCAAAGATTTTAGTTGAAGACCGACGTGTTTGCCAAAAACCTCAAACTCATTTTCTTCGACTGTAGAGTTAGAAGCATCAGCTATCTCTTTTAACTGGCTAACCATGCTCGAGAGTTGGGCGATTTTTTTCTTTTTTGTTGGAGGTGGAGAAGGAAGTGTAGCTTCAGAAAAAGTATCCCCTACATTACTATTTTGCTTAGTACCTGTATCGCCAGTGTGTGAACTAATGGAAGCCTGAAACAAACAAAATGTTATTAGAATCAAAGTATTCATGAAAATTGATATTTTTTTTCAGATTCCTACTACTACAGGCTGGAAAATAATTAAAAATGATTTTCGAAAACAGTGGAACTTTCCAGGGTGCTGTGGAGCAATTGACGGCAAACATGTCGTCATTAAGGCACCCCCTGAATCAGTTTTATTGATCAATAATAGTAAATATTGCTTTAGTTATATGGACACAGGTGTAATTGCATTCTGATGCAGGTGTATTTCGTAACTGTAGTTTGTACCAAGAATTATAAAATAGTGTTCTACCAGAGGGTAATTTTCTAGTTGATGAAAATGCATTTCCCTTCAAAGAATATTTATTAAAACCTTTTCCAGGAAATCGTTAACGCTACAGCAAACAATTTTTTTATTATCGTTTGTCTCGGGTTAGAAGAATAGTAGAAAATGGTTTCGGTATACTAGCTGCCAGATTCAGTGTTTGAGAAACCGATACCCTACAGTCCTGAGAAATTTATTAAGATAGTAAAGACCAGTTGTGCTTTACATAATTGACTCCGACAAACAAAATTACAAAACAGACAGTATGAATACACAGTAGACACAGAAAATTTTGAAGCAGGAGCTATGGTTCCTGGTAATTAGAGAAATGAGCCCCATTCTCTCGGAATGCAACCGCTACCAATTTCTTTAAGAAACCGTTCATCCCAAAGGTCTATAGATCGTCGGGAGAGATATGCAAATTATTTTGTAGTTAGCGGATCTGTCCCTTAACAGACAAGAATGATACATTGAAAACTACCAACCATCAACACTAGAGTATAATAGACATACTGACGGCCAGATGTATGTCTTATAATTATTGTATTGTAATAATGGGTAGTTAGGAACTTACCAAATTACTTTTACTTTGTGTCAGTATTGAGGGTAAGTTACGCAGTGATGCATCCAATAAGCTGAACCATTTTACTGTAGGAATATAAACCGTGTGAGCCCCAGCGCCTGAATTTTTGGTGTCCTTTATTTTTTTTAACTCCTGCGAGTACGTCGATCTAAAAAAGATTGGATCTCGTTAGGTAAAAGTATCATTATCGTCCATAAATACCAAATTTTGTAAAAGATATAATTAAATATAATACAAACTAAACTTCTATACTTCTAAGTTATTTAATTTATTATAATTAATTGTAAAAAATACACAATTTTCAAGTATAAATGTAATCCTTATCTTCCCTACCTATATTATAAATGTGAAAAGTAAGTTTGTTTGTTACGTTCTTTGTTACGTTTGTTTGTTACGTTCTTTCACGCAAATACTACTTAACCAATCATCATGAAACATCTTTGTACACATATTCTTGGAGGTATTAGGAGTAACATGGATACTTTTTATTTTTGGTCGCGATAACCGACATCCACGCGGGCGGAAGCTAGTTCTCAATAAACAAGAATGTAGTGAACTATTTTTAATACATAAATATCTTTCCAGAACTATATATTATAATTAAATAAAATATAAATTAAACTTCTATACTTCTTACTTATTTCATTTTTTATAATTAATTGTTAAGTACATATACACAATTTTCAATTATAAATTTAGTTCTCAATAAATAAACAAGACATATAGTAAATCATTTTTAATATTTAAATAACTTTCCTTGAAAAAATTAAAGCTATGTTGCAAATGTGTCCACGTGGTCATGTATCAGCAACACTAATAACAATTATTTATTGGTACGTGCCATTGACACTTGCAAAAACAATAGTAATAATAATAATTAAGACCTTATTCATATGAGTACCTCATATGAGTATCATAGTAATAGATATGCTTTATTGTTAAATACGCATTTTAAATATAATTATAAAATTATGCACTAACCTGATGTTTTTAATTTTCAATTTAATTTCCTTTTCACCAAATCCGGGTATGTTCATTATATTTTCTAAATCCAAGTATGCGGATTGTTTCATTTGTTTATTTTTATAATGCGGGGACTTAATATTCCACAAGCATTCATGTTCTACATATTTGGAAACAAATTTTAAAGTTGTTTCTTCGCTCCAACGAAACGACATTTCTGCGGCAACTAATGAACTCGACTAATTCGACAGCTTCGGACTTGTTTAGTCGGTGAATCATGCGCGGTGGGAGGTGCTACTCGCCCGATAAAAATAGAATAAAATGGATTCAACATCTACTCGACTACATTTTTTGTGTTAAGACACGTTTAGCTACTAAATAATTCGTCACTCGACTAACATACTGGCGTAGTGGGAACTAGGCATTATTATAAGTTTTACTTTAGTAATAAGTATAAAGTGTAGGTACATACACAGGTAACACGAAAATGAATGATAAAATTGCAACTCAAAGTTCGAAACTTCACTAAGTTAACGTTTCATTTCTAATCAAAAGTACCTATTCGCATATATGTATAATAAAATCCCCCAAACTATTTTACAGATGCCAATAACTAAATTTTAAGTATATATTAAAGAGTATTTATTTAATAGCTAAAGCATTTTATTTAGTACAATATTATATAAATGATAAACATATAATCTAAAGATGAATCAGTGAAATTTTCAATTATTACGTTAGTAAAGCTGTATTTACTCAATATATCAGTGAATTTCAATAACAAAATAGTGAATACTACCTAATAATCAGTAATATATTCAATGATTAAGACCGTGACCTCTGATTTACATATTCATAGATTGAATAGTCACTAATTCTGCGTGGTACGATTCTCACATTGATAAAAAGTGAATAGTCACTTAAAATTAGTGAAATTGCACTGATTTATGTTTATAGAGTATAGATTTAGTAACGCTGGCTTTCATGCAGGACATAAGGCTCAATTTATTACGATTGGATAATGTATAATTACGAATTTAAGCAACTGTTAAGTTTATATTCGATTCTTCTCAGCAGAATCTACTATATGAGAATCCACTGATTTGATCATTAAATATGTGTATGTGTAGAATTGAGTATTCACTAACTTGTTATTGAAATCTACTGATATGTTGTGAATACAGCTTCACAAAAGTAATTAATGAAAATTCCACTGATTCATAGTTTGAGAGTACATTCCGAATCATTGATTGCTTCTCATAAACTATAATTTATTAATTAAAGAATGATATATACTTTGTTATATGACCATTCAAGTGTTCAAAAATGAAATGTTCAAATATGAAACCTAACTGAATAAAGAAATTCCTAATTTTTTTTCTGCTAAATTGTCGATCCATTCATTAGATATCATTATGTTGTATATCAGAATAATAAAAGCAATTTAGGTTTTTATAATTCTAGTGGATACAGGAGAATTTGATTCAATTTTTGTTTGAAGGGATTATTAAATCGATTATTGAAACCTAAATTGTTTTTACAACAAAAACCGACCGTAATATTTAGTCTCATGGTCCTTATTCTTATTTTTTTTTTATTCACAAAATATACGATAAATGAACACGCAGTGGTAAAAATAAAGAAAAGTTAAAAATTAAAGAGGTTCACACAATGGACGTGGTGTTTTGGCGTTTTACACGATCCCTTTCATTGTCACGGATATATAGACTCCGGATTTCCATGCCCTCAGTACCACGACTTCCATAAAGGCCCTTAATTTTAATTATCTTTCTAAAGTAAATTTACTTTAATTAAAGCGTTTTTTTTTTTTGTAATTATGATATGTAGAGCGGTCACACCCTATCAATTAATTTTCTAAACAAAAGAAGCCCTACTTTGTCTTAAAATCATGAACAACAAAATCACCGAAAAATTTTAACATGCTCAGAGCATATTATATTTTTCTTTGATATGAATTTCAGTGTTATTTTTATTAGTATTACATAAGTATATGTGCCCGCGGCGTCGCCCGCACATAAGTTTTACTTTAATATGAAGTTGTGTAAACGATTGAAGTTACTTACTGTACTGAACTGTATCAGCCTGTAAACAACCCACTGCTGAGCGAAGGCCACTTCCTACTGTTGGGCAAAGGCCTCTTTCCCATATAGAATAAGGGTTGGAGTTTAAGCCACTACACTGCTCCACTGCAGGTCGGCGTATAATTTTCCTACCATGAGTAACGATCGTTATCAGGTGTCTATGATAACAACCGGTACCGCCGGCTTTACGTGCTCAAGGATATAACCCAGACCGGAAACAAATATTTGTACGAATATAAATATCTATCCCGAGCGGGAATCAATCCCGCGACTACTCGCACCACTACTTCAGAACGCTCGTCATTGAGGATACTTATGCTGCGATCCAGAAAGCGCCATCTATTATGCTAACGCGTGCTTCAAATTGTTGTACTTGAATCCAGATAGTACACATATTTTAAGGTTTTTTTGAAGTGAAACACACAACAATTAAAAATATTACAACAAAAAACAAAAAAAAAAATACATAATATACCTTAGTTTATTCAGTAAAATAAAACCAGAATCGAAATAATGATAATTGGGAAATTCCCCGAAAAGAGTATATAGAAAGTGTAAAGAAATGTCACTTTATTTTATTTAGGTTATAACTCTAATATAATATTATTATAAAATAAAAAAAAATGGTTCTAAAACGATGGAAACATTTTACTTACCCAACAAATGACCAATATTCAGTGTTATACGAGCATCTACAGACTATAACTTTCAGCTTGCTAAAAGGATTTTTTTTACTCCCAAAACTAATATAAATGGTCCACATTTCGTTTTAACCATATTGTTCCTATATTCGCAAATTGAGAAATAATGTAAAATTACTTTGGGATCTTCGCCATTTATCGTTAACGTAATTTGTACTTTATTCCCTCGAAATAAGATGTAAATTGCCTTTAGTACATCATCATCATCCGTTTGGATCCTTTGATAGCGGCCATATTGAAAATCGGAAAAGCGTAATATGCTTAAAGTATGTTATTATACCTACGTTATTTTTCGATAGGATTCTTAAATGTATTTCCTGAGTCTAAATTTTAATGAAATTTGTTGTAGATTTATTATCCTAGACATTATTCTGTATTATTAATAATAATTATATATAACTAATATGTATTTAATTTCTAAATTATTAATTCATCTATATAGATTAAAGGGTTTCAATTGTGTCAAAGTTCAGCCGTGCGGTAACCGGCAGAGAAGAATAGTAGACCTCTTTCTTGCCGAGGTGTCGTAAAAGGCGACCATAGTATAATAGTGGTGCGAACAACTGTACACCAACCAGGATGGTCATGAGCAGCAGCGTCACACTATCCTACCTGCCAAGCGAGGCGAGTATTAGCGAACCCCCACCCCGTCCAAAAATAACCACCACTACGGAGCTGGTCATATGCTTCATATATGTCTCTGGAGATCGATGGGGGAGGATATCCAATGGCTGATATAAATAGTATCAAAATAGCACAGTTCATATCGTCAATGTCACGTGGAATGGAGTAATCACGAAGAAAATTGAGATAGTCGGTTTTAATATAACACAACATCAGATTTTTTTTTTTTTTTGAAATATAGAAATAGAAGGATCCTTAAAACATTTTTGTCGGTTATCCGACCGAATAAATATGCTTTGGCTATTAAAGACTTTTTATTTATTATTATAACCTTTTAATCATTATTTATACTAAACGATACTGTACTATTTTTTTTTAAGTTTACGCTACGATAGAGTAAACTTTTGGTCTTAAGCAATCATGAATACTTTAGTCAATACACGAAAAACCAAACAGTGGATTAATACAAAGTAAACTAGATAATGGTATTTCTATTGTGCTTCACTTCTTTTCATCAATTTCAATAAAAAAACGTCAATTTACAAAATAAAGACAAATTCGGAGATAAAAGGGATGTCTGCGATAACATCGTAGCTCGTTTCGGAGGAGTAATTTGCTCGAATTTCGTGAAATTTCTTTCCTTTATAAGACCCAGGAACCACCAGGGCCGGCCTAAGGGTGTGCGAAGTATACAGCCGCACACTCGAGCTTTTTGGGAGAGCATATTTTATAGGTATTTGGGTAGGCTACAGTCGATGGTTGATGGATAGGCTATAAGGGTAAACATCGATGGTAGATCTCGGACGACCTTTTTTTTAGGAATTCGGATAGGCTACAAGGGTAAACATCGATGGTAGATCTCGGACAACCTTTTTTTTAGAAATACGTATAGCCTGGCGACTTTTGTTTTTGTGTACACTTCCGACACAAAACTCGATAATGTTTTCAGGGGCATAAGATGTGAGTCTTGCACACTTGCAATTTTCGCCTTAGGCCGGCCCTGTGAACCACCTGTCCTCGTTACGAGGACATTAAGTCTATACGACGTATTAAATAAAAAGAACAGACTAAGACCTGGATTCCCAGATGAATGGTTCCGTTTAATTAAACTATAACAAGTTATATTTGTTGAGATAAGTCAAAATGTAAAAGAGTTTATTGTATGGGTAATCCCTTTACTTTTTATTTTGTTTTCGTCGTCGTGCTAACGGTCGCGTGTTCGTTGCGCATGAAATATGTGTATGTGTGGACATTTATATTTGTGTTGTGTGTGTTTCCAGACCCCCGACACAGAATTTTATGCTCTTATCATTTGATATCTATTGTATTATCATATCATCGAGTGTGATATATGTTAAGGTTGAGCTAAAGTTAACGTAATACATATTGACGATGCTTTGGCGCATTGTTTAGAGAAGAGATTTTTAAAGGGTTCGAAACCGATTTCCCAGGGGTCGACATAAATAAAAAGTAATTGATTTTTAAATTGGTAAGTATATTTAAAAAAAAAAAAAAACTTGAGATACTGACTTGAACTAGAGAACCGATCTCAAGTTTTTCCGATTAAAAATTTCTTTAAGTAATTGGCTATAGCTGAGGTATAAGTTCATTTTGGAAAAAGGGTCTTTTGACTAAACAGTTTGGTAATCCCTGGTTTACGGCAACTGGGTACATCGGTTTTTATCACAGTAAATGAAAAATGTTTGTATGGGTCATACAGATGATTATGGTTGTCTGGGCGTTTGTTGCGTTTATCTGTGTCGTGTGTGTTTCCGAATTCCCGATGCTGGATTGTCACCCTACTGGGGGGCGTTCAGAGTGAAGCTTTTATGTAATTCATATTAAATTTCTAAATATATAGAATCTGAGTCTTAGTAATAAGGTTTTGTTGATGTGTACGCATACTCTTAAAGCGTAACACATGTTTACAGAAATCTCGCGCATTTTCGGCATTTTAGATATTAAGTTTGACACTTGTCTTGAAAACATTTCTGGTATAGTAGTGTGAGTAGTCATCATAACGACGGCGGTTGCGGGTTCGCATTGAGGCTGATATTTGTATTTGTACAAATATTTATTTCTGGTCTGGGTTCTTGTGGGTTTCCCCCGCGCTTCGCAAAACACGTGATGATATCGGTTCCTGTTGTTATCATAGACATCCGATTGTTACTCATGGTAGAGAAAAATATCCGCAAACCCGTAGTGGAGCATCGTGGTGGATTGAGTCCTAATCTTTCTTCCATATGGAGAAGAGGCCTTTGCCCAGTAGTGGGACGTTTACAGGCTGATTCAGTTCATATCAGCTCTTATTTGATGAGTCATTGTGTGATGTTTAATAGCCATAAACTTCCTTGATAATTTATTATTTTTTTATTATTATTATTCTTAATCTTAACACTAATATTGTAAGGCCAATGCGTTAGAGTAGATTAAAATGAATTACATTTACCAAATCTATCAATAAATCATTACGATCTATATAAGTTAAGTTTAAAATCTATATCTATATTAGTTAATTATAAAATGTATATACATAGAGAAAAAAAAAATTAATTAAATATAATTAGACATTATTAATATTATTTAGTCATGAATAAAATTAATTAAGAAATTAAACGAAATAGTCAAATTAATCACAGTCATCGCAACAGCTAGAAATTAAAAAATAAAATTATAAAATACCTTAATAAATAAAACCCAATAATATATAACTTAATAAATAAAAGCCATTAATGTTAAAATAAATTATAACCTAGCCTAGACCCAATCTATCAATGTCTAACACAAAAAAAATTCAATCTGGTGTATATATCGAGATTAGGGTATTCAAACAAACATAATCTCTAATTTTGTCATATATATTAATAAATTAATATACTGTGATAAATTTTCAAGAAATATTTATATTTAGCCATTCGACTGTATCAGCCTACGAAACATAATTATATTATAGGCTCTGTACATCTCTTACCTATTTAATAAAAGCCTTGTTTGATAATGTACGAGTATATACATTAAATTTTAATTATAACAAAATTTAATAATATCTTATTAAAAATGACGATCATTATTATAAAATAATAAATGAATAATTATTTATAATATTAATCACATAAATAACGGATTAATTACCAAAATTTATCTCCTTAACGCCAAGTTGCACAAAACAAATTTTAAATTTAAGTGTTTATTAAACTAATTTAATCACAAGAATTGTGATTATCTGTTGTACGTAACCTACATCTGATTAAGTTAACAAAAAAATTTGCTTTAATTAAAGACCTATCTAACGGATGATTAATTCCAACAGCTTTAAATTAATCATAAGATCAACTAATTTTAAGATTAATTGCAACTTAACTAACGGAAAGTTAGCGAAGGTCTCGTGCAACTCGCCGTATGCCCTTAAGGAGTTTACTAGGGCAAAAAGTATTTATGGAAGTTCATCAATTTTAATTTGTAGTCTCTTCAGACAGTCATTGAGCCGAAAAATTCATTTTTGGTCAATTAGTCTAGCCTAGGTTTTTTATCCGCGTTCACAGTAATGGTTACTGCTCTGTTCATATGAATCATACCGTGATCTTTTAAAGCTTTTGAGTTTACTCGAGTATGGCTTTAAAGCAATCACACAATTTTTTTGAATGTGAATAATCACACATACTCAATGATCAAATCAGTATACTCTTATATTCACATATTCATACATTGGATAGTCACTAATTCTACGTGGTACGATTCTCACATTGATAATCACAATGTAGTAATGTTTCAAGGACAAACAATTATATTTAAATAGGATACATATCACATAGTCATCATTTTTAATTACCAAATACATTTTAATTGTTTTCGCATTGTGGACGGACAGAACATTGAATTAATGGTAACAACTTTTAGCCTTTATTTGTGGTTCTTTCATTATATTATTATAGTCATAATTACTCGCCGTTTTCAACCTATAATTAAATAATAAATAAATAATAAATAAACGTCTCACACTCAACGGCCCCCAGAAGGATGTGAATCCTGTGTCGGGGGTCCGGAAACACACACAATACACAAGCACTAACGCCCAGACCACGACAAACATCTGTATGGCCTATACAAATATTTGTCACGTGCGGGGATCGAACCCGCGACTGTCAGCGCATCAGCCAGTTGCTGTGACCATTGCGCCAACGCGTCGTCAATAATTGTATTTTATAATACGTTATTTTTTTTTAAGGATAATGTTCAACTACAATTGCCGAGCGCCGATATTTTGTACATTTTTGTCTTTAAAAATTTATTATTTAATGTTATAACATTTTATGTATTTACACGTGTAGTGTTCGTTAATCTATACATATAGTATAGTTGTATATAGTTGTAACCGGCTAATGTCTATACACAATAGATATTTCGAAGAAACGAATTGTAAGAGTCTTAATGGGAGACATAGAAGTTATTGAGAGATTTTTTCGTTGTCTGTCTGTGTTAATGTTTGTTCCGGTATCACGCGAAATCTGCTGCACATATGCGATCATAGTTGTGATTTTTGAAGTCTAACTTTTTTTTTATCAGGGAAACGTTACCTAAGTAAATCAATTCATTCTAGGATAGAAACCTGCAAAGTTATCACTTACAAATAGTACAAAAGATAGACCAGCGTAAAGAAAAAATAAGTTAAGTCTGTTGTAGGCATAGAAATATTAAGAAAATATCTGTGGTTGTAGGTTTCACCTTGATACACCGTCTAGAAGTGGAGTTATTTCTCTATAAACAATTGTAGTAAATCGGACACGCATCGGCACACCTAGTAGATATTCTGTATATGTAATACATTGTATTATTATGCATATATTTTTATTCTGTACATCCTTTCAGCTTTTTTTGTCGTTATCTGGAAGAAATCGCTACTTAGCGATAAGAATGCAATAAATTATTTCTTCTTAAATCCAATCGCATACACCTAATGACCTCATAGGGGTGTTGCTCGTTACTTCGCCACCTGCCGTATTAAATATATAGGACCCCGAGCTAACTAGAACAAAATATATCTATGTAAATTTCGTTAATACAAATTGTACCTTATATCAAATCCTAAATTATCGCAACTGAGTAAGAATTGATGGTATCTCCAATCCAAACAAACTGTGATACTTTGACCTCATATCTTATTGAAGTATTTGTTTTTCCAGTCACATCACAAGAACAGCCAGCTGGCTACCACCAGTGGAGAGCTGGCCAGTGAAGGAAGGAGACAGCCCACAGGAGGATGACTTGCCGTATGGTTGGGAGCAGGCGCTTGATAGCCGGGGAAAGAGTTATTACATCAAGTAAGATTCTATTTTTATTCAGCAATTCCTTGTATCCGAATATATTAAGACAACTTACATTGGAAATATTTTTACAGTTTTAATTGGTTTATTCATAATTAAGTAGTTTTATAAGGATAATAGACTTTTTTTAAATTTTCTTTTCATTTCGAGACCATTTTTGTTTTGACGGATTATTTCACGAATGTCACGTAGAATGGGGAAGACATGAATTTTATTTTCTCGCTCCTATCTTTTACCGGGAGTGCGAGCCTGCTAAGACAATCGTATCACGATGGCAATTCGGTGGTCGATCATAGAAATCAAAATGGTTGGTTCAGAAAGATTTCTCAATCTTTATTAGATTTAAATGAACAATTGTTTGCAAACAAATTCAGTTTGTGTATTATTATATTTTTGTATTATTATATTTATTATTATATTATTATATTTTTGCATCGTAAATGTTGTTTATATGCCGATGGTGTATGAGATATATAAATGAATAAATAAATGGTGTCATTATAACACCATCAATCAATGCGCCGATTACAATAGTATAATAACAGAAACACACTCCTGAAAGCTCTAGAAAAAACTTGCACCTAACTTAACTGTTCTATAATGTTTCCACCACAAGTTTAATATTAGTAAAACCGTTTTGTTTTTGTCTTTCTATAAAGTTACTTTAAGTACGTAATTACGTATACCATGTTTTTGTCTTATTTCAGCCATGTAAACAAGACCACAACATATGTGGCTCCAGAGGGCTTGTCATGTGAATCTCCACCAGCTCCTCGGGATGTGGTGCTGGAAAGAGATCCCGATCTTGGGTTCGGGTTCGTCGCTGGCTCAGAGAAACCAGTCCTTGTACGATTCGTTACGGACAACTCACCGAGTGTTGGCAAGGTTGGTATCAGCTTTGCACAACGTTTGGGCAGCTTGTAAAGTATATAGCCATGTTATATATATATGCAACATGACTATGCATATATAAGCAACATGAATATATACAACATTATTTGTCTCGCAAAAATACTTTTTAATAAAATACTAGTGGTCGCCCATTGATCGAGATTCGACCTAATCTATAATTGACAGCATGTATTGTTTGAGCATTATTATAAAAATATTAGCATTCTGCATTTCTTCTCCATATAAACTTTAACTGTGCCAAATATCATACTTCTCCGTCCGCGTAATTTTCGTAAAAAGAGGTACAAAGTTTTTGCTTCACGTATTAATATATAGATTATCCATATTTTATCAAACATAACTTATGAATTAACATTTACATTCATTCACAGTCGTAGTAATTTATATGTTTCACTATTATTTTTTATAATGCTTTTCTATGTATTATAAATATGTCTTTAAAAATTACAGCTTGAACCTGGAGATCAGATCTTAGGCGTCAATGGAGAAGACGTCAGTGCAGCTGCCCGGGAGCATGTTATATCTGCAGTACGCGCATGTGCAGAACGCGTCACATTAAGAGTATGCCAGCCTGCCAGAAGTGGAAACTTGGCGAGGAGATCAGCATTCTTATCTGCTGCTAAACGAGCGAGGCTAAGAGCAAGACCTCCGAGGGTCAGATTTGCTGATTCAGTTCAACTGAATGGGGCACCTATGTATCCTGTAAGTTATTAACATTTTTGACAATTGGTTTATGTTTTTACGTTCTTTGAAGAAATAATTCGTATATTACGGAAATTTGTGTATTTTTAAATAGGAATCTGGAATACGATGAAAACGATTTTTTTTTTAATATGATGCTTAAATATGAAAAAAAAAACTGTTGCTTTTTTTTTCTATATAAATGTTAAACTCCATTTTATACATACGGGTACCTACTATACTATTGATTATCATTATTATCATTTCTCTAAAAATGTAATTAATTAACCTTAATTTAAAGGCTAGCGCAATTTGCAAAAAAGAATTCAATACAATTTTAACATCCAAATGATTCTTTTACTAAGATTTTTTTCAGAAAATTAATAGGAATAATATAAAGCATACTGTATCCTAATATTAAAATTCTAATAATTTCATTTTATTGTTATAATTTTAGCCATCTGCATTTTCACTCGGCGATCTCTGTCTACCACCAATGGCGAACGTCCTCAAAGTTTTCCTGGAGAACGGTCAAACTAAATCCTTCAAATATGACACGACCACGACCGTTGCGGACGTGGTCACCAGTCTGAAGGACAAGCTTTGTATCACCGCTGAAGAACATTTTAGTCTAGTTGTTGAACATGTGAAGAGTTTGAGGAGGAATAAGTTGACTTTACTGGATCCCAAGGAGTCTTTGGCTAGGGTAAAAATAATTTTAATATTAATTTTAATAAGAATTTTTGTACAGCGTAGTGCAGCAGTTTCGCAGTTAATCTGAGAAAGATATTTACAGAATTAATTGTTAATTAAAAGTCATGAAAAAAATTAAATTAGCTTTTTTAAAACTCTTTGCACGCATTTTATGGATATATTTTCTAGCATATACTTTTAAATATGAAATTTCGGTTTGTGTAACAATGATGCGGCAATCGTTCTAACAAAACACACAGTACACTCAATAAAATTAATACCTCACATTTTGATTCGATTTTATATTATTGACAATTTTATACTATTCATAATTTAGACAAAATTAAAATTGTCATATATAATATTATTTTTTTAAACGAATTTGAAGAAATCTGAACTATTATTATTCAAATAATTCTACTAAATTGCTAAAAAATAGCATGCTCAAATAACCTTCTAAACTTTTTCACATCTCATTATCACACATTTACATACTGCGATTTACCCGTTTTCTGTATCCGATCCTTGTAATATATAAAAAAATAACAACAATTAAGGAACTGGTGAACAAGTTGGGGTAACTTATAATATCTAATCATACTTTTATATTATAAATGCGAAAGTAAGTTTGTTTGTTACGCTTTCACGCGAAAACTACTTAACCGATCATCATGAAACACTGTACACATATTCTTGTAGGTATTAGAATTAACATATGATACTTTTTCTGGTCACGATAATCGACATCCACGTGGGCGAAGCCGCGGGCAGAAGCTAATTCTACAACAAAGCCAAAAATTAAAGCCTCTTATATCTTAAACTTGTGTTTAGATAAATTTTCGATTATTGATTGGAAAAGTTTGCAATAACGTCCTCTTGTTTACACACAAAGGCTGTAATTTTTATTAACAATTCCACAGATCGCAGCGCGTCCAGGCTCGCACAAGATGCGCTGTTTATTCCGCATCGTGTTCATGCCGTCTTCAGCGGCTGAACTCGCTCAACGCGACTTGGCAGCGCTCGACTACTTGTACCTGCAGTGCTGCAACGACGTCGCGCAGGACCGCTTCGCGCCGGAACTGCAGCCGGACGTGGCGCTGCGGCTCGCTGCGTTACACATACACCAGCACGCGCTCGCTCACAACATGTCGCCGGCTAAGCTCACTGTGAAGGCCGTTGAGTAAGCTGCTTTACCAATTTTCAAGAAAGTATAGAGTTAAAACCGTTCTGGTGTAGTGGTGCGAGTAGTTGCCACAACGCCGCGCGCCGTGGCGGTCGCGGGTTCGATTTCCGCTCGGGTGAGATATTTGTATTTGTATAAATATTTGTTTCCGGTTTGGATGGACATACCTTGTGGGTTTCCCCACAGTGACTCGGAGAGCACGTAAAGCAATCGTTCCCGGTTGTTATGATAGACAACCGATAACGATTATTACCCATTATAGATAAATTATCCGCCAACTCGCAGTAGAGCAGTGTGGTGGATAAAGCTCCAACCCTTCTTCTAAATGGGGAAGAGGCCTACGCTCAGCAGTAGGTGATTTAAAGGCTGATACAGTACAGTATAGAGTTAAAGAAGCACCATCTTGTGTTACAAAAAATTGCCTCCGAATTAACCTGAAATAAAGATGGCCTATCTGTACCAGAGGCCACTTTTTAGGTTAGATAATTTATTTAGCCCGCTAGCTATTTAACTTTCAATTACAATACAGTCACTAACTACTCTAGTCAATGAGAATACTTGAAATTATGCTTACTTCCACTCAGCAAAGTTTAAGTAAAAAATAAAAATTAAAAATTAAAAAATAAAAGTTTATTGGGCCACTCCTTTTTACATAGCAATTTTAAACATTTCCAGTATTTACACATTCGAACATAAAACAAATATAGGTCAACGTCGGCAGCCATAATAGTTATAAACTGTGATACAGCTGCCTGCGTCTTCCACATGTATATGTAACATAGCAAACAATTTTATACAAAATGGTTGAAAATTTAATTCAGTGATTTAAAACAGTTAAGTTCAGATCATACCCTCCATTACACCAGCGCCCCCTTTATTTAACGCTATTTTGTGGACACTTTTTTGGGTCAAACAGCCATATGGAATAGTGGTCCTTTACATCTTTACTCCATGGTATAAAGTTAAGGATTTTGACACGAAAGTTTGGTGTTATAATAGCAAGGACCTTATATTGTTTTATGGTCAATTTTTATTTATTACCTAGTTTTTCTTGAATTTTTTTTTCTTGCAGTGACTAAAGATTCTAATCAAGTGGTGACACACAATAATTTAAGATTGATTTCCGACTTTCGTCACTGTAACATCCAACAACTCTTCGGTATTATTAGTAACTCCTCGATGTCTATATTCAACATAATGGGAAATACAGAGGGCTACTCCAAAGTAAAATCTGGAGAAAAACGTATATGTTGAAGTCCATTTGTATAACCAATTACGCTGAATATTCTTAGACATTCTACGTAATATAGCGTCTATATCTCTAAATAGTCATTTGCATCGTCTTTTATTATTATTTCAGGAGAGAATTCGGATTAGAAAGATTCGTACCGAGCAGTTTGCTAGAAAGTATGAAGCGCAAAGAGTTGCGGCGGCTGGTGGCGCATTTCCTTAAACTAAATGCACAGATGACAGGCAGCCAGCGACAACTCACACAGTTACAGGTATTTCATTTTAGACATTACTTAAGTTCTATTAGATTTCTTAAAATTTTGTATTCAACTTGGAATTCCATATTTTACTAAAACTAATCGGTAAATGTTATTTTTCAGGCGAAGCTTCATTATCTTGATATCGTAGCTGGACTACCAAGTTACGGCGCCAAGTGTTTCAGTAGTAGTCGACCTGAGCGTGTTTTGTTGGTGTCTCCTCGATTTGGACTCAGTCAGATAGTGGGCAGAAGTAATTCTGTGGTAAGATACTCTTACATACAAATGTTTTACTTATAGGAGTTGCTACTTATTTGCTAATATTGCTAATATTTCGTCTGTCATTATGTCGATTAAACATGTTTGGTGAAATTCTAGAAAGTCTGGTTTGGTAAAAAATGTCAGATTTAGAAATTATTTTAGTTTATTATTGGTAACGTATAAATAAAACAATGGAAAGGCATATGGCCGATTTTAAAAGCACAGGCGGAAATTGCTTGATTTGTTTTCGAAATTTTGCGTTTAATTGACGACGCGTTGGCGCAATGGTCACAGCAACTGGCTAATGCGCTAGCGGTCGCATGTTCGATCCCCGCACATGACAAATATTTGTATAGGCCATACAGATGTTTGTCGTGGTCTGGGCGTTTGTGCTTGTGTATTTGTGTGTGTTTTCGGACCCCCGACATAGGATTCACATCTTACTGGGGCCGTTGAGTGTGAGACGTTTATTATTTTATTTTTATTTGAATTTGCCAGCTTCTGTCAAGATAACCAAAAATGAAACTAATTTAGATGAAGATATATATTTGTTTACACTTATATTTGCCGCTCTTCCCCCAGCCGCAGTCCATCGCGTCGCTGGAGGAGGTGGAGAGCGTGCGGGTGAAGAGCGAGTGGTCGGGCAGCGCGGACGTGGCGGTGTTCCTGCGCCGCGACCGCGTGCTGGCGCTGCTCATGGACGAGCGCGACGCCGCCGAGATGCCGCTCGTCATCGCCGGGTGAGTGCACCGGTGTCCTACCTCTAGAGCACGGCGCTACGGGACGAAGGCGGGCAAGTGAAGAATCTTCTTCGGTCAGACTAGATAAACAATCCTCTTGGATAACTTCAATAATCTTTTCATCCAACTGCCTCGAGAAAACGAAATTTTTCAGCCTTGGGCTTCAAAAAATTTAAAACACTGACTTCATAAAAATGCTTCAAATTACATATATTATGCTATTTCGAAGACGCCGTATAAAATGGACTATCTAAGTATGTCCTCGAATTTGGTTTTGGTTGACAGTTCGTGAAAATACAAATAAATGCATAAAAACGTACTTAGAACGTACTTCTTTTTTTAAGTTAGTTGATCAGTAATATAAACGATTGTTGATTACTTTTAACATTTATGTTATATATTAACTTAACTGAACCGGCCTGTAAAAAACCCACAGCTGGCCAAAGGCCTCTTCTCCGTATAGAAGACTTGGAATTTAATTAATTTCCCTACGATGTAAGAACGTACGAAGTAACGATGGCAATCAGATGAATATGATAACGGAAAGAATATAAATCCTAACCTGACCCGAAGTTTTTATGTACATTTCAGATACTATCGTCTTGCGACAGGGCGGGAGCTGAACATTGAACTAGAGCGAGAACCAATTACTGAAGATATAGGTATGTTACTTCAATGTCTATTTAATCGATCAAATCAACTAATTATTTATCAAAATCGCAACAAAACTAGGTATTTGCGAGTTCATACAAAAAATACAAGAAATTAAATAGAAAATAGGCAAATGGAATTATACGATTATGAAAAATATACTTATCATCTTAACAAATCTTTCTTAGTTTAATTTTTAAGATGGTTTCTTAATCTCTTAAATTATATCTCAATTTTCAGCTCCACCGTACTTATCACAGCACAACGTAGTACCGGCGAAATGGAGCTACTTGCACTATGATGATCCTTTACTAATCGCTAAGAAGCACTTCGCAATATTCAGTATGCCACCGCCGTATCATTCCACACCAGATCAGTCTAAGACAAGTCTAGACACAAATATGAACACCAGTATAGCGAATAGGAACCATAGTAATAGCTCCAGTCCTGTTGTTGGGTATGGACAAAAACAAGGTATTGTTAGCCACGAAGTAAACTTTGACAAGTGTAAGAAAAACGAAGATTTCCGACTCTTCGATCCTAACGATGCTTGTTATCTGGACGATGGTATGGGCTTTGATCTACAAAGCGTCCTATCAATGGAATTGCTCGAAAATGCAAGCAATCCACGCATTGTAGAAGCAAAGAACGAAGAGGTATTACGAAGAGTTGCAGAAATGCAAAAATTAGTTGAGAATTCTGAACAGTATTTGACTGAAAATTGTGATGTTTATAATGATATTGGTTATAATGGTGTACTTAGAGACGAACTAGTCGGTAAAGAAACATGCGTAGATAATTTAGAAAGTGATACTGAATCTATTAATAGTAGAATGTCAGCTGCAGATGATGCTCCGGGTATTCTAAAACATAGTGATTCTCTGTTACTCTTAACTGAAACTATCAACCAAGGACTAAATGGTTTATCTGTTACCGAAACCGAGAAAGAGTACAGCGGCAATGATTTGACGAAGCGAGAATCTCAAGGACTCAGTGCGATCCTTAATAATTGTGGCCTCACCGATGCTTTACTAGCTCTTAATAATGATGTTGCATATTCCGAGAGTGATAATGATTCTTCGTATACACCTACAAGTAGTCCTATAAGAAAACATCAAAATAAAGCTACAAATAAAATAGTCAGGACAAGCTTTGGTCTACATAGCCCTGATGCCACTTTAGATACTAAAGAATCAAATTTAAAAGAATATTTAAAGCAGCTAAGAGAAAAGAGTAATAGAGAAGAAAATGCCGCTGAGTTTCCGTTATATTATCAAGAAAATATAGTAGAAAACGACCCAGAGCTTATAGACTTAACATTGATACCTCCACCACAAACTCCTGATGAGTTAGACTGTGCTACACAAGTGCCTCAAATTTTACCAGTTGTACCCCCTTCTTTTGCTGATGATAAGGATACAGAAAAAGACGACTTACCTAAAAGTAATGAATTAGAAGAATTTATAGCTAATGTTACCGTTCAACCACCTACCGTCAAAATAACACCAGCGATAGAACTCACTCCAGAAGAAATCATGTCATATATCATTCCTCCACCTCCAGGATCAAATTCATCGACTTTAGATAGAGATCAAGCTAGTTATGTCAATCAAAATGTATGTGAAACGAAAATCGAACACAACTCCTCCAATGATATAAAACGGCCAAATGGTGACGTCACAAGAGGAATACTCAGTGTTAGTGAAATCAGGAGCATGTTTGCAGCCAAAAGTTTAAGCGATGCCAGAAATAGTTTGTTATTAAAAGACAAAAATAAATGTCAATCTAAATCTGATTCGCCGAAGAATAAAAGGAAAAGTTTGTCAGGCGATAAACAAGCGAATGGAAACGCACACATTATAGAGTACCCAACGGTCGAGAGGAAAGGTATGTTCTCATGTTGTAGTAAAGATAAAAATAAAAGCGATGATAGCAACGACGAAACCGAAAAAATTGAAGGTCATATACAAAATTCTGATTCCATGCCCGATGTCTGTGAAATACGACCACCTCCACGAAGAAAAAGTACCGAAATCAAAAAACCACCTGAACGTCCTCCTAAAACGCCTCCAATTCCGGCCCCTCGGCCCAGGTCGAACTCGTTCACGTGTGCTAATAATGAATTAAGTTCTGTCGAAATCACGAACAATCATTTTAGTACGTTGAATAATAGAAAATTGAATTACAAGGTTGTGTGCGAAATAAATGAGGGTATTCACAATCCTCCTCAGCTACCACCAAGAATAGAAAACAAGGTTCTTTCACCTCCTCCACCCTTATTGTTACCACCTAAGAAACCTCCACTACCCCCGGTACCGAGTATCGAAGTCTTACGTATGAAAAATGCCCAAAAACTGTCGCCAGTGCGTGCCACCGAGCGACTAGCTAGTATCGGATCGCCGCATTTCCACAGAAATCTTAACACATATCGTAACCTCGAAAACGAAAGCAGATTAACTGATGACGAATCACAAAGCACGAAATCATCACAAAACTACAGTTCCATGACACTGCAAAATCGGCACGTACGCTCCAACTCCGAAACTAAAAACACAATATTAAAAAATAAAGACATGTCCACAGCCTTATCGCTATGCTCACCGCAGATGAATCGACGCTTCAGCAATAGGCCTGACTTATTGAACGGTGCGCCAGTCCACGACAAGATGTTCAGTCCTCCTTTATCCGAAAGGAAAGCGATAAGGCGGGACAGTGCGAGTTCTACAGGAAAAGTTCAGAACCACGTCAGATTCAAAGAAGACGTAGTTGACGATATCCCCACTCCCCCTTCACCGCCCACGGTGAAGTTTCCGGAGTTCCAAGCAAACAATGGGCATGTGTCGATTGAGAACCTATTATGCAAGACGGAGGTAGCTGTTGACGGCTTGCTTCAGAGGTTGCACCAAGTTGCTCAGAAGTGTTCACATCAGCACGCTCATGGTGGAGGAGAGGATATTGATGAAGTCAAGTTCCAGGTATGATTTTTTTCCTATTTTGGTTTCTTAAATACCAGCCAAAACATAAATGCTAATTTGAAGTCACAAACTCGAAATCAAATCTAAAACAAACTTTATTTAAATACACTTTTGTCTAAAATCTAAGTAGTAACCTTACTTTTTAAGTACGAAATCATCTGGAGCTAGGAGGTAAAGAAAAACATCGTAAGGATATCTGCATAATTCAGAAGACAGATATTTAAACCTATCATTACCGAGAATACAGCGTAAAGGATTACCCACGATTTTTCTCCAGTTTCTTTAATAATAGTTGAGATCTTAACCCAGTGAGATATTTGCAGACTATTACAGTTTAGTTACTATTAAGTCTAGAATTAGCTGAATTGACGCGTGATTCTTTTTATATGTAGTTTTTGTATCATCATATACAGTATTCGACGCGTTGGCGCAGTGGTCACACCAACGGCTGATGCACTAGCGGTCGCGGGTTCGATCCCCGCATATGATAAATATTTATATAGAACATACAGATATTTTTCGTGGTCTGGGCCTTTGTGCTTGTGTATTGTGTGTGTATCCGGACCCCCGACACAGGATTCGCATCCTACCGGGGGCCGTTGAGTGTGAGACGTTTAGTTTTTTATTTATTCATTGTAATGTATATGTAAATACCGTTAGATTATAATATATCTCGCGATATTGTGAACTGTCGTAAGATTGTGAACCGTAATATCCTAACCTAATAATATACACAGTTTCATCACTTCAATAGATTATAATCCACCGAAAATAATGCGTTAAATTGTAAGCTGTTTATACGTTCACAATCTTTAGACAGTTCACAATCTCGCGAGTTAGATATTAATCCAACGGTATTTACAATTTTACGGTGACATATATATAAGGTAACAAACGTCTGTCGCTACAGCGCGCGCGCAGCGAGCTGACGTCATGCGCAGTGTCCCTGGTGGGCGCGTCGCGGGCGCTAGTGGGGGCGCTCGGCGCCGCTCGCGCCGCTCCTCAGGCGCTCGCCGACTGCCTCGCGCCGCTGCGTCGCCTCGCCGACCTGGCGCAGGTGAGCCTTTGATATAGACTAAAAACCGCATATTTTAATCTAAATTATTAATTTTTAATATTTATATAAAAATTATAATAACATTTCACGCGAAAGGGGATCATTAAAATAATTAAACTACAGCTAAAGTTAAGCGTTGACTACTTTTATTTCATTTCCATTTATAATTCTTCAAAGATAAAAGATATAAGAAGATAAAAAGTTTTACTACTTTACCCATTTATTATATTCTTTCATTATTATAAATATATTTTATGTTTCAAAAACATTAAACTTAATCTGAAATTCAGGCACTTGGAAGACACACATCTTCACCTCTCCAAACTAGGAACTTGGTCCTTCGAGTCCATGACGTCACAGCAGCTTTCAAAGACTTAGCAGGCGCCGAAATGGCGCAAATCATCCACGAGCACAACACTAAAGCTAATCAAAATCAAGGTCAAGACACAAGCTCCACTCTCGAAGGTCAACTAGCGTTAAGAGCTGAATGCCTTGCTAATGTACTGGCAACACTACTTAGAAGTCTTCGAGTTTTCTCTCCATAAAATTAAGTTTACACATCGTCTGAATATACACTAATGACGAAATTATTCAAATTTTAAACATGGCAGCTTTATATTGCTATCAATGTCCAACATAAAGAATGTTTTGACAGCAATTAAATGCTAAAGTTTAATCTACAGATAAGTTCATATTGACACATAATAAATGTTACTGCTCAGTATATTAAGAGTATTACATTTTTTGTAATAATTATTAAAAACAATCCGATTCATAATTATAATGTAAAATAGTTTAAACTTCTGTTAAAGAGACCGTTACTAAAATGAGACCAAATAAATCTAGGTATGTTTGTATAATTATTGTAGTGGCAACACTTATGTTGATTAAGTTGTAGTTTTGTAAATTTTAACATGTGTTAACGTTAATTGATTGTTTTTTTAGTAATATTATGTTAAAAGTATAGGACGTTAGGCCTACGAAATATTATGCATGATCGTAGTTTTTGGAATTCTTCCGTTAAAAGAGACGCAAAGCAAAAAAATCGCATAGCGCTCTCATCTGTCTTTCGACGATTCCGTAGTTAAAATGTTACCATATAAAAATAATTTAAAGTAAAAACTAACATATCTGTTCTCATTATCAATGTATATTTCTATTTACTAGATATGTGTGATTAAAAATAGGGTGCGAAAATATATGTTATTGAACTTTATCTATATATTAATGTCTAATATAGTAAAAAAAATGTCAAATGCATATTTCTCTTTTTGAATAAAATAATTTGCGTCATAGTTCTGTGTTGCTAGTTGTAAAAATGTTTTAAATGTAAATGGCGATCGTTTTTGTGTACACGATGTGCTGATATTCAATATTGGTGCTAAATTTTTTAAAATGTGTACGTTTTTGTAATTGGTTGAAGTATTAAAACGGAAGTGTAAAATGCACAGCGATTTGAACTTTACATTATCGTATCACGCCGTTAAAATTCGTTACAAACTTTAATCGAATATATTACTCTAAACTAAGTTTATATACATTTCGATTTAATTTCCAGACAATATCATAATTATAGAAATGAAAATTAATTGTGATTTTTGTGAATAAAAATATCAACTGATTGTTAAAACAGAACTTATAATAGACGAAATGGCGGACATTTTAAAATGAATATTTAAACATATTTTTTATATATTTCATGCGTAATATGTTTTTATTATTTTTAATCACTTGATTAAAAAAAACACAATCTGAATCTCCAGAAATTCAGTTTTGCTTATGACAGTTGCTTTGTATGTTTTATTGTTGAAAGCATTGAAAACTTACATGTTACTAGTTTTAATCCAAGGAATTTATATCATTACTGGAAGGCTTACTTCATAAAATTGTATATTCAAATTTGCACCTCGAAATAACTAACATAAGATTGACATTTGTTTCCAACATGTCAAGTGATAAAATCGTTCCGAGCATTTCGTTGACTACTGGTAGTTTGTCTCTTTCTTACGAGTTGCCTTGAATCCATGGTAGAAAAAGATGCAATCCCTCTCTTATGAACGTTTTTTGAGTGCACGTGCGCATTCCAATTTATATATAAATTCCTTGTTTTAATCTCATTTACTTGGTTTGACGTGTAGAGATAAACGCATTAATTCCATAGAGATACTTTTGTCACCTGTGAAGTACAATTTTTTTTTACTCTTCTATTGAAAATTCTTTACCAGTATTTAGCCAAAGACAAGATTTTTTATTTTTATTTCGTTTTTACATCTCGTTCATTCCTTTATGCTTAATATTTCTATTAAAGATATTATCACAAAGAATTTACTTTAAAAAAAATGTTTTATTTATTACATAAAATATATACACAATGAACTTCATGTTTATATAAAAAATATTTAATTACGTACATACTGTCACATATTAAATAATCGCGTCTGAACAAATTTTTTTTTTTTTATTTTACGGATTCGAAGGTAAGCATGCATAATTTTTTTTTTTTTTTTTTGAAAATTCATCTTAAAGTCAGCTGTTAAGGAAGTCATTGTGAGGAACACACATATATCGGAAAGTTGGGGATATGTATAGCCGACAATCCGCAGTAAAACAACGTGACGGATTAAGCTCCGATCGGAAAAGGAAAAAAGGTTCTTTGTCCAACAGTGGACAATAAATCTAATTTTATCTTATTAAAATATGAAATATATTAGAACAGAAACACATTTTTTTAAATAAATTATTAGAATGCTTTTCTGTTAAATTGTTGAATTTTAAACAAAAAAAAAATCTATTTAAGAACGTACTTAAAAAATACGACAGAAGTATGTGACAGATTATGTATGTATTTAATAAAATATATAATATTGTATAAATGAATTAACGGTTAGTTAAATCTATATTATACAACTATATGTATGGTACCAGTTATATTTATTCTTTTAAAATATCACAATGCAATGCATTTGATGTAATAAACGATATAAAATATTTTTTATTGTTTTATTTTTCTGTATATACTGTATATACATATATTGATGTGAAACATCTATAGCCGCACGTAAAACAGATTTCTGGCGTGGCGACGCATGCCGTGGCGACGCGTCGCCACGCTGTACGATGGTATATATATACAGTCTATATGCAGTAGTGTGTGCGGTGTGGCGACGCGTCGCCATGCGCAATCGAAGTCACTGATTAAACGAATTAAGTAGTCACGATTTGAAATAAATTCGTAAAATTTTGTATTTAATGAAAATAAATGTTTATTCAATAAATAGTCATCGTTATCTGGAAAAAAATCGTAATATTTTATTTTATCATTATGACATATTTAGTTCCTATCACAATATGTTCTTTTCTGCATATTACTTTTACAAAATAATGTCGATGTTTCACATCTGCCAGGCGTCCCGTGACGGCTCATTTTTTTATCTATCTATTTTTAATAACCGATGTACGGATAAAGTTATATGTTACACCAACATTTAATCAATGTTTTACGTTATTTTACACTCTATGAATCAGTGGAATTTAACTAATTTTAAGTGACTATTCACTTTTTATCAATGTGAGAATCATACCACGCAGAATGACTATAAAATGTATAATACATATATGAATATCAGAGTCCACTGATTTAATCATTGAATATGAAAATCCACTGAATTAATAATATGTATAGTATAAATCATTAATTTACTGGTGAAAATTATGCTGCTAACTTTGTTAGTGAGTATTCACTAACTAATTTCAATAACTTTGAAATTCACTGATATGTAGTGAATACAGCTTCACAAACGTAATTAATGAAATTTCCACTGATTCATGTTTCGAGAGTATGTACAAGTAGACATTAGTAAGGAATATAGATAAGCTATTTTCTAAATAACTACATTATTTACAAATATAAAACTCTACAAAATTATTATTACTACTAACTTCACCAATCCGGCCCTCTAGGAATTATATCAAGAATGCTACTAGTAAATAAAAACACAATTTAAATAAATAAATATGTCTCACATACACACACGGTCGTCTGTTCCTAACATGGCCAACTTAATGCCTGTGTTTTAGGTAACAGCCGACTGATATACATTTTTTAAAATAAATATACATATAAATAATACATATATTACACCCAGACTCGGGGCGGGAATCGAACCCACAACCCTTGGAGCAGAAAACAGGGTCATTGCAAACTGCGCCAACGGGTCAGTCAATATGTGTTAAATATATGAAATAAGATTTTTTTTTTTAATTTTAGTTGGATAGGCAAACTGGCAAACGTTCCACCTGATAGTAAGTGGTTGACGTCGCCCATGAACATAAACTAGTTTACCTGGAACTAGCCCAGGCAACTCATCTATGTGTTGCCTATCCAGAGACATAAGGTGTTATAGTTTCGGTCCCAGTAATTACACTGCCTGTCTTGCCCTTCTCTCCGAAACACAGCAAAGCTGTTTCACGGGAGAAATAAGCAAGATGGTGGTACCCATGCAGCCGGGAGCGCGGTACAGCGCATCCCTCCCACCAGTTCAAGAATTTCCTTTGCTTTCCTTTCATGCTACGTTATAATCAACTTTCATTTAAACCAAAATACATTTTGAATAACAAGGTACAGATGCGTCTTGAAAAGATGAGATGCAGATCAAGCATTTTTCACTGCTCTTGAATATGGTCTGCAACAAACTACATCAACTGATGCGGATAGGGAATGGGGACAGAATAGCGACTATGTTCTTAACAGATTATAATAATATTGAAGTAAATTTTGTTAATTGCAGTCCTATTTCGGACAGTCGAGAATATTGATACAAATAATATTAATAATAGCTTTTTGTTCTACATTAAATATAATACTGCTGTATAAAAAATGTGTGTCGTGTATGTTTGTCTATATTTTCTGCATGTTTAAATATGTTCAAGTTTTCAGGAAGTCCTTTTAGTCAATTTTATTGTTATTATTTATTTCATTCTCCACGACCTCGACTACGACTTATCAAAAAAAAAATACAACAATTTAAGTTTATAGACCATATTTCGTAATAAGAACAAAAATTCACTTCTATAAGAAAATTAATCAAATTACGTATAATTAATAGGTATGTTAAATTCTAGTACGTGATTATATAATGTTAAATTCAGTGAAAAATACAAATTTTGACAGTGCTTTAATAGGTTTTCCTTGTAATTAACAAAAAAAATATTACATATTTCTTTGGTTAGACAAAAAAAAAATATTACCATCCATATTTATATGTAGATTAAATAGCCCTGAACTGAACTCAATCATCCTGGAAACGTCACACAGCTGGGCAAAGGCCTCTTCTCCATATAGGAGAAGGATAGGATCCTAATCCACCACGCTAGTCCACTGTAGATTGGCGGATAATCATCTACCATGATTAACGATCCATATTAGGTATCTATGGGAAGAAAGGTTTTACGTGGTCTACGAGGCACGGTGAGGAGACTCACAGGGACATACACCCAGACCAGAAACTAATATTTGTCGAACCCACGACCGACTACGTTAAGTCGGCTACTCCCACCATTACACCAGAACGTAGTAAATCCTACTAAATATAAATGCGAAAGTATCGATGGATGCTTGTTACTCTGACAATCAAAATCTACAGAACCGATTGCAACGAAAGTCGGTAGATAGCTGGAGATCCAAAATAACACGGACTACTGTTTATCCCTACATTCCTACAGGATCGAAAGATACCCCCGGCCTACAGGGGCCCCAAACGTGTAGGAACATGAAAGACTATCAGACTTGTTTATAGAGACAGGGTCGGATTTAGAGGAGGGCTTCCACATAAGAGGGGCCTCCACAATAGAGACTTCGGAACAGTAATTTAAATTAAAAGATGACCTTGTTTTTTTTTTAGGAATACATATAGGCCGACGGAGTAATATTTTTGTTTTTCATTATAAGAATAATAAAGTAAAATCTCGATGTGAGACGCGACAACCTTTTTTTTTCTTCGTCGTCGTATGTAGGTACGCAAAGAAATATAGTGGGAACCAAAATTTAAGATCAAGGGACCTCCATCCTCTGTTGCCCCGAGCCTCCACAACTCTAAATCCGGGCCTGTATACGTTATTAAAAAATCTTTACCCTTCATTTGGGCCCCTTTACAGATTTTGATACAGGGCCACTAGCGGGTAAAACCGCGAGTCGCAGCTAATAGTAATTAAAATTTAACATTAATATTAAACGTTTATTATTCAACAGAAAACAAATACTCGACTTTATAGGCGTTTAAAATTATAAATAAAAAATAAAAAATGACGTTTGTCATATAACCAGCACGGCGGCCATCTTGGTAGATTTTCACACGGTCCCTTACAACCAGTTCGCGCGCAAATAGAAAAATAGATGTTGGATAGTTCTTTAACCTAATAATAATTCTAATCTATTTCTGCATTGAAGGGTTCCGTAATGCAAGTTTTTTGCGTCTGTTTTTTAACAACTAAATCTTGCTCTAACAATCGCATTTTCGATCACGACGATGTTTGTTTGTGTCATACAGCCATCCAGATGTTTTTAGTTGTCTGATCGTTTGTGCTGTATTGTGTGTAAAAAATCATCAAATGTGTAAAAAAAATCCTATTGATAAGTTAACTTTAAATGGATTAATTACTAAAACATATTTTATATGTCATTTAAAAATATGTTAGTCAACTTAATTAAATTTAAAATTTAATAGCCACAAAGCCCACAAAAACCTTTTATATAAAAATAAGTTTAATATTAAAAAAAAATTATATACACTATTTTTAAATCGATTTAAATTAGGAACGAGAAGTTTCGAGTTAAATTAAGAACAAACAAAAAAAAATTCTCTCTTTTCAATATAGGTAATTAAGTACACTAGTGGTCCGCCCCGACTGCGCCCGAGTTATTTATTTTTACATAAACCTTCCTCATGAATCACTGTATCTATTGGTGAAAGCCGCATGAAAATCGGTGCAGTAGTTTAGAGTTTGTTGTGAACAGCCAGACAGACAGATGCAACGGAGGACTTTGTTTTATAATATTTAGTGATGATATTTAACTATATTTTATATATTTGTTTTGTCTTTTGATAAAATATACTAAGGAACCCTAACCCTTAGTTAAGGATGCGATAGGGAATATAAGATGAAAGAAACGAGATGTGCAGAAATAGTGCATTATTAAACCTTATCACCACTTGATGCGTTAATATGTAAAAATATTGAATGCTATATAAAAACTGTTTATCGAAATTTTTTTATTACTCCTAGTTATTTTTTTTGTCTTATTAATAAACTTATATCTGGACGATCGAGTTCTGAGCATGCACCGACAGCAATCGGTGGCAGTCAATCAGTTTTGCTGCTTCTGTGCCTTTCGGTGACCGGCAGAGAAGAATAGTCCCGAGCTTTTTTTGCCGAGGTATTGTAAAAGGGGACTAAGGCCATAGTTGTATAAACAACTGCAACAACCAGTATGGTCAACAGCGTCACCATATCCTGCCACAACACACTGTGCTCGCCAATCGACCTGCTAAGCGTGGTGAGTATTGGTAAACTAATTGTATTGATATTAATAAGTTTTTTTTTTTTTGCACGTTTGTTTTATATAAATAATTTAATTTTAAACGGATGGATGGTCGTAATTGGCCTTCGTAATTGTAATACATTTTTTTCTTTTATAATTTTTTGTGCTGTGTACCATCCCTTATGAATAAATAAATAAATAAATAAACCCCCCCAAAGATGATAGGGGAGGCCTACGTTCAGCAGTGAACGTCCAACGTCTGGCGTGATGGTGGTATTGGTGATGGATCGAGTTCTGGTCGGATGAAAAAACAAGATACGAATTTTTTCGAATTTGAATTCTCATAATTATATGACTTCTAACTTTTTTATTTTGTTTTTATATAGTTAGTAATAATAAACAATATAATAAATAATAGACAAAATAGTATAATAATGATGATGATGGGGATGTCCTCCTTAAAGTGTCTGTCAGTGGTGAATTAGAAAAGCTAGTCTAATGGATTTAGAGCGCAGATGATTCGAAATATGAGATTTTGATTTAAACGTTCAATTAATATTAATACTTAAAAGTTTTTTTTAAGTATAATAATAAGTTAGCAAGAATAGATTTAGCACACAATTGAAGTATTATTGGTTTTTCGCCCCCATAAACCCCAAAATTGCAAATATAATTGAAATCGTCATAACCATTGCCAAGAATGTGATTATAAATATATACAGAAGTATGCTCGTTTTATATTATAGTATTTTGATATAACTCTGAATGAATATGATAATTCTTTATTTATTCGACGCGAAAAAATCTGTACTTGGAGCAATGGTTAGTGTTTTCTGTGTGTTTTCTGTTCCTCTTTAATGTGTCATAGTGCGATGACTTATAAACATTTTCAATGGCTATATGTAGTATATATATTATATCTCTTCTATATATATATATATATAGGAGACTTTCTATAGATATAGTCACTCATCACGATATCTCTGAAACTATAATACCTAGAGGCTTGAAATTTGGTAGGAATATTCTTTTTTCCGAGTAGAAGTCAGTTAAGAACGGGTTTCACGAAATTCTACCTCTAAGGGAATCAAAAAGGGAGGCAAAGTTTGTATGGGACAACGTGATTCCTTGATCCAATCTACTTAAAAATTTGCATGAATATTCTTTAACAGAATTGATTGAAGACGTGTTTCGTATTTTATCGAAATTCATTCTCTAACGGGATTAAAATAAGGGGATTGAAAGTTATTTGCTTCGAAGTTGATAAAGTAAGTTTGATAATACTCCTTAGTGCTTTTTATTTCAATTACATTTTATTTTGACATGTTTGACAACTCAATCCGTCAGTTATAAAATATTTTCGAGTATCGACGCAGGTGTAGGTGATAAAAAATATAAATTTATAATTTTTGAAATTTTAGTTAAATACCCGTGCGAAGCCGGGGCGGACCGCTAGTAAATATTATATAACAGGTTATAATGAAGGAAATATTTCATATGATTTTAATCATCAGTTAAATATAAAAGAATTATTTTATAACCAGCACACCCGGCAGACATTAAAAAAATCCTAGAACTCGAATGCAGCACCATCTACCGAATCCTTATTCAAACACATATTATATACATATGAGTACATAATCATAAATAATAATTCATATAAATAACCATTAAACATCTCTTAAATGGAGAAGAGCCCTTTGACCAGCAGTGGGACGTTTACAGGCTGATTCAGTTCAGTTCAATCATTAAAAACCCGCCCTTTAAGGAGGAGTTCAGTGCCATGCAGTTTATGCACTTGTGTAAAGAAGAATAATATGGTCGAATAATATAATCGAACACTTAATTTCTGTACGTCTATTTCATAAAAAGTTGGAGGAGAATGGTGGCTTGGGTGGATAATAATGCAACATAACCTGGTTTTGTCGCCAGTCCCCGGTTTTTTTTTCGCCTTCCCTTGCTTTAACAAAACAAAAATTCATACATAGCGACCAATTCTACGATCTGGCTACGAAATACATAATATATATTTTTTATACAACAATAAATAAAGCACACAATATTATATCTTTCACTGGACATCAGGGTAATATGTAATTCCTCCAATGTTTACAAATATGGAGTTTCTAGTTTATTGACCTTGACTTTTTTATTTACCGCACGGGACGCCTCGTCATCGCGAACAGTCACTCGTTAATTTGATAAATACAACTTCGTTATCCCGCGACTTTGATTACAGAATTAATTAAACTTTAACCGCATAATTATAGAAGTCCAACTCCAACTTTTTTATCCTAGCAGAAGTAGAGAAAATATTTTTTTTTCTTGTAAGTAAAGAAATATTTGTAATTCACAATTTTGTAAATAAATAAAATATAACAATTATTATTTTTAAATTTATAATTAATTGTTTATATTATTTAATTGTTCAACCGTCGTTTTTTTTTTCGATAATATACATATATAAATTATATTAAGAAAGATAAAATTATATAAATATTTTTTGTCTTTCTGTTTGTTTCGGTATCACACAAAATCTGAGGCAAGAAATTAGATAAGGTTTTCACAGTTGCGATCCTGGATCTTTGACTTAAAATCTGGTGTAGGATTCATCTTAATACACAGTTTAGAAGGGAAATTGTTACTCTATAAACAATTTAATGAAATCCTAACTACGTCCTTTGGCACGGCATATATTGCGGTGGAAACCGTCGGGCACAGCTAGTAAGCAATATTATCGAAAATATTAATTAGCAAAGAATAATGTTTATGAACAAACAGATTCCCTTTACAATTTTATTACAGATGAATCCATAAATTATCAAGTAATAATAATATACAATATTTAAAAAAAAAATGACTATTACTTGTATCATAAGTTTCAAAATAAAGTTTTTGTTAATAAAAAATATGACAACTATAAATAAATGTAATTCTTAAGATATTGATAAGATGTTCTCTATGTAAAATAGTAATTCTCGTATTTTATTATTTTGTAACGTCTATGTGTTACATTGTAAACATTAAAAGCGTAGTAATTTTCTAGCATTTTAATTTTCAACGCTTATTGCTTCAAAGTCAAATTTAAATAGGAAGACTGAAAATAATAGACGTTTGTAATTTGTATAATGTTACATCGGTCGTACGTTATATCCGACCGACCGATGTAAGTTTAAAAAGTATATGTAGGCAATAAAAAGTCATACAATTTTCGGATAACGCTTGAATCTTTAGGGACTTTTGTGTTGTATCATGTATGTATTTTTTTTAAATATTTTTATATTTTTTAAAATCTTTAAATTAAGAAAATAATATGTTCGTCATTGCAAAGTTATGTCGATCAGAAAAATTTACATCTGTCAAAAAGATCAAGCTAACTTGTACAGGCTATAAGACTTCTGCCAAAAAAGCTGAATCGTCTAAACGACGGAAACAGACACTTATCCCAAATTATATCTTCGTTCCATTTAAAGTGTAATAAACACTTTGACCTTGGAGCAATAGCTCCAAAAGAATTCAAAAATATTTAACTCCAGTCCTCCTGTCACAGCCTCCGCTGGTGACAGGTGGACTGGTCCATTTTTTATCTAGAGTCACAATTCCTGGCGGCGCTTTTGTCACCATTTGAGACAATAATGATCGGGACATAATTATTTAAGTCTGATATTATAAATATGTATATGTTATACAGTTAATTTAAGTTACATTTGAAACTGTACTGAACTGAATCAGCCTGTGAGCATCCCACTGCTGGGCAAAGGTCTCTTTTCTATACAGGAGAAGGTTTGAAACCTAATTCACCTCGCTGCTCTACTGCGGGTTGGTGAAGAATTTCCTTACTATGAGTAACGATCGCTATCAGGTGTCTATGATAGCACTGATGGTATAGCCATTAGTGCCGGTCTCCTTACCGTGCCTCGGAGAGCACGTAAAGCCGTCGGTCCCGCTTGTTATCATAGTCACCCTATAACGATCGTTACTTATGGTAGGGAAATTATCCTCCGGCGTAGTGGATTAAGCTCTAACCCTTCTTCTATATGGACAAGAGGCCTTCGCTCAGCAGTGGGTGGTTTATAGGCTGACACAGTACAGTACAGTATATATCAGATAACTCTCTCAAGTTTTATCAGCAGCTTGATATTGACCTTTAGTTTTTTATTCCTTAAAAATTTTAATTACAAATTTAGTTTATTTATGCTTAGAAGAATATTTACATAGTATCAGACAGTTGTAATTACAGACAGACAAGCATCGGTATTCAGTCTCTAGAGCAACGTGTCCGTAACGATGGGTAAAGGTCAGTCCGCTATTAATTAGGTAAATGCCAACTTTAAACGAGCCTCGATGACCTTTTAGATGTGAACCTTGTTTCTATGCTCTAACGTTATGCCCTTTCTAGGGCTTCTATTTTTTTACAAATAGTTTAACTTGTCTGGTCTTTTGTAAGTTTGTATATTTTAATTCGTTCTTCTTTTAATTCGCTTTTATATACTTATAACGATACAATAAATAAAAAGGGGATTCGTTTTAAAATTATTTTACGATTCCGTACTCATATAGCGCCAAAGTAATTGTCTATCCTACCGTCTGTCACAGAGATAAATCTTTAGAAACTGAAACTTTAGAATAGACAGCCGACTTGAGAAAAGTTGCCGGAAGCCGTTGGATGGACGCTTATTTGAACCGGTCGCTCTGGAGGTCGATGAGGGAGGCCTATGTTCAGCAATGGATATCCAATGGCTGATATGATGATGTATTACTAGCAACTGGCTACGGCCAGCGGTCGAGGGTTTGGTTCATGCACATGGCAAATATTTGTATAGACCATAGGTTTGACGTGGTTGCGACATTTGTGTATGTGTACGTGTGCACATGTTGTGTGTGTATCCAGACCAGTGAGTTATTTGTGTGAATTTTAGGCGCTTATTTATGTTAACTGTAAACCGCCATAATGACAGATATAAAAAATAAAATAAAGTTTAAAATTAGTCTTAAAAAAAAAGCGCGTTCTTATAGATTGTTAAAAATATTTTTTAAGTACGGAACACTTCGTGTGATAATACGATTCGCACTCTGCTAGTTTTTACCACATTACGGTGATAATGGGCTTGTAGCTATAGTGAGCGACGAACGTGACAAGACGATGTGAAACTACGCGACGAATATGTCCTAAATTGTCGTGTTAGTTCACATCGCGCTTATAATACGTTATTATAGTTTTGTTTTTAGAATTGTTCTAATTACATGACATTACTTGACGTGTAATTATACACTACTCTTGTCACACCGTAACAACAGTGTTCTACTAAGAAAATTGAACTTCTCTCATTTATTTATTTAAATATTTAATTACATCAAAATAACGCTAAAAAACGAACACCTCAACAAAACGCGAAATAACGATGAACTCAACAATATATAAAGATTTTTTATTATTATTTATTATTGACATTTTAATACTTAGGTATATTTATTTTAATTGACACGTAGTAATAAGAAAAAAAAATGTAATATACATTAAGTTCAAGTTATAAGTTATAAGTCATTTGACATTGCTATTTTGTGACCAATGATTTTTTACTATATTTTTCATTTGCCTTTTTTTTAAAAGTTGTTTTGTGGATCATTTTTTAATTTCGTAATCTTTTCTTTTTTGTAATTAGATTAAATGGTTAATCCGTTCTAGTTAAGTAAATACATAAATAAAAATCAAATGATGTATGAATCATACACGCGGTGTATGGAACACGCGAGCCAGTAATTCCCAGTCAGTAATCCAGTCTAAGCAACATACCTGAGCTCATGACCGATGTCAATGAAACTTACACCCGATTACATTTCTATACCTATAATGTATATAACGTTAGGCTATACTTTGTATTGTTTTTATATATTAAATTTGTGTATATATGTATGTATATTATTATAATATTAGTATTTTATTTATGAACTAGCTTCTGATCGCGGGGTCTCCCGCGTGGATGTCGGTTATCGCGACCAAAAAAAAAAAGTATTCTACGTTACTTTTAATACCTCCAAGAATATGTATACGAAGTTTCATGATAATCGGTTAAGTAATTTTCGCGTGCAAGCGTAACACAATCTTACATTTCTCATTTATAATATTAGGGATAAGTGTTATAAAAAGTATAACTTTGCATTTTTTTTTTTAAATAAAAGTCTATATCGGATTTTATCGCGTTTATTTAAAACTTTACAGTTTAACAATATTTTAAATTATTTCCCGACGTTTCGGACCCTTTACAGCGTCCATGATCTCGGGGGACTGAGGTGGTGGGTGTCCGAATAAATTTATTAAATAAACGCGATCAAATCCGATATAGACTTTTAATTAAATGAGTAAAATTCGCGTAAATATAAGAGAACAGTTTGCATTGTTTTGTTTGGGTACTTTTGTCAACACTTTTTCCTAAATAAATAATTGTTAATAAAGGTTGTCTTGAAGAGGTCGCTATAAGCGATAAGACCGCCGTTACATATATGTATCTGTGTAAATGATCAAATAGTAAATATATGTCTTAACTTGACAGCAATAAAGATATAATAAATAAATAAACAAAATCACCATCGTCATCATCATCATATCAGCCATTGGAACTAACTGCTGAACATCGGCCTCCCCTATCGACTTCCAGAGCGACCGGTTCAAAGCAGCCTCTATCCAACGGCTTCCGGCGACTCTCCTTAAGTCTAATATACTTTAGTATCGAAGTTTAAGTATAACTATTAAGTGTTTCATTTATTTATTAAATTAATACCGTTCTACAGATACATTCGGTAAAAATAGAAATCAATATCGGGTGACAATTGGAGTAACAACGCGTGACATTGACTGCAAAATTCTTTTATAAATGTATGAATTGTCTCTTCTAAAACGACGTGCTGTTGGTCACAGCAACAGACTGATGTGCAATTGCGGGTTTGATTCCCGCACGTGACAAATATTTATATTTAGCGTTATTGTTCTGGGCATTGGTTCTTTAGTTGTTAAGTAACTTGTGTTTCCAGACAAAGGACTTACATCCTACTTGCCGTTGCCGTGCGGTGACCGGCAGAGAAGAATAGTCCCGACCTCCTTCTTACCGAGGTGTCGTAAAAGGCGACTAAGGACATAGTGGTGCAAACAAATGTACAACAACCAGGATGGTGATAGGCAGCAGCGTCACCATTACCTGCCCATTACACTGCGCTCGTCAAACCGCCTGCCAAGCGTAGCGCGTATTAGCAGAAATACCTTGTAGTGCCACTACACAGTCACACACTACTAGTCGGTTAAATACATTTTAACACATACTGAGGTACGCCTCAAAGTATATGGATAGGAGGTAATGGAGTTACGAATGATAAGTGTGTACTGCAGAAAGTATTTTTATTTGCCGATAACGATAATGTCGTTGAAACTGAACGATTTTATCGTGAAGCTTCAATATCATCGATATTCCAAACCCGATTATTTATTTATATTTATTCTGTCTGGATATTAAATCCATACTTTTTTAATTTTATTTTCTTTTAAACTAACATAACATATTGTGAAAAAAATCTTAGGTATAAGAAAATGGAGTTAATATCTGTAAATTTTGGAATTGAACCCACGACCGCTTGCTGTACAATAATTTATCACAGATAAAATTCAAATATCGTATCAGTTAAAAAGGTGATACATATTATCACGTAAGTTCCCCTTATATCCAATGACATATATCGGTTAAGATGTGTCGTTATCGTGTCGCATGTTATAAAATAACGCCAGGGTTGTGTTATGGGATGTGGAGGGAAACGTGTTCCAGAGTACCACTTAGGAGTTGCGGAGTGCAACGTCCCTCGCGGTTCACAACCGGTTTCTAAACGTCGTGTTACTGCGGCCGATCGGACGGAGAAAAACTTAGAACTGTGATACCAGGTTCGAAATTTACCCTTATTTACGGACTAATATTTTAGCGACAGCCCGAGTAGTTGACAGTGCTTTCCGCTCCACGGTTGTGGGCTCGATTTTCGATACTATGTACATATGTTAAACATACAAAAAAAATACGATATTTGATGTATTGTGGTTAACGTTTATCTTGTTTGCAGTAACTGAATCCTATTATAATCGAAACTTAGGAAAAGTTTATAATATGTCACTTATTTTTGTTTGTCAACCTCCTTTAGGTTATTTTGGTTAATTTTATTTTAATTATCTTTACGTAAAATTTAATTCGTATTTTACTTTTAAATTGAATATATTATGTTATTTGGTCCAGATGTTGATGTCATTTAAAAGTATGCGTCTGAATTTTGACTGGTAAAAATACCCGAGTTTAACATTAGTTTTACATAGTAGGTAACCCTGCAATATATTACAGCTAATAAATATAAATATATATACACATTGAAGAAAATTGCTTGTTAATGTATTACTAATATAATCTTTATAAAAAAGGTGATGTGAAGTAGGTGCAATTTCTATGAATGTATGTTTACCACTTCGCTTATTATTATCATTATTATCGTCATAGTTAAAGCCTTTCTTATAACTAAATTATTAAATACTTGAAATAATTGCATAAGGGACCATTCATTTATTACGTAAGACCAATTTTGCTAGTTTTCGCCTCCTCCCCTCCTATTGTAAGAAAAAATAAGAATAGGCCGACCCCATCCCCCCTGTTTAATACTTATTATGTAAGAATCAAAAGGAATAAATGAATAAATGTTTGGTTTGTTTTAATGTTTATTTTTCATAGTAAAAATTTTTAGAAGTGTTTATTTGTACTTACAAAGCTACCAATAATTTTTAGTTCTGGTAGTAATAAACTTTTATTTTAATTATTAATTTTTACCTACATAAGAGAAGTCCAGTGGCTCAAAACCCACTTGGAAAGAGGATCTGTCACTGGAACATCTCTAATATTACTATACGTGCAGTAGCCCCCGCTTTTTCAAAGAATAATTTTAACTTTGCGCATTTTTGTGATCTTACTTAAGACTGTCGAGACTCCCTCCCACCCACTTGTAAGAGAAAATAAGTCATGGTCAACGCCCCTTCCCCTCTAAATCGTCTTACGTAATAAATGGATAGCCTCTAATGAGTTATTTAGACTTTAGTTTTAGGAGGATTTTAATATTAGTATTAGGGTAAAAAAATTCTAATAGTTGGCGACACTGACTTAGAATAATTGCGCCGTCATGGGGGTTACGAGTTTCTAAACGTGGTTTTATCGTTAAAGCCTGTAACTCTGTGGTAAAAAATAAAAATTACTAATAAAATAATATGGTTTCGACGTGAGTTCGTCACTCCTTTGTTTACTGTAATGTGATTTTTGCACTAAAATTGTTTTTACTATAAACTTATGTTTTGTCTCATTCATTCAGTTTGTATAATAAAACGTCACCTACATACCAATAAGATATTATAACACATGCAATACCACGCAACTCATCTAGTAAGAATTAAAGTCCTAAGTAGTTTTTAAATGCTAAATTTTGCAGTGACCCTGCATTGCGTTAGGTTTTGATTCCTGCCCCGAGTTTGGGTGTAATATTTATATATGTGCGTATTTATTTAAAAAATATGTATTAATTTGTATATCACTCGGCTATTACCTAAAACACAGGCATTAAGTTGCCCACATTATGTAGTTAGACCACATAAAACAAATTTAATTAAAAAAAAATCAATTTCTACTTAGGTAAACAAATTAAAAAAAAATGTCTGTGGGATTTTCATTAATTACGTTAGTAAGCTGTATTCACTAAATATCAGTGAATTTCAATAACAACTTTATAACATTTTCAATGGTCAAATTAGTGGACTCTGATATTCACATATTCATACATCGAATAGTCACTAATTCTGCGTACTGGGAAGCCCAGGTTGATAAACATTGAATATTCTCTTAAAATTAGAAAAAAATCACTAATTCATGTTTAGATAGTAGGATCGCCATCCTAATGCGGAGCAGCGTGGCGGATTAAGCGTCGATCACTGATACTTATTCATAGAAGAAGTCAGGCTGTAAATATGCACACCGTTTGTGCAATATTTATAGGCTGACAATTTCCCGAAGTAACATAGGTTTACATCTCTTAGGCAAACATCTCATTCTAATCCACAGCTGCGAAAATTTTGTTGTAAACTTCAAGTAGGTAACGCCAGGAACTTTAAGTAAATTTTATAAAGCCTATTAGACTTCCCAAGATAATTTTGTGATAATCATAAATAGGTACTGGTTTTCTAGCAAGATGTCATAAAAATTTTATCTATACTGTAATAAAATTATAATAGGTCGACATCGAAGCTAAAATGTATTTTTTTTGTCTGTCTGTCTCTCTCTATCTTTGGCTACTGAATGAATTTGAATGAAACATGCGTGATTTGAGTTCACACTATGAGCTAGGACACTAGGTAAATTTTATACTAAAATTCGTTGATGTTATTCATTTATTTAACTCTTTATTGTTCTCTTATATTTACGCGAATTTTAGTCATTTTATTAAGAGTCTAAACGGATTTCATCTCTCGAGGGACTCTGTATGGTCCTTCCATGGACGCTGTGAAGGATCCGAAACGTTGGGGAATAGTTTTATAAAAAATCGTTAAACTGTAAAGATTTTTTTTTAAAATAAACTCGATAAAATCCGTTTTCAACTTAATTAAATAAAAATTAAAAAAAAATAATTTATTTCAGACAACTTTGATCCATAAAATTGTTAGTAGAAAAAGGAACTTATATCTATGTTAGTAGTCGTTCAGTGGTTGGTTAGTAAAAAACTATTAATAAGGATATATTAAATAACTCTTTATTATTTGTACAGTAATGTTTCACAAAGATACTAGCCATTGAAATAAATGTATAAGCGATTATATATTATATTATTATCCCTATAAGAGATTTCTTCCAGCACACCTGAAAAGGAATCATCACAGATAAATTAAATAAGGTAGACGTAAAAAAATCTAATTAGAACTATAACTACAAAAATAATTATGGGCAAAGGAAATATAGATCGCACTATATTTATTATAATATTATTTAACACGGTTCCCTTGGGAGAAGGGACGAAAACCAAAATGTATAATCGCGAACAAAGACACGGTTATAGCTAGTTTAAAAAATATAAATAAACAAAATAGATTTTAAAAGATTACCTATCAGGTTTCTTGCAGGTTAGCGATAGAAACTACATTCCGAACCGGTGGCAGCTTCGCTGGGCTAGTACTTAGAACTAAATGTAATTTGTAAAATGACGATTATAAAAGCACTTAAAAATATCTTTTTGTAATAAATAAATATATTTAACATACACACGCGGTCGTCTGTTCCTAAGGTTGGCAACTTAATGCTTGTTGTTATAAGTTTAACAAGCTTTTGTCCCACTGATAGACAAAGGTCAATTATAATTGATTTTTTCATTCGAATTAAGTTACTATGAAACTAGCGTGTACTTTTGTATAAAAGCCTCTAAAGGTAATAAAGAAAATATTAAAAATTATAGAATTAGAAGAAATCTCAGAATTTGGAGCTTGTTCCACCACACTGTTTCAATGCGGAATGGTATGTATAAAAATTTTCCCGTATATTTGCAGGTTTTCTTCATCATGTTTTTAACGAGTCAAAGTCTAGACAAAAACACTTCAATATTCAATGTACATAGCATAGATTCGAACCCACGATCTTTATGTTAAAATCGATATATAATATCCACTACAACATCATCTTGCCCATGACTGTAATTTTAAAAAAATCCCACGCACATATTTACACCATCATTATGGATATTTGATCCTTTCCAAGATAAAATGGTTTTATATCAATGATTTTGCTAACGACGTGTAAAATAGTGCATTTTTTACTCAACTGCACCTGAAGGAGGGTTATGTTATTCGAGAGGATGTATGTATGTATGTATAATTGTTTGGCACGCTCTGTGGCCTGAACGGCTGGTTGGAATTTAGCTTGAGAGGTGTCGTTAGATTCATTGTGATTTCCCTACGTATTATCGTTAGATTTACTGTGAGAGCGACACTGGATATATGAAAATAAAAATATTTAAAAAAAGACGGATTTTTGGTGCTAAATTCATTTCATTTCCAAATTACACAGGAATGCAGTCTGATTTTATAGTTTTTTAAATTATCGTTTTTTTTTTTTATTCTAAGTTAACAGATTACTAGCAGAAACAATAAATTCACATGTCCTTTGTTTATTGTTGTAGGCATCTATGTAGGTACTGCAGGTCTTCAAACTATTGATTTAAAAAAAAACACTATTACCAACGAGCTTCACCTGCGTCAAATTTAAATACAATCCTATAAGTTACAATCTTACACAACTCAAGATCTTCTTGATGAGAAGGCTTTTGAGTCAAATATATTTTCTCAATCGTTCCGATTTGTGCGACTGTGAAATAAGTATTAAGCAGATATGAAAAGAAACACACCCAATTTATTAGTAATCTTAATTAATTTTACATACCTTCAACTTTAACCACCACTCTGATGAATCAAAATGACAAAAAAAAAATGTAAAATTTCTAATAACAAAAATTCTCACGTCACAATTTAAATCATTCCGTAATAACGTCGTCGCGGCTGAAAAATTAACGAATAAAAAAACAACCTTGACATTAACGCTCGTCTGAGATTCACTGTGGCGGTGGTCAGTTGCACACTTTCGCCGAACATTGCGAGGCATTTCTCCCCAAGGCCACACAAACCTGTCCGATGCGCTTGCTTTCACATGAACTTAGGGCTACCATTACATAATTACCGATTCCAGACAAAAAATTATTTTAAAAAAAACTAGCATATTTTTTTTAACAATGGATTGGCGCGATCATAAGCTACTGGTATGACTATGACTGTACTAGCTACTTGCTTGGCGTATCTGGCTCTTGCGCTATCTGTCGCAGTTTTGATTCCGGTTCAAAACAAATATTTGTATTTACCATACCGATGTGGTGGATTTGGCGTTTACACTTGTGACTTTAGTGTGTATTTTCGAACGCAGAATTTCATCCTACTGTGGATGCCATTGGGGGACGTTGGGTGTGAGGTTTTTATTTATTATATTAATATTACAAAAACAGATGATATGTTGAAATGTCAGGCTAGTGTCTGATTAATGTCAATAATGAAATAAGTTTTAATTTATTCGGTATTTTATACAAAAGACTGATACGTAAGTGTTATACGTTTACAGGAGAACACTTACACTTTGACCTGACGATTCAATAAAAGAAATTAATATCAGTCCCACTATAGAATATTGGATATATATATTTGGACTTTTTTTGGTAATTTTGAGTTTTTCTAAGTCTTCAAATGGAAAAACCCAATGGATAGAACACGGAAAAAGATACCAGACGGTAGAGTTTCAGCATCATCGAATATTTAACTAGTTATTTTATCTTTAAAATTAATTTCTTTCAATCTTGTAGATGTACTATGAACGTCGTCAATTCTTACTTTATGCATTCCTATTTTCACAGGAAAAGCCTTTGCCCGCAATCGCACTGTACTGTACTATGAAAGCCTTAAAATATTCTAGTAAAAAGGTATACATAATATAAAGGTAAATACTCTAGAAGTGGTTAGTATTCTAGAAGAAAACTTTTCTACAAAAATAAAAACAATATTTTTGTTTTTGACTTGTTTACCTTGACACAAAAAGTATCCTTTTTAAAATCTCCTCCGGGACTTCCAGGAGCTCTCTAAACTAGGCCATATCTTTGAAAACTCGCATGAATGACAGCCCTACGTGAACTTAATAATAATTATTGAATTGATGACGTTACGTAACTTTAAAACGTTTTATTTAAAGTTATCAAGTTTTTTAACGTCTTAATTAAGAATATGTAAATAATAATAAATCTAAATAATTATCCCTAATTATAATATAGCATAATTAAATGAATATAATTAATGAGCAAATGTTTATCATTGGGTGTTAGTAGATTAGTTAGTAAATATATGTTACTGATATATTATTCCAGCATTATATATACCTATATATAAAGTAATTAACTAAGATATACATATGGGTGATTCTTTTCTAACGGTGACTTTTTTTATTAATAATTTTTGGATATCAAAATTATTTTTTTTATCTGTTTATGGATGTTATTACTCTAAATTATTGTAAAAATGAAAGTCTGAGACGATTTCGCTATAACTTGAAAATTTCGAGAGCGACAATCAAATTTCAAATTTTTCGTTCCACGGTACTGACATATAATAAATTTGACGAACATTCTTTAGAAAAATCGTTTAATTTATTGTTTTATAACACTTTTAAACTCTTTAATATTAATTAACATTTAATTATTGAACATTTTTATAATGAATAATAGTAATCATAACAATTTATTTTATAATTTATAGCAAATATTAATCAACTACAATTTAACTTATATTTGATAAGAAATAAATTAGTGAAAAATCTAGTTTTTGGTTTTAATCACATTTTTTCTAATTCTTGAACTTCTGCGTAATGGTGTTATTTGATTTTGTTCTGAATTACCACTCGAAACAATTTTTTCAAGGCATTTTGACGTTTCAGTTAACTCTATCAATTTCTCTAATTGCGATGAATTCCTCGATTTTTTGGTATTTCGCAAGTTTAATCATACTCAGTAAGATTTATCAGGTAATTAGTTTAAATTATACATTGCGACAAAAAAAAATATACCATTTATAGGAAAATTCTAGAAATGGACATGCCACGGTACTGACATTTAAGTGATATAATCTCAGTTTCCTCTGAATTGCAAGTCATACTTTACAAAAAAGTGATGAAATATGTTAATGAACATATAATTAACCCAAAAATTTCATTTATAGATCATTAATTAATGACCAGTGAGAACAAACAGTAAAGGACATAAAAAATCACAGTTAGAATGGAATCACCCATATAAGAAAATCAAATGTCTCTTATAGGAGCAATATATTTTACTATAAAATATTTTTATACATTATTATTCATCTATAAATTTTTCTGCATCACAGGTCTCGTAGGTCTCGACCTACTGCACGAAGTTGGATACGATTTTCCTTCTAAAATCTATTATTTTTTATCTTGACCTGACTACGTACATAATTGGCTGGGAATATTTGTAAAATTTAATAGGGTAAAATAAAAAAGATTTTCTTAAAAAAATAAACATTATTTGCCTATATAATTTCAATCAAGATTAATTCTCCGTATATTTACATATCGAGTATTAAGATATATTTGAGTATATAAAAGGAGAACCTGACTGACATACTAAAATATAACAAGACAGCCGTAAATTCTATAGTTTTAAAAACGAATACAATTATTTTTTTTACTAACTTTAGTTTTAAATTTTACAAACATATTCATTTCAACTTCATTTCTC
This sequence comes from Euphydryas editha, assembly GCA_036937285.1. Classification (NCBI taxonomy): domain Eukaryota; kingdom Metazoa; phylum Arthropoda; class Insecta; order Lepidoptera; family Nymphalidae; genus Euphydryas; species Euphydryas editha. The sequence continues at coordinate 19,087,959 of JAUPFZ010000014.1, forward strand.
CTTATTATGCAAACGGAATTAAACTGTATATAATAGAAGCCTTTTTTAAAATTATTATGTAAATAGTAGTGTTACTGACACTTAAAATAAAAATCCGTTCCACACGATAAATAAACCTAATTTTAATGTTGTGAATTGTAAAGTCATTCAAACTCCTCACAGTCCAATCCTATTATTTACATTCAATCGTACTTCAGCAATTATAACCAAACACGGTGTAATATTATCGTTTCTGAGATGCAATTGTAAATATAAAAAAAACCTCGTACACACCACATTGTGCGAACTCGAGCAATTTTAACCATTCGCTTAGGAGCGCCTCTAATGTTCCCCAAGGAAAGCTGAGGTAGTGGAATGTTGTTCCCGTCTGCCAACGTTTTTGCTGCTACACCACTGTTATTGACCAGCTCGCGTATTTGCAACACAACGTCATATCAACAAGAACTTTCCACACAAAATCCAACCATATATTTTGGGAAGAGGGTCTGTTTTAGCTTGCGGGAACGTTTCGTTACGTTTAGGAGTCGTTGTTCAGGAATCCGTTTGGAACATTGACGGCGACGTCTCTTAGCGATTCTGGAACAGGTAGGCTGTGATGAAACGTGATTGTTAGGTTCATGCACGGGTTTGATTTATTCGCGACACTTGATTATACGATGCTATGTCGCTTGGTTCTTGTGATTTATATAATATAATATATAAGATAAAATTTTTAAACAGATTTATACTTATTGTTTTGTAAAATTCTTAAAAATATATATTTTTAATAGAAGAATTACATAGAATACAATTTAAATAGTAAATAAGTTAACTTTTTTAATATTATAAGTAAATGTAATCGCACAACTTTGTTTGTAATTTTTAATGTTATTTTCAGTTTTCGAAATGTTGTTTTTGCCTTTTCATGTAACTTTTGAATGGCGTTATTACATTTAATTAAGGTATAACATAATTTGTTTTTTTTTCTGTATGTATTTAAATGCGTTTAATGTATATTTTTATTGGTGATTTAAATAATAAATAAAATACGGATAGATGGTCTACTGTTTCACTCGCGATAAATTTCAAAGTTTTTTTTATTCCATCCATCTTATGAAGTAGAGTAATGTATCATAGCCTGAAATTGTCCTCGAATAAAAAAAAACAGTCAACCGCAAAAAAAATGTTAATTGATCTTGTAAGCCCTTGGAATAGTTTTAAAATACTTTCCGATGTCTATTGATTAAGCTGTAAATATACGTATCAGATAAATAATAATAATATAATTAGATAGATAGATAAACACATTATTACACTCACATAAAAGTATACACAAAATAATGAAATACACAAAAATAAAAAATGAAATGGTGCAAGGGCGACCTTATCACTAAAAGTGATCTCTTACAGGCAACCTCATGGATGGCTTAAATGAAAATTAGACAGGTTGTTGTTGTTGGACAGTTAAATTTATTCTCAAAACATAACTTTTATATTATCTACGTCTGCTGCGTGTCCTCTCTCACAGTCAATCTGCTCCGAAACTCTTCGACCGATTTAGTTAACATTTCAAATTTTTTACAGGCTTTACCAAGTGGCTGCAGCTACTGCTCTAGCCGGCGACCCCCGTGGGAGCTCGTGGCGGAGGTTCTTGCCGAGACCTACTCATATGTCTCGGGTAGAAGGGCTCTTGGTGAGAACCCCACGTTGGACGGGATCCTACGTGTGGGTCGGATAGGGCAGGAAGCGCTAATGCGGAGGTGGGGGGAGGACCTGGCGGAGCAGCCGTATGGCACACGCGTAACGGCTGCCATTCGCCCGGTCCTTGAGCGGTGGATGCGTCGAAAACGCAAGCCCCTCACCTTCCGTCTGACGCAGGTTCTTACCGGGCACGGTTGTTTTGGTGACTACCTGTGTCGGACGGCCCAAAGGGAGCCGATGACTGATTGTCACGATTGTGGCGCAGCGGTGGACTCTGCCCAGCACACCCTCGAGGTGTGCCCGAGATGGGCGTTGCTGCGTCAAGGTTTGACGTCGGTCGTCGGGGGGGACTTGTCGCTCCCGAGCGTCATCACCGCGATGCTCGGCGACGACGAGTCCTGGAAGGCGATGGTCTCCTTCTGCGCAACAGTAATGTCCCAGGAGGGGGCCGACGAGCGGATGAGAGAGGAGGCCGCCGACGTGGCCTCCATCCACGGGCGCCGAATGGGGGTACGCAGGAGGCGCTACTTAATGCGCCTCCAGTAACGCCCTTGTGCCCGTGTCGGGCCGGGATGGGAACCCGGTCCTGCTAGACACGGCGTCGTTGGGACTGTTCAGAGGTTAGCCGGACAGTCCCCATGGAGGAGAAGTCTGGCCTTTTCGCCGAGGTCAGCCTGTCGCTGGAGGGATCCTGTTGCCTGCAGATCCGGGACCCTCCAATTAAAGCGGCTGAAGGCTCCCGCAGGGGTTTAGTACGGTATTGCACTCCCAAAGTGCCGAGTCCGACATAGGTCTAGGACTGCCGACCCGGGCGTCCTGGATAGCATCCGTAAATGGATTCCCCTGCGATAAAAAAAAAATGCTTTACCAAGTTACTACCGTTGTTGTGGAGTGGTGTAATAGTAACCTTAACAATTTTCTTAAAATTTTCGTTGGAAAGCTTGTGTATTTATGATTTTATTTTAATTTTATTTATATATTTTTTTTAATTTCAATATATAATAAATATATTCTCAAACTCTGGTTCATATGATACATTTTTAAGTTACTCTATGCACTAAGTGATCTCAGTCTAAAAAATAATGCCACAGCAGTGGATTATTGAAAACTGATTACGTGGCGATCTCAGCCTCAATCGCTCTGTCATTTTTGATTCGTTACACTCGTCTGGACAACGATTTTGCTCTAAGTGTGTCAAATTACAAAACCACAAAACATACGAATGTCTAAGCCATCTATTAACAAATGCATTTAACAATTTCGCTTATATAATAATATTTATTATAAATATAAATTTATTATTACTCTCTTAACATGAATTAGTGACTTTTTACTAATTTTAAGTGAATATTTTTTTTTATCAGTGTGAGAATCGTACCACGAAGAATTAGTGATTATTCAATGTATATACCTAATATGTAATGTATATAATAGGTGAATATCAGAGTCCACTGATTTGATCATTGAATATTTGTATGGATATTAGTGATTATTCAGTAATTTTTTATTAAAATTCACTTATATGTAGTGAATATAACTTAACTAACGTAATTAATAAACATTTTACTAAATAATGTTTACATAGTGCAATATATTAACGACAACCGTTCTGGTATTATGGTGATGGTGTTCCATTAGCGATTCCGATGGTCGTGTGTTCGACATTTGACACATGACATTGACTCACGACATTTATGTGGAACGCCACCATACCTGAGAACATGAAGCCAACATCAGTACCAGTTGCTATCATAAACTACTGATAAAGATCGTTACTCAGCTTAAGAACACTATTCGTAAATCACTTATATATATGTATGTATGTCGTGGATTATATTAACAAAGAGGTCTTTGCTAGTATTGGGACTTTTACAGGCTATTACAGTTCAGTTCAGTCTATTACCATTGTTCCGCACATGTGTGTATATAACGACTTCCGTTTAGGGTCAATGTTCAGACATCATCCCTTTAAGCAAAGTCAAAAAAATGGCTGTTATGAGCTGGAAGTCTATATTCTGTTCTCGTAAATTTAAAATACAAGGCATTAGTGAACAATCACATTTTTTTTAAATAAATGTGTGGTCAAAACCTCCACGAGTTTCAAGAATTTGTGTGACATATGTCAGACTAGCTTGATGTGTGGGAACTGAGCAATTTTTCAGGATAAAAAGTAACCTATATCTTTTATTCACTCATAAACTACCATTGTGTAAAAATCATCTCGATTCCTTGTCTTGTGAAAAACAAAAAACAAATCTATCCCATGGGAGCTATACATTTTTACGGGATAAAAATATCAATGCCTTTCAACCAAATCAAACATCTATATAAAAGCTCTTTAAACTTTACTGAGTACTTTATTCTGTAGAAGATTTTATAAATAAATAATAACAAAAAATAAATATATGTTTAACATTGGACTCAGTCGTCTGTTTCTAATGAGACATGAATGAAGAATTTCTAGTAAGACCTGCGCTTGAATTTATTTTCGCAAGCGTTTATTTTTATTTTACGAGATAAGATATTCATCTTGAGAACTTATCGTAAAATAACATTAAAAGTATATGGTGTTAAGGATAATGAGAATGTGCATGAAATTATTAAGGTAACTAACGCACATATTTAATTAACTAATCAATTTCTTATAAATTAGAATGGGTATAGTAAACTATCTCTAAAATATAGATATATGCCATCGCGGACTTTTATGTTTATCTATAATGAGGAATATCCCACCAAACATTGTTTTTTTTTAAATACACAATTACAAAGGGAGCGTTATCGATGAAAGCTTTCAGTTGGTTTGAATTATTCCGATATTTTCAACAATTATCGTCATATTTCAACTAACTTAAACAAAATCTTAATAAGTTACACACATAAAAATCGCATGACAATCCTTTTGTTTATTGGACTTTTTGGATTTTGTTTTATTACACGTAGTGATACAATGACTATTAAAAGTGCATTAGAAACTTCTTTGAACAGTAAATTTTGAATTGATTTAATTAAGTGGACATATTATTCTTAAGGTATTTAGTATACAAATATTATACTGAGTGAAGTCGAATGCAGGAGCAAGTTTCGTGTCAATCCTTCCAACAGTCAATAAATCTCTCCATTCAATAGGAAGGTAGGTGTTAAATGCGCTACAAAACTAGATTGAACGTCTGGCCGCGTCTCTTATATCTTACTGAGGATACGATTGTGCAGACCTTTTAGCGAGGAATCCTTTTAAGCGTCGTATGGGGTTCCGTTGAGAAATGAAAAAAATATTAAACTGTAATTATATTATCTTGAACATGAAGTTTGCTTGAATGGTTAATATATTATATATTAATTAATATAATTATTATTATATCTATGATTTTAAAAAATTGAATTTGAAAGACTGTTTAATGATGAATGATATAGGCCATAAAACAGCACGCTATAACTTTTATGAGTAGATAACGATACACTCAGGTCATGTATCGTTTAGATTTTTTTTTTAACAACATTGCAATAAAATACTACAATAGACACAAAAAATATAATTGAGGATTTTTATACCGATCATTGCACTAGTTGCAATGAACTAAATAGTTGTATATATTGAATGTATTAAAATTAATTTATAATTACTTAAAAATTTTAACTTTATGAAATAACTATAAGGAAACGTCTATTATTCTTATATAAATCTTATATTAATGTTTTATTCAAAATCGATATACGCTGAAACTAATAAATCGATCTTAATAAAATTAATTCGCCATTGGAAAGTTACAGAATCCAGAAGTGACTTAGTGACTAGTGGCTATAACATCATATAACGACAAATTGTAGTGCTATAGTAAACAGTCAATACGAGCGAAATTAATAGGGATGTCGCTTTGGTTAACTCACGTACTTAAAGTTCGGAGTTCGTTCCATACTATTAAATTTGTAATAGTATTTACACCTTAAAATACTTTTTAAGTATTTAATACAATAAAATACAAAGTCATCTTTATTTTGTTTATTTGAATCACTAAAATAATACAGCAGTCAAGGTTGAGAATACTGGCCTAAAGGATCTTACGATGCCGTACGGTGAAGGGTGGGGAAGATTAGTCCCGACCTCCTTCTTCGAGGTGTCGTAAAAGGTGACTAAGGCCATAGTGGTGAGAACAAGTGTACATCAACCAGGATGATGATGGGTAGCAGCGTCATATCCTCATATCCTACCACAAAACACTGCGCTCGCCAACCTGGCTGCCAAGCATAACAAGTGTTGGCAAACTCAAAGAGATGATAGGGGAGACCTACGTTCAGCAATTGACAACCAACGGCTGATGTGGTGGTGTTGGATCTTATGATAAAAAGTCACCACAGTGTACTTGCGGCTATAATCAATTTTATTGTGAGAACTTATATTAATTCTAGATTCATAAAAAACAAATCACAAAAATATAATATGCTATAATTAGTACAAAATCAATTTTGAATAACAGAAAACTTTATTTCATACATTATTTGTGCTCAGGAGGCAATTTAAAGCCATCTAACACAGATCAGGTCTAATGGTGTACAGCCTTAAAAGGCAGTTGTCAATTTATTGAACGCATCTGATATATACGTAGATACGTTCCCGCTAACTCGTACCTGTTCCCGCGTGTTGCAAACATGGCTGATAAATGTTTATTTTTAAGTTTTCTTCTTTATATATTAAATTTTTAAATTCATTTAATTAAATAATTTTCTTTTTGTTAAGACTAAACTTGCTAACAATTTATTCAGAGTCTTTACATGATAAATTAAAAAAAAAAAGTATATGTATACTATGTTTTATTATAATACTGTACTAGTTTCATATTTTTTGTACGACTGTTTTGATGTAGTAGTGCGAGTAGTCGCCTCAACACTGCAGTCGCAGGTTCAATTCTCGTTCGGGGCAGATATTAGTACTTGTGCTAATATTTGTTCCCGGTCTGGATGTATGTCCTTGTGAGTCTCCCCACCATCTGTCGGTCCCGATTGTTATCACAGACAAAACGATACTACTGGTAACGATGGTTACTCATGGTAGCGAAATTATCCGCCAAACTGCATTGGAGCAGCGTGGTGGATTAAGCTCCAACCCTTCTCCTACATGCAGAAGAGGCCTTGGCCCAGCAGTGGGACGTTTACAGGCTGATTCAGTTCAGTTCAGTTAATATTTTTTAGGAGGTTTTTTCTAGTTTTATTATTATTATTATTTTTTTGAGATTCTAAATCATATTTCATTTTGATAAACATGATACCAACTCTAGAGTATCTCTTAGATTAATAAAAAAAAACCGCTTACAATTGCCAATAATATCAGCAAAGTTTTAATAAAATATGTAAATGTAGATAAACATAAAGAGGAGGCCTTTACCCTATAGAGAATTCTCATTTATTTTAATCATTTATTTTATTCTAATTATTTTATTCTAATTATTTTATTCTAATTATTTTATTCTAATTATTTTAATTTATTGATCAATTTTTTTAAATATTTTCTATTCACTATATTTTGCAGTTATCAATCAATTTAAATATTTATTGTATCGTAATTCCAATATTTTATAACAATGTAATTTTGAATGTAAATAAAATTTTTATTACAAATATAATTTTAATTTAATTTAATAGAGATTATTTTTAATGAATTTGCTTAAATGAAATATAATGAAATAAATTATACCATAATATATTTTGTCAACGAAATGTATGCTAAATGAAATGAGAAATAAAAGGCTTATTTATTATTTATTATTTCTTTAGATAAACATAAAACTTCCTTCTTTTTAAAGACAGTTAAAAAATACTTACCTATGTCATACAGCAAATGTAATACAAAAGCGTGGCATCATCAGTGAAGAGCTGTCGACGGTAGAGTCTGCATCTACACCAGAGATCTTATCGATATGAAATTTCGGATCTGGGTATGGATACGGTTGTATGAATAAAATTATACCGGATACGGTTACGGAAACAAAAATATTTCAGACTAGCTTCCGGCCGCGGCTTCGCCCTCGTAGTTGTATTGACAAAAAGTAGCCTATGTTCTTTCCCAGGCTTCAGACTATCCGAATCAAATTCATACAACAAAACAAGTTAAAAAAAACGTTCTCCGACGCTCGCAGAGTGAACAGTAATGAATGCTCCCAGACGACTCTATTGAATTCTAGCGAAAAGAAGGTCTTAAGCGCCGTAGAATAGCCGTCACTTACGCGTGTTCGCGTGATAATTATGAAACTATGTTATGTTATGGCCAAATTACAAAATATTTATAAATTGTAGCCTACGTGTTATTCTGTTGTATAATCTATATTACTGTAAAATTTCATCAAGTCCGTTCAGTAGTTTTTGCGTGAAAGAGTAACAAACATCCAAACAAGCTTTTGCGTTTATAATATTATTAATCGGAAGTAGGATTATCCCTTACTTTCGGATTGTTTCGGTTATATATGAGCTTTAAGGAATTGTCAAAGTAAGAGAAGATAATAATAAGCAATACAAGGGATGCATGCGGCTAGTATGTCAGTTCTACTGGGCAAAAACAATAAGATGTCATAACATGTCTTGTTTAGTTTTCGCTCCCATTCGAAATTATTCGAAAACTCAATACCGTATATCCTTACAGTTACAAATATATTTTTATTTCGGATATCCGTTAGTAACGGTTACGGAGCTCCATAACATGTAAGTATGTTCTTTAAAACAGAATCAGTAAAATTTTCATTAATTACGTTAGTGAAGCTGTATACACTAAAATTCAGTGATTTTTAACAACATGTTTATGACTATTCACTGACACACATAAACATTTTCAATTATCATATCAGTGTACTCTGATATTCACATATTCATACATTGAATAGTCACTAATTCTGCGTGGTACGATTCTCACATTGATAAAAAGACAATACTCACTTTAAATTAGTGAAATTCCAATAATTCATGTTTAGAGAGTAAGCTACACTACGAAATAATGTAGACAACGTTGCCAACTCTATGGCTATAGTCAGAGATAGGATTATCATATAATACTTATAATTTAATAAAAACCGAACAAACTAGTTTAACAGAGTAACACGACGATGTATTTGCATCATTTTTATATTTACAGCCAAAAGCGTTGCACGAATTTATGCGTTAATTTGCATAGACACGTGTAAGAGGTATTTATTGTGCATATTTTTCGGGAAAAAATTCAAATAGAATTGTAAGCATTATGTTTTTAAGTCTTAATATCTTACGACTTAAAAAACAGAAGATATTTTGTCTAAATCTGTTCAGATCTATATTATCAATACACATCGAAAAGAAATTATACTTCACTATACATATATGAACTAACTCTATAATGTTTATGTATGTATGTATTTGTTAGTTATATACAAGGAATTTATATTATCATAACTGAAACGCTCACTTAACCAAATTGTATATTCAAATATGTACCTTGAAATAACTGATATAAGATTGACATTTGTTTCCAACATGTAAAGTGAAAAAATCGTTTCGAATATTTCGTTGACTACTGGTATTTTGTCTATTTCTTACGAGTTGCCTTGAATGCATAGTAGAAAGAGATGCAATCTCTGTCTTAGGAACGTTTTTTGAGTGCACGTGCGCATTCCAGTTTGTATATAAATTCCTTGGTTATATAGGTTTTGTACATCAACATAATCGCTTTTTCTTGCAGTCCTAAGATTGTCTGGGAGATAAAGCTATACAGCTTTAAGCTCACCTTTTTTTTAAATAATTATACAATTTATTAAATAAATAAAATAAAATGTTTCCTGTCAACTGTACAGATTCTCAAATATTATCACATTAAAATCTGTCAAAGACGATAGATATACAACCGTTTTAAGTTTAATTTACAGCGAACTCAGACGTTGTATAATCTGTCGCCTCGTCAATAATTCATATTCGAGTGCGCAGGCGCATCGTTTTTGTAGTTGTTGTTTATTGAGGTGGAATAGAATAATAAGTAGAACTATTTATCGGATTATACTTTTAAATATGGCGCTTGAACGATTAGTATGACTTTTATCATGTTAGTTTCTGATCTTTGATAACTTTTATTATACATTAATTTTAATAACGCTAATATTTATTCCGAGGAAGAATCTAATTCGATCTTAACGAATTTTATTATTACGAGTAATTTTTAAATACAAAATGTTATACAAATGAAATAAAAGTGAAAAATTAGAGCTCAGGCAGTTGTTTGCTTGATTTCCAACCTAACACAACAACCTACTAAAAGAGTAAGGTTAATAGGCTATTAAACAGCACTCTGTGACTCTTGTGATATGAGCATTCACATTAAAACTAACTATTCATGATTTTCCACAAAAATATTGATTATTTTAATAAATAAACAGTAAATAAAAACAGTGTATAAGGAATTATAAAATTATAACTCCAATTTTCTGTCTTCGCAAACTAAATGTTCCCTTTCTATGGCAAGGTTTATTATACATATAATAAAATCTCAATGCGATAATACAATTGTCACACATTAATATAGTACTTTAAATTGTGTAAATGAATTAATTATTAAAATTTATATTAATGTGTTTAATAGCTAAAGCATATTGACTGGCCCTTGACGCAGTTGGCAGTGACCCTGGGGGCTTACCACAATCTCTTATAGCATTATTAATACATTCATACATTGAATTTTCATACCACAACGTACTTAAAATAATCTTACTATAAGCTTGAAAACGATCATACTTTCCGAGCGATTTTGGTGACGTCATCTCATATTGTTCGTTCAATCCGCGCTTATTTGGTACCACAACGCCTTTTTTTGACAGCTAGCATTATTACTTTCTGTCAAATTTAGTAATCTTAAAAAAGTTACTAACGTGCGACGGATTTATAATTGATTTGTGGAATATTTCATAAAAAAAACATATTTTTACCATATAAAGTAAGTGTAATATCGAAAAAGTTGTATTACTGGTGATTTAGTGCCTGAAAAAATAATTTTCAATATTATTTTAGATGAACGCCTACGAAATTTTTGAGTTCTTGGAAGCTGATGCGTGTGATTCGAGATTAAAAAATAGACAAAAACGGCGTCGCATGATGTTGCGAAGGGATTGCAATCCGTTTTACTTAAGTGAAGCAGAATTTGTAAAACGATATCGCCTTACGAAACCTTTAGTACGTAAGCTATGCGATGAGTTGAGACCTCTGATGAAGGATACGAAAAAATCCACAGATTTGTCCATAGAGACGAAGGTACTCACTTTTTGTAATACCTATCCTAATAAGTAAAAATTAAATTAGATGTTTCATCTCGTGATTTATTTGTTTACTTATATAATTACGTATATTTCTAGTTAAACAAGTAATAGACAATTATAATATTGTATTAAATTATAGTAAATTTTGTAGCTATTTACTAATTTAATAGAAAAATTAATTGCTACTTCAATACAAATTGAATAAGATCAATACCTATTCATCTATGAGTACAAAATACATATTTAATAATTTTTTTTAGATATTAATCGCATTATCCTTCTATGCAACTGGATCATACCAATGTCTTATAGGTAATAATGATGGTCATTTTATGGCTCAACAGACTGTCTCCTCTGTAATTGCGCAGGTTACCAAGTGCCTTAATACCCAGCAAATGCGCCAAAAATATATAAAATTTCCCATGACTGGTGAAGAGCGAAACAGAGTTAAAGCAGAGTAAGTATTTATTTTAATAGTACAAATGAAATAAAATGGATGTGGGGTGAAAAATGGATATAATATAGTATATATGTGTGAAATGCGATCCCCACATCAATTTATCAGAAAATAGGTAACAACAAAGTGGCCAGATAAAGTGTAATTATTTTTATTAAAAAATAACATTTAATAGGAGTGTATTATGATTTTTACAGATTTTATACAAAATTTCACATACACTGGCATGCTAGGTTGCATTGATTGCACCCAAGTGGCAATAGTTCGCCCTGCACAAAATGAAGAGCGATTCTATAGCAGAAAGCATTATCACTCCTTGAATGTTCAATTGGTGAGTACTATTTAATCAACATAAAAATATTTAGTATATTTATTTTGTAATACTTACATGAATGAAAAAAAAAATTTAAATATAATTATTATTACTACCTAAAAATATAATTTTAAATAAATAACCTTATTTATTTTTGCAGATTTGTGATGCTGAAATGCAAATTATAGGTGTAGATGCTAGTCATGGTGGTGCGAGTCATCGACTCTTTCATATGGACCAATCATCCACTAAGAACTCATTTAGAAGAACTCAGAAATTCAGACTCTATTTGGTTTCTTGGTATGTATATTAATAATATCAATTAAAACATTATTTATTTATTTAGATACTTTATTGCACACTTAAGTAAAATATAAAAAAAAGATACAAAGAAAAATATACAATATAGATGTCAATAGAGTGCAAAGGCGGTCTTATCGCTGATAGTGATTTCTTACAGACAACCCTAGTCTATATAGGACATACTGGTAATAAGACAGGCAAATGATTGCAATTAGTTTTTTTTAAATTAAACATTTAAAATATAATAACATAAGTTATACCCTAAAAAAAAAGTAAAATTTTGTCTTTAGTATAAGATACATACATATATATGTTCAGCATATACAATACACTTAAAGCTATACATAAACAATTACTACTACTTAATGTTTTTTGACAGATCACTTAAAAATAAGTATCTCAATCTAAATTATGTATGTATATCAATTAAAAAATTTCTAAACAGCACCTTTTACCATCTCAATATATTTAATAAATTTTTTATCATTAGGTGATTCTGGATATCCATTGAGGAAGACCATGATGATACCTATACTGGAGGCGGCACCAGGTTCATCAGAGGAGCACTACACAAATTTGCATGTCAGAGCAAGAAATATTATAGGCCTGCTTAAGGCACGTTTTCGCTGCTTGCTTGTTCACAGAGTATTACATTATTCACCACAAGTAGCAGGTTCTATTATAAATGCTTGTGTTATACTACACAATATTTGTAATATGGCAAAAACTCCTGTGCAACAACTGAGTGATGAAGATGTATCGGAAGAATCCCAGCTGCGTGTAAATAATGCACTGAGTGAGCAGCCCCACAGGAGTAACATGCCGCTGCAGCAGGGCATAATTACTCGGAATTTCCTGGTTCAGCAGCTCTGGGAAAGGCACAACTTAGAATCCTGAAAAATAAATAATTTTGAGAAAATTATATAATATAATATTATTCATATTTTATCTATTTTTTTATTTTACCTTAAATTGAATAAAAAAATTAACTATAGTTAAGTTTCAACTTGCCTTTATAATCTACCCAGTACTAAAAAGATAATATGGTATTATTTAATGTACTTTTAAGAACAACAGTTGGAGATTAATAATTAAAACTTATTAATTATTAATAATTAAACTTCTTTAATTTAATTATTTTAAAAAATAGGTACTTACTTTTGACCAGCCTTTCTAATTTTTATGAGCACCACGCCCTTGCGAGTTGAGAGTTTCTGTAATTTCTCTCCATTTCCTCTTAGAGTTTTCCTTGGCTTGTAAAGAGCGATTATATGAGGAAACTATATCGCTGTTCCTTTTAAGAAACTCCCAAAGCATTTCTTATTGTTGGTAACTAACTCTGTTACTTCTACGGCTGTAGATAACAAAACATTACAACCTATAGTTACAAAATATCAACAATGTAAAGAAATACATTTATATATGTAAAGTACTAATTTTATCTTACCTTGGTTCCATAGTTCCCGAATAACTCGTAATAATCGTAAATATAAACTTTTTAATGTTTAATATTAATATAATTGTTTATACGTTACTATAGGTACGTCATGCGCTAAGTAATGATGTCTAATCGTTAAAATTCGATAATACGATTTGTTCCGAAGCGAGAAAGGGATAACGCTATACAATAAATAACGCTATTTCCGTCCCTCTAAATAAGTTATAGACAAATCATTCGTTCTTTCACATCACGCAGCAATAATGAAACAATCATGCTCGGTTAAGATCGTAGTACGAATTTGAGTATTATTACAATACGCCGGAATTAAAACGCGACCGTAATAAGCTTACTTTGTTAAAGATTGTGGTAAGCCCCCTGTTTTCTGCTCCAGAGTCGTAGGTTCGATTCCCGCCCCGAGTCTGGGTGTATTATGTATTAATTTATATATGTATTATTTATGTGTATATTTATTTAAAAAAATCTGAGTATATCAGTCAACTGTTACCTAAAACACAGGCATTAAATTGCCTACCTTAGGAACACTCGACCGTGTGAGTATGTTAAACATATTTATTTATTTATTTACATCAAAACAATATTATGTGACTGTTTGTGTGGGTAGTTGTTTCTTATCCGATTTTTCCAGTAGAATCTAAATTCCAAACCTGGTAGTAGCTTCACATATGACAATATTATATTGCTTGAAAAGTGCTTTTATTATATTTTAATAAAGTTTATTTTTGACGACCGTTCTAGTGTGGTGGGGCAAGTAGTCACCTCAAACCAGGCGTTGGCGATCGCGGGTTCGATTTCCGCTTGCTACAGATAATTTGTATTTATACAAATATTTGTTTCCGGTCTGGGTCCTTGTGGGTCTCCCCACCGTGCCTCGGAGAGCACGTAAAGCTGTCGGTCCCGGTTTATCATAGACACCTGATAACGATCGTTACTCGGTGTAGAGAAATTATCCGCCAACCCGCGGTGGAGCAGCGTGATGGATTAAGGTCCAACCCTTCTTCTACATGGAGAAGAGGCCTTCAGCAGTGGATTATTATTTTACTTAGATAAAGCTTGTTATGAACTAGTTGCCCATTTTGGTTTGACATGGATGTAACTACTACAATTCTAAACGAGTACTAATAAAGAAAATGACAAGCAAGATTTAAAAAAATAAAAATCACATTTTTTAAACTGATATATTTCTAATTACATTGTTACCAATTTTCTGGCTTCTTTTTTTAAATAGAAAATATCTTTCTTACAAACCTTCTTTTAACAATAATTATGAACATTAAAATAATCAGCCAAATCAATCAAAATATGTACATATCTAATAAATTGTAAAATTCCGTTCCCAAAGGGTGCAGACGTTACCCTATTACTTATTAAATTCCGCTGTGTGTCCGTTCGTCCGTCCCAGAACCATATATTTGGAACCATAATTCATAAATACCATAAACTTTCACCGAACATGTAACATGTATGTATTATATCATCCATTAATTAAGTTAAAAATTAATGGGTCATGCAAGAAATATGTCTGTTGGACATTTATAAGCTCATTCTTTATAACTATAAAGTTAAGATAAAATAAAATTAAGAGAAACTTCTCTAGTTCATACATTTTTTTTTTTTTTTTATTAAAACTTTGAGTGCGTTTGACCTCAATCTTGTCTGATGGTAAACAACGATGAAGTCTAAGGTGAAGCACGCAAACTCAAATAATGCCTGTTCACTCTTGCCTTAAAAATCCCTAGGTTGTACGCATCGGGAAACAGTGACGCAGGAAGAGAATTCCATTCCTTTGCAGTTCTAATAATGAAAGATGATGCGAACCGCCAGGTACGAACCGGAGGAATGTCGACCACGTATGGATGGAACCCCTGCCCACGCCGAGTTGTCCGATGGTGGAATGGTGCTGGGGGAATTAATTCATGCAATGCCTGCGCACACTGTAGTGTGCTGTAGAAGACACACAGACTAACAACCAGTCGGCGATGTTCGAGGCTCTGGAGCTGTCTTGAAGTAAACATCTCATCGCCAATGAGTTTCCTGGCACGCCTGTCGATAGCTTCCAGGACTTCGAGCTGGTACCGGGTGGAACCATCCCACAGATAGCAACAGTACTCCATGCAGGAGCGGACTTGAGCTGTATAAAGCTTTAACAGCTGGTCCGGTGTGAAATAATTCGGATAATGACGGACCTTGGAGAGAATGCCCAGTTTTTTTGAAGCAGTCTTAGCCCTGGATTCGATATAGTTTCCAAAATTGAGTTTGGACGATAAGTCTATACCGAGTAGTTCAAGATGGTTAGTGACTGGAACAGGTACACTCCGGAAAGTAGGAGCCAAGTTAAACGGGCTCTTTTTAGCGGAGAAGAGACACGCCGCCACGCCACATATAGAGCGTTTGTGTTTGTGCTGTGTATTATACACATACATACACATCGCTCATACAAAGTAACATTTTTATATTTAAATTTGTGTGTGTCTTACTTCAACTTTACGATTCAATGGATTTCAACGAAATTCAGAATGGGGTTAACTTGTCAAAAATACGGGGCGAAATTATAAATTAAAATTAACTATATGATTTCTACGCTTTCGCGCTCATTTATGGATACTACTTCGCTCCCATGAGTCAGATTTTGTTGCTTTAGCTCACTAGCTGAAACCCGCGACGTTATCTGCGTTTCGTTAGTAGTAACATGATACAACAGACAGATACAGGGCTACGCAATAAAAAATAGCCTTTGTCCTTTCCCAAGGTCTATTGACTATTCTATCTCTGTACTAAGTTTTATTGAAATTCGTTCAGTAGTTTAGGCTTGGACATCTGTCCATCTATCTAGATCTGTCTAGATAGACAGACAGACAGCGTTACTTTCGCATTTATAATATTTATAGAATAATCTCCTTTACTGCGTTTGCACTGGTGCCGTGCTGTGACCGGCACAGAAGGATAATCCTAAACTCTTTCTTGTCAATGTGTCGTAAAAGGCGACTAAGGCTATAAGGCTATAAGGTTCAAACAAATGGGCAACAGCGTCGCCATATCCTACCACAACACACTGCGCTCGCCAAACCGTCTACCGAGCGTGCTAAGTATTGGTAAACCCCCCCAGAGATGATGGGGGAGGCCTACGATCAGCAGTTGACATCCAACGGCATATGTGAATCTCCCTCACTGAACGGGTACTTAACAAAAACTTTTTGATATGATATAATAAAGCTAAAAACATTTTATTTTGAAATGGTTCCATTAGAAATAATTCTTTTGAATAAATCATTTAAAAAAAAGTTTATTTCGGACAAGAAGTCCATAAAATCAACATTATTTTACAGTAGGAGACACAAGTAGAACACAGAAAACAGAAATAAAATATTACAACATTATAGCAGAAGTAAGCAAAAATAAATAAAAACACATAATTTAACATTGAATTAAATAAAATCATGTAAGTCTAAGTATTTTTATGTAATACAGTTTATATGTAATACAGTTAGTGACGAAGATTATAACTACTCGTATAAATATTTATTTAATTATAATTAATTCATTACCGTTCTGGTGTAGTATTACGTGTACAACTTAGTAGTGCCTTAACGATCGATTCCCGCTCGTAGCAGAAGTTTGTATTTGTAGAAATATTTGTTTCTAGTCAGGATGTATGTCCTTGTAGGTCTCCCCAGCATGCCTCGGAGAGCACGTAAAGCTGTCGGTCCCGATGATTATCATAGACAGATGTATGTCATAGACAGCGACCGTTGCTCAAGGTGGGGAAAATATTCGTCAACACACAGTAGAGCAGCGTGGTGGATTGAGCTCCAGCCCTTCTTCTATATGGAGAAGGGGCCTTTGTCCATCAGTGGGTTGTTTACAGACTGATTCACTTCAGTTCAGTAATTCATTAATAAACGAGTAAAGATCGTAAAGATCGGCCCCCAGTAAGATGAGAATCCTATGACTCAGAGGTGCACACATCTTCATTGCCTAAACAAACATTGGCAAGTAGTTGCTATTACTACTGCTCGTTCCATCATCAACCAGTCTGGTTTAGTAATATGAGTAATCGCCTTTACGCGGGTTCGATTCTCGCTCGGGCAGATATTATATATAAAAGATAGTATTTATAGAAATATTTGTTTCCGTCTGGTGTGTCTGGTGGTCTGGTTGTATGTCCTTTTTATTCTCCGTACCGTGTCTCGGAGAACACGTAAAGCCCTTGTTACCGGTTGTTATCATACAACTGATAGCGATCTTTAGTCATGGTATAGAAATTATACCAACCCGTAGAGGAGTAGCGTGGTGGATTCAGCTCTAAACCTTCTCCTATATGGAGAAGAGGCCTTTGACCAGCAATGAGACGTTTTAGTCAAACACAAAAAAAACTGTATGTCACATTGGAGTATTAATCAATAATGATGTGAAAAAACCGCACGGAGTGTCTACTATTACATAGTAATCTTATATTGAAATGATTTTCAAAGTTCAAATAGAAATGAAAAGTATTACACGAAGGGAAGACAGGAGTCGCGTACCTACATGCTTAATATATTTAGAAAAAAATATTTGCATACATTTTTGTTCTCTAGCCGCTTGAGTGTCCGGGCAATGACCTTTTAGTTTACCAACTACACAAAACTGCCCAAGGCCTCTCACGTTTTGTTATGTAATTTCCCACCGGTGATAATGTAATGTACGGTAATCAACCTGTAGTTGACAGTTGCACTTCGCGTACTAATGCCCGTGTCGAAAAAAAGTTGACATAGGCAACATAGCCATGGCGACCATTACTTGACACGGGCGCTTGCGGTTATTGCGGTTAGTTTGTAAACTCTTGTCAACTAGTAGTTAACACGGGCAGTTGAGCGGCTAGTCTAGATCTTGTTATTTAACGCATGTTTATAAAGCAACCTATATCGATTAATATTTACGACAGTCAACAGTCATTGTTTTTCATACAAAGCGTTTATTAAAACGTTGCGTTTCAAACGCTACACTTTTGAATATATAATTAAAATAATCTTTATTGTAAACCACAAAGAAACAAACAATAATAATCATCACAGATAAATGAAGATGTACAAAAGGCGGCCTTATCGCTAAAAGAGCGATCTCTTCCAGACTACTTTTGGGTATAGGACACGGTATAGAAAAACGGTTAGGAAATCTAACGAGTCAATCTCTTTAAAGGACAACAGAATTATTAATTTAATTAATGTTTATTCAAATATAATTTAATTTTAGTTTATTTTTTTTTTTAATATTTTTAAAAATTTGTGTTATATTCTTTTTTTCGTAGTTTAAGTCAAAACTTTTAAATTAGATTCTTTTTATGAGAATAAACTTGAATCTATGTAAAGACGCGTGCAAAATTTAGTATTATAATATATACACACATTTTTACATTAAGTGTGTAACCTTGATACACTAACCTTGTAAGTTTTTATTAATCAGTGTTCCCACCTGTCAATATCGTGGTCACTAATCCCACCTGCTCTACTGTGCAAGTATGTATACCTACCTTTAATTTCATCATTAACAGGTGTAAGGGAGGCAGCTTTATTTCAGTTCATAAAATATTAGTGTTATGAAATAGTATAATGAATACACGAGTTTAAATTGAGGAAAAAAATCAACAAAATATATTATTAAAACAAGCATTGTAGCAAAAATAAAAATATTTCGATTCGTTACACGAAAAGTATTTTTGTAGTCGCAAATATGTCGCAATATGTCGTTTATGAACTGCGTGAAATCGCTATTAAAGTTTTCTCCTATGAATTTTGAATTATTTTATATATTATAATTATTTTATTATAACTTCGGAGTATAAAATAACAATGAAAAATAAAAGAAAAAAAATAGTAATTTTGTAAGATTTAAAAATCTACGTTATTGTAAGAATGATATTTCGTTCATTTTTAGGGCCTTTTTTAATTATATAAAGTAATAATAATATTACTATTATAATCTACTCGTAAAGATTATAAAAAGTAAATGAGCATAAGCTACTGAATGACAAAAAATCAATTGGACCTATTAACATTTATATAAAGAAAATTGGCTCTATTAAAAGTTATTCGTATTTAATTTTGTTTATATTTCATGAATATGAATTATTTGATCGAGGTTACCATTTCGAAATTAAGATCGTTCTTTTTGATATTACACAAATATATAATATATAATACAAATGTTCCACATTGAACTCGTTATACATTAATTTTACTGATACATATTAAAAGCTGCTACGATATTTATTTCCCTTTTTTGTGTCGCAGGGGAATCCATTTACGGATGATATCCAGGACGCCCTGGTAGGCAGTCTTAGACCTATGTCGGACTCCGCACTTTGGGAGTGCAATACCGCACTAAACCTCTGCGAGAGCCTTCAGCCGTTTTAATAGGAGGGTCCCGGATCTACAGGCAACAGGATCCCTCCAGCGACAGACTGGCCTCGGCGAAAAGGCCAGACTTTTCCTCCATGGGGACTGTCCAGCTTACGATATTTATGGCCCACAATATGTTTCAATAACTAGAATATCAAGCGCATAAAGAATTTTCGTAAAGGATCTAGTAAATCTTAAAATTTATCAACATGTTCAAACAAACAAACCAACTAGGCTTTATTATATATGTAAGTAGATTACAGACTTTAAACTACAATGTGTGGCTTTAATTTTTCCATTTATTAATATTTATATTTATGTAATAATTTTGGTGATTATTGAAAATCTATTTATTTTATTAAGGTTTTGACGACGAACTGTCACAGTGGACACAGCAACTAGCTTTTGAACTAGTGGTCGCGAGTTTTATCTCCGCTCCTAATACATTTTTTTATTGGACATACAAAGCTTCGACACAGGATTTTATTCTAACTGTACTCCAGTTAGAAATTATTCGGTATAATTCCGTTTAGTCTCAGGTGTTTTTTTCATTAATATTTTTTATTATTGTATGTTTTAAAACAACTCAGGAGTTGGACGATAATTATAAAATTAATTGCAAAATTATTAGAAGCAAAATTAATTATTAGTTTAAAATGATATGTTTGACCGTTAAAACTCTCCGCCTTTGTAAAAGTCACGCGTGGAGCCTTCCTTATCTCGCTGGCATTTCTAAGTCCAGTTATGAACCATCTTATTAGAAGTTCTCTTATGAACGAGTTTTTGCTCGTTCAGATTGCACTTTTAATTACGAACAAAACGTGAGAAACAACAGAGTTAGATGCAACTAATTGTTATTAAAAATATTATTATTATAAAATGTTTTTTTTTTTATTCCAACATACGTATACCCTGTTTTTTTAGAATAGTCCAATTTAGTAAACAAACCCTGTCAATACGTAATTTACGATTTTTCCGCATTTATCACTCACTTTCACAACACATTAGTTTACGGACATTTGTAAAACTCTATTTACTATTAATTTCACTAAAAATAAATATCAATTTATCATTTAAACACATAATAACTATTAAAATACGAATATCGAGAATACAGATAATTCATATTTTTTAATATGTCATTTCAACAACTTTTTTTTTAAGGCAAATAGGGATGTGGTCATTATATTTTTAGAGGTGAATGAGTATAAGTGAATGAACAAAATGAATGATAAAATATTCCGTGTTCTTTACTATTTAGGTATATATTTTACATTTTCACGAATTACAATTTGTTAATAAGTTTAATATTTTAACGTTTAATATTTTTCGTGAATCACTAATTTTTGATATAAAAAATGAAGCTTCAATTTCAAGATCATACTAATCCACTGAACAATAAACACGCGTGAAACAGTGCGAATAGTCTAGCCGATGTTAATATAAATTAAGTAAAACTTGACATTGTCATTCAACTTAGCGTACTCTGTGTAAAATACCTAAGTTAAGTAATACCTAAGTTACGTAGTAAGCACATTACTATTTATTGTTATAGTCGAGTAAACGACTGAGTAAGAACAAAATCGATGGTTAATGAAATGAAATTAAATATATAAATTACATACGTCCATGTTGATACTTTTCTATTACCATATTTTTCTTGTTTTTTTCTAATTTTTTTTTTTTTTTTTTTGTAATATTTATACACAAGCATCAATTATTTGCAAAATTATATAAAATATTGTTGGTTTTGAGACAATTTAGATATATTATTATTAACTTGCCAAATTATCAGCACTCTGTGGTCTCGTAGTTGTAAATTATCTTGGCAAAATATGTATTTTTAGGGTTCCGTAGAAAAATGGCAAAAACGGAACCCTTATGGATTCGCCATGTCTGTCTGTCTGTCCGTCCGTATGTCACAGTCACTTTTTTTCGAACTATAAGACCTATAGGTACTGTTGAAACTTGGTAAGTAGATGTATTCTGTAAACCACATTAAGATTTTCACACAAAAAAAAAAAAAAAAAAAACAAAAAAAAACAAAACAAAAAAAATTTGTAGTTACCCATACTTAGAACTGAAACTCCTAAATTTTTTTTCATCAAACCCATACGTGTGGAGTATATTTAGATAGGTCTTCAAAAATAATATATAGGTTTCTAGTATCATTCTTTTCTAAACTGAATAGTTTGCGCGACAGACACTTCAAAAGTGGTAAAATGTCCCCCCCCCTGTAACTTCTAAAATAAGATAATGATAAAACAAAAAAATATATGTCCATTACCATGCAAACTTCCACCGAAAATTGGTTTGAACGAGATCCAGTAAGTAGTATTTTTTTTTTAATTAAAAAAAACCCTATTATTAAAACATCGATCAAAGTTACAACGAACTACAAGAACTTTTGCATGATGATACTTGCTGCTATGGAACCCTTCATGGGCGAGTCGGACTCGCACTTGCTTAATTTTTTTTTTAATTAACTTAGCTGTGTTTATACATTTGGGTTTGTAACTTAGACCTATACAATTATGGCATACGTTTATACTTTTATGTCTCAACATTTTATTCTCAAAATAAATAAACAAAATTTTTAAATAGTATTTATAAATGATTACAAAATGTCAGCAACAAAGTATATAATAAAGTATATAAGCGAAGGGCGTAATTATGGTCTACTATTTATTTACATAGAACAAGTCTGGCCAAGAACTTAGTTAACGCACAACTAAAGTCCTTGTGTCACACCGGAGCGTAACTAATTTTCGACTTGTATTGTATTCGTAAATTTCAAGAATTTGTTTTAAAGTTTGTCGTTGAAAGTTTGCTTAGTGTAAGACTGTGTTTGAATAATAATAATAATAATAGAAAATGTAGAACAATACAGCTCCATATCCATATCCTGGTTACAATATGGTAACCTCTTTGGAGAGACCAAAGGTTTTGTCTGTGCAATTATGGACGAAGTTATTAAGACGAATAACTACCGGAAACATATCATGAAAGACAGAACTCCCGACATATGCCGAGCGTGTCATCGCCCAGGAGAATCCATAAGAAATGTTGTTTCTGGGTGTAGTCGTCTTGCTAACGGTGAGTATTTGCACAGACATAACCAAGTAGCCAGGATTATCCACCAACAACTTGCGCTTCGATACGGCTTTGTTGAAAATGGTGTGCTTTACAGGTACAAACGAACGCCATTTCTTGAAAATGGTCATGCTTTGCTCTACTGGGATCGATCTATTGTCACTAATCAGCGCGCCATACAATTATTCTCGACATTACAGTTCCACATGATGATAATCTCGTAAAGGCATAAAAAGAAAAATTAAGTTAATATTTGGACCTTGCCTATGAGATTACCGGCATGTGGAATGTGGACTCAATAATAATTGTTCATATTGTCGTGTCGGTCATGGCTTATTAGCGAAGAGTTTCGACCAACACCTTAAGAAACACTCGCTAAATTATTGGATCAAGGGTCGGATATAAAAGGCAGCGTTGCTTGAGACGGCATGTATTGTGAGGAGGTTCCTCAGCTCTATCGGCGGCCTGAGCCTCAACTTGCTACCGAAAGAGAACTATTTTTTATACTTTTAAATATCTATTTATTAATTTTTTATATAAATATATTTAAAATTTTATAAAGTACGTTAAATATAGAAATAAAAGAATAAGAAATAATATTAAATGTATTTAATATACGAGTACAAACTCGGTCTTCTGTTCCTAAGGTAGGTAAGTTAAAGCCTGTATTTTAGGTAAAAACCGTTTGATATACTCGTACTTTTTTTAAAATAATAAATGATGGTGCATATAAAAATTACATATCTATCTCTATTTTAATATTCAAAAATAATATTTTGTATCAAGTTTTAAAGATAGCTAATAAACAAACGTAATGTACTTTTTTCCCTATGTGTACTGTTTCCAAAGCATGTCGTTTTTTAATATAGATTTTCAATTTACGAATGTTGTCTTTGATATTAAGTATAGTAATGATGTTAACTTATTGTGGAACTAATTACGTTTACTGCAGCCGATGGATCGAAAAAAAACCAAATTTACTTAAAAACTACTTTAATTAATTAATAAAAAAATTACAACTAAATATGTGAAACCTATTCGAAGTTGGAATTAGGAATGACAATATTTTATTTAAAATTAATTATGAAAATTAATTTAGGCTAATGATGAAATCGCTGTGTCGGCGACTCGTAGCTGACGCTCGTAGCGGACGTTGCGACATGGGCTGCATCGGCTTTCCTTCGTTTTGAAACAAACATCCTAAATGCTTGCTTGCCAATTCTTGTAGGGTACCGTAAGATTCATAGTATGGTTCCATACGTAACACCTCCACCCCCAGAGCAGCAACTATTTGAGGACTTTTAACGAAAATGTTGCTGGCACAGACTCCTGGTTACTGGATCCGCTAGGCACTGCATACATTTGCTCCTTGTCCTTTCTTGAGTCTTCCTCTGGCATAGTGACTTTAGTTCTTGTTCTCAGGTGACGTCGAATGACAAAGATTAAGATGAATGAGACAGTGCCTATTATAATCCCATACAGTGGTATCGTTGTATGATATAATGTTGTATCTACATGATTCAACTTGATTGGATTTTGAACAATTATTTTATCTTCTAGATGTTGCAAATTTTTAAGATTTACTGTGTTGAGGGTTATGTGAGGTATCTTGTCGTTTTCTATCGATGAATAATTGTTAGAGATTTCAGTGTTCCTTTGATTTTATCATTGATATTAATAATGGTGATAGTCTTCATCCGTAAAGAACACTGCATGCAATCAGGCTATTTTCGTGGCTGGTGATTGATAGTTTTCCCGCAGAGAAGGTAGTTATCAGACTTCGGGCATTCAGCCTCCATGTACATGAACAATTTTCTATCGGTTGCCATAAGAGGATAAGGAGGTATAAGGATCTGTTGTAATTTGTTAGGGACAACGGAAAGGCGTTGCAATTTGAAAGTATCGATTGAAATAATAGGGATTTTTTAAAATTACTATAATACGTTTTTATTGAAGTAATTACCAGGTTTAATTACAATATAATAATTTCTAAGATCAGCATCTAATATTTAATTATTACTATAAATGTTACTAAGTCTATATATCATATTTTCTAAGCTATCTATGCTTATGATGAGTGCTCGATGCACAAATAAATGCTAAGATATTCTCTATTCTATTTATTTCTAAGTATATAGTATATATAATATAAATTTAGCGAATTTAATTATATTATTTACTTATAATTACTATTATATTACTTATAATTGATGGATCGAAAAAAAAACCAAATTTACTTAAAAACTACTTTAATTAATTAATAAAAAAATTACAACTAAATATGTGAAACCTATTCGAAGTTGGAATTAGGAATGACAATATTTTATTTAAAATTAATTATGAAAATTAATTTAGGCTAATGATGAAATCGCTGTGTCGGCGACTCGTAGCTGACGCTCGTAGCGGACGTTGCGACATGGGCTGCATCGGCTTTCCTTCGTTTTGAAACAAACATCCTAAATGCTTGCTTGCCAATTCTTGTAGGGTACCGTAAGATTCATAGTATGGTTCCATACGTAACAAACTGCTGGTGTTAAATAAATAAATATTACATATATTTAAAAAAATTGGATTAAGCCCAGACTCGGGACGGAAATTAAACCCACAACCCTGGACCCGAAAGCAGAGTCAATGCCAACTGCGTCACATACCAAATTGTGAGATATGATGCTATTATAATATTAATATGATGATATTAGAATATTAATATACGAAAATTCTACAACATTTTCTTCGTGAAACAAAGCATAGTAGTAGTTATGTATTCATTGGTGGTATTTATCTAAAAAATAGAAGAACATAACATCTAACTGCTAACAAAAAAATTAATACTAATCACTGTACTAAATTTTTAAGTGCAATATAGATTAAATATATGTATTTAAAAAAAAGGAAAGGAAATTTTGTACAGGAAATGTTTAGAAAATTTTTTCATGAATTAATCAGACAACAAAATAAAATCATAATCAAATATACAAACAAAAAACTGACAGACATATAAACAAACTATGGTGTCAAACTTATAACATCTTTTTTTTGTGTTAGGGGCTTAAATTACAATACTTAAAATAATACACCGAACCTATCATTATCAAATAGTAATATCAGTAGTAGTAAAAAATGTTGAATTGTTCTAAAAGGACTCCTCTTCTCGTATATGTAGTTACGGAATATTTACTACTGTGTATGATTTTTTAATTTAATTACACGAATAATTATTGTATATCTGTAAACACTAATTTAGCAGATTCAGCTTAAAGATAGATCCTTAGTTACTTTTTATTTATTTATTTTCATTAATTAAACACAATAAATTATGAATATTTAAAAATGAATTAATCCTAAGACTTATTAAATTTCCACAAATTTTTAATATAAATAAAAGCTGATGACCATTACTTCACAAATATTTGGAAGGTTATAGTAATAATTAAAAGATATTTTTATATATTATAAATTAAATATTTGACTTATTAAACTAAAAATGTTATACACTTTAAAAATCAAAATCAAAATTTTTCTTCATTAAAATAAAAAGCACTTTAAATCATTATCTTGCAAAGTACATAACATTTTTAATTAATTAATTATAATCAATAAGAAGCTGTCACTATTTCGGAATCTCGATTCTGCTAAAAAGAATGGGAAAGAAACTCAACAGTTACCTACTCTTTTAGGAAATACCGTCAATACATAACTCATACATCATAAATTGAGTCATATGTCCTGCCTGAAAAACAGAGCCACTAAGCCCACACATCCTTGTCATTTATATAATCTTGTACAGAATATGTAAATAATTTTGTGATATATTAATAATTTGAATTAGAAGTCAATAAAAATAATTAACAAAAAAAAACGAAAAATAATTATTGCCTTTCATAGTTCTATTAATTCTGAATATACACTACATACTGCAAATAAGATTGTGATTTGACGGTTTCATCACTTTAATAGATTATAATCTACCGAAAAATAATGCGTTAAATTGTAAGCATTATGTTACGGTTCACAATCTTTCGACAGTTCACAATCTCGCGTGATAGATTATAATCTAACGGTATTTACAATTTTACGGTAATATATAATTAGGTATATATACTTAAATATAAAGGTCTGGTACACTAAGGCCTTAAAAACAGAACAACTTACTACCTGATGTTGCAATAAGAACGTAAAAAGTTATTTAAAATTTTAATTAAATTAATATAATAATGTGGGACTATTGAGTATGACCTTATCACAAATGGCTTTAAAGCATAGTTTATATCATATACCTATTATCGAATCGATGAAATTATCTTTTAAAAAATAATTGTTAACATTTTCAATTTGAAAACAGATTATTATATTAGATTCTTGTTTTAAAATTACAATAAAAGAGTGAACAAAGAAAAATGTCTCATCTCTGTTAAAAGAAAGCAGAATAACGCGTTTAATGTTAGTTAAGTTTTTACCCGACTGCGACAGAAGGAGGGTTATGTTTTTCGAGTGTATGTATGTATGAATGTATGTATGTATGTATGTATGTACGTATGTATGTATGTATGTATGTATGTATGTATGTATGTATGTATGTATGTCCATTTCTTTGGCACGCCCTACAGCCCAAGCGGCTGGACGGTTTTTGACATATGAGGGTCGTTGGATTTGTCTAAATTGTAGTAGTGACAAAGGCTATATAAATTTTCAAAATGGCGCCCGCGAATGGCGGAATGAGGGGGGGTGTTGAATTTTTTTTCTTACTGTAGCAATATGGGTATCAAATGAAAGCTTTTAATTGTTTTATTCTTTTTAGTTTATAATAAGAGTATTTTACGCAGTGGGTTTTTTTGATTTTTTTAATTAAGTATACTTGTTATGATTCTTTTAATTAAATATCACTGTCTATTCATTCTTGACACTGTTTTACTGAATCTCATGACGATATTATAAATTTCATGCATGCTGTTACATATGACTTGTATATTACTATTTAGTTGGATTAATTTTTATTTGTTTTAGTTTGGATTAGTTTTTTACCGTCCCTTTTTAAAAATATCATGTATGTACCAATATTTTGAGGCGGTAAAAATTTGTTCTTAAGTATAAAACACTATAAAATAATGGTTTTAAAGAGCTTTAAATGTAATATTAGAATTTATTATGTTTTGATTTTTTTTTATGAAATAAAAATAGAAAGAATATTTACATCCAAACTTATTAACATATATACTTTATTATTATATATAAAATATATAAAGTTCAAAATCAAGTTACATTAAATAATAAATAATAAACTAATCAGTATCATTGTTCCAGCGCCTGTGTAAGCGCAGCCAGGTTCGCTTGTGTGCGTGTGTACTTAGTCGACACACACAAGTCCACAGTTACGTGATCGGACATAATAAAGACGCACACAGACGCGGCGCGGGCAACGTCCCTAACTCGGTACCCACAACGATAGCAATGTTTTATTTATACTTTCTTAGCCCGCGGGATGCGGGAATAACGGCGGATCTGAAAATTGGTAACTTTTTTGTCTATAATAATCAAAATCAAAATTTTGAAATCTCAGTCAGTCTCACGTGGGGAATAGGACGGTCTCGGCAAATATCACGTGATTTTTTTCCGTCATTAAAAATCTTAAATACTACTCTTAACTAGAAGAATAGATGTCCCCAAAGTTCTTAAGGCTAATTTTAATTATACTGGTTCTTAATTAGTTATGCATTATTAATGCCGATAAGTTTGGATGGATGTTTACTCTGACGGGTCTCTTCTTAACTTTCAATCTTACTTCTACTTACTAAATTCTCAATCACTCCTATAGTTATTAACTACTAAATCGAGTGCAATGGAACTTGGTACGTAGATAGATGGATATCCAGAATAACATACAGACTACTTTTTATCCTGACATTCCAGCATTATCTGAAGTTACCTGGGTAAAACTGTAAGGCACCGCTAGTAGTAGTAGCTTAATAATAAAGTTAAAAAAAAATATTTCTTTTTGAACGCTCTTATTCCAGAAAGACCATTTATTGAGCTAATAAGTGACTATAAAAACTATGGGTGATAATCATAGAAATATTAAGAATATCTTTGGTGATAATTATGTGTGAAGCGATAACTATAAACGTGAAAGAAACCACGCGGGTTAGCTAGTTTTATAATAATATTTATTATGAATTTATTAATTAATAATATATTTTTCTATATACACACATCGACTAATAAATTACTTTTTTCCCAATATTCATTTGCATTTATTCTTTATAATATATTTATTATAGAATTTTCACATACAACATTCTCTCAATTTCTCAGCGGCATTAGGAGCACCGCGCCTGTGTCACGTCTAGGGACGTGTCTGTGTGCGTGTCCGTGTATGTGTGCGGCTGCGCGGGCGCAGGTAACCGGGATCGTCTGCACTGCGGCGGGAAAGACGGCGTCCATTTTGAAATATGAAAAATGTATTAGAAATTTTTGCTCTAAGAAGATTCTTAGTCATTGGGGTCATTCTTATACATTTTCATAATTCGTACTGAGCACATGAATATAATTGTTAATACTAATAATTATATATATATCTTAAACCTTAAATTATTATTTATTCATATTTTTTTCAAAATTAATATTCATAATTTTATAGAATAAAAATATATATTTTTAAACAAAGTACCTATATAAAGTATCATTGAAAAAAAAATCACTAAAACTCTCGCTATCCTTAAACCAATTTATTATTAAATGTAAACAAAACTAAAAAAAGCTAATTTAATTCCAACAAATCATTATAGAAACATTTCAACACGCGACACGCCATTTCAAATTAGAAAAAAAAAGATCGCCAAAATCTCGCAAGAAATTAATTATGGGTAAAAAAAAAGAAAGGGGTGCGCGAGCGGCGGTTCTGACGTAATTTCTCTGGCGACGGCCGCGCGCCTGCGCAGTGGAGCCCGAGACCTCGCGCCTCCCGCACGCCGCGACAACCCTTCAACATAACCCTCATTTCTATACCTTTACAAACCGAGGTACAGGCGACTCCACAACCGCGAAATTCAATTTAAAAATCGAATCTCATCGTTCGATATTTAAATTTTCGAGTTCATCCCTATTCTACATGTTTGTCCACGTTACATTAACGCCGGTGCACGTGTGGTGACGTCACGACCTACCCGGAGGCTATTCGTAAGTTTTTAATTACTATACTAATCAATAATATTTTTTTTTAATTAGAATTCCAATTAAATTATAATCTTATTAGAATTTTCACATTAACTGTCTGAGCTTTCGTCTCCTTTACCTATTTACAAATTAGAATGAGACAGAACTTTTTTATTCCCTTGCCCTTTGTTTCCAACAAGAATGTGCTTTGTCGTTTTATTTACAGAATAATAGTAATAATATAATTATAACAAGTTTTACGTCTCTTGTCTTAACTTTTATTCAACATTTTTAACGAAAAAAAATTGTGTAATAAAAACTTACTGTCTGTTTAACCGTAGAATTTATAGAGAAAAATAATTTCATGAGAAAAATAACTGTACAAGTATAAAATGTTGGGTTACAAATAATATAATCTTGTGTAGTTACAAATAATATAAATTTACTTCGAAAAAAAAAATCGACTGATATTCGAGAAAAGTTCGAAATTCGAAAAACGCCGCCATTCCGATCGGCGTCCACGTCAGCAACCTAACCTAGGACAACATAGACGCGTCGGAAACACAGGTCAATACACTCGGTCACGGCCGCGCACTTTCACGGAGAAATATTCTTGTTTAGACTACGAGCGATTCTAACCTACCGGGGAAATGGTTACTATATGAATTTTGTACCGCGTTACTTGTGTATTTTAATTATGAACAAAGTAATTATTATATTTATTTTATTTTATTTTACTGATTTTTTTATTAATATTACATAATTATATGATAATACTAGCTCTGCCCCGCGGTTTCACCCGCGTTAATTCGAGGGAAAAAATTAAATACCCGCCTCGTTGGTCGAGTGGTCGCAAGCGTTAATGCCGAGCAAGGGGTCTCAGGTTTGATTCCTGGGTCGTTCAACGTACTATTTAGTTTTATTTTTTATTTTTCGAAAATTCTCAGTAAAAGAGTGATGTTATATTTACTTTAAAAGTGGAATTATGGTTAAAAAAATGTCTCGAGAAGAGAAATAATAAAGGACGCAACGGAAGCTCCCAAAAAGGATTATTTTTTCCCGTTTTTGTAACATTTCTTATTATTGCTCAGTTCCCTATTGGTCGTAGCGTGATGTTATATAGCCTATAACCTTCCTCGGTAAATGGGCTATCCAACACAAAAAGAATTTTTCAATTCGAACTAGTAGTTCCTAAGATTATCTCGTTCAAACAAACAAACAAACTTTTCAGCTTTATAATATTAGTAAAGATTTTAAAAGATTAGTTTTTTAATACTGATTATTTTAAAGTAATAAAAGCTTATGAAAAAGAATTGTTTATCTATTTTGACCTAAAGAAAGAAACTAACATTTACTTGCCTTACTAAGTATACATTCTAAGTAAGAACCTCATATTTTAAATTATTGTTAGTTTCACCCACACGTATGGAAACGACGGTGTTTTAAAAAAACACAGTAAAAAAAATTATCTCTATTCCTAACCTCTATTTTAACCCTTACGACACTTTTTTGACCGTAGGATACCCGTAGGATCTCGTAAAGGTAACTATTTAATTTTTTTACCCAGATGCTCATTTTTTTCCAGTTTTAAGTTGGTCTTAAATTTTTCCTATCTACTATTTGAATGTTATATTAATTATGAATAAAAGTTTGTACCTCGAGTACAAACTTTGTTGTGTTCTTGTAGATATCCAAATATAATTACAAAAATCGTAATTTTTATATTTTCATTGATAACTTATATATTATATTTTACATACACACACGTTCGTCTGTTTCTGAAGTAGGCAACTTAATGCCTGTGCTTTAGGTAACAGCCGACTGATATACATTTTTTTAAAATTAATATAGATAATACATATATACACCCAGACTCGGGGCGGGAATCGAACCCACAACCCTGGAGCCGAAAGCAGAGTCACTGTTAACTGCACCAACGGGCCAGCCAATACTTATACAAGCCTCTCTGTCAACATTTTATTAGTGAAGTCGTGAAATACTGCAATAACGAGATTTTATTTTATTTAAGACAATGAAAAATCCTGATATGAAAAATCCTGATGGAGGTTTTGATTTAATGATGATATTTTAAACAGTTCTTATTATCAGAAAGTTCCTTATAGCTATAATTACTTTGCATAATGAATCGCATATAATTTTAACACCTTTTAATGTTCCGAACAGTAAAACTTTGTTAATTTCGAAACATTAACCACTTGTAAACTTATAATTATCTATTTGTAATGAAATAAATGAGAAAGGAATCAAAACCTTAATTATGAGAAATCAACTATCTCCAAATTTATGTGTATATTAAATATTTAGTTTCGTGTACGAATATTTCGAAATACGACATCATGTTAAAAACTTTAAACAGAGTATAAATATATTATTTAGAGAAATAATAAAAGATTTGAATTTTAATTTGGTATGGTAAGGATTATAGTACCTAATTGAATTAAATAAGCATTTAAAACTTACACCAATAATTTATCCTCATTAAAGATACATACATTCGATACGTGGGAAAATTAAAAAAATAGTTCATACACGAATACTACACACAACTATACACAATAAAAAATGTCTGTTTATGGATTTAAAATTAGAATAAATAATCAGATTCTACATAAATAAAAAATAATTAGGTAATCAAAAACTAATTTAAAAAAATTTAATAAACTACAGGTGAAAAAAGAAACGATATAACTAGTAATTAATTAAGCGATTACTGTAAGTTGGCGTAGGTCACTGATCGACGACTTCGACCGACGAAAGACGACTTTTAACGAACGTCACAGCCACAATTTAACCTACGTATGTACACGTCACTCTTATTTTTTAACGGATAATTTTCAACCTTATGCTCTTGTAACAAGGTTAATAACGTTACTTATAATTTCCTCGAAAATTTTACTTCAAATTTTCGACTCTATTACCTGGTAATAAGCGCGATGGTCTGCATAATGATACAGTGACTAACTCATTCATTATTTCTGTTTCTCGTATATAGTTTACATTGAATTTATAGCTTGTACGTAAATACGATCAAGTCACGTCTGTTATGAGTTCTGTTATTTTGTGCAAGGTTGACAGAGAAATCTTTTTTATTTTATATATTTGACTTATGGCAACTCAGTTCATATCAACGTCAATGTCAACAGTTTACGTGTTAAAAGTATATCAAATATTTATTTATATTCTAAAATAAAGTTTTGGGTAATGAATAAATAAAAATATAAATTTATTTATGACTGCGTCAACACTGCATCGGAAAATAAATAAATTTATTTGAAAAAAAAAAGACTGTTTTGAGTCGGTTACTATTTTAAAAATTTGTCACAGACATATTAATAAAAAATAAAAATAAAAACTTTAAAATAAGAATAAACCTCTTTCATAGTCACGGTGAATTAAAATAAACACACACCAATCACATTAATTCTTTGGCTATGTCGCAGTCGATTCTTTTGTATGTGCATAGAAGAGGGCCTCTACAAATAATATACAAAATAGTTTATCTTAAAATAAGATGTAACTAACGATTCATTGGAGTTAGATGAAATGAAATGAATGAAAACGAATATGAACCAAACGCTAGTTAAGTAGAAAGGTAAAGTTTACACAATATATATATTACATACTTATTTGGATGGATATCTATATGTTATTGATAATGAGTTCAGTTATTTTTGTATGAAAACATAGCAAAATTTCATCGTTCATTCAACAATCATTCAACATCATTCATTTCAACATTCATCCAAACTTTGACATTTATATTATTAGTAGGAAATAGAATCAACAAGCGTAATCTTAACTCAAACTTAACTCTTCAAATTTGGATTTATAATGAAACTAATTAAACTACTCGTACTAATATGATACTCGTAATTCTACCTCAAAATAATATGAATATTCAACATTTGCCCCTATTAAAAGAATTTGTATAAATATACGTTTATTTACAACACATTATAATGCTAAATAATTAAACAGTGACAGCTGTGAAATTGTTAAAAAAAGTGCCCTTTTGAGTAAAGGGCGGACTGGACTGGGTTGTATGCGCAGTCAAGGGGTGACTAGTCAGCTGACCGCGGCGGTATTCACATTAAGATCCTTCAGCTGTAGGTACGTATAACTAATAAAAATGTACACACAATGTATATGTATGTTATCATTAAAAAATACGTTACAATGTTAGGAGTAAAAGAAGATAAGAAGAAATGTTTATTAGATCAAAACATCTGTTGCAATACGAGTAAATACGCCATCTTTAGTTGTCAAATAATGACAAGAGAAAGGTGTGATTAATCATGGCAATTTTTGAATGTTGTACGTGAAATTGAGGACTTCTTTTTGATTTAGAAACATTACACAGATACAAAATGACAAATTGACAGTTTGCAATAATGACAGAATTTTTAGATTAAAATTGTCAGTACTGAATAATCAACCCCTTGAATTGCGCTTGCGCACATGTGACTTATCGAATGTTTATATCATTTTATGAACTGATGACTAAAGATAGAATTTTGACATAAACTTTATAACTAACGAATTGTGTTTAAATATACATAGTAAGCAAAGCCAGAGTTAGATCATATGTAACCGGCCGGCTTCAGTCAGAGATAATAATATCTTAACAAGTCTTATAACAAATATCATTTCGATTGCTTTATTATGGTGGGTTATATCACGGCAAAAAATGGTCCGTAATTGTACCTAATTCAGTACCACTTTCAAGGAAAGATGGTGCTTACTTAGGTATTTATTATAATTTTTGTTTAAAAACAAGATTCTTATGTTACTATAATTATTGTAAAAAAAGTTACTAAAAACTTTTATGTTCCTATTTCTTATTTATATTTTTTAAAGTTTTATTATTAAATTGCTGTAAGTACAATAATTAATGCACTGAATTAAATTTAATAATAATATATCAAAGAATGATTTTAATGATATCACAAGCCATCTAGACATGGCTAGACTAAGAAAAAAGTTTTTAAAAATACCCAAGTAGCGTATCAAAGATGGCGACCGCCTCGCGTTTTACACCCCGACGGTTAAAAAAAAACTAAACTCTTGTTTATGGACCACATGGCGGATACACATGCGGTGGTCTTCCGAATGTAAATTATCTATTTAGCTAATTGTATCTAACAGACACACATAAAAGTTAAAACTTTTAGTTTTAGTATATTTTATTACAAATAAATACGAATCCAGATGAAAACTAAACTTTTTCTCTCTGTATAATATACAAATACTATTAAAGTAAGATGTCATGACTGACTGACTGACCCCATCATCTAAATTATCAGTCGGTTCCTTTCATACCATTCACTAAGTTAAGATTTTTTGGAAAGTCTACGTATATGAG
The DNA here is from genome assembly GCA_036937285.1 of Euphydryas editha. Taxonomy (NCBI): domain Eukaryota; kingdom Metazoa; phylum Arthropoda; class Insecta; order Lepidoptera; family Nymphalidae; genus Euphydryas; species Euphydryas editha. The sequence continues at coordinate 19,123,430 of JAUPFZ010000014.1, forward strand.
TTGAAAGGTGTTAAAGTTCATATAAAAATTCGGTTTTTATGAAGCATGGAAGTATTCTAACGTTATTAGGAATTTAAATTTAATAGTGGCGTTACATAGTGGGAAGTTACATTTAAATTGTAGAGATTATTGGACAAACTCGCCTCGGGAACTGCAAGTTCTGTTTAAAGAATGATTACTTTACCGTACAGTGACTGGCTAGAAGAATAGTCCCGACCGTATTTCTAGTTACGAAATAGAGATTCTGGTGAGAAGAATTGGCAAGAAACTCAAGAGTTACTCTTTTCACTCTCTCATCAGAAGTAACTTTTGATAACAGTCCGATTAAATGTTTTTTTTTTACTGCTCTTTTAAGACATAGAACGACTTTTCATAGCCTCAAACATCAGCACCACACAGCCGTTGTATGTCCACTCCTGAACGGAGGCCTCTCTCATCATATCTGGAGGGATTGGCAAACCAATACTCGCCACACTGGACGGGAGGGTTGGCGAGCACAGTGTGCTGTGGCAGTATATGGTGACGCTGCTGCCCAGCACCATCCTGGTTGGTGCACAGTTGTTCGCATTACTATGGCCATAGTCACATTTTATGACACCTCGACAACAAAGAGGTCGAGACTATTCACGGTAATACATAGGTATAATTAATTTATATAATACGATTGTAAAATAATAAAAAGTGTAAATTATTTAATTGAAATTAATAAATGTTTGTAAAAATCAATAACTCTTAAGACTAGCTTTTCTAGTTTAATGGTTAAGATTCTAAGGAATAATATAATAATGAGTTTTTTGTATCAGTAAACCACCCACTGCTGAGCGAAGGCCTCATCTCCAAGTAGATGAAGGGTAGCAGCTTAATCCACCACGCTGCTCCACTGCGGGTTGGCGGATAATTTCCTTATAATGGGTAACGATCGTTATCAGGTGTCTATGATAACAACCGGGACCGACAGCTTTACGTGCTCTCCGAGGCACTTTAGGGAAACCCACAAACAAATATTTGTACAAATACAAATATCTGTCCCGAGCGGGAATCGAACCCGCGACCGCCCCGGCGCGCGGCATTGAAGCAACTACTCGCAGCACTGCACCAGAACGGTCGTCGGAGTTTAGGAAATAAGATTTCTCTTTTTTTCTCATTTAAGCATTTAATTAACAATTGTTAATTTTCTCGCCACGGAATAAGTTAGCAAAATACAGAATACTAACAGATAATTTCTCACAGAAACTTTGATGCTTAATTATAAACTTCATAATTTCTAAGCTCTACGATTACAAGATATTTAATGCTAGAAAATAATTACCTTTTCAAGTGTTAACTTTTAACGATTACTCGTAAAGCAATTTCGTTGGTGTTAAAATACTATTGTATGCATTAAAGAAGATTTACATTAGCCGTCTAATAATTAGGGTTTTCATAATTGCAACGTTCAACCCGTTCAAGATCCTAAACGGCACTCTTAGAGTCTAGTAAAAAATTTAAAGTACCCATACTTTTCCTAACGTATTATTTTATAATGAAAATTGTTCTTAAACACGGACCGGCCTTAGTCGCCTTTTAGTTATTTATTTTATTTATTTATTTATTTATTTATTTATTGAGCCAACAAGAAATACACTAACACAATGTTAAGAGGCAAGCTCAGTTATTCGGCCAAGTGTATCCTCAATTATAGGCGCAAACTGCATGCATATGAGCGAACAATTTATTATTATAGGTACTATAATATTTAAAAATAAAGACAGAAAATAAATTAACAAAAACAAAATATGACAAGATAAAAATCACCAAAAGAGACACAATTTTCAAAATAGACAGGTAATAACAATAAATTATAATACATCATACGGTTTCAAATTCAAAAATTAAAAATATCATTCAAATTAAAAATTAATAATAGTAAAATTCCGATTATTATAAAAGTAATAAATTATCTAATAGAATGTCAATTCAACAACCATAGCATAATTCAAAATCGTAAAAAAAATATCAAACAATGATAAATTATTAAAATGAACATAAATTTTAAAACACCTCGGTAAGAAGGTAGTCGGGACTATTCTACTACATATTCTTCTCTGCTGGTCAACGCACGGCAATGTTCATCTTTGCTATAAATATTTCGCAAATGAAGTACCAAGTAAAGTTTACATAATTATTTGGCTTAATTTTATTCGAAGATAGAGTACGTTGTGTCATTTTATCGTAAACTTATTGTTTTCAATAAAATTATGTGGTTATTTAACCAAAACCGGTACTGAGAAAATATATATTCAAACTTATAGGTTCAGGAGTGTGATCATTCAGGGCATTTTTTTTAAAGGTAAGCCTTTACTGGACTACCAAAGGAGGATTATGTTTTGTATGTATTTATAATAATATATATAATACGTTTGTACATATTTATATATAACTGTACGTATATATCCATATTAATTTTCGTTAGCTCTTAGCAAAAGGGTTTATCTGATGTTAACACAATATACAGAAATAATACAATATATTTATTCCGAAATTTCACGATATTTTACATATTTACAATGCACTAAAAGCTAATTATATATAGACAGTTTTGGTATAAATCATGTCCGCGTGGAATTGAGCCAAAAATACTGGCAGCATTTCCCCGTTGAATCGTAATTCCGATTCTCTGGGTAAAAAATGCACCAGCCCTCCTGTCACGAGTGGAGTTGATTAAAGTCGACCGAGTCTGTAAATACACAGTTTCATTCAACTATTATAATAATGGGACCATAAAATTAATCTTTGTTTAGAAATGCTTACTTTAGACAGCAACTTATAATTCGTAAAGCATTCGTAACGAAGGGATTTAACTCTTGGGTGGGCTGACTTACTCCTCGTTAAAATAATAATTATGCGAAACTGGAAATATTATTTAAAAAATAACTTAAAAAACATTACAAAACACTTGCTACAAATGCGTAAATGTATATTTATCTCAATAATAGTACATAATTATAAATGTAAAGGTTTGGATGGATGTTTGTTATTCAAGTAATATATATTAATATTATAATAGTTACGATTTTTTTGCCTTTTAAACAAAATAAATTTTCTCAATTTCCAATTTTTGCACACCTACAAACTTTGCTCTTGTACATCCTAAAAGCCCGCCTTTTATACAATTCAATTTTGTGTTGTGCAATGAAATATTAATAAATGAATAAATAAAGTCAGAACAGCTGAACGGATTGCGATGAAGCTTGTCTCGGAACTAGCTGGAGATCCACAATAACACTAGGCTAGCATTTTATTTCAAAATTTCCAGAGATCGAAAGTTAATGGGATAAAAACTGCGACGCACTAGTAAAAACTAAAGTACCGAGAATATGACATTAAAAAAAATAGACTACCTATAATGTATTTTTTTTAGTCTCATTAACGGTAACACAGCGTATTTCAGTCTCGGGCTATATTTAGAGGATAAAAAAATAAGTGGAACTGGTCTAGGCCGAGGCGAAGGTCTAGCGATGTATGAATGTGTAAGTCATTGTTCCCACTTCGTGGTTTTATTTGGTTCTCGTTCGATTTATATTACAACAAAGGAGATAAATTTAACATATCTTCTGTCATTTTAATGCTTATATATGTATATATTCTTATATATATATAACGGGTCCAGTTCTATACACTGAAGATATCTTAACATTTTTTGGAGGGCACTCTATAATCGATACTTAAGTCTGTAATTGAAGTTATACTCCTTTTGGCGCGTTTGGAAAAAATTATGAGAGTAAAATTTTTACGATGTGTCGCGCAAAACGACAGCCAAAAAGCGACATAATGGAGTTAGCTGATGCTATCACTTATTTTTTTTTTATTTTTTATCATTCCTTTTACAAACAAAGAGTTGTGGCAAACGGGATGAAATATTTAGCTATTTTTGTTTTGTTATGCCAAAGTATAACTTCTTACGTGCTTACATAAGTACACACACACACACACACACAGACACACGTTTTTTTTTTCCATTTGTATCTGTCTTTCTGTCGATAACTTGGACGTCCATCATGTCGAAACAAATTTGAGTAAAACTTCGTAAGATTTGAGCCCATAATATGAACTAGGACACTACATATCAATTTTTATACAGAAATTCAGTACCGGTTCCTTGCAAAGAGAGATGAAAATAAAAATGCGAACAAAGCCGCGGGTACATCTGCTCTTTACAATATTATAAATTAAAGATATTTTTAATATGCAAGTATCAAGATTTACTGAACCAACTATAGTACCTATAGTACAAAAAGTTGTATTAAAGTCAAATTTAACTCTATATTCTTACCTCTGCAAATGTCAAAGTAAATTAAACCCCTCGTTTATTCATTTTATATTCGTATGGCTAAAAGTGAGAAGATCTAAATATTCATGTGTACACGGTAGTATAACTGAATCCTGGCAAGCGCAACCTATTTCGTATTCTATAATGTTTAATTTATCACATGTACAGAAAAGATCGTGAGGAAACCTGCATAATGGTTGTACGATTATGTCTGATCAATATTAGTAGAGAGTTACGATTATATAATTATAGAGGACGGCCTAGAGTCCCATTGCTGGGCAAATGACGTTCTATATTTCTCTATAACCTTTTCTTCTATTAAGAAGAAGACTTAGGAGCTTAATCTGCAAAGGAAACCGTTTACAAACCATTTACTGACAAAATTTAAAAAATAGTAATGATGACAGTAGGTAGGTAGGTACATATTTGTTATTTCGAATTCATTCTAGAGTTACAAACGAAAATAACGAAAATAGTAGTTTAATTTAGTATTTCAAATTAAAAAGTTGAAAGTCTTGTCAGTCTGCGGCCAATTAACACCCCGGTGTCAGATTCCATGGCGGATGCGTTAAGGGCGTTCCCTTCCCTCGCTTCCTTTATAATAATTGAGGGAGAATCGGTTGCACAGTTTAGGTTCCATGTTATAGGACACATGTCAACCTTAAATGCATGCAAAGCATTTTTTTTAAATATTAAACTTAAAAAAAAACTGCCTATATACCATTCATTATGTCTAGTACAGTATTCATATATTTAGTAAAACCATCTTTGATCTACTGGAGGACCCTTAGTAAAATGGGGCCTCTAGAATCGTTACAGTAATCTTTTTTATTATTATTATAAATATAAAATGAATAAATAAATATATTTAACAGGCACACACGATCGTCTGTTCCTAAGGTAGTACTTAGTGCCTGTGTAGGTAACAGCCGACTGATATACTTTTTTTGTCATAAATGAAAGTAGTTATAAGTATTAAATATGTAAATAAATATATATTACATACAAACTCGGGGCGGGAATCGAACCCACAACCACTCATTATCATTGCTATTAATAAAATCAGAATTCTAGATATTTTCCAGATAAATTTTGTAACACTTTAAAAATTAATAATTTAGGATAATCACGGTTTAGTCAGACAGAGTTGCGTGTTAAGCCTCTTCATAAAAACATGAAAAAAAACTATTTACTTAGTTGTTATTATAGTCAATAATTATTGTTTAGGTTTTGTAAAATAAGATATATTTGTTGGCAACATCGGTTATTATTCGCTAAAGTGATTTAGTAGGAACTAGAAGGCCCCGTCACGGGGCCCTGACAAGAAAATTGTGGAAAAGAAGTGCCTGAACATAAATTATCATTAACCACCTATGGCGAAATAAATATTTTCATATCGTTTCATTTCATTTGTATTCTCTAGGTAAATAATACAGTTAATTAATGTTTAGATATTAATATATAATATGGATTTTAGAGATATCGACTTTTTTGCACGCATGCATACGTATAAAATATTTTTTTTTTAAAAAGAAGATATAAATTATATATTGTAGGCAGTGTTATATCGAACAATGTTGATGTGACTCCACATTCTCTTATTCCAAGCTTTACATAGTCTTTTAACACAAACTATGTATTCTTGAGTTGAAAATACAAAAGTTCAACTTAACGCCTATTAGCTTTATGTGACGCTTTGATATATGAAAAGAATTTGAACGTAAACTTTATCTACAATCTTTAAGTACATATGTACTTAAAATAAAAAAAAATCATCAGTCCATAATAATCCCGCTGAACAAAATTACATTATACAATATAATATAATATTATAAAACATATTTAACTAATTTATAAAAAAGAAAGAGGATAACTATTTAACTATTTTCTTAACGAATTGTAATATTTCTAATAAATAGGACGTAGATTTTGATAAATTATAAATTTTGTAACAAAAATCTGTTTTTAAAGATAATAAACCAGACATTTCTAAAGAAAAACAATAATGATTGTAAAAAAAAAAACTTTCAACAGAACCACATCGAAACATCGAGGTAAAGTTACCAGTTTAATTAATTAGAAAAAAAAAATTATTCAAATGAACTCAACGGGAGGTACAATGGCGCCTAGTGTGATATTTGAAATGCCTGTCCTGGGAAAGTAACGCAGGTACCGTGAAGCATTTCTATTCTATGTTAATTTCTACCGCTCCTGTGCCACCGACAAACCGTGATTAAAATTTGCTCAGACTTAATGAAGATACTTAGAGCTACTTAGTAAGGCAAGGTTGGAGTAAACGTGATCTAGGAAATACTAGTACAATTATAATGTAAACTATATCATTGAAATTATATTTTCATCTCGTCACCATTTAACGTGTCGAGCTTTTAGTTGAAAAGTACTTCAATTAGATCTGATCTCACTCCGCGGTTATGATCACGTTATATTTATTACGATATTTGTCAAAATGTTTTACGTCATTTTGCTCTGTTTTGCTCTTTTCCACGATTCATAACGTAATATAATATAGCCTACAACTTTCCTTAATAAATAGGTATGCTGTTACCAACAAAAAAAAAATATTTTTCACATCGAACTATAAAAAGGATAGATTTAGGTTGTGTAATAGAATAACGAGTGATACGAGATTTATTTCAACTTTTTTCGATGTAGGATTAAATATGTTTTAATTTATAAATATTTTAATATCACACTTTCAAAGGGTACTACAACGTGGGTAGTATAGGGGCAGCTGCAAAGCTACATCCACGATTTTAAGGTTGGATACTTTATCCATTAAATTGAATGTACGTCAATCAATTTCTATCAAACATAAAACACTTTTTAAAATATATTTTTTATGAACTGTAAATCGACACGAATTAATAAAAGTTTTGTAGTTTAATCTTATCCTTGGTCGTTTTAAAGATCGAAGGATAGCTATACACTATTTCTCCGAATAAATAACTTAAATAAAACATTTTAGAAACCCAATGAAATCCCTCGAAAAATAAAACCTTTTATATTTGTAACGCGCTTCTGCTAAATGAGTAAAAGCACCAAAATTCCCCTAAACAAACAGACGTTTTACTACAAAAAGCAGGTCCGTTGGAACAGAACGGTCGTCCTCAGCCTCCAGCGGTCACCAGAAGTAGCCCGGTAAGATTCCGGACCAAAACCTAAATTACTTTCAACACACCGCCTACAAAAACCGACATACCGACGATATTTGTCCCGAGAAATTCCTGCACTTGTCAAAAAGCAAATACTCCATACAAAGACGTCGAAAAATAATAATAAAAGAACATATACATATAGGAAAACAAAAGATCTAAGCGAGTCCGGAATAACAATCGAACTATGTAAACTTTGAAATAAATCATTATATATTCAACGCACGCCGCTTACAAATAAAGTAGAGTTAGGACTTTTCAACCCTCGCTAGTCGCTATAGTTTTTAATGAAAAATTAAATTATGTAAGAACATATTGAAGTGAAGTACGAGTACGGCCTAGTGCTAGCGTATATCGATTGAATAATTCGAGAAAAAAGAAGCTCGTTTGTAAAAAAAAAAGTCTGGCAGCCCTAGCGATCCAGTTGAGCAAACGACTCGCGCCGCTGCGCCCGCGCCGCCTTCCCATTGGCGTGCCCGTGCGGCGCGGCGGCGAGCGAGCGAGAGGGGCGAACTTTCCCCACGCGACAGAGCGAGACGGGCATGCTGCAGTCGACGGATGCGAGGGGTACCGATCGTTGACTCCTTTCAAGGCCAAGAGCAAGTTACTTTTTGTGGTGTCATCGTAACGCTGTAATAAATACTGAAGTGAAATGACCTTGGCTACTTTCTTTTGAGGTCATCAGATAATGAAATCGTAACCGTGTCGCCGGGGTGGCTGGAAGCAGTTGAATCATTCGTTTTAAAATTTCGTTTCGTTATTGCGAAATCGTAAACTATAAATGACATCTATTGTTAGTCTTCTAAACTGGAATTAGTTTCGCCCCTCTGTTTTTGATTAGATATATGACTGAAATATAATTCAGTTGAATTGCAATGGATATTACACAAATCTTTAGTAATCTTAAATATTATTTGCTATTTATATACTTAAACAGTAAAATAAAATTCAAAGTTTTTTTTTGCTGCAAATCACCTCTTCAGTTTTGTCATCATTTAAGATATGTACGTGTTTAAAAGTTTTCTATTGTAAACCTAAATATTTTGAATTTTATTTCCAAACGAAAATTTGTAAGCAATATTGTAGGACTCTAGTACTAACATAACTTTATTTAAATAATAATTATTTGTACACATTAAATGTGCATTTTTTTTATTATACTCATATGCATATGTCCAACGTAAGTTTGTTGTGTCATACAGTTTTTGTATTATATTACTGGGGCGGATAACGTTTTATCAAACCACTAGGCAGGTGTTTTGCCAAAAAACATCGACTACAGGTGTCACAATTTTTATTAAATAATTATTATATATAACTATGATGGTTATCTAATTATCTTCGCTGTCACATTTTGTTATTTTAAAGTAATAGTTAGAGGAACAGAACAAAAGATTTTTTCTTTCATCATCATTTCTCATCATCATCATCTCATTCTCTATTGTGTAATAAACAAGTATGCTTAATTAAAAAAATCAAAAAACCCGACTGCGTAAAATACTCTTATTATAAACTAAAAAGAATAAAACAATTTACTAGCTTTCATTTGATACCCATATTGCTACAGTAAGAAAAAAAAAACTCAACTCCCCCCCTCATTCCGCCATTTGCGGGCGCCATTTTGAAAATTTATATAGCCTATGTCACTACTACAATTTAGACAAATCCAACGACACCTCATATGTCAAAAACCGTCCAGCCGTTTGGGCTGTAGGGCGCGCCAAAGATACATACATACATATATACATACACTCGAAAAACATAACCCTCCTGTCGCAGTCGGGTAAAAATAGTAAAATTTTCATGTGAGATCCGCCTGTCGCACTTAAAACATTTTCGGTCAAATGTAAATAAATGTCTAAAATATCAGAATTTTTAAGGCAGTAAATAAAGTAGTTTTATTAAAGTAACTTCCATACTGACTTATTTATTTGTACTTTTTGTATTAATATCCCACAGACGTTCCCCATCAAAACATAAAAAAATAATATTGAATTAAATTAATTATTATAAACAACCTCCTCCTCCTCAGGTAAATAAAGAAATTACAAAACTACATATATTTAATGTGCAACTTACCAATAAAAAAAATATCATCACTGACAAAAACAACATATACCCAAACGGAAATGTTTTGAGAGTTCTTTCAGTTATAAATTTAAATAATGCTATAAATTTTACAGGATAGGTATAAAAGTTTTAAAAGGTAAAAGTAGTTAAAATTTAATAAACCATATAATTTTATAAATATCTAACCTACCCCAATGTGTAATATACAGATAAGCAAAACATGGTGTAACACATAGATAACAGTCCAAATACCGCAAGATAATTTATAGCATAAGGATGGGGTCAACGATTTTTTATCTGTCCCTAAACTGACATTTTATTTTTTTAGGGTGATTAAATTTTGATATTTTTTCGGAGGCAAACATTAAAAGGTTGTTACCCCAGACAGTTCTGGGTACCTAATTTATGCTTTTTTTTTATAAATAAAGTAGGTTGTTTATATAAAAACCTTTTTTTTTTCGGAGTGAAAGTAATATTAAGTAATAGTAGTTTTAAGAATGTTTAATCATCAATTCACTCTTGTAGCGAAGTATTCACAATATTCTAAGCTTTTAATTGATAGGATTACCACATTTTTGTATTAATTTAAATAAAAACGTATCGACTGACTTTCACATTAATTTGTGTATATTCACAACAATTGAAAAGTTTTAATCGTCTTGGAGAATATAATGTATTTGTAAGCGAAGATGATAGAATAAAGAATGGTAAGAGACTTAATAAAAATAGAGAGAGTTAATAAAAATAGATAAGAGAAAATGAAAAAGTTTCGTGGAATTGGGAACCACTTAATAGGTTAAGATCACGAATTGATAGAATTGTAGAGTCTAAGAATGAGATCAAGAGAATAAGAAAATGACGATTTCAAAGTTCTTTTTAAGCCTATAAAGATAATTTTGATTTTGAAATAAGAAAAACATCATCCACTGAATGCAATCATAACTGGCAACATCAGATTTGATATATAATGTGTGTATGTGTTATAACACCAGCACTAACTGGAAATAATTTATGGCAAGAGGGAGAACTAAATAATAAAATAATCTATAGTGTCCTATTTCACATTGTCACTAATGGGTGCTACAGTTGAAAAACGCTTATTAAAAGCAACAAAATCCAGTTTAAGAGGAATTACTAATAACTGGTTATAAATGACTAGCAAACCCGGCGAACTCCGTTTCGCCACCAACTTATTTTCGTGAGGGATACTCATACCACGTACTGCCGCCATGCAAAACCATATTGGTTTGTAGTACATGCTATGTATCAGAGATGGCGCTGTATGTGAAAAATGATTTTCCCTGTTTTCCTGCTTTTCTGTTGATAATTTTCCTGAATTTAGTTTGCTATAAAGCTCACGGAGCCCGAGACCTTTCCAACGAATGCAAAACCGTGGAAATCGGTTCGTGCGTTCTGGAATTATAGCGTCAGGAAGGAAAACCCGACTTATTTTTATATTATAGATTATATATTATAAAATTATATAAACATCCGTTCAAGGATGAGCAAGCTGATGCTGGATTTTTATATTGGAGACTTGATAAATTATTGTAACTCATCTCGCTAACATTAACATCTTTCTATTTCTCAAATATTTGAACATAATCGCAGCGCGTCTGTATATCAGTAGATGTAGATTTAGACTGACGTTAGCGCAGTTGGTAGTGCTTTCCGCTTCGGGGTCATCAGTTCGTTTCCCATCCCGACTCTGGGTGTAATATTTGTATATAATATAATATTGCAAACTTACCTTTTAGTTAGTAAAATCACAGCGTCGTATATAAGTTATGGGTTAATTTTATCATGTGCAAAGTTAAGTTTGACTTAAATCCTATTTTACACTTACTATTTGTACACACACACTTTTTGCGAAATAATCGATATTTTAAAGTGATACACATCGAAGGAATTTCAAAACTATTTGAATAAATTTAATTTTAATATGAACTACGAATTACGTCATCCGTTATGTAGAAGTCCTTAACCCTAATACTTTTTTTATTAAACTAGGGTCGCGAGGCTTTATTTGGGTACCTACTTATATCTATATTCTTTTGAAATTTTGCTAGCATAGTGATTTCGATATGTATTATACTTGTATAAGAGTTTTCTGTTATTATAATTATAATCGATTCTTTTTCTCGAGTTATTTCTATATAGTATTCTTAATGTTGTATTAAAATTGTTTATATTTTTGTGTTTAAAATATCTCTTAATATGTCTAAGCGTGAGGAGTATTGGCAAAAAGATATGATTTAGGAGGCGTACGTTCAACAGTGGAGGTCATGACCAGGCTGAATCAATCAAAATAAGCCTACTTTAATTGTAAAAAAATCGTTGGGATGACATTAGAAAATAAAGCAAAGCAAATAGGTACATTTCAGAGAATTGCGATAGTTTATATAGTTTATATAAACTTTTAGATAAATATTTAATTCCCATAAATTCTCTGAATGATAAACATCAAGCTACTAGTATTATGAATTATTCTATCCATGAAAGACAATGGTCGGTACGGTTTTATTTGTTAAACATTTTTATATAATTCCTAGATTTAATTGTTATCGATTGACATTCATTGACTTCAACGCTAAATATGACGAAGGATATAGAAACTTCTTAATATTTTATATTTATAACAATTTAAAATATAATTAAATTAGTTTTTTTTTTATTTTAGTTTAAAGGTTTTTATATATTTTTTTTTAATTTTAAATAAAAATATATTGGTACTGCTTGCTTGGACTTCATAAATAACATGCAATTTTTATATCCACATTTCAAATTATTTGTTAAACAATTTTAGTAGTCAATTCAAACATTACCTAATCAATAATTCTCCTATAAGGAGAAGCAGAAGAGCCATTTGCTCAGCAGTGGGACGCTTACAGGCTGATTCAGATCAATTCAGTTAATCATTAAATTGGTTAATACAATTAAACATAAGTCAATTATTTAACGATAATTGTCGTTAATTTATATCGGAGTATACACATACCCGCATACGACACACGTGTCAGATCAACGGGGGAACTTGTACAAGTGCGAGTACGCTTTTATGTTGATTCAATTAAACTTGTCGCTATGGGGACAATGTTACAAATACATTTTTTTTTAAAATACTTTAATTTATACTACTTTTTATTGTACTTATATATTATACTGATTTTTTCTTATCTTAGGCTTAATTTTGATAAATAAAAATTAGTAAGATTGTTTTAAATTATCTTTTCTTATCTTCACTAGCCGGTAATGGAACCCACACGATTTAGAGAATAAAACCCACAATATATTAGTATCTAATTGTTGAGAATAAAGGAGGATTCATTTGATATCTTTTTTCTAACAACTACTCAAAATAATTTGCTCAGACCTTATTAATTATGTTTATTGTTTATGATCGACTCTGACTTAAAAGAATAAATAAATATAGATAGATAAATCAATGCTGATCGCACAGAAACGATCAAGATTCATCACAGCGTATTCCTTTCTTCTTTCTATTAAAAAAGCATTTACTTACAACGACGTCAGTAACAAATTTATTTTACACAATGCATAGATATTATTAATTATTGAGTGTGTTCTGAAATATTCAGAGCGCTTTATCAAAGAATTTCTGTTAAAAAAGTCGTAACGTCGTCGTATGTTACTGGACGTAAATATACTGAATTTCTAATAGCATCAATCGGTCTTGTTAGAAAAATTCTATCAGAATCTGCTTAGATACTGTCAACCAGATAACATTTATAAGATAGGTTACATTTTAAAACTTTAAAATTACGGTCATATTCAATTTATTTTTCAACAATTATACATCACTCCAGATCCTCTTTGAACTACCGAAAATTAATGCGAGTAAAACTGTGGAAGATCTGTTGTAGTATAATTAAAATCTTTATAACAATTATTTCAATGATAATTCTTATTAAGATATATTAAATAATTAAAACTAAATTTTTCAATATTGAACTAATTCGTTTTCTTCAGAGTATTGGAATCCAAAAGAAATCTGGTAAATGTAAAAGTTTATTTAAAACTTATAAATTTAATTAAAATATTAAACTAATTCAACAAAGAATTAAATACAATTTCTAATTTTCATTTACAGGTTAATTTTTAACTAGATCTAGGTTTTTATTTTAGGTATTATTAAAATTGTCTAAAAATGTTTGATATGCATTTCGTTTCACTATCAACTTTCTTCCGATGTATCTTGTAGCTGATCCGATCAGCTTACAAATAAAATAAAAAAAATTCGATCACAGGCTATTTTAGTCACTATCAATTCATAAATAAAGTCAAAGTTCTGTAGGACGAAGGTTGCGTAGGAGCGCCCACGCAATATATTGTGATGATTCATTGTGTGAACTGACTTTTGAAGCATCAGCTTTAAATTGATACTAGGTGCAGCCCGCATCTTTGTTACCATTTATTTGTAGCCTCGTTTGAATTTTATATGATATTTTATATAATTTTATATTATTTTCTTGAATATTTTGTGTGATATTATTTTGAACGTATGTATTTAAAAAAAAAAGAAATGTTTGTTTTTTTTTTTAATAATGCCCTTTGTTTTTAAGTCAATCGGAATTGACTTAAAAACTATTTGATTTTTATACGGTTATATGTGGTGTTTTTACGTATCATCTTGTTTATTATTAAAATATATATATAAATCTAACTAATGGCTTAATTTTTTAATGATTTTTTTCCTCTTTAAAATATATATTAGTTAAGTACAAGTCAGAGCCGCAGATGAAAGATTTTGTAAAATATGTTTGATGCATGTTAAAAACTTAAGTTTCTTTTATGATCTCCATCTAATTTTAACTATTTTTATTTGTGTGATAATGCAAAGCGGTCATAGTAATAGGTACATATTGTGTATAAAAATTAAGTTACTACATTGCGATCGAAAGACAAAGCTCCAGGACATGACGGATAGATGTGTGTGTGTGTAGTAGAGTCAAAGTAATAGGGTTCCTTTCGAGATCTTTGGTTACGGAACCATAAAATATAAATAAATAAAAAAAAAACCCACACTCAACGGTTCCTAGAAGGTTAAATTGTATCGTTGGTCTAAAACACACACGACACAAAAACTGAGACGACCACAAGCATTTGAACTGCCTTACAAATTTTCTTTGACAACGTTCTGGTGTAGTGGTGCGAGTAGTCGCCTCAAACCGCTCGCCGGCGGTCGCGGGCTCAATTCCCGCTCGAGACATATTTGTATTGGTACAGATATTTGTTTCCGGCTCGCAGTGGAGCAGCGTGGTGAATTAAGTTCAACCATTCTTCTATATGCAGAAGAGTAGTGGGTGGTTTTTACAGGGTGATACAGTACAGTAATACAAATTTTTGTCATAAACGGAGATTGATCCAGCGACAGCTAGTGCCACAGCCAGTTGTTATGACCACTACGAAACTTTAAGTTATCTAACGCCGAGTTGCACGAAACAAATTTTAGATTTAAGTGTTTATTAAACTAATTTAATCACATGAATCGTGATTATCTGTTGCACGAAACCTACATCTGATTAAGTTAACAAAAAAATTTAGTTTAATTAAAGACCTATCTAATGGATTATTAATTCCAACAGCTTTAAATTAATCATGAGATCAACTAATTTTAAGATTAATTGCAACTTAACTAACGGAAAGTTAGCGACGGTTTCGTGCAACTCGCCGTAAAACAGTTAAGTTCAGATCATACCCTCTACTACACCAGCGCCATTCTGGCACCTTTATTTAATGCTATTTTGTGGACACTTGTTGAGTCATACAAATTCACTTTCAACTTAATCAAACATAACGCTAATAGGATAACGATTGGAGGATAACGATAATAGATATAAAACCTATTTTATAGATTCGAAATATCTATTCATATTTATTTCTAAGAGACAAGTACCTAAATATAATATTCATTAAAAGTTTTAAACTGTATCGCTTTCATGGTTCATAACACGAAACAACGTTGAGTTAGCTAAGCCTACCGCTTACAACATTCTAACGAATACAAATTACATCTTAAAAATAATTAGGAACAGGCTTAATTAAAACGGCGCCTACATATTAAATTAGCGTAGAAGTTGAAATACTTATTTAGATGCATTTCTTACACAAAATAAACTATGTAAAATAAACTCAAACCCTCGGTGATAAGGTATAAATTGGGTTACCATCTGTAGCAAAGATGGCTTCGATCTGGGATCTGGGACGTTATTTTTTTTTCTCATTTTAAAATACTTTGCCGACGAAGAAGGAACCGCTTCTTTGGGATAAAATCTGGACCGGAGCAAAAGAGATAGGCGATCGAAGTATTCTTCTAAAATAAAATTAAATGCAGCTCTCGTTTTCTAAAACTTTTTGTTAAATACCTCGCCGAGTTGAGTTATTTTAGAAAATTGTCTTAGCTTTGTTTAATATTTTTATATTATTTATACGATTTTTAGATGCGTAGTAGAATGAGATTTTATTATCGTGATGAATATATAATAAATTTTAAATATTTTATTTTATCAATAAATTTATTTATTTGATATTAATTGTATCAAACTACATTTTATTATATTTATAATTCTCTTATATTGATAGTAGGTATATTTTGGCAAATTGTTTTTGTTAAAGTTTTAATTAATATTCGCTTTATCTATTTTCAGGTTTAACATCATGAAAAAGCTTCTATATAACATGAAAACGACAAAGAGCGTATAGAAAAAATAAGAATATGTCATCGCTCGTCAGAATTCATCTGTCAGAAGATTCCAAGTGATATCATCTCGTCGGACGTGCCTGGGCCTGGTAACTCCACCACCGTTGGCGTTCCTATTGCCAACGGGGGCAGAGTTCCTGCTCCTAGGCGCGATGTTCTCCTGATACGGCTTATCAAGAAACACAAGAGAAAGATTTTTTTATCTGTGTATTTTAATTTGAAATAATTGTAGATCTAAATGAATGTCTGAAATCTTGTGAAATGCCGCTATTTGTCATTGCCACAGTGTTGCCACAATTATCATTATTTATTCTATGGTTTTCTAAATTTGCGTATTGGTAGTGAATTTGTTTAGGATTGTAGAAATACATTTAATTCAAATATTTATAATGCTAAACTGTTTTATTACTCTCTTAACATGAATCAATGGAATTTCAGTAATTTTAAGTGACTATTCACTTTTTATCAATGTGAGAATCGTACCACACAAAATTAGTGACTATTTTATTTATGAATATGTGAATATCAAAGTCCACTGATTTGATCATTGAATAATCGTATGTATATTAGTGAATATTCACTAAATTGTTATTGAAATTCACTGATATGTAATGATACAACTTCAGTAAAGTAATGGATAAAAATTCCAAACATTCATGTTTAGAGTAATATGATGAGATAAATGTGATGTAAATAACTCAGAACAAATAATTATACATAACATGCGTTGTTAATTCAAAATAATCTGACAATTAAATAAATTTTAATTTATTATGTAGTCAAAAGTTAATTTATCTATAGCCGCTTGGGATACCTATCACAGATATTTACCTGTTTGTATTTCAAACATTAATAGTTATACAATATATGTAAATTTCATACAACAACACAAATTTCAACACAAATTTCAAAAACGGAATGTTAATTTGTTTTTCAAAATTATTAACAAAAAATATATAATAAATTAATGTATTCGGTATATTATTTTTAAAAGCTGAGCTAAGCCATGACAGCCGAACAGTATCTTATTCGTGTTGACCACCATAACTAAAATATAAATTTAAAATACTTATAAATTAAAAGTGAAATTAAAAGAAGTGCTAACAGTCAAACCTTTCCCGCTAAGACACCTGTGTACACAATCTGTACACAGATTCAACTGGGCCTACAACTCTAAACCAATTTTTATCACGGGAAGGGACAGACCTCTAGACAAAAATAGAAACCGGTCCTCACATTGACGACACAAATATTTATTTTTTAGCGACGGGTTAGTTCAGTTGTCACGGCAACTAGCTGCGCTAGCCGTCGCGGGTTCGATCCACACACCACATATTTGTAGAGGACATACAGTTGTGTTTTGGTCGTATGTGTTGTGTGTGTTTCCAGAACTTTGACTATTTTTATCCTACTGGGGTTAGTTGTGTCAGTACATTAAATATTATTTTAAAAATAAATCAACAGTGCCCGATTGTAGAAAAGCCTGGACTGTATTAAAACCTACGAAAAAATTACAAATATTAGTTTTTTAAAATTTTATGTTCAAACCCCAAATTAATAGGTACCTACTTCTGCCGCTGTAACTTACCAAAGACAAACTCTCACTTGTTCTACGCTTAGGCAAGATTGTCTGATTGATCCCAACCATGTCTGTTAAAACACTACGATATTCTCAGTGTCCCTAGACCCCAGTTGGATCCTTTATGGTGATGATGATGATAACTGTCTAGTTTTATTTTTTTTTAATTTTATTTCATAGGTACACTTACAATATACATATATACTTTTAATTTATACAGCAATTCCAAAAATCTCACTCACTGATATGCATATCATTAACTAAGTGTACACAACATTCTCAATCCATGCAAACAAATGACTATTGAATTTAAAGAGAAAACAAATAAGTTATGATTAGAATCAAGACAAGAAAACTAAGAAATATAAATCATAATCAAAATTAAAATTACAATCAAATACAGAATCGAAACTTTTACATAATCAGCATAATGTGAACAAAATAATATTCAAAATTACACATCCATAATAAAATAAATCAATTCAAACTTCAAAACATAATCACAATTAAAGTCAATATTAAGAATCCACCTCAAAATCCACACCTCAAATCAAAATCAGAGTGAATATCAAAATTACTGTCAAAATAACTAAATCCAAGTAAAATTCAAAATTTAAATCCAAGTTGCAATCAAGATAGAATCAAAATTAAAATTCAAAATTAAAATTTAAGATTAAAATTTAAAAATTAAAATTAAAATTTAAAAATCAAAATTCAAATTTAAAGACCAAGTCAACATAAATTTAAACAAAATTAAATTAAAAATTTTATAAAAATTTTAAATTGTCAGTAAAATATACTCAATTTCAAAATCCAAAACACAATAAAATTGACACTCCAAACTTGATCAATAATAAAGCTAAAAATAAAAAATGAATTCCATAATCATGTCCAAAAGCTAAAATAAAATTTAAATCAAATGTCAATCCAAGTTGAAATACAAAATTAAATGAAATAAAATTAAAACTAAAATTCACAATCAAATGTCGATCCGAAATGAAATACAAAAATTAAATGCAATAACATTAAAAGATTAAAATTCAAAATCAACATCAAATTCAAAATCATAATCAAAATCAAAATCAAAATCACGGTCTAAATCTAAATCATAGTTATAATTAATAAATATAATTGCACAGACACAGCGCTACTCTACGGGCGAGCGCACCGATAGATGATCGATGAGTTTCTTTCTAAATATGGTTAAAGAGTTCCCGAAAATGTCGATACCAGGTACAATCCCAAGTATCTCGTTATATTCTGAACAGATGCGAAAGATCGGTGCTTGCCTTCCCAGATTTGTACGGGCGCGGGGTATGTAGAATATCTTACGACTATTGGTGTTGTTACGACACAGGTATAGACGCGGGACCCTGACACAAATTTGCTCGAGTAAGTCACTACATTTGACCTCATTGTGAATTACTTTGTGCAAAAACACCAGGTCCGTTACAATCCGCCTATTACGGAGGGACAACATTCCAAATTCAGATAGTCGCTGATAGTACGGTTGTCTGTGGGAAAATCCCGAGGCAAGAAATGCTAGGTTCCTAGTGAAAGTTCGCTGGACACTTTCAATACGCTGTGAGTGTATATGATAAGGAGGACTCCAGACAACACTAGCAAATTCCAGATGGCTCCGCACGAGGGCATTATACAAAATTATTTTTGTGTTATGGGAAAACCCTTTAGTATTTCGTCTGATAAATCCTAAACTCCGCGCCGCTTTTTTTGACAACATTATCTATGTGTGGCTTAAAAGTCAACTTTTTGTCAATAATAACCCCTAAATCTTTAATTTCCGTTAATTGTTGTAGCGATATATTGTTTATCGAAAACCCTGTTACAAGTGGTTTTTTCTTCCTCGAAAACTTTACATGGAAACACTTACCAGCATTAAGGGTCATCGCGTTGAGGTTACACCAATTTACAATTCCATCTAAGTCAGCCTGCAATAGCTGGACGTCTACGTTGGATCCCACTGTTCTATAGATCTTCAGGTCATCGGCGTATAGTGAACACTTGCTGTGTCTTATCACAGTTGTAATATCGTTTATGAATGCTAAGAACAACAACGGCCCCAAGTGTGAGCCCTGTGGCACCCCTGATCGAGCAATGTACTCCGAAGACTCAAATCCATTCACGACAACAGTTTGAGGTCTTTGGTGTAAGTACGATTCAATCCATTTTAACAAACATGGGCCTATACCGCACTGTGAAAGCTTGTTCAATAAGATAATGTGGTCAACTTTATCAAATGCACTACTGAAATCTGTGTAAATTGCATCAATTTCATTTCCCTTGTCAACCTCCACCATGAGATCTGTGATAAAATTTGACAGGTTAGTTTGTACAGACAAGCCGCCTCGAAAACCGTGTTGACTATTGTCCAACAAGTTTTCGAAATGCCTGGCAAGAATGGAGTGAACCAAGCTTTCAAACAGTTTCGAAAAACATGACAATATGGATATGGGTCGATAGTTTTTAATGTCTGTACGATCATCCTTCTTGAAGACTGGCACAATTCGTGCTTTCTTCCATACATTTGGGAAAATTCCTTCCTGGAGAGAGCGATTAAAGATCATCGTAAGTGGGAGTGCAATTGCTACACCACAACGCTTCACAAAAATCGGAGGAATATTATCTGGGCCCATTCCCTTATGGATATTCAAGCCTTTTATTTTTCTTAGGACCTCCACTTCAAGGAATCTAAATTTGGATAATTGCTGAACGTTAGTGCTTCGCTTTATGTTATTATTTACTACATGTGTAGTTTGGGTAAAGATGGATGAGAAGTGTTGGGCAAAGAGATTAGCAATACTGGAACCAGAATCAGCCATTATGTCGTCCAGCCTCATTGAGGCGGGCAACGATGAATCTCTTCCCTTCAAATGCTTGAAATAGCTCCAGAACTGTTTGGGATCTTTACGGATGTTTAACTCAGTTTTGCGCCTATATTCTTTAAAGCAAATATCATAGAGTTTATGACACCGTACCGACAATTACGTGTAATTTTAAATTCTAGATTGTCGCGAGGATTATGATATTTACTAAATCTCCGGCGGTATTTCTCTTTTTCTGATATCAGTCGTATCAACCCTTGACTAAACCATACCGGGTATTTTGCCAGTTTAGATTTGCGTTTGGGAACTAAGGTTTCGATTATTTTATAAAGGTGACTGTAAAATATTTGGACCATAGTATCGACACTATGACTGTCATTCAACAACTGAACCCAGTTCAAACTTCTTATTTCCCTTACAATAGCGCTGTAGTCAGCCTTAAAGTAACTGTAATGGCTGCGACGATTGGATCGAAGGTATGATGAGTGGGAATGCTCAACAGCTATTAGCAGGTTAGGATGGTACGCGTCTAGTGCACTAAGTAAATCAGGAGCCTTCGATACTTTTACATTGTTGAAATTACTTAATACCAAATCCAACTGCCGACCATCACAGTTACCCACAGAGTTAAATTGGTATAAGTTATTAACACTCATAAAATCAGTCAAAGAATAACCAAGAGCATTATTACAATTACTTGGATTGACATACAGGCAATTTTCTTTTTTATTCCATTGCACAAAACCCATGTTAAAATCACCCAACAATATTACATTATCGACACTATCAATTACATTGTCAACACGCTCTAAGAATTTCTCGAGCAACTCAACTTTTACCGGAGGTGGCATGTAAACCACGCAAAGTCCAATCCTTTTGATGCTATCTTTATCCTTGATTTGTAACACAACCCACAAATTCTCGTCTTCTGTCTCCCAGCTCATTACCCTAGCAGATATAATATCACGAGATACAGCAACAAGGACGCCTCCTCCATCGCGTTTTGATTGATTAGAGCATATCCGATCTTTACGATGTACTACATAACGTGAGTCAATTATTTCATTGTCATAGACACCAGAGTTCAACCAGGTTTCCGTAAGTGCTATAACTTTATAATGTCGTTAGGATATTCTTAAACAGCTTGTCCGTTTTCGTTCTTAGGCCCCGTACGTTTTGATAATATATTTCCAACATTTTAAATTAAAAAGAACCACAACATTCACCGTTTACTTTCTTATATTCTTACTGTTTATATAATAAGCCTCAGGCTGTCTTCGGTTTTGATTAATATCGCCTGGCTAAATTCATCTTTGCGTACGTAGACTTTCCCGTTTCTAATCCATGTGAAGCGATAATTCATTTCCTTAGCTTTCAATCGTGTTGCGGCGTGCAAAGATTTACTTCCCGGGGTCAGGTGTTCGGACACATAAACAGGTGCTCGTGGTCCACCTATTCCCAAGTGGTGAGAACTCAATTTGTCGTCTGGGTTCTTCCTATTGAATTGAGATACCGCTGGCAGGAGGGCGTCTCGGTGCTTTGTGCTACGGTATTTAACGATAACAGACCGGGGTTTATCAGACCGCTTGTTCAATTTTGCAACTCGAGTAACATGCTGAATTTCGTCCGTAGATATGGAAATTCCAGTTCCTAGTTATGTAAAAGATGTACGTAACTTACTTATAGTAGTGCCTCTCTTTAAATCTATAGGGGAGAGTTGGATAATACCGCGCGTTTGATAATTCCGCGCCCTAGCATATTTCAAAAACTAAACGCTAATTGCGCTATCCAGTCCTTAAAGATGACAGTCCGAGTCCTCTACCCCTCCCCGTGCACGACGCTAATTTACTCGGAGCAGCGATTAAGACACATCGTGTCTTACAAGTTTTTACTCTCGTTCCTTATAATTTCGCGGGCATTTTTGACAAGCGGTAAGCTATTCTATATTTGTATTGTAACACATTGATTACTTTTATTTTAATCCTAACATATTATAGAATTAATGACTAGATTGATTTGAATACACAATTAACTTGACTGTATTATTTTGAGGTTATAAAATGAAATAACAGAGTTTGTCAATTCCGCGCCCAGGGCGTGTACGAGTGAAGACCACGTACCGGCAAGCACAGTGTCGGACGGCCATCCACGAGATGAACAGACGACTTGAAGAGAGTCGCCGGAAGTCGTTGGATGGAGGCTGCTTTGAACCGGAGTCGATGGGGGGAGGCCTACGTTCAGCAGTGGATATCCAATGGCCGATATGGTTATGATAATTAATCTAGTCGTAAAATAATAATTATATCTAGGTATAGAAAGGAGTCTATGCTTCTTTTTCGACGAACGAGTTTATTCAACGTTGCATTTTTTTTTAATTCTAAGTTTACTGATAGAAACTCACGAAATTATTATGGGCACGATATTATCAGATCAGTCTGATAATACCACGCTTTCCCATTTTTTGATTATTTTGCAATAATTAATTTTTGTTTATTTTTTGAAATATTTTGCCGTGATGTATGCGTAGCCTAATAAATTCTGTACTTATTTACTGCATTTTTGAATATATATATCGAACCCTCTCCGAATTATAGGTCCAAGTTTTTTGAGGCTCGGTAATATCCAACTCTCCCCTACATAAAATACAATTGTACATGAGGAATATTTGGGAAAATGAATTGACAAAACAAAAATTTAATTTTTTTTTGTCTGTGTATGTTTGTTCCGACATCACGCAAAATCACCTACACGAGATTGTGTACGTCTTTCATAGTTATGATCTTTGGGGTCTAATTTAAAATCTGTTGTAGGTTTCATATTGATACACCGTCTAGAAGTGGAGTTATTACTATATTAAGTTATTGTAGGGTAATGTAACGAAGTCACTTGCAAAATCATTATTTTTTTTTTATATCATCTGTGGTTGTCTTCTCTCGCGTACGGAGTCACGGATAAAAGATAATTAGACATAATTTAAATATGTGAAACTTACTTGTTACTTTCGGAATACCGTAGTAAAATTATAACATTCGTATTTATAAGTTTGAACTGAACTGATCAGACTGTAAACAACCCATTGCTGGGCAAAGGCCTCTTCTTCATATAGAAGAAAGGTTGGAGCTTAATCCACTACGCTGCTCTACTGCGGGATGGCGGATAATTTCCATACCATGAGTAACAATCGTTATCATCGGTCATCGTTCCGGTTGTTATCGATGTCTATGATAACAACCGGGACGGCCTGCTTTACGTGCTCTCCGAGCACGGTGGGGAGACCCACAAGGACACACACCCAGACCGGAATCAAATATTTATACAAATATCTGCCCCGAGCGGGAATCGACCGACCGTTGAGGCGACTACACGCACCATTACACCAGAACGGTCGTCAAGTTACGTTTTTTTAAATTTAATTTGTGACATTAAAATAAAGCATAAGCGGATGAATTGTTTAAAATTGAAATTATCGCGAAATAATTTGTCGCTAAATTTAGTCATAAATAATTTAAGGGTCTGAAGTGTGCGAACTACATTACATAATATCTAATACATTTATTTTCTTAAAATAGACAAACAACCAGACTTCTCGATTTCAACAATGATGTAAAATAGCATTTTGATAAAACAGATGAATCAGATGTAGCTAACAATAAATAAGAACAACATTTTTAACAAATCTTTAATTTATTTACAACATCTATGAGTTAAAAAAAATATATATCCACAAAACTCTTTTATAAAAAAACTGTGAAGATTGACGAAGCGCTCTCACACAATACAGACTGTCTGACATGTACCTGTAGTCGAGGAATTAACAATATACACACACAATCAAAAAAGTATTAAGATTTCACAACAGCCGTAAAAAAATAACTTAATATATATATATATATATATATTTTTTTTTAATTTTTCACGCCATAAAAAAGAAAGTTAAAATTTTATTTTAAAATATCTTGGACGTACGTTCAGTTCCTAAAATTTAATTTAATAAGTAAATATTTACATAATTGAGTAAATATTTTTCTCTGTCGAAATTCCAATACTGTAAGCAGTAATTTTTCACATCTTGTCCATATTTCGTGTTACTGAATTATTATAAAGTAACTTAAGAAGGTTTGTTATAACATTAATTTAAACATTTTAAAAAAATTAATATACTTTAATGAAATTTTACGAGAATTTTATTTAATAATTTCTTTTTTGATATTTAACGACAAGAATATTTTAATTTACAAAAAAAAAAAGAAATTATTACATTGTTCCTCGACTGTATATTTATATATTTTATAATTTGTTCATAGATTGTTGTACATACTATATATTTATTCAAAAGATAAATCTTAGTTATAGAAACACAATTTTTTATTGTGATTATAATTTTCTTTACAACCCATTCCCCTTATACTTACAATTTGGATAATATACAATTTTCTAGTAAGACTTAAAATTCGTTTTATTTTTTGATGAAAACAAAATCCAGTACATTTACTATAAACCTCCTATACCATGGAAAAAAAAAAAAACATATTTTAAGATGATAATAATTATACGAAACTAAATCCTTTAAATAATTCTTCTAAGTCAGATAAAACAAAAATTATATTATGGTCTAATCGAAATGATTCTTATATGTCTAAGAGTTAAACAGAAAGAGTGGAATTTGATAGTGAAAAAGTAAAAAAAAAAATGCATAAAGTTCTATCTGTTGGATACCAATAGAATATAGCTATCTGGAACTTTATCAGCTACCGGCGAAATTTTCCCTAAGGATATAAACACACATGACACTTTGATGGATGTTTTTTACTGTTATTCTAAAACTGGATGATGGAACGATAATGAAATTTGGAATGGATGATGATGGGATGGATATATCGCTACCAAGTCATAGTCACGAAACGCAGGTGATGAGATGATGACTATATGAGAATTTCCTGTGAGAATGTGGTATTACCTTGAAGCCGATCGTATAATTATGACCTTTAAATCCGACTTTTATTCAATAACGTACAGCTATACACCTACCACCATAAAGTAACCTTTATTGGGTATCTTAAATTGAAAAGATCATTCGTTTAGACCAGGGATTCCCAAACACTTTTTGGTAAGAAACCCCTTTTCCAAAATGAACTAATACCTCAAACCCCCATAGCCAAATTATTTAAAAAAATCTTATCTCGTTTTTTTTTTCCCCTATTGATACAAATTTTTTACTAATTTAAAAACTTTGCGGTTGGTTGAGTAAGCTTGACGTCATATTCTTAACAAAATTTAACAAAATAAATAAACATAAAATTCAGTTCATATCAGCCGTTAGATGTCCACTGTTGAACGTAGGCCTCCCCCATCGACCTCCAGAGCGACCGGTTCAAAGCAGCCTCCATCCAACGGCTTCCGACGACTTTCCTCAAGTCATCTGTCCATCTCGTGGAAGGCCGTCTGACGCTGCGCTTGCTGGTACGTGGTCTCCACTCGAGAACCTTTCTGCTCCATCGGCCGTCAGTTCTTCGAGCTATGTGCCCTGCCCACTGCCACTTCAGTTTGCAAATCCGTTGGGTTATGTCGGCAACCTTCGTTCGTCTGCGGATCTCATCATTTCTGATTCGATCTCGCAGAGAAATACCAAGCATAGCCCTCTCCATTGCACGCTGTGCGACTTGGAGCTTGTTTAAAGGCACATAGTCAGAGACCACGTCTCAGATCCATATGTCATCACTGCTCGAACACACATTGGTCGAAGACTTTCGACTTCAGGCACTGAAGTATGTGAGATGAAAAGACGTTTTTCAACTTCCCGAACGCTGCCCGTCACTGTACACGTGATACAACTTATACAGTATCTTTAAAATTTCAAATAAGAACTTGTTATTTATTAGGGGTCGATTTTTAGACCTTGTCGACCTTCAAAATCAGTTTGTTTTATGTCGTCTTGGAAAACCGATTTCGACCAGACGAGGTCGATATCGACCACACTTTGGGAATCCCTGATTTACACATTTGGTTTAAGATTTTCACCGGTGCCAAAAAAAAAACAGATGAATTCGACAAATTTATGATGACCCTTAGCGAGATGATAGTAAAAGTAAGAAAGACATTTCGGTCACAATGAATTCTGAAGGCCGAGGATAGGGAGTGATGATGAGTGATTAGTTAAACTGGCTCTTAATCTTTTAAATTAAAATATTCCGACTAATTATTACTAAGCGTAAATTGAACTGAAACAGCCTATAAATCGCCCATAACTGAGCAAAGACTTCTTCTCCATGTGGGCGAAAGGCGTTACCTATTGAAGCTAGACGAAAATTCTATGCGGGCAACGTCACAGGCTAGTACAATGGTTATTAACCTATTAAACTAGAGTTATGATCCACATGGACAAGCTGCTTTGAAGTGCCTCGTAAGGAAATACGCATGTTTCGAGAAATTCTAAGACAGGTCACAGTCACCAACCAACTATAGAGCAGTGTGGCAGTTAAAAATCTATTGTCTATACTTATAACTGCACATAAAAAAATAGTTTTGGATCTCTATAATCGAAAATTGTAATATTCATTTTTGTCCGCCTGTATCTTGGCAGCGCATTACGTCATAACTCCTCAATCAATTGAAAAGAAACTGAGCATGATTTAACTTCATACTTGGGGCTGACACTAAATACTTGTTATCTTGAAATTGAGCACAGTTCTATTGGGAGAGGGAATATAAATTAAAATGTGTACTTAGCTGTATTTCATTCACGCGTACTCAGATTTCATTCACTATTTTTTTTTATTAGAAAGAAGATATTATAAAGACAGACTGTCCCGTAAAAGGTCTTGTGATTATCAGCTCATAAATGACAGACATCATAACCCTGAGTACCTCAGTACCTACTTTGGACCTACCCGAATATCTTGACACCCAGATTATACAGAAACCTTCGAACGTACGATTAATCTTATACTGGGGTTCTTACTTTATTTTATACGCTTAATCAAAGGAATGGCGATTATGAACGAAGTCGCGGCTAAAACTAACCCTCGACAAGAGAAGAATACTTTGTACAGCATTGTGACATTTAAAGGCTGTCTGTGTATTCTAGATGACAAAAAAGAAGTATGTTTCAGGAAACATTACATGCTTCCTGATCAACACTATGTGAAACGTCCAAAATATTACCAACTTGATGATTTTTTTCAGAGATATGTTTTCTGATCTTTGATTCTACAAATATTGTATGTGATTAAATCCAAAAACTGGTATCTATCACATCACAATACTATCATTAGCTAATCGATCTGTCTATTTAGGGCCTGTTACACGGGTTGCAGATAAAACTATCTGACGTATAGGGGTATTTAACAGATATAAGGTCATGATATATATTACTTTTTCATCATCAAACTCCTCTTTATCTGTCAAATATTTCTGTTCGCAACCTGTGAATCTAAAAGTAGTAGTGTATTGGTTAAGATTAAATAGATCCGAATGGCTTGTCACGGTTGCATGCGAAAGCGATCCCGTGGCGCCCCTCTACGACGATGGGGGCACCGCTGGGTTTTAGTGTGGTATTCTGGCACGTTCTGCCGTGTCAGTGAGTCCCACATACCCGTCACCTTGTGCGGCGGGCTGCGTAAATGCATTTCCCAGCGACAAAAAAGGGTCTCTAAGGATTTGTTTTACCTCCTAATTGATAAATATTATCGGTAAGTTAAGCTTAATCATCAACCAGTGAAAAAGGCTCTTATTTTATAAATTATACCATAAGAAATGATACTCGTTAGATTTACTCGTACAGTCCACAAAAGTGAAAACTAAACTTAATAATACTTTAAGGGCCAAAATCACCCGATGCTGACAAAATTTAACTCGCACAGTTAATGATTCTTCTATTAGTTGCGAATAGAAATATCTGACAGATAAAGTGGAGTATGTTGGTGGAACATAAAAAATACAACACTTATCAGTTGGATACCTTTGTCAGATAACTATCTGAAACTATATCAGGAACCGGTGGCATTGGCTCTAAATCTGTTTTGTAGTGTTCGCCTTGATAGCTTTAGGAACCAGAAAATATATTTTGTTTATTTATATTATATGGAAAACTGTATTGCCAGTTCTTATCTGCAGAATAAACATTCGCAACAAATGGTCACGCGTGTTGTTTAGATTTTGTATTTGAAAACAGGTACATAATTATAATATTTTATTAGAACACATAAGCAAGTGGATTAACTTTGTCATTTAATAGATTCTCATCAACCATAAATGTGGCATTGTTCCTCTATTGTAAAATTAATTGTCACATTAAATATATATTGTAGAGTGACCTGTGCAGTTTTACACGTATTTATCGTTACTGCTCTTTTCCTATAAAACAAACCGTGATGTTATTTAGCCTAGCTATAGACTAGGCTAAATAACATCACGATATGTTTGTATTGGTAAATGGATTTTTTAAATCGATCTGACGGATCCGAGATTAGTGCGTTCGAATAACCAAATAAACAAATTATAAAATTTTTTATATTGTTATTTAGGTCACGTTGTCTGTGGTATTAAGGAATGAGCAATATCGAACGATGTCAGAAAATATCTAAACATTTTATGAATATTTGTGATGATAAGCAAGAACTTTTCGATGCAAGTGTCTTTTATATTTTAGTAGCAAAAGTCACGGAAATAACCAAACTTATCGTTTGAACTCAACTAAGAACTAGATAATCATGCCTAACAAGAATATGTGATAATAAGTAACTGATAAACTCATTTAAAACAACACAAAATATAAATAACACCAATCAAACAATTGGTCAACACGTCGGAACATTTTAAGCAATTAATATATTTTGACTCGTAAAACAAATTCAACTGCAGTCCGTTGGCATTAATAAAATAGTAAAAAAAAAAACAATTTTACTAAAAATATATTGCATTATTAAAAATGATCAATATCATATTATGGTGTCACAAAAAATTCTGTAACCTTTCAAGAATCATTTGAATCATAACAGGGACTTTGAAGTCACGGAAAGATTTATAGCTATTCCTTGAGCTCAACTAAGAACTAGCGTCGAACAACTTATTATCACGCCTAAACACAAACACTTGTTTGATTATAATAATTCATAAGAAACAAAACAAATTTGTTTATAGATAAGACAATATATAGATAATCGCAATCAACTAACTGGTTGACACAAACATGTCGGAACATTTCAAGCAATTACTTTATTTTGACTTGTAAACTAATCAATTGGAATCCATTTGCGTTAAGAAAATAGTAAATATGCATCGTCAGTTCAGCCATGTCATTGTCAATAAAACTTAACTTTTTGAAATATGAATTGTTCATTTAATAAAATCATTAATTAACTAATTTATCATTAATTAATTTATCATTAATGAATTAATTTATCATTAAATAATTAATTAATCATTAATTTATTTATTTATCGCTTGCTTTGATTACACTATTTTCTACGCGTATGGATTATATGCCTTTAGTCCGCGTAGTGTTTAGAGACTTAATTAGCATTCACAGAACTTATTACAAATTTAAAAGTTTTTTGTTTTTTAATAATAAAAAATGGAAAAAAAGAAAGATATTTATCATTTATTTGTAGCAAAAACTATCCATAACAATTCACATTTTCTCACTATTTAAAATTTCTTTTTACTATTCAAGGCAATTTCTTAACGTAACGTGTAATGAAAATGATATCATATATTAATGACATATCATCATTAAATCATTAAAAGAATATAAAAAGATAATGATACATGAATTATAAAATTACTCACTATTATTTACAATTTTAATTTTTTTTTTCTTATCGTCATTTAACAATGTACATAATTTTTTTCTTCAAACGAGGATTTGGAAAAGTCGAGGGCTTAGGAGTTATTTTATTCTTAGTATTTTTTCTTCTTTACATTAAAAAGTATGAAAGAAACTAACTTTATTTATTTATCTTTTTTATTACTTACACGTATTTAACACAATCGATTATATTGGACCAAGTTTCATACAATTACATTGTACATGAGTTATAATTGGTAGAATTGAACTAAATCGGCCTGTAAATGTCGCACAGCTGGGCCAAGGTTTTTGAAGCTTTATCTACCACGCTGCTCCACTGCGGGTTGACGGATAATTTCCCTACCATGAATAACTATCGCTATCGGGTGCCTTTGATAGTAACTGGAACGAACGAAAAATATATATTTATACAAATATCTGACTCGAACACACAAGAAGTTACACTCAGACCGGAAACAAATATTTGTACACATACAAATATTTTCCTCAAGCGGGAATCGAATTTAGACGACTACTGGCACTATACTAGAACTTTTGTCAAAAAATTGTAGGTGATGTTTAAATAAAAAAGGTTTTATTGCAGTAATAGTATAGTAGTGTAAAAATGAGCTAAGCCGACAACCAAAGTTATTTGAAGTGGAAAAAGACTGATAACTCATAATTACAATTAAAAAAAAAATAGATTTAAAAACTGTTTAAAACTACCCTCGGCCCTAAAAATCCAAATCCACGTTTACATAATTTGATATACAATTTATATATGTAAATATATTTATTATAATTTTTTCCGACAAAAATCTTTTGAGTCACTATACAATCTATTTATTTAAACCGGGAAGTTTAAAAAGAAATATAATTCGTTAACTTTAAAAAAAAATTGGCACCTTAATGAAGTTGTTTTAATGAAAAAAAAATTAACGAAAAAATTAATAATAAAAACGGGAAGTTATTATTAATCATTAATATTGTATAATAATTATATTTACAAAATGACTTCGTGATGATTGTTTGGAATCAATCTAGGACATTGACGCGTAGTCTTCTTATATTTACCTGAAATTGTTAAATATTTACTTTATTAGAAAACTTGATTTAATAGATGTCTTGATGACGTTTTACCTAAAGACTGTTGATTACAGAATTATTCTATAATTATTAATAGGTGTTAATGGCTTTCACTAGTGTCAAGAGTGCACGTACGATTTCGCCGCATAATTATTTTTCTGTGCTCTGTTAAAGTACACTCACAAAACAATGAGGAATACTCAAACTGCAGTTCAGTCGCAGTTTTACCTACGTTACCATTATTAGACAATGTTCCGGCTCTATGAGCCACACTTGTTGGAATGATGTTTATAAATTACTTTCAGAGTTCGTTGAATTGCAATTACATAAATCAGTAATAATAAGATATTTTAATAATGATCGGTGATCGGTGCTTGCGAGTTTTTGCGATGTGTGCAGATAGATATATATGATGATAGCAGGCAGGCGGGCGAGTGCACGTCGCCGTGTGTAGTATATAGTGTGTGCGGTTGTGTAGGTGTACGCACGTGGACCGGCAGGCGGGCGAGTGCACGTCGCCGTGTGTAGTATATAGTGTGTGCGGTTGTGTAGGTGTACGCACGTGGACCGGCAGGCGGGCGAGTGCACGTCGCCGTGTGTAGTATATAGTGTGTGCGGTTGTGTAGGTGTACGCACGTGGACCGGCAGGCGGGCGAGTGCACGTCGCCGTGTGTAGTATATAGTGTGTGCGGTTGTGTAGGTGTACGCACGTGGACCGGCAGGCGGGCGAGTGCACGTCGCCGTGTGTAGTATATAGTGTGTGCGGTTGTGTAGGTGTACGCACGTGGCGCGGCAGGCGGGCGAGTGCACGTCGCCGTGTGTAGTATATAGTGTGTGCGGTTGTGTAGGTGTACGCACGTGGCGCGGCAGGCGGGCGAGTGCACGTCGCCGTGTGTAGTATATAGTGTGTGCGGTTGTGTAGGTGTACGCACGTGGCGCGGCAGGCGGGCGAGTGCACGTCGCCGTGTGTAGTATATAGTGTGTGCGGTTGTGTAGGTGTACGCACGTGGCGCGGCAGGCGGGCGAGTGCACGTCGCCGTGTGTAGTATATAGTGTGTGCGGTTGTGTAGGTGTACGCACGTGGACCGGCAGGCGGGCGAGTGCACGTCGCCGTGTGTAGTATATAGTGTGTGCGGTTGTGTAGGTGTACGCACGTGGACCGGCAGGCGGGCGAGTGCACGTCGCCGTGTGTAGTATATAGTGTGTGCGGTTGTGTAGGTGTACGCACGTGGACCGGCAGGCGGGCGAGTGCACGTCGCCGTGTGTAGTATATAGTGTGTGCGGTTGTGTAGGTGTACGCACGTGGACCGGCAGGCGGGCGAGTGCACGTCGCCGTGTGTAGTATATAGTGTGTGCGGTTGTGTAGGTGTACGCACGTGGCGCGGCAGGCGGGCGAGTGCACGTCGCCGTGTGTAGTATATAGTGTGTGCGGTTGTGTAGGTGTACGCACGTGGCGCGGCAGGCGGGCGAGTGCACGTCGCCGTGTGTAGTATATAGTGTGTGCGGTTGTGTAGGTGTACGCACGTGGCGCGGCAGGCGGGCGAGTGCACGTCGCCGTGTGTAGTATATAGTGTGTGCGGTTGTGTAGGTGTACGCACGTGGACCGGCAGGCGGGCGAGTGCACGTCGCCGTGTGTAGTATATAGTGTGTGCGGTTGTGTAGGTGTACGCACGTGGCGCGGCAGGCGGGCGAGTGCACGTCGCCGTGTGTAGTATATAGTGTGTGCGGTTGTGTAGGTGTACGCACGTGGCGCGGCAGGCGGGCGAGTGCACGTCGCCGTGTGTAGTATATAGTGTGTGCGGTTGTGTAGGTGTACGCACGTGGCGCGGCAGGCGGGCGAGTGCACGTCGCCGTGTGTAGTATATAGTGTGTGCGGTTGTGTAGGTGTACGCACGTGGACCGGCAGGCGGGCGAGTGCACGTCGCCGTGTGTAGTATATAGTGTGTGCGGTTGTGTAGGTGTACGCACGTGGACCGGCAGGCGGGCGAGTGCACGTCGCCGTGTGTAGTATATAGTGTGTGCGGTTGTGTAGGTGTACGCACGTGGACCGGCAGGCGGGCGAGTGCACGTCGCCGTGTGTAGTATATAGTGTGTGCGGTTGTGTAGGTGTACGCACGTGGACCGGCAGGCGGGCGAGTGCACGTCGCCGTGTGTAGTATATAGTGTGTGCGGTTGTGTAGGTGTACGCACGTGGCGCGGCAGGCGGGCGAGTGCACGTCGCCGTGTGTAGTATATAGTGTGTGCGGTTGTGTAGGTGTACGCACGTGGCGCGGCAGGCGGGCGAGTGCACGTCGCCGTGTGTAGTATATAGTGTGTGCGGTTGTGTAGGTGTACGCACGTGGCGCGGCAGGCGGGCGAGTGCACGTCGCCGTGTGTAGTATATAGTGTGTGCGGTTGTGTAGGTGTACGCACGTGGCGCGGCAGGCGGGCGAGTGCACGTCGCCGTGTGTAGTATATAGTGTGTGCGGTTGTGTAGGTGTACGCACGTGGACCGGCAGGCGGGCGAGTGCACGTCGCCGTGTGTAGTATATAGTGTGTGCGGTTGTGTAGGTGTACGCACGTGGACCGGCAGGCGGGCGAGTGCACGTCGCCGTGTGTAGTATATAGTGTGTGCGGTTGTGTAGGTGTACGCACGTGGACCGGCAGGCGGGCGAGTGCACGTCGCCGTGTGTAGTATATAGTGTGTGCGGTTGTGTAGGTGTACGCACGTGGACCGGCAGGCGGGCGAGTGCACGTCGCCGTGTGTAGTATATAGTGTGTGCGGTTGTGTAGGTGTACGCACGTGGCGCGGCAGGCGGGCGAGTGCACGTCGCCGTGTGTAGTATATAGTGTGTGCGGTTGTGTAGGTGTACGCACGTGGCGCGGCAGGCGGGCGAGTGCACGTCGCCGTGTGTAGTATATAGTGTGTGCGGTTGTGTAGGTGTACGCACGTGGCGCGGCAGGCGGGCGAGTGCACGTCGCCGTGTGTAGTATATAGTGTGTGCGGTTGTGTAGGTGTACGCACGTGGCGCGGCAGGCGGGCGAGTGCACGTCGCCGTGTGTAGTATATAGTGTGTGCGGTTGTGTAGGTGTACGCACGTGGACCGGCAGGCGGGCGAGTGCACGTCGCCGTGTGTAGTATATAGTGTGTGCGGTTGTGTAGGTGTACGCACGTGGACCGGCAGGCGGGCGAGTGCACGTCGCCGTGTGTAGTATATAGTGTGTGCGGTTGTGTAGGTGTACGCACGTGGACCGGCAGGCGGGCGAGTGCACGTCGCCGTGTGTAGTATATAGTGTGTGCGGTTGTGTAGGTGTACGCACGTGGACCGGCAGGCGGGCGAGTGCAGGTCGCCGTGTGTAGTATATAGTGTGTGCGGTTGTGTAGGTGTACGCACGTGGCGCGGCAGGCGGGCGAGTGCACGTCGCCGTGTGTAGTATATAGTGTGTGCGGTTGTGTAGGTGTACGCACGTGGCGCGGCAGGCGGGCGAGTGCACGTCGCCGTGTGTAGTATATAGTGTGTGCGGTTGTGTAGGTGTACGCACGTGGCGCGGCAGGCGGGCGAGTGCACGTCGCCGTGTGTAGTATATAGTGTGTGCGGTTGTGTAGGTGTACGCACGTGGACCGGCAGGCGGGCGAGTGCACGTCGCCGTGTGTAGTATATAGTGTGTGCGGTTGTGTAGGTGTACGCACGTGGCGCGGCAGGCGGGCGAGTGCACGTCGCCGTGTGTAGTATATAGTGTGTGCGGTTGTGTAGGTGTACGCACGTGGCGCGGCAGGCGGGCGAGTGCACGTCGCCGTGTGTAGTATATAGTGTGTGCGGTTGTGTAGGTGTACGCACGTGGCGCGGCAGGCGGGCGAGTGCACGTCGCCGTGTGTAGTATATAGTGTGTGCGGTTGTGTAGGTGTACGCACGTGGACCGGCAGGCGGGCGAGTGCACGTCGCCGTGTGTAGTATATAGTGTGTGCGGTTGTGTAGGTGTACGCACGTGGACCGGCAGGCGGGCGAGTGCACGTCGCCGTGTGTAGTATATAGTGTGTGCGGTTGTGTAGGTGTACGCACGTGGACCGGCAGGCGGGCGAGTGCACGTCGCCGTGTGTAGTATATAGTGTGTGCGGTTGTGTAGGTGTACGCACGTGGACCGGCAGGCGGGCGAGTGCACGTCGCCGTGTGTAGTATATAGTGTGTGCGGTTGTGTAGGTGTACGCACGTGGCGCGGCAGGCGGGCGAGTGCACGTCGCCGTGTGTAGTATATAGTGTGTGCGGTTGTGTAGGTGTACGCACGTGGCGCGGCAGGCGGGCGAGTGCACGTCGCCGTGTGTAGTATATAGTGTGTGCGGTTGTGTAGGTGTACGCACGTGGACCGGCAGGCGGGCGAGTGCACGTCGCCGTGTGTAGTATATAGTGTGTGCGGTTGTGTAGGTGTACGCACGTGGCGCGGCAGGCGGGCGAGTGCACGTCGCCGTGTGTAGTATATAGTGTGTGCGGTTGTGTAGGTGTACGCACGTGGCGCGGCAGGCGGGCGAGTGCACGTCGCCGTGTGTAGTATATAGTGTGTGCGGTTGTGTAGGTGTACGCACGTGGACCGGCAGGCGGGCGAGTGCACGTCGCCGTGTGTAGTATATAGTGTGTGCGGTTGTGTAGGTGTACGCACGTGGCGCGGCAGGCGGGCGAGTGCACGTCGCCGTGTGTAGTATATAGTGTGTGCGGTTGTGTAGGTGTACGCACGTGGCGCGGCAGGCGGGCGAGTGCACGTCGCCGTGTGTAGTATATAGTGTGTGCGGTTGTGTAGGTGTACGCACGTGGACCGGCAGGCGGGCGAGTGCACGTCGCCGTGTGTAGTATATAGTGTGTGCGGTTGTGTAGGTGTACGCACGTGGACCGGCAGGCGGGCGAGTGCACGTCGCCGTGTGTAGTATATAGTGTGTGCGGTTGTGTAGGTGTACGCACGTGGACCGGCAGGCGGGCGAGTGCACGTCGCCGTGTGTAGTATATAGTGTGTGCGGTTGTGTAGGTGTACGCACGTGGCGCGGCAGGCGGGCGAGTGCACGTCGCCGTGTGTAGTATATAGTGTGTGCGGTTGTGTAGGTGTACGCACGTGGACCGGCAGGCGGGCGAGTGCACGTCGCCGTGTGTAGTATATAGTGTGTGCGGTTGTGTAGGTGTACGCACGTGGAGCGGCAGGCGGGCGAGTTTATGTCGCGCTCGGCGCCGCTGGAGAAGCTGATGTTGAGCATCATGGACTCGAAGGGGTCGCTGCGCATGCGCTTCTGGTTGGCGGCCGCCGCCGTATTCGGTTCATTCACCTCGCGGAGCTCGCGCACACCGTCCTGTCCGAAACATAATAGGCACGTTTGTAAATCCCTAATCCATCCATATTATGTGAAAAGTAAGTTTGTTTGTTGCGCTTTCACGCGAAATCTACTTAATTGATCATCATCAAACATTGTACACATATTCTTGGACGTATTAGAAGTAACATAGAATACTTTTTATAAAATATGGTGTACCTATTGTAATAGGTAAGTATGGTAAGACGGAAAGAAATAAAAATGGCAAAATAGTGGTAAGAATATGAAGTAGAAGGAACACAGACTGAGATTGTGATGGGGAGTAGGAAAAGGGTAAAATGGTAAGATGTGTGGTGTGCAGTAGAAGGCTGATAAGGATGGCAAGAAGGATATATGCATGGGGAGAAAGAGAAGAAAAGAGAAGGGAGGTATGAGTTTCTACCCTTCTTATATACGAAGATAATTATAATGAGTGTCCGAGACGCATGGATAAGGACAAGAAATGGACAAACTCAGGTTTTTTTATTGACCTGTTAAAACTGCTATTTTGTAACTCCTTCGTATGTACTTCTTGATTTTTATGACAATAGTCATGTCAATAATATTCGAACTGAAGAATGGCTATGGCTAGGCTTTTCCACTTTTAACAACCATTCCGTTCATATAAAAAAATGCATATTTTTATGAATTGAATTATTTTCAATGAATTATCATTATTACAGGCTATTTATTTTGTATAATACAAAGGAGTTAATTAAAAATAACAATTTTTTCGATAAATTAACATTTATTTGCACTTGTTAATTAAAATATTTTTTTTCTTCTACTCGGACGCATCTGCCGATGTAGCGTAAGAGGGATAGTTGCGTCACAAGCCGAACGCTTA
Source organism: Euphydryas editha (assembly GCA_036937285.1). Classification (NCBI taxonomy): domain Eukaryota; kingdom Metazoa; phylum Arthropoda; class Insecta; order Lepidoptera; family Nymphalidae; genus Euphydryas; species Euphydryas editha. The sequence continues at coordinate 19,161,150 of JAUPFZ010000014.1, forward strand.
GACAGATCGTGCCTTTCTATCGCTTGTTTTGCGCTCTCGCTCGCGGAACGTGACAATGATTCATGCTTTTCCGTGCGTGCAGACGGCGTTAATCGATTTACAAGACGTTATCACGTCAAAAAATTAAAATAATAGATTTTCACAAACATTTTACCTCAGGCCTAGGGCTCCAAAGCCGGACGACAGATTCGATTCCACTCGTGGCCAGCAGGAACATACTTGGATGTAACTGTACGCAATTCACTATAGAGTCGTCTCCTCGAAGGCAACGAATTATATTACCGGTTTTTCGACACCAAATAAATATGCTGCCATCGTCTGAACTGTAAAAAAAATTATATATGATAACGGACGAAATGTTAAGTGTCAGGGAAGTAAATACTGATTGTGAGGAAGTTATAAAACAAGAACCTGCTTCTAAATAAATAACTTCTAATGAAGTAACTACAGCAGATATGTTAAATGAAATATAACAAGAATCTATCAAAATTGAACTGCAACCAATAATTCCAACCCGAGCTAAAAGGGAAAAAGAATGTTGAACCTTTAATTGAATTGAAACAGCTTGTGCCCACAGTTGGGCAACCGTTTCGTGTTAAGTTGTACGAAAGTTTTATTAACGTCAGGGATCGCGTGTTATTTATGTATTCGTACACTCAGAAGACAAACAAAATGTTTGTTTTAATGGCAGCCCAAACACTGTTCTGAAGATGATCGCGACGCGACTTGACTACTGTTACCTCCGACATTGCTGCGATAGACACCTTACCGTACCAATGCCGGAGAGAAAGCTCTAAACATAATGTAATTGAATATTTTATTTGCATGTTAAATTATTAAATTGTTATTATTTCTAGTATTGTTATTTTTTTTTATTTTTTTTTATTCTGGAAATTTATTTGTTATTATTGTTTATTGTATATTTTTATTGTTCTTTTATTGTAATATTTGAATTTTAAATTTAATTGATAAGTTGTAAATTTGTATTTTATGGATGAAATTGTATATGGGTCATTTGTCACCTAAAATAAAGATATTTTAATTTAATTTAGTATTTATTCCTCTTCTCCATGTAGAAGGGTTGGAGCGTAAACCACCACGCTGCTCAACTGCGAGTTGGTGGATAATTTCCTACCATGGGTAACGATCGTTATCAGGTGTCTATGATAACAACCGGGACCGACGGTTTTACGTGCTCTGCGAGGCACGGTGAGGAGACCCACAAGGACATACATCCAGGCTGGAAACAATATTTTTACAAATACAAATATCTGCCCCGGGCGGGAATCGAACTCGCGACCACTCCGGCGCGCGGCGTCTAGGCAACTACTCGCACCACTACACCAGAACGGTCGTCATTTATATAGGTAATAATTCTTAAACTTACCCAGCAGCTACATAATTAGCTTCCGGTCCTAAGAAGTTAGCTTCTTTGATGTCCGTGGTTGTATTGCAGTGTCCGACGAAACGACACTTGTAGTCCAGCGCTGAACTGCGCAGGTGACGCTCTAAATCGCTTCCCGATTGACCCTCTTCCTCTGAAGCTGTTGACATCAATACATATTATAAAACAAATTCCTCCGCCGCGTCTGTCTGTCTGTCTGTCTGTTCGCGATAAACTCAAAAACTACTGCACGGATTGTCATGCGGTTTTCACAAATAGAGTGATGCTTGAGCATAGTTTAGTACATATAGATACCCCGGGCGCAGCCGGGGCGGCCGCTAAATTGTAATATTTTTAACAACAAAATTCTTATAATTGATAGACAATGCACTTACATCCCTAATCCCTAAATCCCCATAAGAATAATAAGAATCCCTAATATTATAAATGTGAAATGTAAGTTTATTTGTTACACTTTCACGCGAAAACTACTTAATCGATCATCACGAAACTTTGTACACATATTCTTGGAGGTATTAGGTTAGGAGTATTGGTAGAAAAATTATCCGCCAATTCGCACTGGTGGAATAAGCTCCAGAGCTTCTCCTATATAAAGAAGGGGCCTTTGCCAGCCAGTGGGACGTCTATAGGCTGATTCAGTACAATTCAAATTTATAACTACGCATTTTTTTTTTTTTATAGAGGGGGCAAACGGACAGTCGGTTCACCTAGTGGTAATTTAAGGCAACATCCATAGACACCCACTACAACAGAGGATTAGCAGGTGCGTTGCCGACCTTTCAAAAAGAAGTATGCTCTTTTCTTGTAGGTCCAAAATATATTATAACTGCGGTATTCCGAAAGTAACGAGTAAGTTTTACATAGTTAAATTATTTATAATTATCTTTTATCCGTGACTCCGTACGCGATAGAAGACGACAGTCGATATTTAAAAAAAAAAAAAAAACGTGTGCGTCTCGGGACGCCCGACAGAAGTGATAACTTAAACTAATCTAAGTTGAACTACTTAATATTGAAATTAATCATTATTATTTATATCAATTAATCACTTTCAAAAACGATGATGATGATTTATAATATTATTTGTTACTAGCGGCCCGCCCCGGCTTCGCACGGGTATTAACTAAAATTTTAAAAATTATAAATTTATATTTTTTATCACCTACATGCGCCATCTATCGTATAATGGTAGAATATCGTTTTTATATTTAGTGACATTTAACATAATAGTACCTATATTAATTGACAATGATGTTTATCTAAAATATTAAAACGATTTGTATTCCTATCCGACATATTTATAGTCTGTTCGTGTTAAGAAAATAGTGACTCATCGTTGTCACTCAGCTTAGCCACGCCTCTTGACCAATAAGATCACAGTAAATTATAAAGTCGTATTCACTTTGAACAGTTGAAGCCCTTCAGACAGTACGGACGTGTTCTTTGCCAATTTTAAAAATGAATACCTCACCTATTGTTAAAAATAATAGTGGATCAATATTACATAGCGGAGAAAGACGAGTGATTTACAATGTTTTTAAGTACTTTAAACAGTGCGGTGACCAAAACGTGACTATGGAGAGTATAGTAGTGAAAAAGGCTAGTGCATGTGGTGTTTCTAAAAATACGGTTCTGACGATTCTAATCATTTTTTTAATGTAATAACTACTTAATTTTAATATTTTAAAATACTGTCATAAAAACTTTGCTTTAATATTAATGGTTTAATTTTTACCCCAGTATGAATACGCCTTTACTTTGATGAGTCACTATTTTCTTAACGCGAACAGACTATAGTAAACTTTTAAGTTTAACAAAATAATAACTCAAAAATAAGTTTTGTGAGTTTTTAAAATTCCTTAGACCAGATGGCGTTGGCGGCGTAGGTACCTATTTCTATTTTCTTAAATATTTATTTTTAAATTTAATTACAATGAAACAAAAACTGAATTATACTGTGAGTTATGTTTAATTTTTATGTATTAAAGTTATTTACATTGGTTTTGTACTTTTTACGTGATACGTGAACAGAGAAAAAAACGATAGGAGATGGCCCTGATACAAAAAAAACGCGCTATTGAAATTTATTCTTGATGATATATAGTGTATTAATAGAACGGAGGTTTTAACAGATTTATTATTTGTATAGATATAGATTGCGTCCATTCTTTATATATACTGTTAGTTAGCAGGGAAGAGGACATCAGGTACCAATCAAAAACACCAATTGCAAATTCATGCTATTCACAAAATATAGGTAATAAGTGAAGTAAAAAAGTAAGGAAGAAAGAAAAAAGTTTTGTAACTAACAATATATGATTTATAATATTCTTGTTAATAACATTGTTAATGGAAGAAAAAAAATTCTTGATTTATTTATAAAAAAAAATAAAAAATAAAAGTATAGCTTTTGAATTGCAATCTGTAAAAATATTCCTATTCTCAATATACAAAAATAATATTAGGATGAAAAAATTACGACCTTTGCCCGTTTAATTTCTTTTTAACCATTTAAAAAACAAAAAGTTTTTTCATACCTCCTACACATTTATGTAATCCGTGTACATAACAGACCTTTATCAGTCAATGTAGAGACTGGCGCCGTAACGCGTTACGTAACGAAGCGGTTAAGAAGTTATCATTTAAAAAAATAATGTTTTTCCAAATGACTTCATTACATCACCCAAAAATAACTTATAGAGTAACTATAGAGTTAACTACTTATAGTACTATAGAGAACTATAGAGTTTAGTTATAACTTATAGAGTACTAGTTTATAAAAAAATAAACTTCTAGACGGTGTATGAAGACGAAATATACAACAGTTTTTTAAATAGACGCCAATCACTATTTTTATTATACACGTTATAGGAACGACGAATTAATTCATTTAGTTTTTATACAGGGCAAATCAAAAATAACATGATAACGTTTACATAACTTTGGGACATTAAAATTAAAACCTAAAACAACCTAATAAGAGCTATCAATAACATTATTTACCAGTTTAAATAGAAAAATTTGAACTTTTAATACATGGCAAACTTCCCTATTGATTTACTACTGATTTATCATTGTGGTACGATTAAAATAGTAAAATAGAGGGGGCCGATAAACCACGGGAGTTGCTCGTCACCTACTAGGCACGTCCCCGGGTGGCGGATAGGGAGTACACCACTCGCTCACCACGAACGGTTGGGGTCTTCGGACCCCCGCTGACCAAAACCAGCAGCGGTGGGCGCGAAAGCGCAGAAGGGAGGATGGAGGGAAATCGAGGGTACTCTCTCCCTCCACTTCGGTGGTTTGGCCACTCCCGATACTTCTCTGAATTAGCAGAGTGGACCAGTCGAGCAGCTCCAATCACACACGGAGGGGCCACCGGGCCCGGCGTCGGGGCGTCACGGTTGTATGCTTTTGCGATCCCGTGGCGCCCCATTGCGGCGCAAACGGCCGATGGGTTTTAGTGGGTATTCTGGCTTTTGGAGGAGTCAGCAAGTCCCACATACCCTTCGTTTTCGGGCAGAAGGATGCGTAAATGCATTTCACATCGTGTAAAAAGGTGGGGGAGGTGGGATAAAAAGAAGCCAGACTAGACAGAGAAAGACCAGAAAACTACCGATACATTTAGTTAATATATATATTTATAAATAAATATGTTTAACACACACACACACGGTCGTCTGTTCCTAAGGTAGGCAACTTAATGCCTGTGTTTTAGGTAACAGCCGACTGATATACATATTTTTTATATAAATATACATATAAATAATACATATATAAATAAACATATATTACACCCAGACTTGGAGCGGGAATCGAACCCACAACCCTTGGAGCAGAAAACAGGGTCACTGCAAACTGCGCCAACGGATCAGTCACTTTAAAACTTATTATAAAGAAAAAATACAAGCTACCTTCATCTGACTTCGTCTCCAACATTTCCAGCGCCATGTTGATATCCTTCTGCAACAAGAAAACCGCATGGCTCTCGGCGAATCTCGGGAACCGATCTTTGAAGTAGTTTAAGCACTCTTGGGATTCTCGGGGCTTTCGGAGTTCCATGAAGGCTTTGGCGAGACGGAAGTAAGATTTTGCGTGATTCGGGTCCAACTTGACCGCACTGTAGCAGTCGCGAACAGCTGCATAATGGTCACCCGCCCTAAATTTATTTTTTTTTTATAATTTATATAAATATTACAAAATAATAAAAATGTGAGATGTCAGTTGAAAATTATACTATTTTACCCATTTTTTTGTATGTATACAAAATTGGTGCTCGGTCGTAGAGCTTACGGTAGAGCTCCACTGAGCACACACTCACCAGCTGCGGCGCAAGAGCGAGGCGGCGCGGTTGGAGTAGAGCAAGGCGCTCCACGGCCACTCGGCTATCGCGCGGTCGTAGAGCTCACGGTAGAGCTCCACTGAGCACACACTCACCAGCTGCGGCGCAAGAGCGAGGCGGCGCGGTTGGAGTAGAGCAAGGCGCTCCACGGCCACTCGGCTATCGCGCGGTCGTAGAGCTCACGGTAGAGCTCCACTGAGCACACACTCACCAGCTGCGGCGCAAGAGCGAGGCGGCGCGGTTGGAGTAGAGCAAGGCGCTCCACGGCCACTCGGCTATCGCGCGGTCGTAGAGCTCACGGTAGAGCTCCACTGAGCACACACTCACCAGCTGCGGCGCAAGAGCGAGGCGGCGCGGTTGGAGTAGAGCAAGGCGCTCCACGGCCACTCGGCTATCGCGCGGTCGTAGAGCTCACGGTAGAGCTCCACTGAGCACTCACTCACCAGCTGCGGCGCAAGAGCGAGGCGGCGCGGTTGGAGTAGAGCAAGGCGCTCCACGGCCACTCGGCTATCGCGCGGTCGTAGAGCTCACAGTAGAGCTCCACTGAGCACACACTCACCAGCTGCGGCGCAAGAGCGAGGCGGCGCGGTTGGAGTAGAGCAAGGCGCTCCACGGCCACTCGGCTATCGCGCGGTCGTAAAGCTCACGGTAGAGCTCCACTGAGCACTCACTCACCAGCTGCGGCGCAAGAGCGAGGCGGCGCGGTTGGAGTAGAGCAAGGCGCTCCACGGCCACTCGGCTATCGCGCGGTCGTAGAGCTCACAGTAGAGCTCCACTGAGCACACACTCACCAGCTGCGGCGCAAGAGCGAGGCGGCGCGGTTGGAGTAGAGCAAGGCGCTCCACGGCCACTCGGCTATCGCGCGGTCGTAAAGCTCACGGTAGAGCTCCACTGAGCACACACTCACCAGCTGCGGCGCAAGAGCGAGGCGGCGCGGTTGGAGTAGAGCAAGGCGCTCCACGGCCACTCGGCTATAGCGCGGCTGTAGATCTCAATCGCATTGGCGTAGTTGCCCTTGTTCATCATTAAATTCGCCTGCGGACAGTACGAATATCCAAAGTAGTCAACAGGAGATAAAAAGCGTGTAAAAAGGTAGTGCAGAGGAGATGAAGTGGAAATACATGACATAATTACCGATTCCTTAAGACGTAGTATTTCTTCAGGTAAGGGCGGTAATTCTACGGGGCTGTTAACTTCATGAGGTTGCCTCGTCTCTACCTCGCGGCAGCGTTGGTTGTGCTGGATTATGAAGCTCTCCAGCAGCATGGGGCGACTAGCTGTGTTTATATCGAAAAGGTACACCTGGAACGAGGAACAATATTACTTGATTAACAATCTAATAGTAATTTTTTGACGTAATAACGTCTAGTAAATCGATGAAAGATAGCCGGTACTTGAACGAGAGCTCGCGACTTGTGACAGTTGTTCGTTAGAGAGGCACGATCGGCCTAAGCGTTCGGCTTACAATCGGCCTAAGTTATGACGCGTCCGAGGAGAAGAGACAGATGCAGACGCCACGCAATCTTGAATCTACACACGAACTGTTTTGTCAATTTATTGTTTGTAAAATTAGTGAAGAGTTAATGTGTTTATTACAACAAAAATTGCAGCAAAAAAGGTATACCTTGTCCAACCGTTTATTATCTTTTTACCCGACTGCGACAGAAGGAGGGTTATGTTTTTCGAGTGTATGTGTGTATGTATGTATGTATGTATGTCCATTTCTTCGGCACGCCCTACAGCCCAAACGGCTGGACGGTTTTTGACATATGAGGTGTCGTTTTTTTTTTTTTTTTTATGACAAATAGACAGGCATTTGACCGCTATCTCACCTGATGTTAAGTGATGATGCGGTCGAAGGTGGAGCATGCCTGCCTAATAACAGTCTATTCACTCTGGCCTTGAAGGCACCCAGGTTGTATCGTTCGGGAAACACAGACGCGGGCAACGAGTTCCATTCCTTAGCCGTGCGCATCAAGAAAGTATTGCCAAAGCGTTTTGTGCGCGTAGGTGGCATATCAATGACATAAGGATGGAACGATCGACCGCGCCTAGTGTCCCGATGGCGGAAGGTTGTTGGGGGAATTAGATCGTGCAATTCCTTCGCACACTCACCAAAATATATTCTGTAGAACACCGACCGACGAGCTACCCTACGCCGATGATCGAGACTCTGCAACTTGGTGTCTGTCAGAGTAGGGTCACCTATGAGTCTCTTAGCTCGTTTTTCCACCGAGTCAAAAGTTGCCAGTTGGTATTTGGCGGATCCATCCCAAAGGTGGCAGCAATACTCCATACAAGACCGAACTTGTGCTTGATACAGTTGAAGCAGCTGTTCTGGAGTGAAGTATCGCCTGACCTTAGAGAGAATACCTAGTTTTTTTGCTGCAGTTTTTGCTTTGGACTCGATGTGCTGCCCAAAGTTCAAATTGGACGATAGCTCTACACCGAGGAGCTGAAGGGAGTCGGTAATTTCTACAGAAACATTTCGGAAAGTCGGAGCCAGGTGTAAGGGGCTCCGTTTAGAGGAGAACACACACGCCTGTGTTTTTGTAGCGTTGAACGTGACCAGATTGGCATCGCCCCATTCGGAGACTGCCTGGAGGGCGACGTTCAAGCGGCTGACCATATCCTCTCGGCAAGACCGGATAACATCCTTACTAGCCCCTGCACTCGAAAAGTATCTGTCCGTCACTGTGCTGTCGTCAGCATACCCAAACGTACCGGGGACGAGCAGATCATTAATATGCAGCAGGAAGAGGGTAGCGGACAAGACTGATCCCTGAGGAACACCGGCGTCGATAGCCTTTTGGTAAGACGAGTAACCGTCAAGGACAATTCGAATTGTACGTTCGTTCAGGAAGTCAGAAATCCAAGCGCAAAGGCCAGGTGGAATACCATATGAAGGAAGCTTGCTTATGAGGCTCGCGTGCCAAACTCTGTCAAAGGCCTTCGAGATATCGAGAGACACGGCAAGTGCTTCACCGTGTTTGTCAATGGCCTCACTCCATATATGTGTGGCATACACTAGAAGTCGAACGGTCCTGGCGGAAACCGTATTGCCGGTCTCTGAGGATAGGATTTGTCTAAATTGTAGTAGTGACACAGGCTATATAAATTTTCAAAATGGCGCCCGCAAATGGCAGAATGAGGGGGGAGTTGATTTTTTTTTTTCTTACTGTAGCAATATGGGTATCAAATGAAAGCTAGTAAATTGTTTTATTATTTTTATTTTATAATAAGAGTATTCTACTCAGTCGGGTTTTTTGATTTTTTTAATTAAGCATACTTGTTGACAGCTCACGCCTATAAATTTACCCTTTTCTTCGGAATAATCTACTACAGTAATGTCGTACTTTATGGTACTTTATTGACGGGTAGTTAAGTGCCCTGTGTATAACAAACAACCACAGACTATGAAACAGTTCTTGAAATACGATAAATCGATCATATCATATATATATATATATATATATATATATATATATATATATATATATATATATATATATATATATCTATGTATATAAGCTACAGGTAATTAATTGTATTTAATATAAAAGCGAAATAATGCTAAATACTTTGAAAATATGTAATACAAGAAATAATCAAGTTTAATAAAGAAGTTAAGTTTAATAACTTAATTAAAGTTAGCAAAACAAATTTGATTATCATTAATCACTTATGAAAATAGTAAAAATATATTAAATAAAAGCAGCTAAATTTTTATACGATCGTAATTATATGATACTGAATGAAAAACCTATGAATACTGCACTCGCCGACCGATGCTACTTTTTTTAATAATCAAAGAACAAATATATGAGATTATATCGCTAATCGAATTCTTAAAATGCAAGAATTAATTACCTTTTTTGCTGCAATTGTTGTTGTAATAAACTATGGTAACCATTTTAACGTCATTAACTTTTCACTATTTGACATTACTTCAATATTGACAAAACAGAGATTGTGTGCATTTGCCGCCATTTGCCGCTGTCAATTCTACTCGGACGCGTCATAAGTTAGGCCGACCGCCGATCGTGAGCCGAACGCTTAGGCCGACCCGATCGTGCTTCTCTATCGCTTGTTCCGCGCTCTCGCTCACTAATTGTGACAATGACGTCATGTTTTTCGTACGTGCACCCAGTAGCTTTCATCAATTTACTAGATGTTATCACGTCAACAAATAAAATTAATTTGAATCGCCAGCATTAAGGTAATGCCTCTTAACTAATTTTTTTAACGTTGGGAGTGATTACTTACTACTGTGCTTTACTGTACTTATGTACGCACGTACGAAGTTATACTAAAATGTTGACTAGCTGACTTCAGGGTTCATTTTTCACTTTAAAAAGAAATCTTATTAATTATTATCCCTACCTATATTATAAATGTGAAATGTAAGTTTGTTTGTTACGCTTTCACGCGAAAAATACTTAACCGATCATCATGAAACTTTGTAAACATATTCTTGGAGGTATTAGAAGTAACGTAGGATTTTTTTTTTCCAAAATCCACGCGAGCGACGCCGCGGGCAAAAGCTAGTAACGTATAAATCTTAGGAGCTAAACAGACATATCTTGGAATTTCAACGCAATTCATTCTATAGTTTACAGTTGAAAAAAAAAAGTTCGAACTAAAGTAAATTAGGTCGTAAAAATATTGATTGGCTAAAATTTTATTGGATAAAAATATATTTCTTACTTGTTCCGAACCCATGTTGACGAGTAGCTCGTTTCCATCGTGACTGTAAGCCAGGTACGTCACCGCTTTCTTTGGGAAACTGTTCGCATTGGGCTGCATTGACAGATGACCTGGGATTTATAATTGATCATTGTTTTTATAGGCACCTGTGTACTAGATTTGGTTTACTATTTTGGTATTTAAATCTATACTAATATTATAAAGCTGAAGAGTTTGTTTGTTTGAACGCGCTTATCTCAGAAACTAGTGGTTCGGATTGAAAAATTATTTTTGTTTTGGATAGTTCGTTTACCGAGAAAGGCTTATAGGCTATATAACATCATGCTACAGCCAATAGGAGCTGATCATTAATAAGAAATGTTACAAAAACGGGAGAAACTATTCGTTTTTGAGAGCTTCCGTTGCGTGCGCTGCGTAAACGGTTAAAGTTACGCAAAAACCATGTATGACCTAATTAATCGCCATTAAAAGTTCTAAAATAAGTCCGGAACGGCGTATATCTATCTGAAGGACATAGGTTACTTTTTATCAATACACCGTGGGGAGCGAAGCCGCGGGCGGAAGCTAGTAAGTATATAAATGTATTACACTCAACGACCCCAAGTAGGATGATAATCTTGTGTCGGGGACCCGGAAACAGACACAACACTTCTCGTTAGCGGGAATAGAACTCGTCACGTCAACAAAAAAATCTTTTACAATTTGACATACACCGGTGTATGTTAAGATTCATGTTTTGATGGTGTATTACGGAGACAATATACGTGGTTACACTATAGTGTTAACCCGTCATTCAACTTAAAGTTTGAATAGTACAATACTAAATTAATATAACCAATTCAATGGTAAAGTTGATAAAAATTTGAAGTTCCAGAAAAAATTGTACACAACAAATTAATAACGATTTAAAATAACTGTCTAAAAGGAAAAAGGCATAAAAAATTTCATACTCATTTGAGTGACGCCATTCTTAAAAATGTCAATATGGAACAATACATGTTTTTAATCAATATTCTGGAAACCCAAAACCCTACACTCTAATAATAAATATTAACTAACAAAAGCTTTTCGATAAAAAATAACAAAAAAAAATGTTTTTATTAATTTTATCTTCACCCTGAAATTTTTTGGACTGAGCCACATTTACGATGGATCGATAGACGACCGTTCTGGTGTAGTGGTGCGAGTAGTAGCCTCAAACCACGCGCCGGCGGTCGCGGGTTCGATTACCGCTTAGGACAGATATTTTTATTTGTAAAAAAAATCCGATCTGGGTGTATGTCCTTGTGGGTCTCCCCACCGTGGCTCGGAGAGCACGTAAAGCCGTCGTTCCCGGTTGTTATCATAGACACCTGATAACGATCGTTACTTGTTGTAGAGAAATTATCCACCAACCCGCAGTGGAGCACCGTGGTCGATTAAACTCCTTTTATCTATATGGAGAGGCCTTCACTCAGCAGTGGATTGTTTACAGGCTGATACTGAGCCACATTTTCGCTGGTCACCCCAAAAGCAAAAAACCAGATCCTCACCGGGAGCAAAGTACTGCACGGCTTCTCGTGGTATATTGTTATCAGGATCGCCGTGGCCCGCGTGCGAACAGCGGACGTTCTGGCGCTCCCACATGAGGCGAGAATTCGGCGCCCCCCCCTGCAACTCCTGACCAACATACCCATTACTGCATATTGTGCACTCAAAATTGGAAAGAGAATGCGATAATTTAGGTAAATCGACCTGGTGTCCTAGGCTCTTCTAGTATAGGCACCAGTCTCCCACAATATTAGTGCTCACATTATTTTATGTACCTATCGTTCAGTCGTGTCATGTTTACAATATTGTGGTGAGAACAAAAATTATTATTATTAAATTATTAACGGACGAGGAGATCGCATCTCCAATTCGGTTTAAGTGATGTAAGGGTTGTCATTGGTAGGGTTTAACTATACACACATAAATAAGTGAATTTATAACCTTCAATTATAAGTTTTTATAAAAATTATCGTTGCGCAGACCAAAAAACGCAATAATCTTGGAAACTATTGAACTATTTGAAGTTATTTTTAGGACCGAAGTTCTGCCAATTTCAATATACTAAAAGAAAATTAGTCAGCAACGTTTTCATTTACCCTTGACCTTTAAATAGAACAAAATCAATATTGAAATAAAAATAGGTCTTCCTAAAGCCTAGACAATCGTCCGTGTATCATTCAGACAGACACAAAAATAATGGTCAATGGTTGAGCAGTTAAAAATGTTTTAGGCTATTTTTGATTTCAAATAGTGCTTTACCTGTAGCCTAGCCAACTTTATCATCCGTATATCGTAAAGACGAACGTAAACATCGTTAGCTCCGACGGCGAGTTGGTAAGGCCTCCTCGGGTTTACGGCGAGACACTTGGCCTCAGCGTAACGACCCATGTGGTTGAGCAGATTAACTAGAACATTATCGGAGTCCGAGTTACAGCGGTGGGGACATCGAAGGTCGTGTTGGCTGCAAGAAAACCGTTTTCTTTTTCAAATTTTTGAAAAAAAAAATTTTACAACAAATTAGTAGCTTTTTTAGCCAACAGAAGATTTTAAAATATTTTTAGGCCATTACAGTGCTTTATAGGCGTCTTATAAGTAGCAGCATTAGTCTTTCAGTCATAACCTAGGGATTATCCAAAAGTTATGATAAACGGCTATTTCCAGTTCGCATAAAAAAAAATTTTTTTTCTTCTTTGCTAGCTTATATACCCTCTAGGTCAACATAAAAAATCATATAAATAGTTCACGATTTCTGGGAGGTGCAAAAAAGACGCGACACACTGCAAGCTATAATATCCTCTACTAAATGTATTGACTTGTTAAGAGGGTATGTAGAAAAATAAATTATTTTTATAAATATTAATCATTCTGTTATATTCATTAATTACCGCTATTCGAAACCGGTCGCTCTGGAGACACGATGGGGGAGGCCTACGTACAACAGTAGACATCCAATGGCTGATATGGTGATGATGATGATGAAATATCATTACTTTTGCATCACCCCTCGTAAAATTACAATAAGGAATTAATGTTGTACTAGTGACAACAGTTCTGGTGTAGTGGTGCGAATAGTCGCCTTAAGGCCGGCGGTCGCGGATTCGATTTCTGCTCGTGGCGAATATCTGTTTCTGGTCTGGATATATGTCCTTCTGGATCTCTCCATTGTCCCTCAAAGAGCACGTAAAGCCAACGGCCCCAGTTGTTAAGCGCCTGACAGCAATCATTACTCATGGTAAGGAAATTATCCACAAAACCCGTAGTCGACCAGCGTGATAGATTAAGCTCCAAACCTTCTCTTTTATAGAGAAGAGGCTACTTCCTAACAGTGGGACGTTACAGGCTGATTCAATTCAGTACAGTTTTGTTCATTTGTACTAGTGGGTCTCGAAAATATCATTGACATCCGTCATTCCCTCATCGACTCGTCATCTAGTCAAACATTTTTTCATACATATAAAAATTGGTATTTAAAAAGAAACAGATCATAGACAACATGCCTTAAATTAAAACGGAGGCATCCATAAATTACGTGACACAATTTTGGTGATTTTTTCCAAAAAACAAAAAAATGGTCATCGCGACCCCCGTCAAGATGTTTCCACCTCCATGCTATACATATTCCTAAAAAAAAGTCGTCACCGGTACATAAAAACTATTTCAGATTTTTAGTGACGGGAATAAAGTTACGTGATATTTGCCGAGAAACGTGAGATTCTGTGAGATTTCGCTCGACCACCTCCCCCTCATAAACGCCTCACGTAATTTATGGATGCCCCCTATGCATTTACAGCGTGCCAATAGTTCGGATGCAACTAGTTGAAGATATGCCTGCTGTTTCATGATAAAAAGCATATTTTTGGGTATACTTACAGAACAAGTCCATCCTCGCCCGCAGACCAGAGTATTTGAGGGTTGTCCGGAGCGACCGCGAGACGCTTGACGCGCCCGCAGTGGCACGCGCATTCCAACAGCATCTGGCCGTTCATGATATTGCGCGCGCGCACGGACCCGTCCGCCGCGCATGTCACGAGCGACTCCGGTGACAGGAACTTGTGGAATTGTTTATTCCTTAGTGATGTACATGTTACGATAGATATTTCTTGTTAAAGATCATTGAATATATCCACTGAGACTGCCCGTATAATAGACAAACAGTGCCTAAAACTTTGGAGCTTTTAGACAAATGGATTGGATATTAATCGCCGTTTATATATTTTAGATGAAAAATTCAAATAACGTGTACTGTACACAGTTTTACCTGCTATCTTGTTTAATCAACTGTTGTTATTAAGCTTAGAACCAGCTGACAGCCGTAAAACATTTGCTGCATTTTTACTTATTGGACCTGATCATGAGATTTTACATAACATTCATACATAGTGTGCAAAATGCATTCTCTACAGTGACTTAAGAGGATAGTTTAATAAGAAGTTTGATATTTTGTAGAAGTATTGTTTTAAGTTTACGCTCTAAAGACAAAATAATTAAAGATTTTTTTTCTTTTCTTTAAATCTATATTTAATACAAAATTATCTAGGAAATGTTCATTCTTTGCATATCTTCATCTTTCTCACAAAACATAGACAATGGAAAACCCATCCACCGTACAAAGATAAACACAGAGACAGATCCTATGTCTGTTTATTTAGGTTGTTGAACAAAAATTATAATTTTTGACAAATCATGTACAATAGGACTTAAAAATACATGTCATTTTGATAACGGAAGTCAAAGACATTATGTCGTTAAACGACAGACACGAAAACTAATGGGAATCATATAAATGAAGCTGTAGCGGAAGCAGCTAGTCATAGATCATACTAAACTGGGTGAATTTAATATGATATTTACATTTCACTTATTTTACAGTAGCATACGAAGGTCCAGATTCTCATAAAGTTGCTACATGTATTACAAATTTGTTTTGGTGTTGTACCTTCCTTATTCAAGTATCATCACAGCAGGATGTGCGATTTTATCAATTTTTTTTTAAATTATCACTGCTTGTTTAACGTTATAATGTGAGAAACCTTTTTTTTTTTTTTTTACGCAAGGGAATCCATTTACGGATGATATCTAGGACGCCCGGGTCGGCAGTCCTAGACCTATGTCGGACTCGGCACTTTGGGAGTGCAATACCGTACTAAACCCCTGCGGGAGCCTTCAGCCGCTTTAATTGGAGGGTCCCGGATCTGCAGGCAACAGGATCCCTCCAGCGACAGGCTGGCCTCGGCGAAACGGCCAGACTTCTCCTCCATGGGGACTGTCCGGCTAACCTCTGAACAGTCCCGACGACGCCGTGTCTAGCAGGACCGGGTTCCCATTCCGGCCCGACACGGGCACAAGGGCGTTACAGGAGGCGCATTAAGTAGCGCCTCCTACGTACCCCCATTCGTCGCCCGCGGATGGAGGCCAGGCCGTCGGCGGCCTCCTCTCTCATCCGCTCGTCGGCCTCCTTCTGGGACATTACTGTCTCGCAGAAGGAGACCATCGCCTTCCAGGACTCGTCGTCGCCGAGGATCGCGGTGAAGACGCTCGGGAGCGACAAGTCCCCTCCGATGACCGACGTCAGACCTTGACGCAGCACCGCCCATCTCGGGCACACCTCGAGGGTGTGCTGGGCAGAGTCCACCGCTGCGCCACAATCGTGACACTCAGTCGTCGGTTCCCTTTGGGCCGTCCGACACAGGTAGTCACCAAAGCAACCGTGCCCGGTGAGAATCTGTGTCAGACGGAAGGTGAGGGGCTTGCGTTTTCGACGCATCCACCGCTCAAGGACCGGGCGAATGGCAGCCGTTACGCGTGTGCCATATGGCTGCACCGCCAGGTCCTCCCCCCACCTCATAATGTGAGAAACCTTAACAAATGCAAATAAGGAAATTAAATTTAACGTTATTGCTCAAGAATAATGTAGTGTCAAAATTAGGGTATATTTAACGTTTCTTATAAGCTTCTATTCCCTAATGATACAATTCCGAACCTTTATGAAAGTATTGAAACACCATTGAAATCACCAGACAATGGCAATCGAGAGATAATTTGTTTTATTTTATAAATAGTATCATCTTAATCATTAATGAGTTTTATTGCTTGAAAAGTCAGAAATCATTGAAATAAACTTAATATTACTTCAGGTCATAAAAAAATACAACTTTTTTAATATGTAGGTAAAATATAATTTTTTATTTGTTAATATTGATGAATCATTTTTTTTAGTTACCTACATATATTTAGATAATTATGTACATATATTTATATATTTTTATCAAAATTACCTACAACTATGAAGGTAAAATGAAAAAAAAAATAGTTTTCATTTATTCTTTTGTTTGTTTTTACTGGTTTTTAAGATATGTTTTAAGATTTTAAAAAAATCTTACCTTTACTGAGAATATATTGCCCGTGTGGCCGGTAGAGAGGGTGTGAATTTGTTTATGTCGGTAGGGATCCCATAATATTACGTGGAGATCATCGGAAGCCGAGGCCAATACGCTGCGACGTAAAAATATAGGTTAGCGTAAGTTCCTCACTTCCAAACTGGTTGACATATGTAAGAATGTACTCACGATCCATCGCTGTTCCATTCTAGGCAGTTAACGCAACCCAAATGTCCATTGAGTTCTTTTTCTAGACCAAGTCTGTCTATCATACTTCTAGTGACAGTCAATTTGTTCTGGAATTTCCGATTAATTTCACCCCTCTCGCGGGCCACTGTGAGGCCCACAGTGCCATGCGCCCAGGTCAGCTCTTCTTTCCCCCCCATTTTTGCGAATATTCTTCAATTGCTTTGATATATCATCACAAACAGACAAAATTATGAACTAACTCAAGCTGTGTCTATTTTTAGTTACCGACATTCCACTGCACATAACAATAAAATAATAAACGTATTGTTTATTGAAATGCTACTTTCAAAAATAATTAGAGAATTATTATTAAAACAATGAATAATAAGCTCAATAACGATGTCTATGATTGTGATTTTCTTTAGAAAATTTGCAAAACTGTCAAACAGCTGTCAATGTTACTAGTTAAATACAAGTTAAATATTGTTTTATTTTATATTTAACAAAAAAAAAATTAAAATTTTACATTATAATAGTTTGAAAATGTGATTTCATATTTATCGTCTAAAAAAACATTTATAAAAAAAAACGTAATGGAAATAAAACAGTGCATTATAAAGTATAAATACTAAAATATATATTTGAAGTGATATTACTTCTTATGGGAGGGTAAACCGTTACCTTACGTAACACGTAACGGCGCCATTCTGTCTGGCTTCCATTTCTCTCACACACACGACTCTCTCACTCAAATACACAGTACTAGCCGTATTTATTAAGAAAGGACAATGGCGAAAAAGTTGTTGATAGAATTCCCTCGCGTCTATAAATGTCTTAATGACTAATGTAAATAAAATAATTTCTTACGTTTTTTCTATATATTTTAAGATCTGTGTAAGTCTAGGAAAAATATCATTTTTAATTAAATAACATTTGATTATTGTAAAAATGATTTGACATTCCATAGGAATATGAAGTACCTAACGATAGTTCCGTTGAATGTTCCCAAGCGTCTATAAATGTCTTAATGACTAATGTAAATAAAATAATTTCTTACGTTTTTTCAATATATTTTTTTAGATCTGTGTAAGTCTAGGAAAAATATCATTTTAAATTAAATAACATTTGATTATTGTAAAAATGATTTGTATTTGACATTTCATTGGAATATGAAGTACTATTATAGTTCGTATAGATATAATGTTGGAAGCACATGGGCATAAAGTGGTAAGGCTTCCACCTTACCACTGTGATTTAAACCCCATAGAGTTGATATGGAGTGTCTTGAAAAGACGAATTGCTGAAAAAAACGTAGGTCAAGAAGCAAATAAAATAGTCCAAATCACAGAAGAAGCCTTTGCAACGATTACCGAAGAAGAATGGAGAAAAGAATGTGAGCACGTGAGAAAAGTGGAAGAAAAATATTACGCCGATGGCCCAATTATTGATAGCGAGATGGACAGGTTCATAATTGAAGTGGGAGACGATAGCGACACTTCTGATGACAAGGATGATATGGAAGATGAAGTTGACGACGATCTCTCGGGAATTAGTCCGTTGGATGAGCATTCTTTGTTTGATCACAATTATAATAAAAATTATTAAATAATTTATGCTTTTTATTGCTTTTCTGATTTTTTAAATGATAATCGAATAATTTGTAAATATATAAAAATGTAGCTCAAAAACATACTTAAAACCACCCTAACTTTGAGGTGGGCTATTATATATAATGTGGCAACACTGGAAAAGATAGCTGCCAACATAACGCCATAGGAACTATTCGATGAAACGAACTTTATAACGATAGTTCCGTTGAATGTTGCCACATGCTAATAAATCTTCTCTCATTAACATACATGAACTTTTTGCCTTTAAATAAATATTGCACGTTACACGTATTATATTGCATCACGTTACACGATTTATATTGTATCAATCCGAAATCTTGTTTTATTACAAAGAATAACGCGTTATTTATTTATTTACTAAGCCCAATTATTTCATAAATACAATAATAATTCGTAATAAGAAAATAATGTTTTATTTTATAAACATGCCTTTTTTCTATTAGAAAAAATGAGCAGATACTCTGACTATATATGAGATCCACTGTCTTTATGCCAATTGCCACGTATCTGTAGATAAGTGGTTTCTAGAGTCTGCTTTTTAACCTAGAGGCCGCACTTTCATTTTTTGCAGGGAACAACCATTTTGTGTGCCATTGTAAACTGTTTCTTATTTGGTTAAGACCTTGCGGGCTGCTCATCTGATTATCTGATAAAAAGATGATCCCATGCTGCAAAGGGCACGATAAGTGGATGGTCCTCGTAATTAACTATCTATGGTGATTATCATTACAGAAAAATCTAAACAGATGCTGACTGACTGAATCTAGACAGACCACCTTTAGGTCTAGAAATTCTAAGAGCAGGGTTTATTAGATCTGTTGACCTACAGCGCTCATGATTTAAGAAGATGAACGACTTTGTCGATCGTCAATTTTATATTATCTACAGCTAACGCTGATGTAACTAAGTACGAAATACCTAAGGACAGGTAACAAAGAAAATCCCCGAATATGAAATATTTTAGGCCTGAGGGTTAAAAAAAGCGTCTAATTTTTATTTTTTATTTTTCTGTGAGTGCGTCAAAAGTCTAGATATACCTACTACAATGTTTTGTAATCAATCTATCTAGTTATTTAAAATATAGTTTCGGACTATATTTAACATGTACTTGACTAAGTTTTTATTAGTTACCTACAAGTTGTCAAAACATAACCTTTAACTGTTCAACCTGGAATATCTTCAATTCATTACTTCTTTCGGTAGTGCTTCTTTGGGCAAAAGTGATCAGGAATTTAAGTACTATATTATCACATATTTTTCATTAGTAGACGCTAGAAATTTATGCCAACAAAAATTTGTTAGGGGATCTGCCATTGTCCTTTGTTTGTATAATAATTATAAGAGTAACATTATAATTTAACTTATTCTATTATGAATTTTAAAGGCCATTTTTGATCATTGTTCATCGAATTAACGTCTTTAATCATTTTTAAACTGTTTGATCTTTGATAAACTTTTTAACTTTTTAATATCACGTGTTTCCTCCTCTAGCCCTTATGACCGCCTGCATTCGGTTTGGCATGCTTTGGATGACATTGTTGATGTCCACTTGCGATAAGTCGCGCCAGGCAGTCAGTGCAGCATCTCGAAGCTGGCTAAGATTTTGTAGTGGGTTCGATGCGGTTTTATTTGTCCTTTTTAGCTTATCCCAAATATGCTCCTATTGGGTTTAAGTCTGGGCTGCAAGCTAGCCATTGCAATTTTTTAATACCAACTAGTGTTTCGAGCGGATAAATATCCGGTTGGTAATCAGTAAGTTATTTGGTTAATTAACGGGTAAAATATATTTACAATACCATATAACACCAAAATGAAAGATAAAAATCTTCACATAAATGTAAAAAGTAAATTATTTAACACCTGCATATTACCTGTTCTTATGTATGGCAGCCAAACTTAGGCTCTGACACAAAATATAACTAGTAAACTATCAACCAGTCAACACGCAATGGAAAGGAGTGTGCTAAATATAAAAAAGGCAGAACAAAAAATTGTGTCATCAGAAACAAAACAAAGGTTATAGACATAACGTCAAAAATCAGAAGGCTCAAATGGAGATGGGCTGGTCATATGATAAGAGGACAAGACAAATGGAGTAAAATTGTAACACGATGGTACCCTAGAAGAGGCAAAAGAAAAAGAGGTAGACAGCCGAGAAGGTGGGATGACGACATCAAACAAGTAGCAGGAGTTATGTGGAATAGAGTGGCCCAGGAAAAACGCGAATGGAAGAGGTTGGAGGAGGCCTTTGCCGATTGGCAAACAGATCTTCAAAATATAAAGAAGAAACATATACTGGAATAAAATATGATATATTAATATGTTTAACTATATATATTATATGTTTTACTATGTATTGAGGAGATCTGAATAAAAGGCTATTTATTTATTTATTTTATTTATAACACCAAAATATGCCTACAATTGTACAAGGCGCAGATTTGGCCCCACATGGAATACTGCTCTCACCTGTGGACTGGAGCGCTCTAATATCAGCTCCTTCCATTTGACCGCGTTCAACGCCGGGTGGTTCGAGTTGTCGACGATGTCAGATCACTATGCATCTTCTACCGCATCTATCACGGGGAATGTTCTGAATGAATCGTTCGGATTAATCTATGGATGTCGCTTTCACTTGCCACCAGGAACCGACTGTCCGTTTGCTCCCCAAAATAACCAGGATATGTTTTGATAAATATGCATATCTCTTTGTATATAAAATAATAGAACTTAATATATAAAATTATTATATATTATATATACTTTGTTTGGATTTTAATGGCCTACTTAACCTATAGACTTAATAGTATAATAGTTGTCGTGTAAAACCTTAAAAATTTACCCCTATATCCCACTAGGCTAGGGTAATATTGTTCTGTGTCCTATATTCAATGTATAACTATATATTTTACTCTGTGTTATATACTCTTTGTTGTCAAATGTCAATTAGTAACTAATACTTAATCTGTGGTCTATTATTAATCTTGTTTTGTTTGACCTAAAGGTTGTAGATACCAGGTCATAAAATCCCAAAAAAAAAAAAAATAATAATCTTGTTTTGTTATTTGATGAACGTCAAAAACTCAAAACCAGAAGGAAGAAAAAGCAGTCTAAGCCTTTTTCTTAACATATATTTCGTTTTATTTAAACTAAAGAAACTCAAAACCATTAATCAATGTTATCATTAAATAAGAAAGTATTTTGCTCAGTATAGAAGAGTTGTACCTAACCTAAGAAATTTATTTAAAAACGAGAAAGGACTAGGTAAAGTTTTACATTTTAAATTAGGTATTAAAAAACTTTAATAAATAATTTAATTATAATATATGAGATAATTATAATTAATTATTTTAGTTTATACGCAACTTTCTGTAATTAAAACTATCCATTTTACAGATTCGGTAATCATGGGAGAACGAAAGGGTCAGAACTTGTACTATCCCCCCGACTATGACCCTAAGGTCGGGGGTCTCAATAAGTTCATGGGTACCCATGCCTTACGAGAAAGAGCCAGAAAGTTGCACATGGGTATCCTCATCATAAGGTTTGAAATGCCATATAATATATGGTGTGACGGATGTAAGAACCACATTGGTATGGGAGTTAGATACAATGCAGAGAAGACAAAAATTGGAATGTACTACAGTACTCCTATATATCAGTTTCGTATGAAATGCCATTTATGTGACAATCATTTTGAAATAAAAACAGATCCAGCTGTAAGTAAACTATTTAATGTTTCCTTATGTATTTAGTTCTTACCTTTTCATATATTCAAACATAAATTGTCTTTAATATTAATTATATTATTTATATACTATTTTATTACATTTACGCTAATGTTATTCATTTAACTAAAAGTCTAGACCGGATTTTATCGGGTTTATAAAAATAATATAAAATAAAATAAAGTTTTTTTTTTTAATATATATATTTTTTTAAATAAATGTGATAAAATCTATTCTAGACTTTTAATGAAATAAATATTATTTATATTTCAGAATCTAGACTATGTCATTGTGTCAGGAGCGAGACGTCAAGAAAATAGATGGGATCCAACAGAGAATGGGCAGATTGTTCCAGAAACAAAAGAAACACAAAAACGTCTATTTGACGATGCTATGTTTAAGTTAGAACACAAAACTGGAGATGAAGACAGTAGTAAACTTGCTAAACCACGTCTTGGCCTACTCGTTGGCCGAAATGAAATGGTTTGGAAAGATGATTATGAAGCCAATTGTGTATTACGTAGAAATTTCCGGGTAAGAATTATAACCAGACAGTTATGTGGTTTTACTTGTTTTTATATTACTTTGATTGATATTTTATGTTCTATAAATATTAAAAATATTCTCATTTGATTGTTTAAATCCTGATAATAGTGAGATCAAATAAATAATACCTCTTTTATTATATTTGTAGTTATAACAATTAACACGTCAAATATTGTTGCTATATGACAATGAGTTAATTTTACTTAGATAAGTTTATTTAATTTAAAGATAGGCTTATAATTTAGACTCATGTCATTAAAGAAATAAATGTTATAACATTCACCACCAAAGACTTGTATTTATCTAATATTAAAGCTATAAACATTTTACAGAAACGGAGAAAAGAGTTGGAAGAATCATCAGTTAACGACGGTTTGCTACTTGCAAAATCCTCTCTCGACATAAATCTATTACCTGAAACAGATGAAGATAGAAACATGGCTGCATTACTCGCCTTAAGACCATCACGCACTATTGAAGAGAAGCAAAGTGCGGTCCGCAGCAAAATAATTAATAGCCCGGCTTTACCAAGTTCTAGTGGACTATTAACAAGCTTCGGTGGACTCAAAAAAGAAGAATCTTTAAGCAAAACAGTGCCTTTAACTCGTAATTCATTGGGAATCACAATAAAAAGAAGTAAACCCAATGAAAACAATAATTGCTCAGATACCCAAACTGTTGGAAGTAATAAAGAAGAATTAGTATCAAAAGATAAGTTAGATCATAGCGCTGAACTTGAAACAAGAAACATTGAAAATAAAATATCATTAGTGGGTGACTATAGTTCAAGTGGTGAAAATTCTGATTAATTCTTACTTATATTAATACAACCGACACTTATTGAGTCAGTCACCGAATGAATTGTACACATGAATCGTAATTTATTGTCGTGGGTTTAATTCAGACTAACAAGTGAGTGTTTAAGCTCAAAGAATTTTTTTTTTTTACTTGATACATTAAAGGAAAAGTCATAAGAAAAAATTCACAGTGAAATACAATCACATGAAATGACATGAAATACATACAAATCAACAAAAAGTGAAATATTTCACAGCTAAGGACAGTCTGCTACAACAATTGTGTCACTGTGGTCGACAAGTGATTGGTCAACATTGTAAAGGTGTGTTTTGATTTTAAAATGATAAAATTTAATGCAGTCAGTGAGAATTGTAGAATATTATATTACGTAATTGTGATGAATATTTAAACACATGATGTAAACACAATATAACATCTGCAGGGAGGCAGAGCTACCCCCCACCCCCCTGCCTGTACCTCGCTACGCCCATGATTAAAATTATTATATGCAGGTAACTAATTTGGGTTAACAATTTAGGAACAATCAAATATTTAATTTGTTAATTTTACAGAATATAATATGGAAATTTGTACCTACATATAGAGCATAAATTTATATTTATCCGTGTAAATAAAAATACTTGTTTAAATAAATTTTGCTTCCATTTCTTCCCTGCACTGTGGCAATAATTATTCTTGAAGTTTTGTGAAGGTTATGTTTTTTGAGAGTATTTATGTATGTATGTATAATTGTTTGTGTCGCTCTGCAGCCTGAAGGGATCGATGGATTGTAGCTTGAGAAGTGTCATTAGATTCGTATTTACAGTGAGAGTGACACTGGGTATATCAAAATAAAAATAAAAAATAATTTCATTTCCAAATTACACAGAAACGCAGTCGGGTTTTTTAGTTTTTTAAATTACTTTGACTTGTTTTTTTTTGTATGTTTCTTATGCGATTATTTCGTCAATTATGAATTGATATTGATGATTATTTTTTAAATCAGTAAACGAAAAAAAAAAAAAATACGAAACTTATTTATATTCTTTATTTCAACAAAAAGCATTTATACAACAATTATATGCATGTCTATTATAGTAAACATTAATACAAATGTATGATTAAATGAAACAATTATATTGTTAAAATATTCAATTCCAGTATAGTTACAGAAAATCATATTGATAAACAAAGTTAGGCCACTATATTGTATACTTAGGGGCCCTTCATTTATTACGTAAGACGAATTTTGGTAGCTTTCGACCCCCTCTCCCCCTATGATAAAAAAAAATAAGAATAGGCCAAACCCCTTCCCCCTGTTTAATCATTATTACGTAAGAATCTAAAGGAAAAAATGAATACACGTATGGTTAGTTTTAATGTTTATTTTTTAAAGTAACAATTTTTAGAAATTTTTATTTGTACCTACTTAAAAAGGTACATTATACTAATTTTTATTTTATAGTAGTAATAAGCTTTGGTTTTAATTATTCATCTTTACTTCCATAAGATTTTCAGTCCAGGGGCTCAAAACCCACTCCGAAAGGGGATCTGCCACTGGAACATCTCTAATATGTATACCTATACGTATCCTCGGCACTCGTGCGGTTGCCCGCGCTTTTTCAAAGTATAATTTTTATTTTGCGCATTTTTGTGATCTTACGTAAGAACTATCGAGACTCCCTCCGTTGTAAGAGAAAATAAGACATGGTTGACCCCCCCCCCCCCTAAATCGTCTTACGTAATAAATGTATGGCCCCTTATCTGCGTTATAACCTACATACCATCACACATTTAAAGTGTAGATACCGTCAATTATTAATAAAATAACACAATCATTACTGTATACGTGAAGGGTAAAATTATGTTTGCAAAGATTAGACCACCTTGATTATATACCTACACGTCAAGAATAATCAAAGGTAAACCATTTATTTTTTAATTCAGTATAGAATCGACGTTGATTTCATATATTCAAAATTACAGATAATATGGAATTGACGTGAATAGATACTTTGTTATAAAAATACATATATTATATAATAACATTTTATAATTTTTTAATCATTTTGTATAATGAAGTACCTATTTTAGTCGAGTAGGTAATTAATATCCATTATAAATGTAACAAGATTTGCTAAGAAAATTATATCCACATAAATCGGACAAAAAAAAAATACTCGGATAATCGTCACAGGTAAAATTTTACTTTCCAAATAGTAAATATTTATGTATTTTATAAATGATTTTCCACATTAACATATAAGGTGCCTAACAAATGTTTTTTTCTTTTTTGTTTCAATAAGAACAGGTATGAAAGTTTTCCTAATTCGTTTTTCTTCTCACATTGTTAGCTCATTTTATTTATTTATAAAATAATACTGTATATACATACATATATATATAGGGTAGAAACAAAACATCAATTTTTATTAGACTAAGCTTTTGACATTTTATATTTAAAAAAATTATAATAAAAATATTAATTAATTAAAAAAAAACAGATTTCTTTGGCATTATGGTCTGGACTTTTGTGTATTAATGTTTTATATTTAAAAAAATTACACCAAGTAATTTAAATCAAATAAACATAAAAAAAAAGTCTAGAGCAAGGAATTTATATACAAACTGGAATCCTCACGTGTACTCAAAAAACGTTCCTACGGCCGGGATTGCATCTCTTTCTATCATGGATTCAAAGATACTTTCGTAAGAAAGAGACAAAATACCAGTAGTCAACGAAATGCTTTGAACGATTTTTTACTTAACATGTTATAAGCCAATGTCAACCTTATGTGATATGTCATATATTTCAAGGCGCATATTTGAATATTCAATTTTATTAAGTGAGCGTTCCAGTTATGATGTAAATTCCTTGGTCTAAAGTTATATCTTCCACAAAAATAATTTTAATATCACAATCGACTAGATATAGACATTTATAAACATCCATTTTTAATGCGTTTGTTTTATAAAGTTTGTGAAAAAATTCAGTCATAGGCATTGTATTATAAATCTTTAAAGGTAATTTTATCAGTCAGAACATTTATTTTAAATTAGGACAATATTTTTATTATTACACATACATAGAGATCAATTTTTTGATATATTTTTATAATATTGTAATTAACATTTATAATAATTATTATTCTAATGTTTATAATTATTTAATAATGTACATTGTGCAAATTCCTTCGAAAGCCTGTCTTACGTATAACTTCTTGGTGGAAGGAATTAAAAAAATATATATATTATAGAGACATAAAATAGCAGTGTTATGCTTTATACATTATTACTTTTTGAAAGCCATTAAAGCAAATGAATCAATGGATATTTTTTAATACTTATTTATATTGTTTACCATATATGTCTACGTTTATTAAAAATGTTTTCTTCATAATTTTAAAGACACTAAAACTGACTAACTATCCAACATAATATTCTTATTCTACGTTTTATAGGTTAACACTTATGTAGGTACCAAATTTTTTTTAAAGTAGGTACATTAATTTATTATTAATGAATAAATTTTATATGTTAAAAGAATGATGATGTATCATCCTTAATAGTGATGGTGATCAAGTAAATGAATAAAAACAATATAATACTCAACACCAGAACCAAAGCTAACATTTTGGTGAGGAAAAACGTAAAAAAATAAATAATAAAAATATAATTAAATTAAAATTACTTATTTACAAAATCAATCTCATATAATCATGAACATACCAAGAATAAAGAACAAAATTATTTATTTATTCAAAGAAGCGAATTATCATTTGTGCCTTTTTACGACATACAATATTTTTTTCTAAGTATATTTAAGTAGGTAGGTATATATCTGTGTAATATATATGTATAGTATTATATTATTTTATTTGTAATTGTGTCTTGTGTTAATGTATATATTTATGTTTTTAAATTAATTTCCGCCTGTAGGGGAGGAGCGGGGGTTACCGTACACTTAAGGTAAAACGCTTGTTACTCAATAACTAAAAAGCTTATGTGGTTAATCTTAAGCATTATCTAAAGAGAAAATATTTAACTGTTTAATATTCGAACAAAAAATAAAACCAGATAAATAAAAGTATCAGATTTATTAAGTTTTATACAAAAACAAAAGTACGGTATCAACCGACACCTTCGGATGATTGCGTACAATGTCTAAGTAACAATGTCTTAATGAATGTTTCACTTATCAACTTTATTTTTATTTATTTTGCCAGGCAAAATCCACACATATAATCATCGGGTACATCTTTATCACTGCACAGTGAATGGGCCCATTGCCCACACATAATACAGCGATACCAGAGCTCCTGATCTTTACCGAATTCTCCACAAACTAGATAAAGCTCATTTATAATCCCTGTTTCTCCTTCTATATAAAATATTATATGACCAGATAAGTTTCTTTCCTCGCGGCATCTGAAAATAAAGATAACAAATAAAAAATATATATCAAATCAAGACATGCAAGTGATATCGTACAAAAATGTACGAACCAAACCGAAGCCACCATTTTATGAGAAATGTTCAAACAAGCGAAAACGATCAGCGATTTCATTGAAAATTGACTGTACATCGAACCATAGATCAATAACGTACAACGTGGTTATAAAAATAATACAATTAAACAATAAATATAATACTTACAGTTTAACATCTTCACGATACTTCTTATAAGAATTGGCACGTAAATGTAAGACATGCTCTACTCATGAAATCTGACGAGTCACAAGCGCGGGTAGGAGGCAGGACGCAACAGTGCCGTGTTGCGACCATTAGACAAGAATACCCCCTTTTTTTCCACCATTCGGTCTCTGTCAAACACTATGTACGGTATCGTCCGCTGTACGGAATGACCCGCCGCTCCCCTAAATGTTTTTGAAATGACATGTAGGTATCTTTTCATATTTCTGTGCGTAGGTATGTGTTAAATAAAAATTGACAAATATTTTTCATTGGCTAAAATTTAATTTACCTATAAAAAAACACTGTATTATTATTTGTGCTTGTCTTATCTTTGCTTTCATTTCATTTTACTGAATTTTGTATTTATAAATGTAAAAATTTTTTTTTTCAAGGGTAATGTTGATGATGGATTAATGTACAATGCACATAATTATACTAAACTAGCAAACCCGGCAAACTCCGTTTCGCCACCAGATGGCTTCGTTTATGTATCAGAGATGGCGCTGTATGTGAAAAATGTTTTTCCCTGTTTTCCTGCTTTTCTGTTGAAAATTTTCCTGAATATTGTTTGCTATAAACCTCACGGAGCCCGAGACCTTTTCAACGAATGCAAAACCGTGGAAATCGATTCGTGCGTTCTGGAATTATAGCGTCAGGAAGGAAAACCCGACTTATTTTTATATTATAGATAAAATATATTAAAATAAATAAATGAAAAAAAAAGGTAAAGTTATGCAACTTTAATTTTTTTTTTAATTCCTTTCACCAAATGTCACATATATTTATTTACTGTTCAGGGCATCTCTTGTCTTCCAGCGCGTGTATGAGCGCACATTCGATCCTGGATTGAAGCCAGCTCAGTACCTGAGGGTCTGGGATCTCTATCACTTTCTCATCTGTTGAGAAGTAATCCACCATCTCGTCCTGGAAATATTGTTACTTTATAAACATTTCTTTATAATTTATACTTCATATTCTTTATAACACACACAAACACTATCTAACCCTCAAATGTTTTGTAATAATCGATACATATGATAAGAAAAAAATAGCTAATAATATTATTAAAGGAATATAATATAATATAAGTTATATTTATCTAATTACAAAAAACTGCTCTGACACCGCGCGGAATTCAAAACAGTGACCGTCGGTGTTAACAAAGCTTTTGCACTACAACGCCAGAACGATTGTCGGCAAAAAAATCGCTAATAAGGGAAAGTACCTATGTTATATGACCTATTTTTTTATACAGTTTTTTACACCCCTCCACCCCATCGGTGACCACGTATATTACTTATCTCTATGGTGACCACCTATAGTATTCTAGTATTCGCTAAGACCCCCTCCCTCCTTTCAAATTTTTACCTAGTAATTCATAAATATTTTTTTTTTTTTTTACTATACTTCCACAGGCTTTATTTGCCCATGCCTTTTTTTATTTACATTTTTATATTGTTATTGTTATGTTTCATGCGTACTTAATTAGACAACGAAACTTAAGCTAAGCTTAGGATCTCTATCTATCGCGAGTCCTTGCACTGACCACAAATTCGCTTATTTAATATATAAAAATAAACTTAACTTACTTAAAAAATAAACTTAACTTACTTAAAAAATAAACTTAACTTAATATTTTTTTTTTTTAATTTTTTTTTTTTTCTTATATCTATTTATTTACATTTTTTTTTTAAATTCTATTGTGTATATAGGTACTTTGTTTTCTTTCGTTTACATGCTTTGAGTTATATTTATCTAATTTTTGTAACCAACATACCAGATTATTTTGTCTAGTTTTCAGCCATCACATCTTCACCACCAGTCTTGGTTTGCAATCTTCGTTTTACATTTTCTTTTTTCTTTTTTTTTTCTCATTTATCCGACTCCGTCCCAGTCTTCCCCGAGAGACTCCTCAGCTGTTCGAGCACATTCTCAATGACGGCGGTGTCTCTTTTTTGTATCGCCATCTTGAGGGTGTGCTCGAGTATTTCCTTTGATGTAGCCTCCACCGCCTTTTGAACAAAACGACCGATTGCGTCACCACCGTCGTCGGTGTAGTAGATACAGGTCTTTGTGTGTCTAGTCACCGCGACCACAGCATGCGGAACACTGTCATGAATCCGCAGCCTCCTAGCCTTGGTCTGGACGATGATGACTCTCTCGCGTGTCTGTCCCTGCGCCTCGTGGATAGTCATGACGCTCGACCCCCGCCCTGTACCATATCCCTGGTTTAACAGCGTCTTCTTCTCCTCTTGTGTGAAAACCAGGTATAGGGTCCCGTCCTCTCTTTCAGGGATTCGAGCGCCAGTGAACCTCTCCATTCTCAGAGAGTGGACAATGGAGTTTGAGGAATAGATGTTTTTATAGACCTCGTTGATGGCGAGAGCAACATCCTTGGGGTTCCGATGAGTGCAAGACAACTCACATGTGATGTGTGTGGTCATGTTGGGTCTGCAGTACCGCATTACGAACAGGTTGTCCCTGTCGATATATGGCAACTGATTGATATCTCCGACGAGGACCACTTCCTTAGCCTCCGACAATCGGGCGGCCATGACTATGGCCCCGAAGTGGTTCATGAGGGCTTCGTCCACCGTTAAACGGTTTATTTTTACGCCCTCATGAAAACCATTCACTAAGATAGAGGCCATAGTGCGCACCTTTGATTTGGCTTTTTTGCCATAGCGGTGCGTTAGCTTTTCTTTCAGGTCTTTGGCCGCTTCGAGTGTGGTTGTGGCTACTATTTCACCTTCCTCGTCGAAGTTCCCGACTATATGTGTTGTCTTGCCGCACCCGGGAACTCCATTGATCCATTTCAGTGCCGGCAGTTCCCAAGACCCGAAGACATCGCCGACTTCCGGATCGCTCGTGATGGTTTTTGCCATCTCAATTATCCGGTCGCCTAGCATCACCCTCGTGCATCTGGCCACTACCACCGCTGCGTCCCCTTTAGGCGTGTTAAATTTCTGAGGTACTTCTTTTAGTCCCTCAGCCTCGACTGCGCTCACGAAGCCGGCTGTGGTGTTATAAGCGGCCATATACAATCCTGACATGTTGCCCTTGATTACTTGGCAAGTGTCGTTATTGTATATGGCTGCCTCGGCTTCATCGAGTTCCACCTCTAGCAGGCCTTCATGTCCATACTGGTAGGTCTGCATGATTTTTTTGGAAGGTGGCCTGGCTTACCTTTCGGTTCGCCTTTGTGATAGCCAGGAACTCAATGTATGCATTTTCCGCATGTTGTTGTGGTGTGGACGCTGGTCGAAGCTTTGGTGGTGTGACTTGCCCCTTGTCAGCCCTCGTTCGATTGACTGGTGGCATCTGAGGGGGCTTCGGACTTTTGTCACTTATAAACCTTCTCAGTGCCTCCGATTGCCTTTCATCCGGAGATGCCGGTTTTGGGGCAAGGTGGGACAGTCGAGTACCTTTCTTTGGAGAGATCGTTGCTTGGATCACTTTTGCAAACGCCATCAGACGGGACTTGGAGCTGCTATTAGCATCTCCGGAGGTACGCGACTCGAGCTCCATTTTTTGGGCCTCCGCCTTAGCCTGTAATCGCTCCGAACCACTGAGCATGGTCTCTTCGAGAATCGGTCTTTTAGGGGGTGAAGGTGTTCGAATCTGAGCCTTTAGATATCCCAGATCCTCCCCCCTATCCTCGTAGACTATGACCTCGTGTATTTTCGAGGCCATTAGGCAACCGTATCTATCTGCTACGTCTCCTTTGTCATAACCGACCCTCATAGAGTCCACGCTTATTCTTCCGGGGGTCGCACCGGGGAGTTCACCTTGCCGCTGCAGCCACGAGCTTGCTTGCGCAAAAGCGGACTCCTCTCCCAACTCGAATAGAGCGATTGCCTTGTTGTGCAGCCACACCAGACGGTAGGTTGAATCATCGTCCTGTTTCTGTACAAGCGCGTCGATCTTCGTACGCTTAAAGCTTGTTTTTCTCGTGCTACCTTTTATGAGCAGAGCGAGCCCCGGTGAAACTACCAGCCGATCCAGCCCCTCGGAGCGACAAAAGCTTATTCCAATTCTCTCTGCTTCACCGTCCATAAATAGGGCCACGCATCTGGTTCTTATACCCACTTCCCCGCTCCCATTCCCCTCTCCGAGCAGGGACTCTAATGTTTTGCTTTGGGTGGGTGGCGGAGGTGTGTTTTTAGTGGTCCTCCCTTGAAACAGTTTCTGCAGAGCGGACGGTATGGCCTGTAATCTGAGACTCAGCGATGCTCGAGTCGGGGATTCCTGGAGAGGAGTTGCGCTGCCTGTCTGTGTATTTGGGTTTGGTGTTGGATGTAGATGCGGGATGGCTGTGATTGTGTTTTGGGCCTGTGGTACAGACAATGGAGTTGGTGGTAGAGCGGTCGATCCATTTCTTTTCGCCGCTATCACGACGGCATGTCTTGCGAATGCGAGGAAAAACGTTCTGTCGGCTTCGTTCTCCAGGATGGTATGGAGTGAAGGCTGGTCTAGTTTTCTCTGGATTTTAATTTCCAGATCCATCCTTCCTTTGTCGAACCTCGGACATTCCAACAATATGTGGAGAACTGTCTCCTCGCAATTCGGATCGCAGACACACGAAGGACTGTCCTTTAAGTGAAACCGGTGCAGATACGCCGCAAATCCTCCGTGGCCGGTCAGAATCTGTGTATCGACAGGTGTTAATGTCACTTTCCTTACCAGCTTGCAAGCGGTCTTTGCATCTGGCAAGAAGATTTTCGTGACCGAACCAGTTTGTGAAGAATTGTATCTATCCTGCCACAATCGGACAGTCTCTTCCCGTATCTGCCTCCTGACGTACGATATTGGTATTTTGTCGTAGTCAGGGGCCGATTTCTTCATGAGAGCCGCCTTTTTAGCCAGCTCGTCCGCTCTTTCATTGCCCGGTGTTCCCACGTGGGCCTTCAGCCAGAAGAACCGCACCGATCTATTTTCCTCGTGGATCTGCCTGATGCATCTCTTCATCTCTATGGCCAGAGGGTGAGTCGCTAATGGGCTCTTTAGCAGGTCGAGCGAGGATCTTGAGTCGCTCAGGATGTTGATTGAGCTTTCTTTTGACTTTCTCACCATGTCCACAGCTCTGAAGAGCGCGTACATTTCTGATTGGAAGACCGTGTTGTGCGGTTCAAGCCGGAATGTGGAGTATCTTACTTCCCTTCCTTGGTCCCACCACGTCAGGGCTGCACCGACTTTACCATCTATCTTACTTCCGTCGGTATATATTAATGGTCCAACAATGTGGTGTTCCTCAAGGGTTTCGGGGTTCAGACTCAACAAGCACTCATACTCAGTTGTTTTGAGTTGAGATGGGTGGGGATTCTGTAATGGTCCCACCCTGCGCTCCAGTTCCCTTCCCGGCGGCAGAAGGTCCTCGTAGTGACCCTTTTTGGTCTTATAGAGTATAGCGGCTTCCCGGATCCGAAGGTCAAGTGGGAGTAAGCCAGCTAGGACAAGTGCCGATGTCAGAGACACCGTTCTGTACGCTTTGCAAATTTTCTGGGCAAAGCCTCTCTGCAGTGAGTTTAATTGTTTTCTTATCGATAATTTCTCTGCTGCATGAGACCATGCACTTGCCGCGTACAGGACGATGGGCTCTATCACCGCCACGTATATGATTCTCACTATTTCCCCATTCAGACCCCAAGACACTCTCGCCGCGCATGCGAGTTGTTTATATATATCTGCTGCTTTTTTACATATTGCAGACACATGCGCGTTGAAAGTGAGCTTTGAGTCTATTATGAGCCCCAGCAGTTTAATCTCTTCTACAAGCCTCAACCGAGTGCCGGACATGTGGACTATCGGGGTATTGTATTTGCGCTTTTTCGTCAAAACCATCGCATTTGTTTTGTGTGCGGCGAAGTTCAACTTGTTACGCTTACCCCAGTCCTGAACGGCAGCTAAGGTGGTTTCGGCTGAAGCTTGCAGGTTGCTGGTTTGGTGGCTCGAGAATACGAGGACAACGTCATCTGCAAAGGCTTGGCAGTATACTCCCATATTGTTAACTTCTCTCAGAAGCGAGTCCAAGATAAGGTTCCAGAAGGTCGGTCCACCAATGGATCCCTGGACACAGCCCTTCGTGGTTTTCCTCTCACTGGATGCTCTGGCATAGTTTACTATGACCCTTCGGTCCTGTAGATAGGATGCCACCATGGCATACCAGTTCTACGGGCAATGTTTTTCCACTAGCTGCTTTTTGAGAGCCGGCCACCACGCATTATCGAAGGCACCCTCAATGTCGAACGATACCAGGAGTACTATCTTTTTTAATCTTATTTCCTCTCTGATATGCCCAATGAGGTCGTAGAGAGCGTCCTCCGTTCCCCTATGTGGCATAAATCCATACTGACTACGGTGTAGCCTTGGGAAGAGTCTCCACTGAAGTCTACCTATGAGCATTTTCTCAACTGTCTTTCCTAGGATCGACAGGAGTCCTATAGGTCTGTAGGACTTCGGGTGGGTGTAATCCTCTTTGGCTGGTTTGCGGAGTATGCATACGTGAGCGACCTTCCACTGCTTGGGGAAGTATGAAAGCGACATGCATTTATTTGCCAGCGCTAGAAACACTTCCTTGTTGCAGTTTATTGCCGCTGCGCATATGTCGGACGTTAAACCGTCGGGGCCTGGAGCTTTCTTTGGATTTTGGCTCGAGAGAACCATTTCCAGCTCTGCGGTCGTAAAAGGAGGGTCATTGTCCGACAGATCTTGTAAATCCGCTGGAATTCCGCAGTCGACGGCTTCTCTGACCTGCTTGTGATAAGCGGTGTCGGTCGTCACAGAGTCGTCCGGGTAGAATGTCTTCGCGAGGAGTTCAGCCGACTGATCTGGTGTAAGTGTTTCACCAGCTGCGCTCCTCAGCAGCATGTCATCCTGCCTCCGAGAGGTTTTCCGAATGACTCTGTAGATACCGTCCCACACGCTTTCACGGTCTTGCACCGTGCAGAACTTCTTCCAGCTTTGAATAACTGCTTCACTTGCTGCCTTTTTATATTTATCCCTAGCCAGTATGTATTCTTCTACGACACTTGTTCTTCTGTTGGGTGCAGCATTTCTTATTCGGCGTTTTGTTCTTAGTAGTTCCCTTTTCAGGGAATGTAGTTCAGCCGACCACCACGGTGGTCGGGGATCGCCTTTCCATGGCTTTATCCTTGGAATGGTTGTTTCGCAGGCACTATGGATTACTGTTGTGTACCTGGTCAACATTTTCTCGAGCTCCTCTCCGTTCGAGACGTTAGAGACGCTGTTCAGAGTCACGTCTTGTTGTGCAAGACCGGACTTCAGGATTGTGGTGAAATCTGCCCATCTCGCCTTTTTGGTGTTGTATCTGCGCGTCGATATTGGCTCCAATGGTTTTAGGGGCGCTCCAACACGCAGATCGAAAGTGATGGCATTGTGATCGGATGTAATCAGATTTCGTTCCACTTTCCAGTTCTCCATTTTTGCAAGAAGGGACTGACTAGTTAAAGTCACGTCCACGCAACTCGAGTACAACCTGTCGCCCCTGTACGTCTCGAAAGTGGGTGTTTGTCCCCTGTTGAGAATTTGTAGATCCATTTCCGAGATAAAGCTATGTAGTTCTGCTCCTCGATGGTTTTCGGAGCTGCTGCCCCACCAGTGACTCCAGGCATTCACGTCGCCGGCCACTATGAGATTTTGTGTGGGGATTTTTTGGATTGCGGCTCTCAGCTGCTGTAGATAAATTTCCATGTCTTGGTCCCCTTCGAAGTAAACGGACATTAACCCTAGTCTAAGCTGACCGGCTTTTACGAAAACAACGGCCACATTTTCGCTGACAATCTGGGTGTCATGAATAACTTCCAAATTGTCACCGAACACGATGATTGCTGCTTTTACTGGTTTCTGGCGGCTCTGGGTGCGTTGAATGATTTTGGCACCGGGGTATTGTCTTATTTCGCCCGTCCTACCTATGTACGGTTCTTGGACTAGGGCGATTGATATACCCTTCTCTGAGGCCACCTGAAGCAGTTCAGCCGTTGCCAACTTAGAACGCTGCAGGTTTACCTGTATAAAACGTAGGCTGCAGCCTGTTTTGTCCGTCGCTTCGCCGGGGACCACCACTTTGGCCTCTGGGTTGCCCTTAGCAATACTGGACCCTCGATCTAGCTATGCCATCCCATTTTTGCCTTTCCTGGCATTCCATACTGTAAGCGGTATGTACCAGGTCCGAGCCGTTCTTTTTAGCCCTGGTGCAGTTCACGCACTTGGGCGGTTCGTTTTTGGCCTTTGAGGGACAGTCCCTCCCCGTGTGCTCGCCTCCACAGTGGCTACAAGCATCTTTTTGCTCTTTGCAGAGCGCCTTCGTGTGTCCGTAGCCAAGGCACTTCATGCATTGCACGAGAGGGGACTGGTCCTCAACAGAGCAACGCCCAAAACCAACATATATTTTTTGGTTCTTCGTGAACCGTTTCCAGAGTTCCGGTGACAGCTCAATAACAGGATGACACTCATGCGGGTTCCGGGCGCGCTTTCTATATCGTACTCTCATTCTGAGGCTGGCTTTGTCCACCCCATCAAGTATATGGCCATTCTGGGCCTTGATGTGATCGACTATTTCCTCGTTGGAGTAACATGCCAGGACTCCCCGCACACAAACCAGTGGGTCCTGATTGGTGGGCTCCCGGACTGTGAGTTCTTTGTTTTCTTGAACCTGGCTCCTTATTATTGCCATGTCCTCCTTGCTCGCACATCTCATCACGACCTTTTGATCTCGGGCTTTTCGGACCCTCTCCACCTTTGCTCCAGATTTTTTCAAGTCCAGAGTAGATCTTATTTTACTCATCACGTTCTCGCCAGTCTCCTTTGGGTTTTTAGATGAGATAATGAGAGTGTGATTTGGTTGTTGGAGATTTTCGGGTTTCAGTTTTGCCGCGACTTGAGCGAAGGTGCGTGGTAGGGGTTGTGGGGCTAGTTTGGTAACCCCTTCCTTGATTGAGTCCAGAGTTTGTTTGACTTCCTGGACTGCCATTTCGGTTTCCAATGATGGCCTCTGAGGGGAGGCAATGGTCTTTTTCGCGTCCCGCAATGTGCGTAACTCGGAGGACATTATGTCTAGCTTTTCTGAGATTATGTCTAGCTGTGGGGTCAGGTCTTTCGGAGGTTCCGGTTCCCTGTGTCGTGTGTCCTGTTTAATATGTTCTATTGTGTCTTGAACAGTTTTTAGTCTAAGTGCTATGTCCTCATTTGTCGTGCATATGTGGCCTTCGTCCCGGTCTTGTGGGTTGTTTCTTTCCGATAAGAGGGCCTTCACCTCACTTATCTCGCCAGTCAACTTTTCTAAGTGGTATGACAGTGATCCTATCCTCCCCCCCACCGACTTTAGTGACTCCTCCATTTTCGTTTCTATCGCTGGAGTCACTGTCTCAGGTCCTCGGGAGGAGACCATTTTTGATAGACAGCGCAACTTTGTTTCCAACTCCGCCTGAGACTCCCTTATTTCTTTAATGCGTCTAAAGGGCTCTTCGGTCTCACAACCCAGCCAGGTACGGACCGCCTGAGTCTCCTTCAGTGTGGCGCCGATGTCTTTATGCGCCGTTTGCAACTCGGAGAGGAGGGACTGTTTGAGGTGTTGGAGCTCCTTATTATGAGCTCTTTCCATCCTCATAAGCTCTTGTGCGTGGCGCGTACGCTCCTTCTCCAAATTGCATCTATGTCTATTACGGGAGTCCGAGAGCGATAGCACTATTTCGTAAAGTCCTTGAAGGCTCTCGTAGGCGGTAGTCTTTGACTCCTTCTTCATTTTTCCAGCCGTCTCCAGGGCCTCTTTCCCCTTCTGCAGCATTTCATTAGCAACCCCCGTCACAAGGTCCATCTCCACTCCTGTGCCTCTCCTCGGAGATGTGTAGAGGAGGCTCACTCTTCTATTACACGCGGATACCGCGGACCCCACTGACGAAGTCTCCAGCTCCTCCGTGTCGGACATTGGGGGCTCCGACACAGTTTCCGCATGCATTGTATTTATCTCCGTTGTATTTTTGGTTTCTTTTTGTGCCTCTAATATAGATGGCGGTGGTGTAGCTTTTGCAGTTGAGGCTGTCTTTTTTAGTACCAGTTGTCTCAGAGATTTTTTTATTACTGGGGCCGAGTCGGACATTGTTTTCCTTTGAATCGGTGCTGACATATTTTAATTCATAAATATTTATTTAAGTGATTATTATTTTTTACAAACAGAAATTTAAAAAAGTGTAGTCATTAGTAGTAGTGGTAGTGTAGCGTAGTGTTGCCATCTGTGAGTTTAAAAAGCGCTAACCGCTGCGCGCCATATTTGAATATAGTACAAAAAAAGCGCGAGATTTCTCCAGAGGAAATTGACTACATGACGAAAACCTAAGACCCAGGGACCAAGCGTGGTACTTTCGAAGACACCCCCACTTCCCGAATGGATAATCCTTAATATTATAAATGTGAAATCTAAGTTTGTTTGTTACGCTTTATCATGAAACTTTGTACAGATATTCTTGGATGTATTAGGAGTAACATAGGATACTTTTTTTTTTGGTCGTGATAGCCGACATCCACGCGGGCGAAGTCCGTGACTTCGCCCGCAAAAGTTAGTATGTACTACATAAGTTTACCTGTTTGATGTTAAGCACGAGGGCGCCGTCCGTCACGCGCGGCGGCCCAATGAGCTGGTCGAGGCGCACGGCCCACTCCACGCGCCAGCCGCGCGCTCCCGCGCGGACCACGAAGATGTGCCTGTTATGATCGAACCATTCCACGTTATGTGCTGTTTCTCGTGCAACTTTGCTGTTATTGGAGAGATGTTTATAACGTGCTGAAATGAAATAAACTGAAACCGCCAATAAACGTTCACGGCTATTTGAAACCTGTCTCTCCTTTTAGGAGAAAGGTTGGAACTTAATCTACTACGCTGCTCACCTCCGGGTTGACGGAATCCTTACCAAATAATGATTGTTATCGTTTATGACAACAATCACACGGTGGAGTGACCCACGAGGACAAACACCCAGAAACACTCTGACCAGAAACAAATATTTTCTACAGTAGTCAAGGAAAATAAAAATAGTATTTCTTCACAAATCACTTTATATTGCAGATTATTATGATTATAATATTTGACTTTAAATATATATATTGGTAATTATTTAAGCAACAATTTAACACTGCAGAATGAATGAATCAATTCTGAGCAAGACATTTATATACCCCACGCCATCCCCCTCAACTCTCCTCTCCTCGCCTCACACTTCACACCGCTACACTAGCGCCTCCTCTCCAATACCCGCTCCTCACTTCATTTGACTCGTTACAATTTGTATAAACACAAATTTCTGCTTAGAAAGAAATTCGATTCGAATCGAATCAAATTGTCATGTGCGCGATCAACAAAAGCTAAAGTGCTATTCATACAAACTATACTGACATAGTTAAGTGTGTTCTTTCAACAAACAAGTCAAGAATTATATGTACTGATAAATCTGATATTGATGACTAGATTCTACACATTTAAGCATATGCTGCATACGTCACATGCTGAATACTGTTAACAGCAACAGCAGTTATCCGCAATTATCTATACGTACTGAGTATAGTTCTTAGATGATACTATAAAAACAGTTTCTAGGCAAAAAGGTTTTCTAATATTTTTTAATTTTTTTTTTGTTTGTCTGTTACACGATTACTTTGGTAACTTTTTTTTCATGATAATTTAGGGCGGTACCGTATATACATACTCGTATTATGAGAGTTCCAATTCTAAGGGCCTGTTTCACCAGTTGCTGATAAAGTTATATGACGTATATCGGTATCTAACAGATAAAAGTTAATGATATATTTTTGTTTGTAACTTTCAAACTCAATTTTATATCTCAGATATTTCTATTCGCAACATGTAAATTCAAAAGTTGTACGAGTAGTTTATTAGTTGATTTGAAACAGGCGCTTAGACCCCGTTTTACTTCCTGCTGATAAATTCTATCAGTGACTTATGTTCGAGATAAACTATATCAG
Organism: Euphydryas editha; assembly: GCA_036937285.1. NCBI lineage: Eukaryota > Metazoa > Arthropoda > Insecta > Lepidoptera > Nymphalidae > Euphydryas > Euphydryas editha. Next base: position 19,201,589 of record JAUPFZ010000014.1, read on the forward strand.
CAACCGGTGAAACAGACCCTAAGTGTCAAAACAATCGCTTTTTATTGTAAAAATTTAATTTAATAATCACCGGTTTTGATTTAAATAATAACGGTTTATTTTAATTTAAAACTTCAAATATGTTATAGACATATTGTGCAGTATTTCGATGCATGAAACTTATTAGTGCCAAAATATATAAGTTAATAATTTATTCTTAGATATTCTTAGATAATTTTTTTAAGTATTAAATTACGAGTAACTTACACATTTAACTAAAATAATTAGTTAAGAAGAAATGATGTCAACATAAACGTAAAATAAAGGTATATAATAATAAATAAGTATACACTGTACAGTACACAATAATCTTTCTTTTTTCTGTTTTACCATAAATCTAGTTCGGACTAAGCTGCCTACATCTAGATTACCTGGAGAAATGAATCTGGATCAAAACATCTAAAAAGAAATTGAGTTTTTTTCCAATTATCGACATTTTCGCTAAAAAAAATAATTTTTTTTTTTAATATTAGGTACTTAATGATATTAAGTTTTTTCCAAAGATTAAAATTTTTGAAGTTATGCTTCTTTTGGCGTGTTAGGGAATAATAATGAGAATAAATTTTTATGATGCTCGTCACACACGCACACCGTCACAAAACACCGACACCCTGAAGTTAGCTAATAGACGTGGGTAACATTGCTCTACGCCGCGCAATTGCGCTAAATTACTTTACTGCGCTGGATGTGTAAACTCTTATACGAGTCTAATTTAATTCCTTTTTATAAATTGCAGATTTATATTTATTATACTACAATTAATTATATACTATAATTAATTAATTTATTGATAAATTTAAGATAAAATTGTAAAATATCAAAATTGATTTCCATAATCGCCATCTCTCGCTAGTTGCTAACAATTACGTTACGCTACAAGCTTGTAAGTGAAAATTATAGACGGCACGCACTACCCATTAACTCGGCACATTATTAAGTATAACTTCTTACGTGCGTACATAGCGCTCACAGTACCCGCGAACGCTCTACAGGCGAAGGCGACCCGCATAGGCGGGCCAACCGTCGGGGCGTCACGCTTGTATGCGCGAGCGACCCCGTGGCGCCCCATTACGACGGTGAGGGCACCGCTGGGTTTAGCGGGTATTCTGGCACGTTCTGCGTGCTAACGAGTCCCACAGACCCGTCGCCTCTCCGCGGCAGGATGCGTAAAGGCATTTCCCAGCGTTAAAAAAAGAAGGGTACACGTACTTGGTAGTGACGAGTACGGTGGAGGGCGAGGCGGGCGCGAGATGCGCGTGTGCGATGTGCTCGTCCGTGTCCGCGTAGTGGCCGCGCGCAAGCGCGCCCAGCAGCGCCGCGCCGCGCGCCTCCCACGCGCTATACGTGCGGACGCCCTGAGCAGAGAGAATGACTTACAATAAATTGTTATTAGTTACCCCGTGCGAATTTATCGCTTTTCATTAAAATTACAATTTTTGTTCATAATTATCAAATACAGTTTACAAGAAACTGGCATCTGAACTAATATAATAGCAAAAATCGATACCTATATTTTAATTTACTGTTTGCTCATCAGAGACAGAAATTTTGATACAATTCAAACAATTACATTTACAATTTGACAGCAATAATTGCATCATTATTGCTATCATGTTGCTATTGCAAATAAGTCCCACTACAGCCCCTCCAATAGCTCTACTTATCTATATAACAGGCCTCATCAGAAACGGGACAGTAATTTTAGAATTAAAGAACAACAAACATTCATCCATCTCATTAACAATCATCAATATGTGTAAAAAACGTGAAAGTATCTAAACATCTATAGTATTAGCGTAGAAAGTTACGTTGTACTCATCAACATGTTAAGATTTAAGGCCTTATCTTTAAAACTGTTGACCTTTCTAAGGTAGAAATCTTTGAGTTTTCTGAGAAGAACATGTTAACCATTGACTTCTCTTTGGATCTTTATCTATGTCTATGGTCATTACATACTTAAGTTATCTAATTTATTGATGGATTCAGACTGCTAACGTAAATATATTTAAATCTTCGAAGATAGAATGGAAAAACCCACCACCACATCAGCCGTTGGATGTCCTCTACTGAATGTAGGCCTTCAACATTATATTGTCAATACTCGCCACACTTGGCAAGCGGGTTGGCAAGCGCAGTGTGTTTTGGCATGATAATATGATGAGGCTGCTGCACATCACCAATCTGGTTGGTGTACAGTTGTTCGCACCACTACAGCCTTAGTCGCTTTTTACGACACTTCAGCAAGAAAGAGGTCGAGACCATTTTTCTCTGCCGGTTACCGCATGGAAATTTATCTAATCTAATTATTTAATTAATAATTATAATTGTATCCTTTGTTGACGACACTAGTGGACAGAAAACTCGAATGATTTTGAATAAATAGATCTATTTAGTTAAAACCCAAATCGATTATGGACAAAAAGTTAAATCTGGTGGCACGGCAGTGCCTCCTCCAAGTCGAGCAAAAAAGCGGCACGGTCCTACCATCGTTTTCTTGAAGCAATTCAAGCCATCTCACAACTTTTTACGGAAGAAGAACTGAGTTGCGAGACTTGGTTTTCTTTACAAGTTTGTCAATGTTTTTGATGGCATTTAAATTACCTCGACTTCAGAGCAGTGCCGAGGCAGCCTACGTCTCGCGACCAGCCGGCCGGCGGCGCGCCGCTCGCACGCGCGCAGCGCCGCCTCCGCGCCGTCTGCGCCGCAGCGCCGCCACAGCGCCGCGCGCGCGCCCTCCCGACACACGTCTGACACAACCACTTACACTATCACACTATACTTAACTTTAATTTTACTTGTTTCAATAATAAGCAGCTTGTTTGTAGGCCGTTATATTTAAAATTTTAAATACATTACTAAACTATCCACGATTAATTTACAGCGATTTCAGATCCGCCCGTTCTACTAGAACAATCGTAGGTCAGTGATCCCGTCAGAGACTCGTCAACCGTCAACGTTCTAGAGTCCATTTTATACAAATTTTCTTATTAAACATGACCAAAAAAAGAAAAAAGAAAATTAAACAATCATGCTTTATATACAACTCTACATAACGTGCACATATATAAAATTATATTATTATAACTATATACTATTTAAACATGCTCATAGTACTCACGTTTCACAATAGCAAATTCTGCATCTACGCATCCACGCAGAGAGAAAAAAAAATAAGAAAAATATATGCGTGAGATAGAAAACACTAAAATGACACATTTTAATTTATTTTAAACACTTTAAAACAAAGAACATAACCATGCGTAAACGTGATTATGAATTTAAATGAATTATTTGGACACAATTCTATAGATGATTTGAGACACGATAAAATAAAATTAAAAAAAAAAAAACAAGATTTATCAAAGTCATTCGCTTATGCAATCGGGCAAATATTTGAAAACATGCAAATCGCGCGGCGGTTATTAAAGAACGAATGCGGAGTTTATATTTTTACTTTTGTGAATTATTTATTATGTAAAAAAGTATCTCAAATATGGACCGATAACTAAAAATCTTATTTATAAATTGAGTTTAGAGATATTAGAAATCAAAGAGCCAAAATCTAATTCCCATTCGTGTCCAATTCTCCATTTTCAATCAATAATTATCCTAAAATTGTTAAATTCTTCTTGAAGATTATACTTTTGGTAAGATATTCATAAACTTAAGTTGTTAATGAACACATAAAACCATGCTGTAACACGCAAAGAACATAACTTATTAATTACCATTTGGGAACATCCCGTAATGATTTTTCTTGTAAAAACTGGAATATTCCAACCCAATAGTACATAGGCGCGTGGGTACCAGTTAGAGCTCGAACACCGAGCGAAGGCTAGTGTCAAAGATCAGTCTTTTTGGCGCCAATTGTGATTATCTCGTCCTCAAAGTGTTGTAGTAAAAATATTATCTAATAACCATTTATTGTTTTTTAGGTAAGTGATCAATTACATATTTTTGATAACATGTTTTATATAGTCCCTATAGTGACTCCTTTTGGATTTTGAGAATAGAATTAGAATGTTTCTAACACAAGACTGATTTATTTAAGAAAATAGTTGAAATACTACTTACAATTTGTCTCATTACCGATATTTGCCGTTCGCACAAGCGAATGGTAATTAGTTTTTTTTAGAAATGGTAATTATGTTGAAATTTCGTCTTAATTTGTGACAGCATTTTTGATGTCTGTGCGGAAAGGAGGTGATTCTTGTGACAACATTTTTGGTCTATTTTGAAGTCTTGGTCTATTTTATTATAGAAGCAGCGGCCTAATGCAAGCCTTTTGCAGCCAAATTGGGCGGCGCGCCGGGGAAGTACTTCTCTTTCACTTAACTTGTGGTTTTTAGCCACGTTTCGGACTACACGGCCTTTCTTGCAACAAGAGTTCAGGTATGTTTTCCCGCCAAGGTTCCCTGAATGAAACCATTAAAAGGGCTCTTGCCACCATCGACGTTCCTGCTCTTATTGAGCCTACTGGAATTGGTCGCGATAATGACAAGAGGCCTGATGGTTTAACACTGATTCCCTGGGAAAGGGAACGGGCGCTTTTATGGGACTCAACCTGCGTTAGCTCCGTCTCACGTCAGGGAGACAGCTTTAAGAGTGGAAGCCGCTGCGGAGAAAGTTGAAATGACTAAATGGCACAAATATTTGTAACTTATCCCATGTTATGTTTTTGTGCCGTTTACAGTCGAAACACTTGGACCTTAGAGTAGCAGTGCAAAAAAAATTCTAAAAGAATTAACTCTACGTCTCATATCCTCCACTGTGACAGGAGGGTTGGTGCATTTTTTGCCTTGCACGGATTTTGTCACTAGTAAGATTTTACGTCAAATTTTCACGAGTATTGTGAACTAATGGCGTATCGCAAAGTTTTTGTTTTGTAACTTCCTTGGGGCTATCGTCATTAGGACACACCAACCTCCAGTTTTCTACTGCGTCTGTAGCCTCTGTAATTTGGACTGAACCTAATTTTAAATTTTCGGAACATAGGCCTTTGATACTATGCACAGAAGCAAAAAAAGCAGGAAGAGCGACACTAGAAATTTTTCTCACGCCGATGCCACCATCTCTAATTGGTAAAGCAGCTTTTATATCTTAGTTATCATCTCTAATTTTTTTTTCATAATTACTATTTGAAAACTATTCATTACATTGTGAGTGACCTAATTACCAATTATTCATATTTATCACTACCGTTCGTATGAATTTTGAATTGCCTATCATACAAAAAGTAAATATTTTAAGGCATTCCCTTAGATACTATTTTAAAAATAAAGTACCTGAGATTACAAAAATCATATAAAGAATCATTTTCCCCACCTTTTTTTCTTAATCTCCGAAACTATGCCATATGCGCATTTTCAAATATTTACCCAATCAGTAGTCAATACCGGCGTTTAAAGCCCGGTTCCTATATTCAATAAACGAATAATAAACGATTCGCTTAATTTTATTAAAGTAATGTGAATGAGCCCGCGCGCACGGCTGCCAGGTGCAAATAAGGTGTGATCGTACTAATAATCGTAATAATTATCGGATGACAATACCGATAACTTTCCTCTAATATTCCTAAAAAAAAGAGGTAATCACCTCTCCATATTAAAAAAAAAACTGAACTCTCTATTGTGGGAGCCCCTCTTTTATGGAGGCCCGGGGCAGTTGCCCCGGTTACCCTCCCCTAAATCAAGCCCTGCCCTTAAGTGTATCATTAGATAAATTGTTTCTAAGTTTTGTTTTGATTAAATAATTTCGCTGAATGTTCGATCACAATCTGCACTAGAATGAGGTGAACATAATAAATTTAAAGCAAATTGAGCCAGTGTTTTATAATTTTCAAAATGTTTTTCAATGACGCCCCAAAACTCGTCGATATTCATAATTAAATCAATTTTATCCAAAATATTGGGAAAACTGCACCATTCGCGTCATTTATTGCCTGCATCATTTGAATGTCGTCGGGTTTAACTACTCTTGGAACAAGTATCATAACTGGCTGTAAGGTTGGTACTTTCTTCCTGTAATTACTGGCAGCAGCATTGGTAGGTTCAATACAGTCAAGTTTTGATAGAAAAGGATTATCTATGTCATATCTTTTTTTTTTAATTTCTTTAGCGCTTGTGATTATAAAATGCCGACAGCGATGAAAACCCTTCTTGGTGGCAGGGATGTGACAACGAATTTCAGGCTGTGTAATTTTGTTCATCACTCGAATGAAAATAGTCTTCACCGCATATTTGCTCAGGACTCTAGCTATCTCTGTCATGTTGTGGTAAATCCTATGTTGGACAGACGAAGTGTACGGTATCTTGTCGTATTAACGAACATATCAAGGCGATAAAAAACAATGACTCCAAAAAATCTGTTGTCGCGGAACACCTTCACGAAGCCAGACCGAACCATTAGATCGAGTTTCATAATGCTAAGATACTCACGACAGAACGTCACTACATACCCCGACTGGTACGAGAAGCCATTGAAATGACTAAATATAGTAATTTCAATAGGGAGGATAGAAGACTGGAATCCAGTGATAAGGTTATGCAAACCCTTGAAAAATAATATTAAGGATTCGCAAATGGATACGGTGAGTTTCGTCGGTCGTCTTAAATTGAATGGTTCGTAAGCAAAAGGAATCGTTTTCTGCATATAGGAACCGGGCTTAAGACGGCAACAATGATTAATTATGTTTTTTTTTTTTTTTTACAAGTTACAGTTATGCATTGTAACAAAAACATATTTAAAGCCAATCATAGACATCTCTAGTCTAAGTTGAAATATTTATGATAAACTTACCGAAAGAAGGCCTCGCTATGAGACCTGTGACGGCGAGAGCGACGCTCGCCGGATTGTTATTGTTCCCTTCTATGACTGCTTGTGGTAGATCGTTGACGACTACGCCCACATCACCTGGAGACAATGTTATTACACTTTGTTTCGGTATATATTGCAGCGTGATCAGCACAAATAATTTTTTTCTACGTCCAAGATGATGAGAGACTCACTCTAACATCACATATTCAAATATTTACCTAAAATTATACTTTCCTAAGATTAGCTAATACTCATCCCTACTAGTTTTTTTTTTCTTTTTTTTTTCTTTTTTCTTTTTTTTTTTTTTTTTTTTTTTTTCTATTTAAACAGCTTTGATTTGTATATTATATTTCTGTAAATTGCTTGTTATTCGAAATACGGTTTTAGTAATTCTTTATATAAAACATCACTTTTATATAAAGAATAACTAAACCAGTGAATCATCACTTTTCCATGTAATTAATTACAAATCTACAAAAAATAATTTTTGGAGTTTACTCCTCAAAAATCGATTTTCATAGAAGTCCCGTTATGAAAAAAAAAAAATATGAGGAGTAAAATCTACTGATCGAATGACCTTGTCACATTTTTGTGCGCAACCTATCTTCATTTTCCAGTCGTGAGTAAGACGTATAGTCCGCATGCGAGCTCCGAAGAATTGATGGTTGAAGAGCGGATTCTCCCACTACTAGTGACGCCCTTGACGTGAGAGCACGCTAATCGAGTATTTTTGATGATGAAGCCATATTAATAACGGACAATTTATTGCCTCAGAAATTTAAGGGCGCTATATTATCGCGTTAAAACTGTAAAATAGGCGATAAGTGTTATTATGTGTCACATACGAATTATTTGTGCCTATTTAGAGAATCGTTCTCAAGGAGTAAAGCTCCAGGTATGCATCGAAACTGACACACAGTTTTTTTGTTTCCTTTTATATATCGTTTAATAAATTTGACACGGTGATTTTTTATAATTTACCAGTGATTCTCTTTGGCGGTCGAAGTTTTGGAGCATCTTCAAACACATCCGGCGCGTTGGCGTCACTCGCACACCCCAATAGTCTCGCCGCTCCCTTCAGTAATGAAAGCGCTGTATCTGATACTCGGCGGGATATTGCTGAACCCTGTAAAAACCCCAAACTAATATAAGTCCACAAAATTTTATCACAAAACCACTGAATAAATAAAATAAATACAGATTATATAACAAATAATAAAAATTTACTATAAATAAAAATTAAAGGGGATCATTATACGACAAACAGATTTTTGGTTTTTAGCTCGACCTTTATAAATATGTACTGATAAAAAATACAAGAGTACAGGACTCTTTATGTGAGTCCGACTCGCACTTGGCTTTAATACATTTCTAAAGAATATAATAAAAGGAACCGGATTAATCCCATAATATATTGTACACCGTGATAGATATTTTTAAGCTCTTAATATATATATAATTTAGCCATTTGTAAATTCCTTAAATTCCTTACCACACATGGCTCGTAGAAATTCTTTAATTCCTTTGAAAAATCGCCTATATAGCTGTACGGGTTACCGAGGATGTTCAGCCCTAACACCAGCACGTAGAACTGCTGCACCAGTTGTAACCGGTAGTGACGACACGCTGTGTCCAACAGCGATGACATGGTGATAGGGGCATTACGAAGCTCTAAATAACTCATCCTGGTACAAATTAAAGACAGATATTTCATTGAAGGATATTTCTAGACTTTGAACAGAAAAACAAAGTCATTATACTGTTAAATCAAAAACAATACGAAAAATTAATGTTTCGATAAATGACTTCATATTTTTAAAGGTTCTAGCTTTAATTTACATGAAAAATATAAATTATAGTTGGTATATACACACCTGATAACAACATCTTTCATATCACAGAGCGATGATCCCCACGAGTTGAATAAATATTCCAACAAGTCACTATTGAAAAGCTTCGGTCGATTTTCCCTCTGGTTTCCGTACCTCGATCTCGTTGGACTGTCTACGTTTTCGTTGGAATAACCTCGAGATGACAAATTCAAGACCAATTTGATAGGCGATAGATGAACAAATTCGAACACGACATCCTTTTGAGATGATGTTTGACTTCTCATCGCAATAACTGGTAGCGGCATGTGGACCAAAGCTAAGTCAGCTCTCAACCGAACAGCCGGCTTCTCTTCCATCTTCCAATGATTCAAAATATCAAATACATGATTTACAAAACCTCTATCTAAATTTACACAATATTCTTGAATCAAAACTTTGAAATATTTATAAACGTCTTGATTTATATTTGGTCTGAATTGCTTGAGCGTGACAATTTCTATACAAGGTTTGATGTCTCTCGACCTTAAATGCGGAGGCAAAGGAGCCGGGTACAAAACACTAGGGAATACAGCTTCGTGTAGCTGGTTGTCAACTTGCAGTCTTTGTAGTTTTAAATGGCAGTAAGCGTTAGTATCAGATTTTCGGAACTGTATCCACATCCCTGGACTATACGATCTCCTAAGTTCAGAAAAGAATGGTTTCGTCATCTGCATTTTTTCTAAGTCTATGTGCAAATATTCCTTCAGCTGACTCTTCTTTTGCTCCGTTTGATACTTTTCCTCGATCCATGCTGTCACATCCGTTGCTAACTGTTTCCACTTGTTACCGACATTAACCTCCCATCTTGGGAGGGAGTCTGTGACACTTATATATGAGAGCTCCTTGACACCGTTGCTGGTTTGTACGCATACAGATAAACTAACACTTGCAAGAGATAAGTACACTTCATAATTGCTGCGCTCAGAGTTTATCCTCATTTTATATTGATAGGCTATTCTCTCATCTTGAGCTAGAGCGAACACTCTCTGATACCCGTCCATAAAAGATATCCAGTATACAATTACTTTATCCTTTCTCATCTTTTTAGTTTTCGTGTGTATTTCTGAAACTTCAGCGCTATCTGAATCATCGCTACTAGATGTGCAGGGTTCGGGAGACTTAGGAGTCAGTCGTTTGAGGGTAGACGACAATTTCGAAGTAACACTATTCGTCGCAACAAGTGTTGAATGTTTTACCGAATGAAAACTAACTTTTTCTTCACCAAACCTAAAATAAAGAAAAATAAAAATGCATTTTAAATATTAGCATAATTGTCAATAGAATTGTATAGCAGACTCACTCACCCGTCTTGAGAAAAATCAGCAAGGAATCCCTTGCCCTTGTTATTGTAGATGTTCCATATAAGCTTTCTCTCTTTTACAGGATCATCCCAGGTGTGTAACATGGATTGGAAGGGACTTAGTAGTGCTACTTGACCCGAATCCACCTTTATTAACATTAACAGAATGTTAATTTATGACGAAGTTTAAATATCGTCATACATACAACATATAAATATAAGAAACCAAAGGTGATCCATTGAGGAAAATTCAATGTTAAAAATTAAATTAAACTTATTGAATTATTTAGCGACATGTATTAAGTCTGGTTTCACTACTTGTGATAGAATTATATACAAAATTGGTAATAGGTAAATTTTTAATCGTTTCAATTAGTTATATAATAATTTGTTATACGTCGACCTAGTTTAAGTGGGAGAAAATAATGAAAAATGGACAGTATCTACGAAAAGTTAAAGACATTAAAGAATATCTTGTGGACAATCACACATTACACAGTTGGAATGCGTTAGCTCTTGACGAAATTTTTTAAAGTAATATACAGGATAAGAATCGTTTGCTTAAGTTATTAAGAGTACTATTTTTTATTTACTTCAGCTACATAGCTTTCTTAGGAAAATTAAGCGCCAGCGCCTATTATTTTCTGTATTAGTCGTACCTGATGTAATTTCAGGAACAAGTCATCGCAGAGGTTGTCGATGCGCACAGGCGCGTCCCCGGTAGAGTAAGGCTTGAAAGTTATTATGAAGGGTAGATCCGTGCCTCCCGTAACGTCCACGCAGATCGCTGACTGGAAATTTATTGCTAAATTTAGTGACTGCTAAACCTAAGGCTTGAAATATTTTCACATTTTAACTTTGCTTTCATTTCAGCTGCATTTATTGAAAACTTGATGCGTTACTTATGCTATAGAGCAGAAGAACCAGCTGAATTTAGTCAGCTGGTTCTTCTGCTCTATAGCATAGTAAAGTGTTAATAATAATTACATGTACATTAAGAGAGAACATAAAAAAAAACTTATGTCGAAATAAAACGTCTTATTTTTTGTCATCGCTTAAAAGTTGAGAAGTAATCGATAAAAAGTCTTCAGTTAATTCGATTCAATCAGGTAAATTCGATTTTTATTGCTTTGTACTCGTTTTCGTCGGATCAAATAGATGATTGTGTACAAGTTTTTTTTATGAATATAAGAAACTAGGACATAAATTCGAGTGTAGTTCTTTTGTTAAGCGCGAGTAGAAATTAAACTTTAAAGATTCCGTACCACCATGAAATTTAAACATTTCATAGAAAGTGCTAAAACGCCGAAGAATATGTTTACGTATATTCCCTTTTATTTCATTTAGTTGTAAAAAAATTGAAGACTACATTTAAAGTTAAAAAAAAAATAAACAAAGATAAGAACCAACAATTAAATTATTCAAATCTAATGGCTTTAGTAGACTAAGATTTGATTTTTTATTACATAAACAATAAAACATTTTATATACATAAAAAACTATATAGAAATATTTATTAAGGCTACGTCCAGATGACAAGCGCTTAACGGGCGTTAAACGCGCGCTAGATTTTTCTACGGCGTTCACATGACACGCGCTGGTCAAGCGTTGAACGCGCGTTGCCGCGGCCGCCATGGTACTTAGCTACTTGTCATATCCCATATCGCAGGACTTTTTCTATTTCATCAATAAATAAATCTGTATTAAAAGTTTCGGTTTCCATTTCGAACAATATTTGGACGTGATGAACCCTAAAATACGTCAATCCGCGTCGAAAGCGCGCTCAACTGAACGATAACATAGAAATCTAACAATCTCAAAGCGCGCGTTGACGCGCGTTGACAACAGTCGAGCGCTAGCGCAGCGTTCAACCCGCGCTTCATTAAAACGCGCGTTAGCATGTGTACGGCCTGAATAAAATGTATGTAGTTGTAAACGCGCGTTATCTTAACGCGCGTTAAGCGCTTGTCATCTGAACGTAGCCTAAGTGTATTGGTGGCAAAGGTGGACTCTCTTACTATTATACAGTCAATCTACGATTAAAGGCAGAATGTCGTATAGCGGTACCTACTGACAGTTCAAGAGGTACAAAATTGAAAGAAAGAAAAACTTCATTACTAAAAATTAATTACTATATTTATGTACAATTGTACGTATACTTATGAAAATATTACTTGTCTTTAACGCAGTTACAATAATACATATTTGATGAACATTTTAAATGTACTGACGGACAAATGGACAAATAGACATCTTAGTAATAGGTACCTAAGCCGTTTGCAATTTGCATCATTTGAGTAGGGAACCCTAATTATTTAAAATTTCATCACATCGTTAATTTTTACAATATTTTTATGGATCTCTATTAGATGAGTTTACCGTATTTATTTTCATCTATATTACTATATACTAATATTATAAAGAGGAAAGGTTTGTCTGTTTGTAAATGGATAAAATTTAAAACGGGTTTTAATAATTGATTTCAATGTAAAAATTATATTTTATATGGAACAAAAATACATGTATAGTCTGTGCGCAGAAACTTTGCCGATGTGGTCATCGTCATCATCCCCTCCCACCGGAGTTGACTGCGTCCCCCGCTCGTCTGATGTGTACCGCTAGCAACGCAGCCGATACGTGCGTGTAATTTTTTGCTTTCGCTACGAATTAATTAATTGTTGTTTTCCAAGGTTTTACTTGTTTTATTTTTGTTAGTTATTTGTTTTCGTTGTTTGGAACCATTTAACTTTTATTTTGCGGCTACGTTTCATTCATTCACTAAATATAAATACATAAAAATATATAATCTACGTAATAACAACAGCGTTTTTTATTTACTATTTATAATTACATTTTATATTAAATTTATAATTCGATCGAGACTATTTTTTATTAGTTTGATGTAAAATATATACAATAATAATCTACATTTATGTGACCTTTTTTTTTCAACCCTACTGACTATCGACGCGTGACGTCACAGGGCCATCGGCAAAGTCTCTGCGCACGGATAATACGTTTATTTTTATGAGGTAGGTCATTTTACCTGTACTTATAGTAAAATTGTAACAGGTTCAATTCTGTACATTGAAGATATTTTGAAAATTTTTGAAGGACACTATAATGGATATTGGCGTCAAACTGTAATTTATTTTCATTTTTGTTTATTTGCCTGTTCATCTGTATCTCGACCGCGATTTAAATGAAATTTGGTATAATTTGAGTCTATACTACGAGCTAGGACACGGAATACTTAATATTCCAAAATTCATATGGTTCCCTTAAGAGAGGAGATGATAGTCTAATCTTATAATCGAGAAGAAGACGCCACACGTAGAGCCTATGTAAATATGTTTGAAAACCATTTGTCAAAGTTTAAAATCATTAATTAAAGGGTATACAGTGGCGTAACTACCGGAGGGCTAGACGGTGCCTTGCACGGGGGCCCCCAAGCTCAGAGGGCCATTAGAACCTGACCAACAAACTAAATTGACCTACTGAAATTTGCTTGCGTGTAGAATCTGGACGGGCCCTGCTGTGCGTGATGAGCAGATGATAAAGTAGCTTTTTAAAGTACCTTTAAAATATTTAAGCATAACTATTAAATTTTGGCTTGTATTGATAAAATTTAAACGGTTTAGTTGGAGCTCTAGTTTATTTTTTGCACCAGAGCCTTTGGTTACCTAGCTACGCCATTGGGTATACAGAAAATAACTTAGGCTATATAATGTCTTATAGGAGTAGAAACGAAACATGGAAGGGTTTTGTGTTTAATGTAATAATATTCTACTTTTACTATAATTTTATGCATTACACGAATATTGTTGTATAATATGCGGAAGTAGTCATAATGTAAACGTTGATAAACTGTTCGACAAATACGACATAATATATAACACTTTTCAAGTGCTACAGCATCGTGTTTACAACGAAACGTCATTTGAGAAATTGTTTTGTATTGTTATTTTGTCATTAATTACGACACAAAATAAATAAATATTATTAAAATTTATATTTACTATTTAAGGCGATTCATCTGCTGGCAGGATTTAGCGGTTTTAACTTCGGATTTCGTGGAATTTTCCGGTTCGAAATTGGTTCAATATTTTTGCGTATATATAATGTTCATAATGTAATTCATCCATACATTAATCCTTATATACTTTCACTTTCTCAAAAGTAGAAGAAGAAAACCTTTTGGTAATATTCAATTATTGGGTCACTTGACTGGCCGCCGCCTTCCGCTCCAGATTTATGAATTTTATTCCCACCTCCAGTCAATTATTTTTACTTGAATATATTAAAATAGATAAGTATAAAATTATTTTTTACGCAATAGCTGTTTTTAAAACTTCTGATTTATATATAATTGTAATAAAATTCATATACCTATTAGTTTAAAAAATTAATTTTAATAAATGCTTAAGTTTACAAACATACCTAATTACTCAAAAACTATAATACATCTCGCAAGAAACTACACTATTAAAATATAAACGATTCGTTTTAAGTTAAAATACGCATATACCTAATAAACATGAACATTTATATTTATTACATATGAAAGTAAATTGCTCAACGTTACGTGATTACGGAGGTCGAGTTACAGGCGCTAACTTAATTGACACTACTTTCGTCTTGCTAGCACATCTTATAAGATATGGTTAAAATTTTCACTTCCTCTCAGTTTCCAAACGACGCGTGAACGACGCAGATATGTTTAAGGTTTTTGTAATTATTTGTATTTTGATAAAGGTTCATTGTTTTAGTTATAAAAGTGATAGCTGTGATGGGTGTGAATACACGAGAATTAAACGAGCCAAGTATTTCTCTAATGCGCCGTTTAAATTTTATAACCATCCTCCGTACAGCCCTCACATTAAAGGTCCATTTTCCTACACTCCGCCGCCCGGTTACACCGCCAACGATGTCGGACCACCGACTCCATCAAACTTAAGGCCTTTCAAGGTTAGTAAACGACAAAATAATGAAGGCTTGGGAGATGAAGACTTACATAATTTGTTTAAATATCTTTCAAAAAAAGATTTGGATAAGATAGTCGAATACGCGAACGAAAGGAACAGATATACGGATAGATATAAAGAAGAAAGTGATAAACATAATTACAATCCACCGGACTTTCGTAATACCGATAACATATATCACATAGATCAAATGTACGATAGCAAAAGAATATTCAATAGCCCAAATAAACAGGCTTATGAAAATAAACATTACAATTCTGATGACGGTCCTAATTTAGAATATTTTACTAACAAACAATCAAAAGGATCATTACAAAATTATCAAGCGTACTCACAAGGATCTTTACAAACGAATGACATTAAGGACGAAGGACAATTTTCTTTCCTAGATGCGTATATTCAGAAAGAAATTAGTGGCATATCACAAAATAATAACTACTTTAACACAGATAGTTCGACAATGCAAGAGGAAGGATTACGGAAGCCTATTAATTTAAGAACTAATGATCCCGATGTTTCCTATACTAATGATGTAGTATCCGTAGTAAAACCTGCAACTTCATATAAGCTCGAAAATTTCGCAGAGCTACCTTTGATGGAGTATGAAAACTCTAAATTACATAAAGTTAACTCGTACAGCGTGCCACATTACTCTGTAAGTATAAAGTGTAATCGAAGTCTAGATATTTAATAAAACAACTACCGCACACAACTATTAAAGACCTGTGTACAAACAATTTAAAATCACTGGAACTGATAAAAAAGAAATCTTAAAATTGTCAAAATCCACGAAATGTTACTCACTCCCAAGCCATCACAAATTCTAAATTCATTTATATATTTTTTGTTTTATATTTACAAATTAAAAGTTCTTTAGCAAGTAACATAATTTATTTACTATGTTACAGGTGACATCAACCGATTATCATCCAATGAAGCAATCGCTTTCATCACCGTTCTCTTTATCATCACAACTATTAAATCCATCAAACATCAAAATACCTGAAGTGGAACCAGCTCCGCCAGCATCAGCGGCGAAGGAACAGAGCGATGCTCATCTCAAAGCCATTAAAATTTGGACTCATAAGTCCAAAGGAACAGCGTATACATTGCACGACGATGGAACATTAACTCTCGAAAAACCCTGGAGGCCTTAATTTAAGTTTAATTAATATATTATTTATTGTTATTATACTAGCCGTATTTAATAAACTAAGTTAATACTCAATAAAGTAGGAGTAAATAAATTAATAAATTCTGTTGTCATTATTGAATTGTTCGAATAAAAATAAACCGTTGTCTTAGTGAACAACGGAAGCGGTAGGAAGCGAAACGATACCACTAAAATTTCATGCGGCTCGTGTTCTACTTATTCTTACGCGAAGTTACATACTTTCTGGTATAATCATGGTCAAGTACGCCCACTGAAAAGAAAGTACGAGACACCCTGCGCGTCGCATCTTGTTGTGGATAAAATTAGTTTGTATTGTGTCTTATCGCCCAAAACTTTGCGCAATAATGAATCAGATTATAAACCTCCCACTGCTGGTCATAGACCCGATCACCATATTGGAGACAGATTGGAGCTTAATCTACCTACCGACTGTCCGACGACCGACGGCTTTACGTACTCTTCGAGGCACGGTGGGGAGACCTAAAAAGACATATATCCAGACCAGAAACAAATATTTGTACAATTACATATATCTGTTTGAAGCGGAAATCGACCCCGCGATCGCTGGCGTTAAGGCGACTACTCGCACCTCTACACCAGAACGGTTGATAATATAGACACACTACTTGATATTTGCGAGATTAAAGTAATATTATAAAATAAATTCTACCTGCATACTTAATTTCATATCATAAAATAAAATTGAACATTTCCTTATAGTCGTAGAACAGTGACGGATCTTACAAATTTAAAAATTTAAAGGGCAGACACTTCAAACAACTATGTTGTTGTTGTTGTATGTTTTGTTAGTGTTTCGTCATAGTCGTAGAATAGCGACGGATCTCACAAATTCAAAACCACACAGGGCAGACATTTCAAATATACAACAACAACAACATAACTGTTTGAAACGTCTGCCCTGCAAAGTTTCAAATCTGCAAGATCCGTCACTATTCTACGACTATGACGATTTGTAACAGTAAAATTATTTTACTTTTGTAAAGAGATATTTTCTTATTATAACTTTAGCGTTTAATATAATTATTATAAAACATTTAAAAAATTAACTGATATCTGGAGTAGAAGCATATTGTTAATGTTGTATCTCAACCTATGAGTCTGTAACTTAACCGTGAAGCATTCTCTCTAGTCTAATACAAATAAAATAATCCGGTAATACGTAATTTTGTACTTAAATCAGATATGTAAATAAATAATAATTTTATCTAATCCAGTAAGATCAATGGCACATTGTGGTTACAATTTAACTCTGTGTAACTCAACTGACGACATCAAGTTTAAATTACAAAACCATACTTCTTGGAACGCAAATGTATTTCTTTGGCTAAAACTAAAACGCCCGCTAAAAATTTAATTTAGTCGATTTTTAAATAAACTTTAAGACATTAAAGCAAAGAGCTCCCAAACTTATTTCGTCTAGCGCCCACTTTGAAAATCAGTTATTTTGTAGTGCCCCCCATTTTTTTTAACCTTAAAAACCTCAATAACATATTAGTCTCACCTGGAGTTTAATTAAACCTATATTCTAAACGAGACCTATCTTACCAGAGAGAGCAATAATAATGCAATTTTACAATATTAAGAGTATATTTTATTCAAAATTAAGGATTTTAATTTCAGCAAATTTTAACATATGAAGTAGCTAAAGTCACCCACAAATCACCCATCGCCCCTTAAATCACACCAGGACTTCCCAATTTTTTCTGGGCCCATTACCAACCCTCTCTAGGCCTCCAGCGCCCACAAGGGGCGTTATTGCCCATTTTGGGGAAGACTGCGTTAAAGAGATTGCAAAAAATTCATGATTTTACCCGAATATTATAAATTCGAGAAGAACTCACCCCCTTGTCCATGCGTAGCACGGTGAAGTGGTTAGTCGTGATAGGAAAATGCTGCGACACGACTGCGGAGTCGCGAAACTTGCAGTGCATGGCCATGGAGTCGGTCTGCGGCCAGAAGGGCGTGCACTGCTGCGGCGCCAGGTCTATCCACAGGTCCGCCGCCTCGTTCTCCTCCATGAAGCGCAGGTGTCGCCGCGTGTCGTTGTACACGATGAAGTACGGCAGGAACGTCACGATCTTCGTCAGCTGCGGGCACAGCTCGGAGAGCGTCACCTGCGGGCAAGACTCTTATAGTGCCGTCTAAAATTACTACAGTATTAGTACAGTAATTTCACTACTTTAAAGTTACAATTCACTTTTTATCAATGTGAGAATCGTACCACGCAGAATTAGTGACTATTAAATGTACTAATATGTGAATATCAGAGTCCACTGATTTGATAATTGAATATTTGTATGTGTATAGTGAGTATTCACTAAATTGTTATTGAAATTCACTGATATGTAATGAATACAGCTTCACTAAAGTAATTATTGAAAATTTCACTGATTCATGTTTAGAGAGTAGGAAGTAGTCTTAAATAATATGGATAAACAGTAAAAATGATTGCCGTTTTAATCCTACTCGTATGAAATGACGTCCATAAAGCTAGAATGGTCAAATGGGCAGAATCACTTAATTTTATTATGAAAAATAAGTGCTCATTTGGTGCTAATTTAATGCTGCAAAATTAAATTTTACGCTCCAATAGTTTACCGAAAAATTAGAAAACTGCTAACTTTTAATTAAGCTAGCAGTGCACTACTTCTTAAACGCTAACCGCAGGATATAGAATCAAATCAAAATGTAAATAATTTAGTGCTCAATTAGTGCTCCTGACTTACGAAGACGGAAATATGAAATAATAATAATAATTAATTTTTTCATAACAGAACTTGCTAATTTAACAATATGAGCAGAGAATCTGCTGAAAACTTAAAATCTAGGTAAGTTATCGCCTAATGACCTTAACGAATAATTAAGTGCTCAATTAGTGCTCTTGATATACGAAGACAAAAATATGAAATTAATATTTTTTTATTTTAATAACAGAACTTGCTAACTTAACAGTATGAAAAGTAAAACATGCTTGAAACTTGAAATCTGTGTTAGTTATCGATTAATGACCTTAACGAATAATTAAGTGCTCAATTAGTGCTCTTGATATACGAAGACGAAAATATGAAATTATAATTTTTTTTATTTTTATAACAGAACTTGCTAATTTAACAGTATGAAAAGAGAACATGCTGAAAACTTGAAATCTAGGTAAGTTATAGCCTAATGACCTTAATGAATAATTAAGTGCTCAATTAGTGCTCTTGATATACGAAGACGAAAATATGAAATTATTATTATTTTTTTTTTATAACAGAACATGCTAATTTAACAGTATGAAAAGAGAACATGCTGAAAACTTGAAATCTAGGTAAGTTATCGCCTAATGACCTTAATGAATAATTAAGTGCTCAATTAGTGCTCTTGATATACTAAGACAAAAATATGAAATTATTATTTTTTTTTATTTTAATAACATAACTTGCTCACTTAACAGTATGAAAAGAGAACATGCTTAAAACTTGAAATCTGTGTTAGTTATCGCCTAATAATCTTAATGAATAACTAAGTGCTCAATTAGTGCTCTTGATATACGAAGACGAAAATATGAAATTATTATTTTTTTTTTTTTATAACAGAACATGCTAATTTAACAGTATGAAAAGAGAACATGCTGAAACCTTGAAATCTAGGTAAGTTATCGCCTAATGACCTTAATGAATAATTAAGTGCTCAATTAGTGCTCTTGATATACGGAGACAAAAATATGAAATTATAATTTTTTTTTATTTTAATAACATAACTTGCTAATTTAACAGTATGAAAAGAAAACATGTTTAAAACTTGAAATCTGTGTTAGTTATCGCCTAATGACCTTAATGCATAATTAAGTGCTCAATTAGTGTTCTTGATATACCTATGAAGACGAAAATATGAAATTATTATTATTTTTTTTATAACAGACCATGCTAATTTAACAGTATGAAAAGAGAACATGCTGAAACATTGAAATCTAGGTAAGTTATCGCCTAATGACCTTAATGAATAATTAAGTGCTCAATTAGTGCTCTTGATATACGAAGACAAATTTATGAAATTTTTTATTTTTTATTTTCATAACATAACTTGCTCACTTAACAGTATTAAAAGAGAACATGCTTAAAACTTGAAATCTGTGTTAGTTTTCGCCTAATGACCTTTACGAATAATTAAGTGCTCAATTAGTGCTCTTGATATACGAAGACAAAAATATGAAATTTTTATTTTTTTATTTTCATAACACAACTTGCTCACTTAAGAGTATGAAAAGAGAACATGCTTAAAACTTGAAATCTGTGTTAGTTATCGATTAATGACCTTAACGAAAAATTAAGTGCTCAATTAGTGCTTTTGATATACGAAGACGAAAATATGAAATTATAATTTTTTTATTTTTATAACAGAACTTGCTAATTTAACAGTATGAAAAGAGAACATGCTGAAAACTTGAAATCTAGGTAAGTTATAGCCTAATGACCTTAATGAATAATTAAGTGCTCAATTAGTGCTCTTGATATACGAAGACGAAAATATGAAATTATTATTATTATTATTTTTTATAACAGAACATGCTAATTTAACAGTATGAAAAGAGAACATGCTGAAAACTTGAAATCTAGGTAAGTTATCGCCTAATGACCTTAATGAATAATTAAGTGTTCAATTAGTGCTCTTGATATACTAAGACAAAAATATGAAATTATTATTTTTTTTTATTTTAATAACATAACTTGCTCACTTAACAGTATGAAAAGAGAACATGCTTAAAACTTGAAATCTGTGTTAGTTATCGCCTAATAATCTTAATGAATAACTAAGTGCTCAATTAGTGCTCTTGATATACGAAGACGAAAATATGAAATTATTATTTTTTTTTTTTATAACAGAACATGCTAATTTAACAGTATGAAAAGAGAACATGCTGAAACCTTGAAATCTAGGTAAGTTATCGCCTAATGACCTTAATGAATAATTAAGTGCTCAATTAGTGCTCTTGATATACGGAGACAAAAATATGAAATTATAATTTTTTTTTATTTTAATAACATAACTTGCTAATTTAACAGTATGAAAAGAAAACATGCTTAAAACTTGAAATCTGTGTTAGTTATCGCCTAATGACCTTAATGCATAATTAAGTGCTCAATTAGTGCTCTTGATATACGAAGACGAAAATATGAAATTATTTTTATTTTTTATTTTTATAACAGAACATGCTAATTTAACAGTATGAAAAGAGAACATGCTGAAAACTTGAAATCTAGGTAAGTTATCGCCTAATGACCTTAATGAATAATTAAGTGTTCAATTAGTGCTCTTGATATACTAAGACAAAAATATGAAATTATTATTTTTTTTATTTTAATAACATAACTTGCTCACTTAACAGTATGAAAAGAGAACATGCTTAAAACTTGAAATCTGTGTTAGTTATCGCCTAATAATCTTAATGAATAACTAAGTGCTCAATTAGTGCTCTTGATATACGAAGACGAAAATATGAAATTATTATTATTTTTTTTTATAACAGAACATGCTAATTTAACAGTATGAAAAGAGAACATGCTGAAACCTTGAAATCTAGGTAAGTTATCGCCTAATGACCTTAATGAATAATTAAGTGCTCAATTAGTGCTCTTGATATACGGAGACAAAAATATGAAATTATTATTTTTTTTATTTTAATAAAATAACTTGCTCACTTCTCCGTGAATGAACTGATTAGTGCGCGCGACTCACATGCAGCAGCATCCTGTAGCTGAGCCTGCGCTCGGTGTGCGCGCACACGAGCAGGCCGGGCGCGTGCGCGCGCAGGCACGCGGCGAGTACGTAACGAATATTAGGAGGTAGTGATTAGTGCGCGCGACTCACATGCAGCAGCATCCTGTAGCTGAGCCTGCGCTCGGTGTGCGCGCACACGAGCAGGCCGGGCGCGTGCGCGCGCAGGCACGCGGCGAGTACGTAACGAATATTAGGAGGTAGTGATTAGTGCGCGCGACTCACATGCAGCAGCATCCTGTAGCTGAGCCTGCGCTCGGTGTGCGCGCACACGAGCAGGCCGGGCGCGTGCGCGCGCAGGCACGCGGCGAGTACGTAACGAATAATAGGAGGTAGTGATTAGTGCACGCGACTCACATGCAGCAGCATCCTGTAGCTGAGCCTGCGCTCGGTGTGCGCGCACACGAGCAGGCCGGGCGCGTGCGCGCGCAGGCACGCGGCGAGTACGTAACGAATAATAGGAGGTAGTGATTAGTGCACGCGACTCACATGCAGCAGCATCCTGTAGCTGAGCCTGCGCTCGGTGTGCGCGCACACGAGCAGGCCGGGCGCGTGCGCGCGCAGGCACGCGGCGCGCGACCAGCCCGACTGGTGCGCGCGCACGCGCACGCGCTCGCGCTCGCCCCACAGCAGCGGCTCCTCGCCCACCTCGTAGCACGCGTCCGAGCGGCCCTGCCGGAACGTAGCCTTGCTTATTATACACAATACGTTACAACATACTGTATAAATACTATCCGTTAAAATCAATTACAATATAACAAATATTGGTGGTATGTGAGTTTTCTTGTAAATATGGATATAATAATATAATAGGACTTTCATTCTACTGGGAACCGTTGACTGTGAAGCGGTT
Organism: Euphydryas editha; assembly: GCA_036937285.1. NCBI lineage: Eukaryota > Metazoa > Arthropoda > Insecta > Lepidoptera > Nymphalidae > Euphydryas > Euphydryas editha. The sequence continues at coordinate 19,224,405 of JAUPFZ010000014.1, forward strand.
ATATGTAGTTTTAACGCTGTCCATATACATTTACAACACCAAAGGAATATCATTTTGTGTTGCTGATTTCAAGGAAGGGATTAAATAAATGAATGAATAGTCGAAGAAGGGTAAGAGTAGAGATAGGAAGATCGGAAGAAGTTATTTGTTTCTGGTTCTATCACTCTTCAAGCAAAACACAGCTGTAATATTCATGCTGTAAGAATGTGTTAATACACTAGTCTAGGCGTACCAATCACGATGAAAATAAGGTATATTGATATTACCTTAATTTGTAACGGCAAGCCGGTCTTATTAATAAGCCAGCAGGGGGCGTACAGAAGTAGTCTCAGATTAGGACCCTGCTGAAGCCTGGCTTTCACTATGAGCCTCTTATTGCCGCCTTCTGTTTCACACTCTGTTGTCATGCTGATCGTTTTCTCTGCCATATCTAAAAATAAATACAACACCTTTAGAAACTTAATAGCTGAGATTGCTCAATGGTTAAAACACGCGAAACGACACAAGATGTTCCTAGTTTAAATTCGTACTATTACCGTTGAGTTTTTCGAATTCTAAATTTATTTTTCAAATTCATCTCGAATTCGTCGATGAAGAAAAATATCCAGAGCAAATCAGCAAGTTTTGGAAGAAATTTTGAGACATGTATATCCTCCAACATGCAATTAAACAAAGTGGTGGAATAAGTGTTAACCCTTCTCCTTCATAAAAAAAGAACTCTCTGCATAGCAGTGAGACATTCATAGGCTGTTTATACTACTAAAAATTAAGTCAAGTTATAAGGGCCAAGATAACGCTGTTCCAGTGCAAATCAGCAAATCAAATTTTTTTCGAAAACATTTAGAATTGTCGACTACTAGTGTTCATTCAGCGTTGAGTACGAGTACAAGATAAATTTAAATAATTTTGTTTATTTTAGCTATAAATATGAGCCAGACAGCGTTCTATTGAATGATATAACTTGTAAACGTCTGTCTTATGTAAAATCAAAGGCCGGTATTACTTGTTGAACTTGTTGATATCTTTTTTAGGGTTATTATGTGATATTTTTTTTATTTTATTGGAAATTTGAGTGCGTTTGACCTCAATCTTGTCTGATGGTAAACAACGATGAAGTCTAAGGTGAAGCACGCAAACTCAAATAATGCCTGTTCACTCTTGCCTTAAAAATCCCTAGGTTATACGCATCGGGAAACAGTGACGCAGGAAGAGAATTCCATTCCTTTGCAGTTCTAATAATGAAAGATGATGCGAACCGCGAGGTACGAACCGGAGGGATGTCGACCACGTATGGATGGAACCCCTGCCCACGTCGAGTTGTCCGATGGTGGAATGGTGCTGGGGGAATTAATTGATGCAATTCCTGCGCACACTCACCGAAATGTAACCTGTAGAAGACACACAGACTAGCAACCAGTCGGCGATGTTCAAGGCTCTGGAGCTGTCTTGAAGTAAGCATCTCATCGCCAATGAGTTTCCTGGCACGCCTGTCGATAGCTTCCAGGACTTCGAGCTGGTACCGGGCGGAACCATCCCACAGATGGCAACAGTACTCCATGCAGGAGCGGACTTGAGCTGTATAGAGCTTTAACAGCTGGTCCGGTGTGAAATAATGACGGACCTTGGAGAGGATGCCCAGTTTTTTTGAAGCAGTCTTAGCCCTGGATTCGATATAGTTTCCAAAATTGAGTTTGGACGATAAGTCTATACCGAGTAGTTCAAGGTGGTTCGTGACTGGAACAGGTACATTTCGGAAAGTGGGAGCCAAGTTAAACGGGCTCTTATTAGCGGAGAAGAGACACGCTGGGTTTTTGAAGCATTGAATCTTACTAGATTGGCATCACCCCAATCGGAGACAGCCTGAAGAGTAAGATTGGCACGGTCGACCATTGCTTCTCTAAGATCGTCCACTTCAGTTTGTCTTGTTCTTGCACTGGAGAAGTATCTCTCCGCGACGGTGCTGTCATCTGCGTACCCAAAGATACCGGGCTTAAGCAGATCATTTATGTGAAGCAGGAATAGCGTTGCGGAGAGAACAGATCCTTGGGGTACCCCGGCATTGATAGTCAATAGGTCAGACGTGTAGCCATCAACAACTACACGAATTGACCGTTCCCTCAAGAAATTGGAGATCCAAGTACATAGACTGGTGGGAATACCGTAAGCAGGAAGCTTCGCAATAAGACCATCGTGCCAGACCCCGTCGAATGCCTTCGAAATGTCAAGTGAGACAGCTAGGGCCTCACCATATTTATCGAGGGCTTCCCCCCAGAGATGTGTAGCGTACACGAGAAGATCCCCAGTAGAGCGGCGTTGGCGAAATCCGTATTGCCGATCACTGAGGAGATCATTATCTTCCAGGTAAGCCAGAAGGCGATTGTTGACAACACGCTCCATTACCTTGCAGAGGGTGGAGGTGATCGCGATTGGGCGGTAGTTTGCAGGATCAGCACGACTACCCTTCTTGGGTACGGGTTGTACGTTCGCGAGCTTCCATGCTTTCGGAACAGTCCCAGATCGAAAAGAGAGGCGATAAAGACGTGTCAGGACTGGAGACAGTTCGGCTGCGCAATTTCTCAACACAATAGCAGGAATACCATCAGGACCACTGGCTTTGTTCACGTCCAGATTGCGTAGTGTTTTGAGAACCTCCTTTTGGTAAATGTGAATTTCAGGCATTTTGCATCCACAAGGAGGTAACTGAGGTGGAGTTTTATTACCGGCATCTAGACGAGAATTTTCGGCAAATAGAGAGGCAAATAAATTAGCCTTATCCAAAGCCGTGTGTGCCAGTGTTCTGTCAGGTTTCTGCAGGGGAGGAAGTGAGGAGCGACAGAAGTTTGCTTCAACACACCTCGCCAGGAACCAAAAAGCTTTACTGCCCGATGGGTACGAAGCGAGTTTGGTTCCCACTCGGCCTATGTGGTTGAAGCGCGCTTTTTTGAGCACTTTTTTGTAGGACTTAGCTGCTGAGTTAAAGGCTTTCTTCTTATTTCGCGTATCTGGAGCTTTGCGATTTCTGGCTTCTAACCAAGCGTGGTATGCTGACTGTTTTATAGCCTCAGCTATTGAGCAGACAGCATTGAACCAGGGTTGAGCTCTGATGCCAGAGGGCTGGACGGAGAATGAGATATAATATTCCATCGCCTGTCCAATAACTTCGGCAATAGCGCCAGCGCAGCTCGACGGATCGCTTGAAGAAAAGCAGACTTGCAACCAAGGGTAAGATGCTAGGAAATGTCGCATCTCATCCCAATCCGCTGACTTGTATCGCCACACCCGCCTAGTTCCTCTAGGGTTGGAGTCGGGTGGAGGACACGTGAGGACGGACTTCACCAGACAGTGGTCAGAACTCCCAAGAGGGGCTGAAACAAACAGTTGGTATCGGTCCGGTTCAGTCGTCAGCAGAAGGTCCAGGCAATTTGCTGTGTGGTTCTCAACATCCGGTACTCGAGTCGCCTGGTCAACCAGCTGGGAGAGGTTCATGGTCAAGGCAAGCTTGTACGCCTCTCTACCAGCATGGTCAGTTTTCTGGTACGGGAACAACCATTGTTCATGATGGGCATTAAAGTCCCCCAGAAAGACGACTTGCGCAGTGGGGTACCTTTGTTGAGCCACGTCGGCAGCCTCACTTAGATGTTGGAAAAGCCTTGTTGTCTCCTGGTCACCGCTATGCAAACGGTAGACACCAACATAAACAATTTGTTCTATGCCGGTATCCACAAGCACCCAGATAGATGAGGAAGAGGGATCCTCCAGGTTACGGAGACGTTTGCAGCAGATGTCATCGCGCACAAAGAAACAAACCCCAGCTCTGGGACGAAAATTGTGCTCCAGGATGTAACCTGGGTAGTGGAGGTATGACGTATCGGCAGGGGTTGTGATTTGCGTCTCGGTAAGCAAGAGCAGATGCGGCTTGGCAGTCTCGAGATGGTGATGAACTGGAAGGAGATTAGAGTGCAGACCTCGGATATTCGTGAGGTGCACTTTAAGCGAGAGGCCGTGCATCCGCTGCAGATTCCTCAACTTTTTTTTTCTTTCTTTCATTGTAAATTTGAAGGGCAAGAGGGAAGGAAAGGCGAAAAGTGGCAGTTACGTGAGGCGCCAGCCAGACTCCACCAGAAGTCACAATACTGCCGCCCGGTGGGGAAAAACCTGGCTGGAGACCGCGGGGACGCCCGGACCCCCCCAGGGCCGGCTGTCGAGGCCTCTCATCCGGTTGCCAACCGGCCCGACAGAAGCAACCTTGGGATTATGCGCGCGATGGCGGAGCAGCCTTTCGCAGGTGGCTAATCTGCAATTGGGCTCCCAACTATCGGCGGGCGGCCAGCGGAAAACCGTTTCTCCGGATCCCGCTGCTCTCCAGAACCAGGCACCGCGGACGGCAACACTGTGAGCCTGGATGCGGTACACCGGTAGGCGCAACTACGTAGACCCACTTTCCGTAGAGCTACTCAAGGTTAGCAGGATGGAACGCGCGAACGCTTGGCACCTTGATTTATACCTTGAGGGTGGTGACCAGCCACGGCCGAAGCCTACCACCGGAAAGAGTGTCGCTCTTTAGCACCACCCATATTATCAAGGTAAATTGGAGTGTGCTTGCATACAATAAATCTATCCACTTCTATCGAAGCTGTCGAAGTTACGTTAAGAAGGAAACACGAGCAAGCTTATCGCTTTGTAATTAACATTTAATGCTACGAATATTTAAAATAAAAACTTAATCAGAATTGTCTGCCAAATACAAGTTTCTATAATTAGGTACAGTTTTAATTTAGAAAAAAGGCAAGGAAATTAGGCATACTCACCAGGCGAGAGAGTAAAGGTGCCGGTCCACGGCAGGCCCTGGTAGTGCACGTGTAGCGTGAGCCTGTGCGCAGCGCGCGGCGCGAGCGCGTACACGTGCGCGCGCTCGCCCGCCTCCACGCGCACGCGCAGCGCGCCGCGCGCCAGCTGCAGCGCGTGCGGCAGCCGGTTGTGCACGCCCAGCGGCGGCACCACGCGCAGCAGCAGGTTGGGGATCGAGCGGGACACCTGGCCCGACTTGCAGCCTAACGAGTAATGTACTCGTGAAATAATATTCAATTTGATGAAGAAAACTTCAACCTGCGTTTTTATTTCATTAGTAACAGTGGTTCAAGCATTCTGTTTGTGTGTTTTTGCACCATCGTTCATATTTTCTTAACATATCGGCCTAAACTAAATTAGATTAAAGTAACATTGTATTGAGTTAAAAAATATTTTTTATAATAATAGATAAAATATTTATCTAAATCTGTAAATTAAATTAATATATAAATAGGTAATATATCTTCCTTGTCGTGACTAACTTGTCTCAAGCCTCTTATGAGTATCTCTTTAACCATCTGGTATCCTCTCCTTAATGAGGCCGTCTTTGTGTCATGCTCTACTACTATACTCCATGATTTCACCCTTTGCAGAAATTTTCGCCTTAGGGATCGCCCATTAAATCACGTGAGGTTCGAAAGGGGAGGAGGGGTTCGGAAAAAAATCACGTTTCACCTTTATCTACTATTTTTATGCCTTATTCCAGTCAAAAACATTCTGGAACCTTAATGTCTATCTGGACATTTTTATTACGATGCCAAAATGTAACAGACTATTCGCTATGTGAAAAGTGAGTGGTGGGGACCGTCAAATCGATAGCAGCGCGCGATGTGGCAGAAATGTGAAATAACTCTGGGACTATCATGTGTCAAATTGCTTGCTAAGTCATTTTAAGCTTTAAAATATTACATAACTACATATTTAACAATTCCTACTGTAAAAAAGTGCATATACTCGTAGTTACCAGATGTCAACTATAAGTTATTTAAATATCAGCCTTATTTAGTTATTCTCTACTACTTCTAGCTGACTATCTTTAAATGTGGCGTTGGATACTGCTGAACATAGGCCTCCCCATCATCTCTAGGTGGTTTGCCAATACTCGCCACGCTTGGCAGACTTTGGCGAGTGCAGTGTATTGTGGAGGATTCTTCTCTACTTGTACCTTTTAAGAATCACTGAAAATACTATGAACTTAAATTTTAGAGCTAGATGTTTGTATAATTATTAGCTACTTACTACCTTCGACTGGTACGACCTTCATAGCGAAAACGCTCGGATCAGCGTCATCCATGGCCGGACAAACGATGTCCCGAGATGTGCCCAGATCGTTGACCAGCTCCATCCACCATATACCCTGAGTCGGAGCTTGGTAACTTCTGGAAAACATGCATGAGTGTAATAATCGCGTATGTTTGTGATTTTATAACTTAAATGAACTGATATTATTTAATCTTTCAGGATAAAACGCACTTAATTTCCACGGGATTGGGAGATGTACGATTACGGTTTTAAACTCACATTATACGTATATAATTGATTTATTAGAAAATATGTTGATAAATTAAAGTTTCTAATAGATATATAGTAGCTTCTAGGTGTTGTTTTTTTTTTCTAACTCCGTTGAAAGTTCAACTTTCGTCCCTGTGAATCGGGACAAAAGTGATACATTTATCCCCGCTTCACAGGGACGAAAATCGAACTTTCGGCCCAGGTAGGAAAAAGGGACACTTTTTCCCCCGCTTCACTGTGACAAAACTTGAACTTTTGGCCTAGGTTGAAAAAAAAAAGAATGTACAACATGGTAGTACGAAAGCACTACATATATTTCCCTTTCCCGCATGTTTCAAGTTCGAACTCACTCGAAGTTGGCGGGCGCGAGGAAGAGGCGGCAGTGGTAGGCGAGGCGCAGCGGCACGTTGTACGTGTCGTGCGGCGCGAGCACGGCGAGGCGCAGCAGGCCCGCGAAGGGGTTCCGCAGCGCGCCCAGCTCGCGCTCGCCCGCCGCCTCCAGCTCGGCGCGCCGGTACAGCAGCTCCAGCGCGTACGACGTCTCGTTGCGCACCTGCAGAGTGCGCCTCACGTGTATCGTAGCAGCTGACTACCCTTATGGAAATTATAGCCTTTAAAAACTCTATAAGTTCTAATAAATAGAATAAAAGACGATTATAAAGACTTTTTTAGAGTTTTATTTAAGAAAATTGTACCTACTAGATTTTTTTCCTCTAATAAAACTAAAAAATTCTTTATAAGTCTTTTATTATACTTATTTTATACTTTATACTAGAAGTGTATAGAGTTTTTAATGGCGAATATTTCCATTTTCATAAGGGTATCTTGAAATGTTCCACCATTTCATTACGCATCTTGAGAATACCTTGCGGTCTATATTGGTCAGGTCGTTACGTAACTTGTAATAACAGAGAGAGTTGTGTGACTATTTCTGAGTAATTGTAATCTTATTCTAAATATTCTTCATCTGGTGACCAATCATTGAGCAAAACAATAGTAGTATAGCTTTTAATATTAGTTATTAAAAGGTATTGCTATTATATTTATCTTAGCTCTAGTTTTAATAGCTAGCCTAGCGCAAACCAAAACGTGTTTTTGACAATTAGCAAACGATCAACAAAAGATTTAATGTCTTATGTAATACTTTTATGGTACAACTGATCACACCATTACAGCACATTTACCAAAAATTGCTTATTTTAAACCAATATCTCTGCGGATTTTCTTATAACAAATAATAATCTGTAAAAGTCCCATAATTAGGCTTTTTTATTCATAATTAAGAATAGAAGTATATTTTGTTTTATTAGCTGTATGTTGCGCTTAAGATATTTATTAATACTTTAACCAATCCTAGACATTTCAGCAGTTAGGCACTATTTTGAAATATCTATAACTCAATATACTCTGAAAAAAAAAAACATTACGTAAAAAATATATTAGTCCCGCTGAGTTTCTTTCGCCAGTTCTTCTCAGGTCAGAGGCTTCTTCTTTCCGAACTGGTGGTAGACTCATGACGTTCAGTAAATAATTGTAATAATTTTATGCCGAATAAAATATTTTGACTTTGACTTTTGACTTTGACTTTGACTTTGACTCATAAACTGAACCTCCTCGCCTTTTCTCGAATGCGCTGATATTTATCATCCAACTGATTTTTTTTAAAAGATTTTAATATTTGAAATATATTTTTAACAAATACTCTTACGATTAGTATTTTTACTAGTTTTTAATGCGCCAAATTACTTGTGTATAACTTAAGAAACAACTACCATACTTTACGTATTTTTAAGTTCTTACCGTCTTACTTATAAAAATCACGTTAAGTAATATTTAGCCACCGTTTAGTTAATCCACTCATAGGGCGCTTGTGCACTACACGGAATTTTACTGGCCGGCGTCCGATTTTTTACGGTCCGATTTGGCAATGAAAAACACGAATAGGCGTTTGTGCACTACACGGAATTTTACCGGTAGTACCCTTGCGAATTTTATATCACTGAAAAGATAAGAGATTTTAGACTAGTTATTTAACATAATTATTCTAATATAGTGTTCTGTGATAGAATAGAATTTATTAAACAATTATTTTATAGTTTAAAAAAAAAAACCGCAGATACGTATAGCGCCATCTTGTATATCAATAAGATACCTGTAGTTTTGAATCCAATGAAACCAATCAATAACTAATCACGCTCAAACGAGATGGCGCTTAGAAGTGATTTTCTTTAAGATTATAATGTAAATAATAATAAAATATTTGTATAAAGACTTAACTGTGCATAAATATGTAGATAAACTAGGTTTAGATCGTTTTGGTAAATAATATTATAACAAAGTTGATAGACAAATCGTAGTTATGAAAATATATATACGTATAAATGTACATATTTATTTATTCGAATATTAACTAATAAAATACAATCAATTTATTGATAAATATTCCTTATATATAATACTTAAATATTTCGTATTTTATTATTATTTATTTTTTAAGACTCAAACCAATCAATAACTAATCGCGCTCAAACGAGATGGCGCTTAGAAGTGATTTTCTTTAAGATTATAATGTAAATAATAATAAAATATTTGTATAAAGACTTAACTGTGCATAAATATGTAAATAAACTAGGATTTAGATCATTTTGGTAAATAATATTATAACAAAGTTGATAGACAAATCGTAGTTATGAAAATATATACACGTATAAATGTACATGTTTATTTATTTATTCGAATATTAACTAATAAAATACAATCAATTTATTGATAAATGTTCCTTATATATAATAATTAAATATGTTGTATATTATTATTATTTATTTTTTAAGACAAAAAAAAAACGGCCCGGAATGGGGAAAAGTAAAATGTCGGACGGTACAATGCATCACAGTACAGGTTCGAAATAAAGTATTTTCACATACTTTATTCAAAATTATAAAGTATAATTAACAATTATGTTGTTAAATTGTGTTGTTTGTTATAAAATTAAGTTGACAAGTGTGAATAGCGCCATCTATTTGAATTATAGCGAACATTGCTTCCAAACTGCGGTCTCTTATTTCTAGTGGTCACCTTTCGTACGATTATAATCCAACAATATTAAAAAACACATCTAAACTTATTTTGTACAGGGACTACATATACTTTGTGATTTTGTATCATTGTATTCATTGTTTCCAGATTAGTAGGTAAATTGAAATTACAGTGTAGGGTAGATATAATTTCAGTATTTTTATTATAATTACAGTGTTTGGTTATCATAAATTACAGTATAATTACAGTAAATCAAAAATATCATAAATTACAGTATAATTACAGTAAATCAAAAATATATTTTAATCATTTTTTACAGTGCTTCTTAAACACTGTATTAAGAGCAATACAGTGTACAGTAGATGAAGTCAAATTACAGTAAATCTACTAGCTAATCATAATGTATTGTTGCATTTCTGGATGTACCAATACATCCACAAAAAATTAAAATAAATCAAATAGCGTAAAATTTTATTACTTTCCAAAGAATAATACTCTCATGCCATGGTTATGTGAAAAACGCAAATAATGGATAAACGCAGTAAAGAAGCATACGTAAGTATGAGTTTTAAGAATTTAGAAATAATCTATTATATTAGTAATGAAAATAACTAAGTTTTGTGATTAATACAGTCAGTTTATATTATATTATCTTTCAATCAATCAATGAAAAATAAATAAAATTAACTGTATAATTATGTACTTTAAAAAATTAATAGATAAATGAAAAGGTAATTCAGAAAATTATTTATCATTATTTACACGTCGTAAACATTGGATATTTTACATAGTTTGTGCGACAATTTATTTTGCGAGTTATCACAGCATAATTTTTTCTTTTATTATCTCTTCACCCTGCAATACATGACTGGCCTCGAAGAGCTTTTAACCTTTTGACATATTTTGGCCACGCTGACGATCATTATTGATAGACCGGAACCCATATTTTATAACTGTTATCATATTCAAAAATAATGTAATTGAATAATTTTGTTTACATAATTGAAAGCACGATGACAGGTCTAATAAGTTTCCTTTACTGTCCGCATAGTGTCGCATTGTCGATTTTGTGCTGCCATCTATAGTTCCTGCACGTTCCCTAAGACACTGCCCGCGCCCCCCTGCGCGCGTCCCGCCTTCATGAATAATACTAAATTAGCCTTGCGAATTTTATATCACTGAAAAGATAAGAGATTTTAGGCTAGTTATTCCACGTAATTATTCTAATATATTGTTCTGTGATAGAATAGAATTTTAAAAACCACTATGACAGGCATTTATTAAACAATTATTTTATAGTTTAATTTGAAAAAAAACTGCAGATACGTATAGCGCCATCTTGTATATCAATAAGATACCGGTAGTTTTGAATCCAATCAATAACTTATCACGCTCAAACGAGATGGCGCTTAGAAGTGATTTCTTTTATGATTATAATGTAAATAATAATAAAGACAACTGTGTATATGTAAGGGCGCTTGTGCACTACACGGAATTTTACTGCCCGGCGTCCGATTTTTTACGGTCCGATTTGGTAATGAAAAAAACGGATAAGCGTTTGTGCACTACACGGAATTTTACTGTTCGGTAGTAACCTTGCGAATTTTATATCACTGAAAAGATAAGAGATTTTAGACTAGTTATTTAACATAATTATTCTAATATAGTGTTCTGTGATAGAATAGAATTTATTAAACAATTATTTTATAGTATAATTAAAATAAAAAAAACTGCAGATGCGTACAGCGCCATCTTGTATATCAATAAGATACCGGTAGTTTTGAATCAATAACTAATCACGCTCAAACGAGATGGCGCTTAGAAGTTATTTCCTTTAAGATTATAATGTAAATAATAATAAAATGTTTGTATATAGACTTAACTGTGCATAAATATGTAAATAAACTAGGATTTAGAACGTTTTGGTAAATAACATTATAATAGACAAATCGTAGTTATGAAAATATATATAAGTACGTATAAAATATGTACATGTTTATTAATTTATTCGAATATTAACTAATAAAATACAATCAATTTATTAATAAATTTTCCTTATATATAATACTTAAATATTTTGTATTTTATTATTATTTATTTTTTAAGACTCAAAAAAAAAACGGTCCGGAATAGGGAAAAGTAAAATGTCGGACGGTGAAATTACGGATAGTGCACAAACGCTCTATACATTTATATGGCGTGCCATGTCGGACCGTAAAAAATCGGACGCGGGGCAGTAAAATTCCGTGTAGTGCACAAGCGCCCATAAGCTATAAATCAAGGATTAACTTTTGTTTACTTATAAACATTGACTAGCTGTTACTTAGTTAAGAAACGAACAAAGAACGATACATAGATGGTTGGCACAGATTATAGCCAAAATAATCGATTAGATAGAGAAATTGAATGAACGAAATTGTTAAAAATAATATTCAAGCGACATCTATTAACATTATAGAGAAAACTCTTGAAGCTCGATATTGTAGTGAGTCACTACTAGTGACCTCTATTGACAGGAACTTGGATCAATATTCTAATTTCTAATCATTTTTATTTTGATGGGTAGTAGTCGGATCCTCAATTACAAAATTCAACAAAGCTTATTAAATATTAAATTAATAAATTTACTTCAGATATAACCTAATTTAAATTATGTTATTATAATTAAAATTAGGTACCTCTAAATATCTGTATTAAACAGACAGATAACGCTAATTTAGTATAAATTAATTTTTATATAGAGGAAATTTCATTCTAAATCTCTTCTTACTAACAAACAAATGCAAGTAAGTAGATCAGACGTCGTCATAGAACAGCTGATTTATGTGAAATCCGCCATCTTGCCGCTCAACGAGGGTTAAACTATGTCTCGGTAGGGTTTAATTTTGACAGCTATTTATGCATTATTTAACGACTTCTTAACGCTAAATAGTGTTTATGAGTGAGGTTTTTGCTGATCAGTTGTTAAGCAATGGATTAAATATTAAGAAACGTTTATGAGTAAGACCGTAAATGTTTACCTGCAGCGGCGACCTTACGACGATCTTCTTGTTGTTGTATTTCGATGTCCTCTCGACCACGATGTAGTAGCGGGTTCCGTTCTTGCTCGGGTGTAAAACGTGAAGCTTCGATACTGATCGTTGAGGACATACGATCTATCGATCATAAATTAAGACGATTGGATTAGAAATATCGCTCCTTAAATACAAAAGCACCACAAGTCAAAATAAGCAAATTATACAGGAGCGGCATTTGAAAAAATAATTTCGATTATTTTATGATTTTTGTATAAACTATTGGTATTACGTACATTTTTTTGGTATCAAAAGATGCGTAATTAAATAGCCTATTTTTCAATAAAACAATCTGAACCAAACCTCCAATGGACCCTCGATAAAATGCAAATAAGTTAGTTTTGTATATAGACTTCGACTTCGAAAACATTAAAATTTTAAAAATTAAACCAACATAATTAGGCAAATTCGAGTTTTATTTTCAGTTGCCAACCTCAAAAAACTTCAATTTAAGAAAAATAACGGCACATACTAACTTACTACATAGTAAACTTGCTAAGGTAAAACAGTTAAATCTTATCAGGGGATCATAAATTAAGTCTAAATTAATATTGCCTATATTAATTAGTAGGGAAGAGTAACTTTAAGTTATAAATAAAACCAACCTTTTCAGCTATAAAAACGAAGATACATAAAACTCTTGCATAGAATGAACAAAACAAACATAAGAATTATTGTAAAAATAAATACACTACCTAGGTATTTAGGTAACAGCTTTCAGTTAAAACAATATAGGTACTTATAATTATTCTCACATTGAGCTAACGTTCACTGAAACCTTTTTGAACAAGCGATTAACGCCGAGTTGCACGAAACAAATTTTAAAATTTAAGTGTTTATTAAACTAATTTAATCACAAGAATCGTGATTATCTGTTGGCTATGTTGCACGAAACCTACAATCTGATTAAGTTAAAAATGAAAATTAGATTAATTAAAGACCTGTCTAACGGATGATTAATTCCAACAGCTTTAAATTTAAACATGAGATCAACTAATTTTAAGATTAATTTCAACTTAACTAACGGAAAATTAGCCACGGTTTCGTGCAACTCGCCGTAAATAAATAAAAACGAAAAAATAACTATAATTTAATAATTAAAATTTTTAAGCTATAATCGCGATCAAATGAGACTTTAAATAGAGTAATTTTAAAAATAAATTTAGTGTTTCTAAATGTGGGAAACTATTATTGGCTTTATGTTTCTATGTAAATTGTGTATTTGTGAAAATTTTTAGCTGTTGTTTTTCCTCAAAATTAAATAAATAAATAAATACTTTGTATTGTTTTATCATAGCTAAAATGAAACTAGACTAATTTATAGATTACAGGACTTAAACCTTAGGACTTAAATGTTTTGTAATGTGCCGGGTAGACACGCCCTACATAAACACAATAAACATTGAGTATCTTTTTTGAAAAGCTGTATTAGCATACTTATATATGTAGATAGAGATGTATGGTCTATGGAATGCAGTTCAATAATGAAAAGTACCTAATATTAAGCTGTCTAAACACTCTTAAATATTTTATCGATTAAACGAAATTTGCTATCTATAATGACTTGTGTCTAAATAGTGTCTCGCAGTTAAATAAATTTTTCGTTACTGACTTACGATAAGATCATTACTCCTTTGCTATTATATATTTAAATGAAGCATTAAAGCTAAGTTAATCAACTTGGTCCATAACAGTGCGTTTGAGAAACAGAGGTAACTTTAACTTAAAATAGTATTAGCAGTTATAGTCTTAAAAAATAAGTTAAATAAGGCACTCAAGGAATAAGATACCTTCAAAATTAATTATTTCCCGATTATATTCATTCTGCGTGAATAGGAACGGTTAAAATTAATAATTTAAAATTGTATAAAAAGCGGGGTATGTAACAATTAATTCATTATTCGGACACCCACCACCTCAGTCCCCCGAGACCATGGACGCTGTAAAGGGTCCGAAACTTCGGGATATAATTTAAAAATCTTTAAACCGTAAAGTTTTTTAAATTTAAATAAACGCGATAAAATCCGGTCTAGACTTTTAATTAAATGAGTGAAATTCGCGTAAATATAAGAGAACATTATATCAACACTAGGAGACTGCTCGCCGACGCTAGATGGGTGCTCGTCAAAGCTAAGTGACTGATCATCAACTCTGGGTGATGGTGAATTAATATTAAATAACTCCTGGTTATCCACGGCTGATTGTGGAAAGTCTTGAATAGCCAAGCCAGGGAACTGTGCTTGTGGTTGTTGCTTTTCATCGGAATCTGACTGGGCTTTGTGATTTTCAGAAAATCGATCTTCATACGTAGAATCTTTGACAATATCATCGGAAGAGAAATATTTTAGGTTATTTGTAGAACTGGAGCTACTTAAAAAACTGGAACTAGAAATTCTCGAAGAGCTAGAAGATTCATCAGAGGAAGAGTCACAGTCTGAGTCTGTTTCTTGGATAACTACAAATGGTTTATTGGATATTCTGTGTTGTGGAGACGTTGCTTTAATATATTCGTTATCTTCACCGGAGTTCAGAATATCTAAAGAAAACTGACTGCCCGGTAGAGAGTTAACGTCATCAGCATCATATTAATGATAAATAATATTGTCAGTCTGAATGTCACTTGAATCCATTTCACTAGGTGGTATTGTTGACGGAGATTGCTGTTCATGTCAAGGGTCATTTACAGGTGGTACTATGTTCAAAATACGGTGAGCTCTTGTTGTCGTTTGAAAAAAAAAATTAAAAAAAAATAAGTACCTATCTGTATCAACCAATTTACCTTCTCGTAAATAGGTGTTCAAATTCTATATATTATGTGGGTAAGTAAAATTTAATTGGTTTTAATAGCTCTTCTAAATTAATCTGTTCAACCCATAATATTACTCCAAAAACTACAAAAACTTTTAGACATAATGACATTAAAACTAAAAATTGCTTTTAAATATACAATAAAATCTATTTAGAGATGACTTTTAAATACAAAGATACCATATTTCGAAATATGTTACTTTAGCATAAAGAAATAAGAAAATAATTCTAAATTTTTTTTTTGCAAAATTAACTTAATTCAAAATATGGTAGTATTGCATTCAAAAATAAGAGAAAATTTAAGATTAGTAAATGCAAAACTAGCCTTTTTCGAAATATTCTACTATTGCACATAAAAATGATAAGATACTTACGTGTATGTGATCTGCAATACGAATATATTTTTTAATGTGACACTTTTCAATATATAATTTAACCTGTCTTTTAGTAGTTCTTTGGAATGTGGTAGTTTTTCACAAAAAATGCATGTGCTCGTGCCGAATGACTGTTGACAAGTGAAAATGTGGTACTTTTGCGCGGAACTCAGTTACAGAAACTGTACAAAACAAAACTAACGTATGTGCGTTTACGGGCGTTTTTAATCATAAAACGGCGGCTGTTTTAGCAAAACATTAAAGTTTCATCGTTTAAGATGCATTTTATGCAAAAAAATCAATTTTGATATTTTTTGAAATGTGTGACTTTTGTATTTAAGGAGCGATATATTAGCTAGCATCCGCCTGCGGCTTCGCCTGCGTGGATGTCGGTTATCGCGAACAAAAAAAAAATAAATCCTATGTTACTTCTAATACAGATGAAAATTTTGGTATTGTTTTACAGTTTATCGGTCAGAAATAGATAGATAATTAAAAAAATAAAGTCAGTTTACGGACGATAATTTTTCGTGATAACGTCATAAGAAAACATTGATGAAAAAATATTGCATACTTTTTTAAATTGAATTGAATTAACATTGCATGAGTTATCATTATTTTGTATAATAGAAAGAATGAGTTAATTCAATTAATTTTAAAAACAATACCGTGATATGAAATACACTAAGAAATAGTAATACTGCTGACATTGAGCGGATCGAAGTCGTGTAAGCGAATGGAGAGCGTCTGGTCGGTGAGGCGGCTGAGCAGCACGCCGGCGGAGGGCGGAGCGCCCGGCGACTGCCGCTCGGCGCCCGGCGGCGAGCACGTGGCGGGGAACCCACCCTCGAAGCTGGTGTAGGGATGTGAGATAATTATCGATAATTCGTAACTACTCGATAATTTTTGCATGCTATAATTATCGTTAACTATCGATAAGTGTGATTCGATAATTTTCATCCGATTATTATCGCCAACTATCGATAACACTATACAATAATTATCGATAATAAAATTATCAATAATTTTTTCATCGATAATTATCGAGGTAATGGCAATTATTTTATTAGATTTTCAGAAACGTTTTGGTTAAAGAGATACGATTGTTTAAAGTTGGCAAATTATTTATTTATTTTTCCTGAGAAAACTAGAAGAGGGCACATTCAAAATCTTATATACAATTAAAGGGCAGATCAATATCTATAGCCTGGTATTTTTTTCTTATTAACAAATTATTTTATTTGCAAGCTGGAACGGGGTGGGGGGCGTTGCATAAGAAATGGTCGTCTTGGAGCAGCAGTAGGATACTTACAGGCCCTTTCAATTCAACTCTGTTTCAAAGAGAAAGTTAAGAATTAAAATTTTCAGTAATATTATAGTAAAAAAAAATTATTTCACTCACCAGTCCCACTCGTCACTTATATCGGTCATCTCTTGTTTGGTCTCCTTTTCCACGTCATCCAATAAATCAGCTCCAGATGTGTCGCAACCTTATTATTAAGTATTAATTGAAATTCATAAAAATTATGTGTACTTTAATATATTTTGTTTTGTAACATGAAGTCTGTGATTTGATAAATTAATTAAAATCTAGTACAAAAGTTTTCAATATTCAGTTAGAGTAATATCAAAGGTGGGATAAAAATATAAAATGATAAATAATGTCAATAAATTATTAAATATACCGGGTGTGCTAGCTCTGCTAGATTGGTCGTAATCAGCGACGGCGAGCACGCGATCGTTACCCGCCAGGTCAGTTTCTGCGCGCGTACGCAACACCACCGTTGAACCCGGACCTGCGTATGCATTGTGTTTATTATTAATTAAAAAATATATTATTAGATCCGTTCAATTTACATATTTTGTATTCTGTGGTAGCATATAGAAAGAGAGATTACAGATAAATAAAATACTAAATACTATTCACCGTAAATAAAGGTTCTTCTAATAAATCTAAATGAAGAAAATCATAGACAATAAACAATTAAAGAGCTGACAACAATTGTTTTAGTGTCTTGTAGAACAGGCATAATCAGTTCCGAAGAACTATTTTACTGTATTTGATTCATTAGGTACATTATATTAGGATTCCGTAGCCAAATGGCAAAAAATGGAACCCTTATGGATTCGTCATGTCTGTCTGTCTGTCTGTCTGTCCGTCCGTATGTCACAGCCACTTTTTCCGAAACTATAAGAACTATACTGTTGAAACTTGGTAAATAGATGTAATCTGTGAACCGCATTAAGATTTTCACATAAAAATAGAAAAAAGAAAACAATAAATTTTGGGGGTTCCCCATACTTAGAACTGAAAAAAAATTATTTTTTCATCAAACCCATATGTGTATTGAGGTTTCTATCTCTATATCATTTTTTTCTAAACTGAATAGTTTGCGCGAAAGACACTTCCAAAGTGATAAAATGTGTGACCCAACCCCCCCCCCCCGTAACTTCTAAAATAAAAGAATGAAAAAATAAAATAAAAAAATATACGATGTACATTACTATGCGAACTTCCACCGAAAATTGGTTTGAACGAGATCTAGTAAGTAGTTTCTTTTTTTTTTTTATAAAGAAAATACATGAGATCGATCAAAGTTACAACGAATTACAAGAACTTTTATATGATGTTACTTGCTGCTACGTTTTTAATTGGATTTGTAACCTTTAGTAAAAAAAAAAGACTAAATAATCTTTAATTTTAACTTACCAATATCATTTATCAGTTGTAAGCTACTGTCAGCGACAACGATGGCTGACACAGCTGCCGTGCGATCTGTTATAGCGTTGGACAGCGCTTGCAACGCTCGCACTGCTGCTGGAGTTACAGTGAAGTTTAACGGCGACTTCGCTTCAAGCGCTATATAGGTGCAGTAACGCAACTCTTCAATAGATGACTCTACACTGTCTTCACGTTCAGGTTCCTGGTAATTAAAAAAATATTTATCATATTCTTCAACTTTTACATCCGCATTTTTCATTTTATTTGTCTTAGTAAGTTTGTTCCTTTGACGTGTTCTGTATTATTCACAGTTTGATTGCTTAAACTTATTGATTAACTTATAAATAACACTAATTATTTTACTTTTCGTTAAATTATATCAGATGTACCTGTACAGTGACACTCTTATTTTCCACTTTTTTCTTCTCATCACCATCAATATAAGTCTCAGGTTTATCTTCCTCTTCAATCTCTCTATCACTCGCTTCGACTTCGCTTTGTTCTGGAGCTGATGAATCTTCGTCATTACTCAGTTCATCAATGCTCGAATCACTGCTAAATATATAAAAGTATAATTTATTATGAAGCTGGTATCCAGCATATGATATACAATTACAATTTCTTAAAAAATAATTATTTAATTTCTTGCTGTATCTTCGCAGACTGAGATAACTTTTTATGAACTATAAATTATTGTAAAATTAATATTTAAAGGTGCTTGATATAGCCTACTTAAATAAAGTAAATTTTGATTAATGTTCTCCATTTAACCTTTTTCGTAAAATAACTTGGGTAGTTCAGACGAGAAAATACAGTCAGCAGTTTATTATATTAAGCCATTTTACTAATTTAGATTATTCGGTGTTAAATACTTACTCTGTAAACAAATGTCCAATAGCATTGGACAATTTATCATTCATTCCATTTTCGTTATCCGAGTCGGACTCCTCAACATCCAAAGCTTTCAAGAAAGACATATTGCATGTATTTATATCGACATTGTAGCTCCTATTTTGTTTTCCATTGGGGTTCCTTATGAAAACCATTTCATTGTCCGTGTCTGCCTCATCTGCAGATGTCTCAGATTCAAATTCATTTTTCTTCTTAGATTTTCTAGGAGGTTCAACAGGAACGTTATCGGAGATAGTTTCTTCTTGATTTTTAGTGGATAGATAAGAAGACATTGGGTAGGATTTTGCCTAAAATAATTTAATTAGCTTAAACAATATTAAAAAATTAGCGAATCTTTTATACAGTAATATATTTATATATTAATCCACGTCCATTTGTACACACATAAATTACGAAATTTTTTCATAAAACATTAATTGTTGTAAAATATTAGTTAAGTAGAAAAACACTTCTTTAAGCTCTTCTAGATCTCGGTTTCACGTTATGAAAACCGCAGACTTAAATTTAAAACTGACCTGGAACAAAGTGGCACTGATCTCCCAGGAGCGCTGCACGTTGTCCCGCAGTATGGGCTCCAGTATGGGCTCCCACACGTCCAACCTCTCGTTGTAGCAGTGCGCCTGCGCAGACAGCCAGCCGTAGCCGTGCAGCTGCCGCGACCAGTCGTGCAGCGTTAGCTCGCTTGATAGCTACAAATCAATTGTTATATGTATGTATGTATGTATTTATGTATGTATGTATGTCCATTTCTTTGGCACGCCCTACAGCCCAAACGGCTGGACGGTTTTTGACATATGAGGTGTCGTTGGATTTGTCTAAATTGTAGTAGTGACATAGGCTATATAAATTTTCAAAATGGTGCCCGCAAATGGCGGAATGAGGGGGAGATGATTTTTTTTCTTACTGTAGCAATATGGGTATCAAATGAAAGCTAGTAAATTGTTTAATTCTTTTTAGTTTATAATAAGAGTATTTTACGCAGTCGAGTTTTTTGATTTTTTTTAATTAATTATTTTGTATATAAAAGAATAAAAATAACAATAATAACATTCTATTTTAACAATTACAAAACATAACAATTTAAATGTTATTAATATTGAGATTTAGTTTATCAAAGTAAAATTTCTAAAGCATCACAGAAAATAAGTAGGTAAACAATGATCTTAGAGAAAATAGTGACACAGAATAAAATATTTCTAGTCAAAAAATGAGCCAAAAATAATTAAACTATATAATATAGCGATATTCCAGACATGCGAAAATGAGCATCTAACCCGCGACACAGCGTCTCTCGACCTCTAGCGTAGCAGCATACTGTACTATCAAAGCCCAATGTGATATCAAGTGGCAGTATATATAGTAAATTATAAATAAGGATATGATTAGTAAAGTTTATCTATTTAATAATAGAAGATATTGAGGTATAAAATAAGGAAAAGAAAAACACAAAAAATGATATACGCCGACAGTTTGGCATCGCTTATACTCGAAAAAAAAATTGTAACATCATAAAACCTTCAGCATCAGATAACTCTTTTCTAGACAGTCTTAGAACTGCTGATCTGAAGCCTGATGTAAAGCAAACGTGGATAACAATATATAAATTTGTATGATGTATAACATAAGGGCACGGGGAGCGAAGAGCCCGCGGATGTTGTATTAATAGCCAACCCTATGATCACTGCTCTATTTAATTATAAGTTGTAAGATTTTAAGTATGGTATTTAAGAAGCAAATTCTAGTCTTACCTTGACCAATAAAACTGGTACTCTGACAGTGTGTTCAATCTCAAACGTCACACGAACTATAGGCACATTAACTTGAAATGTCTCCGCTGGTTTCACACTCGGATACTTCGGCTGGATGTAGCTATCTTCAGAATGGAATCCAACATACGGTGTTAGTTTCTTGGGAGACCAGAGATCTTCGTCAGTTTTCTCTGTTTTAGGGTTATATGTGGCAAAGTTAAAGGCATCCTTTTCATCTGGTATTGTTAATTCAGCTGTTATTTCTTCGACAATGTCTGAAAAATTCACCAAAGTATTAATTTTAGAAAGTTGTGATGTTTCTTTAATTCATAATTTTGAAAATGCTTTACATGCTAATCTAATACTATTAAAAGTGCACACATAATCTACATCATATCATAAACTTTAAGCATATGTAGAATTAGAAATGAGAGATGAATAGTTTTGCATCCTTAAATTGTCTTTTATTGAAACCAATATAAGTATTATAGCTCTTTTATTTTTGTAATAAGAATGTTCTAACGTATAATTTGTTTATTTTATTTCGTTTTATATTAAAATGACCAATAACTTCTTAACAGGGTAACTACTTACCCAGAACCGTATGAACAGTTGTTGCAGCTATATGAAGGTCTATTTCAGACACAGACATACGAACAATCACGCCTTCCTCAACGTTCTTGAAACTTTTAGAAAATTCCAAATCACATGGCTTTAGCACCAACTGGGGAGGCAGATTCGTTAATTTGGATTGTAACTTTGACATAACCTGAAGACCAGCTAAAGATACGACCAAACTCTCAGTGTTAGAGTGACAGGAGTAGTCAATGAGAAGTTCGGTCCTCAGAAGTAAAGCGTGGCCCTCGGTTTTCATGAGATCTGTGAAGAACATGACTTCCGGCTGACGACATTGAACTGATATCGAAAGACTTGGCATATCTTCTGAAAATGATGTGGCTGAAAAAAAAAAGTTAAATAGTTAAAGTTTGTATATTTTTACTAACTAAACGACTCCTGCAGTTTCATTTGCGTTGACTATGGCTACTGTCTATTAATATGAATCATAGCGTGATGTATGATATTATAGTCAATCAATTCTTTTGGTTTTCCAATGACAAAATCATTATTAAAATTGGTTTAGTTGTTTATCTAATACACGCGGACAAACCAACAAACAAATCTATCTTTATGATATGAATATAGATATAAATTAAACAGATTTGGAACATGTTCTAAAAGTTCCCCACGAACCTGTTGAATAGTAGCCGCTAGTAGAATCACTAGAGCTTGGGAACCTTGCCGGTCTATTGTTATTCCCTCGCGTCGGTGCGTCACCCACGTATCCGTGGTTAACGACTCCACCCTCCATTGTTTTATCTCCTGGATAAAGCATAGTTACCATGATGACGTTAATTTTATATATCTGCGTACGTACTCGTTTAATAGCGTAAACTATTCTTGTAAAATATATTTAATGCAGTCAGGGTGTACATACATACTATGGGAGTCGCCTTATATATAGCTATCTGGTGATGGGATAGCTTATCTGGTGAGAAATATTATTAACATAAAAAATATCAATTTAATTCCAGTACTTAATTCCTTTCAAAACTATCGATTAGCTGCAACTAAATTTTATTGTTAAAATAGGGCAAATTTCATAATATATTTTAAGGAAAAACATTTTAAAAGATTATGGAAGACGAGGATAGGAGGAAATTTTATCAAGAAAAATAATGGAGGTTAAAGCTAAGACAGATTTAAGCGGCCGCGTCATATCAATGAGATTGGCACGTCACTGTATGCAACTTAAATCCTCATTTCAAACAAATATTCGAATAAACCACAAGAAGGGTCGTTTCGTCTTGTTTTCAAACCACTAACTATTCCACTAGGGGACGCATTTATTTAATTGTTTTGCATTGTGCCTTTTTAATGTATTTTCAAATAAAAACTTCAACAGGCTTGATGATATATTGTGTGATTGTGTAAATAATAATAATTATGTAGATGTCATAACAGTAATCACAGCAAATTAGCTGTCATTTATTGAAGAGTTCCTTTGCATGTCTCTGAAGATCTTTATCAGAACATCACTAAACTAGAAGGGTACACGAGATGCTCTTTCAAATAATCATATACATTTTTTTTTGTTCATTTTATATCGACAAGTAATAAAATGAGAACATCATCAACGTAGTCGAAATCAATTAAATACGCATTATTAGGGATATCTCAAAAACTACTTGTCAGATCTTACTCAAATTTAAATGGGACAACATGACAAGCATCAGCTTTCGAATATAAAAAGAAGCATCAAAATCGGTACACCCGGTAAAAAGTTATGAGGTAACACACATTAAAAAAAAATACAGACGAATTGAGAACCTCCTTTTTTGAAATCGGTTAAAAGTGAAATGAATGGTCGATGAAACGACTAGTGATAGCCGTGAGCCGCTCACCCGGCATGGCGTCCAGCACGCTGCGCGCCAGCCGCAGCAGGAAGGGCAGCGCGAGGTTGAGGCGCGTGCGCTCGACGCGCACGTCCAGCGTGGCGGCGCGCGCCGAGCGCCGCAGCGCCGCCTCCAGCAGCGCGGGCCGCACCACCGAGATGCCGCCGCTCGCGCGACTGCCGCCGCCCTGCGACTCGAATATCCTGCGCGATAACAATACCGTCCGCCGTCTATTCCAGGGATGTCAGAGATACGGCCCAGGGGCCGCATACGGCCGTTTCAGTCGTGTAATCGAAGCGATACGATAAAGATTTTCGTTAAGTTAGTTGTTCTGCAAAGTAGTGATTGTGAAGTCCAAGACATTTTTTTTATTTGAATCTGACCCACCTACACATTCTAAATTTAATATATGGACCTCTGCAAAATTGAGTTTGACACCCCTGGTCTATACTGTATCAGCTTGTTAACAACCCACTACTAAGCGAAGGCCTCTTCTCCATATAAAAGAAGGGTTAGAGTTCATGATATACGTTTAATATTATATATATATATATATATATATATATATATATATATATATATATATATATATATATATATATATATATATATATATATAATATAATATAATAGACAAGAGATATCAATGTTCCTTAGTTTTTAATAAACAAGATTATCTTATTATATTAGTATGTTGAGACAGTAATGTCCCAGAAGGAGGCCGACGAGCGGGTGAGAGAGGAGGCCGCCGACGTGGCCTCCATCCGCGGGCGACGAATGGGAGTGCGTAGGAGGCGCTACTTAATGCGCCTCCAGTAACGCCCCTATGCCCGTATCGGCCCGGGATGGGAACCCGGTCCTGCTAGATACGGCGTCGTCGGGACTGTTCAGAGGTGAGCCGGACAGTCCCCATGGAGGAGGAGTCTGGCCTTTTCGCCGAGGCCAGCCTGTCGCTGGAGGGATCCTGTTGCCTGCAGATCCGGGACCCTCCAATTAAAGCGGCTGAAGGCTCCCGCAGGGGTTTAGTACGGTATTGCACTCCCAAAGTGCCGAGTCCGACATAGGTCTAGGACTGCCGACCCGGGCATCCTGGATATCATCCGTAAATGGATTCCCCTGCGAGAAAAAAAAAAAAAAAAAAAAAAAAAAAAAAAAATTATATTAGTATGTTAGTTGGGAAAATGATTGTTGATATATTATGAAAATTTTAAATTTACATATTATAATTAACATCCACATTATATTAATACTGAACTGAACTGAATCAGCCTGTAAACATAACACTGCTAGACAAAGGACTCTTCTCCATATAGAAGAAGAGATGAAGCTTAATCCACCACACTGCTCCACTGCGGGTTGGCGGATAATTTCCCTACCATGAGTAACGATCGTTATTAGGTGTCTATGATAATAACCGGGATCGATGGCTTTACGTGGTTTCCGAGGCACGGTGGGGAGACCCACAAGGACATACATCCAGACCGGAAATAAATATTTGTACAAATACACATATCTGTACCGAGCAGGAATCGAACCCGCGACGGCCGGCGCGCGATTTGAGGCGACTACTCGCACCACTACACTAGAACGGTCCTCTATACCTCTAATAAAACTGTACCAGGTCCTATTCTGGACATTGAAAATATTTTGAAAAATGTTAGGTGGATACTCTGTAATCGACACTGGAACCAAATATGTATTTTTCTCTTTTTTGTCTGTATCTATCTTTCTGTCTGTCTATCTGTATCTTGGACGCTCATCACGCCAAAATTACTAAAATACTATACTTGACTTTTAATAAAACTAAATATAACTGATGTTCATGCTACTGTATAATGTTTATCCCTAAATTCAGTACAGTACCTTTGGGAGAGGAAATGAAATGGTGTGTATGTTATAATTCATGTTCAATGTGCGTTAATAATTCATTAATGAGTAGTCCGATTACACACACACACACATATATATATATATATATATATATATATATATATATATATATATATATATATATATATATATATATATATATATACAGATGTTTCATATATTGAAGAAGCCATAAACATAAACGTAATATTTTATCTAACGGACTTTGTGATTCCATAAAGTTATCTATACTTAGTTTATCCAATAGCTGAAATGGCCACAGAGAGAAAATTAATGTTAGCCAAAAGGTCACGGACCGAAAATACGATAGCACTGATGCATTTTTAGAAGATTAGTTTAAAATGTCATTTCGTACTCGGCCATGAAGGACATTATGGCAAATATATTTGTGATTCTGGGATTTGCGTTATTCCTTGATTGGAGAAGAGTAGTAGCTTCTTTTTTGTTGTAACACATTTACAGGTTGCTACAGTAAAGCTGCACTATTGAACAATATATATATATATATATATATATATATGTAATCCTTTTCGATTATTACAAAATGTGCCATTTTGGTAAAATATGGGAAATTTGTAAAAATATCTGAGAACACACAAGATGTTTTGTTTGATCCGACATCACAAAACCAGTGAAAACCAGTAAAAGAACTGTGGAGCTCAACCATTCTTACCTCCTTATAACAACTGTGGAGTCAGGACGTATATCCTCAATCAGTAAACTCTGCAAGCTTGCTTTGACCTCGATGCTACTATCAGAATAATAATCGAAGTGCACATTCGCTTCCCCGGCTGTAACTTTTGCTAGACCATGGTTCAGGTCTCGTACCGGCGAACTAAGTACTTCGTCCATATCTGAGAAGAGTTTCAGCTCTACTCCTTCCAGGGTGTACCTGGTGAATAAAACCATGTATTTTTTTTAACTGATTTTCTTGTTAATAGAAGAAAGATTGAAAGATAAAAAAAATTATTATTTTATTGTAAAAAAAAATTTTAATCGAACCTCTGAATATTTTCAAACACATCTCCTGGTTTTAATATGCTACTTTGTAATGTTTCATTTAATATCCTATCCTTATAATCACCCTATTAGAATTTTACAAATTAATGTAGCAAATCCTGAGATAAGCGTATTTCATAGAAACAAAAAAAAAAATTGAACTTGATTACATAAGCGTAAATAAATATTAACATTTATATGAAATCATTAAAACTGTTGAGTCCTTGATTGACTATACACACTTTTTACTTGATGAAGTATGTAGCGTCCTTGATTGACTCTACACACTTTTTACTTGATACGAAATGAAATCCGAATTACGATTAATTAAAATGTACTGATTTATTGATCCCTTGATATGATCAAATGACCCGGTGTGTGAGCACTCGCGATCGCCTTGATAGATCGAAACGTACTAACTAATTATATTTAATAACCATTAATTTATAATAAAACGCGTATCGCAAACCGCTGACTCGCAAATAGGCCAATGTACGACTTGCCTCGTACATGCTCCCACACCGAAAAAGTTGAAAAGTGTTGAAAAGTTGAAAAGTATCACTGCTAAGTGATGAGATGATAATATAAGGTGATACCAATTTGTTCTTAACTTACACTTGTTAGTAAGAAAAATACAAATTAACCGAAAACAATACAAAATAATTAATGATCTAAAATCTTAAATAGAATTAAATTTAACACTATCATCACCGATTACATAAACCGAGCGGAAGGTCGGTGACGTAAATTTGTTTTGCTTAGCTACACTAACGCACTTATCACTTGCACTACACACACACTGTTGGTCAATAACCGCCGTGGAGGAGGGCGGCTGCCGCCGCGCCACCGTCGGTCGCGGGGTGGCCGGCGCCGGCTGTCCCGTGCGCTCCGCCGCCGCCCGCGCCGACCGCCTACGCAGGATCCTGCGCGATCCCCAACAGGCTGCCCCAACGATAGCCACGACAACGATGATGTAAGTTGCCGTATAATGATGAATGTCGTGGCTGCTAACTCTTCTATCTGCTCTTGCAGCTGAATTAGCTGCTTTGAATGCTCGCTGACGTCGTCTTTGTCGCTTGCATTCGTAGTGCCGAGGGTTGGAACCGATATATTAAAAAAGTAGTTTATCGGAGATAACTTTGGAGCAACAATATCAGATTTGAGGTGCAAATTACTCATTTCTTGTTTATGAGTATATACAGTGAAGTCTTTGAACTTCAGTAAACATCCTTGATTTATTGTCAATAAGCCAGAATACAATAACGTAAATGATGAAACTTGATCGTCGCATAGTATTTTTACGTTCTGTTGTTGACAATAAAAATAAAAGTATGTATTAAGTTGATTTAATTCATGCCACTGTGATAGGCACGGTTCTTCATAAATCTTGCATCTTCCGGTTACTGCATCCCTTTCACAAAGGGTTTCGTCGTCCTGCAGGGTGTACACGGGAGACCTAATTCTGCATAAAAGAGTGCCTGAGTCTTGCTGCAGACACGATTTCAAATCACTTTCAGTTATAGGCAACAGAGCGTCTTTCCGTAAGTTAATAGCTAGGAAACTAGATACGGGTTTTATATGAATCATCTTATTATTATTTAGTAAACGTGGAACGGCGATGATTTTATGAATTTCGTATGTGTCTCGTTGAACTAGAGGTATTTTAGTTTCAAATAATAGGTAATTAGTTGACATTCTAGCTTTTACCTTTAATAAATGGTAAATATTAGGTAAACTTGTGTTCTCAAAGGGAAGTAATAAGTCTTTTGATATTTTAGCTGAAATAATGTTTAGTTCTGTGCGTAGTTGATCAGGTGTCAGGAGGTGTAAGCTGAGTTGGCCGTTGTAAATGTCAGTCATAGTATCTAGTAGGATATTCTGCATGTCCTTGAGATGAGATAATATATTGTTGACAATTATTGCGGAGAGAATAAAATCGTTATTTGTAAAGCTTTCCTTTTTGACGGCGTATAATTGTTGTTCTACCTGATTTAATCGTTGGTTGATGAGCTTGTGTTGCTTGTTCATAACGTTCTCAGTACGTTTTAATACATTTAATTCGGCTTCGACGATTGAGGTCTGGTTTTACGCGTATCGCAAACCGCTGACTCGCAAATAGGCTTATGTACGACTTGCCTCGTACAAAAACCTAATTCCTAAAGCCTCAATAACAGAATAAATAATAGTACAAGTTTAAATAAGAGGTTGAATTTCAGATGATAAACTCACCTAAAAACAGATTCCTTCCTCACGGGATCGCCCTGAGCGAAAAACGCTTGCAACTTCTTAACTGCCACTTCTGATGATGTTATTTCAACTGGAGATGTTGGGACTATACTACCTGAAAATAAAAAATTTACTTATGTTGTGCAAATTGCAAAATACTTACCTATTAAGGTACCCAATAGTATTTAAAAACGTTAGTTTACTCAACAGGGAACATGAACGAATCAATCATTCGTCTAAGATAGTAAATATAAATATAAAAAAAACTGTGTGTGTCAGCTCCGATGCACGACTGGAGTTTACTCCTTGAGAAATATTCTCTAATAATAATAATAAGTTAAAAAGACTCGAGAAGCGTGCTCACATGTCAAGGTCGTCACTAGTAGTGGGAAAGTGCGGGGTATGAAGTGACGGTCGGGCACAGCGCACACCCTTCTTTCTTCCTTAACCTCAGATTCCTCGGAGCTTGCGTACGGACTATACGTTTTAATACTCACGACTTAAAAGTGAAAATAAGTTGCGCACAAATAACGTAACGAGGTCATTCGATCAGTAGAAGTTAATCCACATTTTTCATACCGGGGGCTTTATATGAAAATCGATTCTTAAGGAGTAAACTCCAAAACATTGTTATTTTTATTATTCGATTTTTGATCATACTTAGTAAGTATAGTTCGAAACAAATGCAAAACTTAAAACCAATTATTTACTAACAGTTTCAGTATATGTATAATTATCATCAAAATAATATTGCCTTACCAATATAATGCCCTTCACTTAGGTTATCGCTCCACACCGCCAGCACTGTAGCCAGATCCTTTTGACCAAGGTTTATGGTCACCACGTCCATAACCACGTTTGCTTCACATAATAGCAAATCCCTGTACGCACTGGAGTTAGCCACTTGCGTGTAGCCAACTGCGCGTTTTAAATCGCAACGTACGGATATTGGCTCTAAAATCGGTTCCTGTAAGTTAAATAGATTAAAATAACTAATCCGACGAACAATACAAGCTACAGCATTATGTAGCTTGCAGTAAGCAGGCGATTGCAATAATTTTGCAATTATTGCTGTAGAATTACAATTTAAAAGCAATAGCCAAGTAAGCTATGGCACTATCTCTTGGTATTGCTTATGTACTGTTACGTATTGTTATGCTTGCGTATGTTGATGAAATGAACTATTAGATCCAATTACTGCTACTCCTTATATCTTACAATAATGTAATAATCGGAAATAAAGGTAAAATTAGATCCAGGAGGACCGGCAAATTGTAATCACTCTAAATTTTCCTAAAAATCAGTTTCCTACTATTTAAGTTACCTGAACTTCCAAAGTACCAGCGAGCGTCATCACCGCTCTTGACAAGGTAATATTAACGAGCTTGATAAGAACGTTGTCAATCACTGGGCTGTATACCGGAGTGGTGGCTTCGATGCTGGCGTTTACCGATTTAAAGAAGTTTTCTATCAGCAGATCACCTGCAAAAAATATTTTTTTTCTTTAAGAACATTTTAAAATCTTCACAAATACATACAAAGCTACAAGGGATATTATTATAGGTATACAAAAAAAAAAACTTTTTATGGATCTTAAAGATTTATCAACTCACCCGTATTGAGAACCAACAAATTTGGTGACGATGGTTTTTGAGGCATCAGTAATACTGGACCGTGGATCTAAAAGATTGTATAAAATATATATTCTTATAATGCACGTATATATAATTCTAGCCGCCCGCCCCGGCTGCGCCCGGGGTATGTACATATACCTTAACCTTCCTCATGAGCCACTCTATCTATTGGTCAAAACCGCATGAAAATCCTTGCAGTAGTTTTTGAGTTTATTGCGAACAGAGAGACAGACGCGGCGGGGGAGTTTTATAATATGAACTATGATTACAACTGCTACATCCACAAAAATGAAAATACATTGACATGGTTTAATAAACACCATACGATTTATACATAATGGCCATAAATCTATTTTATATTTACAAGCATATACTTCATATAGGTATAAAGAAAATTAGAAAATGTTCTTTGTTTGAGTTCACTTATTTTAAGAAAATAAAATGAAACACCTCAATAGCCAGGTTGACTCTGAGCGGCGTGCCGCGCAGTGCGGCCGCGCGCCGCTGCGCCTCGCGCTCCGCCGCCGCCGCCGCCTCCGTCGCCGCCGCGCTCGGCACCAGCGCTTCCGCGAATTGCTGGAACGTTAGGACGATTAGATTCATTTAATAAGTGAATTAATGGAATACATGTTACTGACACATCATATAATAAACAGAAATAGTAATAAAATAAAAGAACAAATGAAGAATATACAGTCAGCGGACTTCTTGCTAAATGTGGGATCCTTCCAGTCAAACAGGACCATGCAAAAAGATGTACTTTTAAATTCAGTTAGGAAATAATTATATTATTTCTATTAATTATGGTTGATAATATGTATGTACCTACTTCAAGTAACAACTTACTTTATCCGACTCGTATGGGATAGGTTGACCGTATCCATCAAATATCGCGACCATGTCTGAGTTTATTTTACTTCTAGATTTAGTTTTATTCAATATACCAGTTTCTTCTATCGATGCTGAATAGATTTACAAATTAAAATTCAAAATCGCTCAAAATCCCTACATATCTCAGTGAGATATATTCGCTACCTCCGATCCATATTTAATAAGGCACGAGATTTTGTCTCAGCAACAGGATCTGTACAGCCTCCAGCGCTAAGAGAAAATAAATGAAATAAAATAAATCTACAACAACTCGTTTTTTACGGCATTTCCCGCCTCGCACGACCATTAATGGAATCAGCTACTACCTACAGTATTTTCGAACCGATACCGATACGACTTAGGGATCTTCAAGAAAAAGAGCATACTCTTATTTGAAAGATCGTCAACGCAACCGCTAACCTTGTGATGTAGCGGGGGTCTAAGGATGTCGCTTTGACTTACCACCATGTGAACCGACTGTCCTTTTGCGCCCTCTTACATAAAAAAATGCAGTAGTAAGCACCTGCAGATGGTAGAGCAGCGAGCAGAAGAGCACGACGTGCAGTCGGCCGGCGCGCACGCGCAGCTCCGCGTCCGCGCGGCCGCGCGCCGGCCCGCCCGTCGCCGAGCGCACGTACTTCACCTCCACCACCCTGTCCTCGTCCGGCCACACCAGCTGCGGGCGGAACGGTACATATATAGTAATATGTCGGCCACAAACGGTAACTTACGAAGGATAACAATTTAATGAAATGAAAATATTTATTTCGTCATAAGGTGATTTTACACACTTAACGAATGTCAAAAAAATCATTTAAAATAAATACGTCAAATCAAATTATTACAAGTTAACGTCTCTGTAGACGTCATATGACTATTATATTATCGACTTTATTTAATATTACAATAAATAACTTATTCCAAGTTAAGCTCCAACAACCCTTCTCTACATGGAGACGATGCCTTCGCTCAGCAGTGGGTTGTTTACAGGCTGATACAGTAAAGGTATTATATTATATACTTGTTGGTTACTGACAATCACATTTAAGAATGTAGCAAGTTACACGTACCTTGGGGTAAAGAGTAGCCTCCGCTAAATCATCAACATGCAGGGAACCCAAAAACAGTTTGAAGATGAGCCTGTCATTAGCTCGGAACACACAATCACTCTCGAAAGCCGTTATTCGGACTTCCACCAACGGGCTGTCGGCCTGGACCAGTCGCGCTGTTACAGATGACAACCTGAAAGTAAATTAAAATAATAACAATAAAATAAGAAAAGGAAATTCGATCTGAAAATCAAAATATAGTACAGACAGACTATTTAAGAGACAAAAGACTGAACTAGGAATCATTAAATTAAGCATTGCTCAATCTATACACATAATAAAATGGTAGGAAAGTCAAAACTGTACATTGAATATTTTTTTAAACAATACTTGGGGTATGATCTACAATCGATACCGAAGCCAAATATATAGTTTTTAGAATTTTTGTCTGTTTGTCTATTTGTCTGTATGTATGTCCGGGATAAACTCAAAAAGTACTGCATGGATTTACTTCAAATTTGGCACGAATATTATTAAGAAGTCGGGTCAACATATAGGCTATATATTAACACGCTATCACCTACGGGGAACGAGCAGTGAACCTTTATTTCTTCAAAGCATTCTGTAACAAAGTGTAATCTAATAGCGTTAACGCAGACGACATCGCGGGCAGCAGTTAGTATTAAATAAACTTTTAAATCTTCTACCCTAAATGTAATGTTTTACGCAACGATAATTTGAACATTAATACTTAATATCGTTGCACACTTGGTTAGTGTATCAGCTACATGAAACGGATCTTTCTATGTTTACAAGAAATTGGGGTTCAATACAACTTACCGGACCGAATAACTGAACTTCGTTGCTCCGGGCGGTACGGGAGGATCTGCTTCGGGCTTCATTAAATAATCCCATAGCGTTCTCGTCTTTGGCAAAACTAGTGTCTTCAAATTTAATGAGTGCCGCTTTTGTATCCTGAAACATGGAAAATATTTCTACTGTATCTATATCATTAGTTTTAATTGATATCCTCAAGACTAAGCTTAAAATGTTTTCATGACCGTTATCTAAAATATCATACTATAATATTATAAATGCGAAAGTAAGTTTGTTTGTTACGCTTTCACGCGAAAGCTACTTAACCGACCATCATGAAACTTTGTACACATATTCTTGGAGGTATTAGAAGTAACACAGAATACTCTTATTTTTTTGGTCGCGCTAGCCGACATCCACGCGGGCGAAGCGGCGGGCAGAAGCTAGTATCTTTATGTATTTTGAAAATTAACTTTACGATTTTTCTCCTTAACGATGGAATTTCAAAATCAAATTACATTTAACATCAAAAACAAAAGGAATTCGTTAAGTACGGTGTATTTTATGAGGTCAGAGACTGACTTGCGCTGTATGTAGTGCAGGTAGTTCCGCAGCGAGGCGAGAGCGGCGGCGTGCGCCAGGACGGCGAGCGGGCCCACGTCCGCCACCAGCGACTGCTCCACGCTGTGGAAGTGCGACCGGAACTCCGGGCAGTTGGCGCGAACCTGGGTCCCGACGTCATCATTTTGTACAAATAATAATAACCTAATTTCTTGTCTTTCTATAAAATATATAGTTTAGAAGATTTAAGTTAAATATTCGTATAACAAACGAAAGTTATTTATTTTAAAATTTCATTTTCGGGATTTAAGAAATTATTCATAAAATATAAATTTGCGTTAATCTGCCTATTTACTAAGGAAGATTACGTCCTATAAGATAAAACGATATGAATCAAATACGGATACAACATGTCTCTGGAATATTAATTATATTGGACAAATGATAGAGCTTAATCAACCACGCTGCTGCATTACAGGTTAGCGACTAGTTTTCTACCATGAGTAACGATCGGTATCTGTAACAACGAACGAGATCGACGGCTCTACGTGGTCTCCGAGGCACAGTCGGAAGTTCCATAAGGACATAAATCCAGACCTAAATCAAATAACTAACCTGCGACCGCCGCCATTGAGGCGACTCACACCATTACACCAGAACGGCTCTCACAACATTAATCTGCCTTAATCTGCCATTAAATTTTAAAATTCAGTTTTCTTGTAAGATTTTCTAGTTACCTTTCTGTACAGCAAGTTAAACAATTCCCCAGAACTGGTTAGCAGCTCTAGATACTGCCCCGTGCTGCTGTGGTGTTGCTTGTCCGTGAGCAGCGCCTCTCCCACCGACAGCTGGATGGCAGGTCCAAACTGCATCAGCGCCACGTCCAGGCACACCTTACTAACGCTTAGCATCACGTAAGGCTTGTCTATAAGCTCGCTCGAGCGGTTCAGGTTTATTACTATCTCACCTGTTTTTGGAAAAAATGGTAAAGATTAAATTTAGGTACATTAGTTATGTATTAACAAATCGTGTTTAATTTTCAAAACAGTTATCTTAATTCTGACCAATTCAAATTAAAAAAAATGTTATAAAAATGAATTTGACAATCTTTTCTTCTGTTCATATTAAGAACAACTTAAAAAACGTATATACATAACCTTATGAAAATTATGTTAAAAAATGTGCAAACATGTATTGCCAATTTATACCTAAAGTATAAAATATATATAAAAGATACACATAGTTAAACAACATCATATTTTTGTAATATAGCTAACCAATGATAAATCTCATCAAAGTTCCAATAGTATTGCTTGGCGATACATTGTCATCGAAGCCCGGCAGATCTACAGAACGAGCATATTCTTCGACGTCTTCATCACTAAAATCTGCCGTAGGTAACGATTCTTCGGCTGGCGATCTGGCTCTGTCACCATCTGTCTTCGTTTCAGCTGCCCTAAGAATTTAATGCAGTCTTAATATATTTATTTAGAACTAACTGCAACAAGCGACTTGTCCGCGTGTAATTTGTGCGGAATCGCTAATATTTTTCTAAAATAAAATCATTCTAAGGTATTTCTTATATTATCGGGTATCCTTCAATGAAAGTCACTTCGAAATATGTACGTCTAGTCGTATCGGAGATTAGCCAGAACATAGACACAGATGAATAAAACTTTTAAAAAGCAAATGACAGACCTTTACTGTAACTTCTATAATCTCAAAACCAGAAATCTAGTTCTTAAATATAGTTTAAAATTTTAAATTTTTTAAAGTTCGCAAGGTGTTGTGGCAGGATATGGTGACGCCCATCACCATCCTGATTGGTGTACAGTTGTTCGCACTATTATGGCCATTGTCACCTTAGGCCGGGACTTTTTTTCTCTGCCCGTCTCCGCACGGCAATCAGAGGCCTTTATGCAAATTGGGTTATTTAAAATAAAAATAAAAATTATTATACTATAAATTATTACCTGTTTCTACTAAAGTATGTAGCCACAATTTTCTGCCTTAATCTGACCAGCTCTTTATACCCAGGGTCTGCAGTCACTCTATCCAGCTCCAAAGCTTCCATCAGCTCTGGATCCTCCAATTCCTCGACATAATCCCCAGAGTCCATGAAGGAGACGGGAACTGTGTTGGGTACAGGGACCGGCAAATTGTCGACAAAATCCAAAAGATATCCGATGACTCGATCGGATAAGTTAAATTTCAGACTTGACAGCGAGATGTTTAGCTTGTATCTGAAATGAATAAAAGGGGGGTTTTAGTCCTTATAACTAATTTTGGATTAGGTATATCTTTAATTTTATAATTTAAAATTACTAAATTGTGACTTACAGATTCGTTAACATAAACTATTTCTTGTTGACAAATTAAACTGTTATTAATCGAATGTGGAACAATTATTGACTAATGTAATATTCTTTTAGATGCTTTATAAATAAAAATATATTAGATAATTTTAAACAAATAATTAACTTTAAACTTGCAAATATTGAAAAAATCAAATCATGGATGAATTTAATTAAGTTTATTGATTTGTATTTAATTACATGTAGGTACTTTCATCTAGCTCAACGCCACTTGAAAAAAATAAAAGATAAGAATATTACATATAATGTCGAATTATACTAGTTTAGATTTATGTCAGATACATTCGGTGGCGAATGAAATGGATAATACGTTTTGTCAAAATAAACAGATCCATAATTATAATTAATTTCATTAAAATAGCGGCTACATCTAAGTATTATGATACCTACGTAAGTTTACTACAAAAATGTTGTTATCAAAAATTAGACAATAAGAACGACACGACACGAAAAACACGACAACGACAAGCGCACCTTCTTCTGCTACTACCGGCATCTTCATTTTTGTCAAATAACTAGATATTCTCTATATAGATAGAGACAGTTTTCAACAATTAGTCCACCGATTAGACACAATTAATATCATCACGATTGTGGCAAACCAACCTGGGCAATAATTTGTAATCCTTCTTAATACTAGTCGAGAAGACTAACTGCGCGCGGAGTCGAGGTGTCAAGTGTAGTTCGGAGTCACCGTTCTTACGAGCCTCGCGCCAGGGGTCGGTCCATTCGCAGAACAATACCTATAATTAAATTACGAACGAAAATAAGTATATAGCTATCATATTTTTAATTTTTTTTTTTCGCTTGGAAATGCATTTACGCAACCCGCCGCCCTAAGCGACGGCGACGGGTATGTGGGACTCGCTGACACGGCAGAACGTGCCAGAATACCGCACTAAAACCCAGCGGTGCCCTCATCGTCGTAGTGGGGCGCCACGGGATCGCTTTCGCATGCAACCGTGACGCCCCGAATATACGTAAATACTTAATTTAATTCAGTCAATTTAGTACGTACTTATAATTTATTTCATAACAATTATTTAAATCTTAAGCTACCTTCATACCTGAACGGAACATTCAGCATGGAAGCGATCATATAGGCGTTCTTCCAATTCCATACAAGTCGCATCTTCTAGCGTTAGATTAGAAGGTTGCAGGTCCGATTTTATTACAATTCGATTTATATCCAGCACCATTACATGACCAGGTCTAAAAGGAAAGAAAGAAAATAAGTTTGATCATGCATAATCATAGTTGTATACCTAAAATCTTCAAATATCAAGACCAAATTAAAGTTACGGTACAAAAAGCTCTTCGATGTTATTATTAAATATTGTTTATCAATTACCAGTCTAAATTTTTTCATTATCCGATCAACCATAAGAATTACTCATTACTACTTAGATATTACTATATTTAAGAATGGTTAAATAACTATTCTTTTAGAAAACATATTTTGTTTTAATTCAAACATTTCCATTACTCACTTGTGTACACAGCCGTGTTCAGGGAGTATAATTGCGGGCCCCTTCAGGTCAACATTAAGATGGAACACCTTCCTGCGACTTATCGCATGAGCGATCACCGATTTGCTCACCGCTCCCAATTGTTCCACTGCTGAAGATACTTCTACAGCCAAAGCTTCGGGTGTCATTGAATGTGTTTGGAAGAAATTTATCAGCTCTGTAAACGCGTGCTGTAAAGAATACCAGACTAATATTTTATGTTTTTTTAAGTATATGAAACTTTATTTTAAATTTATTTAATGAGTTTTAAGAAGGTTAAAACTTCTTCAGTGTACAATTTTACTAAAATATTCTGCAAACAAATATTAAAGAAGATACATTATTTTTTACCATTTGTACGTAACGGGTCTAATTGTGATGGATTCTTAGATCACCTTATTGGTATATCAACAGAGTTACAAGTGTTTCTGTCGTGTGTCGTCGTTAGTTACAAGAGAGGTAGTCGAAGAATAATCTATTTTGTTTATATTAAGAAAGAATTAAAACATAATGAGTGTACCTCAACATAAACCATTTCCACTGGTTCCACATGACACATAACCCCGAGGTCCGCGTGGCTGTTTATAGGATTCTTTTCCACGTCCAAAGCGAGCACAGTGTTGTTGCCCACCGACGTCCCCTGAGATGCTAACAGCAATGGCACCAGTTCTCCATCGGAAGACATACCCTCTATGACTATACTCTCCGTTCTTGCTGACACCTTTTTGAGACGAGATAAGATTTATTTAATATCTTAACCCTAGATAGCTAACCTTATAATGTACTCTATTAAAGCTAACCATCCGTCGAAATGACGGGTATTAAAAAAAATATTTTTTTAGGCATAACTTATTAAAAAAGTCGACCTCTTTTTTATGCTTTTGTTTTTTAATATCATTGTAAATAAAAATGCATTTTGTAAATTGGCTTTTTTTATTAATTATTTAAATTATAATAACTTTTCTTAGACCTCTTAAATAATTAGGAACATTTTTAATTAACCACTTTGACATGCAAAATCAACGATAAATTAAAATAAAATAATCAGTCTTTTGGCTTCATATGGCACGTAGAAACATAAAAATAATTAAAACATAAAACAAATTATTTCTCTTTAGCGCAAGTGACACAAAAATCAACTTTATGTTCACCGCATATAGCAACTTTGCAGTTGGAACACATACTTTTGGTCATACGCTTTTTCTTGTAGTGGCACTTCCCACATGTTTTTCTTTTACGATTTTCTCCACTAGATGATGTTGATGGCTCTTCTCTGGTGTCATGGCCTTGAAGACGTGGAGATGATTGGCGATCTTGACTGGTAGATGGCCGCATTGATAGAACGCTACTAATCTTCTCTTTCACATGAGTTGGCATCGTTATTTTTGCCAATCTTACCTTTAGCCATGGCTCTACAAGTTGAAAATGTAGGTTTTTCATAAAATCTTTTCGTGCGATTGGTTTTTGACCTGCTATCAGTAAATTGTGACAATGTATAATGTAGCTATTGATTGATGCAATATTGATCATTCCATAAAAAACACACATTGGCCATCTACTGGTTTTTCGGCTAGTTGACATATTAGAGCACATCTGATCGAAACTGTCGACTCCACCTTTAGTCGAGTTATAAAACTCAATCATGTGAGGCTTTTTGGAGTTCGGATTGACGGTACCATCTTCATCACAGGACGACAACAAATATATTACCTTTGATGGCTTTGGTTTGAAAGAAAGCAAGGTAAGTGGACCATCGTAGCAAAATATTGAACTGCCGACCGGCCTCGTTCTACTGTTTCTCAGTTCCTCCGGAATCTCTCTTTTATTCCCTCGAAGTGTACCCACTAACGTCAACTTATATGGTTCGAGTTGCAGACTTTTTGCCAAAGGAACCGACGTAAACCAATTATCTGTCGTAACATTCCTATTTGTACCGTAAATTGCGCGTGTTAATTCTTTTACAAAATATTCACCTAAAGGTAGATCTCCTGTATTAGTCCCTTTTCCCAAGTATGGTATAGCATCGACCATGTAATAGGTCCCACTATCGCACATCATCTCAATTTTTATTCCGTATTTTGCGGGTTTATTTTGAATGTACATACGAAATTTACACCTACCTCGAAAACCCAGTAATTGTTCGTCTATTGTAACATTTGTTCCAGGAGTATAATTATTGCGACATTGTGATATAAGAATATTCCAAATTACTCTAATAGGTGTAAATGGGTCGCTTTGGGTCCTTTGCAGTCGCAAATCTCTATCATCAAATCGTAAACATCTTACAAGAAAATCAAATCTTTCGCGGCTCATTGTAGCGACATACCCATATCCGCAATAATTTGAGTTGAATAACTCATCTGAGGTTAGATGATTATCTTTTAGAGCAGCACTTAGAATAAGAACCCCTACTAACGCCTTTATTTCTAAAATATTTGTATCGCCCTGTGTTGGAGTGACAGTCTTATACATAGCCCTTTTGACAGATATTTCAACATTAGTCCATTTCACAATTTCTTCAAAAATCTCGACGGTAAAAAACTTTTCAAAACAAG
The DNA here is from genome assembly GCA_036937285.1 of Euphydryas editha. Taxonomy (NCBI): domain Eukaryota; kingdom Metazoa; phylum Arthropoda; class Insecta; order Lepidoptera; family Nymphalidae; genus Euphydryas; species Euphydryas editha. The sequence continues at coordinate 19,264,375 of JAUPFZ010000014.1, forward strand.
ACACTTCATCCGTTATTCCCCTACAAGAACGGGTAGGTCCTCTCGAAGTACGCACAATGTTCCTCACCGAAGTTCTTGTGGAAGTGTTCCCTTTGGCTGTAGCCCAAACATATCGATTTTTACCTCGTACGTTCCTTTGAGGAAGTTGTATGATGCTACTTTGCGTGGTCTCTGAAGGTGCTGTATTTGAGATGACTGGTGAACCACGCTCCACCTCTGTAGTTAAGTCTAGTGGTGGGCTTACATGCCTTTCCTCGGAATCTGATGGTTCATAATTTTCATCACTTTGCACATCATCTTCCACCATAAAATCTTCAGTTTCGCTGGCAGAACTATCATCAAGGGCACCGCCAGTAAGTTCTTGTTGTAGTAGATTTATTATTTCATCTTCTTGTAACGAAGACATGGTATAAATCTAAAAAAAAAACACAATTTTTTTAAAAAATAAACACGAGCACTTGATTAAAATACTGACGTTAAAGCTAACCACCCGTCGAAACGACGGGCAAAGGTTAGGTACTTCAAAAACTATGACACTTACCGATTCGCTGCGTGTGCCACTGCAACGGGCTCCCCGGCGACTGAGTTGGCTAGCCGAGACAGCACGTTACGATACGGCGTTAAAAAGAGACAGCGATATTTCTTCGCACTACCCGTCGAATCGACGGAGGTTAGCTATCTAGGGTTAAAATATACATGTATATATCAATTTTTACACGTAGATTGTAATTACCTTATAAGCCTTAGCTGAAGGTCTCGTCTCTAAAGACACAAGGAATTGCGTTAGATTTACGACCAACACTTCTTTGCTCCTGTTCATCAAAGTCAGCGTACAATTTGCCAAAGTCAAATTAATTTTATGCTCTGCAATAAACAACGTTACTTTACTTTTGAAGACCTTATTCTATTTCACTACTAATTCTATTATACTTACCGATATACTGTTTCGATTTATCCTGTCGTGGCGCCCCTTCAGCGTATCCAATAAGTTCACAGACTTTCTTTTTCTCAGGACTGGACAGGTGGCTCCACAGGCTCTTACACCTCTCTGTCTTCACGCACAATTCCACTCGTGACTTTGCTTCCGTTTCCGAGTCACTATCGGAGTCAGAAGTCGGCTTCCACCAATCGAATTCTGTTTCAACCACTTCTATCCTGTCAGGTTCTTGACTTAATAACTGAAGATATAAAGGTAATCGTTAATAAGTTTTTAATAGTAATAAAAAAGTTTAATAAAATATTAAAATCTGACGATATTCAAATATATTACCAAACCCGCGAAAGTTTAGTTGGATAAATAGACAGATGGAATTTTTAACTTTTTTACAATAAAACGTTTGTGGTGAATATATTGTGTTGGTAGCTAAAGACCCAAATCAAAATATAGAACCACTACCTTTCATATCGAAATACACACGAGATTCAATTTAATATTCCCGATTATAATAGCCGTAAAATAAATACATAACAAGTCTCTTACTTCAAATTTGGCCTGCTCTCTCGCTATCACAACGGATATAATCGGGAGGCTGTCTTCACACTTTTGCAAGTCTAATTTTAGTTCAATATCGTTTGGACTTCTCAAGGTACTTTTGTAAGTCTTCTTGTAGATGTTGTAATTTTCCCTGTGTTTTTTGATGGCTGCCCAAGTGTAAGGGCGGACACGCTGTTCGACGACCACGTTGTAAGCATAGAGCCACCACTTCTTAACGTCTTTTAAAAGAGGAACGCCAGGATGGAGATGCCTGTACTTTCTGCATAACAGATAAATATTATTAATAAAAATTTCGTAGCAGAAGTTAGATGGCCACCGTTAAATTTTTACTTACCAATGATATTTTCGGGTTCAGAATAAAGGAAACTATTCGAAGTACACATTAGTACGACTAGATTATTTACCCATAAACTTTGGCTATAAAATTGCTTGCTAACTAAAATACATTACTAACTAAAATGGACAGAACTGAACTGAATCAGCATTTAAATGTTCCTTGTGCTTGACAAAGGCCTCTTCTCCATATAGGAGAAGGGTTGGAGCTTAATCTACCAAACTGGTCGACTGGCTGATATTTTCACTAACAAGAGTAATGATGGTTATAATCACGACTCCAATGCAAGTTGGGTACGCCCACAAGGTTAAACAAACAAACAAGAAACAAATATTTGTGCAATCATAAATATACGCTGTGAATGGGAATCAAACTCGCTATCGTCAATTAATTTAATCAATTAGTGATATTTACGTCAATACTGCATCAGAACGATCGTCTTTTGACTATGTCATGTTTTTATCAGTAATAGCAAACAAAATTATCAGTCAACTAAAACTCTCTAGTATGCGGAAGCTGTAAAACATAATATAGGCATATTTTGGCAACAAAAGTTAGAGAACTCTTACCTATTGAGTGTGATCCGCTGAAAGGAAGTAAGCAAGTTATCTATAGACAGATACTGGCGTCTGGACAGCTGCAGTGCACTGTCCTGTAACACTGCGTCCAGGAGTAACCGCGGTACCCTCGCCTCGCCAGATCGGTTAATGATAACCTTCACCTTGCAAGTGACTGGTTTCAGTACTGAAAATTGAAATTGATAGTGATTTTTTTATATAAAAGACATATCTAGCTGGATAAAAAATATTGAGTTTTGAAATTTTGAGTTAAAAAAAAATAGGACAATATCGAATGTTATTTAGAATGATAGGAAATTGAACCCTCTTATTAGAGGGTTCTAATCGCCTCTGTTAAGATTTTGAATGATAATAATATAATTTGTCATGATTTAACAGCAGGAGTTCGACCAATAATTTATTAATGCAAAAGTAATTCGTTATAAGTAATGATTTCGAAGTTAGAGACTCTGGGTCTACTAATAATTTTATTGTCATAATAATTAAATGACTCGTGCTGTTTGGCTTCTATTTATTATATCATGATTTATTACAGCCTAAACTTCCCAGATGATAAACAGACTTTCTTATACATGAAACAAACTAAAATCCAAACAGTCGTCCCTAACAAATAAAAACTTCCATAGTTAGTAAAGATCTAGAAATTACATTAGTTTTCATGAGCGAGTGTAATAATTGTCAGTAATCAATAGCATACAATATTTTTGGTCAAGTTCGAAAAGCGATCGAATTAAAAATATACACTTACGAAATTCGAAGTCCTCATGATGCATGGAGAACTTGTCTAATCCAGTAAGCATATAGTGTTTCCAATTATAATACTGCATTGGAGTTATGTGGGCTATCTCTACGTCGTCAAGTGCTGTTGCTGTCGGATTCCAGTATAGAGACAGTGACTCCACACGCATCATTTGATATACTGTTGAGGCATTGGCTGGAGTCACTGAAGGTTTCCATTTGCTAAAAATTAAGATTTTTTTTTAATGTGGAAAATAAATTATCTACATAATAACTGAGTGATGAAACTATTTTAAGTAGAATATTTGGCGTTGTTAGTCTCTTCAACATCAAAATTATACAAAAAAAAAAACTTTAAAAACTAACTAATTAAGTATTTAAGATGAAATTGAGAGCCTAATAATACCTGTTTGTAGTTTCAATAGACAGACTTTGAAGACATAATCCACATGCTAACGGCCCGTCCTTTGAGCTAATGGAATCTTCATACCTAACGTGGACATTTCGAACATAAATCTGCAAATTATTCACTATGGCCGTGAAAAGGTTCTCGAAGAAATTCTGGGGACCTTTCAATATTTCACTTTCTGCTTCTAGATCTTGCAGGATTTTTCTTTTAGCGGCTCTTGTGAGACGTTTTTCCCTGTCAGGGTCGAAGTAGCTATTGGAGATCGCTGGTCCAACGAGAATCAACACATCCTCTATATGAACAACTACGGGTTGGGTGTACAGTCCCGACCAGGGTATTTGTAAGTTAATTTTTCCTATCGTTCCGATTTTCACATCGATTGGTAGGTCTAATTCATACTGAAAATGTGAATATTTATCTGTTAATATCTGATTCCTGCTAACAAAAGCTTTTCCTAATATAAATTTGAAATTAAAATATGTTTTCTCATTTACTTTCTTTTAATATGTTTTTTTGACAGTTAATTTTATTTCTTTGATCTTATAATTATAATAATCCAATTTAACAAAATCACACATTTTCGAGAGCAAACATCAATAATAATATAACACGTATGACATCAAAACTTCTTTTCAATACTCAATCATTTGTTAGAAATAGATTTGTCTTATAAGGTAGCAAACTGTCTTTTTCTATTAATATTCGTAAAAATTTAAAGAATAAAAGTGCCATAAAACTCTTCTCACCAGAGCCTCAGGCTTGAGTTTAAGTTCAGTGAGATTGACATTTCCCGAAAAGATGCCAACGTTCAAGTTTTCCGTGTCGAGATCCTGCACATACTTGCCCAGCAGCCGATTGAGGATACCAGCCACTGCGCCTTCAAACATGTTGCTTGGTTTTCGTTATCTGTAAAAAATATGAGTTTACTATTGGCTCTAGTAATATAAAACGTTCTTAATATGCCTTCTTTTTGCTAGACTTTTTGGCAACCTGCAAAGAAATAGCATGGCGCGTTTAACTCCAATTCTTTTCATTATTAGAAAAAAAACAGACAAAATATTTAATAGTCACAAACATTCCTCAATAGCAGGACTAGAATTTTTCAAATTACAATATAATCACCAAAATGGAAAATTTCTGTATTCAGGTAGGTTTCAAAGGTTCATTTGAAACGTCATTTTACAATATTTTTATTAATTTATTATTTACTTATAGTTGATATGAAGCTCGAAATGAATTTGACTGGCCCGTTGGCGCAGTTGGCACTGAATCTGCTTTCCTCTCCAAGATCGTGGGTTCAATTCCCGCCCTGAGTCTGAGCGTAGTATTTATTTATATACGTATTATATAAAAAAATATATTATAATAGATATTAAGTTTACCTTAGGAACAGTTGACCGTGTGTATTTAATATAATTTTTTTTAATTAGATTCTGCTGAGAAGACTCGGTAAAAAACTCAATAGTTACTCTTTAAAAAAAAATGTTAATAACAACTTAAAACGACAGATAATTTATATTTCATTTATAATAACGTAGGCAGGTATTGCCGTGCCGTGACCGACATGTAAGTAAATTTAAGAGAAAATATTTCGGTCGGTGGACTCACGCCCGACATTAGAGATAAGTTTAGAGATACTAAGTTACTAACGTAGCAGCTACAATTTACTACAATGTAATTAGTTAATCGGAACTCAAAATTAGCCCATGGGTATAAATTTATAAAAAAAAAGAAAAAAAACTATGACTCGGAGACGAGGAGTTTTAGCGGTTAACATTAATCAATTCACCCAGTCTCCTGACTGAATAGTGTTAACAACAATTCAATAAAACGTACAACTTAAGTTATTAATTCAACTTTCACAGTTAACTACAGTAAGCGTTAATCACTCACTATTTATTACTTTAACATAATTTCTTTAAATACAATAAGATTTAAACAAAATTTGAACGAACTAAATAAATCAGAAAGCACTTACGGATGGTATGGCTTATGCCTAAATACATTTTAAATCATTTAAAATTAAAATGTCCACGTATCAATGCACTTGAATACATTTCCAATGTTTAATTTTTCACAAAATATGTGTCAGTTGAGACGAAGAAATTATCAAAACAAATGCAATACATAGGAACTTCACGTTAGTGTGTGCTTTGTCCATATCAATGAGTAGCTATCAATATCAGATAAGCTGATTGTCAGAAATATACGATATTGAAGAGATAGTTTTATTATTATTTTGTTTTCAATTAGGTATTAAAATATATTTTCTAAAAAACATTGAGTAACAAATTAACATTTTTCAGTAAGAGTGATGATCATCATGATGATGATGATGAGTTCTTCTCAGCGAACTACATTTCGAATTGTTTTTTGTTGAATAACTTATACTCGGTAAAATCATAATTCAATAGTGTTGTGAGTTTCAATAACCTTTTTGAATATAAAAAAAAATTGACTTGATTTAGTTTGATTTGATAACTGAACTGTTTTTCTTTAATTCTTAGGTTCTATAGGTATATACAATTGTGAAAAAGGGACACCGTTGATTTCGCCAATATCACGTAGGATGGAGAAGATAGGAAAGAGAATGATTGGTTCAAACTGGTTTTATAAACATACTACACCAATAAGATTATGGAGTAGGCCTATGTTCAACAGTGGACATCAAAGAGCTGATGAAGTGGTACAAACATATATGTATAGTTTTTATATACATAATATATATCATACACGTTTATTAAAAAAACATATTTGTATCAGTCGGCTGTTACCTAAATCACATTAAGTTGCCTACCTTACGAACACAATTGGATATATTACAGCATTAGCATAAATAGATAAGAAATAGTAAAAAAAATGTTGAGCGTAGCCAACATCGATCAAAGTAATATCATACGTATTCCCTACTGATTACTAGGTAAATTGCTTTTGTATTGCTCCACAATAATTTCAGATACAATCAGTGAAGAAATACAAAGCGAATTTTGTTTATCATAAAAAAAAAGAATATTTATTACATACTCGAGAAAAACATTTACAATAATAGGGTTGGGGCTACTTTTAAGCAAAAATGTACTTGTGTTAGCAGCCCCGCTCCCCCTGGTACATAACATATTTTAGTAGTTGGAAATTTAAATTAAATTAAATACATTTGACTAGATATAGTAAATTCAACATGTATTAAAATAAAAACAAAATAATTTTAAGCTGTATATTACTGTATTAAAAAACATTGGAAATTTCTTATTGGTATTAACAGGTTGATTTTATCATCGTTTGACATATTTTATACACTAGAAATATCTCATTTTTACATTTCAGACTACTTTTCTGTGAATATGAGTCATAATGTAACATTTAATAGCCTACATTACTTCCGGATAATGTATCTTCCTGGTGGTCAAAGAATTGTGAAACTGTTATTAATACGCATGTACAATACACTGCCTGGTAATGTGTAAGACTTGTCCCTAAATAAATTTAAACACTTCATTAAATCCAAATTATGTAGTAAGGCATATTGTAGCATTAAAGATTTTTTAAATTACAAGGCTGCTTGGCAGTGACATGATTTGCTCGTTCTTTGTGAATATTTTTTTTTATTTTGTATGTTCAAAATATGATATGTTAAAAAGAGTACCGAGAGTTTTTTTTTTCCTCCGGCTTTTTATAGGAACATTATTATATTATTGTAATATGTATTTAGTAAAGCCGATGATGAAATAGATGATGAAATTGTAGATGTCTACCGAGACATTTTTTTTGACGTTCGTTGAGTGTGTGTAATCACCTTATAACGAATAAAAGATTTTGATTTTGATTTTTTTGAAAAAATAAAGAATTGTAGTAATCGTTTTATAATTATTTCACATTTCTTAAGCGGTTTTCAGTAGTTTCACTGGAACGGCTGACATTGATATTAGGATTTAAGCAATTAATTAGTTTTTTTCGAGTGTATATTCTTCCGTATCGATTCGATTTCTTCGACAGACGTTGGAGAGAGTAGTTCCTCAGTAGCCATACGTTCGACTTCCAGGTGTATCTTTAAGAAATGCCTGGGGTCATTTGATCATTGGGTCAGTGATTGGAGAGTATTGACTTTTCAGACTACTAACAAGACCTGAGGGTCCGTGGTCAAGGGCTGTCTGATAAGATCGAGACCTTATCCAGATCATCAAGAGCTGGCGGGAGGTTCGGACGTATTAAAAAGGAGAAAGAAAAAGATGAATGGGCATGGTGGAAACGGTGTCGTTCCGTAGACTTGTTGCTAAAGAGCAATAAGCGCTATGTGATGGCGTGACCTTTTCGAGGTGTAAAATCTTTCTAGTCGTGCACTCGGGATGATCGGGGGTCTCCCTGGGGCAAATGTCGATGTTTTCTTGTAAGAAACTAGTAAGATTTATCGCGGTTGCTTTCGCATCAACGACAGAGTCAGTGACATTGGTGTCGGGTATTCTTAAGACTTTCTGCGTTAATCTCAGTGCCTCCGAGCGCACGAGCAGGGTCTCTGTTATTTTGAATAGTTGGTAATTTGCCATAATCGGATCTAGATTACTCAGTTTAAGAAAGGACACCTGATATAACATGATGTCAATCGGGTGTTCACTTAAAATTCCCTTACTAAATCGATTTGCTGGATAAGCCGTTTGCTTTATAATAAATTACTCTGTATGAACATGGTTTTACTCTAACGCAAAGCATTGTAAATATTATTCACCGCTGAGTGAGAATTCTAATATCACAGACCTACTGAAAAATAAATACTGGTAATAATATAATAATAAATAAGAAGTCAATTTATCAGAAAATCATAAGCGAAAATTTTTGTAGAGCGTTCAATTTCCTACAAAAATATAAGTCACGCATTCCGTTGATTGGTTTGTGAGCTAAAAAGATTTAAAGAAAAAAAATCGCCTGTTATTTAAATGGAAAATAGAAATCCGCGATGAGTGACCTCTAAATATTAATATTCAGAGCTCCGCTTTTAACAGACGTATTTTCTCATCACTCTAAAAGTATTTCAGTAGTTATTGTGAAAAAAGACTGGTCTATATAGACTTTGACCTGTTCTAATATGAATGTGTATATAATTCAGCTGTTACCTAAAACACCGGTATTAATTTGTCTATTTTACGAAAAAACGACCGTGTGTTTGTTCAAAATATTTATTTTATTTATTTATTCATCAAGTGACGTAGATATGTATATTAGTTACGAGTTATGTGTCATCAGTCATTATTAACTTTTCTTACGCGAACGCGTTTTAATGACATACAAGATAAAATGTATGTAAAAGTAATTTTGAGAAATTAATTCGCGATCGTATGATATATATTAAAGTGCGTGTAGCGTGAAATTAAAAGATAAAATCAGTCAATTAAGATGAAAGGTCACGAAGCAAGCGCAATGTTTAGATAATAATTGATGTTTCCATTACAAAGGACGGGCTAAAAATAGACTCAAGATCAAGGTACCTAGACCTTAGAACGACCTTTTGAATATCGGGTATTGATCAATGACATGACAGAACGAAAAAAATAAAATATAAATAATTAAAACCTCCTTAAGTTAGCCAATATGGAAATAACGTGATAAAAATACACTGCACTTTTTGTTTTGTTTAGACAAGAACAATTATATATATGAAAATCAATCTTAAAATCTAAAATAATAAATAATGATTTAAATAAATAATGTATTTAATTACCTGTATATTACATGATAATTTTCCGGCGATAATGTAGTATCAGCACAAGTTTTTTCCCAGTGACGTCAAAGGACTCGAGTCGAACTGGCTGTTTTTGACATGTGTCATGTCGGCGCATGGCCGTGTCCCTCGCACATGCGCAATCCTCCCAGAAAATATTACGACATACGAAAAACCCCGTAAACTTAGACTTCGCTCGATAACCTTATTGAAATGGTCTGCATAAACGGAACATTTATTACTATTCTTATTACATATACATACCACGGGCTGTTTATAATTTCTTTCATTCTTGTAGCTATAATTGAATTATGTGCATATGTTTAGGAATAGGGAACCTTAGTGTATTATTTAAGTTATATTTTTCGCAAAATTAACTTTGTTGGAATAATTTAATGTAAAAACCATGTAAATTTAGTACAGAATCAATACGGTATAATATTAATTAATCATTAAATTGATATCTGTGAATAATATGAATTGAAATGAATTAGCCTGTAAACGTCTCGCTACTGTGCCAAGGCCTCTTCTCCATACTGGAGAACGGTTCGGGCTTAATCCACCACAGTGCTCTATGGTGGGTTGGTGGATATTTTTCTCTACCATGAGTAACGATCGCTATCTGATCTCTATGATAACAACAAGGATCGACGGTTTTATGTGCTCTCCTGGGCGCGGTGGAGAGACCCACAAGAACTCACACAAAAAACGAATATTTGTACAATTACAAATATTCGCCCCGAGCGGGAAACGAATTCCCGACCTTCGATGTTGTGGTGAGTATTCGCCACCACTACACTAGAATGGTTGTCTTAATATAAAAAAAAAAAATATATGTACTACATAGAATACCTATATGATAGTTTTTTACGTGAGTATATAATAATTTTGTGATGATCAGGATTAAAGTAGATTGAATCACTGATCACTTTGACACTAATGACTGTGAAATTTGAGTAAATATTGGTGTAGCTAACTAGCTAGTGATTTTTCCTGGGAGATAGGGTTCCCAAAATTAAGTACAGCTGTGTAAAAAAAAAACATTAAAAATAACGCTTGAAAAATAATAATACAGTTCATTCACCCTCCATTGGAAACTTTTTCTACAACGTCCTAAATTTGAAAACATAATGGCGCTGTCTGCAGTAATGCATCACATTATTCTAGAGAGTAGTGTGTTTGCAGGTTTCTCGGTTGGATATTGGCCATATTGGAACTTTTGAAAGCCTTTTTATTATCTCCCGGTCTATCAGTCTCAAAATTAATGTGATTAAAGAAAAAAATTATGTATGTATTTATGTATCTATGTAGATATATGTTGTAAGTATTTTATATGTATACATATTTTTATATAAATCAATTTATGTTCTGTATACTTATTTTTATTTTTCCCTTTTTTTGTGTCAGTCATGTGTCAGTACATACGCGTATATTTTGTATCTACAATTATATTTATCTACGCTTACACTATCCCGCATTTTATTTTATTTTATTATGAATAGTCTCCTTCGCCTGGGGTTGTCTGGAAGAGATTGCTTAGAGCAATAAGACCGCCTTTGCATGCTGTCAGTAAATCTTTCTACTCTTCACTTATTTTTTTTTTCTCTGTACATTTATAAATATAATATACTATGTTAATGTTCACCTCAACTTTGTGTATGCAATAAAGTGTTTAAATAAATAATAAATAAAATAAAAAATCACCTTGCTGTATTATACTAATATTGTATTAATTGTAGTTTAACATACATCTAATAACAGACAAATTAAGCTTCAAAAGTTTTTATTAAGTCTTTTACAAAGTTACAATTTTATACAAATAAAGGCGATCTAGGAAGACTTAAACAAGCGTTACAAGAGCCGGTAGGAACGAGAGGCGCAAAACATTCGGGCGGACAAACGGGGCAGGCGGCCGCGAACTGACGTGGCTTAGTGCAATACGGTGATGAATTCCACTGAGACGGCTGGATGTTCTGAAAATATTTCAATAATTTATTTATGTCACCAATAAAGGAAACAGTAATACAATTTGGCAACTTGAAACACAAACATTCGGATAAGTACAGACGTAAGTTCTGTCTTATGACATCTATCGGATAATTTACAGGTAACACAATAATTATGGAAGAAACGAAAAGAGCTTAATTTAAGAATAGTAAAATAAATTACATTAATTAAACTACGAGAAATAGAAAATATAAATGAATTTTCCGAATAATAACACAATAGATATATAGTGATTGGTATGTTAACTCATAAGTATATATTTATAAATAAGCGTATCTACAATTTTTTATTTTTTTACATACACTTTATTGAACACCAAACATAAAATGATAACACAAATATCAAGAAAAAGAGAATGATGACAAGTGGGTGGTGTTATCGCTTATTAGCGATTTCCATATGACCTTAGGGTTGAAAAATTTTGAAGATGAATGGGGTAGGTAGTAAAATACAATATATACTATATAAAAATATATATGTATATACATACACACATACATACACATATATATATATATATATATATATATATATATATATATATATATATATATATATATATATATATATATATATATATATATATATATATATATATATATATATATATGATTAACTCAGCCATTTAATGTCCAGTGCTGAACGTCGAAGTGTCGACCCTTAGATGTAACATATGGAAGATTTGTTTTGAAGAATACCCGGGAAAAAATGATCATATCTGATCAGATCTGTTCATGCCTGGCCAGGTCTGATCAGACCCGGTCATTTTTTATATCTGATCAGACCTGGAGACTAATGCCTGTTCATATCTGATCAGACATGAACATGCCTGGCTAGGTCTGGTCAGACCCGGTCATTTTTCGTATCTGATCAGACCTGAAGAATCATGCCTGTTCATGTCTGATTAGATCTAATCATTTTTTCCCGGGCTGCTCGTGCCCGATATTTTACCTATAAACATTCTAAAATGGTATTAAATTGTCATAAAAATTATAAAACAGGAAGTTCTCAGTAACAATGTCTTATTATCGAATAATATTATTTATCAACATATCCTAATATTATCATCATCATCATATCAGCCGTTGGATGTCCACTGTTGAACGTAGGCCTCTCCCATTGACCTCCAGAGCGACCAATTCTAAGCAGTCTCCATCCAACGGCTTCCGGCAACTCTCCTCAAGTCGTCCGTCCATCTCGCGGACGGCCATCCAACGCTGCGTTTACCGGTACTTGCTCTCCACACAAGAATCTTTCCGCTCCATTAGCCGTCAGTTCTACGAGCTACGTGCCCTGCCCACTGCCATTTCAGTTTGCAAATCCGTTGGACTATGTCGGCAACCTTCGTTCGTCTGCGAACCTCATCATTTCTGATTCAATCTCGCAGAGAAATACCAAGCTTAGCCCTCTCCTTTGCACGCTGTGCGATCCGGAGCTTGTTCAAAAGGCTCATAGTCACAGACCATGTCTCACTCAGATCCGTATGTCATCACTGGTAACACAGATTGGTCGAAAATTTTCGACTTCAGGCACTGAGGTGTGACGGATGAAAAGAAGTTTTTTAACTTCCCGAACGCTGCCCATCCTACCTGGATTTGACGATTGACCTGTCTCTCAAAGTTCGACTTACCAAGTTGGACATTTTGTTCTAGATGTATTCGTCAAGAAATTTGCGAGTAGAATCTCCAACCGATATCGGGGTGGGCACGACATGGACATTCGACATGATATTTGTCTTGTCCATATTCATTTTAAGGCCTACTCGTCAGTAAACTCCATCGAGGTGACTGAGCATAATACTGTGGTCGTCCAGGGATTCTGCCATAAGCACAATATCGTCGGCAAATCGAAAGTGAATGACATACTCGTCGTTTATTTTGATGCCCAATTCTTTTAATTCCAGAAGCGTGAAAAGCGTCTTCTAATGCTGCAGTATTGTAATATAAATTAACATATATAACGTTTTTTTTTTGTATATAAATAAATCTCTCAGTTAAAAGAGTTTTATGTATCTCTACTGATAACATACAGATGTTTTTGTTATTTGTTAATATGTTAGAATTTTAAGGTTATCACAATAACTAATAATTTTAAGGTTATCAGTTAATGTGATAGCTCTTTAAAGAATAATATATATCTACAAATACGAAGCCGCTCACAGTTCATTCTTTATAAATTTTGAAGTTACATATTATTAGGTTGGTATGGGTGGTATGGTACAGTTAATCGTTTTTATCAAAGTAACTGAAAAAAAATATTTTATATGTTTTGCGACTCTTGAAAATTAATAAAAAAATTGGTTGTCTGTAAAGTCGGTTTACGGACTACAATTTTACGTGATAACGTCATACGAAAACTTTGAAAAAAAATTGCATATTGTTATGAATTGCATTGAATTATTATCACTGAGTAGCTATCATTATTTTGTATAATACAAAGAATGAGTTAATTCAATTAATTACAATTTTTTTTTGCGACAAATTAACATTTCTTTGCACTCGTTAATTCAAATATTTTATTACTTAAATTATACAGTTTAATTACAAGTAACAATATGCTATAATGCGACGGCCGGCTGGTCGAGTGGTCAGGCAACTGGATACTACGCAGCGGTCGCGGGTTCGAATCCCGCCAGGTGCAGATAATTTGTATGACGAATATAGATGTCTGCACCGGGTCATTGATGTGTATTTATGTAGCTATATATATATTTATATAAATTTCTTAAATTTATTTCCGTTCCTAGTACCTGTAACACAAGTTCTTACGAACTTAGCACGGGGCTAGGTTAACGTGGTGTGATTGTTGATTAATCTATACAAATAATAAATCTGTTAAAACCTCCGTTTTATTAATACACTGTATATCATCAAGAAGAAATTTCAATAGCGCGTATTTTTTTGTATCAGCGCCATCTCTTATCGTTTTTGGTCGTGCACGTATCACGTAAAAAGTACAAAACCAATGTAAATAACTTTAATACATAAAAATTATTCATAACTCACAGTATAATTTAGTTTTTGTTTCATTGTAATTAAATTTAAAAATAAATATTTAAGAAAATAGAAATAGGTACCTACGCCGCCAACGCCATCTGATCTAAGGAATCTTAAAAACTCACAAAACTTACTTTTGAGTTATTATTTTGTTAAACTTAAAAGTTTACTAAATATGTCGGATAGGAATAGAAATCGTTTTAATATTTTAGATAAACATCATTTTCAATTAATATAAGTACTATTATGTTAAATGTCACTAAAAATAAAAACGATATGCTTTCATTATACGATAGATGGCGCATGTAGATAATAAAAAATATAAATTTATAATTTTTAAAATTTTAGTTAAATACCCGTGCGAAGCCGGGGCGGGCCGCTAGTATTTATTATATTTATTTATTTATAACAATTTATTTACAACTTATATACATGTAATATTTAAGATTTTTTTTTGTCGCAGGGGAACCCATTTAATGATATCCAGGACGCCTGGGTAAGCAGTCCTAGACCTATGTCGGACTCGGCACTTTGAGAGTGCAATACCGTACTAAACCCCTGCGGGAGCCTTCAGCCGCTTTAATTGAAGGGTCCCGGATCTGCAGGCAACAGGAGCGATATTTAAGATCCTCCAATCTGCGTGATTGTTTTTCATTCACAAGCCGAACGCTTAGACCTATCGTGCCTCTCTATCGCTTGTTCCGCGCTCTCGCTCGCGACGCGTGACACTTCTTCGTGTGTGCAGCCGGCATTCATCGATTTACAAGAAGGTATCACGTCAAAATAAGTTTTAATGTAGCCAAAAGTTAAAAAAATTAAACAAATACCTTGACGAAACTTGCGAAAGTGCAAAAAGCGACGTCATAAGCTGGACAGTTTAGGTAGACGCCTTGTGCAGGTAAATCAGTTGTCATGCAGGTAGCCTTTGCGTTATCGACGGCTAGTGTCCATTCAGGGTGATCCTTGGCTAACTGGTCGAAGTGAGCTGCAATTTTCACCTTGTCTACTTTTTCACCATCCATCCAACCGGATTTCCTAAATAAGCATGTCAATCTTTCACACTGAAATTAAAATGTACCTACTATTAATATTTGCTCCGCTATCGCTACCTACTCTGCTGCGGATTTTTTTACGCCTAATAATTACTGAGTTCAAGTACGGATAAATAGCAAATGAAAATTCTATAGACTTTTGTCAGAAAGATAAAAATGTACTTTGATTGAAAAAAGCGTGTGCAACATAAAATAACTTTTTCAAACGTATCTTTCAGATATAAAACAATTGCTGATTTAATGCACAGTTGCTCATTTCGGAAGGACAAACAAAACGAAGAAGAAATTCTAAACTACCCTAAAGTGAACAAGGAATCGTCCATTAATCACGTGATGGTTTTAACCAATTTTTAAACCCCACCCGTCCAACCTCCAACAAACAACCAAATCCACCAAACAACAAAAATTGTTTTTTTTTTTGGTAGTTTCTTTCTAAAAAAATTTATTGGTCTTTTTTTGGGTATAATCCAGATAAACCAACATTACAGGTTGTTTCAGACTGGCATAAAAATAATAAAGGAAAGGTGTGTAAAAAAATAAATACACGTGATATCTCAGGACACTCCCTTCCTCCTTGTGATGTTTCGTAATTTTTCGAACTCCTTCCCTCCGTTTTGAGCCTCACGTGATTAATAGACGTTACCCAACGAAATTTTCACTTTAAGAATTTAGTATAGTCTTTACTGTGCCACACGCAGGATTTCAAATTTTAATAGTTCAATCTTTGTATACATATAGATATTTGTAGCTAGGGATTTTCCCCAGCCAAAAAAGGAATGCAGAAATATGTATAACTGTACAGGTGACTCCTCATATCTGTACACTATATTTTTAACTTAGGTGTTGAAGAAGAAATACTGTCTCTCAAATAGACACTCGTACACTTGTACCTATCATTACACATCACAATAGTTGATTGTTGACAAATGGTAATCTACATTAACATGGCTTAAGCTAACTCCTTTCTCCCTTCTAGTAAACATTACTTAGCTTTGTAATACACAATAGTACATACCTCAGGTAAGCTCCTGCTACACTGGCTCGGTACTTCGCGGCTCACCATTGTAGGCGCGCCAAGACACGCATACAACTGCATAATCAAAATCATATTTTATTTCTAAAAGGTGTTTTTTTTCCTTTTTGTAAATACTTAACCAAAATTAATAATTAATAAATCATTTTAAAATTTATGTTCCCTGCTTTTAACGAAAAATATAATAAAAAATTATTTCATTAAAAACATTAAAAAATTAAATATATAAAAAAAATTTAAATATCTTATATCTTTAAACGAGCAATTCTTGTATATATATATATAATCGGAATCTCGGAAACGGCTCCAACGATTTTCATGAAATTTAGTATACAGGAGGTTTCGAGGGCGATAAATCGATCTAGCTAGGATTTATTTTTAGAAAATGTTGTTTTATCCCTTTTTTTACGCATTTAAAAAATACCATTAGAATACGAAGGTAAATTTCGCTGTCATTGACAAGCTTCTAATAGCTCGGATGGGAATCGGGCGGATTCGAAATCAGAAAACATGGGTTCGAATCCAGGTTTCTACAGACCAATCTTTTTTCCTTTTTTTTTCTTTTGAATTAATAGCTCTTTTTATTTTTTATTTTTTATTTAAATAACCAGTTTCTATTATTTTACTATTATGTCGGTAAGATCGAAAATATTATTTATGTTTCATCTGTATGTAATGCATCTAAATATAATTGAACCGAGCAAAGCTCGGTCATCCAGGTACTAAAAATTATTTATTAATAACAATACGTGCGTCATCTGTTGGTTCTGCATTCAATTTTATCTACACTACAAGTACATATGATGAATTTTTGTAACTAATATGACAACTGTGTTATTATTTACATTTTATGCGAGTGTTTTCGATTTATCACGCCAGTTAATAAATATCGACGTAAGTAGATACATAGTTCTAGCATTATCGTTTTGAATTATTAAAAACGAAATAAATTAATAAGTAATTTTTTTCATTAGATAATTAGGTATTAAATAGGTAAGTATTTCTAATTTCAATAACGTTGACTTGCATCGTCGGTGATGATAAAAAGAATATTTGTATTTAAATATTTCTCGCAGAATGATTTTTTATATATTTGTATATAAAAAAAAAATTGTGCGAAAGTTTTGCATGGGTCAGCTAGTAATTATTTATTGTCCTTACAATAGGAGAGCTGAATAGATCTGTCCTTAACAAACCCGTAAATATAGACTCTTTATCGACGACCTCATAATATTTCTATCATAAGATACAGGATAGATTATTAATAAACTTCCATTTCTTTATAAAAAATAAAAAATAAAAACTATCTCACCTCGTCCGGCATGGGCCCACATAATAATGGCGAGCTGTTAGTACCAATGATTTGACATGCCTGGAAAACATATGCATATTGAAATTAAAAAGTAATAAAATTATAGTTATATATGTTCTAACACATAGGTCTAATCTTCACCTATTTAAATTTGTAAAATTTAATCAACGCTTCACCGTAAAAATTTCCAAGATAGTGGCATATCTGGCATAGCGTCGAAGCCATTAAAAAGAAGACACGCTACTGTGGAGCTAGCCGGAGAGTAAACAGTAAGTAGGGATTGATTATTTGAAACGAGAAAGTGATAAAATCCAAGATATAGGCAATAAGAAATAAGGCTAATTATTCAAGAGGTTAAATTGGTTCTAAAATTTGACTTTTGTTCGGCAATATCAGATTAGCATATTAAGTTCAAACTATTATTTTTAAAAGAAAAAGATGCTTGATAGTAACAGACTGAATAGTAAAGAACGGTTAATTATAATAGGTATACCTAAACTAAATTATTATTATTTAAGATGTTAAATTGGTTTTAAAACTTGACTTTTGTTCCGCAATTTAGAGCAAGCCAGACTAGAAGATTAAGTTCAAACCATTATTTTTAACAGAAGATGAAGCTTGATAATAACAAAATGAATAGTACAGGACAGTTAATTATAATAGGTAGGTATACCTATTCCAGGGGCGTAGCTACCGCCTTATCAGCCGTATCAATGATACGGGGTCCCCGGTCTACAGGGGTCCCCACAATAGAGTTCGGGACAGAAATTGGTCCGGAGTTGTGCGAACTTTTTTTTTAGGAATACATATAGCTCGACGGAGTAAATACCAGCGGTCCGGAGTTGCGACGACCTTTTTTTTAGGAATACATATAGCCCGACGGAGTAAATACTAGCGGTCCAGAGTTGCGACGACCTTTTTTTTGGGTTACTTATAGGCCGACGACATAAAGACAAATTTCGGAGTGAGACGCGACGACCTTTTTTTTTCTTTCGTCGTCGTACGCAAAGAAATTTGGGGCCTCTTTACAAATTTTGATACAGGGCCCATCTTAAGTCACGCTACGCCACTGACCTAATCTAAATAAAAACACTTTTAAAAGGTCTTTTGAAATATCACAAAGAGTTAAAATACGAAACAAAAGTACCTATGAGTGACAATTTTTTTAATTTACTCGTCTTAAGATGTTGTCGGTTACACATCGCAAATCATCACATTTTCGCTTGTTGACTACGATAACATTAACATAAAACACTTACCGCAATAGTTGTAAAAATAAAAAAGATAAACTTCAACATGTTGAAAACCACGCGACTGTTCAGAAAGAGAGTAACTAATATAATGGTATAATAATATGGTTCGTAAATAGTCAACGACAATTGATATAATCACATTTAAGACAAAGATAAGGCATGAGGTCACCAATAATTTAACCAAACAACAATTTTTAAATTTTATTTCTTGATTAGAGTGACCTGTTTACTACTATGATGCCAATAGTTTATCATTATACAAGCTAAGTTTTTCGATTTTACTACATCGACATCTTTACTTTTTTGTATTACTCTTGGAGCTAGAAAGTAAGAAGTAGAGGGATATCAAAAAGTTACTAAAATTATAAATGCGCAAGTTGAACTTGCATGGACGCTTGTTTACTACTCAAGCACGACAGAATGGCTGAAACGAAGATAAAATTTGGCACAGAGATAGGTTAGTCTGGAATAAAACAAGGATACTTTTGGAGTTTACTCCTTAAGAATCGATTTTCATATATAAGGCGCCCGGTATGAGAAAAATATGAGAGGTAAAATCTACTTATGAATGACCTCGTTACTTTTTCGGTGCACGCGCACCTATGGTGCGGTGCGAAAGTAATGTTGCTCTAATTAATATTGAAAAATAATATTTAAAAAATAAATGATAATTGTCAGATAATAAAAATTACGTAATTTATCAACATTCGTAATGAAATATTTGTGCACATCTGAAATTGACTATTGTGAAAAGTTTAATGTAAAATATTAGTTATAATAAATGTATATATATATATTTATATATGTATATTATTTTCATTAATTTGTTAATTTACCCTTTCATATGGTATTAATCTTATTTTCAGTTGGATAAACTCTTTTTGCGTGTGTTTAGACAATCGTACTTAAGGAGTAAACTCCAGTCGTGCGTCGGAGCTGACACACACAATTTATCTCAGAGAAACGTGTGGCTCCCGTGGGATATCTTTGTTTTTAATTTTAGAGGGTCAGAGCGTAGATTTTACATTAGGACTCAATGTTCCTCGTACCATGATAAAATACTTATATTATATGAGTAAAGTTTTGTATGTTCCCCGATATCTCCGTAATTTGTGAAACGATTTTGAAAAATTATTTGTATTAAGACTCGATCCACCGGTGTTCCCATATTCATCAAATGAGTATATTATCATGGAATCTCAGGGAATTCCAGGACACTTAGCAAAGATCTTTTAAGGCTCGAACTCCACCAAAGCGGAGATGTGCGGAGATGTCTGAAGCGGCGACGAGAAGATAAGTTTTTCAGTTTTTTTTTTTATCAAAAAATTTGAGCGCGTTTGACCTCTATCTTGTCTGATGGTAAACAACGATGAAGTCTAAGGTGGAGCACGCAAACTCAAATAATGCCCGTTCACTCTTGCCTTAAAAATCCCTAAATTATACGTATCGGGAAACAGTGACGCAGGAAGAGAATTCCACTCCTTTGCAGTTCTAATAATGAAAGAAGATGCAAACCGCAAGGTGCGAACCGGAGGAATGTCGACCACGTATGGATAAAATCCCCGTCCACGTCGTGTCGTCCGATTGTGGAATAGGGTGTATCCACTAGCTCCAATAGCTAGCATCCACTAGCTAGGGTGTATCCACCGAAACAGAAATGCGTACTGAGCGGAGATGTATGATGGCTAGGGCGGAAATTGGCTATAGCGGAGATTTGCGCGGACAATAGTGGAACTGAGCTGCTTGCGGCGAGCGTTGGGTGTGAACTAAGGATGTTTATGTAAAATAAGTACCATATATCATATCGTTGTATCGATACTTTGCGATATATCATATGAAAAATATATCGATAATTTTTGCGATCCGATATATCGGATAAATATATCGATAATTATCGAACGAATTATACTGATACTTTTTGAATATCAGATGAATATATCAATCTTACTTATGTGCGGGAAGTGCACACAAAAAAAAATCATCATGGTCATTGCATCCTCGTATCGATGTTGACACCTCTCAGCTATGCGTATTCCTAAAAAAATTAATATTAAGTATTATGTTGGGGGTTCGCGCCACGACACGTGACCGCGACAGGAAACCGACCAGAGACATAGACCATAGACAGATTGCGAGCGTCACAAGGGTGGGAGGTGGGTTTTTGTGGTTATGTAATATTTTTGTATAAAAAAATTAGGAGATTAGTCTCTCCAGAGACAAAAATCTTCAAAAATGGCATTACGTGATACTTGAACGCCTCGTAATGAAGCTATGTTATTTAATATTAATCAATTGTTCTTGAAAACAATATCGGCTTAAAGAATCTTTATTCTTTTCATAAGACATACAATTCCAGTATATTGTCACTTAAAATGAGAAACTTAAAAATAACAACAACAACAACAAGTACTCTTTATTGTACACCAAAAAAAGTTTTTTTTTACAAATACACAGTAAAATTATAAGAGAAATGTACAAGAGGCGGCCTTATTGCTAAAGCAGCAATCTCTTCCAGGCAACCTTAGGTAGATAGGATATAAATAGAACGGTAGGGGTGTACAAAACATATCCACAATATAATAGATACATACATGCATATACATACACAAATACAAATATATACATATACACATTAAATATATAGACATAAATACAAATACACACATACAAATACATACATACACATACACAAATAGCCATATTTCTACATACATACGCATATACATATACTTTAATAAATTCTGAATCAAAGCTATAGAGTTAGATAATATTCTTTTATTTTATTTTTAAATGACGTGAGAGTTTGTGCACGTCTCGCTTCGAGAGGTAAAGAATTCCATAAACGTATGGATTGAACAGTAAAAGACTTTGTATAAAATGATGTCGAATGGGGAGGAATTTTTAATACTAAATTTTCTTCTGATCGAAGAGTGTGATTATGAGAACAACCTAGTAACTGAAAATGCTCTTTTAAATATGGTGGAGTTGATGGATTGAACAGAATACAGTACAGAAGATGAAGAATATGAGTATCCCTGCGAAATCGGATTGGGAGCCACTTGAGTTTTTTACGAAATTCGGAAACATGATCATATTTACGAAGACCAAATATGAATCGAATGCAAAGATTTTGAAGACGCTCAAGTTTATTAAGATGCTCCTCTTTTTTAAGTCAAGATAACATGCATCGGCGTAGTCGAGAACCGGTAATAAGAGTGATTGTGCTAACAAAATTTTGGTAGGAATGGGTAAAAAATTTCGCAATCTTCGGAGAGAACTGACAGCTGCAAACAGTTTTTTACTTACCTCACTTACCTGTGGATCCCAGGACAGATGTTGGTCGAATATAATTCCTAAGTTTTTAGCTTTGCTACTGTATGGTATGTCAACACCGTCGAAGTGCACAGTGGGTAGTTCAGAGAAGGAAATTCGTGAAATTAATTTAGGACTACCAATAATTAAAACTTGAGTCTTATTAGGATTAATTTGCAATCCAAAAGATCTTGACCACTTCGATATATTATTAAGGTTATTATTAACGAAATTTATAGTGCGAGGTAGATCCGAGATTTTAGTTTGGGTATAAATTTGAAGGTCGTCCGCATACAAGTGGTAGAGAGAAGTTATATGAGAAGAAATAGAATTCATAAAAATGGAAAACAGGAGAGGAGACAACACGCCACCCTGAGGAACGCCAGCAACTATAGGAGACCAATCAGAAAAAGAATCTTGAACTCCCACGCGTTGCCGTCGCCCATGCAAGTATGAATGAAACCAGTCAATAACATTTGGAGATATGTTAAGAGAATTCAAAACAGCAAGAAGGATATCAAAGTCTACAGTGCTAAAAGCATTACTAAAATCTAATAATGTCAGCACCGTCACCTGCTGGTTATCCATTCTTAACCTGATGTCATCGGTTATTTTGATCAAAGCAGTAGTCGTAATATGTCCGGGACGGAAGCCAGATTGTAAAGGATTCAAAAGGATATTTTTGGTTAGGAAGTTATTTAATTGATTATGGATAAGACGTTCAAGGACTTTGGATAGGAAAGGAAGAATAGAAATAGGATGATAGTCACCATATGATGAAGGATTAGTTTTTTTAGGGAGAGGTATAATTTGGGCGTTTTTCCAGGAATCAGGATATTCACTTAAATTTATGGACCGGTTAAAAATGTTAGTTATAATAGGAGTCACAATATCGAGGATCGGAAGGATCATTTTACGACTAATGCAATCAGAACCAATTGCATCAGATTTAATAGCTAAAATATTCTTCTTAACATCACAAACATTGAATTGACTAAAAAAGAATGCTGAATGTTGGTCTTAATAGTAGTATCCAACGTGTAAGAAGATGCGAAATGTTGATTTAATTGATTCAAATCAATACTGTGAGAAATAACGCTTTGAGGGGCTTTCCCAACTCCTAATTTCTTGAGAAATTTCCAAACCTTGGCCGATTCTACCTCCTCAGCTACAGATTTATGAATGTAGCGTCGTTGACTGTCTCTACACAACCTGTTGCAGTAATTTCGAGCCTTCAAATACTTATCTCGAGTGGTATAGTTTGGATTGCATTTATATTTAGATTTAGCAATATTCTTTTTTTCCAGAATCTTTTTTATTTGAGGCGTAAGCCATGGGGCAGGTAAATGTTTAATGCGGACCGGTCGAATTGGTGCATGTTCGTCATACAGTTGTGATAATAAGGAATTAAAAATTGTTATTTGTTCGTTAACAGTATTGGCATTCAACACGACACTCCAGTCAATATTGGCAGCATCTTCCTGCAGTCTGCTAATATCCATTATACCAAAATTACGTTGCAGGAGTAATCTCGATTTAGCCTTAGATGGTTTAGTTTTATATGACAAATAAAGTAGATCATGGTACTAAAAGGCAAGGGCAGAACACTGTCCATGCTTTGCAATATGATCAGTGGAAGAGACAATTATCAAATCTAAGAGTGACGAACACGACGTGAATCACAACTGTTTAAAATAGTTTTTAAGCGAGTGGAGCGGTGATCGTTTTTAATGATACATGTATTAAAATCTCCCATAAGAATAGTATGGGTATACAGTGGCATAAGTTGCTCACATAGAGTTTCAAGTGATGAAAAATAATTAACCGGTAGGCAAGGACTATAATAAACTCCTAAAAGAAGCTTAGTGTGTCCAGAAGTCACCTCAATGAAAAGGTGCTCAGGGCCTGCGTCATTTTGAGGTGGCGAAAGACTGATAATAGAATAAGGAATATGGGAACGCAGATATATCGCTACTCCACCACCTGTACGGTCCACACGGTCATTACGTATCAAATGAAACCCAGGAAGCGAATAGGAAGTAGAAGGTAGACATGGCTTAAGCCATGTCTCAGATATAAGAATAGCATGTATCTTATCAGAATCGAAAGAGGACAACATGTCAGGATAATGTGCAGGAATACTCTGAGCGTTAATATGTATGACATTAAAATTTTTCACACAGTCTGAGAAATTTGAATTAAGGGTTTCGCTAAGTGAAGGAATACTGTGAAAACTGTCATTACTTGTTAATCCATCGTAACTTGAATCATCAGAAGAAAAGGATAGAAAACCATCGTTTAAGTCTTCATTATTAATAGACATTGTCCAGAACTAAAATATGACGCTTTAAAATAAACTACAAAATAATTATATAACAATAATTATATATATATATATATATATATATATATATATATATATATATCGCACCTTTAGAATTATAGTGACCTAATTCAAAATTTAGGTATTTTGACTTTAAGTCATAAAACGACTAAGAACAATATTCCGCTTTTACCTATATTAAAATATTCACCTATTAGTGAGTAGAAAAGAATAAACGCCTACTTAGGTCCTTTTCACATTACCTCTTACACCCGCGTCCCTTCAGTTCGGGAGGGACGCAAGCAGTAAAATGCCGGAAGTCTCACGCGCAATTCGTGGCGTGTTTGTGATTGTGAAGACCTAAATGAGATTAGGGCTTTACATAACTTTAAAGTAAGGTATGTACATGCCACATTTTTAATAAAGTACAGACCCATTTGGTGGTAGGTCCATGTTATAGCAAACACTTTTATATTTTGTACAACGTATTAATCTTTAAGTCTATCTTTGACAAAAAAAATATGTGTTTAAAAAGCCCTAATAATCTTTTTGTCCTTATAATACTAAAAAAATGTGCATTATTAGATCGTATTAGTGATTGCGCCTTTCTTGCAATAATAATTTATTAATACAGACTGCCTTATTTAGTCAAACGTCTAGCTATTACTAAAATCTTTTTTAATGTATTGTTACTTTGTTCAATATTGACGTGTTTTTTTTAAATATATTTAAGCCAAATTATTCCTATTATAAAGATGAAATAAAATACGTTTTGTTATATATTTTGTTGACTTTTTCTCTGGATATTATTTTATAAAATAAATTTTTAAACTAGTATTTTCAGAATGAAACAGAAAAAGATAATATTATGCCATCTGATAACGACACAAAAATGCTTTCTAAAGTTAATACTGAAAAGGTGATATCTGATATTTTATCTATAAGAAATTATTATTTCACAGTTACAAGGCACAAGGCAATCTCCGAAACTCAGTTTAGTATTGGATCCAGACCAGATAGTTTCTGGTCTGTCTAAAAAATCACGTCGTGATTCTTCATCCGACAGTTCTTCTTCTTCTTCAAGTAGTTCGTCTTCTTTCTCGTCATCTTCTTCATATTCTTCTTTTTCTAAGTCCAATTTACTTTTGCCCAACGGACCCTCCACATCTTACGTAACGGGTCAATTTTCAAACAGAAGAAATTACTATCAATCGCCTATTCATTCGGCTGAAAGCGATGTGGATTTAAGTGATACAGATCCAACTTACATCAACGACAGGCCCCGGTCAAGATCAAGGTCTAGTAGCAGTTGTATGAACCCTACAGTTTCAAAGAACACACCTATCTAAAAAATAAGAATACAAATATCTAAAAAACGTCCCCAAAATACTTTTAAATGGAAACAAAACGTATCAAAAATGTTGAGAAACACGGGTAAAGCTTATGTTTCATGTAACACTAAAAAACAAGTACCAACTCGTGTCATTAAAGATGCTTGCAAATGTAGACTCAAATGTGCTGAAAATGTTGATGACATAGACAGGAAGGCATTGTTTGAAAAATATTGGTTAATAGGAAATTTAGAAATACAAAGATCTTATATACGGTCTTGCATGCAGGAAATTAAGCCAAGATACGCTACGCATACGCTAATGCTGCTAAGCCTAGACTACCAAATAATGCATTTTATTTTACAGTTAACAATAACCGAATCCGTGTTTGTAAAACTTTCTTTATTAATACGCTAGGAATATGCGATCATCAGATCAGAAATGTTAAAAAGAAGACTGACCCGCAAGGATTTTTAAGTTCTGATATAAGAGGTAAGCATGTGTCGAGAAAACCTATAGATCCAGAAATCCTCTAAAGCATTGAACAACACATTAACTCAATCCCAAGGATAGAGTCCCACTATTTGAGAGCGTCTACATCCAGAGATTACATAAGTGGAGAGAAGACAATAATGGATATCTGGAAAGACTTCGATCAATTTCAAAAACTAGATGGTAAGCCTACTTGTGACTATTGACTTTACTATCAAGTATTTAAAAAACAGTTTAATATTGCCTTTTTTCAACCGAAAAAGGACCGCTGTGACTTGTGCCTACATTATGAACTATGAACGGCTAATCGAAAAATAGAAATAAAAACTAAATACGAAGAACATCTAAAAGAAAAAGATTTATGTCGCCAAGAAAAACGCCTGGATCGACAAAATATTAATGAAACCAACATTTCTGCAGTCTACGAGTTACATGCTATTATGCAATGTCCAACTGGAGAAATTTCTTCATTTTTTTATAAGTCAAAGCTAAATTGTCTTAACTTCACTATTGTTGAAATGTTAGAAAAACCTGAAACAGTCTACAAAAAAAAAAGAGAGTGTATCTGGGGCATACGGTAATGTGTATAGCTATTTTTGGGATGAAGTGCAGGGACACAGAGGAGCTAACGAAATTGGGTCCTGTATTCTATTATCTACATCTCTTGAATGAGCAAAACCTTAATAAATATCTACATGTCACCTTTTATTCTCACAATTAGTAGTCAGAATAAAAACAAATTTATCATGGTTCTCTATTCTTATGTGGTTAGGTACTCATTTTAAAAAAATATATTTCATAACTCATAAATACTTAATCAAAGGACATACACAAAATGAAGGCGATAACGTCCACAGCCTTATTGAAAAAGAAATTAAAAGAAAAAAAAAGATCTGGACCCATTTCTGCTCCGTATCAATATGTTACCCTAATTAAAAACGTACGTAAGAATGGAAAACCTTTTATTGTTAAAAAGTTGACATACGATTTTTTCGTTGATTTAAAATTACTACAGGAGAAATGGAATTATAATTTTAGTGAAGATGAAGATAAAAATAGTGTTATTTTGAATAACATAAAAGTTTTGAAATTTATGAAGACTGATTCATTCAGCTTCTATTATAAAATCTCTTACAGTCAAAGTGAGTTCAAACGGGTTAATATAAGAAATAAGCGTAAAAAAATGATGAGTCCAGAAGAAATAGTTTTGACCAAAGCATTTTCCCAAAGACTAGAGTTAAGTGAACATAAGAAAAAAGACTTACGCAATCTCATTAATAAAAACTTAATTCCAAGTTACTATAGAGATTTTTATGCCTCTGTTCTATAAAATTTTACACTATAGTTTTGTACTGTAACGTTATATTTTTATATTTAGTTTATTTCTTAAGTTTATGAGTAGGTGCGTTTGACCTTTGCTTTTGATTTTTATAATATTGTACGTAATGAGCATAATCATGACTTTATAAAAGCTGTTATTAGATCTTAAATACTGTTAAAGAAGATTGAACCAGAAATTTACCTATCTATTGTTTCTCAATAATTTTCAAACTTCTTTAACAGTATTTAAGATCTAATAACAGCTTTTATAAAGTCATGATTATGCTCATTACGTACAATATTATAAAAATCAAAAGCAAAGGACTATGATAACAACTGGGATCGACGGCTTTACGTGCTCTTCTAAGCACGGTGGAGAGACCCACAAAATCCCACACAAGAAACGAATATTTGTACGAATACAAATATCCGCCACGAGCGGGAAACGAATCCACGACCACCGGTGTTGAGGTGAGTATTCGCCACCACTACACCAGGGTTACGGTACAAACGGTTGTCTAAATACATATAAATAATATACTGCATAGAATACCTATATGATACTTATATACGTGAGTACATCACAGTTTTGTGATAATGAGGATAAACGTAGTTCATAATTGATAACTTCGATACTGTAATGACTGCCAAATATAAGTAACATTGAACATGACGGCCGGCTGGTCGAGTGGTCAGGCAACTGGCACTTTACGCAGCGGTCGCGGGTTCGAATCCCGCCAGGTGCAGATAATCTGTATGACGAATATAGATGTCTGCACCGGGTCATGGATGTGTATTTATGTATATATGTATTTATATCTTAAATTTATTTCCGTTCCTAGTACCCGTAACACAAGTTCTTACGAACTTAGCACGGGGCTAGGTTAACGTGGTGTGATTGTTGGTTAATATTTATTTATTTATTTATTTATTTATTTATTTATTGGTGTAGCTAGTATAGAGGAGTTTACTAGTCTAATTCTAATTCTATATTAAATACTAATTTATTAACTCTCTATTTTGAAACACTATTCTTTAAATTATATATATTCTATCGAAGCGGTGAAAAGGAAACTCTAGTCAAAAAACTAATTATTATATTGTCCGTTTTGAATATACAATCGTAATATGTAGTATAAAATTCTATTATAATTAAGAAATTATTTTTTAATGACGCGGGTGACTTCAATATCGTTATAAAATTCGTCATAGTCGTAGAATAGTGACGGATCTTGCAGATTTGAAACTTTGCAGGGCAGACGTTTCAAATAGTTATATTGTTGTTGTTGTATATAAGAAATGTCTGCCCTGTGTGTTTTTGAAATTGTGGGATCTGTCGCTATTCTACGACTATGACGAAACACCAACAAAACGTATAAGGACAACAACATAGTTGCTTGAAGTGTCAGCCCTGTAAAGTTTTAAATTTGTAAGATCCGTCACTATTCTACGACTATGACGAATTGCTTATGACGGTGCGTGCAGATATCCATAACATTGCCTCGGTCAATGGAATCGTCTCGAAGGGAGACGTGGCTTCGAACAGGTCCTTTTGTTTAAATTTAATTTAATTTTTTTAATTGTTTTTTTTTTAATTTTTTTTATTAGATTTCGAGGTTTCGCCACACTACTCCCCCGCCGAGACCGTTGGTTGCTACGGTCGATAGTAATCTGGGAAGTGCACTGTGCAACTACTCTTGGTTTGTTTCGGTGGTGTAGGCTCAGTAGTTGCGCTGCTACTTCCACTGCTCCTGGTCTTCTCGACGTCCGGTGTACTAATATATGCTGGTTTTAATCTGTCTATCGAAACTGTCACCTGTTTCCCTTGTATTGTAATTTGGAATGTCTTGTCACCTCTTTTGTTTACTTTGTAGGGTCCAGCGTATGGAGGTTCTAGTAACCTGTGAGTTCCCTGATTTTTTCTGGGAGATAGGGTTCCCAAAATGAAGTACAGCCGTGCAAGGAAACATTAAAAATAACGCTTGAAATATAATGATGCAGTTCATTCACCCTCCATTTTGGCAACCTTTCCTACTACGTCCTATACCTACTTAGTTAAAAATCAGTTAAATAAAAGTTACCTCTTTAAAGTATTGCGAGGCAAAATTAATAATCCTTATATACTTCGTGAACTGAAGTTGAAAGTACCGGATAACGCGATTGAACGGCGGCGACACCCGCGTTTCCTGGCATTACCTTTTGCGCGCACTAACTTGCTGCGCAACGCCGAACGCGCCGCTTACACGAGCTCTGCGCGCGCTCAACGCAGTAGCAAACAAAAAACAGTACGCGCGCGAGTTTATGTCCATCGGGGCCTGAAGTGAAAGGCGGGAGCAGCGCGCCCCGCCTTCACCCACCTCGCCGCATTCGTCCGCAATCGAGTGTTGTCTTTGACGGTGACGCGCTCTTGTCGATACTAAAAACTATTGACCGCTATTGTATTGTTTTTTTTTTACGAAACCATGAGTACTTCGCCTTCAACAAGTTCAAATAGAAAAAAACCTTTTATAATACATAAGCATGATAAGGCCGCCATTGCACATTTACTGTATTTTTTTTTCTTCGATGCTATTATTTAATAACGTGTGTTAAAGTATTAAATAAAAATAAATAAATAAATAAATATTTACTTATTTAAAGTTGCAATAAATATGGAATAGATATTATGGTTGACCAAATGAGATTATCGATATCGACATTATGATAGGTCACAGAACTACCGCATTCCTCAGGATGGACATGACCTCGCGCGCCTACTGTAGATTTGTTCAGCTGCACGTTGAACGAGTTCACCAAGGTCGTTTCTACAATTGTCACCTACGATCCAGATTGGGTCTAGGCTAGGCTGTATTTTATTTTCACGTTAATGGGTTTTATTTATTATAATAAGTTATCTATTTGTAAGGTATTTTATAAATTTATTTTTAATTTCTAGCTGTTGCGATGACTGTGCTTACTTTGACTATTTCGTTTAATTTCTTTTGTAATTCTATTCGTGACTAAATAATATTAATAATGTCTAATTATATGTATTGAATTAATTTTTTTCGATGTGTATACATTTTATGATTTGCATTATAGATCGTGAATCGTGATGGTTTATTCATATATTTGGAAAATGTAATTCATTTTAGTATCTACTCTAACGCATTGGCCTTACTGTAATGTTAGTGGTAAGATTAAGAATAATTATAAATAAATAATAATAATTAATAATAAATAAAAACTTGAAAACATAATGGCGTTGTCTGTAATAATGCATCAATACACTTGATTATTCTACGGAGTAGGGTAAGTTGACAACTTTCTCAGGTCGATATTGGCCATGTTGGAACTTTTGAAAGCCCTTATAAAATCTTCCGGTCAATCATTCTCAAAATTAATGTGATAAAAGAAAAAGAACACCTTGCTGTATTATACTATAATAATATTGTATTAATTGTAGTTTAACATACATCTAATAACAGACAAATTAAACTTAATTTTTTTTTATTAAGTCTTTTACAAAGTTACAATTTTATACAAATTAAGGCGATCTAGGCAGACTTAAACAGGTGTTACAAGAGCCGGTAGGAACAAGAGGCGCAAAACATTCGGGCGGACAAATGGAGCAGGCGGCCGCGAACTGACGTGGCTTAGTGCAGTTCGGTAATGATTTCCACTGAGACGGCTGGGTGTTCTGAAAATATTTTAGTAATTTATTTTTGGAGAATAAGACTTGGAGATTAAGATCAGAAGGTTTTGAAGCAAATAGTCGAATAATAATAATCGAAGAATAGTGAACAACGTATATTTATTTTTTAAAATCACGATACACATATATATACAAAACATTTACACAATAATATTTACATAGTAGAGTCATCTACTTACTACTACATCTACTTACTACTACTACTACAGTAGGCGCGCGAGTTCATGTCCATCCTGAGGAATGCGGTAGTTCTGTGACCTATCATAATGTCGATATCGATAATCTCATTTGGTCAACCATAATATCTATTCCATATTTATTGCAACTTTAAGTAAGTAAATATTTATTTATTTATTTATTTTTATTTAATACTTTATTACACACGTTATTAAATAATATCATCGAAGAAAAAAAAATACAGTAAATGTGCAATGGCGGCCTTATCATGCTTATGTATTATAAAAGGTTTTTTTCTATTTGAACTTGTTGAAGGCGAAGTACTCATGGTTTCGTAAAAAAAAAACAATACAATAGCGGTCAATAGTTTTTAGTATCGACAAGCACGCGTCACCGTCAACGGACAACACTCGATTTCGGACGAATTCGGCGAGGTGGGTGAAGGCGGGGCGCGCTGCTCCCGCCCTTTACCTCAGGCCCCGATGGACATGAACTCGCGCGCGTACTGTACTTACATAGTAGAGTATTAGGCATTAGCGAGTTGCGGCGGCGCTCGCATACACGAGTGTGATAGCGTGTTACGATATGTTCGTAGCTACAGTGCTCCCCCTCAAGTGAAACGTACTGGTAACTTGATGGAACGACCAACACGTGTTGTGAGTTTCTTATTACTTGCAGTCGATTGTGACGTCATGCTGTTGTGCGGCTTGTCGCGAGTTTTCTGTGGCGAGGTACTATCTTGTAATGAATCATTAGGTACATTTTCTTGTAACAGGTAAGCAGGCTTAAGACGATCTATCAATATGTTAGACTCTCGATTCTGTAATTGTATCGTATAAACTTTATCTGATCGTTTTAAAACACGATATGGTCCTTCGTAGGGTGGCTGTAAAGGTTTCTTAACTGCGTCGATTCTAACGAAAACGTGGCTGCAGTCGCGTAGATCTTTATGTATAAAGATAGGCTGTTTGCTATTGTGATGCGTCTTAGCTGATTGTGGTCTGTTTTGTTATATTGCCGTTCTTATCTTGTTGATGTAGGGCTGTAGGCATAGTCGTCCGTAGTTGTAGGTATCGAAGTTGTAAAAAAATCACCCGGTAGACGTAGGTTATAGCCGTATGTAAGTTCGGCTGGACTAACTCCGGCGTCTGTGGGTAGGGTGGCTCGTAATCAGAGTAGTACTGTAGGTAATTCGTCGATCCATGTCCTTGAACTTGAAAGCTTGATGCGTAGTGTGGTCTTTAATGTGCGATGCCAGCGTTCGATGATACCGTTGCTTTGCGGATGGTACGGAATAGTGCGATTTTTCATTATTCCCATAATTTTCATTAGGTTGGTGAATAGCTAACTTTCAAATTGACGACCTTGATCGCTGGTTAGTGCTGATGGACATCCAAATCACACTATCCAGTGTTTGTAGATTGCTTCGGCGACGGTCTCAGCTGTTATGTCGTCGGTAGGTATTGCTTCCGGCCATTTTGTTTCTCTGTCGATCATCGTGATAAGGGTAACGGTAACCTTGAGATGTCGTAGGCAGAGGTCCTACGATATCGACGTGGAGATGATGGAAACGTTCTGTTGGCGGGAATTTCGATGTAGCGAATGTGACGTTGAATCTTGTTTCTTTGGCAGTCAATGCAGCTTCTTATCCATTTTGAAATGTCGCTATATTCTTTATAAATTTTGAAGTTACATATTATGATATTATTAGGTTAGTATGGGTGGTATAGTGCAGTTAATCCTTTTTATTAAAATTACTGTAAAATATATATTCATATATTTTGCGACTCTTGAAGAAAATAAGGTTTAATGAAGGCAACAGTTAAAAAAAGTAAATAAATACCTTGACGAAACTTGCGAAAGTGCAAAAAGCGACGTCATAAGCTGGACAGTTTAGGTAGATGCCTTGTGCAGGTAAATCAGTTGTCATGCAGGTAGCCTTTGCGTTATCGACCGCTACTGTCCATTCAGGGTGATCCTTGGCTAACTGGTCGAAGTGAGCTGCAAGTTTCACCTTGTCTACTTTTTCACCATCCATCCAACCAGATTTCCTAAATATGCATGTTATGCTTTCACACTGAAATTAAAATGTACCTACTATTAATATTTGCTCCGCTATCGCTACCTACTCTGCTGCGGATTTTTTACGCCTAATAATTACTGAGATCAAGTACGGATAAATAGCAAATGCAAATTCTATGGACTTTTGTCAGAAAGATAAAAATGTAATTTGATTGAAAAAAGCGTGTGCAACATAAAATAACGTTTTCAAACGTATCTTTCAGATACAAAACAATTGCTGATTTAATACACAGTTGCTCATTTCGGAAGGACAAACAAAACGAAGAAGAAATTCTAAACTACCCTAAAGTGAACAAGGAATCGTCCATTAATCACGTGATGTTTTTAAGCAACTTTTTAACCCCATCAGTCCAACCTCTAACAACATCCAAATCCACCAAATAACCAAAATCGGGTAATTTTTTTTTTTTTTTTTTAGTTTCTTACGATTTTTTTTTAATATTGTTCTTTTTTTTAGGTATAATCCAGATAAACCAACATTGCAGGTTGTTTCAGACTGGCATAAAAATAATAAAGGACAGGTCTGTAAAATAATAATAATAAATAAATAAATAAATTTTAACCAACAATCACACCACGTTAACCTAGCCCCGTGATAAGTTCGTAAGAACTTGTGTTACAGGTACTAGGAACGGAAATAAATTGAAGAAATTTATATAAATACATATATACATAAATACACATCCATGACCCGGTGCAGACATCTATATTCGTCATACAAATTATCTGCACCTGGCGGGATTCGAACCCGCGACCGCTGCGTAAAGTGTCCAGTTGCCTGACCACTCGACCAGTCGGCCGTCAAATAAACCGTAAAAAAATAAATACACGTGATATATCACGACACTCCCTTCCTCCTTGTGTAGTTTCGTAATTTTTCGAACCCCTTCCCTCCGTTTCGAGCTTCACGTGATTAATAGACGTTATCAAATGAAATTTTCACTTTAGGAATTGTAGGTACTTACTGTGCCACAGGCAGGATTCAAAATTTAAATTTTAAATTCGATCTTTGTATAAACTATATACAGAGATTATAGATATTTGTAGCTAGGGATTTTACCTAGATAAAAAAAGGAATAAAGAAATATGTATAACTCTACAGATAACTCCTCATACCTGTACACTATATTTTTAACTTAAGTGTTGAAGTAGAAATAATGTTGTCTCTCAAATAGCCACTTGTGTACCTATCATTACATATCACAATAGTTGATTGTTGACAAATGGCAATCTACATTAACATGGCTTAAGCTAATTCTTTTCTCCCTTCTAGTAAACATTACTTAGCTTTGTAATATACAATAATACATACCCCAGATAAGCTCCTGTTACACTGGCTTGATACCTCGCGACTCACCATTGAAGGCGCGCCAAAACATACATACAACTGCATAATTAAAATCATATTTTATTTCTAGAAGGTGTTTTATCCTTTTTATAAATACTTAACCAAAATTAATAATAAATATATCATTTTTATTTGACAGCTCGTTTTTGGTGAGAGTCGCCAAGATTTGGAACGACCAGCCTAGGTCTATATTTCCAGATAGGTTTAACTCTGGAGCCTTTAAGAGTAGAGTGAACAGATTTCTTTTGGATGGGCGTGTACCACCTTCGTCTTCATCTACACTTTCTATCAGGTGATATGGAAGACAAACGCCTATTCCATTACAACTATAAAAAAAAAATATGTTCCCTGCTTTTAACGAAAAAAAAGTTTGATTAAAAATTTTTATTGTAACAAATATGACAATTTTGATATTATTTACATTTTATGCGAGTGTTTTCGATTTATCACGATGTTTAATAAATGTCGACGTAAGTAGATACATGGTTCTATAAAGCATTATCGTTTTGAATTACTAACAACGAAATAAATTAATAAGTAATTTTCATCAACGTATTAAAAAAGGTAAGTATTTCTAATTTCAATAACGTTGACTTGCATAATCGGTGATGATAAAACGAATATTTGTATTATAAATATGTACAAAATTTTTGCATGGGTCAGCTAGTAATTATTTATTGTCCTTACAAATAGGAGAGCTGAATAGATCTGTCCTTA
This sequence comes from Euphydryas editha, assembly GCA_036937285.1. Lineage (NCBI taxonomy): Eukaryota > Metazoa > Arthropoda > Insecta > Lepidoptera > Nymphalidae > Euphydryas > Euphydryas editha. Next base: position 19,300,088 of record JAUPFZ010000014.1, read on the forward strand.
ACAAACCCGTAAATATAAACTCTTCATCGACGACCTCATAATATTTCTATCATAAGATACAGGATAGATTATTAATAAATTTCCATTTGTTTATAAAAAATAAAAAATAAAAACTATCTCACCTCGTCCGGCATGGGCCCACATAATAATGGCGAGCTGTCAGTACCAATGATTTGACATGCCTGGAAAACATATGCATGTTGAAATTAAAAAGTAATAAAATTATAGTTATATATGTTCTAACACATAGGTCTAATCTTCACCTATTCAACTTTATAAAATTTAATTAACGCTTCACCGTGAAAATTTCCAAGATAGTGGCATATCTAGCATAGCATCGAAGCCTTTAAAAAGAAGACACGCTACTGTGGAGCTCGCAGGAGAGTAAACAGTAGGTAAGTAGGGATTGATTATTTGAAACGAGACAGTGATAAAATCCAAGATATCATGGCTAGTTATTCAAAATGTTTAATTGGTTTTAAAATTTGACTTTTGTTCCGCAATTTAGAGCAAGCAAGATTAGCAGATTAAGTTCAAACCATTATTTTTAACAGAAGATGAAGCTTAATAGTAACAGAATGAATAGTACAGGACAGTTAATTATAATAGGTAGGTAGGTATACCATTTTTTTTTTCGCAGGGGAATCCTTTTACGGATGATATCCAGGACGCCCGGGTGGCAGACCTAGACCTATGTCGGACTCGGCACTTTGGGAGTGCAATACCATACTAAACCCCTGCGGGAGCCTTCAGCCGCTTTAATTGGAGGGTCCCGGATCTGCAGGCAACAGGATCCCTCCAGCGACAGGCTGGCCTCGGCGAAAAGGCCAGACTTCTCCTCCATGGGGACTGTCCGGCTCACCTCTGAACAGTCCCAACGACGCCGTGTCTAGCAGGACCGGGTTCCCATCCCGGCCCGACACGGGTACAGGGGCGTCACTGGAGGCGCATTAAGTAGCGCCTCTTACGCACCCCCATTCGTCGCCCGCGGATGGAGGCCACGTCGGCGGCCTCCTCTCTCACCCGCTCATCGGCCTCCTTCTGGGACATTACTGTCTCGCAGAAGGAGACCATCGCCTTCCAGGACTCGTCGTCGCCGAGCATTGCGGTGATGATGCTCGGAAGCGACAAGTCCCCTCCGAGGACTGACGTCAGACCCCGACGCAGTGCCGCCCATCTCGGGCACACCTCGATGGTGTGCTGAGCAGAGTCCACCGCCGCGCCACAATCGTGGCATTTAGTCGTCGGCTCCCTTTGGGCCGTCCGACACAGATAGTCACCAAAGCAACCGTGCCCGGTGAGAACCTGTGTTAGACGGAAGGTGAGGGGCTTGCGCTTTTGGTGCATCCACCGCTCAAGGACCGGGTGCAACGCAGCCGTAACGCGTGTGCCATATGGCTGCACCGCCAGGTCCTCCCTCCACCTCCGCATTAGCGCTTCCTGTCCTATCCGACGCAACCGTAGGATCCCGTCCAACGTTGGGTTCTCACCAAGAGCCCTCCTACCCGAGACGTATGAGTAGGTCTCGGCAAGATCCTCCGCCACGAGAGGTAGGTAGGTATACCTAATCTAAATAAAAACACTTTAAAAAGTCTTTTGAAATATCACAAAGAGTTAAAATACGAAATAAAAATAACTATGAGTGACAATTTTTTTCATTTTACTCGTCTTAAGATGTCGGTTACACATGGCAAATCATCACATCAGATTTTCGCTTGTTGACTACGATAACATTAACATAAAACACTTACCGCAATAGTTGTAAAAATAAAAAAGATAAACTTCAACATGTTGAAAACCACGCGACTGTTTAGAAAAAGAGTAAATAATACAATGCTATAATAATATAGTTCGCAAATAGTCAACGAAAATGGATATTATCACATTTAAGACAAAGATAAGGCATGAGGTCACCATTAATTTAACCAAACAAGTTTATCATTATACAAGCTAAGTTTTTCGGTTTTACTACATCGACATCTTTACTTTTTTGGATTACCTACTCTTGGAGCTAGAAAGTAAGAAGTAGAGGGACATCAAAAAATTACTACAATTATAAATGCGCAAGTTGAACTTGCATGGACGCTTGTTTACTACTCAAGCACGACAGAAAGGCTGAAACGATGTAGATAAAATTTGGCACAGAGATAGGTTAGTCTGGAATAAAACAAGGATACTTTTTATCTCGGAGAAACGTGTGGCTCCCGTGGGATATTTTTGTTTTTAATTTTAGAGGTTCAGAGCGTAGATTTTACATTAGGACTCAATGTTCCTCGTACCATGATAAAATACTTATATTATATGAGTAAAGTGTTGTATGTTCGCCGATATCTCCGTCATTTGTGAAACGATTTTGAAAAATTATTTGTATTGACTCGATCCAGCGGTGTTCCCATATCCACCAAATGAGTATAATTATCATCACGGAACCTCAGGGAATTCGAGGACACTTAGCAAAGATCTTTTAAGGCTCGGACTCCACCAAAGCGGAGATGTGCGGAGATGTCTGAAGCGGCGACGAGAAGATAAGTTTTTCTGTTTTTTTTTTTTATCAAAAAATTTGAGTGCGTTTGACCTCTATGCCAATGCCTGTTCACTCTTGCCTTAAAAATCCCTAAATTATACGTATCGGGAAACAGTGACGCAGGAAGAGAACTCCATTCCTTTGCAGTTCTAATAATGAAAGAATATGCAAACCGCGAGGTGCGAACCGGAGGAATGTCGACCACGTATGGATGAAATAATGCATAGGCATAACAATAATGATATATTATATATATCATTATTGTTATGCCATCTGCCTATTTGCAAATGCATTATTACTGTCACTCTCGGGTTGTCTGGCAGAAATTGCTCTTTAGCAATAGGACCGCCTGGTTGTACAACTTATAATGATGTTATAATCCGTGCGTAATGGGATGATACCTTTTGGAACTGAGACGTTTCGTGGACCAGCCGTAGCGTCAGCAAACTAGGACTGTTGATATTTTTTTTTAATATCGGATTTTCGATATATTTTTAAATATATAAATATCGGAGCTTCATATATCGGAAAAAAATTGTTTATCTCTAAAGTCAGTTTACGGAGGATAATTTTACGTGATAACGTTATAAGAAAACATTGATAAAAAATTGGATACTTTTATTAATTTAATTTAATTATTATCACAAAATTATCATTATTTTGTATAATACAAAGAAGGAGATAACTGATAATAATTTTTTTCGATAAATAACATTTATTTGCACTCGTTATTTAAAAAAAATTCTCTCTTCTTTTTCTCGTCCAAAAAAAAATTAGTAACAAATACCGCTATTTCTAAATAATGATATCGATATTTCGATATATCGATATTTTATCAACAGTCCTACGACAATCTCGCGTCGAAGCTAGTAGGTATGCTAGTTGTGTTTTCTGTGCTCGTGGATTTCTGTTTGAGTTTTATTTAAAACGAGAGATGTTTATTTTATTAAATTGATAAAATGAAATATTTTTATGTATTTTTATAACCCTATGATAGATCGCAAAAATAATTAATACTAGCTAGTACTAAAATAGAATTAATTTCATTTGTTCAACACTTTTTTGTTAATACTATTTGAACTATTAACTGTAATTTCTGGAGGCACGGCAGTGCCTCCGCCAAGTCGAGCAAAAAAAAAGTGGCACGGCCGTACTATCTTTTCTCGAAGCAATTCAGGCCATTTTCGACCTCCTATAACTTCGTTGTAGATAAAACTAGAAGTTTGAATTTTCAATACCCAAGCAGGCATTGTATAAACACGGTATATTTCAAATTTCATTCAATTTGAACCAGTAGTTTAAGAATTATAATTAGTCAAAGTTTCCAATTTTGTCACTCACTGACTGACCGATCATCAAAACTCTAAGGCACTTCTAGCAGACATAGAAGCTTCAAATTTAGAATACCATTAGTGTTTCGTATATAAACCAAGGAAAAATTCAAATATTGTGCAATTTCGGTCCAGTTTTCTAGATACACCAACTGCATAAATAAATTTGTAATCCCATATAAATATATAGGATTACAAAGTTACATTTGCAGTGAATGAATCAGTGTACCTATACAAGTATAATTTAGTGGAATAATATGTGTAGATAGGTACCTTAACATAATTATCTTCAAAAGTAACCTGTAAAATGGTCAACGGAATGAAAAAGCAAGAATGGGAGATGTCTTATGTAGCTGTACCAAAATCACGCAAAGTATTAAAGTAGACTAAATTGCCCGAAATTGCCATAAAAGAAATAACACTAATAATCACAACCGCGACTGGCTGAGGTAGTTTTCCCGCTCCACGGCTTTCACGCTTCCCGTACGTAAATTATTTTATTTTATTCAGTTGGCAGCTATATTAAACCTATCCCTCAAATCGGTTTATACACTGCATGGTAGCAAAACGCTCAATCGCTTGGCGGCACGTCTTTGCCGATAGGGTGGTAACTAGCCACTACCAAAGACTCCCATCAAAGCAGACCAGAGAAAGAAAATTCAGTCTGCCGGGGATTGAACCCGGGACCTCCCGCTTAATATACAACAGCGCGCACGCGTTGGTGCCAGCGTGGTCATCAATTTTGAGTTCATATTAGAATGCACCTGATTGATTAACACTTTCGCTGCGTTAGGAGATTTATTCGATCTCTTGCGAGACTTTCGTATTATGCGGCCGCTAAAATAGTGTTTTTTCACTCTGTGCGGGAGGCCTTAAAGTCGTAACGTCTAAAATTCTTTGTATATAAGTAAGACAAATAAACATATTTGCTTCCTATTCAAAATTAGATCGAAGGGCATTAAAATTTTTTTTTGGAGATGTATTAGGTCTCTAACGCACTGTACTATAAAATGTTTCATTTCATGCGTTAGGAGACGTGTTAGTACTCGTGAATCGTACACCTCATAGCCGCAAGTAAAGGAAGGCGGGGAGCGCTGGTGCAGCGTGTCTTTGTTTTAGTGTCGTTCAACTATCGATGCGGACGTTCGCGTGAACATTTGGAAAAAATACACGTAACATCTTAAATACATTTTGAAGTGTATTGGTGAACAATGAGTTCTTGTAAAAGAATTAAGTGTAAAAAGTCAATTTATTTTGGTGAAAATGCCACGAATAAATAAGATTTGGAAATAAATAGTAAAAAATATAACGAAAAATCAATGCCGGATTGTACTGCTGCATCGACCAGTAAAATTAAAATTTTGGAAATCATTCAAATGTTCTCCCCATTCACTGATAGTGGCAGTGATTCTGATTACTATTATATATTCTGATTATCTGATACACATTTAAAACAATCGTATAACAGGTAAAGAAGCAAATAGACAAGAACAGAATCATAGGATAAATGTAGTTATGAAGCGTTCATTTGTGCGCAATGAAACCAATCAATGTGCTTACCATGTTTCAATGAAAAGCACTTATCTTAAGTTACCCACTTTTTCTATCGACAACTGAGATTTTATTTAATTCCCATCACTAGTCGCTACACATATTGAACTATCTTCGGTTGCGGTACGAGGTATAATCTATACCTAATTTTTGTTTTGTATTTGTAGTTTATCCTAATGTGATAACTGCGTGCGAACCTATCAAAAGATAGAACAATAGGCTATCTTGAACCCACAAGAAATTCATAAATATATCATTGGTTTTGAGGAAGATATAAATTATTTTCAAAACTGCTGTTTTAGGAGACTGATCAGGTCTCATACGCACCACAGGATAGGTTAGTTCCGAGATCTTTTACATCTCTAACGCACCAGAATAAAGTTCTTTGAAAATAATGCCGCAAGGAACGTGTTAAGTGAGTCATAACAGTAACAACTGTTAGTAAAATTAATGTATATTAACATTAAATAAATAAAAATAAATATAGAAAATAAGGACAAAAATAACTTTTGTATTTTAATGTTATAACTTCTTGATGAGAGTAAATTTTTATACACTGTGACAAAAAACCGACACCATAAAGTTAGCTTTAGCACCTGTCTCGATGTTTGTCATCAAATCTTGCAAATTGAATTTGATCGAAAATAATAGTAAATCATGTGACAATGCAATATTATGATTACATGGTGCTGATTTGATGGAGGAGCTAGAAGGTAACTAAAGGAAGGCTTTTGGGCTCGTTTGAATCCTCTGGACGAGAAGTTTGTCTTTCAATGATAACCAGGGTCTGATGATGGAGTTGGAATGTGGTCATAGGAACTCAGAAATCTCAAAATTCTATAATCGCTGGTCCAGCTGTCAAGTTGAACGCCCGCTATTTGAACATAAGTTCGAATTTTCGTCGAAAACCCGGGGAGTATTGTTTGAAAATTCTTTTTACACTATCATAAGTACCTTATTACATTAATAGATAAATATTTGCATGTAATTTTATAGTATTGGTCTCACTTTGCTTTTGTTATAAAAAGCAAGCTGGTAGACTTGAAATAGTAGCTTAACGTAGTTGTCTGACAAAATATATATAACTTAAACAGATTCATATATAAATATTTATTTTAAACTAGAATTTCAGCAAATTCTATCTTTCTACACTTAAAATATTAAGTGAAGTAATAGATAGACATTTTAAAAAAACTACCCACTTTTTTATTTATTAATTTAGTAATTTTTTTATTTATAAATTTTTAAACTGATATCAAATACTGATTTTATTAGTTTTATTACCGATATTTAGATCTATTTAAAACAACAAAATATAAATTATATATACATATATCCATACATATTGATATTTATATATATAATCTTACTTGTATTTTATTTACCATTATTTATTTGTTTCTAGTGTATTAAGGAAAAAAACAAACAATGCTGACCCGTCGCAACGCTTTGGCTCGCCAGGAGTCTCCTCCTGGCTCCTGGTGCCAAACTCCACCAGGCTTTGCAGGAATTAAAGCGCATAAAGGAGCAGTGTGTTCTACTGGAAAATGAAAGAGAGGACAATGAAAAAGAGCTTATTAGTGTTTGTGAGAAAAACAATAAATTAAAATCGGAACTGTCAACACTACATGTTAGGTATGATAGTATTGTTGAGGAGCGGGACCAACTACAGTCAGTAGTAGATAGGTTTGACGAGTGCAGGGACGAGTATGAGCGGGCCTTGAGCAGGACCTACCAGCTGGAACAGGAGCTGAGGGATGCCCATCTACGCATTGACGACCTCGAGGAGTCTGCACAGAAAGTCACTGCACAATACAACAACACGCTGTTCGATCAGCTAGTTAGCGGTGCCCCGCAGTTGGTTGCTTCTGCAAATACTTCTGGTTTGGACATTACTACTATTGATCTGACAAATGATACTTTGATTGGCCAAAATAAGTCTAAACCGGAATTTTGTAGTAGAAACAAACTAAAAAAATACTTAAAAATAAACAAAATTATTAAAAAATGTAAAAAACAATTAAAACACATAATAATATAATAAGTAGAAGTATTATAGCTAAAAATAACCTAAAACTAAAAGAAAAATTAAAATCTTGTATTAGTGAGTCTCAAATAACCTACTGTGAGTACCAAAAGGACATAGAATGTTTAGAATATAAAATAAAAAATCTTGAAACTCAACTAGAAAGCGTATCTAGTAAATATGTACTATCCCAGAGGTCGTTGGGAGAGTATTTGGTGGCAATGGATGACATAATTAAAACATCTCAGTACAATGAGGAGCGTTTTAAATCACTGATGAATAATCAGTGTTGTACTTGCTCTAATCCTCCAGAGTCACTTAGTGGGTCTGGTGCTCTGAGTCACTCCGTGACCACGGAGCCTCTGACCCATTTTGCTCCTTCATCTACCTCGTCCGTGGATACATTGTGTGTCAATTTGGTTAATCACAGATCCTCTCCTAATAATATAGTAATGTACAGTGATTTTATCGGTAAAAGTATGGGCACAAAATTAAATGTATTGGGACATAAAATTATAAATAATTGCTATCCAAACTTAAATTATCTGGATATTATGAAGAACATATATAAAACCAAATTTGATTCAAATAGTATAATAATTCTACTAATTGCCAATAGGGGAAACATTAATAGTGAACAGTTAGTTAAACATTTAAATAAATTAAGTCATTTGCCAATTAAAAACATTGTAATGTTCACTTTTCCCTATTATAAGAATGCGCCAGATGCTGAAAATAATATAATTTATAAATTAAATCAGAAATTACATTTATTAAGTAATTATAACAATAAAATAAGTATTATTGACATAAATAGTATATTTAGTTCAGACTCTAACAGTAGTGTTAGTAAAAATAAATGTAATTTAAAATTGACCAAAGGAAGGACTTCCCTTCCTAGTTATTTATCAAGACGGATAGCTAAGTCGCTATCATATTTTTTACATATTACAGCTAAGAATTTAGCTAAACTATCTGCTTCTATTGAGCAGAATAAATTTAAATTTGACATTACCAATGCTTTGGAATTTGTTCCAAATCATTTAAATTAGTCAGTAAGACAACAGAGATTATTCCCTCTAGCGTTATACTGAATAGTAACACATAATTAGCTCATAATTGCCCTATAAATATTGTTAAATCAAATAAAATAAATAATATCAACCTGGTACATCAAAATATTTGTTGTTTAACACAGGGCAAAGAATTAGAGATGGAACTATTCATGAATTCAGAACAAATTGATATTTTATGTATTACAGAGCACTGGCGTAAGGGAACTGAACACATCTTTAGTTTCAGCAACCACCGGGTTAGTAGTTCATTCTGCAGAGTCAACACAATACATGGGGGGTCGTTAATCTTATTACAAAATAATATAAAATGTAAAGAACGGAAAGATATTGTGTCCCTCTCTGTAGAATGCACAATAGAGATGTCTTGTGTAGAACTTGAGCAATTCATAATAGTGTGCGTATACAGGCCTGGTTCCTCTGATTATTTTAAATTTGAAGAAGTTCTTGATCAAGCCTTAAGCAAATTGTCAAAATCTATTAAACATTTGATTGTATGTGGCGATTTCAACGTCGATATTCTTATTAATTGTTCGCAGACTTACAACATACTAAATTTATTTAAATCATATAACTTGTTTAACTTATTTTTTGAGCCAACTAGATATTGCAATACAATCTCAACATGTTTAGATAATATATACTGTAACATTAATCCTGATAGTAAGATAATATTCAATAAATTAGATTCAGACCATTGTGGTCAACTAGCAAGTTTTAGTGTAGAAAAAAAAAGGGTTAAGAAACGAAAAATAGTATGTAGGCCAATGACAGCAAGTCGCCTGAATTGTGTGAGAGTTAATTTGTGTAATAAGCTTCCTTTCTTGAGTAATGACATGGATCCCAATTTAATGTATAAAACATTTTTTGAGACATTTTTAAATGAATTTAACTCCATATATAAATCCAAGGAGATTACAGTTTGTGACGCCCCAATATTTAGCGAGTGGGCTACTGTAGGTATATATAAGAGTAGACAGAGATTGTATGAGTTGTAAGCAGAAAGACAGTTTAACACAACGAAAAAATTTCAAAATTATGTTAAATTATACTCAAAAACATTCAAAGTAGTCTGTCAAATTGCAAAGAAGAAATATATTAGTGATAAAATATTAAATAGTGTCGACAAAGTAAAATCTACTTGGAAAATTATAAATGCGGAAACGGGTAAATTTAAAAGTAATGAGAGTGACTATAAAATTAATATTAATGGCAAAATCATTACTGAAGACCTAGAAATTGCCAACGAATTTGAAAAATTCTTCACTCGCATACCGGTAGAATTAACTAAAACCCTGAACTCATCTACTCCCATTGCAGAATCATTGTTGAAATCTAACGTACCTATGTGTAATGTAGAATTTAAATTTAGTCATGTGAATAAGTATTGTATTTTAAAGGCTTTTAAATTGTTAAATATAAAAAGAACACCAGATCTCTGGAGCATTTCTGTACATCTTATAAATTCCCTAATTGAAATAGTTGCTCCAGAACTGGCTTTAATTTTTAATAATTGTATTGATAGTGGTGTGTTTCCTGACTTGATGAAAGGAGATGGGGACTTTTGGGCCAAAATGTAATAAGTAGAGATATGGTTTAAAAAATTGGTTATATTTTTTTATCTTACAATATAAAAAATCAACTTAATTCTGAATCTGGGAGCTTAGAAAAATGAAAAAGATTGTTTTCATCAAATTAATCGGGTATCGATTCAACTAAAATCGATTACAGAATTAAAAAAAGAAAGGTTTCTACTAGTTAATTGACTCAAAGTATTTAGATACATAATATTGAAGTTGTAAACGATAAAGTTCATTTAAATAAAGTTACATTAATAGCGAAAATATCATTTAATATTTGAAAATAATATCGATATCGTATTGATTTAAAATAAATCATATTTTTAGTGACAGCTAACAACTGACTGACATTGATACTAGCCGTTTATTTTTTACCTACATTTCCTAGATGACATTTTAATAATAATAGAGGAAGAATTAAGTATGAAATACATTCAAAGGATTTTTTTTAATTCTGAACAATATTTATTAGTGTTTCAAGTTATTGATATTTGTAATGAGTTTTCAAACATTCTTTACTAAATGTAAGAAAAATTAGTGCTTTAAGAACTTAGTGATCAGGTTTTTTAATAGACTTTGTAACATAACCTCATTTTTACAAAACGTTTAATAACTCCGCTCTCAGATAGCGAAAATATACAGAATTTTCAGCGAGGGATCTATAAACCTGAATGCATTAATTGATACCATTTTCATTTCATTACATTTTGGCCCAAGAATGTATGGAATCGTATCCATCTCCTTTAGCAAGTTAATGCCTTTATTTAAATCTGGAAGTACCGCAGATCCTTTTAACTTTCGTCCAATATCGGTACTTCCCACTTTCAGTAAAATCTTTGAAAAAATTATCCTAAATCAACTTCAAAAACATTTTGAAAGTAATGAACTCTTACACAATAAACAATTTGGTTTTACTCGCGGCCGGTCTACTACTGATGCTGGAATTAAACTTTTAGAGACAATTTATGAGGCCTGGGATCAGTCACACGATGCCTATGGTGTATTCTGTGACCTTTCTAAAGCATTTGATTGTGTCCAGCATCAGACATTAATCAGGAAACTACATCATTATGGAATCCGGGGTACCGCTCTCGATTTTTTCACTTCTTATTTGAGGGGCAGGACCCAAAGCGTGGTGATCAACGACAAGCGGTCCCCCGGCTCTCTTGTAACAATGGGAGTACCTCAAGGTTCGATTTTAGGTCCCTTTCTATTTCTGGTTTATATTAATGACCTCCCTCATCTTGTTAGAGATGATCATGAGATAGTCTTGTTTGCAGATGATACATCTTTACTGTTTAAGGTTAAACGTGGACAAAATTCACTCGACGATGTAAACAGGGCTCTCTCTAAGATTATCCACTGGTTTAATGTAAATAATCTACTATTAAATGAATCCAAAACAAAATGTGTGAGATTCACTTTACCGAATGTTAAGTTGGCTACAACCAGTATCAGGATTAGGGATAAGGAAATAGAATTGGTCGATCAGGCTGTCTTTCTGGGTATAACCTTAGATTCAAAATTACAGTGGGGTCCTCATATTGGGAAGTTATCTGGCAGACTCAGCTCCGCAGCTTACGCAGTAAAAAAAATACGCCAGTTGACGGATATCAAAACCGCGCGATTAGTATATTTCAGCTATTTCCACAGCATCATGACTTATGGTTTACTGCTGTGGGGAAACGCTGCTGATATTCAATGTATATTTATTTTGCAAAAGAGAGCTGTCAGAGCTATCTACGGTATGGGCACCCGTGAGTCTTTACGAAATAAATTTAAGGAAATAAAAATACTAACTGTTTACTCTCAATATATTTTTGAAAATTTATTATACACACATAAAAACAAAAATAAATTTGTCAAGAACTGTGATAGACATAATATAAATTTAAGAAATAAAAATAAATTGGCCATTCCTAATTTTAGGCTCCACAAAATAAGTAACTCTTTTGTAGGTAACTGTATACGCATGTACAATACACTGCCTGGTAATGTGCAAGACTTGTCCCTAAATAAATTTAAGCACTTCATTAAATCCAAATTATGTAGTAAGGCATATTATAGCATTAAAGATTTTTTAAATGACAAGGCTGCTTGGCAGTGACATGATTTGCTCGTTCTTTATGAATACATTTTTTGTATCTACAAAATATGATGACTTTAATTGTTAAAAAGAGTACCGAGAGTTTTTTTTCCTCCGGCTTTTTTTCTCTCGGCCTACACTAGGAACATTATTATATTATTGTAATATTTAGTAAACATTTTTTTTTTTTGACGTTCGTTGAGTGTGTAATCAATCACCTAATAACGAATAAAATATTTTGATTTTGATTTTGATTCAGTAATAAGCCCCATCGAGTTTTGACTCGTTTGGTCCGTCTTAACGAATACTTTGTTTTGAAATGGTTACCAGGGTCTGATCTGATAATAGAGCTGGAAGGTGGCTATAGGAACTTCGCAATGAAACGACCCAAACTCATCGAGTTCTTCGACGACCGAGTCTTGACGAGTAATTTATCTTCCAAAGCTAACCAGGGTCTGATGATGGATCTGGAAGGTGGTCATAGGAACTCTGTAATGAAACGACGCAACCTCAACTAATTTCGGCTCGTTTGATTCGTCTTCACGAGTACTTTATTTTTAGATGGCTACCAGGGTCTGATCTGTTGATGGAGCTGGAAGGCGGGCATAGGAACTTCGCAATAAAACGGCAAAACATCATCGATTTCGAGCTCGTTTGGATCATCTTGACGAGTAGTTTATCTTTCATGGTAACCAGGGTCTGGTGATGGAGTTGAAAGGTGGTCATGGGAATTCTGTAATGAAACGACGCAACCCCATCGAGTTCGGGCTCGATTGAATCGTCTTGACGAGTAGTTTGTCTTTCAAAGGTAACCAGGGTCTGATGATGGAGCTGGAAGGTGATCATAGGATCTCTGTAATGAAACGACGCAACCCCATCGAGTTTCGGCTTGTTTGATTCGTCTTGACGAGTACTTTGTTTGTAAATGGATACCAGGGTCTGATATGATAATGGAGCTGGAATGTGGCCATAGGAACCAACAAAAATACTTTAAAAAATACTTTTGTACCTATAAGTACTACACGTATGGAGAAGTTTAGATGTGGTATTGTGGCAAAACTTCCTTATTTATCATACATCAATGATCCCAATTACTTATATAACTCTTTATTTAAATTAGTAAAAACTGAATTTTCTACAATATTTACTTCTAAAACAGTCAATTCAGGGGGTCTCTTGACATTTGGTGAATGGCCAACACCTGGCATATGTAAGAGCAGACAAAGGCTCTATGAATTGTACAGTGCAAAAGCCTATAATCATAGTGTATCGTTTGCTTCTTTTGTAAGTGCCTACTCAAAAATGTTTAGAAGAGTATGTTCCATGGCTAAATCCTTGTATATTAAAGACAAAATAAGAAATGCACATAATAAAATCAAAATGACATGGAACATAATTGCTTGTGAAAGTGGAAGAGTCGCAGATCGCAGCTTCGATTTTAAGTTAAAAATTAATAATAATTTTGTTACCTCAGACCGAGAAGTTGCATCTGAGTTTGAAAAATTTTTCACTGACATTCCACTTTCAACAACACAATCACTTAATTCATCACCATGTATTGCCGAATCTTTGCTAAAGGAAAACGTTAAAGAATGTAATGTAATATTTACATTTAAACCCGTAAACCCCAAAGATATAATAGTAGCCTTCAGAAGCTTGGACGTCAAGAAAACTGCTGATCTATGGGGTTTATCTGTAAAAGTTGTTAGTTCCATAATTGATGTCGTTGCACCTCATCTAGCTACTATATTTAATGGCTGTATAGAACATGGTGTGTTTCCTGATCTAATGAAACACAGTAAAGTAATTCCCATTTTTAAATCAGGCAGTACCCTAGACCCTAATAATTTTAGACCTATTTCAGTACTGCCAACATTTAGTAAAATTTTTGAAAAAATTATACTCGGGCAAATGTTATCGTATTTTAATGCACACAATCTACTACATAAGAAACAGTTTGGTTTTACAAAAGGTCGCTCCACAGCAGATGCTAGTGTTGAGCTAATTAAAAATGTTTTTGAGGCATGGGAAAGGTCGCAGGATGCTCTTGGGATATTCTGTGACTTATCTAAGGCCTTTGATTGTGTGCATCACGAGACGTTGATCAGGAAACTGCGTCATTATGGGATTAGAAATAAGGCACTCAACCTCCTGAATTCCTATTTGAGTAATAGAATACAGAGGGTTGATGTAAATGGTAAGAGATCTCCTTGGGCTCCTCTAGATATGGGGGTTCCACAAGGCTCTATTCTTGGGCCATTTCTCTTCCTTATTTACATAAATGATCTGCCATTTTTTGTACAGGACAAACATGAGATAGTATTGTTCGCTGATGACACTTCACTTATTTTTAAGGTAAAACGTAATTTACCTATGTATGACGATGTAAACGATGCTCTCTCAAAGGTTGTCTATTGGTTTGATTCGAATAATTTACTATTAAATAACAAAAAAACAAAATTAATAAAATTCACGACACCTAATGTTAAAGTTGTTGATAATGGTGTAGAATTAGGAGGGGAAATGTTAAAACCGGTAAAGTTCCCTAAATTCCTAGGTTTAACTATAGATTCGAAATTGCAGTGGGATCTCCATGTTGAGGGGTTAGCGAATAGGCTCAGCTCTGCAGCGTTCGCGGTAAAAAAAATTAGACTTATTACTGACGTAGATACAGCTCGCGTAGTATACTTTAGTTATTTTTATAGTATTATGTCCTATGGAATCTTATTATGGGGAAATGCAGCTACCGTTAATACAATTTTTGTCCTGCAGAAAAGAGCTATTCGTGCAATTTATAGTTTAGGCCCTAGAGTATCATTAAGAGATAAATTTAAAGAAATAAAAATATTGACTGTTGCTTCTCAATATGTGTACGAAAATGTTATGTATGTTCATAAAAATATACACGAATTTCCCGGGAATTGCGACATGCATAGCATTAATACTAGGAACAAACATAAACTTGTAATGCCTGTAACTCGCTTACGCCGAGTCAGTAATTCTTTTTATGGACAATGTATACGCTTATACAACAGGCTCCCAGAAAAAGTTCAAAAAGCTTCTATTGCTAAATTTAAAAAAATTGTGAAAGAACGTTTGTGTACTAAAGGATACTATTCGATAAACGATTTTCTAGAAGATAGTACGCCCTGGGAATGATGTGATCGCCGCCAGGCTATTTCAACTTAGAGAGAATTATTGTTATTTCAATTTACATTAGAAAAAAAAAACATTACGTTAAAAAAAAATATTAGTCCCGCTGAGTTTCTTTCGCCAGTTCTTCTCAGGTCAGAGGCTTCTTCTTTCCGAACTGGTGGTAGACTCATGACATTCAGTGAATAATTGTAATAATTTTATGCTGAATAAAATATTTTGACTTTTTGACTTTTTGATAACAACCGGGACCGACGACTTTACGTGTTCTCCGAGGCACGGTGGGGAGAACCACAAGGACATAACCCCATACCGGAAACAAACATTTTTACAAATACAAATATCTGTCCCGAGTGGGAATCGAACCCGCGACCGCCGGCGCGGGGTGTTGAGGTGACTACTCGCACCCCTACACCAGAACGGTCGTCACATGTAGAATACGAAATAAGAAACCAAGTATGGTTCTCCAAAGTTAAGCTTAAAAATACCGGTGTTACGGTTTCTGAATTCCTGACCAAGGAGCGTCATGAAGCTTTTTTATGTGCAAGACAATTGTATGGAATTACTAAATGCTGGACTAAGGATGGTTTCATTATCGTCTCTGGGACTGATGGTACTCGTCATCGAATTAGGTCAAGGGCTGAACTGGATAATATTCCTGGGTTTGTCAGTCAAATCCAAGCTGGTGCCTCTTCCCCCGCGAACCTTACACAAAAACAGAATCTCAACCAAGGTAGACTAGGTCCAGTCAGCAGATCCAAGAGGGTTGTTAAGAAACAATAATGAATTAATTCGTTTCGAGTTCGTCAATTACTTCTTCAGTATGGTAATTAGATCGATGTCTTTTGTTGTAACACGGGTGTATTTTACATTTACATTTGTTTTGCTGTAACTTTTATTTTACTATACCATCACTTATATTATTAATATTTTAATTAATTTATAACAAATATACCCATCAATAAACATTAATTTTATTTGACAGCTGAACAATGTTGCGGCAATTGGCAAATGACATCGACAATGACAAATTTACTCAATGACAACTTGTTTTGGCCTTGGATGCTGGCTATTTTGTCTTAGTATTTTTTGATATATTGTTACTGAGTCATTATGATTTGATGTACTTGATGTTTATTTTTTATTTCTTTTTTAATATTTTTACTTGTTTAATATTACTTTAAAAGGTTCGAGTATAATATGTATTTTTTTCTATAGCTTAATTTTTCTGTGTTATTGTTGTACCATCTAGAGTTAGTTTAAATTACTACATAATATGCTGCCGGTGGGTAGTAAAATGTTTGTTTTTGATATTTTGGTATACTTATACATAGTAGTGTTTTAATTTTAGTTTAGTTTGTTATATATATTCATATATATATTCTTTTTTTTTCATATTTATTTTGTATTAATATTAATATTTTATTTTATATTTATTAATTTTATATTATTATATTATGATTCATAGCGATGGCGATCAAGGTGATACTTTTTGTTCTATTTCTTCCTCGGATGAATTAACCAGTGACGACAGTTTCTTTAGTCTTTCTTCGCTCAGTGATGACTTAGACGCACATTTTCGTAATTCTCCAAAATGTTTTAACTTAATCCACATCAATGCCCAGAGTATTCCTGCTCATTTTTCCGATATGTTGTCCTCCTTTCAAAATAAAAACTTACATGCTATTTTAGTTTCAGAGTCTTGGCTAAAGCCATGTCTTCCTTCAACATCTTTCTGTTTACCAGGTTTTCACTTAATTCTAAATGATCGTTTGGCTCGACCTGGTGGAGGCGTTGCTATCTACTTACGATCTCATATTCCATTTACCGTTATTGATCATTCGCAACACCAAAATAGCCCTGGAGCAGAGCACCTATTTGTCGAAATCCTTTTTTCTCACACTAAACTTCTCCTTGGTGTTTACTATAACCCGAACCTTGCCATTGATTATTTTATGTCCTTTGAAAATCTTTTAGAAAAGTTTACTCCTCTTTATCCACACACCATTATCATGGGTGACTTTAATACATGCCTTCTCAAAAAAGACTCTCGAGCCAAACGTTTTACTTCTATAGTTCAAGCAGCTAATATGCATATATTACCCTTATCTGCGACTCACACATTTCCTAATTGTTTATCTTCCCTTCTTGATTTAATCCTTGTTTCCTCTGTTGACCATGTCGAAAAATATGGTCAATGTGTTGCTACTGCTTTCTCCTATCATGATCTTCTTTTCTTGTCTTACAAATTAAATCCTCCTAAAGCTAAACCTAGAATTATTCCGCAGCGCAATTTTGGTGGAATGAACGTTGAAAAATTGCGTGAAGATGTTTCAAATCTTGACTGGTCAGGAGTATTTAATTCAATGTCAATTGATGAGCAGTTAAGCACTTTTAATTACTTGCTAATTCAACTTTATGACAAACATGCTCCAATTCGACCGGTGCGAATGAAACATCTACCAGCTCCTTGGCTAACTAAGGAAATTAAATGCTTACAAAAAAAAAGAACAACGCCAAAGCTAAATTTAGACTCGATCCTAGTTTATCAAATCGTGAGAAGTACAGGAAGATTCGGAATCGTTGTAACAGGCTATGTAGGGATGAACATCGACGGTATATCTATACATCTGTTATTGAGGAAAATAACTCTGCTCGAGTTTGGAACTTCCTCAAATCACTTGGAGTTGGGAAACCAAAACAAGACATTCATTCTCAAAATTTAAATTTAAATTTGCTTAATCAGCATTTCTCATCTTCTGTTATATTTGATAACCAAATAAAATTAAACACAATTTCCCAAATTTCAGATTCTCCAACTCCTGATACTCCTTTATTTCAATTTAGTCAATTCACTTATAGTGATGTTAAGAGAAATATTCTGGCTATATCATCCAATAGTGTTGGTTCAGATTGCATTAGTCGTAACATGATAATTCCAATCATAGATTATTTAGTTCCCATCATAACACATATTTTAAATTTTTCTATTCGAAGCGGTACATTTCCATCTTGCTGGAAAGATGCTATAATTATCCCATTGCCAAAAAAACCTAATTCTATTTCCTTCTCTGATTTACGCCCAATATCTATCCTCCCATTCCTATCTAAAGTTCTCGAGCTATAACCAATTAAACCTTTTTCTCTGTAGATACAACCTCTTAAGCCCATTTCAATCCGGTTTTCGCTCAGGTTATAGTACGACTACTGCATTAGTTAAAATCACTGATGATATACGTATGGCCAAAGATAATCGGGAGCTTACTATCTTGACATTACTTGACTTTACTAAAGCATTTAATAGTGTAGATTTCGATATTTTGCTGGCCATATTGAGTTCTCTTAACATATCTCCTATTGTGATTGACTGGTTTCATTCTTACTTGCATGGTCGCCGGCAACGTATACGACTTAATGACGCCTATTCCGATTGGTCTAAGATTAATGCCGGTGTGCCGCAAGGTGGGGTGATGTCTCCACTTCTTTTTTCAATCTTCATTGATACTATTAGTCAACATATCTCTTCTCCCTACCACCTGTATGCTGACGATCTCCAAATTTACTTGCATACAAGTTTAATTTAACTACCAAACACGATATACGCCTTAAATCAGGAACTCGAACGTATTATCAATTGGAGCAAGTGTTATGGTCTGAAAGTAAATCCCTCTAAATCTCAGACTATAATTATCGGAAGTCAAGTTTGGGTATCATATTTGACAAATTTATGTCGTGGGATTCACAAATATGCGAAGTTAGCAAAAAATTTTTTTCTACTATGGGTTCTTTAAGGAGGTTGCGAAATTTTCTTCCCATTCCCACTAAAATTGCTCTTGCCCAATCCCTTCTTCTCCCTTTACTTGATTACGCTGACATTTGTTACCTGGACCTAAGGGAGGACCATCTGAATAAACTTGAGCGTCTTCAAAATTCCTGTTTTCGGTTCATATTTGGACTTCGCAAGTATGACCATATCTCTAAATTTCGTAACAAGCTCAAGTGGCTTCCTATACGTCTGCGCAGGAATACTCATATACTATCGCTTCTTTATTCTGTTTTATTTAATCCTGTTCTACCATTCTATTTAAAAGAACACTTTGAGTTTCTCTGTGACTCACATAATAGAACACTTCGTTCTAGAGAAAATCTGATTCTGAAAATTCGAAGTCACTCTTCTTCTTTTTACAGCAAGTCCTTCTGTATTGAAGCTGCACGCTTATGGAATACCTTACCGTTGTCCATTAGACGTGCACCGTCACTGGCATCCTTTAAAAAAGGAATCAAACAGTACTATTTACATCTTTGAGACTTTAGTCGTCCGCATCTCTAACTATTGAATTTATGTATATATGTATATTTGTTTATATGTACGGTTGTTATATGTATATTTATGTATGTGTGTATGTATGTATATATATGTATGTATATATGTATTATGCTAAGTTATATATGTAATTGTATTTATTATTGTTACGTATTTATATATGTAGTGTACGTATACTATTTATGTAATATTTTGTTTTATATTATAGTGATTTGCATTGATTAGTTATTTATGTATAGTTTTTTTTTATTTTTTTTTTTACTGTGGTTTTTGTTTACTCTGTACACCTTCACCGCTTTTTATCACATTAACCGCTTTTTATCACATTAACTCCTTGACGTTGGTTGTCTGGAAGAGATCGCTGCTTAGCGATAAGACCGCCTTTAGTACATAAGTCTTTTATTTTATACTTAAACTGTTTGTCACTTGTATGTGTACAATAAAGAGTAAATAAATAAATAAATAAATAAATAAATACTGTCAACACATATCACATTCTATAGTGTTACAAAAAAAAAATTACAAAAAGAATTACAAAGAAAATCTATAATAGAAGTTGACCGTAGAGAGAAAATAATATATATTTACTAAAAATTAATTAAAGCACATTATTTTCATTCTATTTATTTGTAAGTAATTTCTGTACATTTACGTTAAAATGATTTCACAAAAGTAAATTGGAGAAATTCATTTCGTTGCATTTTCTACTCGCTAAGTCTAACCATTTTTTTTTTCGTTTATCTGCTTTTATTGGCGCATCAAATGAATATTTTATTTGGAGTACCATATGACGGCCGGCTGGTCGAGTGGTCAGACAACTGGACACTTTACGCAGCGGTCGCGGGTTCGAATCCCGCCAGGTGCAGATAATCTGTATGACGAATATAGATGTCTGCACCGGGTCATGGATGTGTATTTATGTATATATGTATTTATATCTTAAATTTATTTCCGTTCCTAGTACCTGTAACACAAGTTCTTACGAACTTACCACGGGGCTAGGTTAACGTGGTGTGATTGTTGGTTAATATTTAATATTTATAAGTAGATTGACAGATATGACGTTATTCTTTCACCTGAATATGACGAAAATGAATTACAGTACACAGCGATAACAATTGCACATCGACCTTTGGAAAAAGACCATCGACTAATTTCGGCTTCGTAGAACGTTATCTCTGTGGCACACTACCACCCAGCGGCTTGCCAGGATAAAGGTATTATAGATAGAGCAAGGGAGCCAGGTCTCCAGCTGTCTCTCGGTCAGAAGGAGAGAGACGATCGTGATACCGGTTGAATTACATACCAATATAATATTACTGTGCATATTAGATTAGTTTCTATGATTTGTTTGTTGTCGAAAAATTAAAATAGAAGTAAATAATTGATGTACACAAAAAAAAATTTTTGAACGAGATTTGAACTTGAGACCGCAAGGCCAACGGGGTACCGCGATCTTCTCTCTCTTTCTAACCGTTGGACGTTTCCGCTTACAGGCAGCCGTATGTCTTCCCTACTCTATTGATAATACCTCTATACTTGCCAGTCAATGATAATCGCACTAAGAGATATGATTCATATTCGAAAATTATTACATCAATATTACCAACCTAATCTGTCGAGGAAGAAAAAATTACCGTAAAACGGGGTGACTAGGTACGAATACTATATCGGTAAAATATAATTCATAGTTAATGTAGTCTAAATTATTAGTAAATTTCATTTCTCGTTTTATGCGATTCCTATTCACCCCGTTTTAAGCTATTAAAACTAATGACATAGGTCCTTAGTGCTTCTTAGGACCTATGTCGAAGAAGAAGCACCATCTATCGAAAAAATGACATAATTTTTCTTGGACAGTCTGAAATATAATTCATAACTTAAATAATTTCTACGGTTTTTTTTAGCAAAAGTATTATATTGTTATTTCAATCAGTGATACTATAATTATCACATGATTTTAATATTAAATTTTTATTAAAATTTTTATGTTTTGTGATGTGGTAGAACGATATGTAACCTATACGGTTACATATCGTTCTACCACATCACACAATAAGAAAGTAGAAGGGTAAGAAGTTGCAAGCCGCTGCTACCACCTATGTGACTTTAATCGTTAATTCGTTACCGTTTGTCTGTTGTCAGTCGTTATTCAATTGCGTTGGAGTGCGGTTGCGTTCAGTCCAAAATATATAATATACAGTTCTTAAAACTCCCAACTTTAAATTATTTAAAGTTATACAATGGCATTTTAAGGAAATAGAGGTAAACCTTTACGAGATCAGTTACGCGAAATTATCTACAATGTTTATGAATATTTTGTAACCGACGCCGACAGATTTGAAAAAAATTAGAGTGAAAATGTAAGTAATTATTTTAAGAAGGTTCAAGACCGAGTTGCAAATGCCACTGGAATTTGAAGAAGAACTTTGAACAATATATTAAACGAAGTTACGAGTAGTACTGAAGCACCTTTCACTGCAATTGTATTCAACTCTCGGAAAAAAGGGAGACCAAAAAAGCTATTTTGATTAGATATTGACTATGATAACAACAGGGATCGACGGCTTTACGTGCTCTTCTAAGCACGGTGGAGAGATCCACAAAATCCCACACGAGAAACGAATATTTGTACAAATACAAATATCCCCCACGAGCGGGAAACGAATCCACAACCGCTGGTGTTGAGGTTGTTCCGTATCTATAAAATAATATAAAAATAATACATCGATTTAATTCAATTAATTATTAAAACCAAACTACTTAGATATATATGATTCGTATGTTTCTACCCGCGAATAAAAATAAAAAGAAATGATTGCAATCGTTAAATTGTATATTTATAGAATTAAGAATTTTGAAATGGTTTTTATAAAATGATACTGTTTAAATAAAAGAAATAAAAAATTGTAACGGGCAACATTGTGTGACGTTGGGCGGAGAGCAGTGAGAGGGAGCAGAGGCGGTGAGGTGTGGAGAGAAGGGGTGAGGTGTGGAGAGAAGGGGTGAGGTGTGGAGAGGAGGGGTGAAGTGTGGTGAGGAGAGGATAGTCGAGCAGCCTGCTGAGCATTCCTTTTGGCGAGAGCGAAGTGATCGGACAAGAAATTATTTTCTATTAAATTATTTGTAAATTCAATCAAGAAATAAATCAATTTAACTGTCATTACGTTTTTATTTTTAGCTACTCGAATAACGGCGTTACATATCAGAAGAGGGATCAGCCCAAAATGAAGAGAAGCAGTGAACATCCAAGTCGAGCTGTACGAGCAAAGAGGAACCGGGACTGGCACGTAAGCGAATCCAATATTAATAACTTTAATAGTAAAACTCATTCTGTTTCCTATAAACAATTTGATAAAATGAGGGTAGATAAAAAGTTAAAGAATGTTTGAATAATGATGGTGATACGTTAAAATATAGATACCCTCGCTTACAAAATACTGAGAAATTAGTTCCTGACTATGATCCGGATAGTCGTGATTTAAATATAAAAAGCTGTATTAAGAAAATTAAACAATTAGGCATAATTTACAATTGGGACTATGAAACAAAATCATTTATTTTACAATCAAAGTTACAAGGCCAAGTGAGGCAGTGGTTTAATAGATTAGATTCTTATGATCATTCCTGAGAGGAATGGAAAGCTATGATCATACGAGCTTTTCCACGTCATCATAATTATGCTTCTTTGTTAGATGAACTTATGTATAGAAAGAAACTTTCATCAGAATCTATGACTAAGTATTTTCAAGAAAAATTAGCAATGTGTTATAGATGTCAACTGAGCGAACAAGCTGCCTTATCTTGTATTGTGCGAGGGCTGCCATAAGAACTCAGGGCGAATGCACTAGCATTCCAAAGCCGTACTCCAGACGAGCTGTACGAAGATTTTCTGTTTAACTTTGATTCTTACCAGATTAATCACCAGAAATTACAGAATGATCCTGCTAAGTCACTCGGATTGAATAAAGTTTCCAGCGGAGAAGGGTCCAAAACTCAGCTTCACGGAAGATAATCGCCGGTTTGCTACAGCTGTAATGAAGTAGGACGCGTGGCAACTATCTGTAATTTACCTGATAAACGTAAGTGTTTTAGATGTAGTAAACTAGGTCACATGGCGAGTGCGTGCCATACAGCAAAAGATGATCACCAGAACAGCGCGAAGGCGGTCCACCAGATATCAAGTTTGAACAACATGTACCAGAAGAGTTTTAAGGTAAATGACATGTTTATCAAAGCTTATATAGATACCGGTAGCGAACTCAATGTAATCTCTAAGGGGGCGTCCGATGCTTTGAAACTGAGGGTAGGCCCCACCAATATTGTTTTGAAGGGCTTTAATAGTAGCTCAGTTCATGCAATAGGAGAAGTTCAGTTTGACCTTTTGGTAGATAAGCAGTTAATTAAAACCACAGCTGTCGTAACTGACGTAGATATGGGAGATATCACCTTATTTATTAAACAAACTATTATAAACAGCGAAGATATGACTTTTAAAGTTTCTAAATATGGAGTCACTTTATCTGGAATGTCTAATCCACCTCGTTAGGTGGATTACTTAATGTATATAAATGTATGTGCTGAAGCGAGTAGTTTCAGAGTTGAACTAATTGAAGGCACAACTGTACCAGTCCGAGACAACCTAGTTCGACTGATGGTTCAAGGAGCTGGATGAGGAGACTATTGTACGAAGCCAAGACAAACCAGTATAGGCAGCATTACGTACGCTATAGCCAGCGCAGTACTTCAAAAGGGTGAAGGCTACGTCAGGGTCTGCAACATAGGATCAGATGCAATTAGCTGGAAGAAAGGCATGACGATTACCAGAGCTGAGAAGTGTACATCAGACTTTGAGGTGAGTGAAAATAATTTAGAATTGAGGAGAGATGAGTTAGTAAAAAAAAAAATGATAAAGAGTTAGAGACATTAGAGATAGGCAACATAGGAGAATTTTACAATTGCGCATTTATTAAACTTTTAAAATCATATAGAATTTTTTTGCTAGTTTAGTACTAAGGAAGAGAAATAGGTTGCACTTATTTGGGTGAAATGAATATTATATATTAGTGTATATTAGAGATTATCCCTAGGTATAGATTAGCACATTCAGAGAGACAAATTGTAACGAAATTAGTCGATGATTTAATAAGTGGGGGAATTATAAGGTAATTCAATTCAGAGTATGCGTTTCCGATTATCCTTGTGCGTAAGAAAAATGTTGATTATAGGGATTTAAATGCAATTACAATCAAATATCGTTTTCTGTGTCCCACATTGACGATCAATTAGCTAAGTTGTCAGGTAAAAGTTGTTTCACGAGCTTGGATCTGTTTTCGGGCTATCATTATGTTAAAATTCATCCAAACTCTATAAATAAGACTGCTTTTATTACACCAAATGGTCTGTATGAACACTTGATGGTACCGTTTGGACTGGCTAATAAACCGTCGGTATTAATTCGCGTTATTAAAAAAAAATTAATAAAACTTGTAGGTAGTAATGAATTCGTTACATTTATGGATGACATGTTATTATCTACTTCTTGTATCTCTGATGGTTTGAAATTACTTGAAAAAGTTTTTATTCGATTAAAGAAAGCGGATTTAAAATTAAATTTAAAGAAATGTTCGTTTCTTAAGTCTAGTGTTTCTTTTTATGGCCACGAAATTAGTTCGAATGGTATTAGAGCGGGTAGTCCAAAAAATTAACAAAGTATTTAATTTTCCTAAGCCTAGTAATTTACATCAATTACGTCAATTCATATATATATTATCATATAAAGTTTATGTAGTTATTTTAGAAAGTACATAAATAAATTTGCTCTTATAGTAAAACCATTAACCGATTTGACAAAAAAGTCTTTGGAATGGTCATGGGGACACAAGACCATAGTTTTAATGAAATAAAACAAAATTTATGTTCACGACCGGTTTTTGCTCTATATGATCCATTGTTACCTTGTGAAATTCATACAGACGCGAATAAGATCGATATTGTGGGTATATTATTTCAGTTACAAAATGAACGCGAATTAAAACCGATATTTTATTTCAGTAGAGTAACTTCACGTGAAGAATCAATGTATCATAGTTACGAACTAGAAACATTAGCTTTTGTAGATTCATTAAAACATTTTCTAGTGTATGTACTGGGACATTTGATCAAAGTAGTCACGAATTGCTCCGCCGTGAGATATACCCTTTTAAAGAAAGATTTAGTTCCTCGCATAGCTCGCTGGTGGCTTAGGATTCCGGAGTTCGATACTAAGATCGAGTATAGACCTGGAGACCGTATGAAACATGTCGATGCTCTGAGTCGTTACCCATCAACCGATATAGTAGCTCCAATAAATATTGATCCTTTGATCGTATTATTAATATAAATATGATGTCCAGCTATGACTGGTACTTGACGGTACGGTACGGTAGGAAATACTTGGAATGATGTTAAAAACAATTATAAAATTAAAAATGATAGTTTATATAGGATAAAATTGTATGGTGATAGATTAGTAGTACCGGCATTTGCTAGATAGAAATTCATGCAAAAACTTTACGATAAAATAGGCCAAATAGGTATTAAACGGTGCGAAGAGCTAATTAAGTCAGATTATTGGTTTCCGAATATGACTCGTTTCATTAAAAAAAAAAATGTGAATAGCTGTTTAGAGTGCGCTTACGCTAAAGTACCTACCAAAAAACTGAGTGGCGAATTGCATCCTATGCTCAAGCCTAATATCACTATGGAAGAAGTTCATATTGACTATCTAGGCCCATTTTGTAGAACACGGAAAGGTCATCAATATATTTTAATGCTTGTAGATTCTTTTTCTAAATTTTTTGATAGCATGTGCAACTAGAACAATAAATCCTGTGGGGGTAGATTAATGCCGAATTCAACTTGTCATGTAGACTCTACACCTGTATAAATAAAACGTAAAAATGCTTCAAAGCGATTAGAGCGACGAACTGAAATAATAAAACGAAATTATGATAAGCGCCATAAACCTGAGAACACGTTTAAAAAGGGGGCATTTAGTTCTTTGGAAGCAAGCTCCATCAGGTGGTGGTGAAGTTAAAAACGTAAATAATAAATTAAAAGTGCTTTACTCTGGGTCTTATATTGTTCAAAAGGTATTAAATAACAGGTGATATGAAATTAGAAGTGTAAAGGGCATGCGTGGTTACAAAAAGTTCTCCGGTGTAGTAGCCGCAGATTCTCTCCGTACTTATCGAAGTGCCCCAAACCCTAGCGAGACTACCAGCGATGATGACGTCGTTACTAGGGATGACTTGATTGATTTAGTAGAAAGTTAAAATCTGTGTATGTTGCACCAATTGCGGTGCAATTGTTTCAGGATGGCCGACTGTAACGGGCAACATTGTGTGACGTTGGGCGGAGAGCAGTGAGAGGGAGCAGAGGCGGTGAGGTGTGGAGAGAAGGGGTGAGGTGTGGAGAGAAGGGGTGAGGTGTGGAGAGGAGGGGTGAAGTGTGGTGAGGAGAGGATAGTCGAGCAGCCTGCTGAGCATTCCTTTTGGCGAGAGCGAAGTGATCGGACAAGAAATTATTTTCTATTAAATTATTTGTAAATTCAATCAAGAAATAAATCAATTTAACTGTCATTACGTTTTTATTTTTAGCTACTCGAATAACGGCGTTACAAAATACAAAGACTGGCTATTAAAAACGACGGGGGTAGTCTAATTTGTTGGGATAAAAATACGCGGTGGGTCCTTGGGTCGTAAAAAATATAATGCAGTTCATTCACCCTCCACTGGCAACCTTTCCTACAATGTCCTACAGATGAAAACTTGAAAACATAATGGCGCTGTCTGCAGTAATGCATCAATACGCTTGATTATTCTAGAGAGTAGGGTGAGTTAACAGGTTTCTCGGGTGGATATTTGCCATATTGGAACTTTTAAAAGCCTCTTTATTTTTTCCCGGTCGATCAGTCTCAAAATGAAAGAAAGAAAGAAAGACATTTATTTGCGACATACACACTGCTTACAGACACACAACTAACACAAAGAGAGCACAAATACAATAAAAAATAAAAAAGTAAAAATTTAAGTAAAAATTCAAATAATTAATTTAAAAAAAAAAAGTAAAATATTAACAAATAAGAAATTAAAAAAAATAATAATCTTAGTAATAAAAAAAAACAAAACAAAGAGGTAAGTAATAATAATAAAAAAAGCAACAAATACAGCATCGTACAGCATAATTTTAAACTTAAATTGAAAACACAACATTCATCTGCAAAAGTTATGAAAGTTATGAACACCTGTACAGCAGTGTACCGTCACAAAAAGGATGGCCACTCAGCATTTGTGGAAATACAGGAACCATAATAAGATCCCTAAATTTCGCACGCTGATTTTCAGTGGCCACCTAGGGTACTATGCGAACGACAGCGGCAGCAGTCAATAAATATTATCCAATAATTCAGTAAATCTATACTTAATAGCCATACTCATAGATACATAAATAGATGCATCATGTACAACCACATACAAATTACACATAAGTCATTCCTTCCAGTCGTTCTTTTGTTTTATTAATATATGGAAGTACCGGTAGTACAGTCGTTTATCATTAATCGGCTTTTACAAGTTTTGTACCTGTTTCTTAATTAGGCATTTTTTGTATATTGTTTTAAAATTGACAATCGATGACAGCTCCCTTAGTGGTGGCGGGATATCATTCCAGATTTTGGCCGCAGTGTATTTAAAGCATCCCCGGAAGGCGGCGGAGTGATGCCGGGGTATCAGCATTAAATAGGAAGTCGCTCTGGTATTATGCGTCTTGTTACAATCTTTTGCCTAGCTTAATTTCGAAAAAAGATATTTAGGGGCTTTACTTTTAACTATACCAAACAGCAACGTAGCGAAATGCAGTTGCCTTCGATATTCCATTCTCAATAGACCCTTTTCATTAAGGTATGGTGTTACATGTGTACGTGGGGGAATGTCAAAACAAAACCGAGCACATGCATTCTGGACACGCTGTACCATGTTTTTCGTGCGTTTTAATAATCTAGGGCCTGTCACAATGTCAGCATAATTCAACTTTGACAAAACTAGCGCCTCGCACAGCCTTACACGGATTTCAGCCGATATTAAAGGTCTAATCTGATACAAAATTTTCAATCTGTAGAAGCAGCTTCGTACAGTTTTAAGGATATGCTCTTCGAATCTAAGATTTTGATCCATTATAACGCCCAAGTTCCTAGCCTCACTAACCCGTTCTATGTCTACTTTGTTTATTTTAATTATTGGAGCTTTACTTGTTATTTCATTAATCTGTTTGCAGGTTCCCAAAACTAAATACTTCGTTTTGTTTGGATTAAGCACCAATCCGTTAGCTTCTGACCATGCATATATATTTCCTAGATCGTAATTAAGCTTGTCTACTGCACTTAAAGTGTCCTCTGCTTTAAAAGAAATGTAAACTTGTATATCATCGGCGTAGGTATGGATACTTACTGTATTCACATGCTTTTCCAAGTCGGCGCAGTAAAGTATAAAAATAAAGGACCTAAAATTGATCCTTGCGGAACACCCCTGTTTACAAATCTAGGTCTCGAGTGAACTATAGTTCCATCATCATCCATTGTCTCCACTACTTGTGTTCTATTCTTTAAGTAATTAGAAAACCACTCGATAGCAACTGGAGAGAGTCCATAGTAGTGCAACTTAGAAAGCAGAAGCGGTATATTTATGGTATCAAATGCACGTGAGTAGTCTAATAGCACTAGAATGGTTCCCTCCCCTTTATCCTGCGCATTCAATATGTCATCTACTACATCGATAAGCGCTTTTATGGTAGGTACTATGATTTTTACGAAAACCTGATTGTTTTTCTGGGAGAATATTGTTGGCTTCGAGAAATTGTAAAAGTTGTCTACGTACAATTTTTTCCAAAATTTTCGACATACACGGTAAGATGCTTATAGGTCGTAGATCTTTTAACTCTAAGGGACTATTGGTTTTAGGGATAGGGCGAATAATCGCTTTTTTCCATATGGATGGAAATGAATTCGTTTCGATGGATTTATTTATTAAATTCGTTATGACATTTAATGTACAAGGAAGGGACATTATCAACATGTCTAAAGAAATTCCATCGCATCCGATAGCATTTGATTTCAGACACTTTATCGTTCTCAAAACAGTGTCACTATCAACAGTAGAAATGTTAAATGTATTTGTAAAATTACATTGTGACTGAAAATACTTGATATCAGAAGCAGAAGCCACTTGCCTGCCTGGTACATCCAAAAAGTAGTTGTTGAGTTTTTTCTCTAAGACTTGGTGGCAAAATATGGTCTTTTTTAGTTTTAAATGTTACATAGCGCTTTAGATTTTTCCATAAATATGCGGAGTTTTTCAAGTTATTATTTATAAAAGTTTTGTAGTATGCACATTTCTCGCTGTAAATCGCATTTTGAACTGTACGTTTGAGATCTTTATAAAAAACAATATGATTCTCAGATTTAGTTGCGCGCGCCCTCTTGTGAGCCTCGTCTCGTTTCTTCATCATTAACTTTATGTTGTATGTAATCCAAGGATAACCAACGTCTTTAAAATGGCGTAGTTTTAATGGTGCTAATATATCAAATACTTGTAGTATCCTGCCATTAAGATCTGATGTCATGCAATCAACACTTTCTGTCGGATGCGCATCAGGCCACCCTATGATTGTCATTAATTCACAAAGTTCATTATCGTTTATACCTTTTAGTTGCCTAAAGTAAATGCGATTGTTATGTTTTGTATCTTTCTGGACACAAACTTCACAGGATAGTATAGCATGATCACTAAGTGAGCACACGTAATCCACTCGTACTCCTATCGGCTGTACATTAGAACATATGAGGTCAATCAGAGTCTCACTGTGGCTGGTAAAATGTGTAGGGGAATCCACATATTGTTGCATGTTAGTTACTTTTAAAAATTCGTATAACATTTTAGTTAGCGAACTGTTTTTACACAAAATATTTATGTTAAAATCACCGAGCAGCAATATGTGGTCGTACCTCGTCAGCGAAGCAAAAGTATCTATAAGTGCATCCAAGAAGACACGTGCATTTAACCAAGGTGGCCGATAGGCGGTGCCGACGATAATACGTTTACCTTTAACTCTGATACTTACCCACATTTGTTCGACGATTGGGTTTTCTGGATGCGATATCACCTCCACAGATATGCCTTTTTTAATATAGTATCCGACCCCACCACCACGACTTCGGGAGGCTGCGACGGGTCGTGGCTTGTGACGAAGACGGTAACCAGGAACTATAGGCGCTCGTCCCTCCTCGCCCTCTTTAAGCCAAGTTTCATTTAATGCCAGTATATCGAGGCTATGACGATCTATTGCAACCACGAGCTCATCATGGCCCGTCCCAAGCGACCCAACATTTAAGAAGCCAATCCTAAAATTTTGTGACTGCATCATCACTGATCAAATGAATAATATTTCCTGTGTTGTAATAGCAAGCTTTAAATATATTTAAAAATGTGTAGGTAGGTACCATGCAAATAAAACTGTACTCAAAGTATGTATTTAGTATAATTGTAAATATCTCATTAAAGTTAGAAAAGACAAAAAATATTTTGTATAAAAGATACATATTTCATAGTATTATTCCAATATACGGATTATATAATGTGGCTATAACGTAAACAAAATTCATCATCATATTTAGATTAAATGTAAGAATAACTTTAAAATAATAAATAATAAATATTTTATATAACAGATGCATATCCAATAGTATTGTTTTAATTTTAATATATGAGTTACATAAAGTGGGTATAATGTAACAATATTGTTCTCACAATAATTATTTAGGTTAAACGTTAGCATAACTTTAAGAATAAATAATATTTTATAGAATAGATGGATATTTAATGATATTGATTTAATTTTATTATACGGATTATATAAAGTAGGCATAATGTTAACAAAATTGTTATCATAATATGTAATTAGATTAAAAGTAAGCATAACTTTAAAATTAATTGGTTTAATATTATATGGTTTATATAAAGTAGAAAGAATAGTTAAACATGTTACCCCGTAACGATGAAATAGTACACTGCTGCACAGGTGTGACGCAAACAAAGTATCAATACAAATACAATAACAAAACATATACCCTATACCCTATTGGTTTTAATACAACATTATTTATAAGGAAATCCTGTCTGGTATTTTTATAAATAAGAAAACTATTGCAATAATTAATACAGTTTACAATAACAATTATCTTTTTAGCAAATTTTAAGAATAGTAAAAAAAAAGTATGTATATGTAACCGCACTAAAAAAGAGAAAAAGTGTCAAATATTGCATGTACCAAAAAATTTATTGAGGTCACTTATCGCTCTTACACGTCGTATCTCAGTTACGTCACTTTTCCGTGTAAAAATACTAAAATTATAAAATTAATGTGATTAAAGAAAAAACACCTTGCTTTATTATACTAATATTGAATTAATTGTAGTTTGACACACATGTAATAACAGACAAATTAAGCTTCAAAAATTTTTATTAAGTCTTTTACAAAGTTACAATTTTATACAAATTAAGGCGATCTAGGAAGACTTAAACAAGCGTTACAAGAGCCGGTAGGAACGAGAGGCGCAAAACATTCGGGCGGACAAACGGGGCAGGCGGCCGCGAACTGACGTGGCTTAGTGCAGTTCGGTAATGATTTCCACTGAGACGGCTGGGTGTTCTGAAAATATTTTAATAATTTATTTATGTCACCAATAAAGCAAACAATAATACAATTTGCAACTTAAAACACAAAAAAACAAACATCGACGATTGAAGTTATCTGAAATAGCTGACACTACAGGTAGATACAATTCTCAAAAGAACGGGTACATCATATCCTAAGTGAGGAATTAAATATGGAAAAGTTAGGCCCGTAGAAGCCGCGATTGCTTACTCACGATCAAAAAAGGATTTGAGTGCAAAACTCAAAAGAAAGTCTGGACCGTTTTCAGAGTAATAATGCCGATTTTTTACGTCGATTTGTAACAAAAGATGAAACATGGGTTCATTATTACACGCCAGAATCAAAAATTCAATCAAAATAGTGGACTCGATCGGGATGCCCGGCTCCAAAAAAACCATGGCTGTAAAGTCGGCTGGAAAAGTGATGGCTCCCGTTTTTTGGGATGCAGCTGGGATCTTGATGATAGATTACTTTCCTAAAGGTCAAACAATTAATGGAGAATACTACGCTAATCTTCTAGATAATCTTCATCAACGTATTCAGCAAAAACGACAAGGTTGGTTTGGAGAAAAAAAAATCATCTTCCACCAAGACAACGCTGGGGTTCACAGATGTGTTAAAGCTGTGGCAAAAATTAACGAATTGAAGTATGATTTGCTGCCCCACCCACCTTATTTGCCTAATCTAGCGCCATCAGACTTCCACTTATTCTCTAAGCTCAAAACTATTTTTAGGCGGACAGAAATTTGCCACAAATTATGAAGTCATAGCCACTGTAGAAGAGTATTTTGCAGACCTCGAAAGAAATCATTTTATGGAAGGCATTACTGCTTTAGAACGAAGATGTAATAAGTGCGTGGAAGTTCACGGAGACTATGTCGAAAAATGAAATTAATTTTATTAGGGAAAGTTAAGTGTTTTATTATTAGGCTAGTTACTTATCATCCCGCCCGCGTAGCTGAAATTTGATTAAGCGTATTTAGTTTTGTCGATCCATGAATGTTATCAGAAGCTAAGAAATGCTTATTAAGCTGATTAAAATCTAATTATTTAAATCTTGGTTTTCTTTAGCTTTCCCAACTCCAATTGTTTGTAGAAATTTCCACACTTTTATACACTTAGTTATCACAATAACTAATAATTTTAGGGTTATCAGTTAATGTGATAGCTCTTCAAGGAATAATATACTACAAATACGAAGCCGCTCACAGTTCATTCTTTATACATTTTCAAGTTAAATATTGTTAGGTTGGTATGGGTGGTATAGTACAGTTAATCGTTTTTATTAAAGTTACTGAAAAAAATATCTTCTATATTTTGCGACTCTTGAAAATTAATAAAAAATAAGGTTTAATGATTTAATGATTAATTTTGAAATTAAGTCAACAGTTAAAAAAAATACCTTGACGAAACTTGCGAAAGTGCAAAAAGCGACGTCATAAGCTGGACAGTTTAGGTAGATGCCTTGTGCAGGTAAATCAGTTGTCATGCAGGTAGCCTTTGCGTTATCGACCGCTACTGTCCATTCAGGGTGATCCTTGGCTAACTGGTCGAAGTGAGCTGCAAGTTTCACCTTGTCTACTTTTTCACCATCCATCCAACCGGATTTCCTAAATAAGCATGTCATTCTTTCACACTGAAATTAAAACGTACTGTTAATATTTGCTTCGCTATCACTTCTCTGCTATGGGTTTTTTACGCCTAATAATTACTGAGATCAAGTACGGATAAATAGCAAATGCAAATTCTATGGACTTTTGTCAGAAAGATAAAAAGGTAATTTGATAAAAAAGACTTGTGCAACATAAAATAACTTTGTCAAACGTATCCTTCAGATATAAAACAATTACTGATTTAATGCACAGTTACATAATCATTTTGGAAGGACAAACAAAAAGAAGAAGAAATAATTCTAAACTACTCTAAAGTAAATAAGGAATCCATTAATCACGTGTGTAGGGACACATGTAGCTTATTCAGCATATTTATTCTAAGTCCTCACACTGACGCTAGTCGGTATGTAACTTTTGTATGCGGTGGACGTTGTCAAAATAAATACCAATTAATTAATGTCGTATTTTATTAAATATCCAAATATATATAACAAGAACACTACACGTGATGATTTTAACAAACTTTTTAACCCCTCTTCCAACAAACACAACTCCACAAATCTCAAAAAATTCACCAAACAAACAATTCGTGTTGGTAGTATCGTGTTTTTTTCAAATACTATTTTTTTTTATGTTAGTTGGATAGGCAAACTGGCAAACGTTCCACCTGATGGTAAGTGGTTGACGTCGCCCATGAACATAAACTAGTTTACCTGGAACTAGCCCAGGCAACTCATCTATGTGTTGCCTATCCAGAGACATAAGGTGTTATAGTCTCGGTGCCAGTAATTACACTGCCTGTCTTGCCCTTCTCTCCGAAACACAGCAAAGCTGTTTCACGGGAGAAATAAGCAAGATGTTGGTACCCATGCAGCCGGGAGCGCGGCACAGTGCATCCCTCCCACCGGTAAATTGTAAACTATTACCGGTAAACTATTGTAAATTTGTTACATCATTAGATGTTAAAATTGTGAATACCGTAAATAAATAAATTTAAAAAAAAGAATGAAAAAATTTTGATATAATCCAGACACATTAACATTGTAGGTTGTTTCAGACTGGCATAAAAATAGTAAAGGTGTGTAAAAAAATAAATACCTACACGTGATATCTCAGGACATTCTCTTCCTCTTCGTGATATTTCGTAATTTTTTGAACACCTTTTCTTCCTTTTGAGCCTCACGTGATTAATAGACGTTACCCAACGAAATTTTCATTTTAAGAATTAATTTTCATTTAATTTAATTTTTTCATTAATTTTTTCATTTTTTATTTGCATAGGTACATAGATATTTACAAAAAAGGAATGCAGAAATACGTATGACTCTACAGGTAATTCCTTATATCCGTACAGTATATTTTTAACTTAAGTGTTGAAGAAGAAATAATGTTGTCTCTCAAATAGTCACTTGTGTATATCATTACATGTTATAATATTTGATTCTTGACAAATTGTAATCTAAATTAAAATGGCTTAAGCTAACTCCTTTCTTCCTTCTAGTAAAGATACTTACTTTGTAATATACAATAGTACATACCTCATGTAAACTATTGCCACACTGCCTAGCTACCTCGCGACTCATAATTGTAGGCGCGCCAATACACGGATATACCTGTATAATCAAAATCATATATTATTTTTAAAAGGTGTTTTTTTCCTGATCCTTCATTAAATTAAATTAACGTATTAAAATAAATATTTCAATAACGTTGACGATAAAACGAATTTTTGTATTTAAATATAAACTCTTTTGCAAAAAAACGGGCACTTAAGCAAAGAACTATTTTATAGTTACTATTAGTTTGTTTGACAATTTTAGGTATTGTTATCCTCAGAATTTTATAAATTAATTAGGAAGGACATTTTAATTAAATTATTAAGAAATAATGTTTAAGCTCAAAACACTATGATTGTACCTGCTCGCTAAATAAAAATGAAACGCGTTAATTTCTTTGTTTTTCTTGAATACATTAAAAGCAGATAAAAGTTTAGTATTGAGTGTGACCCCCTCTTGCTGAAATCACAGCTTGCATTCGTCTGGGTATGCTAGTGAGTATATCTTTTATGGTTTCTTGGGGAATACGTTCCCACTCCGCGGTAATCACATTCTTTAGCTCTCTGATGGTCTGCGGAGCCGGCTGCACTGATCTCACTCGTCGCTTCAGAACGTCCCAGACATGCTCTATGGAATTGAGGTCCGGACTTCTAGCTGGCCAGTCCAAACGACGAATTCCGACTTCTAGCATATCCGCATGCACACCGCCAGACCGGTGGGCGCGAGCGTTGTCGTCCATAAAAATTGAGTTTTCGCCAAGAGCGGTTAAAGCGGGTTGTGCATAAGGAATTAGAACTTCCGTTATGTATCGGTGTCCAGTCAGTGTACCGTTTTCGATGAAGACTAACTCCGTACGATCCATAGAATTTATTCCTGCCCAAAACATAACAGAGCCCCCTCCATAAGGTGTGATTTCTTCAAAACATGCCTCTGCAAAGCGTTCTCCTCGTCTACGTAGCACTCGCCGACGTCGGTCTTCACCATGCAGAGATATCCTGGCTTCATCGGAGAACAATACCCTATCCCAGTCTTCATAAGTCCATGACACACAATTTCGAGAGAAGCTAAGCCTGGCAACTCGATGTCCACGGAGTAATTTAGGGCCGCGTTCCGGGCGATGACTGTGTATATTAGCAGCGAGAAGCCTCCTCCTGACCGTCCATAGACTAATTTGCACATTTCTTACTTCTTCGAGGGTGTTCTTGAGGTCCACATAAGAAGATTTGCGATTTCTCAACGCTGGACTAACTAGAAAACGATCATCCCGTGGTTCGGTACATGTCTTTCTGCCAGAACCAGGCCTTCTCTTGACGGAACCGGTCTCTTGATAGCGCTGCCAGGTCCTTTGAACTGTCGACCGACTCACATTTAGCCTCTGAGCCACGAAGCATTGACTGCAACCTTCTTCAAGCAGCGCAATAATTTTGCTCGCTTTTATCACTTTATCTACCATTTTCGAGATTGCTAAACAGCAATAACAATACTTTTAAATGTCAAGGACACCAGATAATTTAATAAAAATTGACAAAAAGTTAATTAGAGTCGATATTAACTATAGGGAATTCGCGCCACAAAATGTAGTTAAAAGTTATTTTCTTTGAAAACCAGGCTCAGTCAAAAATTTGAATTTGGAATGTACTCTTATAAACATTATGGCACTTTTATAACTGGCCAGTAACATGTTCAAATGATTAAAACCTTTTTGGTATTTTATTTTTTTCAGCCAGGAAGAAAATCGAAACCGCCCGTTTTTTTTTTGCAAATGAGTGTAACTGGGCAAATATTTGAAAACATGCAAATCGCGCGGCGGTTATTAAAGAACGAATGCGGAGTTTATATTTTTACTTTTGTGAATTATTTCTTATGTAAAAAAGTATCTCAAATATGGACCGATAACGAAAAATCTTATTTATAAATTGAGTTTAGAGATATTACAAATCAAAGAGCAAAAATCTAATTCCCATTCGTGTCCAATTCTCCATTTTCAATCAATAATTATCCTAAAATTGTTAAATTCTTCTTGAAGATTATACTTTTGGTAAGATATTCATAAACTTAAGTTGTTAATGAACACATAAAACCATGCTGTAACACGCAAAGAACATAACTTATTAAAAATAAGATCAGTTAAAAAATGTCCATAGACAACTTTTTAATTACCATTTGGGAACATTCCGTAATGATTTTTCTTGTAAAAACTGGAATATTCCAACCCATTAGTACATAGGCGCGTGGGTACCAGTTAGAGCTCGAACACCGAGCGAAGGCTAGTGTCAAAGATCAGTCTTTTTGGCGCCAATTGTGATTATCTCGTCCTCAAAATGTTTTAGTAAAAATATTATCTAATAACCATTTATTGTTTTTTAGGTAAGTGATCAATTACATATTTTTGATAACATGTTTTATATAGTCCCTATAGTGACTCCTTTTGGATTTTGAGAATAGAATTAGAATGTTTCTAACACAAGACTAATTTATTTAAGAAAATAGTTGAAATACTACTTACCATTTGTCTCATTACCGATATTTGCCGTTCGCACAAGCGAATGGTAATTAGTTTTTTTTAGAAATGGTAATTATGTTGAAATTTCGTCTTAATTTGTGACAGCATTTTTGATGTCTGTGCGGAAAGGAGGTGATTCTTGTGACAACATTTTTGGTCTATTTTGAAGTCTTGGTCTATTTTATTATAGAAGCAGCGGCCTAATGCAAGCCTTTTGCAACCAAATTGGGCGGCGCGCCGGGGAAGTACTTCTCTTTCACTTAACTTGTGCTTTTTAGCCACGTTTCGGACTACACGGCCTTTCTTGCAACAAGAGTTCAGGTATGTTTTCCCGCCAAGGTTCCCTGAATGAAACCATTAAAAGGGCTCTTGCCACCATCGACGTTCCTGCTCTTATTGAGCCTACTGGAATTGGTCGTGATAATGACAAGAGGCCTGATGGTTTAACACTGATTACCTGGGAAAGGGAACGGGCGCTTTTATGGGACTCAACCTGCGTTAGCTCCGTCTCACGTCAGGGAGACAGCTTTAAGAGTGGAAGCCGCTGCGGAGAAAGTTGAAATGACTAAATGGCACAAATATTTGTAACTTATCCCATGTTATGTTTTTGTGCCGTTTACAGTCGAAACACTTGGACCTTAGAGTAGCAGTGCAAAAAAAAATTTAAAAGAATTAACTCTACGTCTCATATCCTCCACTAGTGACAGGAGGGTTGGTGCATTTTTTGCCTTGCACGGATTTTGTCACTAGTAAGATTTTACGTCAAATTTTCACGAGTATTGTGAACTAATGGCGTATCGCAAAGTTTTTGTTTTGTAACTTCC
This sequence comes from Euphydryas editha, assembly GCA_036937285.1. Classification (NCBI taxonomy): domain Eukaryota; kingdom Metazoa; phylum Arthropoda; class Insecta; order Lepidoptera; family Nymphalidae; genus Euphydryas; species Euphydryas editha. The sequence continues at coordinate 19,338,982 of JAUPFZ010000014.1, forward strand.
TTGGGGCTATCGTCATTAGGACACACCAACCTCCAGTTTTCTACTGCGTCTATAGCCTCTGTAATTTGGACTGAACCTAATTTTAAATTTTCGGAACATAGGCCTTTGATAGTATGCACAGAAGCAAAAAAAGCAGGAAGAGCGACACTAGAAATTTTTCTCACGCCGATGCCACCATCTCTAATTGGTAAAGCAGCTTTTATATCTTAGTTATCATCTCTAATTTTTTTTCATAATTACTATTTGAAAACTATTCATTACATTGTGTGTGACCTAATTACCAATTACTAATATTTATCACTACCGTTCGTATGAATTTTGAATTGCCTATCATACAAAAAGTAAATATTTTAAGGCATTCCCTTAGATACTATTTTAAAAAGAAAGTACCTGAGATTACAAAAATCATATAAAGAATCATTTTCCTCACCTTTTTTTCTTAATCTCCGAAACTATGCCATATGCGCATTTTCAAATATTTACCCAACTACAATATGGTGCGAAATTTTGAACGGGTCACATTATAAGGAAATTATCCGCCAACCCGCAGTGGAGCAGCGTAGTGGATTAAGCTCCAACCCTTCTTCTACATGGAGAAGAGGCCTTCGCTCAACAGTGGATGGTTTACAGGCTGATATAGAAGGAGAACTGAATAGGCCTCTTTTTCAACGTCCTCATAATATTTCTATCATAAGATACATGATAGATTATTTATTATTAATAAATATGCATTTGTTTATAAAAAATAAAAATAAAAAACTATCTCACCTCGTCCGGCATAGGCCCACACAATACTGGCGAACTGTCAGTACCAATGAAGTGACATGCCTGGAAAACACAATATGCATGTTGAAATTAAAACCATGCTTTGGGTGAACCCAAAGCACACGCTGACGACGGGTCGTAATATAACTACAGAATAAGTACGCAATAAAAGCTAACACGCATATGTCCAAATAAAAATAATTATTGTTATATAATTATGTTCTAGCATAGATAGCTTATTTTTTTTTGTAAGCAACAAAAACATCCACGGTCTTATAAATATACTAGCTGTGTCTGCGACTTCTTTCGCGCGTGCGTAGATTCAAATTCATATTAAATTCAAATCAAATTTTATTAGGAACAACTACAATATTACTACTACATTTTACAGAGTTTGAATATATTATATTAGACAATATACTTCAAACTGTTGACAATTTAATTTTAATGAAAAAATGAGTAAGAATTTGTAATATAAAAGTATTTTTGAAGATAAATTTGGTTTTCACCATATTAGACACATATTAGATAAGAAGCTAAAAATAAACTTATTTTAGATGACATGACAGCAAAACTGCAAACAAATTTCAAACACATTAGTTTTTTTTTCAATTTTTAAACTCGAAAGTGCTATGGTGTTTTTTCCGATTTTTCTCGATTACAAAAGATAACTTGGCTTGTTTTTACGGTTTTCGATTCTCTTTTGTTTTGGCATCGTGTAGATTGTTTTTCTCCGACGACCACTTGATAATGAAGATAGGATACAAAGTGAATCATTATTGTATCATTACAGTAAAAAAAGAAAAATAAATGATTAAATTGTTTGAAATTAGAATGTTTTTATCTGGAACAATAAAGCCGCAGATAAAAAAACCCAATATATGCAATACCCAAGCTATACTTACCAAGTTATACATTCTCCAATGTCTTATAGATAGCGCCTGTCCAGTAATTTTTGCGTTAAAGCCGGACAACAGACAGACAGACAAAATTTTCAATCTGATATTCCAATTTTCGAAATAAATTATAGCCTATAATTATGTTGCCGACCGTTGTTGACGAATATAATAAAATAAGTTTTATCAAAATCTGTCCAGTAGTTTTGAAGTGAATGCCGGACAACAGAGAGACAATTTAGAATTTCGAAAAATTTTTTTTTTTTAATTTACCAAGTCACTGATGCAGAATTAAGAGAAAAATGAACAAAAAAATTTATTTTTTTTCTTGTTCCTTGAATTATTACAAAAATTCAAACAAGTGGGACAGAAAAACGGTTGGCTGGATTAAATTGAAACTTAATAGGGTTTTTGTGGGTATATTGAACAGTAAAAAGCACACTTAACATTAGTGGTTTCCGCGATATTTTTGATTAGGCGTTTGATTTTCCAAAAAACCACAAAAAGTCCTTTTTTGGTTATTTGCCCAAATTCATGTAATGATTGAAAAAAAAAACAATAAATCAATAGCCAATCCTTGTAGAGGATTTATTCAAGTTTTCGAAACCAACCTTGAATTTTCTGTGCGATTATTGGTTGCTGAGATATTGATAATTAATCAAAGACAAAATTATCTTTTCCATTCAAACACCGATATCTCTGCGAGAAATGCTCGTATCGAGATTTAAAAAAAAATTAAAGCTGAATAAACAAGTTATTCGATGCATATAGAGATTTATTCAAAAAAAAAAAAAAGTTACCAAGTTCGTAGATTAAAAAAAAATGATTTTTTTTTCGGTAGTTTTCTCAGGATTGCTCGAAAAAAAAAAATTTCAAACTTAGATCCAAAAACTAGACACCTAGAGCTACAATTTGCTATTTTTAAATTGTTGTACGACCATTTCTCTACAAGTTACAGCCTGTTGAAAATCCTTAATTTATGTGAGATTTATATATAAATTATAATTTTTTTTTAATTTTTATTGTCTTACATCTAGTACACATAGCTCTAATCTTTACCTATTTAACTTTATAAAATTTAATTTACGCTTCACCGTGAAATTTCCAAGATAGTGGCATATCTAGCATAGCATCGAAGCCTTTACTTAATTAAAAAAATCAAAAAACCCGACTGCATAAAATACTCTTATTATAAACTAAAAAGAATAAAATAATTTACTAGCTTTCATTTGATACCCATATTGCTACAGTAAGAAAAAAAATTCAACTCCCCCTCTTATTCCGCCATTTTGAAAATTTATATAGCCTATGTCACTACTACAATTTAGACAAATCCAACGACACCTCATATGTCAAAAACCATCCAGCCGTTTGGGCTGTAGGGCGTGCCAAAGAAATGGACATACATACATACATACACTCGAAAAACATAACCCTCCTTCTGTCGCAGTCGGGTAAAAAGAAGACACGCTACTGTGGAGCTAGCCGGAGAGTAAACAGTAAGTAAGTAGGAATTGATTATTTGAAACGAGACAAGGATAAAATCCAACATATCATGGCTAATTATTCAAGAGTTTAAAATGGTTCTAAAATTTGACTTTTGTTCGGCAATAGCAGATTAGCAGATTAAGTTCAAACCATCATTTGATTTTAACAGAAGAAGCTTGATAGTAACAGAATGAATAGAACGGAACAGTTCATTATAATAATTAGGTAGGTATACCTAATCTCAATAAAAATACTTTTAAAAGGTCTCTTACAATATCACAAAGAGTTTCATACGAAATAAAAATAAATATGAGAATGAATTTTTTTTTCATTTCACTCGTCTAAAGATGTTGTTGGTTACACATCGCTTGTTGACTACGATAACATTAACATAAAAAACTTACCGCAATAGTTGTAAAAGTAAAAAAGATAAACTTTAACATGTTGAAATCCACGCGACTGTTCAGAAAGAGAGTAAATAATAAAATGGTACTCGTATAATAATATGATTCGGAAACAGTCAACGACAGTTGATATAATCACATTTAAGACAAAGATAAGGCATGAGGTCACCATTAATTGAACCTAACAACAATTATTAAATTGTATTTATTGATTAAAGTGACCTGTTTACTACTGATGCCAACAGTTTATTATTTTACGAGCGAAATTTTCCGGTTTTACTACATCGATATCTTTACTTTATTGGATTGCTCTCGGAGCTACGATTGTCAGTAGACAGAGGGACATCAAAAAATTGCCATATGATAGTTATATCATACGTACTACTATTATAAATGCGAAAGTTGAACTTGCATCAACGCTTGTTTAATGTTTACTACTCAAGCACGTCGAACGGCTGAAATGATGTAGATAAAATTTGGCATAGATAGGATAGTCTGGAATAAAACAAGGATACTTTTTATCTCGGAGAAACGTGTGGCTCCCGTGGGATATCTTTGTTTTTAATTTTAGAGGATCAGAGCGTAGATTTTACATTAGGACTCAATGTACCTCGTACCATGATAAAATACTTGTACCTATTATAGGTATTATTTTCTCATAAATAATGAGTGAAGTTTTGTATGTTCGTCGATATCTGCGTCATTTGTGAAACGATTTTGAAAAATTATTTGTATTAAGACTCGATGCGGCAGTGTTCCCATATTCACCAAATCAGTGTAATGGAATCTCAGCGAATTCGAGGAAACTTTACAAAGATCGTCTTACTTAAGGTGTTTGAGGTTTCTAGCTGATTTGCAAATACTTTTTTTTTGTTCTGTTTTGAGTTACATTTATTTATTTAAATAGTTAATACACCATGAACTTATCACTAAACATTGACAAAAGATAACTATAATATATTGACTAACATAGGTAGGGTAGACTGGGTACGGTTGAAACAATTTTGCTTATATCGTCCATAGTTTTGCTATTTATTATCCGAGCAATGAAAAATGTGTTTTTAATAAAAGAGCATGTTTCTGTCTCCTAATGTGTAACGTACCTTAAGTTTAAGATGTGTTATTTTTAATTGTAAATCGAATTTTAAAAAAAAACCGATTTGTTTCAATCGTCCCCCCATACCGGGGGCGGTTAAAACAGTGATTGGGGTCAATTGAAACACATGCAAATAGTACAAAATATAATATTATAACATGTTTTATTAACTATTTATTAAAACTCAAATAATAAATAAACAAAACTGGCAATAATAATCAATCGTAAATATTTGAAATACTTCTAATGATATCTTTAATCTTGTTTGAAGCTTGCGCTGCGATTAGAGTTAGTTCAGGATTTCTTCTCATAAGCCTTTTCTCACCTGCCAGCTTGTAGATGAAAAAGTTGTTTAGCTACTTGCCAACCCAAGTCTGAGGTCGTGATAAATAATATTTAACTGTAAGTTCATAGGCCAATTTATTTACCACTTTCTTAGGTAGACCAAAATTTATATCTACCTACATATCGCATCAAGTACTTTGAAAGCTCTTGCTCTTGCTCTTCATTTTACAATGAAGAGCAAGTTCGTGACAGTGGCTAACAATTTGTTTTTATTATGATAAAATACGTACTTACTAGCTAATTATTCAGATAAAAAATATTGCGATAATCTGATAATAAATTCTAGATATATTCGCGGGAACTTCTTAATATTTGTTACAAAATCAAAAGTAATAAGATTTATGCTGCTGGTAGTTATTTGCAAAACTTTTGTCAACATTAAAAATGTTAATTACAACTTTTCTAGTAAAATCTCTAAACTGTCTTCAATAAACTAAAACATAATGTGACTTTTCTAATCTTACACTAGGTGAACTTTAAGATTTTTTTTTTAATTATTTTAGTTTAGTAAAAATCGATTTATCAATAAAATACACAATTTCTTTTAAAATTTTATTGAATTAACGTGTGATGCTATCATTATAAACAATTAAAAAATAAATTATAATTTATATTTCTTTATTACATAATATTTCTGGATCCCCTTGAATCCTTCGTTAGTGTAATAGTTTTATAAGGATGCATCAGAAACAAGACCACAAACAAGTTACTTCCATAAAAAATAGTGTCATCTCACAAAAAATTTTTTTTTTTTTTTGACGATGACTGATAGTTGGTATAAGCCAAGGAATTTCATAACTGAAACGTTCACCTAATAAAATTGTATATTCAAATATGTACCTTGAAATATAGGACATAAGGTTGACATTAATTTGTTTCCACCATGTAAAGTGTTAAAATCGTTCCGAGCTTTTCGTTGACTACTGGTATTTTGTGAGTTTCTTACGAGTTGCCTTGAATCCATGGAAGAAAGAGATGCAATCCCTCTCTTAGAAACGTTTTTTGAGTGCACGTGCGCATTCCAGTTTGTATATAAATTCCTTTGTATAAGATTAGAGCAAAGGGTATAAGCATGCAATTGTGTAGATCATCTTAACTAAAACACTATGTAAATGATGTTAAGAAATAAAAAACGGCATATTATAACAAAATAATTTATTATTTATATATCACATTTACAATCCTAGATCTCTTTTACAAGATGTAAAGAAATCTTTTTTTAGTACTGGCAATGATTCTTCGTCCATTAATGGTAACCTATTTTCAAAGTTAGGGTACTTGGGATGCCACCAATCGTAAACCAATATGTTGACAACTGTGTCAATGACCACGGTACATTCTGGAATCACATTCCTTGATACGTTATAGTGGCCAGTATTGAAGCCAAGATGAAGTCGATGATGTCTGAATCCTTGTGACAGCACCATACTCACAGATGATAATGTCATCCCCATCAATGGTGGCACTTCGTAGAAGTTTTGGCAGGTAACCTTAAAAAAAATATAATAAAAGTATTTTTTTTATAAAATTCGGCATAATACAAGGCAGCGTTTATATGGGGATACCGATTAATTTTGAACATCAATTTATTTTTATTATTTTTCATAATGGCAGCGAAAACAAAACATACTCTGTGGCAGACGGAGGGACATCTATCTTATTTCAATTAATATTAAGTATTATGAAACAATATCTTATATTAATCAATTGTTATTGAAAACAATATCTTTTTGAAAATATCAACTGCGCTCTACTGTATCAGCCTGTAAACCATTCACAACTGAGCGATGACCTCTTCCCGATATAGAATGGTTGGAGCTTAATCCACCACGCTGCTCTACAGCGGGTTGATTAGGTGTCTATGATAACAACTGGGACCGACGGCTTTACGTGCTGTCCAAGGCACGGTAGGGAGACCCACAAGGACATACACCCAGACCGGAAAGAAATATTTGTATAAATACAAATATCTGTCCCGAGCGGGAATCGAACCCACGACCGCTGATGCGCTGCATTGAGGCAACTACTAGCTTTATTATGTACTTAAGTTAAATTTATTCATGAGGTCATTGTATATAAGTAAATTGACAGAAATGACGTTATTCTGTCACCTAAATATGACGAAAAAGAATTACAGTAACCGGCTATAAATATTGCACATCAACCTTTGGAATGATATTAATTGTATAATTGCAAACCTTTTTCTATTCTTCAGCTCCCATTCTGTTTAATTTTTCAGTCAATATATATATTTTTTTTTATTATAGTTAAATTCATACCCTTTCAGTTGAGACCATATTTTTTCAATTAAATTAAAATACGGATATGGTGGCAAGCACAACACATTGTGCCCGGCAAGTACCTTGTCCACGGAAACGTTTCTTCAATTTTGGGTCAACAGGCATGTCGTATCTGTTTAACCAGTTTATCATTTCCTGTATAATGGTGTTTGAATTGAGGGGGTTTCAACAAATTTGTTTCAATAGGGTGCGTTGTCGATAACTAGAAGAAGTAAGACTCGTCCATATAGATTATATTATTTCCTGCTTCACTAAATTTGCGTATTATGTTGAAGTATTCAATTACTTAGAGACATCGTACTTTTCCATAAGAATTTTTCAATTTAGTGAAATTCTCATCTCATTAACTATTTATCTCAACGTCTTTTCAGACCCATTGTAATTAATAGCCTCGATAATTTAGCTTTTAATGATATTGTCAGCAGTTCATTAAATCGTAAGTGAAAATCGTACACCATTTTTCAAACATCATCATAATCAAAATCGTCTATATCTAAACGAATTTGGTCTTCCTTTTTTCAGAGAGCTGAACATAATTGCAATGGAAGGTGCGAGTTCTTCTCGTAATTTCAGTGGCATCTGCAACTCGCTCATAAATCTTCTTAAAATAATCACTAACTCGTTCTTTTTTTTTTTTAATCAATCGGCTTCAGTTACAACATATTTATAAACATTGTAGACAATTTCGCGTGACTGACCTCGTAAAGCTTTACCTCTTTCTCCCAAAAATGCCAACATACATGATACAAAATATAGTACAACTTTAAATTATTTAAAGTTGGGAGTTTTAAGAACTCTTTATTATATACTAGCGGCCCGCCCCAGCTTCGCACGGGTATTTATCTAAAATTTTAAAAATTATAAATTTATATTTTTTATCCCTACATGCGCCATCTATCGTATAATGGTAGAATATCGTTTTTATATTAGTGACATTTAACATAATAGTACCTATATTAATTGAAAATGATGTTTATCTAAAATATTAAAACGATTTCTATTCCTATCCGACATATTTAGTAAACTTTTAAGTTTAACAAAATAATAACTCAAAAATAAGTTTTGTGAGTTTTTAAGATTCCTTAGACCAGATGGCGTTGGCGGCGTAGGTACATATTTCTATTTTCTTAAATATTTATTTTTAAATTTAATTACAATGAAACAAAAACTAAATTATACTGTGAGTTATGTTTAATTTTTATGTATTAAAGTTATTAAATTGGTTTTGTACTTTTTACGTGATACGTGAACAGAGAAAAACACGATAAGAGATGGCGCTGATACGAAAAAAAACGCGCTATTGAAATTTATTCTTGATAATATATAGTGTATTAATAAAACGGAGGTTTTAACAGATTTATTAGTTGTATAGATTTTGGACTAAACGCGACCGCACTCCACCGCAATTGAACAACGACAGACAAACGTCACATACTATATGTAGTGCGCAACAGAGATAACGCTCTACGAAGCCGAAATTTAGGCGATGGTCTCTTTCCAAAGGTCGATATGCAATATTTATCGCCGGGTGTTGTATTTAGGTACACACACAAAATATTATAAAAATAAATATACAATACACTGAAAATTTTCAAGAAACATTATAGAACACACATAAAAGGAACGAGTAGTTAAAATACGATAGTATCAAAAACACACTTGTGTATAACTATGAAAACAATTTCATTTTAATTTTATAATTTTAATCTCAATTTATTTATACAAAAGTATTCTTAATTAGAGAAATATATTTTGTCAACATGAGTGAGATTATACACAAACGAGATTTTTAATGCATTTATATCAAATACTAAATATTCTAAAATCAATGAAAATCAAGATTTGCATTTATGAAACTCAAATGTAAGTAAGAACTTAAGAAGTCACTATAGGCACAATATTAGATAGAGGCTTTAGGAAATTCAGGATAAAAAGTAGCCTATGCATCATTCTGGCTCTCCAGATATTTACATACCAAGTGATTAAATTACAAACATTAACAACACTCAAAAAAAAAATATGATGTACATTACCATGTAAACTTCCACCGAAAATTGGTTTGAACGAGATCTAGTAATTAGTTTTTTTTTATAAAAAAAATACACTATTATTAAAACATCGATCAAAGTTACAACGAACTACAAGAACTTTTATATGATGTTACTTGCTGCTACGGAATCCTTCATGGGCAAGTCCGACTCGCATTTGTTTATTTTTTTTAAAATGGCATTAACTTTATCGGTATAAGGGCGACTAGAGCGAGCTGCGTTTTTGACATCAAAATTCCCAGACTGAAAATAAATGAACCAACTTTGTGCGACTCTTTATGACACTGCATTAGGTCCATGAGCGTCACGGATGTTTTTCGCTTGAGTCGCATTTTCCCTTTTTGTAATAAACTTCAGAATATATCAAATTTCTTCCCTAGATTTACTCATTTCAATAGACAAAAACAATCGTAAATGTTTTTTGCTCTATATTTTTCTTTTCTTTTATATTTATTAATATTAAAACCAGCCAGATACAAACAGTATAATCAAAGAGATTCTTCTTCAATTTTATACATACAAAATAGACGAATTAGAAAAGACTTTCCCCGTCCTATTATACAGTATTTGTAACACCCAAAAGCATTTATTTATTAAGCATAATAGCTGCATTATTCATAAAATCATTAAATAAACTCTAATGTTTTTTAAGTAATATTAAATAAGCAACATTTTACTATTCTAACAAAAATACTATACAGTTTGAGAATGGACATACTGATGAAGTTTGACAAAAAATTACACAAAAAACCACACACAAACAAGTAAGATGGAACTTTGACACAAAAAACTAAGATGGAACTTGGTTGAAATTTAGAATCGTTTGGCACGAATTTAAGGACGAGAGGGGGTGCGGGGGGGGGTGTCCCCTAACCTTCCCCATACCACTCGCAATACAAGGTAATGCACCATTCCTGAAAAAAATGAAAAAGAAATCACATAACCTAACATCACATTTAGATAGTTTATCGGCATAATTTCGTTCTGTGACATCTCCGGTGCTGCGGAAACCCTTCGTTCTTGCATTAGAAAACACTAGATACTTGCACTTGGAACAACAAACACCATTGTTAATATTTTTCTAATTTGTGAGAAAAGTGAAAACCTGTTATTGTTATGATATTCAGTTGTCATTTACTCTATAGTCTTTGGTTCATCAAATATCAGAATGCATTCATTACGTGTCTGCACACTACAGTGTCTAGTGTTTTCTAATGCAAGAACGAAGGGTTTCCGCAGCACCGGAGATGTCACAGAACGAAATCATGCTGATAAACTATCTAAATGTGATGTTAGGTCATGCGATTTCTTTTTCATTTTTTTCAAGAATGGTGCATTACCTTGTATTGCGAGTAGTATGGGGGAGTAAGGGAGACCGCCCCCTACCCCCTACCAAAGTTTCACGACCAAATTCGTGCCAAACGATTCTAAATCCAACCCTGGAACTTTTAAGAGATCCTATAGATAATAACGTACAGGCATCTTTTTATCCCGAAGTTAATTCAACACACAATTCACAGGTAAAATCAGAAATTCATTTATATATATGTTTCTTTTAGTCAGTTCAACAAATTTCTCTTTATTAACACAAAATACTAGTAACAAACTAACATTATAATACACTACCTGCATTACTTGTGAATCCATTTCCGGATTTGCATCAATTCTTCCGAGTTCTTCGATAAAATCCAATGATTTGACTCTTGTATCAACATTAGCTTTTTTAAGTTTAAAATAAACAAACCAATATGTTTGTCCCTTACAGTACCATACATTGACACAACGTCTCTTAACCAATTGGTGGGGTCGACTTTCCTGAGTCGCTTGCTGTAATATCTTCTTTACGAACACTTCATATGTGTGATACAATGCTCTTATAACTCTTTGTCGTAACCCGTACAATTTATAACTGTTTTCAATACGTAATTTTTCAGGTAGCTTTGGATTATTTTGACAGTATCTCTTATATAAAGCTCGCCAAAATGATTCCCGTTTTGTTATTGCATATGTTGCTTTATTAATTCTAGCGAAATTACCTACTTCTTCTGGTTTAATGTAAGGAGATATTAAGTACCATACTATTTCTGGGTACTCAATACCCGTGTCATTATTCTCAGACTCATTCTTGGATTGATTTCTCTTCTTTTTATATACAAAATTTTTTGTTCCATCTGCATTAGATTCCTCTATTATGTCAAAATCATCATCCTGAAGGTCCTCCCATGTTTTCTCAGGACCTGTTTCAATTTCCACTGACTTTTTAACTCTGCCTACTGGTTTCGGGGCATTAGCACAATCATTTATGGTAAAATCTGAAAATCGTAGAAAAAGAAATACTTAAAAATGGTAAGAAAAAAAAAATGTCAGTATAATAAACAAACATACTTATGATTCAGTCACTCTAAAAACCTAATTATTGTTTTAATGACAAGTTTAAAATGTGAGAGGTCCATATTTTTTTCCTGTAGGGTAAATATTCAATCAATTTTTCTAATAAAACATGAATCTTACCTGCATTACTCGCCTTTTTTTTACCTTTTTTCTTCGGCATCTAACCACTTTGCTAATTGCAAACAAAACAAAACTTTGAGCAAGTACCCGCATTAAAATTAAAAACTTATTTTACCACTTGTTCATATTGACTTGTTCCTTTTATGTAATTTAATCTTCAATTATGTATTTGCAGTTTCAGTTTGTTTATAAAATTGAAAAAATATGAAAATAGGTTATTGATATTGAACACAGATGAATAAAGTCAAGAACGAACAGCAAAGAGCAATGCAAATGTTTCACAGATTATATAAATATTTTTAATAGTACTAAAAGAAAGATTAGAAACGACAAAAAAAAATATTTAAAAATATATATTTCTAAAAACGAATCATTTTAATAAATACTTAAAATGATGTACACTGATTACTATTACTTATATATAATTTACTTCAAATAATTTACCTCTTTTAATTGTAATGATTGTAATAACTGCTTATATAAAAGTATTGTATTATATTATACGAATTTCTACGTTTTTATATTAGTAAAAGTAGTTTTAATGTGTAATAATTAGAATTTAGAAAAAAACAATGCCAAAGAATTTCATTCATAATTATTACTGATGACCTCTAGCGTAGCTTCGTAGAAATAGTATCAAAGAATATTTAAAATACTAGCTGGTAGACCAGGCAGGCCATCAAAGTGTAATGCCATAACAAATAAATAACGTTGTAAATACAAAATGACATTATTAAGCATATATTTGCGATTCTCCTGAAATGAGAGATTCATATTATTATGTTAGTTTTATATCGATAGAATTTTTTAATTCTATTACACTTCATTGAAATTTTAAGAACATCACTTACATAGCATATTTTCATTTACCATTTATCACACATACTCATCAAAATACAAAATATACTTCTAATATGTGAAGGTAATATGTTGCTGTAATTTATTTATATCACAAATAGATGTGCAGATCTAGAATTCAAAATAGCAATTCAAATTAGCTATAACCATATTTTTTGATTGATAACAATTAATACTTATCAATGTAGGACTTCACACATAGATCGGAAATAGCCCACATTTACGCAAAATTACTCATATTATTACGGGCCACGGCCCATTCAACAAACATCTGTTTAATGTAGGTGTTACTGACAGCCCCCTGTGCAGAGCCTGCCTGGAGGCAGAGGAGACGGCCGCCCACATTATTCTGGAGTGCACGGGCGTGACCAGCTACCGGGCCAGACATCTGGGGTCACCGAGGACTCTCTCCGAAGTCATTGGTGACACCAGAGGTTTGATAAATTTCTTACAGGAGTTAGGGTGGCAAGACTAGCTGCCCACTCCCACACGCAAAATAGGCGCACAGTGACGTCGAGTTGCGGAAACAAGCCCGTGCCTTACAAGATACAAGATACAAGATACAATGTAGGACTTAATAAATGATACAATTACTTCTTCAATTATTGTCTTTTATATTCATTTTCGCATTAGCTATATTCGTACCTGTTTTTATACGTCTGTAAATATACTGTTCTCTTATATTTACGCGAATTTTACTCGTTTGATTAAAAGTTTATACCGGATTTTATCGCGTTCAGACTGAACCAGTCCCCCGAGATCATGGACGCTGTAAAGGTCCGAAACGTAAATAAAAATAATTTAAAATATTGTTAAACTGTAAAGTTTTGAATAAACGCGATAAAATCCGGTATAGACTTTTAATCAAGTCTGTAAATATATTTAAATATTATGTAGTTTTACTAACTTCTGCCTGCGGCTTCGCCCGCGTAGATGTCGGTTATTGTGACCAAAAAATTTTTTTGACAAACAATTTTTCTATCTTTTGTGAAAAAAAATTTTTTAAAGTATCCTATTTTACTTCTAAATACCTCCGAGAATATGTGTACAAACTTTCATGATGATCTATTAAGTATAGTTTTCGCGTGAAAGTGTAACAAACAAACTTACATTTCACATTTATAATATTAGGGATTAATATTTACAATACTGTAAATGTAAATTTTAAACCACACTCAATTCGTAGTAATAACAGTAAAAAGTTTAAAGTTACGATAATATATGGTATGTCTGTTTTAGCATTGGCTTCGTATGTTTTAATCTTTGAAAGTAAGACTGACGTTCCATTCCAAGATGGCAGACATGCCGCTTGTACCATGATAGTATGGAATCGTAGGAGTATAAGTTTTAGGTGTGTCTTTCTAAATATCGAACTATAATGTCTCCCGAAATTTTGACTGATATCTTTTACGAATATATCGACAATGTAAAGCAACGTTCTCGCGTAGTGTGCGCTAGATTTAGGTAACGTTTGTGCCGAAACATATGTAAAACGGTGATCGAAATCATTGTGTTATTCGGTTTATCGTGTACGATAAGTATTCTGGTTTGATGTTAAATTAAAATGTGGAATATGATGTGCGACGTGATGCCTACGATATCTGAAGACAGTATTAGCCAACGGAGTTCGCAGTTCTCTGGCGAGGACGCGAATTTCGAACAGCTCATGGTGTCTATGTTGGATGAGAGAGATAAACTTGTGGAAAGCCTCCGAGAGACGCAGGAGCGCCTCGGAGACACCGAGCTACGCCTCAAGGACGTGGAGAAAGAGCGGGACTCGCTGCACCGACAGATCGCAGCTAACTTACCTCAGGTCAGTGACATTTGCCTGTCTATTTAAAATCTTATTAGAGTAGACACAACTCCATAGCTACATACGAGTTATATCATTAGGGCTTATGATGTCGAATAAAACAAACTTAGTATTCAAATGACGCAGTGTTGAACAATGATAACATTTATCAATGTAAATTTACACATTTCGATACTAAATTTGAAAAAAAGTGTTATCAAGTGTGAAGATGAGCTTACTGCACTGGAAAGAGTTACAATAAACTTTAATGTTCTTACAATATTATATAGTTTCAATATTATAAAAGAAAAATGCAATAAATTGCTTCAAGAGGGAAGGAAAGGATTTTATGAATCAATTTTTACAAGAAAAGATTTTTTTGATTTAGAAATAATATTAGATTTCAACTTCTTATGAATGAGAAGAAATATATTTTTTGATATAAATCTCTATCTATAATAAATAAGTCTACATTACCACCTATAAAAAATATATAAGTATAGTGTACTATACTTAAGCAGAAATTGCTATGAATGAATGGTATTTTAAGTTTTTTTTTTTAATGCTTAAAATAATGCTCTTATTTCGATTAAATAATGACTATAATCATATGTTAATTGACATTCATTATGTAATATTTATAATAAAACTGATAGAAGAATCTGTTATAAATGTCCATTCTATTAATTATATAATAATAATAAATAACCGTAATATGTTCTATTTATATATATATTAAGATATGTAATAATTTAATATTTCTTTTGACTTCGTGACATATTTTATGTTAAAAATCAAAGCTGTTGATAAATCTTAGATAATCAATAATAACAAATAACAATAAAGTATATGTTAACAAAGTATATTCTTCGAATCTACTGCAAATGTTTAACTAATAATTTTATTTCGGGGCACTTTAAAATATTAAAAGATTTTTTTGTAAAAAGTTAAATGTCAATTTATTCTGACTAACTTAATAATGTAAAGATGTTTTAGATATATCTTTTTTTTTTTTTAAATAAATATATAAGATAAAATATTTTACCTTTTTTTTTAAATATGAAATTTGTACTAAAACAAAAATTTATTTTATAAAATTATCACCAGGTATAAAGTTCTTATTAAAATTCATTTTGGATATTTCAGAGATTTAACCATTCAAACATGTTTTATTTAAATATTCATAAGGCTGATAATAATACATTTTTAATTATAATTTTGAATTATATCACCTTGATTTTTTGACTTTGTTCTTAGGCGATGACATCATTCTTTACTATCTCTGCGAATCTATAGAACCATGAAATATAAAATGAATCATATATTAACATTCTTTTATTATGTTACAATGAAATATATAAATGAATTCTTTAAAATTTTTGTTTGAAGAATTATAAATAAATAAATATAAATATGTTTTACATTCACACACGGTCATCTGCTCCTAAGGTAGGCAACTTAATGCCTGTGTTTTAGGTAACAGTTGACTGATATATTTTTTTTATTTTATTTAAATATACATATAAATAATACATATATATAAATAAATACATAATACACCCAGACTCGGGGCGTGAATCGAACCCACAATCCTGGAGCAGAAAACAGGGCCACTACCAACTGCGCCACGGGCCAGTCAAATTAGACAATAATATAGTATAATAGCTAATCAAGCTTCTTGCCTTTTTCTTTCATACACACAAACAATAACTAATTGAGTTTTTAAATAGTATTATAAATATAATAGTATTAAATGCTAAAGAGTAGGTCAAGGCAGCTGAACCAACTGTGCAGTCATTGGAACTTTTCTGTTGAATTAATAGTTAGAATTATTATTATGTCTACCTTGAGAGCTGAGAATGCCCCGAGGATGTGACACGTAGTAGACCTTAATGTTTAGATTTTTATATCAGAGGTAAAAACGTTAATTTATTTTAAGTGATGTTTTAAAATTAAAAATATTAAAACACACATACACAGAAGGGAACGAAGAGGATGTCACAGAACTAAGACAGTAAGTAATTAAATAAATGTCACAAATTTATACTTTAAGTAAGAATTGAAAGATGTTGTGATAGATTGACTTTTCTTCTTATTACAAATATTGTTGTGCTCAAGAACTTGATAGCCTTGTTCCTTCATTGCTATTCTACCACAGAACAACAAGTAAATGTGAGCTTGGTATCCAAATGTATGACTAACCCATTCAGACAAATTGGTTTTGTTTATTTATATGTATTATATATATTCTTCTACTATATTATTTCTACTTATACTTCTACTATATTATTTCTATTTTGTTTCCATTAATACTTTTAAAAATCATGTTTCATAAAACATATCTTGGGATAGGTATCCCAATTCAAAAGTAGCAGAAATGGGGTTACTCTTACCCCAAGCACACTACAATTAATATCTCATCTTTGCTTCTGTATAATAAATCGACTGTCCCTATGTACAGTAAAGAAACTGAAAATTTGCAATTTTTTTATTGCACTAAGAAACTCCTTTTTATATATGTTTTCATACAAAAAAAGAGAATAAGCTAAAAAATACATATTAAACCACATTTTTCATGAGTATAATATCGATACTTAACAAATAAATGACAATTTTGTACACAAAATTAACTTAAAAGTGCTCTCCTGTAAAGTACCTTTTTTCAGTTTCGATAGTATATGTAGGACAGTCGAAATATATTATATTTGATTTATTAAAAAATAAATATATATATTTCTGGGTTGATATCTCTTATCTTATGCCTCTTGCTGTACAATTTTATGATTTCTTTATTCAAGGCTGTCCACAATTATTTTTAGGAATAGTATGTTTATTGCATTTTTTAAATAATATTTAATCAATAAAAATCAAAAATAACTTTATTCAAATAGGCTTCAAAACCTTTTTTACACAGATCATATTACTCTTTAATTAATAAATTATAGTTAATCTATAGCTATGATCTGGAATTAAAAAACTGCAGAGAAGAACTCAACAGTTACTCTTTTTAAAAACCGTCAGTACGTCACTCGACCCGTATAAATTCAGTTATATGTTCTGTATAAAAGTCTGCATTACTAAACCTGCACATCTTTTTCATTTATGTAATCTTTTAAATAATTGTTGAACTTGTTATGTGAATGATCCATATGAGGTTACGGTTAATGTAACTAAAACATGACCAATTTCAACTAAATTTTTGTCAAACTCAAAAAATGTAAAACGTTGCTAAATAAATCAAATGTAAATAATTTTTCATTGTCATGAGGAGTTCCCATAAACAGCTTGTCTGGTGTCTATCAGGTCTTGATAAGATTAGATTTTGCATGTGTAGGTTTTCCTTGGAGAACTTTATCATGAAATACTCGTAAACAAGGAACTATATCTAGTCAAATCCATCTAGTATAGTTTATTTGGACTCGATAATCTTGAGATATGCTAGACATATCAAAAAAGGTCCTTTAGAAGGTTGGTTATCTATAATATAAAAATAAGTCGGGTTTTCCATCCTGACGCTATAATTCCAGAACGCACATACCGATTTCCACGGTTTTGCATTCGTTGGAAAGGTCTCGGGCTCCGTGAGGTTTATAGAAAACAAAATTCAGGAAAAATTTCAACAGAAAAGCAGGAAAGAACACAGGCGTGTTTGTTCTCCTCTAAACGGAGCCCTTTACACCTGGCTCCGATTTTCCGAGATGTTTCTGTAGAAATTACCGACTCCCTTCAGCTCCTCGGTGTAGAGCTATCGTCCAATTTGAACTTTGGGCAGCACATCGAGTCCAAAGCAAAAACTGCAGCAAAAAAACTAGGTATTCTCTCTAAGGTCAGGCGATACTTCACTCCAGAACAGCTGCTTCATCTGTATCAAGCACAAGTTCGGTCTTGTATGGAGTATTGCTGCCACCTTTGGGATGGATCCGCCAAATACCAACTGGCAACTTTGGACTCGGTGGAAAAACGAGCTAAGAGACTCATAGGTGACCCTACTCTGACAGACACCAAGTTGCAGAGTCTCGATCATCGGCGTAGGGTAGCTCGTCTGTCGGTGTTCTACAGAATATATTTTGGTGAGTGTGCGAAGGAATTGCACGATCTAATTCCCCCAACAACTTTTCGCCATCGGGACACTAGGCGCGGTCGATCGTTCCATCCTTATGTCATTTATATGCCACCTACGCGCACAAAACGCTTTGGCACTACTTTCTTGATGCGCACGGCTAAGGAATGGAACTCGTTGCCCGCGTCTGTGTTTCCCGAACGATACAACCTGGGTGCCTTCAAGGCCAGAGTGAATAGACTGCTATTAGGCAGGCATGCTCCACCTTCGACCGCATCGTCACTTAACATCAGGTGAGATAGCGGTCAAATGCCTGTCTATATGTCATAAAAAAAAAGGAAAACAGGGAAAATCATTTTTCACATACAGCACCATCTCTGATACATAGCATGTACTACTTCATCTTTTAATCCCCAAACGAAATGTTACAAAAAACGAAGCCATCTGGTGGCGAAACGGAGTTCGTCGGGTTTGCTAGTGGCTTATAAAAATCATGATAGGACTCAGGAGTAGAGCTAAAAATGTCAACAATTCAACCAATCGTCAAAACACAATGTGAGAGATACAGCGTCTGTCGTCTAGTTAGCTCATAATCGGTGAAGATGTTTGCTGGCTTGTAACATAGACACGCACATACAAATGTTTAAACCAATTTTTTTTTTAATAAATAAAGAATAATAATAGCAAGTTATAAAAGCGTGACAATTCATTTTTATTTCCTTGTATAAAGAAAAAGAAATATCGACGACTGTTATTGTAGAAAATTTTCTTTTCGTCTAATTTAGTCATTAAGGCCATTTTTTATACTAAGGTTTTAATGCTGTTGTCATGCATGTTTTTATGTTACATTTTTATGGAATTGACTAGAAAAAGAGCAAATTGGTCACCTGACGTTTAATGGACACACTGCTGATGACCACTTACAGCACCAGAGGAAACGCCAATGTATTACTGGTTAAAGGGATAGAGGTGTGTAGTAGGCAGCTAAAGATAGGAAAGGAGAAGTTGGCTTCCGGCCTTAGCTCTATCGGCGTAGGTACACTAGCCGACCTAGCATGATCGCACGACAAAATTTTGTGTACCACTTTTCTCGTATTATCTCTCATGTCTATAGTAGCCAACATGCGTGCACGTGATACTCTTCTTGTTACGTCAATAGAAGAGATAACAGTTTATATCATTAAGTTAAAAAATTTATTGATCATTAAGTTATTATTATTATTGATCATTAATTTAAAACTTAATAATATATCTTGTTATCTCTTCTGTTGACGTAACGAGAAGAGTATCACGTGCACGCATGTTAGCTACTGTAGTCATAGAGAGATAATACGAGAAAAAGGGTAGACAAAATTTTGTCGCGCGAGCATTCTAGGCCGGCAGGCCAGTTTTTGTTTTATAAAAGTATGTTATTATTTGCTCTTGCCTGTCGTTTACGAGCAGTAGTTATTTATATATAAAAAAAAAAACTTCATACTGATTAAAGAAACTCATTGAATGCTTCATAGATTCTCGTCTATAGATTTGAAACTGGATGCGTATTTTTACCTTCATGTCTGTTTACACTGACTTATTCAGTGCTTAAACCGAAACGCAGTACCTACAAAGCATTGTTGTTGATAGAAATACTCGCCTCTTGTATCAGTGGAAACATGTACGGAATATCTTCTATAGTATCGTCTGTTTCATGAGAAATACTTTTGTTCATCATGCTAAATGCTATCCTTTTAAAGCAAAAACCTGTAGTTACCGTCTCCGTCTATAACTCTATATAAATAAAATCCTCATTTATGTCGTCTGTGTTTGTATCAGAAAATATTGAAGCACTTTTCTAAAGCAATATGAAGAGATTTTTCAATTTGATTTAAAAATAATAATTACTGATTTCTGTTTTAAAATTTATACATTAAAATGTCCACGGTACTTTATTGTCCTTACATTCATAAAACTTTATGTACATGTCCATTTTATTTTCAAAATATTGTTTCGTAACAATCGTATAACGTTATCAATATGTTCTTAAAAAATTTAAAACTTTACTAATTTTAGCTTACATTTACGCGACATAGCATTTCACTTAAACCTGAGTTTGCACCACATCAGTTATTCCCTAGATCGAGCTCATTTTTTTTCTTCTAAATAGTCAACTAATTTTATCTGTCGAATCAGCTTACGCCCTACTTATAAAGATTAACAGCATCATCGCCATTGTTGATCGGCTGAGTCCGGGAAACAGCGACTGTACTCGTACCTTTGAAATTGGTAAGAGAAACAAATTGCGCGATTGCTGACCTGTACTATAAACCTAAGTACTTTCTTTTTTTTGGAAAATTGCTTATCTGCTAATTCTTACAGCTCGAGTTATCATTCTACATTCGAAGGTTTTCCGTGCATAACTGATTTTAACCATGATGTCTGGAAGGTAATAGCGGATACTGCAAATGATAAAGATAAGGCAACTGTTTTATATATCCAATTAAGATTGTTCCACTGATGCTCCTAATTGGCGCGTAAATATTGTACAGGTTCCGAATTGGTATGCAAGGGCCTCATGTTGATAGGTGTGACGCTCTATGATTAAATTGTTCGTGCTTTCCAATTTTGGCTCTCTAACACCATTTATCAGTATGGAGGCCATTATTTGGACCCATATTCTCGTTTAGACTCCAATATAATTACCTTACTTCTGCTCAGTATGTGCTGCAGCTGCCTCATCAGTGGTGATAACAGTTAGATCAGCCAAGAAAGATTAGATACGTATGAAGATATAGCAACAAAAATATTAATATAAATTTCAAGTAATACAATTGACTTACGTATAAAATAAAAGGAAATTAAGTTAGTAAACATTTTATGGAATCAGCTAAGAGCTGATGTAATTAGTGTAGACGTCTGCCACGTCGCATGTCAAAGCGTGAAAGAAATGATGTTTAAGGCTGAACATCCACCGAATGTTTGCTGTTATGTGAACTAATTACTGCTTTCTTTTTCAAGACAGGTTTAATTATAATGAAAATTTAATGCACTTAATAGTTTTTAAATCTAGTTAGACGTATGCGTGGTTTCACCTATGCTATGTTATTGTTGCTATGGGTCACAACTCGGTATCTTTCAGCCTGTGATAAACAGGGTTTCTAACGTTAAAATCCAACCAATCCTACGGAAAAATTGAACCAGTATATCTTGAGAGAAACATACACTCTCAATTCTCAATCTTTCACAGTTGAAATGATACATAGACAAGGGATGCTGTTAGAGTTTTGAAAAACTAGGTCTTTTATGTAGGTTAATGTAATTTTGACTAGCCCGTTGGTGCAGTTGGCAGTGACCCTGCTAAGTATGTATATCAGTCGGCTATTATTTAAAACACAGGCATTAAGTTGCCTACCTTAGGAACAGACGACCTTGTGTGTATGTTTCAATAAAAAAAAAGTTATAGTTAATTGTCAACGTTAACGCGTAGCCTTGCGTTATAAAACGCAAAAATCTCGTATTTGCTTTTTGCATATCATGCAATCTAAGTGATTATGATCTCCGTAACTCCTGATTTGCTCACTTATACAAGAATACATACAGTTCCCTCGTGATTGCCAACAAAGAGAATAGATTATGATATGATCTACTTGTTCATTAAACGTATAGTTATACCCAATGTCGTAGATAATGCGCTAAATTGTCGTTCGTTTTCAGCCTTTGTCCTTAATTTTTCATTTCCTCGTCTTGGTTGTTATCCAAAACGACACTCACGGAAACATTCAGAAATTTATCTCTTACTTTTCTCCTCAAATAATAAAAGAATTAAAATGTTTATTTTCGAACCGATAAAGTGTGTATACCATTCAAGCATTATGTTTTTTGTCTCATATAACTTGGGCACCTTTAAAGGCCATTAACGATAAATAGGCATTGTTTAGGCTAGTGGACTCCGACATACATTTTATCTTCACTTTGAATTTGACAAAATTATGTTCAGATGCAAGAATAAATACACATTGTTCGGTAGATTGTTTTCATCGATATACAGATTAAATTGTAAATAGATCTAAAATTAAAAACACAACGATAATTAGACCCGATGACCAAGAACTAGAACGTCTTTGGTTTATTTAATTGCCAATTTTCACACTATCTAGGATCTAGTTTCTAGAGTGATTGTCTCGGCGAGGATGATTTTTTAGTCTATATAGGCTCTTTATTAAATGTATGACTACAAGATTTCCGACCATCCGGATATATTCAACAAAACAATAGAAAGTTTCAAGATAACCTAAGTTATTTATGAAGTGAGTGAGATTTGTATCCGGTGAACGCTCAGCTCTGCCGCTTCGCTGGTGCACCGTGTGTCAAAACGTTTCTCGTTTCGTTTATGCGATAAAAACCTCTAAACATTAGTTTGACAATATCAGAGCACGCTCTCATTGGCTCCTCGCCAGCCCCGCCGTGTGAAACGTCCGCCGCGCGAAGGTTTGTTTACGGTCACGATCTTACGGGAAGTTAGTCACGTTAATAAATCGAAATGATAACGTAGAAGTCGTTATTATATTTTTAAAATGAGTTTTTTTGTTTATTTAAATGAATCAAGTGACTTGTTTTGAATTGGTTGGTTCTGAATCTTATATGGACAACACGTGACTTTGTTGCACTATTTCAGATAAATGAAAAATTGTTAGCTCGCTCGGTAGCAATAAAAAAAGAGATACATTCTTAGTAACATACAGAACTTCTCAATACACAAATCTAATTTGAGGTTTTTAGTTCACCTGTACCTTCTGATGGTAAAGGAAATATGTTCGTACAACTAAAGACTACTTTTAGTAAATTTTATAAAAAAAATCTGAAATCGGACATGAAGATCCAAAGATAATGCGCTAAAATAAACAAACTTTTTATCTGAAAAATGTAAAATATATATTGATTGATATAGAGTAGATATCGTTAATATTGGTTCACCCGCTATTTCCCTACATACATCAGATGGCATCATTATTGTGGTTTGACGATCGATTCTGTTCGATGAGCTCCCTTATCTGTTATGCATGATGAAAGCCTGTGTGATAAATAAATCAATCATATCACTGGTAAACAACAGAGATTTAAGAATATAATATATTTATTTCCGTCTCCATTATCACTACCGGTTAATACACATTACCGGGTAATACACATTCATCATCATCATCATCATCATCATATTAGCCATTGGATGTCCACTGTTGAACGTATGCCTCCTCCATCGATCTCCGGTGCTACCGGTTTGAGGCAGCCTCTATCCAACAAGTCATCTCCAACTCAAGTCAACACAAGTCATCTGTCCATCTCGTGGACGGCCGTCCAACGCTGCGCTTGCCAGTACTTGGTCTCCACTCGAGAACCTTTCTGCTCCATCGGTCGACAGTTCTACGAGCTATATGCCCTTTCCACTGCCATTTCAGCTTGCAGATTCGTTGGGCTATGTCGGCAAACTTCGTTCGTCTGTGGATCTCATCATTTCTGATTCGATCTCGCAGAAAAACATCAAGCATATCTGTCTCCGTTGCACGCTGTGCGACTTGAAACTTGTTTAAAAGGCTCATAGTTAGAGACCACCTTTCAGATTAGTATGTCATTACTGGTAACACACATTGATCGAAAACTTCAGGCTTCAGGCACTGAGGTATGACGGATGAAAAGATGTTTTTTAACTTCCCGAACGCTGCCTACCCTAACTGGATTCGACGATTGATATTTCTCTCAAAGTTGGATCAACCACATTGGATCTTTTGTCCTAGGTAGATGTACTCGTCAACGACTTCGAGACTCGAATTTTCAACACACACTACGAAATACTAAATGTTTAAATCAGAGTCAGAGGAAAAACTGATTAATTTCTATTAGTTTCGTGTGTATGGTGTGTGTCTATTAAATCTTGTGTTTTTAACTTATTATAATTACAAATATATGGTATTGAGATTCAGATCAGAGAAAAACAGATCACCAAATTATTTAAAAAAAAAACCACTGATGTTATATATAATACCTGTCTTATAAAATAAATATCATATAAAGTACGAGTAAAAAAGATAAACCAAGAAACGAGAGCACGTTTAATAGTATTTTTCTAGCTTTCATGAAGTTTTATGATATTTTCTCCCAGATTAATTTAATTTCACTAAATAAAATCTGTAGATAAATAAAGTACTTTATGTACGTTTAAATAATATATACAAATTAATAAAACGACAGAAAAAAAAGATACAAAAAACATATATTCGTTTGAAAAAAAAAACCTGATATATTTACACGTTCTCATAAAACAAAGAAATAAAACGTAGAGATGAATAGTTTATTTACTAGACTATGTACGAATTAACCTAAATAAAATTAACTAAATGATTTTTATTATATTTTAATGATTTTCTTAAATCGATCTAGTTATTGAGGTCATTTCCTTGTACAATAAATGGGAATGTAATGCGTTGTTCCGGACTTGAATCGTCGTAACCGGGTTCATAGCAGGAAGACGCATCAATAGCCGTCTCGACGTGACCCGACTTTTGCTCGTAGACACAGTGTATGGCCCATACAATAACTTATCACGTGCAGAGATTGAATCCGCTACCGCTAGCGCAAAAGTCAATTGCTGCGATCACTGCGCCAACCTGTCGTCCAATTAATAAGTAACAAACATATCACATTTCATGAATCTGACATTTGTAGGTACTTATAACATTATGGCCCGAAACACATAACGGCGTTGCGGCGCCGCAACGCTAAAATCGGCGGTGGCGTCACCGCCAATTTTAGCGGCGCGGCACCGCCAATTCCGGCGTTGTGACGTCATACTTGTTGACCATGATTTATTGACATTTTGTGTCTATTTTTATATTTTATTTTTTTGTGTCTTTATTAGACATGGGTATCTCAATGAATTTTTATGAACCGCAGATAAGCTCATGAGCCATATGCTTGAACCGGAGCTGTGAAACGGCTCACAGTTCAGCTCAATTGTTGTTATAGGTATTGTTACTTTTAACCACTTTTAACTAGTAGATTTATAGCTAATTTATGACTCGGTTCAAAAAATGACATCTATGATGTACCTAAATTATAAATATGTAATAAAGCAGCGTTTCGAAAAGTTATTATAGTGATATTTTTTCTATCTTACACAATTATAGGGGAATGCTAATTTCATGCATATGATAAACGCTAAAGTGAGTTTCTTTGTTTGTTACGCTTTCACGCTTTAACTATTCACCTGAATTACGATCATCATGAAATTCTGCATACCAGTTGTCTGGGGTACAGAAAAGGACATAGAGTACCTACTTTACGTACCGACTACCGTTGGTGCCTGTACCATGCGAGCGGAGCCGCGGACAAAACCTATTTATTTATATTTAATCTATAAAACTAATATAGTAAGATATTAATTTATGTATCACTTTGTTTCAATTTTGTTTAGGCTTTATGAGACAAAAGTTGTTTAAAATTCTACCAGCATACAAACTTGATTCACAAAATTATTTCCGGTACAAAGGATTACTTTTTATGCATTCTACTAAATAACAACTTCACAAACAATAATTAACAAATTTCACGTGAACTATAATATTTAAAATAATTAAATTAATATCC
Organism: Euphydryas editha; assembly: GCA_036937285.1. Lineage (NCBI taxonomy): Eukaryota > Metazoa > Arthropoda > Insecta > Lepidoptera > Nymphalidae > Euphydryas > Euphydryas editha. Next base: position 19,365,162 of record JAUPFZ010000014.1, read on the forward strand.
ACAATAAAAAATCACGAAGAACAATGGTTACCCTACAACAACGCTCTTTTTCGCGGCGCCGCAACGCCGCAACGCAAACTGCCGATTTTAGCGTTGCGTCGCCGCAACGCCGTTATGTGTTTTGGCTCTAAGATCTGCTAAATTAATTACCCTTTCGGTTGACAGTTATGACGGACAGTTAAAGATAATATCTCTTATCTTTTGTTAAATGAATATGCTCACGGTCACGTGATCGTAGTAAACTGAATGGTTTGTTTGTAAAACACACTTGTGGCTGTGGAATGCAATGATGTAATTTAGGTATAGGGTGTCTGTCCATTGATGCGGAGCGAGGCTTGCAGAGCCCCTGTCCACTGAAGCGGAGGGGAGATTTTTTGCAATCCTATTGGTTAAAATTTCTTCGTTTCTCCGCTCCGCAGCCTCGCTTCGCTTCAATGGACAGGCACCCTTATGGTTAGAATCAGTTCAAGTTTCATAAACATTAAAATTTAAACGCCTCGCTTATCTGTTCAGAGGAACTATTCATGTCTGTCCCAATTGGACCTTATTAAACTCCAATGACTTCCAGGTATGCTACACAAGCCTGTCATTTGAATACTAGTCAAAGTTTCACTCACCATTAACGTATGCAAAATATCTCATAAAGCGAAATACACATTAAATTTTGAACCAAAGAAAATTTATATCTGAACTGAAAAACAATTAAAGATAATTATTTCACTAGAAAAAAAAAAAGATTGCATTAGAACCGTTTCGAGAAATCAATTACTTTATAGTGTGTATTTACAAGAAATGTATAATTAATACGTAGAATCTACGGGCGATCAATTTGTGCGCTGTTATTACATATAATAATTTCCACTGATGACAAATTAGTCATAATAATCATTATCTTATGTGGATTTTTATTCTTGCTATTATTCATGTTTACCTACTGCAGAAAATAACATTTGTAATTATATTATATAGGTAAAAATTTATAACGAAATAGGCAAGCATTACAAAAGTTAGCGTGTTAAAGCAATAATTGTTTGCAATAATAAATTGTTTTGTACTAAAAGTAGAGTAGAGTCAAGTAGAGTGTATCGTTAATAACACAATATTTAGCAATTAATCATAAATTAAAATTACAGTCGTACAGTAATCAAATAATTGAGAATTTTAAGTTGTTAATTTGTTAAAATATAAGGCTGATTATTTTACATTTCTAGATTCCCATACGTAGTATTTATAGGTCGAGTTACACGTTACATCGGTGCCGAATTGTACGTGCAATATTTTATGTTATAAAAACTGCACTCCCGATGTTTAATTGTTCAAAACTGTTCCTACCGCTAAAATGTTCTGTCGATATCATTGATGTCACAAATTACCGTTTCATCATAATATGTTAACTGTTTAAATATAAATATATCAAAGTTTACTGAATCTATTGACTTAAATCGTTGAATTCATACAACAAAGTCCAAATTTTGAACATTTTTAAAGAATAAGTTACTTAACTGTGTGACAGCAATAGAGTAACGATAGCAAAAAAATATCAACAATTTCACAACTGGTCCGAGTTCTGGGAGAATGATGAATTTTATTGTTCTAGACAAAGTTGTATGGAAATTACTTTAGCACTTGACTACTCGACTTATTTGATCGTAAAATTGAAGTGTATTTTTAATATACTCGTATTCTATCTCGACAACCCTATTGAACTATATTTATATATCGTTAAAATAAACGATTTATATATTTTTACTACATGGCTTGATTGACATGCGAACCCACAAAGCGTCGGTGAAATCAGATTAAATGTATAGTTCTAATTCAACTATAACATATAACAAATCTTGTTTTGTTTTGCTCATGATATAATATTTGACCTATGTGTGAATAAACTGTGATTATAAATTGAATATTTACAAAGTTTCAAAGAGTATGAGAAGAGTAAAATTTGTGTTTTTGCCTGTCTTATCTCAGTAAAGACCACAGTCTGATGCGATAATAGCTTGTTATTAGTAATAAAATATTGTAAAATGATAATACAAAAGTTCTTTAAAAAAGTCTACTCGTATAAAGAATAATTAAATTTATACTATTTTGATTACTTTTCACCTATGATATCTGCCAAAGAATTTGATGAAGCACTATCACTGAAAAAAAGTAAGTACCTACCATCCTGAACTGCACTGAATCAGCCTGTAAACGTCCCACCGCTGGGCAAAGGTCTCATCTCTATAAATAAAAAGGCTTGGAGCTTAATCCACCACGCTGCTCCACTACGACGACGAAATGATGACGGATAATTTTCCTACCAAGAGTAAGGATCGCGATCAGGTGTCTATGATAACAACCGGGACCAACGGCTTTACGCGGTCTGTGAGGCACGGTGGGGAGACCCACAAGAATACCTAGAGCAGAAAGATATATTTGTACAAATACCAATATCTGCCCGAGCGATTATCGAACCCGCGACCGTCGGCGTTAATGCGATTAATCGCACCACTACACCAAAACGGTCGTCAAGCACCCCCAAGAAGTAGTAATTGCAATTGTCCCAGTTAGCGGTATGCGTGAAGTAGTAGTCAATAACGATTACGATCGTGGGAAAACTCAATTGTCCGTGAATGCTCTCGTTAGTTTGTTGCGACGACAAACCGGATGATTATTGCCAATGTAATACTTATTTGGGCGCACACGTAGTGGAATTAGTTGACGTAACTGTCAAAGTATTACAAGTTTTCGGTTGTCAGTTGCAGCAACTGAAGCTGCTTAGTTCGCTCCGTTACTTTGACACTCTTCAATTTCAACCCACTTAAGCGAGAAGTTTTAAAATACGTTGTAACACGTGTTTTGTATATATACCATTAATCACGACAGAACTCCCATACAAATTTTCACTCGCTGCGTGGACTTTTAAAAATTGTTACAATACGTCTTGTCTGTAACAAGACATGTATTGTACGTATCTTGTTTTAAACTTTGAACAGAGGCCTAAAGAAGATTCATTAATCGGGTATCGAAAATACCAATCTTTAATAAAGCGTTTATATCTTTTATCTTAGAGGATCCCTTGGATTAATTTCTCAATAATAATAAAATTATTCATTTATTTTCTATGAATTTTAGAATAAACCTAAATTAGAAAAACTTTTTTATCATTACAAAACAATACCACATCTACCCATTAATCTATAAAAAAATATCTACCCTTTTGTTTTATTATTATCTAAATTATGAATATAAAGTAAATACCTGCGTTGCTTTGAACGAATTTTACGCTAACCCCTCCATTTGAAATTTCCACTTTAAGTAAATATAATAAATCCAGCTTTAAAACTCTAACCGTTTTATGTATTTTTCAGTCAATTTCATGAATTATAAGGTCAAGAGTATAATGACATATTTTTCTTTTCAACGACGTTTCATACGGGCTACATTCATTCAGTAATTAGTGCGCGACGGTTTGTAAAGGCGCGTTCACTTTGTGTTGGCGCTATACATGATCAGGGCCGGATTAAACAGATGGAGATTGCGTAATTTAAATGTGCTAGGTCCAAATAGTCCAAATACGGCGTAAGTAACAACATAAGGGTTTTTTTTTTGTAAAGTTTCTTGGTCTTTAGAAATTAATCCCGAATTGTTGGTATCTAACATTAAAAAAACAGGAGAACTGAAATTTCTCTTGGTCATGGTAAAAGACAACCGTTTTATTGTATTGGTGTAAGAAGTATAATAATACTGACGGTCGCGAGTTCGGTTCCCTCTCGAGGCAGATATCTGCATTTATACAAATATTTGTTTCTGGGGTCTGTTTCTGGTAAGTCCTCGTGTGTTTCCCCACCGTGCCTCGGAGCACGTAAAGCCGTCGGTCCTGATTTTTATTGTAAATAATTGATAGCGATCGTTACTCATGGTAGGAAAAGTATCAATTATAAAAAAGCTTCTATCGTTAATATGGCTCTGTGGCTACATGACGCTGAAGCTTTTTGAGTGGTAGTCCTCTCTGCGGTCACCTTTCACATCTGAAACATTAACCACACATCGTAAAATACCCGTCTTACTTTCATAAAGGTAGAATGTTCAATTGGGCAGAAACACTCAAATTTTAATGAAAAATAAGTGCTCATTAAGTGCTAATTTAATCGTATAAAATAAAATACGCTCCAATAGATTAACCAAAAATTAGAAAACTGCTAACTTTTAATTAAGCTAAAATGCTAATATCAGATACAGTATCAAATCGAAATGTAGATAATTTAGTGCTCGTGCTATTGATTGATATACGAAGACGAAAATATGAAATAATTATTTTAAAAAATTCTGATAACATAACTTGCTGATTTAACAGTATGAGCAGAGAACCTGCTAAAAATTTGAATCTGAATCAATAATTTTGTGCTAATTATATACGATTACAGTGTGTCCTCCATAGAAAATTTCATAATATCTTTAATGTACTCAAAAGGACCTCTTACAATTTTATAATAAGCATAGATAACGTTAAATTAAAATTTTTATTTATTGCAAAATATTTTAATTTAAACGAATTTGTAAAACGAGTAGATAGTGTTTACATCTAGTGTTTACATCTAGCAAACTGGAATATAATTTAAATGAAGAGATGTGTGAATTTAGTAATCAGATTAGAGTAATTACCCCGTTTGATAAATAAAGGTTTTTTTTTTTTATTAAATGCTAGCGACCCGCCACATTGTCGCTTGTGTATAATAATTCTAAAAAAAAATACTGCTCAAAACAAAATATTTTTACGTATATAAACTTCATACGATCAGTTAATAGTCGTAATAGATATAAATAAAATTATAGTAACCTTCTAGTCTCAAGATTTCTCCTTACTTGATGTTAGGATTTAAAAACTACGCTGTATTACTGATATGGAACAACAGGTATACTATCTCAAAGTTTATTTATAAGATGTCCTTAATAAAATCTTATCGTAAACAAAACAATGCAAAATGAAAATCATAAAACAAAAATAAAAATTTGAATAGAAAGATATTAAATCGAAACGCCGAAATACCTCAAATCCATCAGTTCCAAATCGAACACCGCACACTATTAAAAACCATTAAATATGAATTAGACGTGGGCCCGCAATAAATCAATGTTTTAGCCCCATCGAAACGATTGGTAAGAATTTTACCACCGCTCTAAATGGAACGAGGCCAGTTCAACGCTTCGAGGAATTACTACGGAAGCTTCTCGAGATTGTGTTCAGGATATTTGGTAAATTGGAAGATTTAGAACATATAGAAGTAATCTTACTACTAATAAACGATATAATACAGCAATATATCTTTCCTAAACCAAACATAGCTTTTTTCCATATTAAAATTTAAGTATTTAATAGAATGTTCTTATTAAAATAAGAGAAACATCAAGATTTCGTTATAAAATGTAAAATCTTTAACTTAACTGTTACGAGAGCGGAACTGCAGGTTCGTTTATTTAAGTAAACTCAAATCCTGTGCATAATTTATAAATTACTCTTCACTATAACATTTTCAGCGGCTTTCTTGCACCTGCAGGCTGCATAAATTCCTAGAATACTTAATAACCATGATGGTATTATTAAATTGCGAGAATTAATTTATTATAACTACTTGATGTCTCCTTCGGTCTTTCCATGAGTAAAAAGAGTTCCTGTTTCGTGAGAATCTACGAAAAATATTAGCCTGTGTATTGATTTGATGCCGTGCGGTGACCGGTAGAGAAGAATAGTCCCGACCTCTTTCTTGCCGAGGTGTCGTAAAGCGACTCAGGTCATAGTGGTGCGAATAACTGCACTCCAACCAAAATTTTGATGGGCAGAAGTGCCACCATATCACTGCTTTCACCCGCCGTCTGCCAAGCGTGGCGAGTATTGCGTAACACCCCCAGAGAGATGATGGGGGAGGCTTACGTTTAGTAGTGGACATCCAATTGCTGATGTGGTGGATATGGTTTATTAAGGTAAGCTTTTTTAATTATAAATGACTACATCTTGTAGGTTTTTATTTTATTTTGATCCATCATAATCAAATATATTATTATAGATGAAAAGATATTAGATTTATGCTTCTCTAATGCCTTCTGATAAAAAATTATATATCCTCATTAGGGATTGATAAAATCATTGAGGCTTAAAATTAAAATCATCCCTTGTCATCTATTGGAGGTGGTTTACCAACACTAACTACGCTTACGTAGCAGATTGACGAGCGCAATGTGTTGTAGCAGGATATGTTGACGCCGCTGCCCATCACTATCCTGGTTGGTGTATAGTTGTTTTCATTACTATGACCTTTGTCGCCTTTTACGACACTTCGGTATGAAGGAGGTCGAGACTATTCTTCTCTGCCGGTCATCGCACAGCAAACCACCGCTTTACCACCGAGAATAAGATTTATTTAAAGACTTTAGCGGATTTTAACCTGCGGCCATCTGGTAACGATTCACGTGTTCCATCAATTGACCGTGTCGGTTCTTGTATTAATCTACTCAATTCATTACCGCTACGTGTACGCTCGGAGCAACAATTACGAAATAATATCAGAAATATTTTTGTTATACTAAAGATGTTGGCAGAATTAATTTCAAAACAAAATTGCTTTGTCTACCTCCAGACAACGAGACGAACGTCTACTTGTGCGTGGGATTGTCTTATTTCTTTCTAGTTTAAAAAATACTCTTGGATAATAGAAAAATTTCGTTATTTTTTTGTTAAGAGAAATGTTATAAAAATTACACTACCCAAGTAGAGTCAAGTTTTTTTTAAGTCTGTGTGTTTATGTATGTCTACTAAAGTTTGTTTGGCAAGCCTTGTCGCCTTGGCAATATGTTTATTTTGATATGTAAACTGTCGTTAGATTCGCCCTAATTTTTTTAAATAAAATAACAAAAATAATATTTGTGATATTTTTTACGCACTTGGGTTTTTATGTTCATTTGTACCTATTGGTATATATACCTATATATGTTTTTCATGTTCTTTTTTTTTATTTTTTCCAATTGATTAAGGGGCGATTAAAAAGAAAAGGCTTTTTTATTAATACAAATCACCTTTATAATTGAAGACGCCCAATGGAGCTGGTCCATCTGTGGTTTCCTGGCTATTGCTCTGGCGTTTGAGGATTCGATCCCCGCTTGCTTGATATCTGTCTTGGTGTGGGCGTTTTTCATTTTATTGTGTGCTTTATCGGTCTCCAATACATTTATCATGTATAATTAAAATAAAGCCGTTATTCAAATACTCAAAAAAATTTTGTTAAAAAAATTAAAAGGTTCCTAAAGAGAAACTCATAACCGTGAATCTAGGCTGAAATTTGGTCTGCTAAGTGTCTGAGAAATTTTAATGACGCCATTTAGCGGCACCGACGCTTTTGAATGCTTTTAGTAATTCGTTCGTTCTATCATTATTTTCATATTAAAATATTTTAGTAAACTTCAAAACGCTGAATTTTTCGCTTCAGTTTCGATGTCGGTTCTCTTTATATTGTCTTGTCGCTTTCATGTTACTTATTTGTAATCGTCACCGTGACCTTAACTCTCCTAAATTATTAATTAATTAATAATCATCATTAATAATACTTATTCTGATAAAAAGTTTGTTCATCTTTTCTTTCAATTAAGTAGATATGTCGTTGTTTTAACAATAGCCGAGAGAACCTGTCCGATTAATGAAAATGTGAAAAAGAAGTATTAGTACATTTATAAATCATAAACACTTGCTTGAAAGTATGAAACTAAACGCATAAATTAGAATGTGCAGACAGTTGTCACTTATCAAAAAGTATAATATACCTTTCTGGTTAACACCTGAAGTCATATTCTTTTATTAGAATAATTTATTACTAAATCCGATAATTAAAACGAATCTCAGCCATCCCGGAGCCATATATATAATGATCCATTTGAAGACATTAATCTAGTAAACCTATTACGTTCAAAAACGGTTCAAAGACAAAGGCAGTTTAGCAGCTGCGTGTGAAAGATAAGGCAGACACTATAAATTGTTTATTTGCAGACTCCACTGTTGCGAAATAAATATTAAATTTCATTTCATTCTTAAATCACTTTTGCTTTAAACAGGATTAAATGATTTTCTATTGTAAATAATATGGTTTTTCAGCTATGACATTCGTAGTACAATGAGAACTGCCTCTTACTAATTTATGACTTGAACATATATATCTAAATTCACTCTTCCATTGGTGTTACTTCATTTTGTATCAATCATGTCAAAAAAATTAGACGCATGTGTGTGTGTGTATTTTCATCGTGATATCAAAACAAACACACGAGTGTAATATAGCTCGTTTACCTTATTAATTATAAAGATTATTATGATACCTATTGTATTATTGTTGTTTACTCTAAATTATATTTTGATGGAGACGTTTATGTAGCCGTTTTCCTTTTCGAAGCGGAAACCGGAGAGAGCGAAAATCTTGTTCACAAATATCAAAAACGACATCTGAGCCCAGATATTTATATGAAGACACAAACGTAGATAGATAATAATTCCTATGACTTGCCCGTTGGCGCAGATGGCAGTGACCCTACTTTCTGCTCCAGAGTTGTGGGTTCGAATCCCACCTCGAGTCTCGGTCTAATATATATTTATTTTTATATGTATATTTATTACAAAAAAAAGTATATCGGCTGTCGCCTAAAATAAAGGCATTAAGTGGCCTACCTTAGGAACAGACGACCGTGTGTGTGGGTGTGTGTGTGTGTGTGTGTGTGTTAAACATATTTATTTATTTAATTGACAAAATATATATAGAGCACGTATGACGTATTTTTGTCGTGTTTAAAACTCTCCAAACTTATACTATGTAGCAACAACAATCGTAGCGTAGAACTGTCTCGCATGATCGCTAAGGTATGGAGATAGTTTTAGACATTACCATTTCTGCTTCATTAAATCTCGCACATGCGTAATATTGATTCCTTAACAATGTTGGACATCCTATGTGGATCATGGTATAGTTTAGGTAAAATTGCTCGTTAAATTGTCCCCTGAGCTTACCTTAATAATTGGATCGATTTAACTGAGAACTTAATATACTCTCTTAATACGAATCAGTGGAATTTCACTAATTTTAAGTGACTACAATATAGAAATACGTGAATATCAGGTCCACCGATTTGATCGTTCAATATGTGTATGTGTATTAGTGAATATTCCCTGACTTGTTATTTAAATTCAAATATATGATGTACATTACAAACTTCCACCGAAAATTGGTTTGAACGAGATCTAAACTACTTAGTTTTTTTTTATATATATATAAAAAATACACTATTATTAAAACATCGATTAAAGTTACAACGAACTACAAGAACTTTTATATGATGTTACTTGCTGCTACGGAACCCTTCATGGGTGAGTCCGACTCGCACTTGTTTAATTTTTTTTTTTAATTAGAACTATAGAGATATTTCCATTAAACTAAGGAGATAAGAGTTATCAGTATGTACTAAACTTGAAAAGCGTTACAGCAACTGTCAAGAACATCTAAAGTTTTCTATAACATTGATGGAGTTTTAAGCGACGAAAGTATTAAAGTATAACTAAAATTTCGTCCCATAATCGACAGTAGTAAATGACATCGAAGCAGTGTCATTAATCATGATGGAGGGGACTGGTCCATCTTATTTTCCTTCCGGAATATTTTGAGCGAATGAAAAAAAGATCTATCAGTTATATATAGTTATTTACTGTGGGTAGTACCTAGTAGTTTAGTTTATTATCATAGTTAGGGTATCCAATTGAAACATCCGTTTGGAACAGTGGCACATTTAACGGCAATGGTTACGAGATGGTTTTCCGTTCCTGTTTCAACATTGTACTAATAGATGGCATTTTTGAAATTAATACTTTGTGAAGCACGCTAGCTTGATTATTATTTTAGAGTTATGTACGATTCAAAAAAAAATTGATTAACGTTTTTAATTATCAAGTCGCATCGCATCGCATCAGCCTATCGCAGTCCACTGCTGGACATAGGCCTCCTCAAGCTCGCGCCAAATATCCTGGTTTTCCGCAATCCTCATCCAGCCTCCGCCGGCGACCTTGCGTAAGTCGTCGGTCCAACGGACTGGAGGACGCCCCACACTGCGTTTGCCGACACGCGGTCTCCACTCCAGGACACGTCTGCTCCAGCGGCCATCGGTCCTGCGACATACGTGACCAGCCCACTGCCACTTCAACTTACTGATTCTACTGGCTATGTCGTTTTTTTTATGTTAGTTGGATAGGCAAACTGGCAGACGTGCCACCTGATGGTAAGTGGTCGACGTCGCCCATAAACATAAACTAGTTTACCTGGAACTAACCCAGCCAACTCATTTATGTGTTGCCTATCCTGAGACATATTATGTTAAGCCTCGGAGCCAGTAATTACACTGCCTGTCTTGCCCTTCTCTCCGAAACACAGCAAAGCTGTTTCGCAGAAGAAACAAGCAAGATGGTGGTACCCATGCAGCCGGGAACGCGGCACAGCGCATCCCTCCCACCGGTACTTTGTATGTTTATTACTTTGGTTCTCTCGCGAATAATCTCATTTCTGATTTTATCCTTGAGAGAGACTCCAAGCACAGTCCGTTCCATAGCTTTAATTTTGTAGAACATTCGAAGTTTCCCAATCGTTATCTAAATTATTTGATATTAATCTTGGAAATTAAAATTATTCTAATATCTCTTGTCATCTTAGAGTGACACGAGTTAGGTTATCAATCGCTGTCTTTTAAAAGCTACGAGTATTAAACGAAGACATTGATTTTAGTGTAAACCAACATAAATATGTAGTCGGAATATTCTTACATTTAGTAGCATCCGTCATTATGTTACTTTTATTGAAATACTGAATTGAATTATTTCAAGAAAAAACAAATAAGTTATAATCAGGGTTCGAGGATATATATCAATGGATATATATCATGATATATATCGTGATATATATCCGATATATATCAAATGATTTTTTATGATATATATCAATACAAAATTGTTTAAAATTTTTTATATTATTAAGTAATTTTTGGCGTTTTTTACTGTATTTCTAATTTTCTACTTCGAAAATGTAGAATGCGTTGGAGTAGAGTTAAAACAAACTCCCTAATACGGAATTATTTTATTATTTTATATTGAAAATTAACAGTGTATTACGAATGACTGATAACTGATTTGATAACTAAAAGACTTATTTGATTATATTCTAGAGTTATTATTTGTAATGTTTATTGTTTTATAATAATAACCTTTAATTCAGGACTAGCCCATATAGTGTTAGTTACAAAGTTTTCTTATAACCGTTAATAATAACAAATTTAAATCGAAATTAAATCAACGACAAAATCAATCACCTTTTTTTTATCGCTGGGAAATGCATTTACGCATCCCGCCGCGTAGGGGCGGCGGGAATGTGGGACTCGCTGGCACGCAGAACGTGCCAGAATACCGCACTAAAACCCAGCGGTGCCCTCATCGTCGTAATGGGGCGCCACGGGATCGCTCGCGCATGCAACCGTGACGTCCCGACGGTTGGCCCACTTATGCGGGCCACCTTCGCCTATAGAGCGCTCGTGGGCACCGTGAGCGCTCTATTGCCCTAGTGGCGAGTGGGAGGATTATAGGTGCCCCTCCCACTCTAGTGCAGAGGGTGAAGGAGCGCGTAGCGGCGTCTCCTTCTCCCCGGTCGTCTCCTGCGGAGCGGGTCAGCGTTAACGTCTGCTTCACGCTCCCGCTCCGCAGCCTCCTTCAAAGCCATGATCTCCTCGCAAAAGGAGGTCACAGCCGACCAGCACCTCTCGCTGCCGAGTATGCAGCGGATCACGCTCGACAACGAGAGGTCTCCGCCTATCACGGCCACCAGGGCATGGCGCTGGGGCCCCCTGGCGGCGCACTCCTCGAGAGTGTGACGCGCCGTGTCTATCGGTGCGCCACATTCGTGACAGGCAGGGGTGGCTTCCCTTCTTGCAATTTGATGCAGGTATTTACCAAAGCACCCGTGCCCGATAAGTACCTGCGTCAGTCGAAAGGTCAGCATCCCGTGCCGCCTTCTGACCCAGCGACGGAGAAATGGACGTATAGCGTCCACCGTCGCTAGGCCCGCCGCTGGGGACTCCAGGTCCTCCTTCCACCATTGGATCAGGGCTCTCTGAACCTGAGCCCTGATCGGAGCTGTCTGGTCTGCACTTGGTACTTGTCCTCTAGCTCTGAGGCTCGACCGGAAACGGTACACTTCCGCGAGCACCTCCGCCTGGAGTTCCCAGGGCGGATCATTCGCGAGAAGTGTTGACACAGGTTCTCACCGGGCACGGTTGCTTTGATGACTACCTGTGTCGGACGGCCCAAAGGGACGACTGAATGCCACGATTGTGGCGCGGCGGTGGACTCTGCCCAGCACACCCTCGAGGTGTGCCCGAGATGGGTGGAGCTGCGTCGGGGATTGACGTCAGTCCTCGGAGGGGACTTGTCGCTTCTGAGCATCATCACCGCAATGCTCGGCGACGACGAGTCCTGGATGGCGATGGTCTCCTTCTGCGAGACAGTAATGTCCCAAAAGGAGGCCGACGAGCGGGTGAGAGAGGAGGCCGCTGACGTGGCCTCCATTCGCGGGCGACGAATGGGGGTGCGTAGGAGGCGCTACTTAATGCGCCTCCAGTAACGCCCCTGTGCCCGTGTCGGGCCGGGATGGGAACCCGATCCTGCTAGACACGGCGTCATTGGGACTGTTCAGAGGTGAGCCGGACAGTCCCCATGGAGGAGAAGTCTGGCCTTTTCGCCGAGGCCAGCCTGTCGCTGGAGGGATCCTGTTGCCTATAGGTTTGGGACCCTCCAATTAAAGCGGCTGAAGGCTCCCGCTGGGGTTTAGTACGGTATTGCACTCCCAAAGTATCGAGTCCGACATAGATCTAGGACTGCCACCCGGGCGTCCTGGATATCATCCGTAAATGGATTCCCCTGCGACAAAAAAATAAAATAATAAAATAAAATAAATAAATAAATAAAAAAAGGTACTGACTGATTAGAATTTATAAAAAGGCTTTATTTTTTAAGTTGATTTTTTGATATAATTATTAGATTTTATGTTTTTTAGTTGATTTTGCCTGATCTAGAAAAAGATTTTATGTTTTGGTTTCATTTGTCAGACTTTTAGTACCTAAATAAATAAAACATTAAAAGCATTTTAGTTTTTTTTAATAATTAATTATGTTTATGTAACACGTATGCAAATAGTACTTATACATAAATAATAATAATAACAATAAATTAATAATATAGCTTTCATACAAATTGGATATATATCAAAAATTTTGATATATTATATCGGATATATATCATAAATATCCGATATTTTGATATTTATAATAAATATCGGATATTTTCGAACCCTGGTTATAATAACAACAACGCTGGTATCATGACTATAATCATGATACCAGCGTTGATTGATCATGATTAACAAAATGTTGGATTCAGAACTAACATACCTACACACGTGTGATCTTATAAGAAGAACCCTTAACATAATGGGAAGGTTATTTAAACCCTTTCTCCCTAAATTTTAAAAGGTAATTTAAACCACAGATTATACAAAATAAATCATGTACTTACAGATTGTTTTTCCTGTATGGATAGCAATTTTTCTTCTGACTTTACGCTGGGATTTATGTCTTTGCGATCACGCCTATTATAATATTATTTTTATTATAGTTTTTTTTTCTTCGTATTTTAAAACAAAACGAGTTAAAAAGACAAAATAATTCGTACATTTTATAATAGTTCGCTCAAAGAATAATCTAAAATCAGGTGTAGAGTGCGTGAGCTGGCACCTAAGCAATTTCTTCAGAAATTTGTTCAGGATGCTTAGAGAGAAAACATACTAAAAATCCCCGCCTGTAGGAGGGGCGCCGGAGTGGGGGGAGGGGGTTAAAGTTCCCATTTTCGAGTTTTTTTGCTGATATCTTTAAAACGGTGCATCGTAGAGAAAAAGTGTTTAGTACGTAATGAAAGCTAATAAAATTGTCTGCAACTTTTGGTCTATACAATTTTTCGAATTCTTAACCGTTTTTGAACTACACGTTCTGGAAAAGTGAAATTTTGGAAAAAAATAACGACTTATCAAACACTTCCTCTTGCCTGCTACTTCAATCGTGTTATTTCAGGATGAAAAATAGCCTGCATTCTAATCCAGGTTCTAATACATCTACATACCAAATTTCATGTAAATCTGTTCAGCCATAGAGGTGTCGAAACGTTTTTCATTTTTTTTTACTTTTTTAATTTTTTTTTATATTTTCATTCGTTTAGACTGTGAAGGTCTTCTTCCAAAGCACCCTCATCTTCAGAGGATGGTTCTTGCTGGAGGGGCTCTACGTCATCTTCAACATCCTCTTCGTAAAGAGACATGCCGTTGAGACATTTCCCTTGGCAGTGGAGGGAGCAGTGCTGGATTAGCTTATAAGCTATTTAAGCAATTGCTTAGGGCATCCCGTCTTGGGGGGCACCAGAGACGACATGACAGAGACGAAATCATATATGTATAAGGTACGGAGGAAAATGTCCATAAAATGAAATGAAAATGGGCGGATGACCTTTTTTTTTTTAGGTATTCGAATAGGGTACGGAGGAAAATGTCCAGACTGAAGGGCGGATGACCTTTTTTTTTTTTTTAGGTATTCGGATAGGGTACGGAGGAAAATGTCCATACTGAAGGGCGGATGACCTTTTTTTTTTTAGGTATTCGAATAGGGTACGGAGGAAAATGTCCAGACTGAAGGGCGGATGACCTTTTTTTTTTTTAGGTATTCGGATAGGGTACGGAGGAAAATGTCCATACTGAAGGGCGGATGACCTTTTTTTTTTAGGTATTCGGATAGGGTACGGAGGAAAATGTCCAGACTGAAGGGCGGATGACCTTTTTTTTTAGGTATTCGGATAGGGTACGGAGGAAAATGTCCAGACTGAAGGGCGGATGACCTTTTTTTTTTAGGTACATATTCTACCTACGATATGTATTCACATTTATTTTCCATTACTTCTTTGTAGTTCACTTAAGGGTAGGGGGGCCCACAGGAGAAAATTGCTTAGGGCATCAAGTTACCTTCATCAAGCACTGAGGGGGGCCCACAGGGGAAGATTGCTTAGGGCATCAAGTTACCTTAATCCGGCACTGGGAGGCAGTACACCAGGATTCTTCAGAAAGTCATCGCTGGGTGGATATGTATCTTTGCTGTACACTTGACTTTGAATGTCTTGCCGTATAATTTCCACAGCTTTAGCAACAATCCTCAACTTCTCCTCTTCTTCGTTTTTGTTCCTGTTTTCGTACCATGTTTGGTTGATAATTTGATACCCGGTGTCTCTAAAACAAACTACGGTTGATTTGAATCTGTTTACCCCTTGAGTGATCAATACTCGATCCCCATATTTTCTTTCTAACTCAGACTTGATAGTTCGCCACTGAGGTTTAACCCCTGTCACGACGCCCAGTATCTCGTCTTGAGAGAACTGACAATCGATGCTACTTTCCATGTAGTCAAAAATCTCTTGCATAGCCTCTGAGACATGGCTGTCTCTGAGGATTAACAAAAGTGTAGTAGCAGTCTTTGTGGTATACTGCTCCCTCAGCCACAAGATCGTTAATCGAGGACAAGCGACCGAGAACAACATCTCCCCAGGAATCCTTCCTCATAGAACACACATCGCTGATACGATATTGAAGGGCAAGAGTTTCAACTTTATGTACTATTCTCCTTTTGCAATAAGGCGTTTTGGTTTTCTCTTGTACATAATGCGCACATAAAAAACAATTACTCTTGAAATTGAATTGAAGAGCTGAAGACCTGAGCTGAGACGGCCCTGCTTCTTCCTGAGTTGTGGAGGTATCCCTTACATCTTTATGAATTGTTTTAGCCCGGGTGTAATTTTTACGACAATTCGTGTGAATCAAAAGAGATGTTAAACCACGGATAATTTGGTGCATGTCATCTTTCCGTTCTTGACTAGCTTTGATAAGGCCTAGTATTCCCTTTTCTTTCATCTCAGTGACGTCCTTACTCCCTTTCACGACGTCCTCGTTACACACAGGATACTTATTAGTACTCATTGCGGATATTCCGATTCGTAACTAATAACTTTTATAGAATCTCTAGAATCTTTATGGTCTTGTGGCTGCTCCCCTGCGTTACCGGGTAGGCTACTTCCAAACAGGTCAATATGAGGCGAGAGACGATGAATCAATGATCATGATGAATCAATGATGATGAAAAAATGATCTCCCATTCCCATTATCATCCATGCCCGAAGGCATAGATGATAATGGGAATGGGAGATTTAGCCAGCAAGATCACGTTTTCTCTGACAGTGGGAATCGGATATAAAAAGTGGTGACCCGCTTTCGCTCTATTACCCTCTTTTGGTTGAAAACGCGATCTCAAACTGTTACCGCCTTCACCGCGTGGAGGTACTCCCAGCTTATGCTATCAATAAAATACATAATTTATAGTTTGCACAGGTAATACCCGTTTCGCTGAAAAACATTCATTTTCACTATTCCGGAGCGCGATGCTCGAAAACTGATAAGGATTTCGAAAAAGTGTATAGGATAGAAGTTGTAGGAAATTTTATTAGCTTTCATGTTGTGGTAGACACTTTTTCTCTACGACGCACCATTTTAAAGATATTATCGAAAAACTCAAAAGTGGGAACTTTAACCCCCTCCCCCCACTCCGGCGCCCTTCCTAGGGGTGGGGATTTTTAGTATGTTTACTTTCTAACCATCCTGAACAAATTTCTGAAGAAATTGTTTAGGTGCCAGCTCACGCACTCTACACTTGCTTTTTTGAGTGGACTATAAGGATAATAATGAAGTAAATTTCTCATACATTACAACGCACGGCGAGCGGAAAACCAACAAATCCATTTAAATATGCATCGGAAAGTTGATGCGATCATTATAATCCGTTCAGCTAAATGTGGCTAAACTTATGTAATTGGATTTTGTAATACCTACAATTGCTCGAATATTTACATGCGCAAATATTTTGCCCGCGCAACGTCGAGCAAATATTGTGTTTGAATAACGAATGCGATGTAAAATAAACATAATCTCGACAGAATTTGCTGGCCTCGTTAAGCTCGATTTGTTTATATATGAAATAGATTTATGAATATTTTTACACACCTTCGTGAATCTTTTTCAATCGATATCGATACTTATAAATATTTTTATTTTTATGGTTCATATAAAATGAATTAATTTATTATGTTTTTCCAGTTTGTTTGATTAATTGATTATCGTAATTTTGTTGATTCAAATGAAAATGATCTCAAATAGATTTATTGGCACGTTTTATTAGGTATTACTGGCCTAACTCCGTAGTTGATAATATTGTAATTATCAACTACTAAATTGTAAATTTGTTTGCGCTTCTTTGATTTTATATTCCGAGAAAACTGTAAAATAAAATCTTTGTGTTTTAGAAAAATTCTAATAGGTAATACGCAATGTAAGTAGATATTGTCTTAAAAATTTTTTTTTCAAGTTTCAAAAAATTCATCATCATTTTTCATACAAACAGTATAAACTCGAAGGCCGTAAAGTTTTGGGGATAATTGATACAGCTGATGCTGTGGCTGTGGTCTCTGTGAGTATCTCTGCCCGCAGTTCACGGTCTTGTTTAAATATAGATACTCGAATTATTTGTTCAAAAGGTTTCATCGGTCTGTACGTCTCGTTAGCTAAGTTACTTACCAATTTAAAATAATAGGAGAGATCGATTTCAAAGCGATACCTTTAAATTGAAGGTTGTTTCAATTAAGGATTCCTTTTTGAAGATTTAAATATAGATTTAAAAGAGAATCTGTTCATCCGTTTTAATTTTGTTTGTAAAAGATATAATATATCAGTACATAATATAGACATGTCGCAGATATGTCATTTTTCACTTCAACATATTTAACCTAAACGCTCATTTAATGACATTGTTGAAACCATCTCATTGTCAAATTTTGTGACTATTTCCTGGTCGCCGAAAGAAATGTTTACAATAATCAAATACTAATTTTTTCCTGTCTATTTACAGGTAATCATCAATCATCATCACCTTTATAGAAAAAAATGTTGTTAAAAACGTAAGTAAGTAGGTAATACATTTAGAAAAAAAATTTAGCAATAAATTCATAGTCTGTATTGGCAGACCCTCCACCAGGTGGACAGATGAACTTAATACTCGCAGAGAGTCGCTGCTATAATTATAGAGGTGCAAGAACGATAACGTTTGCACGCAGGAGACCTTTTTTCAACTGTAGACAAACAGATGACCACAACAACAACAAAAAAATGGTTTATGACGAGGTATTTAATTAGATTTAAAGCAAGTATAATTTTAATAAGATTATAGTGAAAGTGCTTGAAGATATCTCGAATTTTTCTTATCTCTTTAAATATTTCGGGATCATCGCCGAGAGCTTAAGATGAATCTCGCTGTAATTAAAACGAACAACGGAATAATCAATCAAGTGTTTCACTAAAGGCCGATTAACGAGGCGTCATCATTAATTTAACTGTCGGACGATTTTTCCTTTATTTTAAACTCGACGTGCCTCCTCGTGCCTCTGCTTATGATAGCCTATTTATTAAGAATGATTATAGGACTAATGGAAGATGAGCAATAACCGTAAGCCTGACCGGATATTAATAGATCTTTCTTTTAGAAATTTTCGATAACGAGCGATGCTATCGACAATTTCGGTCCGATTACGTCCTACTTAAAGTTATTATTTTGTTTATTTTCATTAACATTAGATCTTTTATACTTAGTTAAACTAGGTTATCAAGATTAAAAAAAAGTTGTGAGAAAACCTGCATCGATCGGAAGAAATTTTGAGACATGTACGAGTATATCGTCAATGTACACCAGTTGGAGAAACGTAGCAGATTATGGTCCAACCCATCTTCTTCATACAGTTCATTGCGAACCAGTAAAAAGTTTACATGCTTTTATAGTACAGCTGAAATGAACAGATTCGGCCTGTAAACGTCCCACTGCCCGTCAAAGGCCTCTTCTCCATATAGGAGAAGGCTTCATATAAGAGGAAGCTACAAAGCTTAATCCACCACGCTGATCCACAGCGGGTTTGTGGATGGTTTTCCCTAACTGACGGAGAAAATATATATACAAAAACCACCAATAGTATATTATAATATACCAGAAATAAATATTTGTACAAATAGAAATATCCGCTCCGAGCGGTAGGTAATCGAACCCGCAACCACAGTCGTTAATGTGACTACTCGCATCACTATACCAGAACGGTTGTCGGTCAGAACGATATACAGTACTAGTAAGCAATCGAGATAAACTGTCTTCACAGCGTAAATATTAAGACTCGAATCTACTTTATAAAGAAAAATATAAACTACCCCCTTTTCCTTAATCATTAGAGGCTAACAACTTAACTGTACCAATACATTAATTTAAATGTTCTTACTCTATAAATATGAATTAATAGAATTTTCATTTATTACGTTAGTAAGGCTGTATTCAGTACATATCAGTGAATTTCAATAATAAGTTAGTGAATACTCACTAATATACATATTTTCTTTTTTCATTTATATACTCAATGATCAAATCAGTGGCCTCTGATATTCATATAATTCATACATTGAATAGTCACTAATTCTGCGTGGTACGATTCTCACATTGATAAATAGTGAATAGTCATTTAAAATTAATGGAATTCCACTGATTCATGTTTAGAGAATAGGTTTATATGTTTTGAATACGGTTACTTCGGAAACTATGTATTTATGAGACCGATTTGAAAGATAATTTGTATAAGATCGGAGTGCTTCCTTTATGGAATGTTACAGGCTATCCGGACGACGATAAAGTTTGAATTCAGTAGCTAAGTAACTTAATGTACTTTTAGGAAACCGATGCTATATTAACTAGTTTTGATATTTTCGACGTGTTAACTAAATCCGATCCTTATAACAAGACGTCTAGCTATACGAGTATACACGCGAAAACTAATAAACAAACTGTTTACCTATTTATTATTTAGTATTAGTATAGATCAATATTTTTTAATCAGCGCAGGTTAAATACATTTTACTCTCGTGATATATTAATTAATAATGACTATGTGAGTTCACACCTCACTGTCGACTGTATTTAAATTACTATAAGTACCGCAAATATTAATTCGTTAATTGTTATCATTAATTCGTTCATTGTTTATCGTTCACTAACATTTATGACAAAAAATAAAAACTTATTACACTCATCAGCCACTAATGGTACCTACCAGCACAAACTAATCATCTTGAGTTACCGCAGCATCGAGTTACTTTGATGACAGGCTGGCTCGTTCGAAACTTCGAACCATGCTCATGACAAGTTTTTATAGGACATACAAATATTTATCGTGAACTGGTTGTTTGTGCTTGTATCGTGTGCTTCTGATCCCCCGACACAGGATTTCAAGGATGAAATTCCAATAGGAACTGAGGGTCGTTGAGTGCGGCTTCACTATTTGCTTTAACAATTGCTCCAACTCGTCAATAATATTTGTAAAAACAATCTCTCTTAACTCTTAACTCTATCCTCTTTTATTTATTTATTATCTGTTATTATATTTTACAAAACTTGCAAACAAAAATTATATAATATATAGACGTGCCATTTAAATTATATCTATCTTCTATATAAGACTTAAGTTTGCACAGTATTTCTTAATAATATAACAACTTAGTTATAAAATATTAAATTAGGATGTGTTAACGTAATTGTTAACTGTGTGAGGTCTGTGGGTCTGTGTAGGTAATAATGGGATCGTTCCCGCGTCGCTCTTCACGTAAATCCCTTTAGCGCAGAGCCGGTAGCTGCTGAAAAATTAAAAATGCCGCTTAACGGACCCTCCTCTCCTTGTCCGTTCCCATGTGTTATTTTATGTATATTGCACGTCCCTGTGTTGCAAATGAACCATTACATATAGAAATACTATTATTATTGACCTAAAAAAACAAGCAATTTAAAAATTAGATCCTATTTTATTTTTTATTTTTTTGTTTTATTTGGTATATATAAATTATTATTTTTTCTTTAATGAATACCATATTTATCAAAGTTTATAAATATATTCCGTCCTAAATGGGATGGATGAAAAGGTAAAAAAAAAAACACAGGGACAATTTTTTTGTCTCCGCTAAGAATTATTTTTCCGACTGAGAAATTTTGTTTTTTTACCTTTTCCGATCGAATAATTATTTTAAATGTAGATTAATATATTTTTTGATGCCCAAAAAATATGCATATATTACGAGTAGTACTTAGGGCGAGGGCATCAATTCTTTCATTTAGTTCTTTTTAGTCTTTTATTTTATTCTTTCATTAGTAATAGTATCGGTACTTATATTCGACATTGTACCTCTGTACTGTATTGTACTGTATCAGCCTGTAAACTATATTTAATTTATATAATATATATATATATATATATATATATATATGATTATAACAAAGAATTATTGATTTTCATGCCTATAAGGCAAGATGGATCAGTATGTATAAAACTTTTGAACCTATATTAGGCGATTTTTTTTTAAACTTGTATTTAAACGTCGTAGTGGCGTAGGGCTCTTCTGGATGAAGGAGAAAGGTTGGATCTAAATTCGCCACGCTTCGCACGCCACTACAGGGAGACAAATACATCTGTCAGAATTCCGAAATATGCAGGTCTGCTTACGATATATTCTTCATCGCCGAGAACGAGATTCATTTTTAAAATGAATGTACTTGGAAAAATACAGCGGTACCAGCTTGAATCCGAAACGATTTAAGACGATTGACAAATTATATCCATAGGATCATCTCGACTCTACTCCTGCGATTAGTGCGTTCAAACAAACTAAGGCGGAATTAAAGCTATATACCTTATATACCAGCCAATCTTAAGTCGTCTAAGAAAGAGTGTTAGGTAGATGTACGAAATAAAAACATAAAGAACGTAAAACTATAGCTATATAGCTAATTAATTATAGCTAACTAATTGATCGATTCAGCCTGCTGATGTAAATGTATTATTCAAGCGATTGAGGGTAGAACGGAAAAATGCACCGCCACATCAGCCATTGGATGTCCACTGAACCTAGGCCTCCCCTTTCATATCTAGAGGGAGGGTTGCCAATACTTGCCACGCTTGACAGGCGGGTTGGCGAGCTCAGTGTGTCGTGGGAGGATTTCGTGACACTGCTGCCCATCACCATCCTGGTTAGGGTTATATTTATTCGTAACACTATGGCCTTAGTCGCCTTTAACGACACCTCGGCATGAAAGAGGTCGGGACTATTCTTCACTGCCGGTAACCGCACGGCACAGAACTAATATTAAAAACAATGTATTAAAAACTTAATAACATTGTTAAAAAATTCAGGTAAAATCAAATTTTAATAGCTCTCGCAATTCAAAACATATGAGATTAAACGATGCTATTTACCATGTAACTAGGTAATTATATAAACATACTCTGTTCACTAACTTCATGTTGATTTCGATCTGGATAATCGGGATTTAAGGTTGATTAATCCGACATTATGTTAGCGCTCAGCGACGGCTAACGCGCACCGCATTACAGCAAGCTACCAAACGCCGTTTTTATTTATTTATTTACTTACCTACTCTACTTAAATAATTAAATATATTTAAAACACGGTCGAATCCTTGAACGGAAACAATGTTATCCGACAACTCGCAGCGTAGCAGCGTGGTATATTAAACTCCAACCCTTCTACACGAGAAAGAGGTCTTGTGTCGCAATAATTGAAGTCCTCTTTATCTATTAACGATAAAACCTGGAACTTATAGTCCCTTCGTTGCTCTGCTACGAATTGGCAGTTATAATATAACTGTAAAGATAATTTTATGTTCTTTAAACATTTAAAATGTAACTCATCCAAGGATAAGGGGTACTAGTGATATTAAAACGATATGCTCAACTCCAACCTGATGTCGAGTATGTTTAGAGCGGTCGATACGCGCGTCCGGGATGCTGCTCGGGACTCCATTGTGCACCCTGATGAAAAATTATACGGTGCTTTGCTTTTTCGTCTTTATTGTTCGTGTACGAACTAACTTAGTGCTTGTGTGAGAGCTTGAGGTTTTCTTTTGGTTATCTATTCGTGTCTTATAAATGGCATCGCTTTGGAATGTCTACTCCTTAATCTGTGAGGATATTATTTACACGAATAGTGTTTATTCTTTATTATTGTTTGTAGGGTTTTGAAATTTCTTATTTTACCATTACAAAGTTATATTAGATTTGAAATTAACATGGTTATTTTTATAACTAAAATTATTCGAATCGGGATATTTACCATGTTTTTTGTTTTCATTTGGTGGAGCTCGATATTACGACATTATCTCCGAATGTCTTGTTCACGAGACAAGACAACTCGTGTACTCGTGATTCGAATAATTATAATTATTATATGACTATATTTGATGATTGAATTATAATATAATGACTCATCGTAGTGGATTAGTCGGATAACAACGCTAAAGATGTATGAAGTCATTATTAATATAATGTTAGACTTAAGTTAAATCAAATTTTAATTGAAGGAACTATGTCTCTAATAATATGATCTTGTATGCAACCATACATTATTGTGACGTGTTAAATAAAAATTATCTTCTATACTTACATAAATCGCAATCGGAGACTTCACGAGACCATTTATAATTTAACTTTTATAACTGACTATATATAGCACGCATCCCGTTCGTAAGATGTTGCTCGAGATTTCACATCCTGTTCCTCTAAACATTAAGGGAGAATTTGTCATTTTTTTTTTAAAATACTTATTCCGGAACGACAGTTGATGAAGTATGATTGGTTTTCTTGGTCGCTTGTCCCATTTCGGGCTCCAGTTTCAAGTACTGAAGTAACCAAAATTAAACACGGTGTGTAATATTTTATTTAATTAACATCTCATTTAACTAGATAACCAATGCGGTCAGTATTCGCCTTAAATGTTGATTGCTAAAATTATTTAAAATTATTTTCGTGGTCGGCGGTAGATAAATATAACATTGTGCAAAAACTTGTAATGTAAACGAAATTGCATTAAAATCCAGATTCATGTATCCAAAGGCGAAAGAAAAGATAGTGGTCTACGAAAAATGTAATCAGTTCTATTGTGATTGTATAAATGATAAAGTAAAAACGAAATGCTCCATTTTGAAGTAATCAGACCAACTATTTTAGTGGCTACATATATGTTCTTATATAATAAGTATATTAGACATATAAATATTATATTTATATCCTTAAGATTGTGATTTATTTAGTAACTATAAAAAGGATACTCGGTTGTCAAAACAATAGGGCTCGGTGCACAGCCAGCCGCCCGCGCCGGTTATATTTAGACCGATCGATACGTTGATACGGCGCAAGGATGACACTCGGGCGAGGAGTTGTTTGAAAAGTTTACTAATATCGCTTGACTCGGTTCTGATCTCTATTCAATTTCTAATTGTTTCGTTTTTTCGTGTGGCATTTTCAAGCTCAAATTTTAACTTCGATGTGTAGTACTTTTTTTGAAGAATACCTAGCTGTTTCATAAGCGTGTTTTTGAACCTCGTATTTTTGCCATAAAAGGTATTCGACGATGATGCAAATGCACGTCTATTATATTTCACACTTCTATTATATTTCATTACATATTATAAAACATAGTACCTCCTCACGTTTGTTCGTTCGCGGTAAACTCAAAAAGTATTAAACGGATTTCCATGCGTTTTCGACAAATAGAGTAATTCATGGGGAAGGATTTTAGATGATTTTTTTTTTTTCAAAATGTTGTGTTGATTGATTGAAATATGACGATAACCATTGAAAGTATCGGAATAAGTCAAGCTACCTGAGAGCTTACATCGAAAACGCCCGATCTCTTTAATATATAACAATACAATTTATGATGGAGTATTTCTCATAGGTCTACAAAAAAGTCCGTAATAGCATTTTTAAGGATAGTTTACTGTACCCATTCTAACTTCTAAAAAATGGTCACGTAAAATGCGGTAATTGGAAAGCTATTTGGACGGATATAGTGTTAATATTTATAAATTTAAATACGTTAGTTACCTAAAGCATTTCATGCACATTATGATACTCCTTTACAGCATATAACCAAAGCGAATATCCTAGGAGTTATCACAAAATGAAAACTAAAGCGCGCGAAAATGAATTCAAGGGCGGATCTCAAGTCGAGGCCGGGACTAGCAGACCCCGCACTGCGACCCACGCTGTCGTTAAGAACGTTATAATTATACTACCCGTTCGAAGTCAGGGCGGATCGCTACCATACATATAAATATGTTTAGATGAACTGTCAGATCAAATTTAAGAGAAATGGAGAACTTTCATGGCTACCTCCACATCTTAATTATTATATTATAGAAGCACATTTGAGATGAAAAAAATTAAAACCGGTTCACAATCACAGAAATCAGTAAAGAAAATCTAGAACCTGATCATCGGTTGCTGATAAATCTTTCTAACTATTATTATTAGTATTACGGTATCCAACAGTTAAAAGTCCACATTACCTATCATCTATATTTCTATTCGCAACCTGTGAATGCAAAAGTTGTGGTTTATCCTTGTGGTTTTAACTCCAGCTGGTAAACCCTATCAGTAACATATCTGTGAGACAAACTTTATCAGAAACCGGTGAAACAGGCCCTTGAGTTAACAACTAAAATCCAATGGAAAAAAATCGGTTACGTTAATTAAAAATTAATTATTCAATTCGTAAATTTCGTCACTCTTAAGATCAAACGTCGGTTATTCCCGTACGTTGAACAGTTTTCCATAATAACATATAGCGTAATTAACATTCGGATTACAGAACACTACATTAACATACACAAACAAGTCTCCTCGGCTAATGAAACAACTTCCAGGACGGTATCTAATACGAAAATGTGTTGTTCCGCCGTCTGTGCTAGCTATTTTTATACGCGGCGGATGACGGTACGTGTAACGTGTGCAGGTTGTGTATGGTTGGTGGTATTTTATCTATGTCACTGTGAATTCAATTCATTTGATTGAAGTTTATATGTGACAGTAAGTTTAAAATTGTTTTATATGAAAATATTGACATATATATACCTACTAAAACATTTAGTCATTTACTGAACAATATTTCATACACTCTGACATTGGTAAATCCTTGAGGAAGCCAACATTGAAGAAGAAGAAGAAGATACTCTGATTTTGTTAAAAACTAAAGAATTTACTTTACTTTTCTGTGGGTTAGATTATACTTAGTCCATATCTAAAAGTGTTGAGATTTGCTTTTAATATAAAGCTATTAAAGTTTTAAAAAAAAACGATAATATCTATAAGCGCTACGTGTTTTACGAAGAATATTTTTTATATGTATATATATTTATTTATTTTTAATTTTTTCCTCTATACATAAAATGCTTTGTTAATATAATATGTACCTAATGCAGACGAAGTAGCGGGTATCAGATTATCAAATATAAGATCGTTACCCACATTTGATCTTGGGCCAACTTTAAGGTTCCTTCGCTTTAGTTTTAGATGAGACGGCGTTACTAAGCAAATAAGGCTACCCGCTTTAGATAGAGAATAGTTTATCGTTTTATTAGCACATATCGATAGATTTATTGAAAACCTGTTATAAAATAAATTTAAAATCATTCAACAAATATATATGGACTGTTTGCTAAATGATCGTTTATAATAGAAACTAATTAATAGGGTACGATTTAAAAATTAGGCGACCCTCCCAGTTCCATCAGCATTGAAGTTAATATTTACTATTCTACCCTAACCTATCCGGGTATCATATCATGATGTTCTAAGAAAATATTTTTTAAAAATAAGTCCGGTAGATCTTGAAATAAAAAAAAAAAAAAACAATCTTAAAATACAATGTTAAGTATAAATTAACATTCTCTTGTTTTCAAACTAAAAAAAAAATAGACAAAAGCGCGACTAGAAGCTGAATAAATATTATGAGAACATCTCGACAATGTCCAAACATTATTATTATGTAAACTCTAATGTTCGTCAAAAAAGTGTTCTGTTATTCAAAAAGGGGTTGAGTTAAAAAAAACCAAAACGAGCGACCGAACGACGAGTATTACACAATTGTTTTCTGGACAATTACGCTGTTCGCAGAGTTAATTAAAAACGGTGAAGGACCGTTTTCTTTTTAATGAGAGGTTTACAGACCTGACCCTTTGTGGTCCGTAACGCGTGGATTTCGTGTTCACGTCACTGAGTCGCCGTTTGACTTACTCGTTAACCGACTTTGAAAAGTATTTTTTTAATTGTAATGTTTTATTTATTGATCGTTAAATTTGTCTGTCGACTTGTCACATTGTTTACAACGTATGAATTTGTAATGCATGTTCCCCGTAACTTAGTTATTATTTTATAAATTCGACATACATTACGACTTTCCTTGATAATAATCGTTGACTATTATACACAGTTTCTTGGAGAGGAATTCGTTCGTCGAAAAGTCATAAATTTCGACCCATTGACAAATTGTCGGGACGAGTTGTTGATTTGTTATACGATAAATCACGTCATAATTTAACATTGACTAGTTCCTCTGATGCTCTATAAAACAAATCAAGTGAAAATGCGTGATGTACTAAAATGTTAAAAACTAGATACGCCGCGTGTTTTCTTTTGAAAGGTACCTAATAATATTTTAAATAAAAAAAAAATTGTTTCATATTATAATAAAGGTCATTAAATATAAAGGGAACGGGACCGCTGACGTATTTATAACTCAACTGAACTTAACTGAATCAGCCTGTAATCCCCACTTCTGGGGAAAGGTCTCTTCTCCATATAGAAGAAGGGCTGGAGCTTAATCCGTCACGCTGCTCCACTGCGGGTTTGCGGATAATTTCCCTACCATGATTAACGGTCGCTATCAGATGTTTATGATAACAACCGGGACCGATGACTTTACGTGTTCTCCGAGGCACGATGGGGAGACCCACAAGAACACACAACCAGACCAGAAACAAATATCTGCCCCGAGCGGGAATCAAACTCGCGACCGCTGGCGTTAAGGCGACAACACACAATACTATACAACAACGATCGTCTCAAAACTTAACTACATCGTCAATATTAGGGTTATACATTTACGATTTCAGCCTATATTTATTTATATCACAGTATTAAAGGCTCATAAAATCAAAAGCTTAATTATATCAAAGCGACTTTATAAGATGTAATCTTTTCTATGGATACAGTTCGATTGAAAACAGAACGCCTAAAGGCTACATGGGTAACGGTCAATATTGTGTTTAAAAATAAACTCTTAAGGAACAGATACGAAATCTATTAATATTTAGCTTTGATTACACTAAATAACCTATTGATAACGCTTTACTTATGATTAGAAATTTAGCTTTTAAGGCTAGTCAAATGAATCCAGTGAGTCATTGAAATGAAATGTAATTATTTATTTAGTCATAAGGTGATTTTACACACTTAACGAATGTAAAAAAAAATCATTTAAAATAAATACGTCAAATTATTAGATTTTAATGTCTCGGTAGACATCATATTACTATATAACATCGGCTTTATTAAATATTACAATAATAAACTTAATCTAGTGTGTTGCTCGAGAGGAAAAAAGCCGGAGGAAAATAACTCTCGGTACTCTTTTAAAAAATTGAACGTCATTATACAAAATAAATAAGTAATGCATAGTATGACCATGAAATGATCAAGACAAACACGAGACAGCCAATCGTATATGACGAAATCACCACTTGCCACCATTTTGGTCAATATTGTGGTTCCCTTAAAAACAAAGAACTTCTCGGTCGTCGGTCTTATACCGTATAATGAAATAAGGTCTAAACATTTCAAAAATCAATTTAATTTTGTAATTTTGTTATTAATTTGTTATTAATTATTATTTTTTATTAATTTGTTATTAATTATTAATTTTGTTTACTCGGAATACCAACAGTTAATGTATATAAATTATTATATTAATATTAATATTTAATAAATGTAGTGTCTCAACAGACATTTTTAGTTCTTTTATTTCAGTATTCAAAAAGAATTTTTTGTATCAATTTTTACAAATGGCAAGTAAGCACACAATGTACTATTTTCCTATGTAAA
Organism: Euphydryas editha; assembly: GCA_036937285.1. Classification (NCBI taxonomy): domain Eukaryota; kingdom Metazoa; phylum Arthropoda; class Insecta; order Lepidoptera; family Nymphalidae; genus Euphydryas; species Euphydryas editha. The sequence continues at coordinate 19,394,380 of JAUPFZ010000014.1, forward strand.
CTGGTTCTAAAGCATATCGTGCTTACCTTAATATACTCTATAAACATGTATCGGTAGAATTTACTAATTTTATGTGACTAGTCACTATTTATCAATGTGAGAATCGTACCACGCAGAATTAGTGACTATACAATTTATGAATATGTGAATATCAGAGTCCACTGATTTGATCATTGAATATGAGTATCCACTGAATTAACAAATAAAAATAAGAATCCAGTGATATCGCTCTGTTATTAGTAAAAATAATTAATTTTCTGGTGAAAACTATGCCGCGCTAACTTTATTTGTAAGTATTCACTAACTTGTTATTGATATTCACTTATTATATAGTGAATACAGCTTCGCTAATGTAATAAATGAAAATTCCACTGATTCATGTTAAGAGAGTTGATTTACAACTTACGTATGTTGTATACGTTAATGATGTGTACAGTAATTGTTTTAACTATTTGTTATACTATTGCTTGTAAACCTTAAATGAATAAATAAGCAATATTTACAACAAATATATAGTTATCGGTCATAACAATCGCACACTTATTAATAAACCGAAATAAGTCAAAATTTGTTGATTTCTACTTTTACTAATAAAATGAAGTAACTCAGCTCAAGGAATAGGTACAATCTGGCCGCCACGCGAAACAGAGCTAAACGACCGATTTAATGGATCACAGAGACCACAGAATGCCTCCAACAAGGTAGAGATTCAAAACTTTGACAGCGATTTTCCACAAAACTGTTTTTTTTTTTTCTTTTATACTTTTTTTTTATTAAAAAGAAAAAAAGGGCTTGGTCGCATAAGCGGACATGCCGCCCTTGTTGAGGATTAATACAAAACTAACACAATTATAACTTAAGACTAACTTAATTAATAGGTCTATGACTTAATTTGGACAACATTTTCGCGAGCTTTGACATCGGGTCTGCCAGAATTACAGTGCATTGCCTTACGGGCCTTAGATCTAAGTTAAGTTTTGCTCTCGCTGTTTCGTTCTGAGCACACTCCATCAATACATGCAGGAGATCATCAGGTACATCACAAGTTGTGCAGTTTGGGGTTGCAGTATTCCGCATCAGAAATGTAAACTTTTTGCATGGAATGTGCCCAGATCGAAGCTGCAAAATTGATTTTCTCTCACTGCAGCTGCATACGTTGTTATCAATCCAAGAATACCTGCATGGATGAGGCTGGATCGTTCGGTACCAAATACCCTTTTGCTTAGATCTTTCGTCAAAGTACTCTTTCCACAAATCATAGCAATAACTTTTTAGCATGGATAAGTAACTTTCAAAAGGAGTATAGAAGACTTCAATACCGTCAGTTATAGCTTCCTTGACCAGTACATCTACTCGTTCCCTTCTATGCCTACATGGGATGGAATCCATTGAAAGTAAATAACTTTGGAATCTTATTGTAACTTAGTATTTCGGTTTATTAAAAAGCGTGCGTCATATTCACCTATAACAGGTATTCAAACCATTGTCTTTTTGAAAATAAAATGAAATATTGATACGAAAAAATAAAAAATACTTACCTAACCACTAACCACTTTGTAAATAAATACACCATTGTTTGAAATTGTAAGAAAAGGAAACATACTCAGTAATTATTTTATAAAATCATTTTTCTTTTCAGAGATTGTTTAAATTCAGAAAATTAATAAATAAATATGTCCAAAAAAAACTTCTGGCGCAGTTGGTAGAGACTGCTTTCTGCTCCAGGGTTGTGGGATCATAATATATAATTATATTTATATGTATATTTATTAAAAAAAAAAAGTATATCAATCGGCTATTATCTAAAACACAAACAATGTGTTTATGTTAACCATATTTATTTATAATTTGCACATAAGCGGATAATATCCTCCAAGATCACTATAAATTGGTGGTTTATATAAAATTTTACTTCTTCTTTGCCCAGGACTTAAAAGGGTAATAAAATAGAGTGTAGCTAGTAAATGATTGCTGTCAATTTTATTACTGGATAGATTTCGGTAGTCTTTCAAGTTTTATTTCTTAGACACTTGGCTCTTATCTTAAAAAAAAAAAAAAAACAGATAATGTAATGTAATATCTTTATTTAATATAAATCTACTGTTCTCTTATATTTACGCGAATATTACTCATTTAATTGAAAGTCTATATCGGATTTTATCGCGTTTATTTGTTAAAAACAAAAACATAATAAAACATAATAAAATCGTTAAACTGTAAAGTTTTTAACAAATAAACGCGATAAAATCCGATATAGACTTTCAATTAAATAATATAAATCTATTAAAGTTTCACGAGCAACGATTTTTATAAGCACCACGTGTTCAGTGTTGTGTTTTTGTTGGACTGGACTCTGGAGTCTTATAGATGATTTTTCATATACACATAAAATAAATTGTTAATATAGTGATAAACTAGTATTGATTGGAATAGTCACATCATCATCGTGAATATAGTAATAGTTAAGGAAGTAAGTCGTATTTTTTTTTAATAATTTTGCTAGTTTTTAATTTCTAGTGTCAGAAGTTTTAATCGTCTTTTTTCAGTTAATGGTCAAATTTTTCACATGTTCTTAAGGAATCCATTCATGGCATATGATTTTTATATTATACATAATAAGCTCGGCAATGCATCCGTAATTCCACTAATATTGCAGATGTTCATGGGCGGCAGTACCTAACCACTTAGGCCCGATCCACATTACAGTGCTGGTCTGGGTTCGTTCTTGGTCCGATCTCAATCCGGTAAAATGTTTTGTATGACGAAACGTTGCTGGAGCGTGACTTGATCGGACCTTGACTGCCACGGATAGTATGAATACTCTCATTGTTTCTTGTATAACAATATTTTACCGGATCGAGATCGGACCGAGAACGAACCGAGATCAGCACTGTAATGTGGATCGGGCCTTAACATCCGGTCCGGTCTGCTAGGTGGCACTCATTTTTTATATAAAATTTCTAAGATAACCTAGAGTTGAATTTTAGTTTGAACTATGTAAATAGTAGACTTGTACAAGACTACTATTTACACTTTATAAATAATTTGTTATATTTGAAGACCAAATAAAAATATACTTCTCAATTGTTCTAGAAATTTTAATTTATTAAAAAATACCTGATCCTTTCTATATTAGTCTACTACCGTGGAGCACGATATGCGTCGTCAATATTAAGTTCTCGAAAAATCTATAAGCTCTTTTTCCCTAGAATAGAACTTGTGACCTCTGACTCTTACACGTGTTCCATCTCAACGTTCATCTCCGATTTATGGACGACTTTTTAACCTAATAACTTCAGAGAATACTATTTTAAGCTGTGATGTGTATTTTTGCCAATATCCATGGAAACAGCACGGTGGTTTAAGCTTAAATCCTATTTCAAGGAAGGTGGACAGAATGATACAGTAAAGTGATTTTTAAATGACCCCGAAATTGCATAAAATTTTGAGCAATATATTTTTTTTTTGTTTTTGTTTTACAATTGTTGAATTACGAAATATTTAAACTTTATAAAGACTACGAAAATTGCGAAATTAATTTCAGACATTACTTTTTGTTGTTCACGTTGACGGTAAAAACGTTGCGACACTGATTGTGGTGTCGAAACGAAATCTCAGTATCTCGACACGTGTTTTCACAGCAAATATTCGGTGTATAATGTTTTTGAAGTGTATGGTGTTATTATTGAGATGTAAAACGAGACATACATAATGTTTGTCGTCGGTGATTCTGACACACATTCACTGATAGTGCTTACGAGACAATGGCGCTTGCAACAGTGCCGAAGTGTTGGGAACTCAAATTGATCGACGACAGACATGGTAAAGGAGATGGGGACTTTTGGGCCAAAATGTAATAAGTAGAGATATAATTTAAAAAATTGGGTATATTTTTTTATCTTACAATATAAAAAATCAAATTTATTCTGAATCTGGGAGCGGAGAAAAATGAAAAAGATTGTTTCCATCAAATTAATCGGGTATCGATTCAACTAAAATCGATTACAGAATTAAAAAAAGAAAGGTTTCTAATAGTTAATTAACTCAAAGTATTTAGATGCACAATATTGAAGTTGTAAACGATAAAGTTCATTTAAATAAAGTTACATTAATAGCGAAAATATCATTTAATATTTGAAAATAATATCGATTTCGTATTGATTTAAAATAAATCGTATTTTTAGTGACAGCTAACAACTGACTGACATTGATACTAGCCGTTTATTTTTTACCTACATTTCCTAGATGACATTTTAATAATAATAGAAGAAGAATTAAGTATGAAATACATTCAAAGGTTTTTTTTATTCTGAACAATATTTATTAGTGTTTCAAGTTATTGATATTTGTAATGAGTTTTCAAACATTCTTCACTAAATGTAAGAAACATAAGTGCTTTAAGAACTTAGTGATCGAGTTTTTTAATAGACATTGTAACATAACCTCATTTTTACAAAACGTTTAATAACTCCGCTCTCAGATACCCAAAATATAGAGATTTTTCAGCGAGGGATCCATAAGCCTGAATGCATTAATTGATACCATTTTCATTTCATTACATTTTGGCCCAAGAATGTATGGAATCGTATCCATCTCCTTTACGCCTTCCTTTATAGGCCATAGTGTACGCATGAATTGAATCAGCCCGTAAACCTCCCACTACTGGACGAAGGCCTCTTCTCCATATAGGAGAAGGGTTGGAGCATAATCCGCCACGCTGCTCCACTGCGGGTTGGCAAATAAAATTTTTCCCTATCATGAGTAAAGATCGTTATCAGGTGTCTATGATAACAACCGGGACCGACGGCTTTACGTGATTTCCGAGGCACGGTGGAGACACCCACAAAGACATACACCCAGACCGAAAACAAATACTTATATAAATACAAACATCTGCCCCGAGCGGGAATTGAACCTGCGACCGCCGGCGTTGAGGCAACCACTCGCACCACTACACCAGAACGGTCATCGTCAAGTGTACGCATTTGTAATAAAATCCCACGAAAGATTTTACAACTGCCAATAAATAAATTTAATGTTTATATTAAAAAATCATTGATAACTCCAGCACGTTACTTTGTACAATATTGTATTTAAATGACTGGATTTCTAATAATTGTATATTATATTGACGTTTTTAGGGTTCCGTAGCCAAATAGCAAAAATGGAACCCTTATGGATTCGTCATGTCTGTCTGTCCGTCCGTCTGTCCGTCCGTATGTCACAGCCACGTTTTTCCGAAACTACAAGAACTATTCTGTTGAAACTTGGTAAGTAGATGCATTCTGTGAACCGCATTCAGATTTTCAAACAAAAAATAGCAAAAAGAAACAATAAATTTTGGGGGTTCTTCATACTTAGAACTGAAACTCAAATTTTTTTTTTCATCAAACCCATCTGTATCTATGAATAGGTCTTCAAAAATGATATTGAGGTTTCTAATATCATTTTTTTCTAAACTGAATAGTTTGCGTGAGAGACACTTCCAAAGTGGTAAAAAAAATATATGATGTACATTACCATGCAAACTGCCACCGAAAATTGGTTTGAACGAAATCTAGTAGTACTTTTTTTTTCTTTTATAAAAAAATACACTATTAGTAAAACATCGATCAAAGTTATAACAAACTACAAGAATTTTATATGATGTTACTTGTTGCTATGGAACCCTTCATGGGCGAGTCCGACTCGCACTTGTTTATTTTTTTTTTTTAAAGAGTAACTGTTGAGTTTCTTGCCAATTCTTTTCAGCAGAATCATCGACGTTCCGAATCTCTGGTAGCTTCATATGAACTATAATTAATTAATTATATTAATGTTAGATGTTTGTTGAAATTATCGTATTTCAAAAGCACATTTGAAGGTTATTTAAATAAAGTTTTTATTTTTATTTTGATTTGTTTTGAAATATCCAGTTATGTGTACCTACTCAATAATAGTGATGAATGTGACCAAAGTGTATGGCGTTCTCGCGTTACCTTTTAAACTATAACTTATATATTTATTAATTATTTATTTATTCTTTATTGTACACCACAAATACATTAAATTAATATTTTTATTGGAAATATACCGATTCAGTGGTTCCGTATTTTGAATAGGCGACGAACATCTGTTCTACTGGAGAATAGAATTATTATTAAACGACAGCAATTTAAGAAGCGATTATTCATGTTTCATTAATTGCCGTCTCTTGGGTACAGCACCTTTAAATAATGGCCTTATGGATTCGTTTTGTGATCTGTACAATGTACATATAATAGAATTGTGACAAGCCGTTGTCTGTACGTGATAGAAAGAGGAAATCGTTCTTCCTCTATTTGTCACTATTGAATTCTTGTCTTATTGGTTTGTCTTTCTGAGAGGAATAGAAGCTTAAAGAATTATTTTTTTCGTCTTTCTGTTTGTATGTTTTTACGGACACCACGCAAAATTTGTTGTACGAAATTTGAATGCGGTTTTCACAGTTGTGAATCTGGATGTCTAAGTTAAAATATAAAGTAGGTTTAATTTTGATATACCGCGGTAAAGTTGGGTTATTTATATATAAATCATTTTGCAACACATCTGCCGCAGGCGAAACTGCGGGGCACAGTCAGTTTTATAACAAACGACGAGTTTTAAGTTATGAATCGTAAATCTAGACTTGTTATTTAATTTCAAAAGTTTGTCGTCCGTTCTTCGAAACACTAGTTACTACGGTATTTCTTACGGATCGCTGGGTAAGGTATTTATTTAAAGTTTATGTTAAACACTAACCTCTGTCCTCGGTTTTGCTTGTTTTTTATTTTTTTTTATTTCGCAAGAATATAATTTTCAAGTAGGTACCTACACTAAATAGTAAATGTTAAAAAAGAAGCTCGTCAAAGTATACCGTGGTGGATTAAGTTGCGAACCTTCTTCAGGAGATTGTCCCAACAGTGGGACTTTTTACGGCGTAGTAAGTTTTAATTTATTGAACTAACTTTTTCATTTCAAGTGTTGTTTTTATTTTTTAAAATTAAATTTCCTTTCTCAGGGCTTGTTTCCTTACATATTATATTGAGTGAGTGAGTATATACACCTCGCTGAGTACGAATAAGACACGAAATTTTTTGTACTGGCGTTAAATGATACGGCATTTTAGTTTGTAATTGGCCTTATTTTAACTATATTTTTAGATATAAAACTATCTAGCTGTAAGTTTTCTGTAGAAAAAAAATACATGCTTCTTAATATACTTTTAACTTTTAATTTTATTTAATTTATTGTATTTGCAGTTATAGCGGTTATAACGTATATATAGAGATATACATGTACCTATTTTATGTAATTGTTTTAAGCGTCTATCTATTACGATATTATTCTAAACTTGTATCCTCGTGTAAGGCGTCCGGCGGAATTATAAATTAAATTCCAAGTGTAGCTATTTTTGTTTTCCAACATCAATGTATTATTTATAGAAAAATCGATAGATAAGATATATTTTGTTGTATTAAAAATCTGTTAAATACGAT